>JAWNNA010001431.1:1252782-2505565 GCA_035043295.1 Drosophila sordidapex
AAATTTGTGGTTTAGTTACAACTAGGAAGCTGCCTCAGCTGCCACAGCTGCCACAGCTGCCGCAGCTGCCTCAGCTGCTGCTGGCGCAGAGTTCACGACGCCGTTCATTAAATCGCTGCATATTCGCACCGATCGCTGCTGGGCAGCCTGCTGTGACACGCCCAACATTCAGGGGCGCAGACATTGAGCCATATACACTGTAAACAAGATTGCATCCACTTTTATCAACTCGTACATATATGTAGACAATATATATTAAAATCGATTACCGATAACAAACTCAAAAGTGATATTAATATGTGTTTGCTTTTGTTTTGATATCAATACAATTTGACTTCAAGTTTGTAAAATAAGTTCTCTGATACCATAAGCCGATCAAGTTTATTTACTGTTTTTAGAAAACTTCTATACATAGAATATATATATTAAAATCGATTACCAATAACAATCGGAACAGTATATCTTCAAGGTGCTTTCATTATGATATCAATATAACTTGACTATAAGTTTGGAGTGTATAAAAAAGATCAAGTTTATTTCATTTATAGGTTACTCCTATATACTATATAGAATAAAATCGATTACCGATAACAATCGGCGTAATAAATCACAAATATATAATCTTTAAGATGATTTTACAGTGATTCTAAGACGTGTACAGCTTATGAATTTATGTTTATTGATAACTTCTATATATATATACATGTTTTCGATTACCGATAAAAATAAAACGAGCAAAGATGCTTTTACTGTGATATCAATACACCTTGCCTTGCATATCTACAACGTGTACCTTACCAATCAGAAGCTACACACGTCTTGAGTTAAGGATACCTCCTAAGCGAGCTCTCTCTTTCAAGCAAAGTGAACCTGGCACATTTTCGGAAACTCCAAATGAGTCTAACAAAAAAAAGGCTTCTTTGTCGAGTTGCATATTGGCAAGAGGGAAATTTAAGCAGCATTTTTTTCTGTGTGTACATAATGATGACTGGTGTGTGGCGGCAGGTGAACTGTGTTGCCTGTGGCAGTTGCAGCAGCAGCAGCAACGTCAAATTGCCGTAGAAGGCGCCTAATCACAGACGCCGCCAAAAAGAGAAGAGATAATGAAGATGCAGCAAACTGGGGCTGACGAGATGCACACACACACACACACATATATTGACATATAGATATACACAGATATATATGTATATATATATATAGATTATATATATATATTCATGCTGATGCTGCTCCTGCTGCCTGTTTTATTATTTACTTTAATTAGCTTTTCCGCACGGTCTGCTTTGAGAGTGGACGGCGGTAAAGTGGCAAGTGGCAAGTGGCAAGTGCAGATATTCCGCATCGATAAATAACATTAATTAAGTTGTTCAGTTGGCACTGGGGCCACGCCCCATATACCGCCCACCACGACTCCACAACTCGACGGCTGTAGCACATTTTAATTAGGCATTTATGGCTGGTCTCCATATTCTAAGCCAATTGTTGTTGTTATTGGTAAATGGGCTTGGCCCTGTCCTAAGGAGGGGCGGCTTTAATCCGCTTAACAAGCAACAACAACAACAACAATGGCAATGGCAACGCCAGCAACTGGCCGGTCAATGGGCGTTGGCCAAGTGCACTCGTAATAACCTGGCTCTAAGGAGTTTTTTACAGTAAATGCATTTTGCCTGTCCACAGGGGCATTTTATTCAGCCAACTACTTAAATGATTTATATAAAGGTACTTGGAAAAATCACTTGATAATGGTTACTCCCTACTCCACTAACTATACAGCTGTTGTTATTATTATACTGATGAGTTGAAACACTTGTAAAATCACTTCATATTTTTCACTCCCTTTAAGCCTTATTTTGATTATATTGCGATTGAGCAATGAGCCAACTACTTAGGACTTATGTAAAGCTGAAGCACTTGAAATATCACTTGATATTGGTTAATCTTTAATCTACTATCTATAAGGATGTTATTATTAATATTATGGTGCCACCTTCTGCACCTATAGCTACCCATCAATTCCAATTCTTATTCGAATGCGAGTATCTTTTTTTGGCTTAGGGGTTTCTAGGGATTTATTTCTTAGTTCTCTTTTTCAGAATCTGCTACTGTTTATACCTACTTTAGCTAGTTGACTTTTGGGATGAATTTTACTTGGCTAACTCATTTTTGATTATTATTCTTGTTAAGCATAATCTTAGATTCAGTTCAACTTACGCCTCCCTGGTAATCTGTATTTATTATACATATATATATATATATATACATATATATGTATATGCATAAAATCATATATAGATTTTCGCGCATTTTTAGATAAACATAAATAATAATAATAATAAATAGTTATGGACCTTGACTAATATCAATGGTTGAACAAGATTTACAGAATATTTGTTGAAGTAGAAAAATTCGAATATGCGTCAAATTGTGGCACATTAGTTCCAGTTCCAGTTCCTTAAACACGATTCATATCTCGAAACTGTATTTTGTATTTTTGTATGTATTTTACACAACTTTATTGTAGTAAAAGGCCACATATTTTATTTTAATTTGGCTTAATGAGATTTTCAATCAGTTAAGTTAATCAGTGTTCAACCCGATTTTGACAGCTGATGTGTTAGCTGCGGAGGGGTGCAGGGGGGAGTAAGGGGCAAGGGAGGGGGTAGAAAGTGCAGTGCTTGGCTGCACTTTTAGCACCATTGCTGATCATCGTTGCGGTTGAGAGATCGAACAGATCTACCGCAAAGAGAGGGAGAGAGAGAGAGAGCGAGAGAGAGGGAGATCTGAAGATATCAAGATAACAGCTTAAGTTGGCGGGGGCGCAAACAAGGCAACACGATTATTGGTTGGCGGTTGGCCGGGCCAAAATGATCGTAAATAAGCGTTGAAAACTTTATAAGTGCGCCATCGCATAAACTTGGCTCAAAATAATGTTTTTGGCGTGTTTACGAGGCGGCAACCACAATGGTGGTCACGATCAAAAGCGGTCAACACAGCGACAACTGGCAACAACAGCAACTTGCAACAACAACAACTAACGGTGGCGCATTGTCGTGTGACAATCGCAACGTGCCGCAATCCGTAGAGCCGGGCAACAAAGTGCTCCACGCTCAACTCTCCGGATCGTGGGCAGCACTCAGAACAGCCAACATTCAGAATCCACGTCGCCATTGTGGCTGCTGTGACATTCCTAAGACTCTAACGCAATACAATATATAACTTGACGTCATTCAAATGACGGCTATGGACTATTAGATACCCTGTAAATAAATGCCTCAACACTCTTATGGTTAATGAATAGTTTGTCTTGTATATAAAAAGCAGCTGAAAACATATACACAAAATATAAATAATAATAGTAAGTGTGAGAGTGTGTAAGGTGTTCGACGAGCAGATACCCAGTGCACATAGCTAATGGCAAATTTATAACTTTTGTGATTAATATTCCTTTCGATTTATATAATTTTGGATTTGGCATTTACCAAATAAATGCAATCCTAATTATGCGTACAAATACCTTAAAATATATATTTACCAGTTTCATACAGCCCATTGTCTACTGATTACAGGGTATGCTGGGCACAACTGACTGGCTGCATTGTCATAATTATTAATAAGCTTTTGTGCCCGCATTTGAATGTGGTCAAGACAAGTGCGGCGCAACAATTTCGGTCTTTGATGTTGACCGACTTTTGTTCTCGCTGGTTGAGCTGATGGTTTGTCATGTGTGTGTGTGTGTGTGTGTGGGCGTGGCAGCTAGAGGCAAAAGTCGGCACTATTTAACTGCCACAAAAGATGCTAGGCAGGTTGCAGCAGTTACCAGTTGCAAGTAGTTGTCTAATTGCTGCAGCTGCCACCAGCGTTAGGATGCTCCTTACCATACAGCTTCCCTGTGCTACACTGAGAGAAAAACGGACTGAAACTGAACAATATTATCAATTTGTATATGTCAGAATGAAGAAACTTGAATTGGAATTTGTTCTTAACTTTTGCTAAATATTCTAGAACATATTTTGAATGAACCAAAATTTGTCATTTTCTGTTTTAGTTTGTTTGTGTTTCTCAGTGTATTTATACAGCTGCTTATTTTTCTTGTATGCAGCTCTTCATTTAAATCGCACATTTGTACGCGTCATTCACTCACATTCACACTCACACTCACACTCACATTCGCATTCACATTCGTATTCACATTCAGATCTGCATCAGTCGAGCATCTCGAGTTGTGGCCAATAGCTGGCAGCTAATTTTGTGGCAGAAATTAACTCCCCAGCGTAATTTTTCATTTCTTGGAAATGGATTTTCTTTTCTAATTTTTTGTTGTTTTTTTTTTCCTACTTGCAACACAACTGGCTTGATGCACTCCCTCAGCCCCCTTCATTGCCTGTTGTGTTGCGGAATTGTAGCACAGACATTAGAACATTTTCGCCGTTGTTCAACTTTCTAGATGTGTGTGCTTGTCTGTGTGTGTGTGTGTGTGTGTATGTGTGTGTGAGCATACATATGTAAATATTGGCTAAAGTTATATCATTTGCAAAAATCTTTGTGGCCAGCCAAGCAGGCAACATAAATGGCAACAGCTCTGACTGCTTCTGCTTCTTCTGCTGCTGCTGCCGCTGCTGCAACCAACTGTGCCCCCCCCCCCCAAAATGCGGAAGTTTCAAACAAAAACTAAACACAGAGAAAGTTCGGAGTGTGGAGTGTGTCTATTTGTGTGTGTGTGCGTGTGTGTCTGTGTGTGTGTCTGTGTGAACTGATGTGTAGTTTTTTTTGTTTGTTTGAGTTGCATTCAGAGAATCTCTTGCAACATTTGCAACTGTCAACGTGACAACAGCAATTCTGTTGCCACAGTTGCCACAATCTTGTTGCCAATTTGGACTAGGGCCAATAATGATGATGACTGTGCGCAACAACAACAACAACAACAACAACAGCAGCAGCAGCAGCTACAGAAACAGCCGCTGAATAAAAGATTCCTATTATTATTTTTTGCATTAGCATGAAATAAATCTAATTATAAGTGGCATATTTACAAATTGGTTGCTAAACCTGAAGCATTAATGTTGCACATCTTTTTTTTGGCAGTACTCAAAGTTAACCTTTAGCTTAGTTTAAATCTTGGTCATTATATATATACTACACTAATAACAGTTGACACAGCAAACATACGAAATGTAAATTATAAATGAAAAATTAAAGTAATTTTTACTAGATGTCATTGGGGAGAACCCAGAAAAATCCCAATCAGACCAATAAAAAAAAATAGTTTGTTCATTCACAAGACAAACCATTAATGGTAGAAATAGAGGACTCTGATTTGATTATGATGATCAAGTCTATTGTAATCCACACAGAGCATTCGAAAAGTAGAGCACTGAAGCAAGGGTGGGAGGAAGTAATTGGTAGGTCAAAAGGTGAACCATTTGCCCCCACGAACTGGTTAAATTTTAATATGAAATTCACATTCCTTCCACGTCGAATTCAATTCTCCTGCACATTCCTTAATTTTTTATTACCACTCACTAGAATGAATGGTTGCCTTCCTTTTGGCCTTTTTGTCTTCGTTTGATTTTGCTGACAAAAAGAAAACCTTGAAGCATTATTTCACGTGTGGCAATTTGGAAAAAGGCAAACAAATGGTTAAACACTCAGTTAGACGACTGCCAACTTGGTTGCCCCAGCTGTCAATGACATGAATTGCTAACCACCACCACCACCAACTACTATCAGCAACTGCAATAACAACAACAACAACAACATTTGAGCCACAAGCCATAGTCAAAGCCATAGTCAAAGCCAAAGCCAAATCTGTAGCTGTCCGTTTGGGCCACATGTGCGCCGCCAAATCAGAACGTCAAATTATAATTGTCTACGAGTTGTTCCTGCCTTTTTTTGCGATATTTTTTTTGCTTTTGTTTTTTGTCTTTTGGCACGAGCAAAAAAAAACAGTTAGAGCGCACGACGGCAACTGCAACCAAGCCCCAGCAAAAAATAAAATGGGAGCCCTGCGACTGCGCAGTAATCTGTTTCCAACTGAAAACAAGTGGTAAAGTGTCTTCAACTTGATCAAATAAACTTAAATATTGTCAAGCTGAAAAGCATCAATTAATTGATAAAGTCATAGAATTTCCAAGTCTGGAATTGCGTCTATTGCCCCGTTTGTCTGCTGCACTAAAACTGTATACTCCCTGCCCACGCGGCGGTAACAGGGTATAATGGAACTTAGACAAACGCCCACGCGATTGGCGGTTGGCGGCAGGAAACCCGAAAGCAAACTCAAAGTCAAGTCAAAAGCGCCCAAGCGCAACGGGGGCGCGCCACAGGCCCCAAAGACAGAAGACTGAGAGAGGGACTCGTAGTTGGTGGACTGCAGTACACTGTACACTCAGAAAATAACGACCTGAACTTGAAGAAAATCGGCATGAAAAATAGAAAGCTTTTTTTATTTTTAGAAATAATATCTAAAAATTAGGAAAACTTGCCATAAATCCACAATCAGTAAAATATAAATATTTAGTATGCGTTTCTAAAAAGTAGAATTGCATTTCTTATTTTTTTCTGAGTGTAGACTGTAGACTGTAGACTCGGGACAGCAGACTGTAGACTGCAGACTAGTCTTCACTGTAAGTGACTGTGCTCTGGTGGCATTGGACTCGCATGTGTGTCAGCCTCTCGTTTCCCATCTGACTCCCCCTCAACCCCTCCTGTTCGTTTTTTTTTTCTTTCATTTTTTTTCGATTGCAATTGGAATTGCTTGAGAGTCTTGAACTGGGTTATGCCGAGGTCAGTTTCGAGTATCCACCAGAACAGAACCCCAGACCAGACCAGACCAGGCCAGACCAGACCAGGCACTGTCGCCTATCGCTCTGCATAGCTAATGAGAATGAGTAACTGCAGCCGCCCTCTTTTTTCGCTTCCCCCTCTTTCTCTCTCTCTCTCTCTCTTGCTGTGGCGTCGTCAAACTGTCTGCAAACGGTTTGTCGATTGGCAATTAGCTTCGAATCGCGCAGACTGCTGACTGCTGCCACACACAAAGTTCGCGTTGGCCCAAAAGCAATTCCAACGTTTGCCTTAGCTCAACTGAGCCTCAGCCTCAGCTCGATTGTTCAATTTTCAGTTAATTGGTTCTGATTGTTTTCAAGGCGTGTGCTTTTCTAGCAGGGGGTGTGGGGAGGGGGAATTGTGCTCCCCCTTTCATGCACAGTTCACTTTTCACAAAAAGTGCAGGAAATTCTATGCATACATTATTTTGAACTTTTGGATCTTACTTCTGCCATTTGGATTTAAATTTAAGAGTTTCTAAGCCATTTATTTATTACTGTGATTTATCTTTTATTTTTTTTATATGCAGATCTTTGAGTTTATCGAATTTTGACCTTTGAGTTAAATATATATATACGTATATATATTTTTAAATATTGATTTATAAATGGCATTTTTGCCTATAATTTATTTTTTATGCGATTTGGATTTCAATTTAAGAGGTTTTAAGACTTTTGTATATATTCTTTATGTATTGTTTGATAAATCATTAATGGGTATCTCGTACTCGTATAGTTGACACACTTAGTTGGTTGTCGTTGTTGTTGTGGTTTTGTGGTTTTGTGCCACACAAATTATATATTTTAGTTTCTCGATTTGTATAATGTTTTTAGAACAATTTAGAAAATTGCTTTGCAATTCTTTTTGTTACCAATACTTACTAAAAATAAATGATTTAAATTATAAATAATACTAAAATATTTCGTATTTGTTTCTCTCGTTGCAGGTAAGCAAAATGTGGTACAAATGTGGTTTTACACTGGGATGAACAAGCTAAAAAATAATAAATTTGTAACTACTAATTATCACCAAGTGGCAGGTTGGTATCGTTACAAGTTGTGGGTGTGACTGGACGCAATGCGTTGCTGCTGTTAACGTTGCAGTTGCTGCTGACTTAGCGCAGGTAAAGTGGCCCACACAAGAATTACAATGGCGACAACCATAACACTATAAACAATATAAACAACAACTGCAACAACAGCAATTGCAGTTAACAAGTTGAAGCATTTCCATCAGCAATCGTGACGCTGCCAATTATATATATATATATATATATATACGTACATCAGCCAGCAATAAATTAATTAAATGGCAAATCGTGCAACGTCTTTTTGTCTCTTGATGTTGCTGTTGCATTTGCTGGGTTCTTAACAGACCGACAAAAGACGCCGAGCTTTAAATGTATGTAATTTTAATTGCCAGGCTGCCAAATATGGCAAACAACAACAACGGTAACAAAAGCACAGACAGACGCGGCAAGTGCGCAAACAACAAACAGCAACTGTTGCTGTCTCACTTCTTGTTATTGCCTAAGCCCTCACACACACACACACAGTTAACTGTGTCTATTTAAATTTAAGCTTTAATGTCAGCAACATCCTCTATCAACATTTGTTGTTGCTACATTTGCAATTGTTTTTGTTTTGTCTCTGTTGCTAGCACGTCACGTTCTTTTGCTGGGTAAACATTGCTGGCAAACATTTTTCACGTCAATTAAACGCAACGCATCACAAAGTACAACTTTTGCTGCTCTTGTTGCTGTTTTCGTCACGCCTGCTGTTGTATTTTTTAATCTTCTACATTGCTAATGTCTGTGGTCAACATTGTTGCTGGCAACAAAATTGTTTGCTGACTCGAATTTCCAGAGATTTGAATTGTTCATAAATAGGGATTGTTATTTAAACTTTAGATTTATATTTAAAGATTTGATATATGCGCTATGTATTTTGCAGCTGAAGAGCATATTCATATTTAATTACGAAGCCCAGCACAATAAACACTCGACACACAGAAACAGACTCACACACACACACACCCACACCCACATAGTGAAATAGTCGCGCTTTTGTTTGTGCTTTTTTGCAAGCTTTGTGCATGTTAAATACGTGTGAAAAGTCTTAGAGCAGCAGGGGGTGGGGTGTGGTGTGGTGTTTGGCAAAGAGGCTGCGGGGGCTTTTGTGCCGCTGGTCAGTTGTGGGCAGCGAAGTTGATTTGAGTGACGGACAAAAGGACGGGCGGGCTGAGTGAGTGAATGACTGACTGATGCCCATTCGCTTTTGCCTTTGTGTGCAGGTTCCCTGCGGCTTCCCTCCACCCCCTCTGCCCATAATTTATTTTGTTTAGCTTGCCTTTTTCTTGTATTTCTTGGCTCCTTCAGCTCGTCTATAAAAGCTCGAAACTTCTGAAGCTTTTTTCTACTGTATATTTTGTAAGGCTTTTAAATTGCAGTTAATTACAGGGCATTGATTAGTCGAGCATTCTGATTTTTCTTCTTTTTTTTGTAAATTGTTTTACATGTCGCTCAGTTTGTGCTTGCATGGTCAAAGCAGAGGCGTGTGCAGTAGATGGGTAAGGGGGAGGGGACGGCAACTGACAGCTTGAATCAGCTTCAAAGGCAACGCCGCCAGAGACAGAGACAGAGTTGCCACGCCCTGGAAATGGACATGAAAATGGAACATGGGCATTTTTTTTTTTTAAATTGGAGCAGCTGTTGCCGCTGAGAGAGAAATCAACAATTTGTGGGTGTTGACAAACAGTGTTTTTTTGGCCACGCATGAAATAGAAAGAAAATGGGGGGGGGGGGTTGTATTAGCTAATTGTTGACAGAAGACAGTCGGCGCATGTTTCAAGCATGACTTCATCTTGACCTCGACGCCAACAACAAAAGTAATGCCCGACGGCTGTGTGTGTGTGTGCGTGAATGTGTGTGTGTATGCTGCACAGACAGTTTGTCTACGACGACTGTGGCGACGTCGGCGCATTAAAAGCTATTTTTATTGATGAAGCGCAGCCAACATTGTAAAGCAGCCAAGCAATAATGTTGCGCTACTCACACTTTCAAGCCGAGAGAAAAAGAGATAGAGAGATAGAGAGCGAGTGAGTGAACGAGTGAATGAGCAAGCGAGTGAGTGAGTGAGTGAGTGAGTGAGTGAGTGATGCGACAGTGGGCAATAATGTTGCTGTTTAATTGTAATAAACTGACTCGCATGTTGCCAGCCACATTGCTGCCGCCTGTTGCTAATGACAATGACAAACGGCATTGCAGCAATTGTTATTGTTGTTGTTGCTATTGCACTTTGTGTGTGGTCTGTGCGAACTTCTATTTTCTTCTTCTTTTTTTTCTTTTTTATTTATTTTATTTAACGCTCGCAATTTAAGCTTGAGTGCCTTTTCTAATTCACACTTTTTTTTTGCTGCTGTCCGGCCTGTATGTGACGACGTTTGCGCTTTTTATGCGTTGTCCGCTGTTGCGGAAGATGAAGAAGAAGAAAAAGAACAAGAAAAAGAAGAAGACCACACACAGAGTCCAGACAGACTATGTCGTCGGACGTGTGATGAATGAACAGCGTCAGCGACTGGCGACTGGCAGTCATCGCTTAGCGCTTAAAGCTCCACGCACAGCGCACTGCGTCATTATCAGCATGAACATCATAAGTTGTCCACTGGCGTTGTGCATTCGTCCGTTCGTCACACGACGTACGAAGCCCGCTGTCAGCTTTGTGTGCCGCCGATTCTCATCGTTAAGTTTTTGTTGTTGTTGTCACCATTTTGTCTTGGCACTCGTTTAGTTTGCAAATGAGCTTTGCTTGAAAAGCTCAACGGAGCGACTGACAGTTGGCGGCACACACGTCGCCTTGGAATGTGTCGCAGCGCAAAAAAAAATGCACAAATAAAAACTAAAATAATTCGTAGAGCAGATTTTTATTTTTGTTTAAGCTGCAGCTGACTTAAGCTAACTGGATTTGGATTGCTTGTTGTTATTTACGTATTTAGTTTATTTTGGTCAGTCAATAAAATGTGTAAACAATCTGCATATTGAGACTGTGGGAATATTTTCGCCATTTAAGCTTATCGTACAAATATTTCTAGCAGCTAAACTGACGAATACTGAATGCTCTTTTCTAATTTTTTGTTAAAAAAAGTACCATATGTATGTTAATGAATATTGGTGTTTTTTTTTTACTTTCGGAAGCTTCACAGAATGGTAGCAAATTAGAAACAAAAATCGCAATAATAATATATTTTGGCGAGCATTTTAGGCTCAGTCGCTTTAGGCGTGTCCAACTAATTCACAAATTGTATTATACCCGCTGGAAGCATACAGCATTGAGACCGTTGGAAGCAGCCAAACAATCCTATTTCGGTTATATGTTGCTCCGCATTCCAAGCTGGAAGGGGATTGGGCATGGTGAGGGGGGGTGTGAGGTGTGGGGCAATGGCAATGGCAATGACAGTACCCCATATAAGTCTGTGTCTGCGTCTGTCTGTGAATATGTTGAATTTGAATGCTGAATGTTGGCATAATCGGAGCGGTATTCCCGGAATTGTTGTTGCTGCTGTTGTTGTTTGGCTTTTGTTTTCTACGTCTCGTCTGAAGCGGCATTCTGTGGTTTTTGTTGTTGTGAATTGAATTTCTTGGCTCGCTGCTGCTGCTGGCACAGCAGAAAACGAGCAAAACATAAACAACTAGAAGAGGAAGAGAACCAACTGCCATGTTGATGATATTTATAATAAATAATAATAAAACAAAAAAAATAATAATAATGATAGCGACGACAACAACAATGCCAAATGGCCACGCACAAAGAAAGAGTGAAGATTTCTTAGGTTTCCAGGAATTTTTGGAGGATAGACGCCGCCATTCATTCATGGCTGTCGATTGAATTACAGCGCCAGTGGAACGATAGAGAAACCGGGGAGGGAGTAAGATAGGAGAGGAGAAGTTGATTCAGTGCTGATTTGGATTTGTAGGCGGATGCGCGAATTTCGCAGAAGGATCTTTCAGATGATAGCGGCGCATAAAAAAAGAATAATTCAACAACAAAAAGTGTTCGCGGAAGTGGCTTCACTGTACTTCAACTTGGATTGCTGACCCAATTCCTAATTCGTTCCCATAAGAAAGAGAAAGAGCGCCCAGAGGAGGGAGGGAGGGAGGCCTAAATAATAAATTAGAAAATGTGATGTCAACTTAATGTATCTCGTAGCTCATCATCATCATCATCAACATGAACATCAACGTGTGGGTCAGTTGATGTCGCCCAAAAAATAAAAATGTATCGTATAAATTTAGAAAAATGCAGCCACAAAAACACAAATGTGTATCAGACCCAGATCTATGATATATGAATTTAAATAATATTTTGTGTGGGTATTATACATTTCTTCAGAGCATTCGTTAAGCACTAGTATTTAAATAATAAATACATAATAAGATAATATCTTGATCAGTCAAATCAGCTTATCAAAGAATCTTTGATTTCACCCACTTGATCAATATTGAATAGATTTCAATAACCAATTTGCACAATTGCCGTCTGTTTGTAAAAGGGTATTTAATCATCAGCATACATTTTTCGAATTTCGAATCGTAAAAACCAAATTGATGTGTCAAAAATGCAGGCAGCAGTGTGGAGTCCACATAGAGGGAACACCTCTGCAAAAGTGTCTATGGATTTTGATCTATCGAATTTGAATTCAGCTTTTGGCTTTATCTATTTTTTATTTCATTTATTTTTATGCTAATCAGCCTCCCACATGGCCAGACGAAGAGACCCAAAACCACAAAAAAAAACTCGTCTGGCCAAAAATAACAAAAAAAAACAGAAATGTGAACCAGAACCATATGATGATGATTTAGAGTTGTTTGCGCTCCATTTTGGTTGTGTGTCGTCTTCATTTGTGTGGCATTTGTGGCAAATGTATTTATTATTTATTAATAGACTTGCGTAATTTGTAGTGACAAGTTGGCAACTCATTAAAACTGAATTAGCAGCCACAAAATATTCATTTTCATATTATTCACATATATGTATGTATTTTTTTTTTTTTTTTTTTGCCTCTTTCTCGAGAAGCTGTTAAGTTTTAACTGACCATAAAATTTACGCAGTTTCACTCAGCCATTAACAGACAGTTTATTAACACATTCAGCTCAAATTAAGAATTTTAATCTGAAATTTCTTTTTTTTTTAACATACCATTTGCGATTTCAGTTTTGAGTTGATTTCTGGCAACAAAAATTAAGTTGTAATGAAAATTTTACGATTATTATTAGTTTTATACAAGACTGACTCTATAATCTGATCTTTCATGCTAGATAAAATTAACTTTAGCTAATTGACACATATGTTTACAATGCATTCCATAATTGTACAAAAAGTTCTTTACTTAAAATAGCAAGAAATAATTCAAGTCAACTGATTCATATGGCGCAAGAGATCAAGATCAGATCGGAGTGTTGTTGAACGTGTTAATTATGGCTAGACAGATAGATAGGTGGATTGTGTGATTGTGTGATTGTGTTGGTTGCATGCCTCGATGGGTCTTTTGAAGTTGTCGCATTTGCCGTATTGTGGTTGTTGTTATTGTTGTTGTGGTTGTGCGTGCATCAGGTGCCACTAGATTATTAACGGCAGCAACTAATAATAGGGCGGGGGAGTTAAAGGGCAGCGACGAGACGCCAACGCAGACTGCAACAGTGAGAGCAGCAGCTGCAACAGAGGCAAGAGGAAGAGAGGCCGCGAAAGAGAAAGAGATAAATGCCATGCCACATAAATAAGCATAAGGCAAAAGACAGACATAAGGCAAAGGCAGCAAAAGGCAATGAGCGAAAAAAAAAAAAATTGAAATGAAAGAAAATAAAACAAAAAATTGTCTTTTATGATGTTCGTTGCAATCTTTTCCATCTCCCTCGCTCACGCCCTCTCTCTCTCTCTCTCTCGCTCTTTTGCCGTTTCGCAGTTGAAGTTGGAGTTGGTTTCCTGCGCTGTGGCAAAAAAAAGAAAAAGAAAAGGGCATGTGGGGGAAGGGGCGGCATTGGGGCACTTAAAGGTGCAGCGCGTGTGCCAACGCACAAGCGAAAGCCAACGGGAGGGAGAGAGAGAGTGAGAGGGGTGCAGAGAAGAGTGGGTTGTTGCAGGTAGAGAGTAAAATAAGCGGAAAGCGCACAAAATACAATGTTGTTGTGCAAAGAACGTTGAACTCGAAAACTCGCCGCTGCCCTGGAGTAGAGCACTACAAAAGTGGAGTGAGGATTTGAGTGTGTGTGTGTGTGTGTGTACACAGAGAGAAACGCAGAGTGAATACCCTGAATATATTCAATGACACTCAAAATTAAATGCTGCATCTAAAATGCATAATTATAAGTTGCGAATTTTAAACTCAAGTTGGAAATTGCAATTTCTTATCTTTTTTAATCATATAAAATACGCTTGAGAGCAAAGGGATTTGAGTGTGTGTGTGTGTGTGAGTGTGCACAGTGAGAAATAGCATCTAGGATGAATAAACTCCAGTTAGGAATTACAATATCTTTTCTTTTTTGATGATAGAAAATTCGCATGAGTCAAATTACTTTATTCAAGTAGAGTATTCTAAAAGTGAGATGAGAGAGCCGAGGGATTTGAGAGTGTGTGTGTGAGTGTACACTGTGAGAAATCACAGCGGCTTACTAAAAGCAAAATTGCTTTATAAAAAAGAAATTGTTTTTATAAAATAGAAGAAAACAGCTGATTTTACTTTACTTTACTCTAGAATAAATGCACTTACTTTGAGAATGTATATGCTAGTCTTAAGAACTTGGACGATCTTTTGAGTTTTGATGCATTTTGTACTTAATTTAAAAGTATTCGTTTCATTTTAGGCTGATTCAGCTTGGAGAACAGAGTCGGCTCATATAATATATAGATAGAGTATATAATAAATGAAGCATATAATTTGGCATATACAAGATCAATTCCATAATCAAACGTTGTTTATTGCTTCCCTTTTCAAGATGTTTAGTTAGATTTATATATATATGTATATATAATATATAATAATACTAAATTGGACAGCTAAAGACTTGAATTCATAGAATTTCCTATTCAGTTTTCTCAGTGTGGTGTTGTGAAATTTAAATGAGTGTGTGAGAAGGTAGGCAAAGGGAGTTGGGAGTGTGTGTGTGTGGATGTTTGCGTGTGTGTGCGAATGTGTGTATGATTTTTCATAATTTTTGTCGTTTTCACGCACTGCTGGGACATTTGGAAAATACTCTCGTAGAGATTGGTTGCACTCGTTGTTGCAGCTGCCGCTTTGCATACCACATTTGCTCCTGCTCATCTATCTCGCTCTCTCCCTCCCACCCGAGTGGTGCACTTAGTGTAATTAGGGGGCGAAAGATGCAAAAGCAGCAGAAACATAAGCTGCAAATCAAACCAACAACAACAGCAGGGGGGCCCTGCAGGGGCAACAGTTTAAAAACTCACTGCTAGTGTGCTAACGAGTGACATTCTCAATAAATTCACGCACAACACAAATACACACACACAACACACACACACACAGAGAGAGAGTTTAACCGTTGCTGGCTGTCATAACTTGAAGATAATGCGGTCTGAAACCATTTTGTTGTAATTGGCTTAAGAGTCTCAAATACCGAATGCATTTATTATTTCGACATGACCAACACAAGTTGAAGTTGCTCTTGCAACAACAACAACAATAAGAACAACTGCAACTGCAGATGGATGCTGGCTGTGCTGCTTGCTGCATTTAGAATCCAAGTTCTGCTGACACGCAAAGCAGCTTTAAGCCCTGGCCAAGAGCGAGAACTAGTTATTTGTTTTTTAGTGCGTTGCTGGAGATTGCCAGATGAGCTCATCTCGAGATTGTTTTAAATGTGTAAATATTAAATTTAATTGTGATGAGATATAAATGTGACTTTGCCACAGAATAATCTAATTTGTTTTGGGATTGATTTGAGATGATTTTTAATAGTTTTTATCATTTTCAACAAATTATATCAAATCAGCTCAACTCAAATTACAGCCTTCTCTGTCTCTCTTGCTCTTCTTGGCTTATTCGAGGGCCTGTTAAAGTCGTTGCAATTTAGAATTGTCCAAATGGTTTTTCATATTTTTTGTAGTTATATCAACTTGTAAATCAGAATACAGCTTATACATATGTATATAAGTTTTTCTTTTCTTCTCGCTCTCTTTCTCTGTCTCTGTTTACCCTTTTGGGGGGTATCTTAAACCAAGCCTAAATGATCTTTTAGATTTCTTCAGTCAATATATAGTTGCAGCTTGTTTATATTTACTTCCCTCCTTTTCCCGAGGTCATTTTAAAGTCGCACACTTTTCGCAGATCATTTCAACTTGTTATATGTTTCTGATTTCTTTTCTGAAATTTTATTCTTTTTCTTTCTTTTTTTTTTGTTCATTTTGGATTGGGCCTTTACGACTGACTTTGTGTCTTGACCATTTTACATTCGTTGGGTTCTTTATTATTTCTGTTATTTTTGTTTTCTCGAGGACGTTGCCTGAAAACCAGATTTAGCAGTTTGAATCTGGTTTGCCTTGGAGGAGACGGCGGCGCTGTTTGGGACAACAACTGTGGCCGACAACAGCAACAACAAGAAGCAACAATGTATTCTGCGTCTTGGCTTGGCTTGGCTTGCCTCACAGACGGCATCTGCGGCATTTCAAGGTCTGACTCAGCAACAAGGAAGGAAACGTCGCGAAATCGGCAACGTCGGCAACGTTGGCAACGTTGCGCCCTTTTGTGGAACGCACACGTCTCAGTCTCTGTTTGTCTGTCTGTCTGTCTCGTTCTGTCTGTCTGCCTGTCCACGTGTCTGCCTCGGTGTGGCAGCAACTGAGCCACATTCCAGTTATGGCGTGGCCTTTGCGCCCAGACACACCTAGTTTTCGCATACCCTGGAATCATTCAAAATGCTTTTAATGGGTATCCCCTGAAAGTTTGCTTGAATGTGTGCAAAATGCAGCATATCCCCCAATTTGAATCAGCATCTATCATAGTTGATCTAGCCTATCTTATCTCAGCGACTATTAAAGTTCGAATTCTGAATTTTTGTATATTGATTACAAACCTTTATTTCTTTGCAACAGCATCTTGTTGCTGGCTGCAGGATATGTGCCAGCCTGTCCCTCTCACTCCTCTCTTAGTTCTCTTGGCTTAAGAGTTTATTTTTTTTTTTTCGTTTTTGAGCCTGTGTGCTCTGTGTTCCTTCCCCCTTTCCCTGCTCCCTCCCATCACCTGTCTCCTTCATCTTCTGTCTGCCTCAGCCTCTCGCGTTTGCTTGGCCAAGTTATTGAACTTTTGCGCGTATTGAGCGCTACTCGAAGCTGACCCTTTTAGCCACAGTTGTTGTTAATCACACATGGTTTGGCCAGCACTCAGCACACAGCACAGACACACAACACACTCACACTCACACTCACACTCACACACACACACACACACACACACACACACACACACACACACACTCATATCAAATATCAGTTTACCCCTTGTTGCCCTGCAGTTGGTCACTTCAAAGGCGGCCGCGCGCCGTTTGACATTACAGTCCGTGCAAAAAGTCAACAACAACAGTGGCAGCTACTGCAACAAAAGCAAAAATAATTTAGTTTGATTTACCCCTCAAACAAGTAACACACTTCCCCCCCCATGCCCCTGCCCCACCTCCCTCTATGCAATTCTCTTTAGTGCGCATCGCTCTTTTTGCAAAAAGTAAAGTATTTAAATTATAAAACGGGGCAACAAGCAACATCAAAGGAAAGTTGGCGCTGTCAATGAACCACGCCCCTAAGCCCCCCAACACTCGCAGCTTGAATTACGTGCTAGGCAAAAAAAGAACAAAAAAAACAACAACAACAAGTAGAAGAGGCCAAGTTAAGAGTCCTTTGTAGTGGCACCGAAAAAAGGTTTCAATTACTTGAGCTGAGCTCGACGAACAACAAAAAAATAAAACAAAATAAAACTGAAGCTAAAAAACAAAAGCCGACGCTGGACAGCTGGCGCCGGAATAGAGGGGAGGGGGCAGCCTCGATGGCGGGGTGTTGGGAGGATGTAGCATAAAGGGAGGCAATGCTATTGTGCACTCAACGCATGAGTCCATTTAGTGAAATTCTATTGACCATTGCAACAGCAGCATCAGCAGCAGCAGCAGCAGCTTGGCGCCAACGTGTTTTGGCCATAAACATTAAAAATTATTATTGTAATTATGCCCGACGCTGACGTCTCAAAAGAAGGTGCCACAAAAAATGCGCACAATTCCCCGCCACGCCTCCCATCAGCTCGTTAAGAGCCGCCCTCAGTTTTGGGCCCAAAGTCCAAAACGTAAAAAGTCGAAATTGGCATTCGACGAGGCAGCAGCGCAAATGAAATGCAATCAAATCAAATGCAAAGCGTTAAAAACATTTTCTATGCCATGCCCCATTTGACGCATGAAATGCCGCACTCAAGTGCTGTGTGTGTGGCGCACAAGTGCTGCGCGGCATAACTCATACGCAGCGTGTGACGGCGCTGCATAAACCAAGCCAAGCCAAGCCAAACCAACAACAACAATTGTGGCAATGAGAAAAGGGAACTGGGAACAGACGATGATTGTTATGCATAGAAAAGTTGCAAAGATTGTGTGGAAAAATGTCTGCATTGAAACCGATAGCATTCTACATAAAAATGCTACAATTCTAGAATTAACTTTGAAAGTTGCAACTATTACACATTTGTCTAAACTAGAGCAATTTTTAATTTTTAATTATTTATTAATTATACATATTATTTTTTATTTATTTTTAATTTTAAAAGCTGCCCCAAAAGCCAGAATCTAAGAACGAATCTTAACTTATCACAGCCTTAGCTTTATAAAAACTTTAGCAACAACTTTTTTCAAGTTTTTCTAGTAATTTAGGTTTAGTATATTTTGTATCATATTAAAAAATAATTCAATTTAGGATTTTAGCCTTTTTTTTAGCCAACTTGTTCAATTTTGATGCATATTTAGCTTTTGCCTATTTTCGAATATTATTAAAATAATGCAATTTATTTGGGTTTAATCTAGGTTTAATCTTAAAGGATGCGTAGTTTCCTTTGCTCACTTTTTATATAAATAAAATACTTAATTAAAATATTAATTTTAATTTTAATTTTATCATTATGCTTCCAGCTAAACTAGTTAAATGAATACATACAACTTATACTTTGAACGTTTGCTTTTGGATTAATGGGCTGTATTTGATCAAAATCAGGCGGGCAGTAAAATGGATTATAAACTGTCCGTTTAGTCACGACATTTGTCACGTGCCAATCGCTCAATCAAATTGTTGAGCACATGCCCCCGTTCCACCCCTCTCTGGCACGAATGGCTGGCGCAACTAAACGTTGCAATATTTTTGGGCCATATTTCAACTGGCTGAATTTGGCTTTAGGCTGTGCAACTACCGTTTTTGGACTAGCCAGACTGGCTTAGATATCTCACTGGCTGACTGGCTGACTGCCTGCCTCGCTGTGGCTCTCCTTCTGTCTGTTTGTCCGTCTGTCTGTCTGGCAACACAGTTGCTGCACGCCGCCTCCCACAGTCAATCAGTCTGTGGCGCATCTTTGCCGCAAGCACAATTTTGGCTACTGCAGTTGCAGTTGCAGTTACTGTGCAGCAGCAACAGCAGCAGCAGAAGCAGCAGCAGTTGTTGTCAGTTGAAGCTACAATCGCGGCAACGTGGCAATTAACTCTTTGATGGATTTACTGCGCGACGTTGCGTCTCTGCCGCAGTTGCTACTGCTGCCGCTGCTGCCTGCAACGGATGCGTTTGTCCAAACTGCAGCAGCAGCAGCAGCAGCAGTAGTTGCGGTTGCAACTTCACCATTCACGACTCTACAATTATAAAATAACCATCATTTATAACGGTCATCGTCGCCATCGCCGTCGTCATCTTCATAGACTCTTTTGTACTCAATGCGAGCGGAAATGCAGCGAGGGCAAAACAGTAGCAACAAACTGCGGCAGAATATACATTCAGAAAAAAGTAAACAAAACTTAAATCAAGTATTTATATTCTTGACTCAAGCTGAATTTTAGAAATTCGCCTTACTTTTGCCGCCTTTTTATTCAGAAAGTATACCTAAAAGTCAGGCTGATCTTTTTCTCTGAGTGTACTTAACTCATTTATTACCAAACCAAAAGTATTCTTAAATTGAGTTTGTATGCAAAGTAGGCTGTTTTTTTCACCGTGTACCAGAACTGCGTGTGGAAATGTTAAATTCTGCAGACATTTTGGGCTGCGAGCAGCTAAGAGACGCCGCCAAATGTTGCCACTCTTCAGTTGTTGCTGCTGCTGCTGTTGTTGTTTGCTTCAACTTTTGCTGCCGGCTGCAGTTTTTCCGAGTCAGAGAAGCGTTTCAAATTACAGACACCAAATAAGCCGACGAATGCTTCGCGCTCTACAGTTGCCGCATCCCCCTATCCCTACCAGCACCCCTCCGTCTTCGCCTCCCTCGCGCAACGACGACGTGGCACGTCTTTGTGGCTGGTAAACAACTGAAAACGCCGACAATAAAATGCGTGGCAAACTGCAATTGAGAAATTAATTTCACCCATTAAGACATTCGCATTTATGCTATAATTAAAACTAATTTGTGCATACATACAACAACAGCAACAACCAATGCAACAGCAACAGCAACACCAACAAGAACAACAACAACGCCAAAAGCGACTCCCCAAACCGACACTTGATTCTATGTTGCACATTAAATAACTCATCTTGCTTATGCATCAAGATTATGAATCATGAATCAAATCATAATTAAAAATAATAATTTTAATGAAAAAAAGAAAATATGAATTGAATTTCGTGCGAGCGCACTAGAAATAATCATAATTAGACTAAATTCAAAATTCGCAACTGAAAATGCTGCACAAGTTTTGAAATTTAAATTTAAATTTAAATTCTTTGCAGGCTAAGAATTAATGTGCCTCAACTAAAAAAGAAACAAACATAAAAAGTACACAAAAAATGAATTAGCATTAAACAGAAAGAAAACTGAGAGTGGAAAATGTGTGGAAAATGTGTGGAAAATGTGTGGAAAATGTGCTGTTAGCTTGGCTATGACTTTAAGACATGGCTTAAGGAACTGGCCAAGCCATTATGCTGCTCCAAATACAATATTTAAATATCGAATGAGTTTAAGGACCTTTCGCAAATTATAAAAAAGTTGAAAACTAGCAAAATGTTGTTGTTGTTGCTGCTCTTATTTAAAGTGTATGCCACAAATACTGCAGGTCCATTGAGACCGGCATGCAACGTTATATTATTTCAATTAGACCAATACAAATACGGATATATTTACACAAGCCTAGCTCCATATACAATCCGTAAAAAAAAGAAGCAAAATCTCGAACTGATATGGAAATCTGAAGAGCCGCACTTCAATCGCTGTAAGCGCCAATTAAAACATTTAATAAACAAACAGCAAAAAAAGTGCAAAAATAAATATAACCACAACTACTGCACAAATAAAAAAGAAGTGGAACCGAAATTCATGCCTCAAATTACGGCAACACAGAAGCCGTAGTTTAAATAGAACTCTGAGTGCGGATGCGGAAGGGGATGAGGATGAGGATGAGGATGGTGTTGTGGGGGTAGGCGAACTGTTGCTCTACTGAGCCGTGCTAATGAGCGCCCGGATAGCCAGGATACTTCTCCAATTACGTAAGAGAGAGACAGAGAGAGAGAGAGAAAGAGTGAGTGAGACAGGGTGAACTCAACTCCAAATGAAGTGCCAGAAATGTGAAGCGAAATTGCATAAACCACTCCATGGACGGCAGCAGTAAAATCAACTCGAACGGGTTAAAGGGTAAGGGGGGAAAGCGGGTGGTGAATACTGCTTGTGTTCGCAGCGCAAAAAGTTAGTAAAACATGAAAAATTGTAAAATTATTTTATTTTTTTTTTCATTTTTCTTAATGCAGTTGAGTTCATTAACATCAGCTTGGGGGAGGGAAAAAAATGAAAATAGAACGCAGCCAGGTGCCTGTGACTGCAAAACTGTGGCAGCAACAGCGCCTACGGCAAATGCTGCAACTCGAAAGGGGTGGGTGGGATGGTCTGGGGGGAGTAGGAGTATGCATTAATGGCAGAAGGAGAGTGCGGTTGGAGCTGCTGCCGTATCTACCCCAAGCACTGGTAAATCTAAATGACTTGATTACTTTTCTTTTTCATTTTACATATTTGTTTTTTGTATATTTTTATTTTGCATCTTCTTGCCGCTTGCTGCTTGCTGCTTGCTGCACTCCAGTGCAAACTTTCATTTCAAATCCCGCAAGGATTTGCAGCACGAAATGCGGCAGAAAATCAGGAGAGGCAACAACAAAAAAAATATATATAAAAAGCCAGGATTGCAGGCAAAATGAATAAGAAGTAACAAGACCCAAGAGTTACCCTGTAAAAAATATAAAGTGTAAAATATATGCTGATATTTTGGAGAACATTGCGTTCGTTATATGATATATTTATATATATATATATATAATAATAATAATAGGCAAATAGTCAAATTTATATGGCAAATGCCATAATTACAGGGTATGCAACATGAAAAGAATTTTGCTGCCCAGTTGACTGTTTATTTTTCACGTATTTTTTTTTGCCGGCATGTTTTGCGCGTATTTTTTTGCAAGCCACAATGCTGCTTGAAGTGGTCGACGTGGTGGGCGTAGTTGTGCCTCTGAATGGGCGTGGCGCGACTCGGCATAGCATTTGCTGCCTTTAAATGCGACCGGGAAAAATTTAATTAGACAACTGAGCAGCGCAACACAAAAACTGAAAATATAAATAAAGGGAATATATGTATGTGTATCATGAGGGAAATAACAGAAAAAGTTGCGGTTAAAGGATTTCTGCTGCACGCTGCATGCAGCATGCGGTATGCGGTATGTGGGATGTAGCATGGCGCTAAGGAGCAGCTAAAGCCGAAGGATATTGTTAAGTGTGCATTGTGCATGTCGTTTCAAGGGTAACCAGCAAAACGAGAGCGGTATGCGAAGTGGGCAATGGGGAGCGGTTGGGAAGAGGAGGAGGGAAGCTGGGAGTTTTTCCAGCTATTGTTTGCAGCGTTGTGGCAACGTTGCCGCTTTGGGGGCAACCTTCTCCACGGCAAACAAGAGGCATATTAATTGCATTGCATACTTTCGGGGCCCCCAACTACGCAACCCTTATTCAGACCCCCCTCCCCCCCTTGGATTGTGTTACCCCATCATTAATTAATTAAACTTGACTTTCGGTTCGTTGCTCGCCGCAGCAGCAGCAGCAAAAATAAAATTATTTGCACAGCTTAGACGAAGCCAATAGCACCCTTCGGATTGATTCTCTTCAGTAGTATTCTATATAGTCTATGTTGAGATAAACTCGATTCCAAAATTTGACCACGACTTATTTTTATTTTTATAATATTTTAAATTTAATTTAAAATGTATTTCGATATCAAGCAAACTCTTTGATTAATTTTGATTTAATTGTTTTCATTCATATATATTTAGTTATTTTGGTTCAATTTTCAAACTCACCTCCAAAGAACTAACTTTCGTATTTAATTTCGACACACTTTTACAATTTCCAATATATTTTTATAATTTTTCAAATTGGAAGTCACAGCTACTCCACAATATCAGATAATAAAATAAACAAGAGCCATTTCAATTACCACCCAAAAGTGCCACTCTCAAAAAAGTCTTTTGATATGCGGCCGCAAAGATAAAGTTCCCTAGGGATATATGCAGCTGCTTAAGAAGGACTTGTGTGCAGATAGCTCCAACTCCAACGCCAACCACTCATCTATGCAATTTGAATGGCTTTGTGGGTTGACCCTCTCGTCATACACTGTCTTATTATAATGAATGAGGGAGCAGCCAAGAGGGTGGCGACAAATTTCTCTTTAATGTTTTATTTTTCCTCCTCTTTTTTTTGGCATCTCCCTGCTGTTGAGAGTGAAAGAGTAGTTGGGGGCGTGGAGCCGAGGGGGGGAGAGGGGCAAGCTTTGGTTTTCTTATTTGATTTGGGTTTTTATTTTGCAGTCGCCTGCGGGATTTTATATTGCGACATCAGTTTGCTGCAGTAGCAGCGGGTTCAACGACACTGCAGTCCGTGCCATAAAATGAGATTCCAGTTGTTGGCGCACAATGACGCAACAACAACAACTACAACAATAACAACAGCTACAACAACTTGGGCATAGTCACGCCCCAAAAGACAAAACCCGCAGTTTCAGCTTTAAGTTGTGATTTTTCCTTTTTTAAGCAGTCAGCTATGCCACTGATCTGAGCAAAAGATTCCACATCGCTTTCCCCTCTCTATCTCTCTCTCTCTCTCTCACTCCCTCTCTCTTTCTGTTCTATGTTCTATCTTGCTTTAATTAAGCCGCCTCACAATTAAGATGCCAAAGCGGAGCCCACATGATTTTTTTCTGTATGGGTTTTTTGGCCAGGCGGCAATTGTGCTTTTGCCCGTCTCCTCAAATAATGGCCAATGATCAGCTGGCTCATAAAGTCTTCTTGTCGGTTGGTGAGGGGGGGAGGGTAGAGCGTTCCACTCAGTGACCATCTATGGGCATCTATGGTTTGACTGCCAGCCCGACTGCCTGCAAATAAATCGCTGATCTCTAAAGAAGGACACACGGCTGGAACATTTTCATAAATCGCTGTTCGCTTTATGGCATTTTTGTGCAAAGTTTTACAATTCTAACTGTACTCAGCTGTTTACGCTCCCCAAACTGTTTGCCAACTGTTCTTCAAGTCAAGCAGCTGCCTGTTCTCTGAAGTGGGAGTGTTGGGTATGTGGTAGGGGGAGGGGAGGGGGAGGGAGTTTGCACGGGGTCAAGTAGCGGTCAATTGTGGTGCGTTTGCTGCGGTTTTTTTTAAGTCAAAACAATGCATGCTAAATGGCAACTGCGAAGAGTGTTTGCACAAAGCGTAAAATACTGGCTAAGAGATACCCTGTCCAAAATATCCTAGAGCAGTAATTTACTTAGATACATTTCATCATTTAGGAACTATACAGAATTAGAATTAGAATAGATGGAGTTAAAAAGCGCTAGCAAAAATATATTATTATTTATTATTATTATGATTCATTTCTTTTAAGTTTAATAAACATCTTCAAGTTAGCTTAAGCAAAAGTTTATTTATTTATTTTTATTTTCTTACTCGCACAGGCCACAACCATAAATAAAGAGTATGTTAGATTAAGTGTTTATCTATAAAAATTTAATTACAGTTTAAGAAACACCTTGAAGAGCAGCTTCTGTCTCTCAGTGCTCAGTTCTCGGTTCTCTCGGCTCCAATGCGTGCCAAACTGTCAGTTTGATAAACATAGCACAAACACTCGAGCGGCACCTCTCTCTCTCTCTCCTTGTCTGTCTCTGTCGCTGTCTCTGTCTGTCTCTCTCAATCTGTCTTTGTCTGTCTGTCAGTCAAGTGCCTCTCACATATTCTGACAACTTTGGCTCGGTCAAAACTCAAGAATCTATAGCACATATGCGCATATTTGGAATCCCCTTAATCTCGGCACAACTGACTCTTGCGACCTGTCCGACAGACTCATTTCTGCCCTGCGGAAGGAGGAGTGGCATGCAACTTGTTTTTTTTTGTTGCTTTTTTTCTCCTATATTTTCTTAGTTCTCATTGACCCCAACAGTCTCCTTCACCTCCACATCCTCTCGCTTCCTTTCTTCAGCTCTGCTTGGAGCGGTTAAAGTTTTTAATTTAAATGACATGACATGGCCAAAGCAATGGGCGACGCCCCTGCCAAATTTGATGGGCAGTGGGCGTGGCAGCTGCCCCATCTCTATGCCAAACGCCCCAAAAGAAAAGATTTGCATTAGTTCAGAAAAGGAAGAAAGAGCAACAACTATATCAAAAGTCCAAGTCTTGCAATTTACCGTTTAACTCTCCGCCCTCTCTTTCTCCATGCCCCCTTCTCCCTCTCTCTCTCTCTCTCTCTGTCTCTGTCTCTATATATCTGACACTGAAAAGCAAATCATAAATTTTAGCTGGCCCAATTGGCCTGGCCAATTATGCAGCAAACAAATGGCCCATAATGAAGGCGGCCAGGCTGCTTCTTCTGCTGCACAAACTGACAAAGTAAACATTTATCTTGGCCATGTACGACAGCTGCAACAAAAAGGAAAAAAAAAACCAATAACAACAACACAATTGGTAACTAATAATGACATGAGGAAAGGAAAGAGTATTCCGCGTGTCATCTACAAAAAATCAACCACAACCAAATTGTGAATACACTGAATAAAATATAACAGAAAAACGCTGTTAAAAACTTAGCTAAAAAACAATTAAAAGAAATGAAAAGAGCAACAAATGGAAAAATATATAAAATATATTGTAATGTAATATGATGATACAAAGTATCAGTTTACAATGGGATCCAATCAGTAAGTGATTCCAACAGATAATTAATTGAAGATCAAAGCAATCAAATGTGAATTTCTTAGTATCTCGAACTAAGGGAGCCGTTGAATGGAAACCTGCGGCACACTTTGATGGCTTGATTTTTTCTGCTTTTCTTTTGCTATTTTTGATGCCCAACAAATCGTTTGGCGCTGCGTAATAATACCTTTAATGTAAGGGTATATTAACTGCAATGTTGCGAGAGGCAAACGAAATAAATTTCGCCTAGAAGCTCAATTGTGCAGCAACTTTTGTGCAGTGGCCAGCCTTAATTGCCATGTTGCGGCAACATGTTGCTTGCCGATCAATAAAAGGCACAATCGCAGCCAGAGCAGCAGCAGCAGCAGCAGCGGCAGCGAAGAAAATACAGTTGCCGCCCGTCAAAGCCATGGCCAATGATAATAATGACAATGCAGCTCGGCATCGATGCCGCTGTATCCATGATTAATGACAATAAATTTGATTTTTGTTGCAACAACAGCAGCAGCAGCTAGAATTTGTTGCAACAAAGAAGACGCTTGATTAGCGCAAACTTGGCCTTAGCTTAGGGCGATCCAACGGTGGGTGGGGCAGGGGGGACAACATTGAGGGGGAGGGGAGGTAGGACATCAGTAGCCGCGGATAAATGAGAACAGTCGTAAATTTCAAAAATATTGCGCGGCAGCTGTCATAAAAATGCAATGCGGCAAATGCAATTTGTTTGTTGCGTCTGTCTTCTTCTTTTTTTTTTTATTATTCCACGCATCAGATTAACATTAAGGCAGAAGTACACTGCGCAAAACAAATAATAAGTAAATAATTAATAAATATTGCTAATGAGAAACGAAATTTATTTCTGCCGTTTAACCCATTGTTTTGTGTTACTCAAATGGATTGCTTACTGACCACTAAATGCTGCTGCATCATTTCTTCGAGTGTAGCTGGCAGAGATGAGTCGGGCTTGAGCTGTTTCGAGGGTAACTCTAGCTTGAACACTCCGCTGCCTGCTGCCTGCTACTTGCTGCTTGCTGCTTGCTGCTTGCTGCCTGCGCATTGTCTGACTGGTGATCATCATTCACAACAACGTCGCACGCTAATTGGACAGCGAAATTGCAGACAATGACAACGATGAGTGAGGGGGAAAGGAGGGGAGGGTTACTGTGTTTGCATGAGTGTCTGTGTGTGTGTGTGTGTGTGTGTGTGATTTTCAGCCTAGGGCAATGATTTAAACGCATTTGATTTGTTTTATTTTGTATTCATTTTACGCGCGGATTCAGTTTTTTTTTTGTATAAATATATATATTTTCCGCTGTAACCACAAACGCCCCGCTCCACCCCGAACTCGCCACTCATTAATTCACTTTAAAAAAAATAGAAACGAGAACAAAAACATCCACAAATAAATGCAGGCAGCGAGCCATAGAATAATACTGCAATGGAATTTGCTTTCGACTTCATTAAAAATTGATTTAAATAATGATTTTTATATTCATATCCAAAGTGCGTTGCGCCAACGATGCATTTAATACCCTCATTCAAACAACACTCTTCATCCCCCCCCCCCACACACCCCCTTCACATCTCCTCTGCCACCTTTTATTTAAAAATTTGTAGTTGTTTTTTTTTATAGTTTTATTAAGCTACCGTTTCGCCTAGGCTCCATAATTAAATCGGCCATTAATGCAGTTGGGCGGAATTGTGCTTGCCGCACTACGTAAACTAACTCATTATGTTCTGAGGAATGGAACAAAAGTCAGATGCCATAAAACATCTAATGAGCAGAGGGCAAAAAACAATCACAAAAAAAAACAGAAAAGAAAAGAAGAAAATTTGAAATCGCTCCCAGGTTGAGCAAATTACGCAGATCTGCAAGTGCTCATTACACTTTTTTTTCATGGCATTAGCAATTGCGTAATCTAAGCAAAAATCATTTCACTGCTTATCTAATTAGTGTTAACCACCACCTTAGAACATTTTCCCTGATATCTCCAATGTTATCGCAGCATATGCAAATAGTTCAATTATGCTTGGATAGATGATCGAATTATACCAAATCCCGCCTGTTGAGTTTCTAATTGCAGTCTTGCTGTATTTGAAAATTATAGGTATAATTTGTAAGCGTCTATCTATGCCTTATTTACAGTTAGTTATTCTAACTATATACTATAAATATATCTTATAAATCTGATTTAATTTGTTATTAATTTTAACTGCCTCGCGGCTCATGGGTTGATTAACAGCTTAGACCACACCCAGCATAGAAATGTTGCCATATAATAATATTGTCTGCTAGCTTTGATCATTAGTTTTTTATTATATATATTTATTTCTATTATTTTTAATTTTTATTCTATTTATTTATATTTTTATTTCTATTATTTTTAATTTTTATTGTATTTATTTATATTTTTATTTCTATTATTTTTATTGTATTTATTTATATTTTGATTTTCTTCGAGACTGTTGAAAGCCGGAACTGAAACGATGTCAATAATTCAATATCGATTTACATTAGGTTTATAGATACCAATAATAATCTGCTAACTAATTTTAGACTCTTCTTTTTATTTATTTTGAGTCTGTTCTAAATATAAAGCGAGGTATTTTGAAGTCTTAGCTTGAGCCTCTTTTTTTGCATGCCAGCGCGCAGCTTGTTGTAGTTGTGCCTTCTTATTTTTTGTGCTCTTGGCCAAGCCGTTGCCCACCGCTGCAGCTCCCTCTCTCTTTTACACACGCTGAGTGCACCGACAAGATCAGCAACAACAGCAACAGCAACAACAGCAGCAACAACAGCAACAGTAACAACAGCAACAACACGAATTAAAATTGTAAATGTCGCGTCTTTGGGGGATGGCAATGTCGATTCGATTCGATGCGATGCGATGCGATTCGACTGGCAAACAAGTTTACGGCCCGCGCCAGACGCAGACTAAAAAATGGTATGGTAGATTGAGGGGAGGGGCGGTTTGAGGGGGGCAGCTAACGGACGCCAGCAAATGCAGATGAAGCTGACAGCAAAGCGACGCTGACTTGGACTTAAACTTGGACTTGGACTCTTGTCTCCATCTCTGTGGCTGTCTCTGTCTCTGTCTCTGTCTGTGGCTGTTAGCTAAGTTGCATATGGGTCGCTGCTCCATTTCCATTGGAGCCACACAGCCTCATCAATTGGCAAGCAACAGCAACAACAGCAACAACAGCAACAACATGCGACAACTGAGTTGCAGGCAGCGCTTTTCTCTGGCTGCATAATTGCCAGTCTAAATCAATGGCTGCTGTTGCTTGTTGCCAAGCCCAGCTTCACACACACACACACACACACGCACACCAGCTTCATTGTCAACGCCATCGCTTGGCTCCAGCCACGTCTCCATCTGTCCCCTCTCTGCGCCCCCCGCCTGCTCCACAGCCTCTCTCGATCATCGTCATCGTCATCGTCAATATTTGCCATGATCTTATCGTCAAGTAAAGTCATGTCGCCTGCCAAGGCTCTCCTTTGCTAAGTTGTTGTTGCTGTTGTTTTTAATGTTGTTGTTGTTGTTGTTTTTTTTAATGTTCTTGTTGTTGTTGTTGTCTTTTTTTGGCTCATCTGGCTTGGCGTCGTTTGCCGCCGCTTGGGCGCAATTATTTTATTTTACACTTGCAATTGGGGACAACATAACTTGGTCATAAACTTGGCTAAGGTGTGTCGCCAATGTCTATACAACAACAACAACAACAGCAACAACAACAGCAACAACAACAGCAACAGCAACTACAAAAATAGGAACCAAAAATGACACTCAAGAAAAATAAAGGAGAATTTTATTTGTTTGTGCACGATTCCATTATAAACTTTTGTTTAGCTTAAAAAATATACTTTTTAAGCATAGTTCTTGGCAAAACTGATATTAACTTAGAAAAATTTCATTTCTCTAGATCACAACGGGAATAAATAATACTTATTTGATCATAGTAGGCTTACTATTTTTTGATATAACAAATACCCCCCTCACAGCACGCTTTTTGCTAGGGTATTAAAATATCGTTGTGCACAGATCTTGTTGCTCGCTGCTGCTGCTCCTCATCATCTTTGGGTGTTGAGTTATGGCAAAAGACCTTGGACTTAAGCAGCAGCAGCAGCAGCAATTGCTTTGTGACTGTACCGATCTGCACCCGCATCGGCCAAACCGCTCTACTCCTACCTCCTCCACCTCCACCTTGCTTTGGCAGTCTTTAGCAATTTGTCACAGCGCCCGTCAGCGAGACGACGACGACGACGCCGATGGGAGGCATGCGCCAAAAAAAAGAAAGAAGTATGGAGAGAAAGAAAGCAAGACTGTAGGCTAGCCGGTAGCTGAGCTTAGCACCCGACCTCACCTGCTCCCTCGTCCCCCAGCCCCCCTCCCGCTCTCCTTCTCAAACTTTAAGCTGTAAACGGCCTCAAGCTGTGCTGTTTTTGTGTCGGCTTCGCCTCATCTATCGCTGGCTGCCATCTGCTTACAGTTAAACAGCTCGATTTTCCTTCTGCTCCTGCTCCTCCTGCTACTGCTGCTACTTCTTCTACTCCTGCTCCTGCTCCTGCTCCTGCTGCGATTGTCGATTGGTGATTGTGAACTGTGGGGTAATGTTTGCCGTCTGCCGTCTGCTGTCTGTCGACTATTGACTGGGCTCTGCGCTGCTTGCTCTGTTGACTGGCGCTCATTTCGACGACTTCTTTATGGCTTTTGATTTTTATGATTTTGCTTTTTAATGGTTAATTTGTGTGTATTGCTCGCACTCCCTCTCTGCATCTCTCTCTCTCGCTCTTTCGCTGAGTGGCTTCCAGTTTCTGTTATCGACGCTTCTATATCTTTTAGCTTTTGTCTTCTCCTGTTTACTTAATCTCTGTGTTGGCAACATTTTTGAGCAAAATGCCGTCGCCAGCGAACGCTTTTAACCAACTTTTTTACCCCCATCGTTTTTTAGCCAAGTTACGGTCAGGCTTTCAGTTAACTGCATTGTTTGTTTGCCCTGTTTTTTGCATTGTTTGTGCACCGTTTTTTTGTTGGTTGTTTTTTTACTCATCTCTGTTAAACTTTCCGCTCTTTTTTCTGGTTTTGTTTTTGGCGCTTTGAGTGCTCCACTGATCTGCTATTTGTGCTGCATACTTTGTGGTCTGTATTATTTCGGAAATATTTCAGTGCCATAAGTAAAATGGTTTTCATTTTTTCAAGGATTTTATTTTGATATTTTCACATTTTCAATTTAATGTCAAGCCATGTTCAAAACTGCCTTGCTTATGCAAATCGCTACAGTTTTGGCCAAGTTATGGAGCTTAAGTCTTGAATGACGATGTCTGTTCATAAATCCATAAATTATATTAGCTCTTCGTCGCCTACTCGAAGATCTCACAGCTGTCCGCCATAGTCAGTTTAAATTAGCATCAGCATTGCAATTAGCTGACATTGATTTGAGATTTGCTTTTGCTTTGGCAGTCGAATAAATGTAATCGGTTTTCGCTCTTGACCACTTGACTTGACTTGGCCAATAACATTTTTTTATTTTTGTGCGTTTTGGCTAGGCTAATGAGCTGCGACTAAATCGCTGGCTAATGACACCAGCTAGCATCAGCTTAACTGGCCGATTAGCTGCCTTGTTAAATTGTGTTTATGGCCAAGAACTTTACACCCACCCCATCCGCACCGCTTGTTGTGGCCATTTGACACCTTCGGCAGCATTAAGCAGACTCCAAAGTCAAAGACGTTTAAGGCTACTGACGATGTTGGCAACTGGCCGCTAGCAACTGGCAACTGGCAACTGGCGACGGCGCCTCCATTTCAAATCACATTATGGCTCAGTTGTCGCTGTGGCCATAATTGGCCGCGGTGCCAATCATTTTAACAGCTAGGCAAACACGCAACCCAATGCAAAGCTGAGCAGAGCCAAACTGAAAACAAAAAAACAAGAATCACAAGCAGAAAACGACTCAGCAGTCTCAGTCAAAGTCGCCATGGCCAACGCCTCCTCATTCTCCTCCTCCTCCTGCTCCTCCTGCTCCTCTTGTTCCTCCTGTTTCCCAGTTTGCCATGGCTCTTCATGTCTCCAGCAAATGTTGCTCAATGATAATGCAAAATATGCAGTCAAAGAAGCTAGCCAGTTACCCCGACACACCTACACTGATCGCAAAACATTGATTAGAAGTGTGAGAAAGTAATAAAGTATATATACATATAAAGTATGTATATATATATATAAAGTATATATATATATAAAGTATATATATATATAAAGTATATATATATATATATAAAGTATACAATATTTATAGCTCTTTTTTATATACACTCAAAAATCAGAAATTAATAATCAGTTATTAAATACGCAAAGAATTTCAAATATATATATATATTCAAATATACCCCCCTAATGTGCTTGAAAATTGAGCATGTCCAAATAGTTATTTGCAGTGTATTTGAAGGCACTTAGTTGGCCGCCTGTCTCAATGACAATTGGCGCCATAGCTGCGGGGCATTTGGCTTGGTGAATCGGTGGCTCCGCTGGATCGGTGGTGGTAGACTGTGGTGATCCTGTCGGGGCACTTGTTTGTTTATAATTAGCCGCAGCTCGACGCAAACGATGCTGGCGACGTTGCCCGGCAATTCAAATTATTGGCCCGTTTGCTACTGGTTTTCCAGCATCTATTTTTATGGCCGATCAATTTTCAACTAACTGCCAGTCAGGCGGCTACACTGCGCAGCAAATTGTGCATATTACATGCAACTTTATTATTTAAGCTTAATTTTAATGATATTAAAAAAAAAACGATATGAAACCGATAAAGAAGATTTACTTCAATATAATATTATGTTCAACTCGACTTATTTCGATCAGTTTATACTTAATTTATGTTTTTCTCAAAATACTAATTTGCAGTGTGTTTTGTGTATTCCTTTCTCTAACAGCAGGCTGAAATGATGATGGAGGATGCGTTGCTGGTGCCGCTGGGTTTGGTGGCGCCACCGTCGTCGCAACAGGCCGTGCCACCGCCATCGCATCAGACGCTGCCCGCCAGCCTCAAGCATCATCCGCATCCGCATCCCCCCCATCCGCATGGCCACAGCCATGCCCATCTGCATGCACATCGCGCTGCCGTCGACATGTTGGACATTCCAAGCAAGAAGCACAAGGCGCCCCAAGGAGCAGGAGCAGGAGCAGTAGTGGCAGTAGGAGCTGGAGTAGCTGGAGCAGGAGCCGTAGCTGTTGCCGGATCGGCAGCAGCAGCAGCAGCAGTTGCAGCTGTTGGCAACTATCATGCCCTCGATATACAGCAGCAGCACTACATCATGTACGCCCGTTGCATGCAACAGCAGCAGCAGCAGCACCTGCAACAGCACCGCGAACGGGAGCGAGAAAGGGAGCGTGAAAGGGAGCGGGAGCAACAGGAGCGTGTTGTTGTCGGCCAGCATCAGTTGGCGAGCAGCGCCTTCCAGCCATGGCGTGCAGCGAAAGGACCCCCAGCAGCTGCCTATCTGCATGCTTACAATGCACTCTCCTCGCTGCCGTATGCGTGCCAGGAGCCGCCGGAGCTGCAGAATCCGGAACGAGTGGTGCGCAGCACAGATCGGGAACGCTTCGAGCGCACCTATCAGCCCAATGTGGCGCTGGCGCCCCGCAAGAGCATCCTCAGCAAGGAGCGCGAGCGAATGCGAGAGCGAGACAGGGATCGAGAGAGGGTGCGAGAACGGGATCGTGATCGGGATCAGGAGCAGCATCGTGAGCTGCAGCTGCACATAAAACAGGAGCGTGCAGCAACGCCTCTAACGGAGCCATCGAATGGCAGCAACAGCAGCAATCACAGCAGCAGTAGCAGCAATCATAGCAATCACAGCAATAGCTCCAACAGCAGCTCACCCATGCCCAAGGTTGCAACACCAGCAGCTGGTGCAACTGGAGCAGCAGCAACAGTTGCAGTTGCAACACCACAACCAACACCACCAGCGCCCCACCCAACAGCCGAGGAGTTCTCTGCGGGCAGCAGCAATGAAATCACCTCGAGCACATCGCCCGTACCAGCAACTGTTGCGGTTGCTGCCATGGCACCCATTGCTGCAGCAGCAGCAACAGCAGCAGCAGCAACATCGCCCAACAAGCACATTATTGCCACCGTCAATCAGCATGCGAAGTTGCTGTTGCACAGCAACAATGAACCAAGTCGCATACGCATTAACAAGAATCTGATGATGACGCAGCCGGCAATTGCAATGCCGCTGCCGGCAGCAGCAACAGTTGCGGCTGCAGTGCATCATTATAAGAGGCCGCACTCACCCTCGGCGGGCTATTCGCCCACGCAGTCTTCCAGCGCCGGATTGAACCTCAGCACGCACTCCTCCAATGTGGTCAGCTCACCCAAGCAGCAGCAGCAGCAACTTTTGCAGCTTCAACAGCAACAACAGCTGAAGCTGCAACATCAACAGCAACAGTTGCCCATAAATGGCTGTAAAACGCATTTGGGCAGCGAATTTGAGCTCTCTACGGATACGGACGATGATAGTCTAAATGGTGAGCCCGATAGCAGCGCCATGTTGCCGCCATGGGAGCTGGCAGTGGAGGCGTTGCGGGACACACGACCCAAGGATCGGGAGCGTGTGTTGCAACTGCTGCAGCGTCTGCTCCAGGAGAATCAACAGTTGCGCTACAACAACTTGCAGTTGAGTGAACTGTTCCACAAGCAGGAGGCGCATATTGTTGAGCTGGGCGAGCAACTGCAGAGATGCCGGCGACAATTGGAGTTGAGGGCGAAGCAACCGTTGCTGGTGGAGCAAGTAGAGCGAGTGAATGATCTGGATGAGGAGGGGGAGGAGCCGGAGCATGAGGAGGAGGAGGATGATGATTTGGAGCATGAGCGGCAGCAGCAACTGTTGCTGGGTGACAGCAATGAGGCCAACAACAATAACAACAATCACAACAACAACAACAGCAGCAGCAACAACAACATCAAAGTGCAGAAAACTCAGGCAATCAAACTGCGAAGAAGCTCAAGTCCAGAGCAGCCGCCAGCTGAGAAGCGCCTAAAGCTGGAACAAGAGAATGGCAACAGCAACATTAACAGCAGCAGTAATAAGAGCAATGGTAGCAGCAAGCAGCAGATGAATGGGCATGCCAAAAGCTCCGACTCCAGTGAAGATGAAGACGAACTGGGGGAGGAGGAGGAGGAGGAGGAAATGGAGCAGGAGGAGCTGGAGCTGGAGCTGGATGAGCAGCAGGAATCGCAGGATCACGAGGAGTCACAGCAACGAGAGTCACAGGAGGCGGAACCGCAAAAGGCGCTGGCGCCGCATAACAGTGCATTGGCAGCGCCGCCCACAGCGACCACGCCCCAATCGCCCGACTCGGCGGCAACAGCGGGACAATTGTTCGATAGCAGCAACAGCAGCGATGCATCCTCAATGAAGAAGGCGCAAATGAATGCGTGCCAAGCGCTGGCCAAGATTACCAGCAACACCAAGGAACAGGACGAGGCGGCGGCGGCGGCGGCGGCAGCGGAGGCGGAGGCGGAAGTGGAGACAGAAACAGACGCAGAGGACGAGGAGGATGAGGATGAAGAAGAGGAGGAGGCAGAGGCGGTGGTGGAGGAGGCGAAGCATGCAGCTGACTCGGATGATGATGAGATGCCGCTGCAGCAGCGACAACAGCAGCAACACACGCAGCAGCAACATTCGCAGCAGCAGCAGCATCGACGACAGCGACACGATGCAGCGACAGCGGCGACTGCGAATGCGCTGGCAGCGGCTGCAGCGACGCCGGCGCCAATTGTAATGATGGCAACCAAAGCAAGCAAGAAACAAAGGCCACCAACTCCGCCAACAGCAGCAGCCCCAGCAGCAGCAGCAACATCAGCAACACTAGCAACAACAACAACGAACTGCGAATTACAAATCAAAAAGGAGATTGCTTAAGCAGCCCCCCTCACACACAGCCCTGCAGCCACGCCCCTGCCTCGATCGCAATTGCAATTTCTACAACAAAAAAAAAGAAAAACAAAAAAACTAAAGTTAGCCGTTAGAATTAAAAGTTAAACTCGTCTCTTTTTAACACACACACACACACACACACACACACATACACACATTTAGCAAGCTTTCTTTCAGCTTAAGTCTAAACATGAAATTCGATGCTCAAGGATTAAACGCACATAATGCAGCCGCAGCGCCCGAAAGGAAGGGATTTCTTAGTCGTACAAGGAACCCCTTTAGAAGAAGACGACCCCTTTAAAAATTTGTTAGCTTGTTTTGATCTCACGTATAACCACAAAATTTGTTAGGCCTCCAATTCGCTGTTCTATCTATATATTCTACACATATATATATATATATATATATATATGTATATATATATATTTTCTTTTGATATACTTATTTCTTCAACTTTGCTGCAGAAATTATCAACATTGAAACCAAAGCTTTAAATGAAAAACAAAAAACGAAAAAAAAAACAAAAGTTGAACAACTTAAAAACAACAAATTAATTTTGTAAATTTGAGAAGACGAAAAGAACACAATTGATGCGTGTGTGTTTATTTTGTAGTAATTATTATTAATTTCGATATTTTTAACTCTAATTCTTAATCTAATTCTAATTAGTGTTTATTTTTTGTTGGTAAGTTTCTTAAATAAAAAACATCATCTTCGAAGACATTTAAAAAGTGAGATAAACTCAAAGCGAGGCTTGCACATTTTGATTTTTTTTTTAGCAATTTACAGATAAATATTCTACACGCACCCTGCCCGCCACCCCCCACCACAAAATCTACTCAATTTATTATTTTTTTTAATTAATTGTAATTGTAATTATAACGGTAATTGTAGTTATGTTTTTTAGTTGAATTCGAACTATAAGTTGGAAGCTAAAACATTAAGAGAGAAAGCGAGTGCGTTGCGAATGAAAAAGAGATAAATACACACACAAAATGAACCCACCACTGAGAAAAAAAAAAAATAATAATAATAATAACAAAACAAAAACAAAATAAAAATAAAAAACAAATTACGAATTGCTAAACAACAAATCTTAACGAAACGTAATAATTACAACACTAAAAACGAGTTGTCGCGTTAAATTAAACATGTTTATACAATAAAATTACAATTAACAACTAATATACAGATATACATATATACATATATACATACAATTTACAAAACATACAGTACACACACATATTTACGTATACATACATATAAACATTAATATTTATTGTAGCGTCTAATTAAAAACAAAAAGTGAAAAACATACAAGAAATTTAATTAATTGTAGTTTTCTGTTTCAATTTGTAAGCTTTGCTTTGTAGGCATTTAGTTAATTAGTTTATAAACAATAACAAAAATGAAGAAGAAGAACAACAACAACAAATTCTAATCTAGAAATGTAAGCAGATAAAGTTTTTGTCTTTGTACCATGTGAATATGGAAAAATACTCGTTTTTTTTTATGTAAATACATAATTTCTTTCGATATATTCGATAAATGTGTGCGCATGTATCGATAAACGATATGTGTATATTGTCCTTTTATTTGATTTCGTTGCCAACACTTTGTGAATTATGGAAAAATAGAAAGCAGCTGGTGATGATTGATGATTGATAATGATAGTGCAAGATGAAGATGAAGATGAAGATGAAGATAAAAAGATAAAAAGATGAAGATGAAGATGAAGCCAAGCCAAGAGCCAAGCGAAAGCGCGCAGAGATTTCAAAAATCTATAAACTTTTGTTAAACATATATTTCATACATAAATTAAAAACATTATTTATGCCTGTGTGTTTTTGTACTTTCTAAAAGAACATAAGAAAAAAAAAACTAAACAAAAAAGCTAACACTTTTTTGTTGAATGTTCGATAAGTAAATTTCGTAATTGAAAACAAACAAAACAAAAAATGAGAACTTCAAACCAAAATTTCAATTTAGATGCTAAGATTCGCCAGCGGAAAACTTGTAAAATTGTATAAAACAAATTTAATAATAAAAGCAAAAACAAACAAAAATTACATATACAAATATATTATATACATACATTTAAAGATTAACACCTTAAAGTGTGAGAAATTAAGCAACAAAACATAAATAATTGTTATGAAAATTAAAAAAAGAAAAAGAAAAGTTATTTAAATTATATGCGAAAAAAGAAAACAAGAGAAAACAAATGAAAAAAAAAAACAACTGAATTACAAATTGCTATGCAAAAGTAAATAAAAATTAAAAATAAAAATAAAAAGAATACAAAACAACATACACATTATTGTACATTTAATTATTTCGTGATTTTCGATTTTGAGTTTCATTTTACAAGAACTACCCCCGTCCTCTCTCCAACCCCCCCCACAAAATCCATCTTTATAGAGCGAAAACAACATGAAACAACAAAAAAACATGAAGGTTAATCAAAACGGTTTTCAGCAATTTTTATATTAATGGCCAAATTTTACAAATTACCAAATTAAAAATAAAACAAAAATGAAAATTAAATAAAAGTACAGAACAGAAATTTTTGCAGTTTTTGTATAATTTTTTGCTAATAACCCAAAGAAGATATATATATATATATATATGAACAACAACAACAACAAAAAACAACAATCATTTTAATAAAACAAATATATAATCAAGTTTTACAAAACCGCCTAAAAACTTTGCCCTGTTTGAAAAACAAAACAAAACAAAAAAGTAAAGAGAATAGCTGCTTATCATAAAAAACAAAATAAAAGAAAAGAAAGTAAAAGGAATGGAAAGGAGACCTTTGATATTGTAACCATTTTATTGAGAATGCAATATGCAAAGGCTAAGCTACGAAACAACACCAAGAAGAACAAAAATTAATGGCATTAGTTATTACACAAATAAGCATCCAGACATATACACACATATATAAAACAAAAACACACACAGAGAAATCCGCGTCTTGTCAAATATTATAACATATTATTATTATTACGTATTATTATTTATTTATTTATTGTGACATTCAGAATGCAAATAAAATGTACAAATTGTGGAGCAACAACAAAAACAAAAAAAAAACAAAAAGGACGATTAACGGTAATCGGACGCAGCCACAAATCGCGATTATAAAAGTTTAATCAAATTAAACAGTTAAAAAAGCAACCAAAATTTGACTTCAACGTTTCATATTTAAGTAGTGCAGAAACAAATAAAATAAAAGTTAAAAAAAAAAACAAAAGAATAATTAAAATAAATCACAACAAACGAAACAAATTATTACATATGTAAAGTCAAGACAAAATACAAAAACTCAAAAAAAAAAAAAAAAACAAACGGTAAATATTATGCATAATAAAAATTTGAAAAACAAATTCAAAAAAGGAAATTTTTGTGTATTTCTACCCTCATGGATCCGAGAAGGAAATTTGTTTGTTGACAGTTTCAGAGCAATCCAGAATTTCGTGTTTTTTGAACTTTTCAGAAGTGTTTGGATTCCTATGAGATTCGAAAGAGTTGGTCTTTACGATTCTAACGCGCCATATTCTTTGAAAGTCTGCCTTTTTTGTACATATGCTAGCCACAAGTGAAGAGCTGTTACTTTTGCTTTGTGCACTGCTTACTATGCAAGGGTAACTGAGAAGAGGACAGGTGTGAAACTCCACTAAGAGCTGTTGTAGTGCACTGTGAACAGATAGTGCATTGCTAGGAAATTAAGTGATAAAATTACCGCGCAGCAGTAAGCAGACGAGAAGAATTTCGATCACCCTAAAAGTATGCTTTAGACCTTTTGAATTTCGCAAACCATATAATTTACTGTTCAGCCTATATATATTCTTCAAAATTTTTTATTAATTAATCTGTACTTCACGTGCGATTTTAATTTTGGTCAAAAAGTATGCGAAGTATTTTCGAACATGTAGAAAATTTCCCTCGTCCTGCAGGTATTGTTTTAATGATTTGCATAAGATATCTAATGCTGTCATGAATCATTCTTGAAAACACATTTAACAAAATAAAATACAAATAACTTTAATTTATTTAAACTTATTAAAATTCTTGCAATTATATTTCTCTAAAGAAATAATTTTAATATATGTATGTTCAATTCCTAATCCCTTTCAAATGTAATAATCTTGATTTGGGGAAAAAAACCAAGATTTGTTCCATAAAACTAAACTTTTGTATTATATATTCCTGGGCATATATACCTTATGGGATCTGAGAAGTCTCTTTCTTTACCACAAAATTGAGATATCCGATGCAACAGTATCAAAGTCTGAAAAGAAAAGTTCTCACATAATTACATGTGTCGCAAGAATGTTATTCCAAATCATATACCTGTTGCGCAATCCCCTTTCTGCTCTCTTCCTTTCCCTGTCTACCTCTCTTGCACAGGCCGAAGAGAAAGCATACGTAAACTGGAGAATGTGGTATAAAAAGAGGGCTTAGTTAGTCAAACAAAAGTGAACAGCGTTCGTCTCAGTCGGGTCAGTGCAGCTTCCTCTTCTGTCTCAGCAACAACGCGGCCTGCAAGATATTCGCGCAAAGCGACGCGCGCGCATCAATTAAAAGTTCTTCAACAAACAAGTGTAACGAACTTAAATTAAGCTGCTGATAAGTGCACACAATTATAATAATTTTTAATAAACAAATCATTTGTAATTTGAATGTTGTTGCCAAAATAAATCAATACACAAAAAGCAGCATAATTGTTTTTCAGACTCGATTTTAGTTTGTGGCGTGGGTTTTCTAGCGTCTCTGTGTTTTATGTGCATGTGTGTGTGTATTTCTTAGCCTCAAACCGGTTCTCGCGCTCTTTGGCTACGCTCCAAAATATAAAAGAACTGCCAAACGGAACGTGGAAGTGAAAACATAAACAAAAACAGAGCAAAATATTTGCACTCAGCGAACACAACAAAAAAACAACAAAGGAAAATAAAGAAAGAGTAACAGTTATTCTCTCCTCTGGCAATGAGCGCTCGTTCTCCACATAGCGATCCGGCGCTGGCTGGTCTCCCACAGCTCATTGAGGACTTGCAACGGCTGTGCGAGGATCAGGATAGCGCCGATGTCGTTTTCATATGCGGACGCGACGATGAGAAAATCTATGCACATCGAAGCATTCTCATGGCGCGGTTAGTTAACAAAATTAACCACAGAAATAAAGCTGGCCGCGAGTGGAGCTATTTACTCTCGTGCCACGAACAAGCACGACTTCACTTCAAAAGATAAATTTATATTGCAATTTAACAAGTCTTCAAGCAATTTAAAAGTTATTATATAAAATATTTTCAAATTTGTAGTAAATATAAGTCGCTTATTGATTTAAAATAAAATGTTTTTGACTAACTATAAATGGTGAAAAATACATAGTAAAGTTAATTTTTCTTCTCAATCGTGCCTTTCCCAATTAGTTTGTTATTAGAAATATCCAACACGTACAAATATCTACTTCCAACCCGATTGAGTTTGTCCTTGTATGTCAAGTGCAACTGCAACTGCGTGTTGGCATTTGTGGCAGAGTCAATCAGCCGCGTGCCTTTGTAGCATTGATTTAATCACATAATTAACAAAATAACTTGTTTAATTCTAGTTGCAAGAGCTTCAAGACGGCCAAGAGGGGTGAGGTCTGTCGCATTCCTATTCCCGGCTGCACAGTGTCGCCGGCAGCGCCTGGAACTGGAACGCCGACTGCTATACGATTGCCGCATATTAATGCCGAACTCTTTCGACAGTTTATCCTATATGTTTATACAGCAAAGGTTGGTTATAAATTGTACAATTGTAACATATTTTTGACAGATTTCTTCTTATGCAGCTTATGCTTCAAGATTATCGCGTCTTCGAGATGCTAACTTTGGCCCAAGATATGGGTGTATTTGAGTTGAGAGCTGCTTGTGAGGATCACGTTATTTCTACACTATCTGTGGATAATGCGTGCACATTTCTAACAGCCGTTATGGATATACACGAAAAAGCAGGTGCGTTACTTGCAATTTTTAATAATCACGAGTTTGGTATATATGAATTGAGCGCGCTCTGTCGATTTTCATTTCCAAGTAATTTGCCATTCAGTTGAACACGTTGCCAGAACAGCTGCTTGGCTCTTTCGATATTAGCAGCATCAACATTGCTTTTTATTAAAATACCAAACTATCGCTTACGCACGTTTTATTTGTTAAGCAAAATTGGGAAAAGATGTATGAAATTTTTGTTTATTACGTTAATCATTTTTAACAACGAATAGAACTAAGTGGAACATACTACCAACAAGGAGTAGTTGATAGCGCAGCTGTTGGCCTCATTTAGCGCCGAACATGTTGCTCAACCTTTTGATTGTTCACGTTGTAACCTCTGGCCATAAGCCCGGGCGATAAGATTCCACGAATCCATAAAGCGATCCATACACAGGGAAATGCATTTCTAACACAGAACGAGAAACATTTCATTCAATAATCATGCACAATTAATTAGACGCTTTTTTTGCTTACCTGTTCAGATGCGTCAAGGGAAGCGCCTGGTTTGTTGATGCATTTCGCGAAGCATTTTGAAGACATTTGAGAGAGCAGCTCTTGGGCATTTGCAACTGCAATCTGTTGCTTCACCTGTTCCATAATTTCACCCCTGTCAACGTGAGCCATGTTTTTGGTTTGTGTTTTATTTGCAAACTCGCAAACTTTCTAAACGCAAACCTTCTGACGCAACCGGTCAGCAACCAACTATCGATATCCATTTACATTGTTATCGGGCATTTGTGACTTAGTTCTCTCAGTCGATAGTATCGATAGCAAAATACACTTTTTCCCACCGAAAAGACGCCGGCAATTGAGAAGTCACGCAAACGTTTTAGGCAAATAAATTTTTTGCGAAAATTCCATAACAAAACGCCAAAATGTCGTTTAAGGGCAACCCAAAGGTGCAAAAGGTGATGGTGCAGCCCATCAACCTGATCTTTCGTTACCTGCAGAGTCGATCGCGTGTCCAAGTTTGGCTTTACGAAAACATCTCGCTGCGCATCGAGGGCCACATTGTTGGCTTCGATGAGTACATGAACCTGGTGCTCGACGATGCCGAGGAAGTCTATGTGAAGACGCGTCAACGCAAGAATCTGGGTCGCATCATGCTCAAGGGCGATAACATAACGCTCATACAAAACGTCAATCCCACCAAGGATTAAGCTTAAAACGTCGCCACCATCCTAGTACTAAATAATAAAATTTAAGTGAATTAATTGTAAGCTGGAGATCTGCTGCACAATAAAATGAGAGAAATTTTATATGAAACGAGCGACTTTTGAATGGGCACAATTAGGTAATTAGTCCATTTATTTATACCTACTAATTGCATTTGTAATCTCTCATTGTAGGTGCCAAGTGCGCCGCTTCGTTTATGGAACGCTGCATCATCTATATTGGAGAGAATGCCGGCGAGTGTGTGAAAACTAATTCATTTCTCACACTTACAAAGGAGGGGCTCATCAAAATCATTTCATCGGACTATGTGAGTAAAGCTCTGACAATTTTATAGTCCTTAAACCATTCTTTAGCTATTCTATTTGCAAGGGTATTTCATTATTTTATATTCTGACTTGTTTCTTATTGCATTATTCCAGTTCTGCTTGGAGGAGGAGGAGGTGTGGCGTTGTGTATTGGCCTGGGCCAAATATCAGGCAGGCGTCACACAGCCGACGGCTCACTGGACCGAGGAGGAGCGTGCTCGCGTCTGTCAGCATCTGAGCGGCGTGATGGGCCATGTGCGTCTGCTGCTCATCGATAGTAAGGTGTTTGCCGAGGAGGTCGAACCAACGGGCGCTGTACCCATGGAGTTGTCATTGGAACGTTATCGTTACGCTGCCTTGCATCCCAATAAGCTTGTGGACAATGATAAGCGACTGCAGCCTCGTCTCGCCGTCAACATGTTTCCCGGCTCGCAGATATTGCGCAACGATAAGCTGTCGCTGCAGGGCATTCTCAATGGCTGGCTGGGAGCACCCAAGCAGAGTTGGCGTCTGGTGTTTCGTGCCTCGACGCATGGCTACGGTTCGAGTTCCTTTCATCGCTACTGCGATGGCGTCGCTCCTTGTATGGTCATTGGCTTGGGTGCCCATGGCGAGATCAGTGGCGGCTACACGGATGTCGCCTGGGCCAAGAGCAGTCGCAAGGGTGGCTATTTGCACTCGGAGCGCGCGTTTCTGTTCATGCTGAATCCAACCAACGGAGAGCAGCCCGTCAAATTTGACATTGTGAAGAAACCCTATGCCATCTGCTACCATCCTGAGTAAGTGGCGCTCAATTAAAGTTGCTAATTATAGTTCAAATTGTTGAATAGGAACCAATTTTCAAAGAAATTCAGATTTAATCATGACTGAGCTTTACATTAATACCTCTTTTCAATTTGACAACACAATATTTCAAATTCATTATAGAAAAAAGAAAAACTAACTGAAAAAACGTTGACAAATTTAATAGTTCATTTAAATAACCCATTTAATTGTGAACGGAAATACGCAACTCAACACCAAATGAAGAAATCATCTAATCATTGAATCTATTTCACAGTTGTGGTCCCATATTTGGTGCCGGTGCCGATCTGCTCATATCGAGCAATTGTAATGTGAACACGGACTCCTACTCGAATTTGCCGCACTCCTATGATGGACCCAATGCCGCACATCTAACGCTCTTTGGCGACTACAACTTTGCGATCAGCGATTACGAGGTTTACACTGTGGCACACTCAACACACAGCCACAGTCACAGTCACAATCCGAGCCAGAGCCAGAGTCTGGTGAGCAATGGTCAGGCTGGGCCGGGTGTGCCCAGTAAAACAAAGTATGATAGGTATTAAGTTACCAATTAGACAACCATTCTCTTGTAGTATGTATGTAGTGCTTGCTAGTGCTGCTTGGCTCTTAGCGGGCAATAAAATTCGGTTCTTAATCCCAGAACAAGGTAACATACCCAGAAATGGAAAGGTAATTAATGGTTGGAAATTTTTTTTTTCTGGTTTTATTTATACATATTTTTTTGTTTTTTTTAGTCAACTTTTTGTTTGCCAAGAAGCATAATAATTAACTCGTTTCCAGGTGTCTCATGTAAAGCGGAAAGTGTTGGGCGGCGGCTACAGTTAACGAGGGCGACTTAAAAAGTTTGACGAAGCGCAATGTTAAGGAGAGTTAACTACAACTTTATACAACAAATGCAGTATAAGAATGTTTTAAAGTATTTCATTTTTAAGAACAATACCGATGAGGAAGCAAATAATGTTCTAGTTACTTCTGAAACGATACTCGCAAACAGTTCAGTTGTACTAACAAAAACAATAAATAAGAGTTTATGTAGCAAACACTATTGTGGTATGTGCACTTGAACCTGGTGTTGGGGTTTCCATAACTCGCATAATAAACTATAAACTATAAACCATAAACCATATCACAGCCGCAGACAATTGACAAAGAAAAATAAATGCGTAAAAGGTAAATTCAGTTCAGTTGGAATAAGTTATAATGGCAATGGATTTGAATTATAGTAAATATACATATATATATATATATATATATTTATATAGCGAGCTCCGGTCAAGCACATACCCGTAAAACAGCCACGCCCCAATCCGTACGCTGTCTCCCTCGATAGAGAGGTGTGCACATGGCGCTCAAGTTGATCTCAACTGGTTTTCAACTACTTTTCAAAAATGCTTCTGATAAATTGGTCCACGCTTTAAATTGGTTCTAATTAAAGCGATTTTTTTATTTTATTGTTATTGCTGTTATTGTTGTATTTTATGCTGATCGAATCGATCAACGACTACATATGTATGTATATGATCGCATGATCATAGAGTATTGGTTGCCCCCACAATTCATACAAATATTTTGGTGTCATTCGTCTCGGGGTTCGGGATTTGGTTTAGGTATAGGAATTGAATTTGAAATCGACGTTAAACACTTGATGTTTGGCGATTTATTTTATTGTGACTGCACAAAAGATTGGCAGTTAAAATTGTTGTTAACGACTTAAGGCCAAAATGCTCGAGAGCACACCAATTTCGTTAAGGCAGGCGGCTTTATTGTTATACTTGTATTTAATTTTTTGACAGGCGACGTTTTTGTTCGTCGATCTCAGTGAGTAAAACAATAAGCCTGAGGGCGACCAAAAATCGCGTCAGGCGCTAGCAGAATATGTTATTTTCTAGATTTTTTTCAATTCGTTCGCTCTCATTGACTGTCGAGTGGCTTAGATAAGTTGAGAAGTTGAACCCAAGAAGTGTTTCAAGCATAAAAGAAACAATTAAAAAACAGAAAAAAAGGGAAAGGCAATTCAAACAAACTGGCGCTTTACTTTTGTCACTCTATTGTTGCTGGGGCAAAAAATGTGTGCGATTACTCGAAGGAAACAAGTTCTAGCTTTGGCTCTAACTTATAACAATTCATAATGCACACTTCGAATATAAATAAGTATATCTGTTTAGAGATCTATGCATTGCCAATCAATTTTTAAGGGTTGGCAAATATTTGCCACTTATTTAGATCTATAAACATTAGCGAATGATTGATATGGATAATATCTACAAAATATTTATTTAAAGAATGACTTACTCTAACAAAAAAAAAAATAGTTTCATTCAATTGTGGATTTTCTTCATAATTATAAATTGATAAGATATAAATATTCCTAATCAGAATGAGAAATTGCTAAGTACATTATCTTATAGAATACAATACTGCCTATACTGGCCTAACTTTATCACTTTTATGTAAACTGGCGCTTAAATAATAATCGTCAATCGCACATTGTTATCATTGTGCAAAATTGAATGCCATATTTTTAACGATCGATCGAATAACACAGGAGCACTTCCACTTTTATGTCGTACGTAGTTATTTATGTATGTACATATATAATTGAATTAGACCAACCCTGGTTGCAACAAATGTGCGATATTTGTTGGGCTTGGTCAGCGTTGTCCGTCATAAAACAAAACAGCCTGCTTTTAGCCATGTCTATGGCCACATAGCCATAGCCATGGCCATGGCGTGGTCAGCTCTCGGTCAACTGGGCAGCTGGCCAACCCATGTGCTACAGTTTAGGTGTACTCATTTACATATAGGTAGATTAATAAAATTAAAAGTGTTTTGTCTATAATTCATACATGCTAAGGAATAGTTGGAAACCATTCGAAAGTAAAAGTTCAAGCATTCCAAAGATCCAAGCAAGTATGCGGAATCTAAATTGTTAACATTCAAAAAATTCCAGATTGTATTTTGTAACAATCTAAGCACAAGAAATATAATCTTGATTTAAGAGCAAAGCGAATCGAAAGTAAACATAAATCTTAAGCCCACAATATTTTCGCAGGTTAAGTCCATTTATTCTAGAATTTATTTTCTTGAATCAATTTTTTTTTGTTGGTTTTTTTAACTTTTTATTAAGATTTTTTACTTTATTCTGAGACTAAACTTATTAATAATAATAATTCTCTACCCATTTTAAGTCTACAGATCCAACATTCCTTAGGTTGCTATTGTAGGAATTTGCAACTTGAATAAATCAATAATAAATTGTGTGAATCACATAAGACTCGTGCCAAATGGGCAAACAGGAGCTTGGGCCTCATTAGGGCGGAATTCCCTGGCACATTCATGTGAAAGATAAGATCATATAGCACGTCAGCTGCTGCATCCGTTTCCGTAAACTGACTGACTGACTGACAAGTTGTCTTGATTTACAACTAGCCAGTAGCTCACAGCTCACAGCACATAGCTCATAGCTGAGTGGAGAGCAGAAGCTGATCGATCGAGAGAGCTGCTCCAGTTACGAGGTGCTAATATGCAAAGTGCGGATGTGACGTCGACATGAATACGCAATCTGAGCTAGCTGGGAGTGAGGAGTCATCATCATCATCATAATCATAACTATCATCAACATCATTATCAAGATTGCCAGCTCATCGCCAAATGCACTCGGCATTGCAACGACATAGTTGGAAAGAATAATCCCCTGCAATCCCCACTACAGAACTCGCAGAATGGAAACAATTTTCTCAAGAGAGCGAAAGAGCTCAAGATCTATAGAGAGAGAGAGAGAGAATGCTGACTGTACTCTCTCTCTCTCTTAAGCAAGTGTTACTCTTTGGCTCTTCACAACCTGTTTTTTTTTTAAAGCCCACTTTAAAAATACTTTTGCTTTTCATTGCCTTCAAGACGACGGCGACGATTTTGTTTGGTGATTAATATGCGCTTTTCGAAAATGAAACAAACGAGTCGCCAAATCGACACAAAATGTGAAGCATCGAGTCGACCCAAGCATTGGCCTAGGTCACAAATCATCAAAAAAAAAACTCCCACTATGCCCAAAACTTTCTAAATCCTATAAATTAAGACTGGGTTTAGTTGAAGTAAAGCAAATTCCAAAGTAGCTCTCGAAATTCAAGCCATACAAATATTTTAATTTTATTTTAAATATTATATTATTATTTTAGAAAAGTATTTGCCAAGAATGTAGTGCAGTTAAAAAATGGTCTACTATAAATATTTTACAAATCTCATATTTTGAACTCAAAGTTTATAGAATAAATGTATGTTAATAGCGAACTTAAAATTTTAAGTTGAAAAATTTCAATAGAAATAGTCGATAATGGAAAAAGTCCACAACACAATATTCTCTACTGCAAACAAAGAAGTGCGTCAAATATATTTCTGAATAATTCTATTGATTTTGAAGAACTTTATTGACTGATATCGATCAAATTGGGTAACTTCATTTGTCAACTCACTGTAAGAATAATTGATTTATCATATGTTAGAGCAAACATAGTTCGTTGATTTGTGTTTGCATATTTTTCCGGTTTTGTTTTATTTTTCGATTTGCCATTCAAAAAAAAAAAAAAAAAAAAGATGAAGAAAAAAACACGAACGTTGCTGAGTGCGGACTCACTCTTTTGAGCTGCTTGGAGCAACTGTTTTTAAAGTCGATTGTATTTGTTTTTTTTGTATTTTGAGTAATGCGGCTGCTTGGAAATATATTTTTCCCATTAAGTTTTTTAAAGGCGCACGCCGTTCTCGGCTCAGTCTCGATTGTCAGCTTGTCGTGAATGGTATTTTAGCACAAGAGTCGCGCTCTGTTGTGTGTGCTGTGTGTGTTAAGCGAGTGTGCCCAGCAAAAAAATAATAAAAAAAAAGTCAGACGCGCAAGTTATTAGCACAACACAACACTACACTAGCACCTTAATCGCAACAACAACAACAACATTTGCACGTATATTTCAATATATAAACTGCGTGTGTGTTTGTGTTTGTTTATACAGTGTGTGTGTGCATTAGTCTGGGGGTTAGGGTATTAAATTTGCTTTTGCATAAATCACTTTAAAGCGCGCGCGCTTTTCTGGTTCTAGTTTTTTTTTTTATGATGATATGTAGGTTAGCTCGCAAGTTCGTTGCCTAAGTCATTCGTATCATGCAGTGACGAAGAACTGAAAAAACCAACAGAGCTTCCAGTTAGACAATTTTTTGACGTAATTCGCAAAGTTGATCATTACACACACATACACATGGCACTGGCCAATTTCTCGCTGCCATTTGGTGCCCTGGGCCAGCCTTGGGGCGTCACATTGGCGCCACTGCATCCGATCCATCAGCTGGCGAGCAATACAAATAATTTACTCTACTCGCCGGCGGATCATCAGCAGCAGCAGCCGCATCAGTCGTTGCCCGGTCAGGATCATTACAAAAATAATCCCTATGGCACGCCCACATTGCATCATCAGCAGCAGCAGCAACAGCAGGAGACGCCACAGCAGTCAGGTTACCCGTATAGGCGCAAACAGGGCACCGCTTACTTGCCACCCACTGGCGTCGCACGCAACTCTGTCTACCACATACAGCAGCAACAGCAGCAGCAGCAACAACAACAGCAACAACAAACGGACACAAATGAGAATACCGTCTCGTTTCAAAGCTCGAGCAGCGTTGCACAAAGTCAGAGCACGTTGCAGCTAACACAATCCGCTGGTCGTGGTCCCGCCGAGGGTTCCTACACGCGTTATCCGGCTGGCCAATCGACCGGACAGAAGCAATACTATAATGTTCATGGGGCGGCCAGTGCCAGTGCCACATTTAGCAAGAACAGCGGCAGTTTTAGTATTACCGGCTTTGGCAGCAGGCAACAGCCGCCGTCAGCACATCAACCCCAACAACCCCCACCACCACCTCAACAGCAACCGCACCAATTACCACATCCACCCAAGGGCCAAACTCAGACTCAGGCTCAACGTGGCAGGAAGACGGAGACACCAGCCAGCACCTATGGTGTTGCGCCGTTGCCCGATAACTATCCGGAACGTGCGCCCGGATTTACGCGTGTCCAGGCCGGGCAGGGTTCCAGGACTCAGGTGCATGCTGTGCTCGACTACGATGTGGAGGAGGGCGAAGAGGAGGATGAGAACGATGATGGCGAATACCACGATGCCGAGGGGCAGGATAAAGGTGCGTAAAATGCTTACAAAATTCTAATAAAACAAACTGAAAATATAATTTATTAAGCATTTAACATTTTGCATTCTAATTTGACGTATGAGAATTTGCCGTTAAATTTATGAAATTTAAATTCCAAAATTTTGAAAAGGCAGTCAATTTTCATAAAATTTCAATTCAATTTAATTGTTCTTAAAATATCTGTTTTATTAGACGACAACTATTTAGGGATTAGTTTATGCATTGAGCATATCATTTGTGTGGACAAAAAAAGACACATTTGAATAATTTATTAAGATACTCGCACTTACAACTTAATCCTAATGAGCACGTCAAATCAGAACAAATTACTTGAAAAACGAAAAGATAAATCCCCCTGACTGAAAAACAGGACTGAAACGTGTTCACCGTTGAAAGAGACACAATCAGGAAATACGATTAAAGATGCATGCATAATTGCCAAATGATGTGATATATATATTTTCACAAATTGATTTCTGCTGTCCAATATCAGCTGACATTAAATATAAACCACGTCTGCAATCATGTTAATTGTTTTTGTTGCTGTTGTTGCTGTTATTTTTTTTTTTTCGGTTGTTTGCTACTTCGCTTTTGTTTGCTTGTTGTTATTGTGTATCTTTCCAATTGAGAGCAACTTCTGCACTTTGCTGTTAGACAACAACAGCAACAATAATAACAACAACAACACACGAAGAAGAAGAAGAAGCAGCAGCAGCAGGCATAAATACAACTACCACAAGTAGACGGAGCAAGGTCAAAGGTCTAGAAACCGACTTGACAAGGTCGCTTTTTATTTTGTTTTATTTTTCGGACAGTAATGGCCACAGAGTGATTTTGAGTTTTATAGCTGTTGTCGCTGACTAACACGCACCACGATTTATGTATCAGTTGTTATAGCCAGCTACAGCAAATAACAACAACAATAACAGCAACACAGTTAATGGAGTTAGCGACAGTTCCTACAAAAAATCAACTGTCAGCGCATTTGATAATTCACTTCTTTTTTTTAACATTTTGGCGCCTTCTTTTTTTTCCAACTCATCTCTCAATTGTGGCAAGCTGGCAGGTTGGGCCTCAAGCTCAAGTGCCTTGCTGTATGTTGCCACATATATATTATATATACATATATATATGCATATCTATATTTATGTAGTCTGCGGCATTATGCAAGAAGTCGGGCACCATTCAACAAACGGGCTCTCAACTTGTCTTAAATGACGCCGAAGACGTGCACACGCGAGAGCACACACGCAAACACACACACACACACACATACATACATGTAGAGATATATATCAAGTACATATTTGCACTTGTATATAGTCGCATTGTTCAAGATCTTGTTGGTTTCACCTTTTGTGCATGTGCGAAGACTTCAAGACGTGAGCTACCTTACAAAAAAAAAACGAGTCCAACTTGTAATGTAACGGCAACAGTTGCGAAGTACACCAAGCAAAAAAAGAGCAACATCAAAAAAAAAAAACTGCAACTCAACGAAACTTAAATTCTATGCGCATTTAACTGCATAAAAATCCTTTCCCCAAAACTAAACGCATGAAAAGGGAAAGGGAAAGTTCAGCAGCTCAACTGCTGCACGTTTAATCAAGATCCGGCTAAGGGGTAATGGTAAGGGGAGGGGTGAGGGATAGGGGGAACTGCCAGACTGGCTTGCATTACAAATGCCAAGCGTGTGTTTTATGCATTTCATATAATTTATATGTCAACTGCAGTTCGATTTGTGTATGGCATGCATTGCAATTATTTACACTCTTTAACATTTCAGTTTCGGTTTTTGGGGTTTAACCCAAACTGATCCACTGATTAATGCTGATAACCCAATACGGCGTTCACCTCTTGTCCTTGCCAATGTCGTGACTCACTGCAGCTCCAATTGTTTTTTTTCCCCCTATTTTTTTCTACATTCACAGACAAACCGAGCAATAAGAGTCCGATGCCCACTGTAACGCCCATACAGGGTCCCATCTATCTGAAGAATGGCAGTGTGCCCGTAGTGCCGTTGTTTTCCTACCCAAAATCAAATAATGGCACATTCTTGCAGATTCCGGTAAGTACAAGCGACCCCTACCCCTTAACCGTCCATCCCCCCATCAATTCCAATGGACATGCGCGTGTTTTACTGCTATTGGAGAATATAAGTAAGTATATCGATCAAGTTTGCTCATTTGCGGAAATAACTTTGACGATCTCTGTGTGTGTGTGTGTGTGTGTGTGAGTGTGTGAGTGTGTGAGTGTGTGCTTCTCTTGATGTTGTTTTTGGCGCACGAAGGTCGTGCGAGTTCGTTGCGTTAAGAGGTGTGATGATAATCATGCCAACTCAAATCCACACACACCAACAGATGCTTAGATGCTCTAAGAGACGAAGGGGAGAGTGGCAAGTGTAGAATGCTGCTCTGCTCTGCAAGAGTTGCGATGCGAATGCGATGATATCAAATGAAATGAAATGAAATGAAATGAAATCTTTATGTTGTTAACTTGAGTCATTTTCACACCCGGCTATTAATTGTTATGATGCCCCACACCACGACTCCAATGCTGATGCTAATGCCAATTATCTTCTGTGCTCTCCCTCTAGATCTGGTGGACAGCGCTCTCGGTGGCGCTCGGTCTGGATGTCCGTGGAGATGTGATTAAGGGCGTGCCCTGCATCAAGCGCTATCATCAGCTCTTCTGTCCAACGGCCGGCAATAGTTACCCCATGTGAGTATGCTAAGAATGTGTTAATATCAATTTGAACAACCGGATAAGGTTTTATTTTTAATTATCTGAACCATTTGTGGTTTTTGATTGTTAAAATATTTCTGTAAAAAAAATGATTCATATACTGAAAACTATAACTTTAAAAATATACAAATATGATTCATGTATTGAAAATTATAAGTAATAATTAACTCAGGTATATTTGTCATTTATAAAATGTTGTGCTAATAATAATTGTTCACCAGTTTTAGTTTAATTTTTCACATATATATTATTTGGATTATTCCAAGGATAACTAAACTTCCGTTTTCAAAAAATAATTGGTTTAAGCTAAAATTAAATACAACAATAGGTTTTATATTAATATAACGAAAATTGTAAGTAAGCACTTACCTAGTTGGGAAAAAGTTGATAATTCGCTTTTCGTCATATTAGTAACAAAAGGCGGACTTTGATTAATGAATGCACAAGTCTAAATTGACCAGTCTAGAAAAACCCCAATGAGAACACCGCTTAAAAATAGTAGGAGGAAGAACATTTCTATGCCAATTTTGTGAATAGAGAACCTTATGAAATTATTCAAATTATATTAATTTATATATCTCTGACAATTCTCCGTTAAATTAAAAAAATCTCTGCTCTTCTCCACTAGCGACAAAATCGAGCGATTCATTGACGACAACAAGGCACTGATGCGTCGCATGTACGGTGACTTTGAGATGAACATGGAGGGAGGTGGCGGAGCTGGAGCTGGACCTGGAGGAGGCGCGGGACAGGCAAAGGTGCGCAAGCGACGCTTTATAGACGAGCCGGACATATTTATACCGCCCGGCGCCTATGCGGCAACGGCGGGCGAGGCTGGGGACAGTTATTTTGGCGAGTTGCGCAAAAAGCGACAGGCAGCAGCGGGTGGATCTAGTAATCGGAATAGAGGCACTGCGGGAGGTGGAGCAGCTGGTGGCAGTAGAGGTAACAATTTGCCGGGGAACTCGCGAGCACAGGGCGAATCGGGCACTGGGCGACTCGATGCATGCGAATCGAAAATCGAAATTGTGACACCCTATTGGGCATCGAATTCGGCGGGCAAAATACGAGCCATTGTGAATACGCAGCACTTTGAGCAGGCCATACATCAAGAGGTGTGCAGGTGAGACATCAATATATATATATACAAATATTATTTATGTAATATATATATGCTCTCGTTCCGCAGCAATACACAGACACCGCGCTGCGAAGGCGAATGCGGCTGCGAGCAGAAATATAAATGGCATCGATTGCTGGCCTACGATCCCGATAACGATTGCAAGGGCATTTTTATGGATTGGTTCCTGTTTCCTTCATGCTGTGTTTGCAGATGTAATCCCTAAGCATAACTAGCAAAAAAAAGAGAAGAATAATGATGTTTTGTAGAATGCCACTGAATGTATTTTAGTTGTTCTTAAGTAGCCCTAACCATTAAGTTACTCGTAGTAGTTACTCCCTCTAGTTAAGCGCGAATCTTAAGTTAAACACCCTTTTTTACAAGCCATATCCCATCTAAACACACACACACACATACACATATATCGTTAATAATCGTATGCTTCCAAATTGTCAACCTTCATTCTGTTGTTGTATTGTAATTGCAATTGTAATTGTCAAGCGATTAAAGTGAATAAATTGAATAAAAATATGCAAAAGCAAATTGTTGTGGATTTCATTTCAATAAAATATCAACCAGATGTTAACTTAATTGCTTAATTAAAATACAATAATTTTTGTTGTGTCGCATTTCCCACCATTTAGCATTATTTTGCATTTTTCAAATGCAATGGAACAGATTTTGTCTTCCTAGTCAATCTCGTTTAAATATATGCAGTTTATTCATTCTATGGATTTTATTTCTATTGAAAATCGATTTGTATCGATATTAGGAAATGGAATAATATGCTTAATTCGCTTTTGTTATACGAGATCTTATATCTGATATGTCTACTTGTGATAGTCTTGGGAAAACAGACTGACAGACAGACATGGCTCAATCGATCAGCCGCTAGATGTTGACCAATAAATTGTACGTCTGAGAATTATATCTTGATTAACTATGAATTCAATATCAATTAATTGATTTCAGTTTTTAGAAAAAAAATCAGATTAACCAGGACACAAACCATACAAATTGGCGCTGCTCAAAGCTAAACTACCGTTAGCGCGCACTTTGGCAAGCTTTAGCCGCGTGCCATAGCAGTGAGCTTTTATTTGCCTAGCGCCCAGCTTCCGCTTGTTTTCTGCCTGATGCAAAAAGCTTGTGTTTCTTAAACAAACCAAGACAATTATTTGGAAGCCTCACGAAAAAAAACCACTCCAACCACAAGCGAGCTGCCAGTTAATTTGTAAATATCATTATGTGTAGAGTTTTTGTGTATGTTTGGTTTTTTTACAGTTGCATAAAACGTTTAGTTGGCAATGCGATTCATAAATAAAATAACATATTCATTCGTACGCAGATCCCGCATATTCCTTAACATCGAGCGCTGCTCGTAAAAACCCTTGGAATTCTCCAGATTTGCGATGCATATCACGTATTCAATCACAGCAATGGCCACACAAAACTGCGCTATATCAAAAATTTACGGCTGATGGTGGAGTAGGGGGGCTTAGGGTCTTTTGTAGAGTCCGTGCGTGGTATACAAATGGTAACATTTTTTTTTTTACTTTGCCAGGCAACATCATGAGCACAGTTTTGTTGGCCAGTTAGTTAGTGAACTGGAGATACATTATTGACGCCCGGCAATGTCAACAACTTGCAGCCATGACGACGACAACAACAGCAATGCGAATAAGAGCGAGAATGTTAATAGCAACAGCAACAACCATAACAATTGAGCTGAGAGTTAACCATGAGATTTGCTAAGCGAAAACATTTCACCCGATTCTGTTGTAGGGCAAGGCTGCCAGGATGACGCCCACCAAGCAGACAATACTGATGTCAATCCGCACACGTACACATTCACATTGTTATACGCATTTACATACATATATATAGTATAGAATATATTAGCGTCATGACAATGATATGCCTGATGCTGTGCTTTTGCCATTGTTATACCCTGTAACGAAAATTTAGAAGTCTTTTGTCAGACAGATATTATGGCAATACTTTGGAAGGTATAACCAGTTAAAAAGCAATAGTTCGGTGTCGCTACAAAATAAACAGATAAAATAGTAACTGAGTAACTGAAAATCGTCCTATAATGAAAATCGACCTGAAAACAAGAGTTTTTCTTGTGTTTTAAAAAAACCCATAAATATGGCGTTATTTATTTTTTAGAAATATTTTCCATTGTTAAGAAATTAAGTTCTAAAAAGTAGAACGGCAAGCTCTCATTTTTAGAAAAAATCTTTCGAATATTCAGAAACAAGTAATAAAACTTATTGACTTGGCTGTAGCCAGACTTAGAGGCAGAGTAGCTGATATTGTGAGCCAAGAGCCACGACTTCGAATCGCAGTAAAATCATACGTTTTATCAGATTTTATGGCAAATTTTTAAAATACAGCTCGATTTTTTCAGAGTGTAGGGTTCAAAAGCGATACTCATTTGTTTGACTTACCTGTTCCGATAGAAGATAACCCATCGATAGAGAAGCGTTATTTACTGGTTGAGGCAGCTTATTATATATTTAATTTTATTTAAACTAAGTGGTACGCCTAGTCAAGCATTCTTTTTGCTGCTACGCTTCAACTTGTTGTTGTCACTGTTATTGTTATTGTTGTTATTGTTGGATTTGGCTCTGGTTCTGCGCGCGCATATCTGTCCTCAAAGCGTAATGCGAAATGTAAAAGATGAAAGAATTCGGCATAGGGCCGAATGGTCAGAGAATGTTAGTCGCATACCCAAAGAACCATGTTAACTAACTCACTCGGATTTTGTGTGTGTGTGCGTGTGTGTGTGAGGGCGTGTGTGTGTGTGAGTAGCGCATGTGTAAGACGTCATATCCTAGCAGCAGCAGCAGCAATGACAACAGCAGCGCTTCAGCATTCTGTCATCAGGGCCAAAAGTGCTACTAAAATCTCAGCCGCTGTCGCCATTTCTGGCTATAAATACAAATGTCTGCACGCAGTTTGGCTTAAATCTACATTGTTATCCTAGTTCACCACATCGTGCAGAAGCGTGAAAAAATCGAAAAATTAGATAGATAATAAACACTGTGTGGCTCGTGACGCAAATCTAAAAACAACAACCACAACTAAAACAAACTTTTTCAAATTTGTTGGCTTCTTCTTCTGCCAGTGAGTCAGCGTTCGGGCGTATTATAAAACTGCATTCCATTCATTTTCATTTAAAGTGTTAACTTAATTCGAATAAATGCTAAAACGTTTTAATACACTTTTGCCCGCAAAGCAAATTAGTTTGATTTTTGTTTATTGTGCGCAATTAGAAAACTTTAGTTAGCGATTTTAAAGTTGTTAAAGTTTTAAGATATTAAATATGTCGAAGTATATATAAAAATAATAGCAAAAATAATGGTAGACCTGAAGGCCAGCGATGAACACATTTAAGCTGCTCAAGCTATCAGTTACAATTAGGGTCCTTAATTTTAGATGAGAAGTTTATCTAATAATGAGTTTGACAAAGAGGTCAAAATTGACTCGTCCCTCAATGCGATTTTTTTTGTGGCAGAATTTGTAGTACGTGTCTGAAATTTTGATGTAGAACTTGTTAAAAGGTCAAACTGTCATTTAAACCACATAGCTAATCAAAATTGAATTAGTTTTGACAAAGTTTTCGCAGTGGAACCCTAAATTCAATTTGAATGGGAAAGAATTTATACACCAATTTTGAGCAAAATTGCGTTTCGAATAAAGAATTATTTTAGAGGTCATGCCATGATCAAACATGAAGTTAGTTTTCACGCAGTTGTGTAACATTTTCAGTGATTTATTAAACACCTCATTTACTTGGGATTATTAATATACAGATGACAGAGTATGAGGCAGTTGTGCAACAATTATACTCATTTTTTATAACGCCCACAAATCCCTTAAGCCTTATTTAAAACTCTTACACAGCTTTTTTCTATATGCTTACAGGGAAAAGCCACAATCCGCTTGACGCGTCACCTGTAAACCACAGCAACAAGCACAACAACAACAACAACAACCACACCAACAACAACGCCCACATAATGACCATGGGTGTAATTGGGAATAGGGGTTCGGCACACAAGCTGCAATTGTCGCTGCCACTGACGGTGGTGTTGGTGTTGGTGGTAATAATGCTCCTGGTGGTGGTGCCCCTGCAGCCTTGCGAGAGCCGATACCTGCCGACAAGGTCGCACGGCGACGAATTGGATAAGTTGCGTGAGCTGATGCTGCAGGTACGTCTCCTTCTCTCTCCCCTCTCTCTCACCATCTGCCTCTCTTTCTCTTTCTCCCCCTGTGATTGGCCACAGTAAGTGGATATAGCCTGTTGAAAGACCATTGTTTATGTATTAATGTGTGCCCTTAACGTATATTTATACCCTGTAGCCATTATGAGAAATGGCAGAAGGGCTGCCACATTTATGATACTAGCAGAATGATACCCTATTGAATATTTATGTAGAAATATTCTTATTCAGCATACGCAGATCTGATTTAAGTCAGAGACTTTAGGAGTAAGAGAGAAAATATGAAAATATAACTGCCGATTTCTTAAACCCATTTTTGAGAACATCTTGAAGGTAATTGAAGCAACTTGCATCTAAGTAAATATACTTTCCACATTCCTATAACAGATAGTATTATATTATTAATAAACTAATAAACTACTGAAACAGCTAGAAATCTTAATGACAAACTGGACAAATATTTAGCCATATATGTCGAAAATTAACAGTCTTTTAGATGCGGCATCTTTATTTGGAGCATATTTTAAGGTCACTTTCTTACACATAAACTTAGCTTGATTACAGGGTATCATTCAATCTACATTCCACGGTGTTTTCTGGTCATTTTTTTTTTGTTGGTTGGTGTTTGCTGTATAATTTACTAAACGAAGAGAGGCAAGCAGGCAAAAGCTTGGTATTAAGTTGCAATTATTATTACTATGTCGCCAATTATTGAGGTTTTATTTTGCGACGTGTTTTTGTTTTGGTCAGTTTTGGTTTGGTGTTCGGTCATCAGCGGGTTACCCGCTTCTTACGTCATTCCCAACAGCCAATGGCCTGGGCCAATGGGTCTAGATAGGGTTACTCGCAAAAATGCACACCTGCCCCCCCTGTCAATCCACAACTCTACCAACTGAGTGCTGCTGACCACAATGCTTACAAGTATCAACTTGTTGTTGGTGCGTCTGCAACCGTTTCACAAATATTTTACATATTTCGCAAGATGTTTTTCGTTGTTGTAGTTGCTTTTATTTTTTGGTCATCTTAACGGTCTGCAGCAGCAGCAGCAGCACCATCAAAAGAAGCAGAAGCAGAAGCAGAGCCTGCCCGGCTACAATCGCCAAGCAAAGCTTCCCAAGCTCTCATCTTTTGCCAACCTGCGCAATTTTATATACACATTTTTGCCTTCTGCTTCTTATGGATTTTTTTTTTCGTGTGATTATTTTTTTTTATACTTTTTTTTTTGCTGTGCCCAGTTTCCTGTTCTTTTTCGCAACCGCTGTAGAAAAATGCTGCTCAACCGGGGGCCAATTTAATGGATGTTTGTGGATGTGCCGCGTTTCATATCCATTTTTGCCACTCGATTTTAGATGCAGCTGCAAAACTGTTTACCCACTGCTACATCAGCTTGCAACTTGCAATGGCAACGGCAACGGCAAACAACTGCAACTGCAACAAAGTGCTTGAGTTTATTATGAGTATGTGTAGCATCAGATAAAACGGCAATCGCACAATTACCGGACTCTCTGCTGAACAATTGCTACCTACGTGGTAGTCTCTCTAGAGGCCTTGATGGCCACCAGAGATTGGTGGTGTCTCAACGTCTGTCTGTTGGTTCCGTCCTTGAGTCAGTTTATTTGGCTAACTGTTGTTGCGGCTATCTGAGGGGTGAATCTCTCTTTTTGCTTTCATATTTGGCCCTAGCTGTGTGAATCTGTTTTTTGTTTGACTGAGTGTCTCTGGACTCTGAAAATTACTTTGGTCTAATTGTGAGTCTATTAACAGATTTGTGCGGATTTCCAGTCTGTAATTATAAGTCTTTATATCCTGGCTTAAATTTATTCAGTTTTCTCTGTTGTAAAATGTGTGTTCTACTTCATTTCTCTGACATCTCTCTTCTGTTCTATAAAGTTAAGTTATCCAGTTTTCTGCCATCTCGCTTACCTCATATCCTTAGAGTAACAGGATGTAGCTCTGACTCTATCTCTTAGGCGGTTTCTTCTTTTGGAGTTTGAGAGCAAACGATTCCGATTTCGATTTCAAGTCTGAGTCATGTCGGGGCCCTTGGCGAATCAATAGCTGCTGACGTGAAACGCGCACAAACTTATATTTTGGCCAACACAGACAAGAGGCAACAAGAAAAGACGATGCCAGGGCCATTGGCTACAAAGAAATGAAAATGAAAATAAAAAATGAAAGATGTGGCAAAAACAATGAAGGGAAACTCAAATGTCAAATAGCAAATCGCTGATGATGACGTCGCTGAGGCTGAGGCTGAGGCTTCTGTGTGTGCCTGCTGACGAAGGTTGACTTTGACTTGGCAACGTCACGCTGAAAATAATAAAACACCAGACAGAGATAGAGACTGAGAAAGAGAGAGAGAAAGAGATATATAGAGAATTCCACTTGTCAGTTGAGCGTATAATGCATTGAACCTGAGATCATGAGTTGCCAAACAGCGCCAGCTTATTGTTAATTAGCTTCAGCCTCTGACATGTGACAAAACTTCACTTAGCGAAGGGAGAAATAAAAACAACAGCAACAACAACAGCAACAACAACAATTCCCTGTTCCTTGTCCGCTGTCCTCTGTCCTGTGTCCTCTGTCCCACTCATGTTAGGAAATCTCTCATATTGGGTGGTTGTTTGTTTATATATTAGAGTGTAAACGTCAAACTTTCCTTGCCCCATGTGCCATCAGGGATTAGGGATTTAGTGTGCAGCATGATGGCGAATCATTAAATTAATAACTTGGCTTACACTTAAAGTATCTGGATATGATTTTATGGATGCCCCAAACAAACATAACCCAGTTTAATAATTATTATATATTCAATTTTGTATACTGAAAAGTGCAACCAATCGGCTCATTAAGCACATCAATTTTTGTTGGCCCAAACAATTATTAGCCAATAAAGTGCTCATTATGAACCAAAACCAAAACGAAAATCATTATTTATAAACATCATAATAAAGTATTAATTTGTAAAATTGGTAAACCAAATCTAAGGTCAGACATGCGAAATATTAAAATCAACAAAAAAAAAAAACTACAAATTGTGGCGCCAATAATTTGATGGCATTTTTTTTTTGTCGGCTTTAGACCTAAATAATAATAACAGTAAAAAAAACTTCATGGTAAATTTATGAAAAATTTCAACGAAACGTATATTGGACAAATTGATTTATATATATATATATATTTATTTATAGCACTGTTGTGACCTTAGCTATATAGTTTACAACATAGTTTATTTGATGGCAAACAATTGATTGTAATGATTATTTGTATTCGTTTAGTGCGATATTTTAGAGCATCTATTTGGCAAATCGTGTGGCGGGACCATTAAAATCAAGCAACCCCCTGTTTGTTGCATCATTTTCGAGTCTGTCTTTGTATCTTCCCCCAGTAAATGAAAACAATACAAACAAGATGACGACGACAATCGGAGAAGAGACCCTTATCCAATCACATAACTTTGCACTTAACGGCAACTCTCAAATTAAACTGTCTAAATTGTGAGGACGCGCTTGCCACATCTTGTTGCAGCGTGGGGTGTGAGCGGTGTTGAACCCCTCCTAAACAGATGCCATGCGATAACTGCTAAAATTGTTGCTTCCTTAACAACGGCTCGAGCCAACAACTGCAATCTTTGCAGCAGCCCAAAAGCGTTATTAATAACCCATGAGACAAAGACAGAAAGACAGAAAGAGACAAAGACAGAAAGAGTCAAAGACAGAAAGAGAGAAATGGGTAAAAAACAATCTTTTAAATTAGCAATAATATAATTACTTGGCGCGAAATTGTTTTAGGTGTTTCTTGTTGGGCTTTTTTTTCATTTTTTTTTTGGTTTAATTTTGTTTTTGTTCACACATCGTTCGACAAAACAAAAGAGCTGCAGAGAAGATGTTTGCGGATGGACAGCAGCGGGGGGCGCTGGCTGGCTGCTAAGTCGGCTAAGAAAAGAGGTCTGATAATTACACGACAATACCCCCCATTAACACATTTTCAGTCATCTGCTCACAGCAGCAGCTCGGTTCGAGAGCAGCGGCCCCCTCTACTTTTGCAGCAGGCGTTACAGATACGTGTAAAGTTCATTCGATTTAATGATCTACGCCAAAAAAAAAAAACAAAAAAATCAAAAACAAAAACAGTGAAAATAAGAGTTGTGACTGCGCGCGCTTCCCACACATACGTATATATTGTTAAAATATGTACACTCAGAGAAATTCGGCTTACTCTCTGAATTCGATGAGGATTTTCACTTACTCTTTTAAGAAATGCATTTCTTCATAATAGAAAATATTTCTAAGGAATAAAAATAAACATGTTTTTCGGATTGTCGATTTACGGCCAGTTTTTCAAATGCTTCGAATATTTTCTCTTATTATTATTATTATAATTGGGGATATTTAGCACTGTGACCTATAAGGTCTATTGTGCCCCCTTGCTGAGCCTACAGCTCTTCCGTCAATCCCAACTCTTGCACGAATGCTAGAATCTTGGTTTGGTTGAGGGTTTCTATGTCCTGGGGCCTCATGATATGTTGCCCTAGGATGCTGCATCTTTTCCTGGTTAAGGCAACGCATTCTGTTAGGATGTGCGTCGAGGATTCCTCCTCGTATCCGCAGAGCCTGCATATGTTGCTGCTGTAAGTTCCTAATTTGGTTAGGTGACTTCTCAGTCTACAGTGTCCTGTCAATAGACCATTTTCTCTTACATTTAGAAACTATTTGGAAAAACAAGAAAAACTATCTTGGTTTTAAGGCGATCTTTTTGAGTTTTTTTGAGTGTACGACTAACAGATTTCAACAGATTTTTGAAATAGCAAACAAACCTCGTCGGCTTCGCTCACAATCTAAAAAAAAAGAAGAAGAAAAACCGTTGCGCTACAATGATAATAATAATAATAACAACAGCCATAACACCAAACAACAACCAATTTTAACTCTTTTTTTTCTTGTTTTTTTTTTTGCAGATTTTGGAGTTGAGCAATGAGGATCCACAGCAGCAACAACAGCAACAGCAGCCACACCAAATGCGTATGCACAATGAGGCCAACAATCCGCTGACCGCCCAGCGTGTTGGCAACAGCAACTCCAATGCTGCCTGGCTCCAGAAATTGGGCGCAATGGGTGCACTTGATACGGAGGCCGGCTATGGGCGATACTAAGGCAACACACCCACTAAAACTAACATTAACTAACACTAAACCATACGTGACGACCCCTAAATACGAGGAATGCCAAAGTCCATTTGAAACGCAACTGTTTTTAATGTTTAAGCCACAATGGCTTCCAAACTTAAACTCTTTTGAAACTTAAGCAATGCCAAATTTGAAACGTAACTGCTTTTAACTGGTTTCGATTTGAAGCTTAATCGATTTAAACAGAGTTATATTAAATTAAATTAAATTTTGTTCGGTTATGTTCCGTTTCTGGTTAGCAAAGAGTAAAGGTTCAGTCCTATTGGATTACCAGTTTCGGTTCGGAAAGTCAAACGGTTCATTTCGGTTAGCAATTCCGGTTCGAACCAATTTCAAAATGAGCAGCGCCTAATTTGATATGAATTAAAGCTGATTAACTTAAACGTTTTTGCTCTTAAGCGAATTATATTCAAGCCAAAACAAGCTGAACCCATTTAAACGTTTTTAAGTAAAACAAACTCGAATTTTTTGTCAACATTTGTGCCTGCAAAGGGCTGCGTTTCAAATGGGGTTTCCATGCCAAAAACTTAAGAAAAAGGAAAAAAAAAAGAAAAAAAAAACTCAACGGTTTTAATGCGCAAGCAAACTGAACTCAAAAGAACTTAACGGTTCCTATATTAGAACAATAATTTTTAAACTTTTACGATTAATCAAAAACTAAAAAGAAGGTATTAAAAAAATAAATTTGGAAAAAGAGATATATGTATGTACTTATATGAAGCTTATGTGTGAATTACTTGTAATCGCAGAAATTATATATTTATAGCATAATCTATGTGTTTGGTCAATTTACTTTTTCGGTTGCGTGTGATTTTTGTTATTTTTTTTGTATCTTCTTTATGTGGAAAAGGAAAATGAAGAAGAGTCAATTGTAAATACATATATATATATGTAATCCCCGTCCCTGAAAGCATAAAACTGGAGTTTTAATGGCCCCCAAGGCTGGGCAAATAAATATAAATTACGAGTATATTACTACCAACTACCACAAATTAAAATGCCGACGCTTCCATAACGATATTTTATACTATACCGTTTCTCTTGTTGTTGTTGTTTTTGGTGTATGTTTTTTTTTTTTGTGTTGGTTTGTGTTATTTGTGGCCTGGCCTCCAAAGCGGCACAAGTTACAAGTTCAGCGTCGGCTGTTTTTCATTTAATGGCGCTATATACTTAAACTTAAAGACATATTTACTCATATATAAACATGCATATTATATATAAATATATATTAATATATATATATATATATATATGCGTGATGCAGCCACGTTCAAAATACAACTACAAATGTATATTTAATTGTTGTTAAATTACGTTATCTTTATCGTTACATTACCTTATGATCAGAAACAATAAAATTCATTTTCAATGCAAGGCCTCGTCTCGTCTTAATTAGATCTTTAAGTGCTGATAGCTTCACAAGAAGACGATGAAGACAGAAATCAAAAAGGAAATGGGGGAAAAATCGCTTATGCAATACATCAGCTTTACATCATCTGTGCAGATACAATACATCGACATCGCAACGCACATACCTTTTACGTTGATCTCCTCGTGAAGACAACAATTTACTTTCTTCTTCAAGTGCAACTCTTGACAAATTGAAACTAACAAGTGGCGATTGCCAGCAAACGCACCCACCACACAAATACATATACATATGTATATGTACATATGTATATATAAATGTATCTTTTGTGAGACAGTTGGCCAACGAATCGTTATTGTATCTGAGAGCCGAGCCCATTAGTTACAGATACAGATACTCAGTCTGGTTGTCGGTCTGTCCGATTGTCTTTATATATGTCAGTGTACCTTTACAAGTGGCTATGCTTCAAAGTTCCGTTAAAATATTTGTGGGCTTTGCGTAAACTCATTTTAATTGTTTTTTTTTTTATTTTTTTATGTAAATACAATATTATTTAAATGGTTTTTTTTTTTTGGTTACATAAAGTCGACAAGATACTTAATAATAATTAGTATGTGAGATTCGGAAAGGTGTCGATGGAAATGATGATGGCTCGACTGCATACACACACACACACATCTATACACACACACACAAGCACACCACACACGGCTCGTGTTGTATGTAATGGAGAAAGCAGAAAGATTTTAAATGAAATATGGTTTTTTTATGACATGCATGGTGCACAGCTCAGAATCATAGAGCTTGACACAATAATCACTGAGAGCATAAATAAATATAGATGTAAGACAGATATTGTCGCAGTTAAGGAAGTACACGTTCACATAACTGTAGTACATACATACATATATTTGGTTATCTATGTACATCAACGTGGAGAGCACAACAGTAGTTCAATAAATACATATAGAAATGGAGTATTAGAAATAAATAAAAAAAATGTTAATAAGTATGAGAATTAAGTATAAGAATATAGATATAGTTAAGATACGAAAGTATATATTACTATAGATATATAGGCATGTTGGAAATGTTATATATGCATTATATTTTATCGGTCTTTCCATCTTACCATCATTTTAATCATATAGATATTTATTCCATTTAGTATTACATACGTTCAAAATATGTACATACATATCTTCCATTTGTCAATCTGCATATACATATCTTCCATTTGTCAATCTGCAAATACATATCTTCCATCTGTCTTTACCAAATCTACGTATCAATTAGTAATCTACAACATTTATCCAGCTATTATCCATTCACACATCAATTAACAATTGTGTTTGAATCACGTGTAGTGTGAAGTCAAACGTGCGGAGTCGACGTTTAGGATCGAACTGAACTGCTCTGACGAGCAAGCTCTTTATTAATATAAATTGCTTATACCTAAATACATAGTATATAATATGCTTATACCTAAATACATTATATATCATATACATAGTATGCTGCTGCCCAAGTACATATGCAGCTGCGTGTCAGGCGATCGCCGCTCCGCGAACTGCCGGCAACCTGTCGCCTAGCTTCTTTGAATTGTTACGCGGCTGTGTGTAAGGCAACCGCATCGCGCCTGCCTGGCGCCTAACTGTGACCGTCGCGATGCTAGCTGGATCGCGGCGACTGTCGATGAACAAGGCTGGCGTACATAGTTGACGCTAGCTGCCTTCATTTCACTACTTCCCATGTTCGTACTCGAACATTCTCCGGGGGGGCATTAAATGTAATCTCTGTAATGTAAACTTAGTATTCTAATATTAGTGATTAAAGTTAAGTGTTTATGATGCTTGTAGTTTGTAGTTTATGGCCAGCTGTTATTCCAGGATGCTTGGCATGAAGTCCTGTACATTGCTTGTTTCCTCTTTTGATCTTCTGGTCCATTTGCAAAGCGTTTGCTTCTATTTTTAATTGAGTTATTATTATTGTTATTCATGCTGCGATCTTCCGTACGATTCATGGAATATGTGTTAATGTAATTCGGATTTATATAGTTGTCTTGGCGCTGACTGTGCTGCTTGCCCAGCGGGCTGCTGTTGTACAAAGCTTTGCCTGAGGCATGATTATCAAAATGGTTGTCCAGCGAGTTGCGATGACTGCGATGCGCATCCACCGGATGCAAATAATAAGGATGATGATGATGTGGCGACTGCTGCTGCCGATTGCGGTATTTGGATGCTGCTCTGAGATCCGATGTAGAATTTATCAGCTGCTTGGACTCATTGATTAGCTGCTGAAAACGTAACTGCGGCGGTGGCCGTAGTTTATGGCGCCCAACCGAGTCCGTGGACTCCACCTTGTCACCCCGTGGATAGTCGTGACGTCCATGGACAGCTGAAGTATCGATTGCCACAGGCGGTTGGGGCGGACGCATTGTCAGCACTGAGTTGCGTCTGCGATGCGATGACGGTGCCTTATAATGTTGAGTTGGAGGCGGCGACTTGGACACGTCCACACGAGCTGGTGGCTTCTCCGATGTGCTGCAATTTCTGTTGAGGATCGTGGGCAGAATCTCCTTTGTCGTTGCTCTGGCAATATTTCCGGAAACTATCCATCCGAGTCGTGTTTTTTGTCCAAGTGCTCCATTAATAGTTCTGACTTGACCCATCATTATTAAGGGAAATAAGTCCACACCAATAACCATGTCTACTCTATTAGGCATGTTAAAGTTTGGATCAGCTAAAGTGCAGTTCTTCCAGTCTGTATCGATATCCATATCAATCCCCTTGCTGGGGAGTGCTCTTTGTAACTTGGGAAGTACTAGCGCCGTGGTCTTCATCTCGAAACTACTTGAAAATCGAGGTTTCATTTCAAGTGTTACACTGTTTTTTGCCAGGTCCACGCTTTGTGAAAATATCCCTTGTATTTCCACTGACTCCTTGCTTCTCTTCAGCTTTAGAAGTTGCGCTGCCTCTTCTGATATCATGGTGCGCTGCGATCCTCCATCCATCAATGCTCGAAGTTGCTCGTAGTTTCCATTGGCACTTCTTATGTTGACAACAGCAGTGGCTAACAGTGTTTCCTTTCCTTTATTTTGATTAAGCCAGTTCACACTCTCCTTTTTTGTTTCTTCATGTAACAAGGTATTGTGGTGCTTGTTACATTGCTGGCATTTCCAGTCCTTTCTGCATTCCGCCATAGCATGAGTCCCCAAGCAACGGAAGCATAAGTGTTGCATTTTTACAAACTCCTTTCGTTTGTTTACATTTGCTGCTTTAAATTTTTGACATCTGTTTATGTCGTGTCCGCTTATCGCACAAAATCGGCAAGTTCTCTGTGGACGGGGCGTCGTCTCCTTAACCTCGTTTCTTTGTACGGAATCCACTGCATTGTATAATTGATTGATGAACTCCCGCACGTCGTCCAAGGATTGGATATCTCTGTTTTTCGACTTGATGTTTTGCTCGTACTGCTGCAGAGCCTCTGTAGAGAAACGTCGAAGAAGGATTTGGGCAAAGATTACATCTGCTGCATCGCCAATTTTTGATTTTTCTTTTATGATATAGATACTTTCTGTTGCTGTGTCTAGGAACTTGCGAATTTTTTCTTCTGAATCACACCTTAATGGTTCCAATTCCAATAGAGTGTTCAGCCGGTCAGCGAAAATTTTTCTATTATTTTCGTACCGCTTACAAACCAGATTCCAAGCCTCCTTGTAGTTCGATGCTGAGCCCATCAGTAGGTGGCTTACCATCGTATACGCATCTCCTTTTAGGTATGATCTCAAGTGATTCAGCTTTATTGTGTCGCTGATATCTGCTCGATTGTTTATAACTTCTGTGAATAGCCCAAAAAAGTTTGGCCATTCCTTAGCATCACCACTAAAGTGAGGTATGTCAACTTTAGGAACTTCTTGCCTGGGATACTCTTGTGTCGATGTAGATGGTAGATTAGACAATTCTATATCGATGTCCCCTTTCAAGCAATCCGCCTTGAATATTAGCTCCTCAATGTCTCCTGCACATGTCCATGATTTTTCTTCCATTTGCAACGTCTTTATAATTTTCTCAATCGTCCTCATATGGACGTCCAGCATATTCTTAATTTTTTGCAGCTCCTTCCTTACTGGATTAGCTATCCATATTTTGGCGATTTCCATTTCTTCTCGTAGACCGTCTAGGCGCATCTCCAATTTTCCAAAATTAGGATTTTTTGGCCTCGCCGAACGCTCCGTTTGAAGAGCCGCCTCGTTGGATGACGTCAACATTTCCTCCTTACTTTTGTATAATGTCACTTCCGCTATAGTCGACTCGAATATTTTGTTATTGAAATATTCGTGGTCGATCAATCCGATTTTCACTAGCTTCGAGTTATTTGCCCGAAACTCGGCTAAAATCTTCTCAAACGAGGTCGCGCTTGCACTTTGGGTGATCAGTTTTTTCACTTGCTCTCTGAGTTTGGCTTGAGCCTTCAATAATTCGATTTGTTTTTCTGACATCATTTTCACTTTTAATTTTTCAATTGTTATTTAGATTCGATGAATAAATCCGAACTCTAAACGCGGCGCTAGATTCAACTTATACAGATTACGTGTAGTGTAAAACTGTATCCGGCTCGAAGGACCAAATGTTTGAATCACGTGTAGTGTGAAGTCAAACGTGCGGAGTCGACGTTTAGGATCGAACTGAACTGCTCTGACGAGCAAGCTCTTTATTAATATAAATTGCTTATACCTAAATACATAGTATATAATATGCTTATACCTAAATACATTATATATCATATACATAGTATGCTGCTGCCCAAGTACATATGCAGCTGCGTGTCAGGCGATCGCCGCTCCGCGAACTGCCGGCAACCTGTCGCCTAGCTTCTTTGAATTGTTACGCGGCTGTGTGTAAGGCAACCGCATCGCGCCTGCCTGGCGCCTAACTGTGACCGTCGCGATGCTAGCTGGATCGCGGCGACTGTCGATGAACAAGGCTGGCGTACATAGTTGACGCTAGCTGCCTTCATTTCACTACTTCCCATGTTCGTACTCGAACAATTGTGTTTATCTTTCCTTACTATATCTACGTTAATTATACAGATCTGTGCTTAAGTTGTTCGAGCTGTCAATTAACTTGTTTTGGGTGTTGTTCCCATCATAATTCAGCAGCCAGCCGAACCCAAACACTGACGCCAGAATTCCGCATCGAAAAGTCAACATTCCAAAACCTTTGAATATTGACTTGTTGCTTAATCGCATTCATTTATTATCTTCTCGGTTTTTTATATATTTGTTGTGTTTGTGTGTGTGATTTTAGCTAGTGGCTGGAGCCTGCACCTGTTTTCGACAGCTAGCCAAGAGTTGCCCAGCAGCAATCAGCGCACGATGAAGATTATGTTGTGTTGTTGATGGCCTTTTTTTAGAGAGATGAGCTATGCGGAAATTGAGGAAATGCAACGCGATGAACACCTCGAAAACATGGAAAAGCACAAAAACAAAAAACAAATCATTTAAAAATCAGACAAATAACATTTACAATTTGGCTGACGGCATTTTATAAATGATGGTGCCGCTGTGGAAAAGTGACAGTTTGCGCCTTACTTTTCCTTTTGCGGTGCCAGTTGCAGATGTTGCACCAAAAACACCAGTTGCAAATTCAAGTTGCAGGTATAGTCCTCGAGGCCAGTTTCAATCAAATTCCGGCAGCAATTGAAGACACTCCCGCTCCTCCTATTCGTTGCACGAGTGTTCAATGTTCGCTGATGGCTCAGCTTATGGACTAAGCGCATCTCATAAAACCGCTTCGATGGGAACTGCAACAACTGTGAAATGAAGCCAAGGCTCAGCGATCAGTTTGCCCGATCGTGACACAAACAGAAAAGAAAAGCCACCAATAAAGGAAAAAACCAATCATTAAACAAACAAACCAAAAAAGGGAGCAACAAAAATAAAAAACAAACGTAACTTCCTTTTTTTTGGCTAATCATATTTTGTGTTTATTTTGTTATATTTTGTTTTTTATGTTGGCAGTTGTGGAAAGAAAAGAGTACAACAACAAATAATGTCATCGGCATGCCCCAAAATTATTGAATAAGCCAGAAAAAATAAATTAAAGAAATTCATAGTCAACTATTGCATTATGGCCACATAAAAAAAATAAATAAAGAGAAACAAAAAATGTACAAATGGAAATGAAGATGGGGAACATGGTGATGGTAATGGTGATGGTGATGGTATCCCAACAAGACCGTGAAGCTCATTATTAGCTTTTGTGGACACAACACAACAAATGCAAAACAAAAGCGAAAGAGGCACAGTGAGGGGCAGGGGGGGAGGGGAACGAGTGGGGCAGAGTGGGTGAGTGTGAGATGAAGAAATGTGAAATAAGACCAAGCACAGTCCAGTTCCAGTTGAGTCCAGATCAGTGGCAAAGCAGCCCCCTGCCCAGAGCCCCCAGCCCCCCTTCTTTCCAGTGTGTGAATCCGCATCATTCACATCCACATCCACATCCATGTCCAACTGCATATTCATTGAAATTGAAAGTGAATCGTGCCACACGATCCGAACAGGCAACGATGATGCGATCCTCCAAAATGATCAAAACAATAATGTAACAAATACAAAAAACCCAAACCAAGAAGTAACATGTAAATAATATAACCGTTATACAGCATTTTAAATGCCCTTTAGAGAAAGAGAGAGAGAGAGAGAGAGAGAGAGAGAACTAATTAGATATAAAAGTTAAGCTGCAATCGATAAAAATCGATTATTTGTAAATATTTCTTATTAGTCGCCTATTAAGTTTGACCTGATTAGAAAACCAGTTTTTGATTGAGGAAATCTTTTTTGCTTTGATGCCACACACATTTATGTAATTGTTATTTGTTGCCTTTGTAATACACATTTCGCCGTTAAAAAAAAAACTTTTCAAAAGTGAATGATCTGTCTGTAAATGATTCATAAATATTTTAATGTATATGTACACATTTATTTTTAATCTATTTATTCAATGTAATAAAATAAAATAAATCAGCATATTATAAATATTTAATACATATGCTTGGGCATATTTGTATATTATTTAAATATATATAAATATTAGAATATATATGTAAAGGTATTTTTCTGTATTATTTATGGGTATATTTGTGACTTACGTAAAGCAAACTGCCACAGAATCCTTTGTCATACTAAGCCCACTGAGTGGGTCAGTGGATACGAGATATACACTCAGAGCACAGCTTTAACATAATGCAGTTGTAAACTGATGCATTTGGTTAATAGCTGGGATTTCAGATGCGCTCGTCTGTGGGCAATTACGCGGGTTAATTGGAAGTTTTAGGAGGGTATTGAATCAGTTTAAATTAAAAAGGAAAACCACAAAACTCAGAAACGGTCAGCAGACGGCTAGCGACGTTGCTGCCGCTGCTGCTTCAGTCGACGTCAACGCCAACGTCGCAGTCGCAGTCGCAGCTAGGAGCAGCAACTTAAGCCTCAGTTTCCCCCAGACCCAGATGACTTGCCAGCTGCTGTGGCTCTTTAACTCTTGTTGTTGTAGTTTATTGCTGCTGCTGTTGTTGTTGCTGTTGTTGTTGTTGCCGTTTTATACATTTCAATTTCTTCATGGTTATGCGCTCTTTGCCAACTGGCTGCTGCTGCTGCTGCTGTTGGCGCCGCTGCTTGCGTCGCCGTTGCCGTCGCTGTTGATTTTTACTTAATTTTGTATTTCTCGCCGAACTGAGCGGCGCCTATAAAAGAAACTGCAACAATCGTTGTGGCATGCAGTAAGTGTAAGAGGTTCCGCGTCGAACGAGCTGCCTGCCCAAAAATAAAAAACAAAACACCAAAAAACCAAAAGCAAAAACGAGATAAAGTGTCGCACTTTTAAGCCGTATACATTATCTTTGAAAACGGATATTAAACGATCTTTAATCAGCACTATGCAGTCCAGTTGTGTGGTATGTTTTCGTGTGTGCATCTATGCGTGTGTATGTGTGTGTGTGTGTGTGTGTGTTGCAGTTACTCATTCATGTATCTTGTATCTTGTATTTTGTTTATGTTCTGCTCTGCAGTTAGTGCTCGTCTTGGCCAGCGTGGCGCTGGTTGCCGCACGCCCGGAGCCGCCACGTGACACGTACAGCGCCCCGCCATCGAGCAGCTATCAGCCGAGTGGCCCCAGCGGCGGCTATGGCGCACCTGCACCACAATATGGACCACCACAGCAGCCGCCAGTGGTGCACAAGCATGTTTATGTGCATGTCCCACCACCAGAGCCCGAGTACCAGGCACCCAGGTTAGTCAAAATGCTAAAAGTGAAAAATGATTTATGCTATTACATTTCAAAACTTGATGATTTTTTTTATGATCAAAGTGGGTTTTTTTTGGGAATACTTGCGTCATACTTGTAGAAGTTAATGGAGTTATGTTAGGTGGTTTGGTGGGAATTTTTCTATGTAGAAAAATGTCTAGATGTAGAAATTAATTATTCTCAAGGCAATATCTCAATATGCATATACTAAAGGATATGGTAGAAGATGTACAAGATATAATATGTAAATATATATATATGCAAACCTATTGGACATTTTGTAACTTTTAAAGATTTCTTCAGAGTTGTAAGTATTTTAAATGTTAAAGTGTCCAATCAGTTTACACATTAATGAAATTGCCTAACGAGCGGCTAAATCTTCAAAGTTGCTTAAGGCGATTTAGGTATTATTTTGTAATACCATCTTGAGATGCAAATAATCTTCAAGTCTTCAAAAAGTATAATGGGCAATATTTTGTTTTTTTGTTTTAATGAAATTCTTAAAAATGATCATTTATTAATTATATTTATCGCATATCAAACAGAAGAAGGGATACAAAATTATGAATAGTCTTGAAACAGTTAATCAATTGGCAATGGGTCTAAAAGACTTACAAATCAAGAAAAGCGCAAGATAGCTTGAAAAAATCTTGCCAATCCTTGAAATGATTGCAGTTCATTTACATAGTTAAGCTTAAAGACCTTTCGCAATTTGATAATATGTTGACCCCATTTTGGATGCGTTGATCTCTTCAGTTCCTTTTCCATAAAATGTGCAATTTCTTTGTGAGTATTTCAAATTGGGCTTGATTTAATGAGCAGACATTACAACTAATTCCAGTTAATTCCCACATATTGTTTATGTCCATTATGTGTAATTGCACAATGATCTTGTGTCGTGTGTAGCTTCAGTTATGAGCACAAATAACGAGCTCGTAAAATAATCCTAGGAAAATTCGTCAAAATTCTCCCACAATTGATGGCGAAACCAATGTAAACATAATTTTAGTACTTTGCTAACAATTGCAACTTGGCATCTTTGGCAAAGAGTTGCAAATGGAGTTGCAAAACATGCACGTTAATCATCTAATCCAGTTCAGAGTCCCTCCTTTTCCCTCCTCGTACGATGATTGCCACATTCGCGACTTTTTATTTATTTTTTTTGCATTATCATTTGTGAATGGAGACAGGGGAACTTTTGTTTTAATTTTAATGTGCCGCTAGTTGTTAGTTACTTGGGAAAATGATTTAATACCGAGTAGGTCCAAAAAGCGTGTCTTTCAAATGAGTATCTTTTATTATTATTTTGCTTATTCCTATCAACCGATTGTCATTTGTTGTTATTGTTATTGTTATTGTTATTGCTGTCTTCTGCTTCTTTCTTTCGGGCGATGTTAATTGCCCAAGTGGAAGAGATGTGTGAATGGAGATAGCCAAAGCGTGACTAAGATGTTACCTAAGTTTAGATATTCATACATATATACATATATATATATGTATACATATTTGCTGTTGTTCATTTTCAAGCTAATTATTGCACGAAAAAAGAGGAACGCAATTAACATAGAGAGTACTCACTGTACTCCACTTTATATAAGAGGCTAACCGTAATTGGAATGCTAACAAACTGTGCCCTGCAAATGTGGGCGGAAAATTGTGACAGCTCCAGTTATTAGCCAGATAAACAAGTTTTTTTTGATTTTATTTTTTTGACTTATATAAAAACCCTTCTCCTTTCTCTCTCTTTGTGATCGTTTTAGGAAACCTCTTTATGTGCCGCCCCCACAAAAGCACTACAAAATTGTGTTCATTAAGGCACCATCGCCACCGGCACCAACTGCACCCATTATTCCCCAGTTCCCGCAGAACGAGGAGAAGACTTTGGTGTATGTGCTCGTGAAGAAACCGGAGGAGCAGCCAGAGATTATTATACCGACGCCGGCGCCGACGCAGCCCAGCAAGCCGGAGGTTTATTTCATTCGCTACAAGACCCAGAAGGAGGAGACTGGCCCCTATCCCAATAGCATTGCCCCGCCCTCTGAATATGGTGCGCCCGCTGCTCCGCCAGCTCCCTCCGCGCCCAGCAGCTCCTATGGCGCGCCCTCACACTAGGCGAAGCACTCCCTGCCACCCCGCTCGCCACCCACTTTATGGTTTTTTTGTTTTGAAAGAAACTTTTTTTTTGTGTTTCAAGCAAATCGTTCGAAAAAATCGACGAAAAAAAAACGACTTAATGTGTGACAAAGTTTACGAATCAACGAACATCATTTTATATCCCGCTAAGCCCCCCTCAGACCCCCCCCCCACACTCATCATTGTTGTTGTTTCTTATGTAATTCCAGTTTACCTCTAAACATTCTCCAATAGGCTGTTTGTTTCAATTTTGTTTGTCTAATCATAAGTGTATAGTTATTTAAGCACCCCTTTCCCCATGCGTTATATACAATTATTTTCTCACACTTCCGATCTAGCTAGCGTATCGATCAGCTATTTATATATATAGATATGTATATATATATAGCTGAATCACTTACTATTCATCACAAAATGCATTTGAACTAGGCAACATTTGTATTTCAGTATGTTGTTGTTGTGTACGATGTAAAAAGCTACGAAAAAAACAAAAAAAAATTACAAAAACAGAATGATACTCAAGTTTATATTGTATATGTATAAAAATAAAAAAAAAACAGAATGGATAATGAGAAATAAAAGTTTAACAAATTATCAGTAAAAAAAGGGTTTTTCAATTATCAAATCAAGACACAAAAAAAGTTATGATTATATTTGTAATTCAGCAAATCAGGATTCTGTTACTGACCCATCAACATCCTCAGACGTTTCAAATACTCCCAACTTAATTTGTTTTTGTCAACAATGAATTCGAATTTGCAGCGTTGCCACACAAAAAACGGTAACGGAATTGTGACAGCATTGCCAACCGCAAACTAACCACAAAAGCAAAACAATCAATCTCAAACTGTTAACCGGATTAAAATTTACTTTAAATATGGTTAAGGCCTTTAATGTTTTAAGTTTATCGCTGACATGCATTGATCCAAGTATTTTAAGTGTATTTTAGCACGAATGGTAAACATGTTTGCGAGCGTAGTTAAGAGCTTACTTAAGTTTGCAATTTTAATTGAGACATTGTCAGTCAGCACGCCGACACTTTTAACTGCTTCACCCTCCCCCACCCCCACTACCATTCCACCACACACACCTTCCAATGTCCATATAGATGGATGTTCTATCCTGTTCAAAGTCCACCCAATGCTTTTAAGCACACACTCACACACATACACTGACACTCCTAACGGGGCTTTCTACTCTGGCTGTCAAATGTAAGCGAACTTAAAACACATCGTTTGCATTTGGGGTCCTCCCCCTCCAACTCCCCCTTGCAAACACTTAAGTGACGCTTCAGCTTCTCAACTATCAGCATGAGTGTCTGTGTGCGTGCTTTCTGCTCCTCTTGTCTCCTTTGTGTGTGTGTGTGTTTTTTTCTTTCTTTTTTTTTAGCATTTTGATGTCTACAATATAAACATCATTTGCGTTGTTCCTTTTGTTTTTTGAGCCTCGCTGATTTTGTTTACCTGTGCCTTCTAACGGCACTTTTGCAAAGAGAGCGAAGCCGACCGCTCTCTTAGCGACCAAAAGCGAAAGTCCAACCCCAAAACGAAAGTCCCACAGCATTGCCAGCTGTGAGTCGGAAGCGCTCTCTCTCTCTATCTCTCTTTCTGCTGTCGCGCATGCCATGCCATGCATAAAGAGTGAGCTGCTCTTCGAAAAAAAAAACGTTGAACGCCGTCCTGTTTCAGTTGCGATTGTAATGCCAACGTTGACGGTACGCTGGTGGCGTTCGCGTCGCGAGTTGTGTGTGTGTGCGTTTGAAAATGAATTGAAAATGTGTGTTTTGCGTTAAGAGGCCCAACTCCACTGAGCTAAAATATATCATGTATATCAACAAAATCGAAGAAGCCAAAGCGTCGCAGCCAAAGATGAAATCAACAACCAGAAATTGCCAGTCATAAAAAATAAAGGGTTTGTGTGTACGCTGTGTGTGTGCGAGTGTGTGTGTTTGTGTGTGTCTGTGTGTGTTGTGCTAATATTGTTGGCCATACAATGCCATGGCATTCTTTAGCCTCCACTCAACAACCATTGTTGTTGCTGTTGTTGTTGCGTACAATTAGAAGGCATTGCCAATCGATTTGTGTGAAAAGCCAAAGCCATAAGGCAAAAGCTAAGAAAGGTGGCACAACGCACAACGCTCCCAAAAGAAGTTGCAAGTGGCAGGTGCGCGACATCTGAAAAATGAAGTTGATGTTGCCAAGTCATTCGCACAAAGGAAACGTGCCAGCCAAAAAGGGACAATATTAATGAAAATACGTTGCAAAAATGTCACGTTCCTTATTTGAATCCACATCATGTTGATAATGAAGGCATAACCCCTCCCCCCAACACGTACCCACCAAAAAAACCCCAACAAGCAACCAAACCCAACATTAAATAAGACAATCTCCTTAAATATTATTATTAAAAATATCTCAAATAACAGTAATGAATAAAGAAATAAATATTCATAGTATAATAAAACATTTAAGCAACAGAACATTATTTCAAAATGGCAATCATCAAAAACTTATTTTACTGAAAGATATTAAAAAATAAATGAATAATAATCCTTTAAAAAACATTCAAACAGCAATTTTTTTTTATATTGCATTCATCATAAATATCGTCATTAAATAAAGATAATCTTCCATATTTACAAGATAATAAATTTCATTTATAATTTCAATGTAATAAAAAGGAGCCAAAAGAATCATCACTAAAGTTTAAGCTCATTATATCAGAATATTAAAGATAAAACTTTCAAAAACATCTATTTCTATTAACAAAAACAAAAAAAACAATCAGAAACAAATTTCAAACTTGTCTTTTCCAAAATCTATTTTTAAAATTGATTTCCCCTAACGAAACTTTTTGTTAAAATATCATGTTATTTGTTTTAATGATGCTAATAAAAAGCAGTCTAGGATCTCGTATGACAATGATGAGTTCTGAAACTAAGAATAAAACTGAACCTTAAGTCATAAAATCTCAAATATATATAATAAGAGCAATCATCACAAACAAAATAATGCTGAGGAGAACTTTCAAAAAATGCAATAAAACAAAGAAAATAACACAATAAAAACACTATGAAAAACAGGAGCAACAAAACTAACCGAAATGATTACTAAATAAATGTAATAAAAAAAACCGACAATTTTCAGCAAAAGTTAAAATTACAATTACAATACTAAAATAAGCTATAAAATGTAGAAAATGACAAGCTAACAAGTTATAAACTCAAGATGAAAAAAACATGCTTTAAAAACAACACTCTCTACACACATATATAACTCAAATAATTCCTAAACAAAGAAGAAGAAGAAGAAGCAATATAAAACTTAGTAAAAATGCTCAACTAAGGAACGAAATGCCTGTGAAATAAAAACCAAAGCACCGCAAATAGATAAAAACAGCTCGACGACGAAGAAGCTACAAGTGAATAAAACTGGTCCCCAAAACTCAGTGAATTTTCGCAGTTTGAGTTGCGGAGTGAGTGTCTGTGAGTGTCTGTGAAGCATATGCCCAATAAACAGATGCCCCATAACCATAAAGAGAAAGTGTTATGGCCATTACCATAGTAAACGAAAGGACCCTGCCCAGAGCAGCACCCTTTTGTCCAAAAATCACAATTTATGTCAGCAACTCCGCATGTTCTCCATAAGGACTCTTTCTCTATCTGTCTCTCTCTCTCCCTCTCTGTCATATAAGTCAAATACAAAGTATCGAGCAAAAGGAGTTGATGATGTCCTGTACAGTCTTCCGTAGGGCGATACTTTATTAACTTGCTGCTCTTCTCTCTCCTCCCTGATTATATGTCTCTCGCCCAGAAGGAAACTGAAGTGCTTCCAATAAACACCACAAAAAATAGAAAAAATAGAAAAAAAAACACAAAGCTTCCATAAAACTATGGAAACTGACAACCGTGCACGACATCATCCGAGTGGAGCAATGAGCTCCAGTTCCAGCAGCAGTCGCAACGGTGGCTTCTGTGGTGCCCTGCAACGTGCACCGCCGCCTATGCCACCCGGGCTGGCGCGGCGCCTCGCCAGTCGCGAGTGCTACGGCGTTGGCAAAGTCAAAGTCATGCTACGCGTCGCCGACAGAGCGGATACGGCTGCCGATCACGATTTCATGGCCCTGGACAAGAAGAAGCGACAGGTGACCCTCACCGATCCCAAGAATGTTTGTGCGCCCCAAGCACAGGAGCGGGCACCGATGGTCGCAGCGCCCAAAATGTTTGCATTCGATAATTTGTTCACAGCGGACGACAAACAGGTGAGTTGTGGCAGCCCTTGGATCATTCTTAAAGTATGAATCTAACATAAGAAGATAAAATGATTTTAATAATTGCATTCTTAAGACAAAATCAAACATTTGAGTAGGAACAATCTTCTTTAATGGCATGATAATAAAATATGGACTTTAAAACAATCCTTAACAAATAATCCTTTAAAATCATGATCTCAAAACAATTAATAGAACATACATATTCAATTTGGAATTAATTCTATAAAAAACCTCACATATATGCATAATATTATTTATTTATTTAAATAATATTTATTAGTTTCTTAAATTGTGTTCTTCAAACAAAATCATAAATTAAAATAAAAGGAATCTTCATTGATAGCTAAACTATATCAAATATGCTTTTAAAGAGAATATTTAATTAAAGTGTAAACTCAAATAAAGACTTCAAAATACTGGTAAACACTTAATAAATGAATAAAGTAGAATCTTTCCAAACTACATAATATTATTTCGAATTCCTTGGTATCCATTTATACTTCGTAGAATGGATACCTATGGATCGCTCTGCATAAATTTCACATCACAAATAAGTCCAACATTAATCTGGCCATATTTACTTCTCCATAAAGCAGCCAGCACATTGCCAAAATGAATATCCATCAATCAATGGCATACATTCTAAACATCCACTCTGTGTTTTCCAGTCGGACGTATGTGCGGCTGCCTTGAGCGAGGTAATACCCGCTGTGCTCGAGGGCTCCGACGGATGCCTGCTGGCCATGGGCTATCCGGGCACTGGGCAGCCGCAGACGGTGCTCGGGGATCTGGGAACTGGAGCACTTGGAGCTGCGGCCTGTGCGATTGCCTGGCTCTACAAGGGCATACAGGAGCGACGGCAGAAGAGTGGTGCCCGGTTCTCTGTGCGCGTTAGTGCCGTTGGCGTCAGTGCAACTAAGCCGGATGCTCTCTCCACGGATTTGCTCATCTCGCATGCGGCTGGTAAGCAAAACGAAAACTTCCACCTGTTAGCAGCCAGAGGCAGCGGCAGAGCCGGAAGCGGAGGCGGAGGCGGGGTAATAAATGTGGGCGTGGGCATTGTAATGTTGCCCCTGGGCCAGCTGATGATAATGTTGAGTTGGGGTACGCAGTTGGGTTGCGGGGGGTACGCCCCCAATTTGAATAAAGTTAACCTGTGAGGCAGAACAATAACCCCCCAGAATGCTCCTGGTGCTGGTGCTGCTCCTGCTGCTGCTGCTCGAATGACTGCTAACTACATGGAGTGGCATTTATTCGCACATAAAAGCTAATGCCCTTTTCATTCACTCCATGACACAGAATCTGACGACTCCCCGGGGATTTATTTGCGTGACGACTTCCTTGGCGGCCCAACGGAACTGCGTGCACCCACCGCCGAACGTGCGGCCCTCTTTCTTGACTCGGCGCTAGCCGGACGCTTAAAAAGTTCCGGTTCTGGCAATTCCAACAACTCCAGCTCCAACTGCAATTCAAACTCAAACTCCAACTCCAATTCGAATACAACGACGACGACGCTGGAGTCCGCCCTCATCTTTACGCTGCACGTCTACCAGTACAGTCTGTCCCGCAAGGGGGGTGGTAAGTAGTCCACAGCTTTACTATTCCCACACCTCCCCCTCCCCCTACTCCTACACTGCCACAAAAAAAACCATACTCTCAAGGCAGACTTTATCAACACGAATTCAACTTAGGCCGTGCCACAAATTCCTTTAAGCTTTTCATGCTTTGTTTAATTATTTTTGTATTTACTTAACTTATGAGAACTCTAATTGAATTAAAGTATTCCTAGATTATTAACTGCAAATAATTAGTTGTGGTAATTTAAGTATCAAGAATTAGATCCTTACTGATTCTTAATAGTTTTATGAATTTCATTATAATTTTGACCCCATAAGGAATATATATCCTTCATCAGCGTCCTTAGCCTTGTTTGCCTGTTTCCTTGCAAAGTAGTCCCTGAAATTTCATATAGCTCTCAATATTTGGACAAACCATTATGGACATCAGAGTACTATATAGTGGTCTTCGGATCAATCAGTTTTTGTTTTATTTTTTAAATTTATAGTAAAATTTAAATGTCAGGCATATAGTTGGGATTGCCCAAACCTCAGATCGCAGCACTTTCTTGTTATGCTTACTCCCATTTAGTGTTATTATTTTTTTCTGTGTACTCGCTTCAAAGTAAAAGTATCACAATTAGTTTTTATGGGCTAATCAAGAGTTTTCCTACCTTTATTTTAACAAGCCGCTTTTTGTACTGAAATTTTAGCAAAACAAAGTGCTTAGATAATATAGATAATATAAAGTGGGTATAGCTTAATCAAGACTAACCTTTTTGTTTCTTACTGTGTACGTTGAGTTGTAGTAGACGTAGTTGACGTCGTCTTTATTGTTGTTGCTGTTGCTGCTGCTGTTGTTGTCACTCAAGTGGCCCGCTAAATGTTTCACTAGACGCCAGACCATTAAAGTGTCACATTTCGCTTTCGCACCACCCTCGTCCCTCTCCACACTCCACACTTCGCACAACCCCTCCCCACCCTCTCTCACACTCAACCCCAGTCAGCCACAATTTCACCCCTCACCCCTCTCTCTTTCTCTCACTCTCGTTATTGTTTCTTTGTCGGTTTTTGTGTGCAGTTGCCGGCGGTCGGAGCCGTTTACATATCATCGACTTGGGCGGCTGTGCGAATCGCAGCGGGGGTCTGCCGCTCTCGGGAATTGGCAACATACTGTTGGCCATATTGAGCGGACAGAGGCATCCGCCGCACAAGGACCACCCGTTGACGCCGCTGTTGAAGGACTGCTTGGCGCCCATCACCTGCCATGTGGCAATTGTCGCCCATGTCCTGCACGAACAGTGCTACCAGGATGCCCTCTCCACGATACAGATTGCCTCCCGCATTCATCGTTTGCGTCGTCGCAAACACCGTGTACCCATGCCCCTGGCTGTCGGCCTGGCCCAGGGTCTTAATCCGGGCGGAGCCGGCTCCTCGGCTGGCTCCGGTGCAGATCCATCGAGTTCGGAAATATCAGCGGATACAGTCATCTATATGGGACCCCACGATGATGCCACAGACGGTGAACATCCGCCCGTTTATCTGCCCTCGCTGAGTGCCACAACCGATAATCGCACTGGAGTGCCCATCAAGGCTCTGAAGGGCGAGAAACCCATGGAGAAACCATTGGCGCAACCCAAATCGAACTGTGCCAGTCCACTGATGAAGAAGGCGGCCATCGAGAAGGGTAAGTTTCGCGATTGCAACCCCCGCTTCAACCTCCCCGCGTCACTCACCAATTTGTTATCGACAGACGTAGCTTATAAGATTTTAATTGAAATTCCTTAATTCATTAGATTTACACCCTGGAGCTGCCAAACTAAATTACTCCGTCTAGATGGTATACTAACTAAAGTGCTCAACATTTCTCAAGAGGTTTTTTAAGGGGAACTAAATACTTGTTTAGGAGAGTAAGAGTTGTCTTGATTAGTTAACTCTTATACTTTCACAACATCCCATCTTGATATAGAAGAAGAGTACGAAAATGCAATAAAATCTATCGGTTCTTGAATATATAATCGTAGAACTAGGCTGGGGGCGTTATCTTATCAGACAAGCCAACAAATGCTGAAATGTATTCTTGCAAATTAATCAGCTAAATAAGTTTTGCAATTTGGATTAAATGCATTTTCCAACTCCTTCTCTGCATATTTCTGATACGAACTATCCATAGAACATTTCGAGTCTCAGCTTTAATGATATTTTTCCTTTAATAAGTGTATATTTCTACTTCATCTATGAAAACTTTAGACTGTGGCCAATATCTTAATCGCAATAAACATGTTTATGGGAAAGTGGATTGTTAACAGAATGTTTGAGTGATCAATTGTCATATTAAAGATTATAGTTAAGATCAACTATTTTTATGAGTAAGCTATCAGAAAAAGACGCTATTTCTTCTACAGCCTTTACCCATCTTCTATTAGCTGTTAGTTAGCAGACAATAATCTTTGGCAATCTCTTAAGCACTAAAACTGATTTAGTCAACTTTATCTCCAAGTAGTTAACTGAATTTCCTTTCCCTAACCAACACTCTCTTTATCCCTCTCTCTCTTTCTGCCTCCCTCTCTCTCTCTCTCTCTCTCTCTCTGTCACTCCCTTAGCCAAAAAGTTACAGCCCTCGCTGAGCAACAGTGGCAGCCTGAAGCGTCATAATAACAGTAATAACACCATTGCTGTCGCCACCTGCTCCACGGCCTCAACGATGATGGCGCATGAGATGCTGCTGCCGCCGCCAGGTTCACCGATTCCGCGCCACATGTGCTCCAAGGCATCGAATATGCCGACGCCAAAGGGTTCGCCGCTGCGCCGGCCACATGGCTCCAATCCGGGGGCAGCACTCGAGCAGCTGGAGGCGGGCATGCGTAAGATCACCGAGGAGCAGTGGATCGATGGGCCGCGAGTGTCTCGCGCCAAGGTGGCGGAGGCGCGTCACCTGATGCGCGAGGTGAACCATGTGAAGCAGTGCGAGACGTGGGTCGATGGACCCAAATCCCAATCGTGTCGTTCCCTCACAGCGGGCAATCTGCCCGCAGCTGCCCAGACGCCCGGCTATGGCTTTATGGATGCGCACAAGAAGACCATGATACGCCAGTGGGTGGAGAATCAGACCTCACAAGTCTTCCAAAGCACCAGCAGTTGTCCGTCGCCGACGGCGCTGCACTTAAAACTCTCGCAACTCAAGCAGAAGTCGCTGGATTTGCCCGAGCGAACCAGTTACCAGGTGGACCAGCAATTAGTAGAGCTCCAGCCCCAGGCACTGGAAAATTGCAGTCAGGATGTGCCGCCGGATGGCGATGATCAGGATAGTGGGCCGTCGGAGGTGCCGCCAGCGTTGCCGTTGCTCGACGATCCACTCGGCTCGCGGGACATCTCCCATGACAATCTGCAACGGATGCTCTCGCGGCACGTGTCCCGTGAGCAGCTTCAGGAAGCGGAGCTGGCCGCGAGTCGCGCCTCCTCGCAGCATCCCTCGTCGCAGCGTAGCATCGACTGTGGCCTGCAGGTGACGGAGGAGGAGATCGCCCGGACAATGGCACGCAGCGAACAGGAGCAAACGCATCCGCTGGCCACGCTCAGCCACTGCGACAACCTGTCCTTTGTCTCCAGCTTCAACATGGCCTGCGAATCGTTCAGCGAGTGCGGCGAGAGAGCCCGGTGAGTAACAAGTTCCACATCCTTATCCATATCTGATTAGCTTTGACAATGTTTGGCAAAGTATTTAGCTCTGTGGGAAATCACTCAACGCACGAACCAAGGGTTTTCAAATTCGAATTCAGCACGGATTCTTTTCAGAGCGCAATAAGAGTTAACAATTTAATATATTTAACTTAAACTTGTGCTCAATCTGGCATCTCTTGCTACCCTCTTCCCCTGCTCCACAGACACCAATTCGATCAGCTCGCCCGTCTGCACGAGATCTTCACCTCCCAGCTGGCGATGGCTGAGGTGACACCCTCGGCGACGCTCTACCGCACGGATTTGGGCAGTGTGTTCAGTGAGCCGGCGTTCCGTTTCAATGTGGGTCAGAGCAGCGTGTGCAGTGAGCCCGCCTATCGCCTGACCCCGAGTCCACCCAAGCAGCCATCGCATAGTCCTAGCCAGGGTTCGTTGCCCAGCCTGAATGGCATCATGGAGATAGCCGGCATGGATGATTATGCGTTGTTGCGCCAACCCGATGGCGCCTCCGATCCCAGTCTGCCGAAGAGCGAGAAACGTTTTGCGCCGCAGCACGATGATATCTGTGAGCTGGAGGAGAAATCGATGACAGCAGCTGGGACGACAATGGGACGCCGGGGTTCACTCGAGGATGCGCAACACAAACTGAATGAGATCACGAACATATTGCCGCTGGCAGCGCAATCGCGTCTGCCACTGTTGCCGCTGAACACCAGCTCGGAGGCCTACGACAGTGGACATGATTCCTCCACGCCACGCACCTCGAAGCACTCGGGCATCTCTCGGCGAGCGGAGAGTGGCTATCATAGTGTCGCCACTGTGCGCGATTCGGATGAGAGCAGCTTTGCGTCGGGCATGTCGAAGGGGCAGCGTCATCGAATCACAATCTCCGGTGGTGCCAACTATCCGCGGGGCCACGGCAAGAAGCGGCAGCGGCACGACGGCGGCAGCAATAAGGGTCTATGCAGCTGGCTGCTGCAACCGTTCTCCTGCACCTATCCAGAGACTGAGGGCGAGATCAGCGATTTCTAATTTCTACAGCACGTTTAGAGTCGAGAGTTGTTGTCCCACCAAATCAGCGCAACGAGAGCTATTCCAAGCATTTAACAAAGGCCAAAGAATTAACTATATATATCACACACATCCAATCAGACATATGGATAGGAAACAAAATAAGAACAAATAAAAACAGCGACTGATTAACTTTTACTGGCGCCGGCTGCCAAAACACACAATTTTAAAAACAAGCAAAAGAAACGAAATGAAAAAAAAAAAGAAAACAAAAAAAAAAGCTACTCTAATCTAACCCAACTACCTAATTATACCTATGCTATAAAGACGACGCCATACACTCAAAAAAAAAACTCACTCACTCACTCACTCACTAATACACGCATAAGTTCAAACGGGGCTTTAAGTATCTTAAGTTGCCAGCTAGCATAATACAAAAATTACGCATTGGGAGCAGTTGTGTTGGTTAAATATATATAAAAAAAAGATAAAAAACTATTATCATGACTACCCCTACTCAACTTTAAGGGGGTTCTCACGATGCCAGCACACATTTCGACGTCATCAAAGGCTATATATGAAAAGAATTTAACCGTTTTAAATCCTATAAGGGAAACAAATATTTGACTACCCTTACTCATTTTTAAAGGGTAAGTAAAGTAAAAGTAACAAAAAATATTGAGCAGTAATTAAGAGTTTAATGAATGACAGGAAAACGATTTTATCATCATGACTACCCCTATTCAATTATTAGGGTTAGTCACGATAGTTTCACTACATTTTTTTTAAACTCTACAAAATAAAACACAAATATTTGATAAGCTTTTTAGTCAAAGCGCTCCATAAAAGAGCAATGCAAAAGAAAGTATTGTGCCAACATGACTACCCCTAATGCAGCTATATAAATATATAAAAATACATATGTACTTAATCAGGCCACAATCACTACGACTTTACAAAGCAAAAAGCAAGCAAACATAATGCAGAGATACATTTATATACATACATATATCATATATACATATATACATTCTATATATATATATAGATTATATATCATAGCTATTTATTGTTTATTTTGGGTTATTTGTTTGGGGAACGAAAAGAGACAAAAAATGAGAGAACCTAAATGATAAATTGTATGCTAAATGTTAAATGTTTGCTTATTCAAACACTTTATTGCCAATTATAAGTTACAAAATGTTTAAATTAATTGTTAGTTAGCTAAAGTTATACATCTACTAAAGAAATGAAAACGGACAACAACAACAACAACAAACAAGAAAAAGAAGAAGAAGATGAACAAAATCACGACAAGAACCACTGACTATAAACGGTTTTTTCTGCAATTAGTAGACAAATGTTAAACATACAATTTTGTTGCCATTTTTGCCTAAATCAACTATGTTACAAAAAACAAAAAAACAAAACGTATAAAATTTAAACAAAATATATATAAATTATATATTATACATATATATATATATATAAATATATATATATATATATATTTATCAGAGATATTAAGAATAAGACGAAAAGTAAATGCAAATTTTATGAAGCTAAAGAAAGAGGAACAACTGAGAAAACTGAAGAATCAACTACATACATGTACATATTATATGTATATATATATACATATATATATATATATATATATATAAATATATGCAAGAGAAGTGAGAAGCAGGAGAAGTAAAGCACGCCTCAAAGTATGCAACCAACTTTGCTGCGACTTTTATCTGAATCATTCTCTCTCCTCTGACTTATACATCACATACATACATATGCATATACATACATCTATATGAATAGCTAAATTTTTGCATCAATCAGCGAGTTATAAACATTAACATACATTTATTTATTTATTCATTTAACTAACGATAACATTCCTTCATTGCCTTTTTAGTCGCATTCATCCAGCATAAAACAAAACCAAAAAACATTAAAAAAAAAAACACAACAAAAAAAAACAAAGCAAACATATTGAATTAAATACAACAAAAAATAAGAAAAATAACAAAAAAAAAATCAACTTATTGTATTGCATTATTATATATTTCGTATTATTCCAATTATTAACAAGCGTAGTAATCACACACCAAGCCTATACTTTAATCACCCCCAAATCTTCCACTCCCCACCCCCCGCCCGCCCTCAACAAAAAACGAAAAGAATGAAACTTGTTGGAAAAAGCAAGCAGAACTTACATATACATACCATATATACAATATCATATATGAAGATTCGTCGACTTCGACGCTGAATACAGACTAATTATTTTTTATAATATAAACAAATCGACAGCTGGTTTTATTGCATTTTCTGGGTGGGTGGGTGGTGTGTGTGTGCGTGTGTGTGTGTGTGTTCTGAGTGTGTGTGAATTGGGTTGGGTGTGTGCAGGCCTCAGTTGGCCAAATAAAGTTGACGTTTTATAGATAGAGACATGTGCGATATATATATATATACGTATATCAAAGTGCCTGCCACCCCTTGACTGCTCGTAAGTGGAAAACGTTTGGCGGGTGGGCGTGGAGCGGGGGAGTGCTGCAAAAGTTGAACAATATAACTGGCAAGAAAAAGTACAAATCTTTTTCATCATTTCTTATTCGCTTCTCTTTTTTTTGTGCCAGCACCGAAATGGAAAATACTCTCGAGGTAAGTTTTAATCGAGTTGAGTTTTATGGCTGCCAAGCAAGAAAAACCCCCAAAAAAAGCCACTTTTTATGCAAATGGCAAACGAAATTGAGTTTTAAGATAAGTTTAAGCTTATTTCCAGTAGAAATTTGACCATCTTTCATTTATACTTTTAGTTAAATATGAAAGACGTGTAACTAGATGTATATTTATATATCCATCTTTAACTGTGGACGAATGTGAAGCCTTTTTAAATTCAGGGAAATAGACTTTTAAGAGAAGTTTAAGCTTATTTCCAGTAGAAATTTGACCATCTTTCATTTATACTTATATTTAAATATAAAAGACATGTAACTAGATGTATATTTATATATCCATCTTTAACTGTGGACGATAGTGAAGCTACTTTTAATTTAAGTTTAAGCTTATTTCCAGTAGAAATTTCTCCATCTTTCATTTATACTTTTAGTTAATGTTCAAAGAGGACTTTTGCTTATACATGAATCATTAGCTTAGGCTCTAGAGTAGATCCATATAAATTGCATTATTTTTGCAAACTGCATAAATCCCACAAAGAGGCAATATGTATGCAAATAGCTGAAGTAATTGAGTTTTTTTTGTTAATTTACTGACTCCTTTCACAGAGATGCCAAGAATACCCTATAAAAATTACTTGTTGATGGTTCACTTGCCTACTATTAGTAATTGTTATATTATTTTGTATATAAATGTTTTATGTAAATATGCTTTTCACTGGCTCAAAGTTTGATTTTTTATATATCCCGATATATTTCGAATCTTGCTCACTTTGCAATCCGTTCACATAGTTGATGGCATCGTTTTGAGAAAGGGTATTTGGCGCAATAAAATGTGTTGGCACCTTCTGGCAAATGCCGCGCAACAATGCGAATATTCCTTTCTAAGTAGAAATTCTGCAACCCCAACCCCATCCCCCATTTGCCAAGCACCCATCCACCCACCCACAGCGATTTTTCTTGTTCGCCTTTTGTCTGCCGCCTTTTTCGTGTCGCTTCGTGACAAACGTCGCCATTTCTTTTTGCTGCTTGCCACTTGCTGCTGCTCTGCTGATTTTACAACCCTCTTATCATGAAAACTTTAAATTTTCGCATTTTCGCAATACGCAGTCACAAATGCAAATGCTGCCACTACCCCGCCCACCCGAAATGAGGCAAGTTGAGGGGTGGGCGTGGAGTCACCGCCTTCTTCTTCTTCTTCTGCCGCTGCGACGACGTCTGTTCGCCATATGTTGCCAATTGAGGCGAAAATCGAAAACGCGTCTATGCGGATTGTTTATGACCCCAGAGCATAGAGCCAAGCAAAGGGAAGAGTCCTGCTCCACCCCACAGCCCCTATCCCCTTTTCGCCGCCCTTTGGCAGGACTTTCTTTATGACCCGCAGTTGCCCCAGCGCCAAATTTCTGCTGCTGGTCGCCTTTTAATTATGGCTCGCAAATTATTTTCGAATTTTTCATCAGGCTGCGGAAATAAATGCTGACAGCAATTTCCGCCAACAGGATGGCAAAAAGGATTCGAACCAAATTTCTTTCTCCTTTCCATTTGTTTTTTTACCTACATTTTCCTGCTCTTATTTTTTTTCTCATTTTTTTACCTGCCACGTCCAGTGTTGGGGCGTGACCTAAAAAATGAAATATTCACACACACTTCACTTGTCAAGTTGCATGACATGTGCTGGGGAAGAGGATATGTATGATATATACGAAATATGTGTAAATATATGTGCATATATATATATATATATATATATATGTGTGAGTGTGTGTGTGTGTGTGTGTGTCTGTGTTTATATATAGTCATTAAAATATGTTACACTTGCAATTAGAGTTTGTCATTTGACAGCATTCATATATGTACATACATGTATATTGTTAACTATGCCGGAGTCACAACATATATTATATATATATATTTTTATATATATTTTTTTATTTGTATGTATTTGCATGTGTGCTGAAAGTGAATGCTTCAATTAGTGCCAAACAAAGTTACATTCTCTGTGTCCAATTCAGTCGTCTGCCCAATTAGCTTTTCACCGCTTGCAAAATTGAATTTTGGTTTTGAATTATAAATAAAATAAAGCTGAAAGTCCGGCAACAGATGCAAAAATGTTGTCTCAGCATTATCTGACTAGCTGTCCGCCTGAGAAAAAATAATGATGAAAATCCTTTACTTGTGCTTCTAAAATTATTTATTTATCTATCAAAGCAGGGAATCAAACTGATTCAGAATCGGAATCGGATTCGGAGTAAGAACCTAAAATCATTAATCAATATAATCGTTGAAGTTATGCATTAGTATGTAACAGGCAGAAGGCAGCCTGTTTAAACCTATCAGCATAGGTATCAGAGCATTAATATCAGAGTTGATTTAGCCATATCCGTCTGCCCATATATATAGTCAGTTATTCTTTAATTCTGATGCAAATTTTGTGACAACTACTATGATAAATGATTCGATTTCCAGCTGAAACTACAGTCCATATATATATATGTATATATCTATATAACGGTTATTTATGACACACCCGACAAGCCATACAAGTTGACGGTTCAATTGAGTTAGGAGCTGGTTGGGGTTGGTTAGGGGTTTTTATAATGTGCCCTGGCAATTACGAAAAACATGAACAACAATTGAAAAGGTGCTTTAAGGTAATTTAATACAAAACCAAGTGAATTCAAGGAATTGAGGATTACAAGCGAAACCCTAAAGCGCAGTGGGTGGAGTGGATGGAGGAGGGGCAGGTGCCTTGACGAGGGTTGACCGCAAAAGATGTGGACAACAATATTAATATTGTTCAGGCCAAGGCTTGGGCGAGCTGATGAAAGAGCAAAGCACTACCGCAAACAATCAGATCCTCGCCGGTCTCCTCCTGTGCGCTATCCGCCAGTATTGGATAATATTTGACCACCAGCATAACGAGACCCATGCGCATATAGAGGAAATTGTGTTCTCGCGCGGCCAGAAAGAGCAGCGACACAATGTTGCCCAGCATGGATAGATCTCGCAACGTCTCCGTTAGATCGCAATGCTTGCGCTCCTTGAAGAGCGAACATCGCAGATCGAGCAGCAGCGGCGGCAACAGTAATATGCCATGGGCAAGCACCACATTACCCAATCCCAGCCGGTTTCCATACAGCTGCATGTTGATCAAGGGCAGCGGTACCAGTTCCAGCATCCCTTGGCACACATCCCGTGCCCTGCTGCGCGTGCTTGCCGTGCTGCTCCCGAAGAGCACACGGCAGAGTCCGACCAGTGCTGCTGCACCGCCCACCAGACAGGCGACAAATGCGAACGATTGCCGCTCCAACGATAGATGGCGCATCGCCAATCCGCTCGTCCTCAGCAGCAGGCTATTGTAAATAAAGCGAAGTCCACGACTCGACATCGGTTCACTCATCACGACGAGTCCTGTCTGCACCCACAATTTTGGATTACTCAATCGGAACACTATCGAAAGGGTAAGTTGTTCGACTTTCGACTCAGCAAACGTGTCTGACTTAACTTTGTAACTGGAATATAAATATTGAAGTATTTACATTATTTGATATTCCTTTCCAGAAGTTTGAGAATATTCCAAAAATAAAAAATAAAATAGAAAGTAGAAAACAGCGAATAAACCCGAAATCAGAATCGCAATTGGAACCGCATGTTTACCGATTAAAATTCAAAATTGGAGTCGGAATCAGAACCTAAATAAAAACTTGTTTTAAAACCCAACATAAATTTGACCATATTGGAAACAAAGCATCGTAACGGAACATCATTATAATCAATCCTATTACTTATCTGAATGTTTCTATGTTCAAGCTGACGTGGGAGAAGTCTGCTTATGCAGACTCACAGACTAATAAGGCTAGATTGATTCGACTATTATATATATCGCGAACGCTGATACTTCCTTTCTTACCATTTTTCCTGTTCCCCTCCAGATATCAGAGATACAGCTGACACCTAAATTTCATTATAAATTTAAAACAACAACTGAGTTATATAGCATTAATGTCCGATGTTGATTATTATGATGCAGAGGGGCTGCTTGCCACCTGTAATCAGTTGGTACCGTCCGAGTGGAAATCTTTGGATAGTTATTTTAATCAATACAAATTATAACCAATAAAATTTTCTTTCATTCAATTCCAAATCAGTTATTTACCCCATTAATATACGCCAAATACTTGCGTCCTTTCATCCTTCGTTCACCAATTTCAAGTGGCATTTAAAGTTAAAACTTCCACTTTCAGCTAACCCTTGCAACACCACCAAAAAAGACACTCACAAATTGAAGTTGCCTTTTGTTGTTGTTGTTGTTTTAAATACTCGCAGCTATAGAGGAATTTATGCGGAAAGGAAATGTGACCACCTTTCTAGTTTACTGCCTGCTTCTTTTTACCAATTTTATGTATTGGCATTTAATCTAAAACCTAGATTCCTAAAGAGCTTTTCGTGTCATTCCGGGAGGCAGTTTTCCAACAGCAACAGCTCAGTATCCCTGCCAAGGATAACGATGCGGATATGCAATGGCAATGGCAATGGCAACACTTGAGCATGCCAAGCACGCGCCACGCCCCCAACTCCAACTCCAACTGCTTGCAACCCCCCACCCATCCAACTGCCGAACATAAAGAAAAATAATAATTCAACTTTATTTGTGCCAGACATACACACACACACACACACTCACACACACATACCTAAAAGACAAAATAGAACGGGATGTGGTGGGGAAAGGGGGGAGGCATCTCTAGATCTATACATAGTTGTTGTTGTTGTTGTTGTTGGTGTTGGGCAGCTGTTCCCTGTCAACACCCAGCAACAACAGCAACTAACAACAGCCATGGCAAATTTAATCGAAAGCGTGTAATTGACCTCAGCAAATGGCGTTGGATTCAAGGAGGCGAGGCTGGCTTTATTTTTTTTTTTGGCGCAGCGAGGAGGTTTTTACGGGGCGTGGCTTTGTCGCAAGCTTAGCCAGCTGCCATCAAATCATTATCAGTTAAATAAACGACAGCGCCAAGTTAAAAAGATAACGAAGTCGCGACGCCAAACACACGGCAACAACAACAACGACAACAACAGACATAAGCAGCAGCAACAACAAGCAGCAGCAGCAACAGATGATATCTGAATAAAAAATACGCTATACACCATTCCCTTCCCCCACTCCATACACACACACACACACACACACACACACACACAATACCCAACCCCTACCCCAGCGCACAATAGACAGACGTAAGCCGCCTCGTTTTATGCTAATTCAAATGGAAATGGAGCCAGTCAGCAGCTGCTCCAGCTTCGGTTCCAGCTACTGCTCCTGTTCCTGTTCCTGCTGCTGATGCTGCTGCTGCTGCGACTACACTCAGAGAAACATATCTTAAATAAACATAGATAACAACCTTGGCTCAACTCAATCATTTTATATTCAAGTTCATTCATTCCTCACTCTAGAATCAAAAAACTTAAAGAAAGTTTGTTGCCAGCTTACTGCTGATTTTCAATCTCAATTTTATTTGAGAACTGCTTAAAATTTTCATCCGATTGAAGGTTTCTTAAGATTCAAAATAATTTTTCTGTTTTGAAAATAGTTTACTAAATTTTGTCTAGCATAAATTAATTTTTTTGTTCGACTACTTTGAAGAAAATTTCTAAAATTATTAGCAAAATTATTTGTAAATTACAGTTTAGAATAATTTCGTTAAGTGTACTGTGCTGCTTCTGTGGATTGTCAACGGCCGTTTGCCCATTTCATTATATGCGACGGGGCGTGGCTGTGGCTGCGGCGCCTTGATCGGCTCACACAGATAGCACCGAGCGACTCGTACGCAGTATGCAGATGTACAGATATGCGGATGTATGTGGATATATGCGGATATATGTGTGTGTGTGTGTGTGTCTGTGTGTGTCGCATGTATTAAAAAGGACCTGCGGAGGAGTAGACTCGCAACGCATTCCTTGTAAGAGGCAAATTCGCCATGATTTTCATATAATTTCCGCATCATAAAGCTGCGAAAGTAATTTTCCACTTGAAAGCACAGGCACAGGCCACACACAGTGTGTCCACAGCCAGTCCAGAGTCCACACAGCTCACAGTTTCAACAGTTCCAACTTCGGCTTCGCCTTCGTTTCCAACTTCAGGCAACATTCTCAGCCAAAAAGTGTGAAACAAGCATTGGCTGCAGATGTATTTAGTTGAGCTGCATAGGGATTCCGATTGGGGATCGGGAATTGGGACAGAGGGGTGGGATGGAGGCTGATAGTCATAACAGACACTGCACAATAGCATAAGAAGACCAAATTTTGAATAGAAAGTCAGTTCTATTTTAAAATTCAATCTCAAAATTATCTAAACAATTATGTAAACATATTATAATACCCAGCTCTTGCTCGATACTGATGGTGGATGAGAGGCAGAAGAGAAACTTTCTCTCATTTATAGAATTGAATCTGATCATTAAAATTTAGAAAATTAAAATTTCATTTTGAAGTGCTCAGAAATGGAAGAGAAACTTCTAATTTATCAAAACTTTTTTGACTTCATTGATTATCTTTAGGCTGCCAGTCTCACTGAGAACACATACTTAACCTTACCTTAATTTTATTCGCACTTCTTAATTTTTATTTTACCAGTTATTGCTGTACCTTTTTGCGTTATTAATTAATGTCATAAATAATTGAAATTGTATCCACCGTGCTTTGTGGTCCATGTTGTAGCCTGACAAAGTTTCAACTTTAACACAGCTATATAATTGTGTTTGGGGTGTGTGGGTGTGCTGGGGGGGGGGAGTATAGGTGGTGTGTGTGTGTGTTTTTGTTGGCACATTGAAGATTTTGTGTTGTCACCTTTTTTGGGCGCGAGGGCGGTACTCATGCAAATAAGAGCAAAAAGCGAGAGCCGAGATTTCTCAGCACATTAAATCGACAGGCAGGCAAAAAGCAGGCAGCAGGCAAAAGCTCTTTAAAGGCGCCTGCCACATAAGATTAGGCTAAGCAGCTGGGCACACACACTAACACACATACTAACACGCACACATACACACACACTAATACACAATAGGGAGTGGCCGTCAGAGCAAATTTGATTATGCTGCTCACGTGCGAGACAACCAAATTCACTGCGAAATAAAAAGAAAAACGAAACACAAGAAAAAAAATAGAAAAGCTAAAGACGAACATGAAATATACAGCTAGTTAGTTAGACAAAGGCAGAGGGAGCGGGAGACAGAGAGAGAGAGAGAGAGAGAGCGAGAACAGATCGAAAGGAAGCGGGCAATAGAAAAGCGTACAAAAGCGAAACACGCACAAAAGCAAGCAAGAAGGGGAGCACAAAGAGTAGGAGAAGAGGAGACACGCAGCGGAAGGAAGTCTGTCAATGCCCGCAGCAAAAAGGCAACCAACAACAACAAAACGACCAACACACAAAGTAAACACAAAAACAAAACAGAACACAATACACACCTCTCCCCCACTCCTCCTCTCTCTTTTAGTTGCAGACTATAAAAATGGCGTGCAGCAATTTTTTTTTTTTTTTGGGCAGATAATTGAACAGGTGTAACAAAAACAAAAACTGAAAGCAAAGCACAAAATGAGCAGCATCCTTTTTATGGCTGACAAATAACTGCCTAAATACCGCAATTTCATTGTTCCGAAATTGGTGTATTTATGGCACCCCTGTGTGTTTTTGCCTACTCATCCATAAAATGTTCAAATAGTTGCCACAGCTCTCTTTATAGCTCATAGTTCATCAGGCTTTGCTATTATCCGTTATTCCCACAGCTGTGTAATAAATCTTATTCAAGCAACTCTGAAAGAATGCAGGGAATTTTGTGTAATCAAGTTCTCTGAACAATTTTGGGAAATTTATGGAAATTTAAAAAGTATACCTTAATGCAATTTAATATTCCTCCTTTAATTTGTATTTGTAGCTTCTTGCCACCATGAGTAAATTGTTTTTTTTTTTCAATTCACAAAAAAAAAATAATAAAACAACAGTAAAAACATGAAAGGTAACTCATCTCCGTTTGAGATTTTATTGCTTTGCTTTTGTTTTTATTATTAGCGCAGTAATAATAAATTCATTACCTTTCACTTTACGCTTCAATCTTTTTTATACACAAAAATTAAACCTATGATAAGCATTAAATATTATTTTATATTTTTTTTAAAACGCGTCGCGCATTTGGCGCCTAAAAAGCAACAATAAAAGCGCTCATTTTAACTGCTGCTTGCACTTGCGCCTAAAGCACAATAAAAGCAATCACATGCCTGGTCCATGATATTTAACTATTATGTTTACACCTCCCGCTTCCATCGTGGAAGTTCATGATCTCCCTGTCCTCTCTTTAGGCAACGCTGGCTGCCGGCTGAAAGAGACGACGATATTTTCATTGCTGCGGAACAGACAACTATTTACAGCTATGTTAATCACTGATGTATTTTTTTTCTGGTGATGTTTTCTGAATAAATTAAAACACTGCGTTTATATACTTTGTGATTACATACGTTTAACGAACTAACTGAAAATGATAGAACTTTATACAGTGATCAAGCATTGTACTGAATTTTAGAACGTAGTAATTACTGAAGCTCTGTCTCCCACGCTTCCTCTAACTTTCGCTCTCTCGCTCTCTTTGTAACATTTGCGCTCTTTGGAAAGAACTTATAAAATTGCACTTGCAAAAGAAGTGAGAAAAGATTTATTTTTTCCTTTATTCAAACATTTTTTTTGGCAAACTGTATGTACATTTGAGAGAGAGAAACAGGGGGGATATTAGTCATGCAGTTAAAAGCCCAATAAATTTAGAAGGTCCTACTTATTTAAGCACTAATTACGCTCATACATAAAAATATCCTTCATCTTTCCATGCACAGACAAATCAGTTGAAATTTAAATAAAACACTTTTAAGCAAATACATTCAAGTTTAGTTTTATTTCCATATTGCAGACACCATAAAATGAACTCTTAAGCTAATATGTCCGACAAAAGCAGCGCATTATGCAAAAGCGAAACGAAAGAGAAAAAAAGATGCAACCAACAAAAAATTTAAATATATCGAAGTTAAAAAGAAAAAGTCCCCAAACGCTGGGGATTTACAGCTAAAAAAAAAACGAGAAAATAAATAAAAGAAATGGTATACAACAGAACTTTGTGTAGAAATATATATATATATGATATATATGTATGATGTGCAATGTTGAGTTAAGTCCCAGGCAACTTGGGTATTTAGCAGCAATCGATTTTCGTTGATTTCAGCACAGCCCAAAACGCAAAACCCAAACCCAAAAATGCTAGCAGTGCCTGACCTTTCAACCTTTTTTGTAGCAGCGGCACGTGGCACACACAGAGTGACTCTCAGCACATCCTCAGCAGGAGCAACTCATCATCATCATCATCAACATCATCGTTGTTGTTGTTGTTGTCTGTAAAGTTTATTTAGGCAGAATATGGGAATACAACAACTACACTCTTCAATTTTATAGCAACAAATTTGCATCGTAAAAGATACTCGCTCCAAAAAACCCGCCACCCCAAAAAACCAGACGATAAAAATACAAAACGTTTGTTTAGGAAAGCTCCAATGATCCCCACCCCCATCCCTATACCTATCCCTATTCCCATCACAAAAACCCAAAGTCATAAACTAAAGGACAAAATCGTAAAAACTGAGCAGTTCATTTAAATTTTTAATATTTTCGGGCCTCTCACTTTTGTTTTTATGCCTTGAAATTTATGCCTTTAATTAAATACAATCTACGTTTAGACGAGAAACTTGCCCCACAAATATGCACTTAATAATGCCCCATCAACTAGACAAACAAAAAAAAAAACAAAATACATGAATTCTATCTTCTTCTTTTCCAACTGTTGTCATTCCCTGTTCTGCTTCCTCTTCTTGTTGTTGTTGTTTATTCAGCATCCTTTGCAGAGCCAAACACGCACTCAGGATTTATTTTCACATTTCTATATATGTTTGTGGGTAGGTGGAGGGGGTGGGGGGCAGTCAGCTCGCGGGTATATGTAAATTTTTCAGTAAAAATTCACTTCGTGATAATGGATTTTCCATGTCGCATCGCCGTTGCTTCCCCACCCCCTCCCTCGACAACTCCTCCATCGCACACAGCAGCAGTCGTGACAATTACCTTCTCCCTCTTCTTCTAGGCATGATAGATGGCATATGACACTGGAAGCCAGCAAGTTTTTGAGCCACTTTTATACAATTTCGACCTACTGATACATGTGTAAGTCTATGCGTGTGTGCTCAAGTGTCAAACATTTTTGACTAATACTCGGCAGTCAGATTTCAACTGTTGTTTTGACTTCCATACATGCAGCCTAGGTCTCAATTAGGCATTTGCAAAGGCAAGCGCGCTCTCACGCCAAATACCGCTCTCTCTCTCTCTCGAAAGTCAAAGGCATTGCCAACATCAAGTTTTGGCTGACTCTCTTAGCTGCTGTGGCGTTCTCTTCGTCTGCTAGTTGTAATTTTTTTTTATCAGTTGTTATTGCTTCCGTTTTACACGCACATTTAATGTTGTTGTTGTTTTGTTTTTGTTTGTTTTTATTATTATTAAAGTTACATATGAACTTAATTTATAGATCAGGCCTATGTGCCTGCATTCACTGTTACTACGAAACTCTTTAAAAAAATGTAAACTTGCTTGGTTTTTGTTTTTTATTATTATGATTTAGGGTTATTATATTTGTTTTTATTTCGTTTGCAAAAAGCAAAATGAAATTTTTTGTTGATGATGTGGGCGTAAAAGTGAAAGCAGGCACATTTGCTGCATGAATTTTCTTATTTTTGCTTTTTTGTGTATAATTTTTTTTTAAATAATCTTTTTTTTTTCTTTTTTAATTTTAATCAGTAATATTAATTTTTCTTTTTTTTTAACTTTTATTTCTTAATTCATTTCGCAGAACTGCCCCGCGCTGCTGCTGACAAAACCCCCGACCGCTCCAACATTTTTGCTCTGCTGCTGTTGTTTTCTTCTATTTTGTTCTTTGTTTTGTCCTCTCATTAGTCCAAATTGTACGTCCATGTCAAAAAACCAACCCACAATTGCGTTCCACTATTCCCCATTTCCCATCCACTTCCCACTCTTTTCCATTCGTCTGTTCATCCGTCTGTCCATCCATCCATCATCCTTCAGGCTGCTTTGCTTGCGACGCTTAGTTCGTTATTTTATAAATTAACAAATTTAGCTAAGTAGTTGTAGTTGTTGCGGTGTTTTTTCTTTTTGTTTTGTTGTTGCTTGGTTGGTTGGTAGGTTTGATAGGATTGTATTATCCGCCCCGCCCCGCCCGTTTCTCTTCATCATTCGCTGCTTGATATCAACTCGTCTGGCGCTCTCCTCTCCCTCTCCTCCTCCTCTTCATATCCCCTTCTTTTAATTCTTCTTCAACAACATTCGAATGCATTTACAATTTATATGCTCAGAGAATTATTTTCTTCTTGGCTGTTTTATACAATATAAAATGCATCGAACTTGTTTATTGTTGGTGTTGTTGCTGCTGCTATGTTTTCTTTTGTTTTGCCTTTACTTATATTTTGTTTTAATGTTTGCTGTTTTCTTGTTTGTTGTTTATTATTGGTGTGTGTTGATTTTGTTTATATTTGCTTTTGCTTTTCTCTTTTTGTATTTTTTTTGTTTGTTATAATGCGATGTAATAATGTGAGTAAATGTTGTTGTTGTTGTAAGCTGCATTCGTGCCGAGAGCAAAGAAAACAGCTTAAAGGAAATAATCGGGTGTTCTTCGTGTCACGTGAGGCTCTCCGCGTCGCGGTGCTGGGTCAAATTGAAGGCTGAGAGAGAGAGAGAGATATGGAGAGAAAGTAATTAGTATTGATAAGGATTACAAAATGGTGGATATTTGAAACTACAGTGGTCGTCAGCTAATTAGAACTACTATAAATTAAAATTGCAAAATAACACCTAACCAATTTCTACGTATAATTTGTTAGATTTGACATTCACTCATTGTTCTGCATTGACAGGGAATTAAAATAAATATTGGTAAAAATTACGAGTTTAGCGGATAACAAGAAACTACGTGTAGTAAGCGAATTACAACTACTTCAAAATTAAATTGTACAATAAGGATAATTTTTATAAATAAATCAGTACGTTTTCCGTTTGAAAAGTTAACGAACGTAAAATCTACTCATTTATAAAGTTGACAAATGTGCTTTAACTTTTTGAATCTTTATAAATGGATTTTAGTTTTTCAAATCTTTATAAATCGATTATAACTATTCTGATATCAAAATTAATCCTTTCATTTTACATTCGTTCATTTTTCAAATATTAACATAGATTTATATAATTACATTTTGATCTTCATTAATTCTTCAAATATTCGATAATTAAACAAACTAAATAACAAACGACCCCTATACATATATATATACATAAATTACACATATATATAATATGTTCGATATAAATACGTACAATGAAAATTTAAGTGAATCATCCAGTTCCATGAGAGCCGCTTGATTGCCACACCTGTAGCAATAATTTGGCGCTGAGAATATTGTGACAACGTTGCGATCATGACACCAATTATAGCCCTCCATAACAAGCTGATGTGCACGGCTGACCAAAGTCAAACCATTTGTGTTGTTAAACGTTTCTGATATATCCTGTTGAAAGAAATGACAACAAATTTAATGTTAGCAAGAGATAAATGATTGTAATCGAGTATTTTGCTCACCTGTCCAAAGGTGTATCCCGCTCCACGGGGGGAAATGCCCCAGCCGCCCCTGTCATCGGGATCGGACCAGAGCAGATCGCACATGGGTCCCTCGTGGGGCACCTCCTGCAAGCGATCGAGTGCCCGTATATGATCCAAGCTATCAATTGACGGACTGAGGCCGCCGTGCAGGCAAAAGATTTGGCCATCGACCAACGCCGTCAAGGGCAGGTAGTCAAACAAATCGGTAAAATACTTCCAAACATTCGCATTGCCATATTTTCGCAGGCACTCATCGTAGAAGCCGTAGACCTGTGTGATCTGTCGGGATTCGTGATTGCCGCGCAGGATTGTGATGCGCTCCCTATACCGGACTTTTAGTGAGACGAGCAGTGTAACCGTTTCCACTGAATAATAGCCACGATCCACATAATCGCCCATAAATAAATAATTTGTATCGGGCGATTTGCCGCCTATCCGGAACAGTTCCATCAGATCGTGAAATTGGCCGTGAACATCGCCGCAAACGGTAACTGGACATTTTACCTCCTGTACATTGGACTCCTTCGATAGGATCTCCTTTGCCTGCATGAATTGCAAAAAGAAAAATTTGATGATTCATTATTTGGATAAGGAATGCAATAAAGAAAGAAATAATTAAATGCAGAAAGCTGATAAGATATATATATTCCGATTAGATGCGAGATAATTTGCAAATTTAATGAAATAATGGAATTAGTCATTTGTGGAATCTTTGAAAATTTGAAATAACTATAAATTATTTATTATTTCTGGTAGTTTAATTAAAAATTACTACAAATTGTTTGTAATTAGAAACTACTATAAATGATTAATGCAATAAACAAAAGCGAGAAAACCCATAATTAAAAGCTAACGTATAAATGCTGATAAGATATATATCCTGATTAGATATGGGGTAATTTGCGAAACTGTTGTAAGTAGTGAAGGTCGCCCCTTATGAAATGATCGTTAATATGGGTAAATTATTCTACAATTTGAATTTCAATCGTTCTATATACTATATAAAATACATTTACTCATTTGAGGGAGCTTAAACAAATTAATATTTAAATTTATTAGCTATTATTTGTAATGGTATATTTCATAAAAAATATGCTATTATTTGTAATTTCTGGTAAATCCTATAATTTATCTATTAATTTCTGCAAGATTTGATTACCAAAATACAATCAATAATTTTTTTTTAATTTCTGCTAGGAATCATTACAAAAGACAATAAATTACTTCTAAATTCTGGTTGCCTTCATTTAAAATCTATTATCAATTATTGCAACAATTATCATTTGCTATATTTTTGTAGTAATTACAAATTAATGATCATTTGTATGGGTTATCGAGTGCAAATCTCCGATCTAGTATAAAAAAAATGCATATAAACGTTTATTACAATATAAACATTTGTTTATAGCACAATTTTTGATAGATAGCTAAACAAGCTTCCGGGTGAAAACAAAATTGTATATATATAAATATATATCTATTTTTGTTGCCTTGTCGGATTTGCGCGATCAGCGTCCGCTTCCGCTAGACCAACCAGCAGACAGAGTCTATGTTTATGGCCAATGTAAATTAATTTTGGCAAACATTACGAGGCGGCGTCTACCCACATCCCCTTTTCCCTCAGCAGCACCACTTATTGTCTAGAATAGCGAATTAGAGAAGTCAATTTGGGCACACAGAACAAAATATTTGGGTGAAGCAAACATAACCACACTTCTAGCAACAAAGAGAGCCAGCCGTAGTAACGGTGAAATCAGCAAATTGAAAGTAATTGATATCGATGCGCTCACTTCGGTGTGAATAAATATATCTATCCATCTAGCTATATCTATAGGCGTTAATTTCTTTAATTGAATTCAATATTGTTGGAAAGAAAGAAAAAAAAAACACACACAATTGCCGAACAAGTGTGCGTGAGTTTGTTTGTGTATGTATATGTTTCATACATAGATACATATTCTAAGAGCAGACACACGCAAAAAAACACACAAACACACAGGAAAACATTAAGTAATATTTACTTAGCGTAAGAGGCGAGCTTGTGACGCAGGAGGAATAACGGCGCAAGGTTGTTGCGATATTGCATTTTTTTCAGCACAACTATGTACGATTGCCATTATCATTAACTAAACAAATGCTGAATAATAAAATGTTAAAAAAAATGAAAAAAAAGCGAAAATAAATTCTCGCCTAGGCAGTGTGCAGGGCATAAGTCGATTTGTCGCATTCGCACTGCACGCAACGCCTATTGGCATCCTGCTTGCACACAATATGGCGACGCCACAGCGCATCATGATTCATGTGCCACAGCCGTCACTCAAATGAGTGGGAGCGAGAGAAGCCGAGAGGCACCACAACCAACGACGACGACGATGATGATGAAAATTATTTTTAAACCTATTTTTTCAGTTAGTTGGGGAATAAGGGCGAACTGGCGACTCCTTACCTTATCGCAGAGTGTGCGAACTTGTGTTTCTGTCAATTGATTGCATTCGTTTAGCTGCTCAATCCATTGATCTAGATCTTTTGTTGTTGCTTTATCCTCCATAGCAGTAGTTGGAGGAAAAGCCTCGTCAATCTTTGTCGACTCAATTTTGACGGCTTTTTTTGTTAACGATGGAGGAGTAAAAGGGTGTGTTTATTAGAAAAATTATGTGCAGTGAGTTGCTAGCTATATGTTGCACTTATTTCTTGAAATTTTGCTCAAAATGCTGAAGCAAAATTTCGTTGGCTTTCAATTTTTCTCTTATTTTTTTGTTCACAAAAGCGACGACGACACGAAGTAAAATACGAAGAAAAGACTAAAAGTCAGAGACGGCTGCTCTATCGTTCACGTCGCTATCGATAATGCGAAGCCTACTTCGGGTATATATCGGTGATGATATCGCTGAATACGATGCGATGTATCGCTCAGGCTATTCGCAAGCTATCAAGGAAAGTATCGATGTAAATTGCATGTGAGAGAGAGACAAACGGTGTGGCATTAATTTGGTGGAATAACGGCTTATCGTCCAGCCACCACAATGTATCATCGATTTATTGGCTAACCTCCACACAAACTGAAGCAGCACACAGCAAAAAATTTAATCAAGTCATCCTAACAACGAGCAAGAGTCGAATAAATATCACAGTGCAAAAATGGAAACTCTACTGGGTATCAAGGGTCCTGATTTTGTCATGCTTGCGGCAGACACAACTCACGCTCATTCCGTAATCGTGATGAAAGAAGGTAAATGACGAAATTAATCTGCTACGCCGGGCTTGCTTAAATTAACATTTTCGCATTCGCAACACTTTACAGATGAAAACAAGATCCACAAGGTGGCCGATAATTTGTTGATTTCAACAGTCGGCGAGTCCGGGGACACGGAGCAGTTCACGGAGTTCATTGCCAAGAATATTGCCCTGTACAAGATGCGCAATGGCTACGATTTGAGTCCACGTTCAGCGGCGCATTTCACTCGCAAAAATCTGGCGGAAAGTCTGCGGAGCCGAACCCGTTACCAGGTTTTCATGTTTGTTGCCGGGTGAGTAGCAATTTCTGCACCAATCGATTGGTGAGTATTAATAGTCAAATATTTATTACGGTTTTACTAGTTACGATCCCAATGAGGGACCCGAACTGACATTTATCGATTATCTGGCGTCGTCGAAGTCATTGAATTATGCCGGTCATGGCTACGGCAGCATGTTCTGCGCCAGCATCTTCGATCGCTACTGGCACCCGAACATCACCCAGGAGGAGGCCTATGATGTGCTGAAGAAATGCGTGCTGGAAATCCAAAAGCGTCTCATTGTCAACTTGAAGAACTTCAGCGTTGCTGTTGTCGACAAAAATGGTGTTCGCGACTTGGACCAAATCAGTGCCAAGAGCTTGGTTGATTATAATGCGGCCGCTTAAATTAAGTATCCATTAATCTAATTTTTTGTATGCATTTTAAATGCATCTTTTATGATGAGGAATAAAGCAGAATTAGAGATTTGGATTTTTGGTATGAGATGAGTTTTAATTTCGTTGTAATTGAATTTAACTAGTAATTGAAAAATGTTGGGAATTGCACACATATATAGATATAAAATGTTCAATCAAATAAATAATCTAGTCGATAACAAAATGATCGAAATAAACCATTGGTATTCACAAAGTATTAATTATGCTTTTCCATCAAATTAATAATCTTAATCGATAGCACATTCGATAACGGACGATCGAAATATACAATTGTCATTTTCATCAACGCCGACACACATTACTCTCTTTATCAGCTGCAATTGATTAACATTTCACAACGCGATTTTAAATCATAAAGAGCATAAAAAATGCAAGCACCGCCACCGGAACACTGTCCTGGTGTCGAGAGCGAACAGGCTGGCCGTGTGAGCGCCTGTGCCGGCTGTCCCAATCAGAGCATTTGCAGTGATCCTACCAAGAAACTGGAGGACCCCGGCAAGGCACTCGTCGCCGCCGCCATGAAGGATGTGAAGCATAAACTGTTGATACTCTCCGGCAAGGGTGGCGTGGGCAAGAGCACAGTGACAACGCTACTGACACGCTACCTGGCACGCAGCTGTCCGGATAGCAATTTTGGCGTGCTGGACATCGATATCTGTGGACCATCGCTGCCTCGACTGCTGGGCGCACTTGGAGAGAATGTGCATCAGTCTGGCTCGGGTTGGTCGCCGGTAGGCATCGATGACAATGTGTGTCTTATGTCCATTGGCTTTCTGCTCAGCTCCGTGGATGATGCGATCATTTGGCGTGGTCCCAAAAAGAATGGCATGATTCGACAGTTTCTCAGTGAGGTGGATTGGGGTAATCTCGATCTGCTACTGTTGGACACACCGCCCGGCACCTCGGATGAGCATCTTTCCGTTTGCACCTATTTACGGGATGATTCGGCGCCTAAGGAATCATTGAGTGCCGTCATTGTAACGACGCCGCAGGAAGTGGCCCTGTTGGATGTGCGCAAGGAGATCAACTTTTGCAGGAAACAGCGTATACCCATCTTGGGTGTCATCGAGAACATGAGCAGTTTCCGGTGTGGCCACTGCGGCAACAGTTCCGACATCTTTCCGGCCAAGACGGGCGGCGCCGCCGCAATGTGTGCCGAAATGGAGGTGCCTCTGCTGGGCTCCCTGCCGCTCGATCCGCAAGTGACGCGCGCCTGCGATGCTGGCGAGGATATTACAGCCATTAGGAATGAGACCACTGATGCACTGGCCGCCATTTGCTCCAAGATCATGTCCAGTTTTTAGTTATTTTTATCTTGAATTGCGCTGTTAATTAGCACGATTGCTGCTGTTATTTAGCAGCGTATGTGCTGTTAATTAACAGGCATGTTATACATATAGCTTTAAAAATTAAAACAGTTATCTTTGTATTTTGTATGGTTGGTTGGATGGAAGGAAATGCAATGTTCATATATGATGCGGACAGATTTTGTTCATATTTTAAAATATATTGGATATTTTGTGGAGGGAATTTAAGGAATGTAAATGTAATGTAAAACATTGGCTGTATTTTTGAGTGATTTTGAGGATTTTTGTAATGTAATTTGACTATATATGATATGAGATAATACTATATGATATAGTAGAACCATTTTTATGTCTTGTTGAAATATATTGGATATGATTTGTGGGGATTTGAATACCATAATTTTACATTTTATTGTATGTAAAGCTTTTTCATATATATGATATGATATGCAGATATTATAAACTACTGTATAGTATACGATGTAGAAGACCGATATTGATCATTTGTGAATATATATTGGTGCTTTTTATTACTTTTATTCTGCTAATTAAAAGTATGTTCTGTATATAAAAATTGAAAATCAAACGGTTATTTTCATTTTGTATTTTACATCGTTTTCGGATATTAATGAAATCAAATGTAATATAGAGAGCTGCTTCACGAATGACATGATATACAGATAATACTATATACTTGTACTATACGTTATAGTTGACCGACAATGGTAATTTTTTGTATGCAATGAAGTTAGTTTCTCAATGACCGGTGGCTCCCGAAAGAGCTACCTAAAATCGCATATAATTAGTATATAGAAGCGTGTAATTATGCTTATCAGTTCGCAGACACAAAAATAATGCTAATTTTGTAATGCAAAGTTAATTTAATGTCATTTTGTGGAAAAACAAAGTAACACTAAATTCGAAAAGGAAAAATAAATGTTTGATTGTTCGTTCAATAATAATAATAACATAATTTTAGTTAATTTCAGTTAATTATGATTTGTACTGCTTATTAAATGTATCATTATCATAAATGGTTTGGGTGGAAAGTGGAGACTACGCATCAGCAGGCAGACACCTCTGCTCCTCCTCCTAATCCGCCCTGGATATGGCCGTGCTGTCCAGTGGAGGATTAAAGATCAGATGCCGGAATGCAACATGCTGCGACAGAAACTTTATAAGATTCATATTCGAAACGGTGCAGGCATCGGTGCAATCGTTGACCTTGTAGATGCCCACCAGGTAGTTGGAGAGCTCGAACATGTTCACACGCAGCGACACAATGATGAATTGGGCGTTCTTGGTGCGTTCCTGAAATTCAAGCTGCAAATTTTAATAAAATACGAGTTGCACTTAAAATTAAAAAAGGTAACAAAACTATCTAAAATAATTCCATTTAGTGGGGATCAAAGGAAGAGCAAGTTCGTCTGGGATTAGACTACACCTTAGCTTGTCAGCCAGATTTGGCCCGCGTTTTAAATTCTTTCTCAACGATGCTTCAAAGATGACTTCCGCCAGTTGCGTTTATAAATTTCGCAGCTGCGTAGATGCCTGAGATGATTCCTCTTCTCAATCTTCTTTAGAACTTCTGCAGAAATCTGCTCAAGGATAAATATTGCAGCTGCCAATCTCAAAATCTATCAAAATCTTTACCTAAATTTAGTTGTGACCCAGAATGGACACTTTCTTTAAATCATTAACTTGACTAGCATACATCTTAATCCCAAATCTTATCTGATATTCTCAGCCTAAATCTATCCCAAACCCTGCCTTAATTTAGTGATCCATAATGGAGACATTCTTAAAATAGTTGAGTTGACCAAGAAACACCCTTAACCCAATTCTAAATCGATGCTGATCAAGTATGAATATGACAACTCTCAAAGTTAACATCGCATAAATATTATTACATAAATCAAAGCTAATCCTTACCTTGATATAGTGACCCACAATGGAGACATTCTTGAAATCCAAAGCGGCATCGATCTCATCCATAAAATATAACGGCGATGGCTTATAATAATGCAGAGCAAACACCAAGGCCAGTGAGGAGAGAGTCTTCTCGCCACCGGACAAATTCGAGATGTATTTCCAGCTCTTCTTGGGCGGACGGACTGTGAACTGGACGCCCTCATTAAATGGATCCATGGAGTCAACAAGTTCAAGATCAGCATCACCGCCCAGGGTAATCATGCGGTACATTTCCTTCAGTTTGCGTGTGATGATATTGAATCCCTCCATGAATTCGCTGTAGCGACGTTTGCGCACCTCCTCGTACTTGTCGCGCATTTCGTTACGCTTCGAGGTGATGTCCTCGAGGACACGGACACGATCCAAATAGACCATACGCTTATCCGTGAACTCTTGGATGAAAACCAAATTGGGTTTCTTTTTCAGCTGCTCCTCTAATGTAGTTAGCTTAAACTGCACATCAGACAGTTGCTCCGCCTCCAGTTCCTCGAGTGTGTGCGTCTTCAGTGTTGCGGATGATTGTGCCTCCGTTTCGCCTGGGATTACGTTCAGCTTGAGCGGCTTCAGCTGCGCCTTCAATTGTGGTATAGCCAATTGTATTTCTTTTAATTTGGCTGCAACTGCTTGCAGATTCGTTTCGAACTCAAGTCGTTTAATGTTGCGTTCATTTTCCTGTTTGTTCAATGCATCGATTTCCTTTTTCACATCCGACGATTGAGATTTGGCCGTACTGATGGCTTCATCTGTTTCGGTGGCCTGCTGCTCGAGCTCATTCTTACGCTCCTGACACTGTTGACGCTCCTCGTTCAGCGCACGCAATTTATCCTCAGCCGTTTTGATATTTTCTTGCAGATTTGTATTGTTGTTCTTGAGACGCTCAATGTTGCGCTCCGCCGTGGACAGCTCCACATTCAGGGAGCGCACATGGCCCGATAGCTTATCAATTTGAGTGGTGACCTTCTTGAGTTTGGCTTCAACTGGTTTCACTGTATTCGAGCGCAATACTTCGAATTCATCTTGAATATGTTTGAGCTTGTCGTCGATCGACTGCTCCGTTGCCTGGCGATCGGTCAACAGCTGCTTCGCCTCTTCAATTTGCAGCTCCAATTCGCGGACAGCAGCCTCATCCGTGGTGTGGCTGAGCATACGTTGACGCTGTGCCTCGCACTGCTTCAGACTGCTCGCCATTTGTTGGCCATGCGACTTGATGCTAACCGTCAAACGTTTCTGTTCCGTTTCGCTGCGCTGGCGATTCGCCTTCAGCGTTTGAATCTCGTGTTCGAGTCGTCCCTGCTGCTCCTGGCAGTAGTTAATGCGTTGCTGCAGCTCATCCGCCTGCTCCTGCATCTGCTGCAACGCCTGCTGCGACACCATTGACGTGTCCGCCGATTCGGCGGTCTTTATGCGCACCTGTGAGCCCATCTTGCCGCGCAGCTGTGTTTTGCCACCGCCGGACATGGTGCCAGCCTGCTCAATGATGTCGCCACGGAGTGTGACGACGCGAAAACGCTGCCGGCCGTAGGCAATGCGCGATCCCTGCTCCAGATCATTGGCCACCAGTGTGTTCTGCAAGGCCATGTAGAAGGCGGTCTTCACGCGCTCATCCTCCACCCGCACCAGATCGTACAGACGCGGCACATTCTCCGGACTGTTTGGTACGAGAAGAATATAATAATTCAATATAATAATAAAACTAAATATTTTAATAATAATGAGAAGTCACCTAACATAATTAATTCCTTTATAAAAATAAATGTTCTATTTGATAAGAGTGCAATTGTTGTGGGCTTTATCCGGACTTACGTATCAATGGGATAGGATTTGTTTCTGAAATGCTCCATGCGATCTAGGGGTATAAAATTGGCACGTCCCACATTGTGATCCTTAAGTGCTTTAATCGCAGCTGTGGCCGTGTCATAATTATCCGTCACAATATTGTCGAGTCGGCCACAGGCCGTGGATATGGCCACATCGTATTTGGGATCAATGCCACCCAAATCACCGAGGCGTCCCAGAATGCCCGGAATTTTGCCCTCCGCCTTCATGCGCATCAGAAAGTTGAGGACATTGTCATTGGAGCGCTGCGCTTTCATATTTGACGAGCGCTCATTGATCTTGTACATAAAAGAGAGATTGTTTATGAATATATAATTAGTAATCGGGATAAAATATATATTTTATGAAATAGGCACCTCTTCGCGCAGCTTGGCGTGCTGCATGTTCATGTTGCGTTCGTCCTTGGACAGCTTTTCAACTTCGGCCGATTTGATGGTAATCTCCTCATCGAGCTGCGGCATATTTTCGTTTAGCTCCTGCAATTTTGTGGTCATCTGTTGATGGCTCAGTTGGGCCTCCTCGTATGAGTTCTTGAGTGTCTCATATTTGCGGGTCTCTGTCACTTCCTGCTGCTTTAGTATCTTCATCTTGGACTCGTGCACTTGGAGTGCCTCGCGTGCCTCGTTGGCGGCCTCCTTGTGACCAATTAGTTCATCGCTGAACTTCAGTCGCTTCTCGGTCAACGGCCCCGATTTCTCATTGAACAGCGCAAATTGTTTCTCGCGCTCCTCACTCAGTGTGATCTTCTCCTGCTCGAGGCGCTCCATTTTGCTTTCGCATTCCTTGATTTCCTTTTCGTTTTTTGCCGGCAACTTGTGCAAATCATCAAGTTCCTTTTCATTCTTATCGATTTGCGCTTTATCCTTCTTACGCTGTTTATTTGTGTTCTCCATGGCGCTTTGGACTTCCGTATAGCTGCGATCCGCAACAACCAGCTCCTTTTTGATGGCCTCGCGCTGCTTGACGAGCGCCTCGTAGGCTCTGCAAAAGGAGTGAAGTGAATGCAAAGGCGATTAGTGATTGAGTCTGCCCGACTGGCAGTTACCCTGGACATTGCTAATTTGCTGCCCTAACTTTTGTAATCCCTTGGAAAAATGCTCTCAAAAATGTTTGCCATATTTACAAGTAGAGAAACTAGCTTTAAAAACTACTCAGAAGACATTCCCTGTAAATCGATGTTTATCGATTAAAAAAAACTATATCATACATTGGAAATATCAGATATTAATTCAGTTATTCAAAAAGAAGTAAATGTATCGCATTTTTTAAGTGTGAAGGAAGCTAAAAATAAATAAACAAGGATCCACATAATATATTTAAGATTTCTTGCTCACATAAAACACTTCAGTTGCCTATTAAAAAATCGGCATACATCGATATTTATCGATTTACGAGCCACTATGAAAATGATTAATAAATAAACGAGAAACTACATAACATTCAAGATTTCTAGTCACTTCAGGTACTTATTTAGAAAGAATCGACTCACATCGATATTTATCGATTTGCGACACTACATCTACAAAATTATTTAGTTATTATTTATTAAGAAAATACGCATAAAACTCACTCAATTTCCTTGCGAATGATGAGCTCCTTTTCGGCCCGTTCCTTCTTAATGGCATCGGTTCCCTCATCATGGTTCTGCAACTCCGCCGAGCAAGTCTCGTGCTCCTTGGTATACTGCTCCAGTTTCTGTTGCTTGAGACTGATGTATTTCTGCGTTGCAAAATTCTTGGTGCGTATATATTCGTTCTCCACGCGCAAATACTCGACAGCCTCGTTGTACGGCTGCTCCAGATCCTTCATGTCTCGCTCCGCCAGCTTGCAGCGATTATGTTTCTCCGTCCGGTCATCCGTCAACTGATCCACACGCTGATTGATCTGCTGCAGCGGACGTATATAGCGCTGTGTACCAATAATATCCTCCAGATACTCCAACATGCCCGTCTCACTCTCGCCAACACCCTTGGGCTTCATCATCGATATGGATTCCACCTCGCCCTGCAGAATGAGGAACCGATTGTGCTCCAGATCTACATGATGTTTCTTGAGCAGCACTGCCACTTCCTTCAGCTGAACCCGCTGCTTATCGATCTGATAGAACGAGGTATTATCCGACATGGCAGTGCGACTGACGACAAACTCTGAATTGGGTTGCTTGACGCAGATGCCATTGGGCTGATCCACGACGAGCTCGAAATGAACGGCAACCGAGCAACTCTTGAGATTGGGAAAATACTTTGAGTTATGGATGAGCGTGGAGAGTTTCTTGCAGCGTATGCGATTCGCCCGGCAGCCAAAGACGAACATCATCGAATCGATGACATTGCTTTTGCCACTGCCATTTGGCCCAACGATTGCCGTGAACGAATGATGAAATGGTCCCAGCGACACATCGCCTGCATAGCTCTTGAAATTGTTGTTCACAATGCGTTTGATTATCAGGCGTGGGCCGACACTCTCCATGGAGCAGTGTGCGGGCACCGGTGGTGGTATATATATATCACCGATCCGTGTGCCGCCCTCCTCATCATCAAATATTAACGCCTCATCTAAGGCACCAATTGCAGCGGCGTCTTCGTCTTGTTGCTGCTGTGCTTTGGTTGCTGGTCGATTCGCGGCGCTTGCACCGCAGCTGCGATTGGCGCCGCGTGCCATTGGAGCACCCATGCTGCGTCTCATTGTTGAAACAATTGTCGCATTTATTTAAAATGCCTTAAAACAGTTCGCGTCTCCTGGCGCTAAAATAAAATATGACGCTCAGGCAGAGTTGTATGCGCTCTATCGACGCTCTGGCGGGAAATTGGTTTACTAATCGCTTGGGTGTTTTGCGCGAGTTGGCAGCGCTGTTTATTAACGTCTCTCTTTTTTGCTGAAATTCAAATGCACAATTCAAATTGGAATTTGAATTGGGAAGTTTTTTCTTTTTGGTTTTTCTCCCTAATTATTGTTTTAAAATTTTCGGATTATCACAAATAAATCGTAAATTTCAAATTTCTTGCTGAAATGAAACTCACTTGCTTTCATATATTTATTTATATTTTTTACACCTTTGACACTTGGGGCTGGAGTTAATCGAGAATGTTAACTTGATTTGAGAAATTTGTTGTGCATAAAAACTTTCGCATGCCAAAATGGCAAATTATTTATTTATTGCAATTGTAGCGCACGTAATTTAATTAAAAGCAGCAAGAAAATTTAACAACTAATAATTTCCCCAAGGCCAACTGCAGTGAAAGAGAGTAGGAGTAAGAGAGCTTTCTCTCAACAACAACAACAACAACAATAACAATTCGACAAATTCGATATCGCTCCGATATCCGTTCATATTCCACTCTATAAATGGCCTCGTCTGCAGCGCCAACGGCTTCAGTTTGTTTAAAGACTTCGGCGATTGCGCATCGGCTGCAAATTTCGTGACCGGCACGCGTTTTTTTAGTTTAATTTCGTTTTTATTTTTGCGAAAAATCGTAAACTGGAAATCGCGTCTGAAAAATGTTGCGCCCGAGGGAAAATTCAAATGTCGAAACGGGTTTCACAGTCAAGGTCGTCGCTTCCGTTCGAAGTCGACGTCGACGTTGCTGCTGCACGCAGCCAAAATCTACAAATCTAACTGTAACTTCTGCAGCTGCTACAGCCGCTGCTGTTGTTGTTGTTGTTGCCATGTTTGTGATTATGTCGTCGGATGCTACAAGCATTGGTAATTTCACGATTTCCCTCTCGCTCGTTCACCCGCTCAGCTTTTGTTTGACACAAAAAAAAATAAAATTTACTACCTGATTGGATGTGCGTGTTTTTGTTGTTGTTGTTGTTGCTGCTCGCGCATTGGGTGTGAAAGTTGTTGATCTGTTTGTTATATAATAAACGAGGGGGTGGGGGTGGTGGGGAGCGTTTATCGGCTGTGCATTGAACCCCAAATGACAATTGCTGAATTTTTCCTGACCCAAGCAAAAAAAAAATTGATTAACAACAAAAAAATGCCTCTAAATTTTACTTTCTAAATGCTGCAGCAGCCACTTCACACACACATGCACACACACACGCATAAGAAATCTTGAGACCGCTTCATGCATTTTACAGATTTTATGCGTCTTCGTCGCTCGCTTGCCCAATCGCTGCTCCAGCTATGCCACTGTCTGTCTGTCTGTCTGTCTCTCTGTCTATATTTATGTGTGTTTTGTGTGCTTGTTGCAAAAACAAAACAACGCAATTGACTTGCTGCCACCAAATGTTGTCTTACTTGGCACAGGGGCGTAGCAGCAAAAAAATAATAATTCAGCTAGCAAATCTCAAAGCTTCATTTATATTTTGCGGAATTTATTTGCATTGATTATTTATATTCGTGTTATGTTATACAGCTTACATAACCACGGAATATATAAATACAAATATTTCAAATTAGATAACTTCAAAAAAAAGAAGAAGAAACAGCTAAAATGCAAGAATGATCTTGTATGGACAGATTTGAATAGAGTTGTCAAGGTCATAGACGAAAGCCAAGTAAAAACAAATAAAAAACGCTCATTTCTAACGGGATCGGCTCAAAAAGGAATGGCAAAATTATAAACCGATTCTGGGAATTCATTTAGGTATCTTGAAAAATAAAAAGAAAAAATATAAAAATATTATATGATAAAACACTTTCTTGACATATTGCAATTGTTTTAAGTTGTAAGAACTCCATTAAATAATAGAAGAAAAAAACAAAGTAAGAAACATTTAAAAGACAATATTTTTTTATTATTGCTTTAAAATTTGTTTAATTTTTATCATATTTTGTACTACAATATTAAAGCTGAAGTTAAATTTGAGCTATTGAAGATCAGATATTGGAATATTGAACAGTTTTAAAAACCGTAGAATAAATAAATTCTGGAAAAAAGCAGAATATATAAATAAAAAAATTTGTTTGTTGTGCAAATGCCAACTATAAAGCTGGAAATCTTAGCCAAAGAGCAGTTTAGCAACACAATACACAATAAAAAATTAGTTTACTTAAAAAACCAAATGGCATCTTTGAAAATGCTTAAATACCATATTTGAACCAACAATCTTGAGTTAAAAAATCGTACTTAAAATTGTCAGAGCAGCTATATAAGACTAAATCACTTCAGCTCGACTTAAAAGACAAATTGCCTGCTATAAAAATGCTTATGTTTGCTCATATTTGAGCCAACAATCTTGAGTTTGAAAATCTGGCTTAAACTTGGCAGTTAAGCTATATATGCTGCATGTAAAATAAACCCCTTTCGCCTCAACTGACAAAAAATGCCGGTGTGATCAAATCGCTGGCCAAGATTATTGCCGCAAGAGTTAAACAAACCCCAATTGTGGACGTGAGCGCAGCTGCTTTTTGGGTCAATGTATTAATTAGTTTTTTGTCCGTAATTACTACATACATATATGCTACAAATGTACAGATACATATGTATATATATATATATATATAAGTGAAGCTATCTCACACACAACGACGACCTGCTTTACAGACAATGCCACCAAACCGGAGCGGGTGACAGGCGTGGTTGCTACCTCTAATCACAGTCGTCCGAGGCGCTCAACCAGCTCAACAACGGGTACCGCATGCATGCACGATGCACGCTTCTATCGCAATCCAAATCGGGCGGTGCACAAGATTTGGACGAACAGTGAGTGCGCCAAGTATTTCCTGTGCCTCGATGGCGAAGTCTTTGAGTTTAAGTGCTCCGAGGGTCTGCTTTTTGATGTTCTACGCCAGATCTGTGACTTCAAAGCGAATGTGGATAATTGTGATATCAGCGCAGAGACGCCGGCACCCAAACCACTCCTCGAGATGGCCGATTGTGCGGATGAGCAGCAGCTGGGCTGTGCCGATGGCACCTGTCTGCCCCAGGAATACTTTTGCGATGGCTCCGTCGACTGTCCGGATGGCTCCGATGAGGGCTGGTGCGATGTGGATCATGATCCGAATGCAGCTGGCGCTTGTGATCCACGCACGTGTCAGTTGCCCAACTGCTTCTGCTCTAAGGATGGCACACAAATACCTGGCAATCTGTTGGCACAGTCTGTGCCACAAATGATTCTGTTGACCTTCGATGATGCCGTCAATCACGAGAATTGGGAACTGTTCTCCAAGGTGCTCTTCACACCCAATCGACGCAATCCCAATGGTTGTCCCATACGCAGTAGCTTCTATGTGTCACATCCATACACCAATTATCAGTATGTGCAGAAACTCTGGAACGATGGCCACGAGATTGCCGTCCATTCAGTGACGTAAGATTGACATGCCTGGCATAAAAGATTGGATTATTATTTAACTATTTCTTTGCATTTGCAGTCATCGCGGTCCGGAGTTGTGGTGGTCCAAGAATGCCACCATTGAGGATTGGTTCGATGAGATGGTTGGCCAGGCGAACATCATCAATAAGTTTGCGGGCGTTCGCATGGATGAGATTCGAGGCATGCGCGTGCCCTTCCTGCGTGTGGGCTGGAACCGGCAGTTTCTGATGATGAAGGAATTTGGTTTTGTCTACGATGCATCGATGGTTGCACCACACTCGAATCCACCACTCTGGCCCTACACACTGGACTTTAAGATGCCGCACAGCTGTCTGGGCACCAATCAGAATTGCCCGACGCGCAGTTACCCAGGCATCTGGGAACTGGTCATGAATCAGCTGGAGGCTGGCGCCGGGGAATACAACTGTGGCATGGTTGACAGTTGTCCACCGCATCTGACGGGCGACGATGTCTATCGCATGTTGACCTACAACTTTAAGCGACACTATCTGAGCAATCGGGCGCCATATGGACTCTATTTTCACTCCACGTGGTTCAAGAAGATTGACTATCTGAATGCCTTCCTGGTGAGTGAAAGTAAAGGGATTAAGGGATGGCATCTTAAGTGAATCTTTGCAGAAATTCTTGGATGACATGCAGAAGCTGCCGGATGTGCATTTTGTCACCAATCAGCAGGCCATACAATGGATGCGCCAACCCACTCCCAGCAATCGACTTCATCAATTCGAGCCGTGGCGCTGCCCGCCCAAACAGCTGGAGCCGCACGAGCTGGTCTGCCCGATGCCCAATGTGTGCAAGGTGCGCAGTCGGGTGCTGCAGGAGGATCGCTTTTTCTACACGTGCATGGAGTGCCCGTCCCAGTATCCTTGGATACGCAACGAATTTGGTCTAGAATAGTCTTTTGTTTAGTTTTAAATTGTATTTATAATATATATACTATACATTATCTTCAATTAATGGGAGTTTCTATGCGTATGTTTTTTTTACCTTAACCTAGCCAATTTACTGCGTTATAAAAGGATTTGCAATACTTTCCACGCCGTCCTGCGGACAAATCAGAACCAATGCTGTGCCGCGACACACAACCAGGCCGAGACTGCGTGTGGAATCCTCGGTGAGTTTGTAGGGCTCGTCTGAGTCCCGCAAATATTCCACGGTGTTGTCCAACACTAGATTGAGCAGCGCATCGTAACCTTTGAGTATTCCGGACGCCTCGCGGCCTCCAGCGAATTTGACGCGTATTTGCTTCTCCAGATATTTGGACAGATCCAAAATGGACTCCTTGCGTCGCTTCTCTTTGCCATCGTTGTTGCCACCTGTCTGCTGGGTGCAACGAGCAGTTATTTTACCATTTAACTTTAGTAATAAACGTTTAATTTACCTTTTTATCAGCCATTTTTTTAGTTTATGTGCCGGTCTTGGAAAACTGCACACCGCAATGTTTGTCTATCGGTTTTGGTAGCCATCTATCGACTATTTTTGCTTATCGGTTTTGGTAGCCATCTATCGACTATGTTTGCCTATCGGTTTTTTTACCGGTCTATCGACTATGTTATCTTGTCGTCAGTCGATAGCTCTGACGATACTGAATATTTTCGATTGATCATTATAAAAAAGTCTACAAAATTATTTTGTAATCAATAAACAGACAATAATGTTATTTGCAAACATTATTTTTTTACAAAGTTATTATCCAAATGATCGATGAGATAAGCTATCGACGGTGGCAGACTATTGACATTCTCTATACACATATATCGATAGCGTGTCACCACAAGGGCACACTCCATTTTGTTTTGTCACGATACCGATACCGACACGACGCTTGAAAATTGTTTTTTTACTCGGCAAAAAGTCGAAAATTATACTGTTAAACCGAACGCCTTGTCTTTCTCAAGTGTTTAAAGCGGAGTTCATAAAATGGGTCGCAAAAAGAAGAAGGCCTCAAAGCCCTGGTGCTGGTATCCTTTTGTAAAACAAACCACAAAAAAAAATGCAGCCGCTGTCGCCGCCTTTATTTTACGTGTGCTAAAATTTGTATCTACTAACGCACACACACATGCATCCACATCACACAAACACACATATGCTGTGTGCATTTTACATAATGTGGCGTGTTGATGTTTAATTGTCGGCATGCACAAAAAAAAAAAACATTCCTCAACTTTGATATTTCCTTAACCCCTAACTAACTTTAGGTACTGCAATCGTGAGTTCGATGATGAGAAAATTCTGGTGCAGCACCAGAAGGCGAAACACTTCAAGTGTCATATATGCCACAAAAAGTTGTACACAGGCCCGGGGCTCTCCATACACTGTATGCAGGTGCACAAGGAGACTGTGGACAAGGTGCCAAATTCGCTGCCCAATCGTTCCAACATCGAAATCGAAATCTTTGGCATGGACGGCATTCCGGCGGAGGATTTACGGGATCACGAGCGCCAAAAGAATGGCGGTAAATCCGATTCGGATGATGATGAGCCGGTCGCCAAGAAGAAAGTTGAATGTGAGCAGCAAACATTAGAAACAAATTTTCCAAATCTTATTTCTTAAATAACCAAAATAAGAATTATATTTTCAACGCATTTAAATGCCTTGAAATTTAAGTTTGAAAATGGTGTTCAGAAAATTAGTTAATGTTTTATAGATCTGTATTCACAAACGATTAACAGTGAAATTCAGATTCTACTCTGAAGCTATAATTTATGATATATATGTATACATACAGTTGTAAATTTCTTTACAGATCCTATGTCTGTGCCGCCACCAATGATGATGCCGCCAAATATGATGCCGCCGCACATGTTGGGCCAATATGGCATGGGCATGATGCAGCATATGCCGCCGTTGCCTCCATATCCAATGCCAATGATGCCTCATATGATGCCACCGCGACCGTTATTCCCATCGGCAATGGCAACAACCTCAGCGGCAGCAGCCGCAGCGGCTGTGCATCATCATCAACAGCAGCAGCAACATCAACATCACCAGCAGCAGCAACATGCCGCTGCGATGGCACAGCACAAACCCACGTTTCCGGCTTATAGGTGGGTGGGAAGTCTTTGGAATGTGCGATCACATAAAATTAATGTATTTTGTTTGCAGCAATGCCACAATAAGTGCGCCGCCAACCACAAATAATGCTGGCATCGGCGGCGGTGCGGCGTCAAACGCTGCGCCCGTATCTGCTCTGGATCCACACACTCAGGGACGACCACCAAATGTGGCTGGGAATAATCCAGCAGCGGGTGGTGTTGGTGGTGCCAATGGCAGCGTTGCCGCCGCTCTTAGCACAAAGATCATGCATCCTGCAGAAGATGCCAGTTTGGAGGAGTTGCGCGCCCGCCAGCCCAAGTATCAGATGCGATTGGCTGCCGCAATGGCCGCTAATGCAGCGGCGCCACAAAAGTCGCAAAATAACATCAGTAACAACAGCAATAACAGCCCAAGCATTATCCACAATAATGTTAGTGCTAACGGTGGTAATGGTGGTGGTGGTGGTGGTGGTAGCAGTGGCAGTGCTGCCTCATCGATGCCGTCAACCCCGCCACCGCCCTCACTCTCCGGCATCTCGCCGACATTGACGACGACGACGACGGGCAGCAATGCTGCTGCTGTGGCAGCAGCTGCCGCTGCGAATGCAATCGTTGTGAGCACGGCGATCTCCAAGGCACAGGAAGTGAGTTCTTATCATAGTTATAGAAACCATAGTCAATATAAATGAAGCAGACGGACAGACGCACAAAACGACATTACGACACGGACCCCTGTACAAAAAAGACACGCCACACACACTACACGCACAACCACACACACACCTACACACACACGCACTACACTCAACAATATACAGTTACAGCTAGTTATATACATACATAAAAAGAAAATATTTACAGATTTACCAATTGAATTTTGAAACGAGACTGTGTCGTGTGTTGAATGCGTTTGTTTCGCATTTTTAATAATTCCATTTTATACCACACACGCTGGACATTCTATAGTTTTTTTTATTTTTTTATTTAAAAATTGGCTTAACGATTTAATTTGGTTCAATTATACTGGCAATTTCGATGAACAGCCGACAATGGAAGACGGAATGAAACGAAACAAAAAATAGAAAGAACAACCAAACAAACAGAAAAAACAGAGAAAAACAAATGATTAAAACTTTAGCATATAGTATGATATATGTCTGTACAACTTTTTTAATTAAACAAACAAATTAATGGCAACAAAAACTGAACGGCGGCTTTCAATTTTTATCAAAACGACAAACAAGTCATTACTTAAGTTAAGCAAAAGCGCAAAAGCAATATGTAATTTAATGATGACGACCTGCAGCTGCTGCACTTCGCAAATATATATATATTGCAAAAGATATGGACTGAAAGCTCAGTTCCAAATCTCCACCAAAATTTGTTTGCTTGCTAAAAAAAAAAAGAGAAAAAAAAAAACAACTACCAAAACCAATTCTATTTACAGACCGCCGCTTTGGTGGCCGTGGCGCAGGCGCACGCACAGGCAGCACAGGTCGCTCAGGTTCAGGCCGCCCATGTCCAGCATATGCAGGCACAGGTGCAGGCCGCTCAAGTGGCACAAGCCGTTGCTGTCCAGCAGCAGCAGCAGGCGCATCACCAACAACAACAACAGCAGGCGCAACAACAACAGCAACAGGCGCAACACCAACAACAGCAGATGCAACAACAGGCGCAACATCAGCAGCAGCAACAGCAGCAGGTTAAGCAACTGGAGGAACTGAATCGGGCTGTGATGATGCAACGTTTGCAGGCGGTGCGTCAACAGGGCAATACGGGCGCAGCTGCTGCGGCGGCAGCTGCCGCTGGCCTGGGCATGGTAAGTGTTAAACTTGGCCAAGTGCTGCTTGTACAGCGCTCGCCGCTGCCGCCAACAACGACAACTTCTCTCTCTTTTCCAACCTTGACTAAAAAGATATTCTCGATTCTCACAACATCGTTATAATATATATATAGATATATATGTATATATATATAACGTGTGTAATATTTATAATCCAATCATTCAGAATGTTTTGGGGCGTTTCTATAGGCGCTAGCATAGCTCTAGTCATTATCTATTTTTTGTTTTGTTTATTGTGTATTTCCAGTTTAGCGCTTATCACATCATCAGAGTTCACTTCTTCATTCATTACTATATAAAGCTTAGGCATATTTGCTGCTTAGCAGTCATCCAAAACTATAGTTTCATTAAGTGTTGTATACGTTGGAAAGATAGGCGACAAGAAATGTCAATAAAATATAAATATCTTATTCAATTATGAATATAATAAATGTGCCATAATTTTTCTACCTTGTACAAAAACCATTTCTCTCTCTCTATCTCTCTTACAGAACAAGATAACTTTATCTTCTATAAATTATTTGCATATTGTGTAAAGTTTTTCAAATATGCTGTACAATAACTTTTCATAATTTTTAAAAATTTTGCAATGATTGAAAACTCACATATTATAATTGTGGCATTCTTTACTCTATGTTATAAAAACGTTCTGATTTCTATAAAAAAATATAACTTCTCTATTACTTATGAACTTCATAATATCTATTGTACAAACATTTTTCCGGTTTTTTTTTTCTTAATTCAAATTAACTGATGTAAATTGTTGAGAATTTTGAAAAACTACTGAAGATATTCGGATTGTCGAACATTTTCCATAAAGTGATTATCTTTAAGTATTTTATTGAACAACTTCCATAGATCTGAAGGCACTATAACGAATTGCTTCTATTCTCCATTTTGTCAGGCAAAACTAAAGTAAAAGTATTTTTTTTTAATATCTTCAAATAATTTGGAGTTTGAAAATCAGGATTGCTCTATTTTTTGACGTCTACTTTTCTGCGTATACAAATCATTTAGGGTACTTGGGCCTAATTAACATGTACCTTTCAAGTATTCCGCCTATACCATATACCCCACATATTAAAAATTAGTCAAGCTTTAGCACATCTATATAATTATTCTATAAAAAAAACAACAACAACAAACCTAAATCAAAAATTTGAAAAGAATCTATTGTTGCAGTAACAAAATTAAAAGTTAACATTACAATTGCAGTGCAATACAGTTGAGTGTTGATAAACAAAATGCCAGTTGCAGGGCCGACAAACAGTTCTATACTACAGTATGTATTTTTGTACACTTCACTTTCCATATTATACAAAAAAAAAAAAAAAAAATAATAATAATATAAATAACGAACAAAACATGAAAGTAGCCCAAAATGCGAATTACGAAAGATAAGTAAATTGAAAAATTCCATTATAATATGATATGTATACATAATACTCGTAAACGTACTCGTACATTACTGTACTTACTATGCAAGTATTACTCGTAGTTGTCTAAGCAAGCTCCTCCCCCCCACCCCCCCAAAAAAAAGCCCTCCCCAATGATCTCCCCCCAAACACAAACATTGCATACTTACATTTTTACATATATCCACGTACCTAATCCAAAACAACTATCTGTTCCCAAACTGATCCCATCGATTATGATATACTATATATATAGTGATAAATGGTAATGCAAAGAAAAATGTCCATAGTAGTACCTACTGCCTTGCAAAGCACATTAACGTTAAACGTCAACGTAAGCGTAACGTAAGCGTTAGCGTAACGTAACGTAATGCAAGCCATGTAAGTACATTTTGTATAATTAATTACTACTATTAAAATTACTTTGAACTTGTCGTAATGGTTGCTGCGTTGGTTGGTTAATGATTGATTGATTGATTGATTGGTTGGTTGATTGATTAATTCATATCCACACAAAAACTACACACAGCATTGACTCCTATATATAATATATATATTTATATGTATATGACTGTTGATATCTCTCAATGAACACACACACACACACTCACACATACACACAAAAAATTCGACATATCACAACAAATCTATTTTATCTAAATGTTTTTTGAATCTGTAAATTGTAATACGTATTTTTCTAAACACACTTTTTTTCCCTTATCATATTTATGTTATATCCTAAGAGCAATCAACTCTCGACTCTCTCCTCCTCTGTACATCTCTAACTCTTTCTCATTGTCTGTCGCCTCGCTATACATACCATATATACATATACATATCATCTCGACTAACACTTAGTTAACTGTCTAAATTGTACACATATCCCGAGAGCTGGTACCTTATATGCGCTTCAATAATAGTACAACACACAATGTTTCCACTTGGTTTTGGTGGCGTGATTTTCGACTTTTTTCAAATAATTAGTCTCGTTCTTAATATAGAAACCAATACACACCCTTCTCTGCTCGCTTCTCTTTAACTGTCCCATAAGAGAGCTGAAAAACAATCGATAATTCGATAACCATTATTCCAATTTTCTATATTTCTTCTTGAGCTTGAAACTGAAAACTTTTTCCAAATAAAATTCAAAAATTTCATTAGATACTGATAGTTTTTCAGCTCTACGCAATATATGCACTACTAACAGCATTACACAGCTATACATATGAAACGCCTCATGGCGACCACGCCCACCAACCATACCATAGCTAAGTATACAACATACAACTATTTTGAATTGAAAATCAAACAAAAAAAAAAAAATAAAATATAGTATTGGAACTTGAACTCGACTTACGTTGCCTGCCTGGTTAGTAAACCCATTTTTGCATTTGTTAACTCCAGACAAATATGTATAACTATTATCATTATTATAATTTGTTTCTTAAGTTGCTTATTCGTTATTAAAACAAAACAAAACAAACAAAAAAATACAAGAAAATATTAAGAAACTCTTAAGAACTGTTTGCTAAAGTGTTTTAAGGTCGAGATCGTAGTAGATCGCAACGATCTGTGCCCCCCATCCCTCATCGTCGTCAGTTCAGTTTCCGAATTGTAAGTACGTTTCTTTTTTAACCAAACAATTTAATTTTCTACCATAATATCTACATTTAATTTAAATATATATATATATTTATTTATATTCATTTTATTCTTGTTAGTTTTGTATATATATATATATATAAACAAAAAGCAAAAAACAAGTTTGCCTCAAACGAACAGATAAATGTTGCTCTCGTTATCTGTTCCTCTTTCTCTCTCTCTCTCTCTCTGTCTTTAAAAAAATATATATATATATATATATATATATTTATATATATATGTATATATGTATATCTCATTGTAACATTGTAATGCGATGCAAAAGTTTCGACAAGAATACACAAACACATCTACATCCACCCACAACACAACAACAAATAAATATATTATATTCATTTAAAGAATAAGTACGCAAAACCAACTTATTATTAATATATTCTTAATACCAATAAGAAAACAAAAACAAAAAAAAAATACAAAAAACATTATTAATAACAATTTAGCTAATTTTGTGTACAATGGCTTCGATATACACACACACACACACACACACAGACACACCATACACACACTTCTTTGAATCATAGTTAACAGAATGCAACTAATACGCTGAATCCTTCCTCTCTTCCATGCTCTTCTTGTTCTCTCGGCTCAGATGCAACTGCCCGGCCACATGCAACTGATGCAGCCAATGCAGCTGCGACCCGGCACCGTTGCCATTGGTCCGCACGGCGCCCTCATTGGCGGCAATATGCTGCGTCCCGGCCATATACCAGGCATGCCGGCAGGTGAGTGCATCAATGGTGACATGTCTAAGAGGTCATTTTACATCTTTTTATTCTTTCACTGTGCAGGTTTGATGCCGATGCAAGCGATTGGATTGCCTGGTTTGCCCGCTGGGGCGATGCCGATGCCGGGCATGGGTGTCATGCTGCCGGGTCACCCGAATATGTTGCAGATGATGCAGCCGCGATTTAGATGATGCATGCCCGGTGCGCCGGGACTGTTGCAGGCGCCAATGCAGACGCATCCGCAGCATGTGCGACAGTTTCAGCGAACGCCGCTGACCACAGTACTTCATCCGCCGCATCCGCATCCACATCCGCATTCGCATCCGCAGGTAGCGCATGCAGCGCAGCAGGCATCGCTGATGGGGCTGCCGTTGCCGTTGCTGTTTCACGATTGATTGATTGATTGGAGGATTAGCGGTTAATTAGCAACAACAATAACAACAACAACAACAAGAAGAAGAACAGCAACTACAACAAACAACAACATAAAGTGCAATACCGAAAAAGCAATCACAACTCTGCAAGCAAGTTTACATACTCAAAGCTAAGCAATTTCAAAGTTCTTTTTCAATGTATAACAGTTTTGAAACACACTCACAAACACACTCACATTTTACACACACGCAAACACACACACACACTATGTATATATATTTATATATATATACGCGTATCTCAATGTTGATTTCTATGCACCTGATCTTTGCTTATACTTGTTGACCAAAAAATTGATCTTGACTTTCATTCTAATCTTACGCGTTTTGACTAACTTATTGTTTGTGTTTTTTTTCCCCCCCTTTTTTTTGTTCTTGGTATGTGCACACTCTTTTTGCCTTCTTGCATAACATAAATACATGGTCCTTAACAACACTATACAACACTGTAAAACAGTAAAAAATAACAACAACACCATTCTGTGTTCTGTGTGCTAAACGCATCGCTTCTCATCTGGCGCTCTCTTTGCTGGCACGCGGTTCTCTTTGCTGTACTGTTGCTGTAGCGTCTAGATCTCTCTCTATCTCTCTATCTCTACATTTATCTCTCTATATATATTATTCACCCCCTAGTTATGTAAACTAATAACTGTATTTGTATAATACCAATAATATTTAACTAACTAATAATAATACAACAATTATAATCTACTTTCTTTGTTTACCATTTTCATTATTTTTTAATTTTTTTTTTATATATACACATTATATATATAAATATATAATTTTTGTTTTAGTTTCATTTAGAACTCTGGGGCACGAAAATTAACTACGCCCCGTCCAATATTCTAACACAACAACAACAAAACAATAGATACAAAAGAAAACACGTATGTACGTTGTTAAACGCTCTCAACTCACTCAATCTCTCTCCTTTTTGCCATGTCTCTATTCTCAGAAAAGAAACGAAACTGTACGCTCTGGGTAAGAATCGGGCAAATATATTGTACCACAAAACACACATATATATATATATATATATCTATTGTATTATTGTGCGAATTTTGTATTCAAATGTGCGTAGCTTTTTAGTTTAATAATTGTCCATGTTCAATGCTCCACAAAAACTGTTTTAGATATGCTGTTATACAATCTGAATATTCTATATATGTAGCCTATAACTGCATTTATGTACTACTTCTCATGTGCCCCCCTCCCAGTTCTCCCCCAACACCCCCTCTTTCGCAAGCAACAACAACAACAACAAAAAAAAGCGTTGTTTTCATTTACTCGTTACTCGTTATCCTCGTTACTCGTTCGATTTTGAAGCTGACGAAAAAAAGTACTCGTAAGTTTTCCCAAAACTAATTTTTATATCTATTTGTTTTGTCTTATCGATAAGATAAAGTCGATGCGCGCAACCCGCAATCAGGTATCTACATCATTTTCTTTTTTTATTATTATCATGCATTACATACAATATATATATTTTAAATAATTTTTTCTTTGTCTTGGTTATGGTATCGTACTAAAACAAACAACAAACAACAATAAACTCATCCATATAATTACTAGTTAGACAACGTTCCCCAGTTAAATAATCCACAGCACATTGTTAGTAAGTACGTTCATACATATACTTTTCTATATCAAAAAATCTATAGTTAGTTCCTTGTAGCGTCGCTCTTCCATTGGTTCACAGAAAAAAAAAGAAACCGAAAAACGTAAAGAACTTTTGCTTCCTAGCAACAACCACAAAGTACATTTTAACACAATCAGTCTCAGGCTCGCAGGCCTAATAATCTTATTATATATATATATAGTATACATATTTATAACTAGTACTCTATCTAATAAGTTGTTCACTCTCAATTCATTAATTGTTTTGTAGCTTGGTACATACATATATTGAAGGGTAGTTTTGTTGTTTTAGTATATAACAAAGAGATTTTGGCATGATTTTGAGGGTCCGGTCTCAAACTCAAAATTATACTCCTTTTGCGAATCCAGTGTAGCCTAGGCTAGTCAAATTTTAGCACCCAACTAACAAATGCCACACCCACTTACACACACACACACACAAACATACACTAAACCTGGTATGTGTAACTCATCTATCATATGTATCAAATTACGTATATACAAATCAAATATTCTATATGTACTGTAACCATATATAGTCTAAAAACCTTATGCAATGACAAGTGAAAAAACTGGCTGGGTAAAAATGATGGTAACACTTGTACCGTTAGTCCCTGGCCAAGTTTAGCGCAAAATTGATGTTGGACTCTCGGGTCTGGCAAATTCGCCGCATCGCTCTACGAATGCCCCCGGGTCCCCGATTCTTCTTCTTCCCCCCAGCGCGGGGCCTGGCTGGGTGTTATGCGATGTTAGAACGGCGTGCTTCAGACGAGTGTACCTCAATGCGGGACAGACACAGTTCGCATCTGTTATATTATATTGGTGGCTTAACACACACACACACACACACACACACAAACACACACGCAAATTAAAATACCCATTAACTTCCAGTTAAGTAATATTTGACAAACACACAAACACAAAACACACCTCCCATGTAAAATAAAATATTTGTCCAAAGCCACTGTAAATATTTACATATTTTATGATGGCCGCGTTTTGTAAACGTTTTTCCTTTTTAGTAAATAGATAGTTAGTTGATTTTGCATTACACAGTGATTGCTGGGAAACTAAAATTACCAAATAATTCAAATTGTTTCTAAATGTTACATTTATGATTTCAATTGTTTTTTGTTTTTAATAGAAATATTTTAAGACTACAATTTGTTGTGGAGCATTTTTATTGATCAATTGTATTGAAAGATTTCAATTTTGGGCAATCAAGTTAAAATTTTATATAAATAAAATAGAAATTTTATATTATATACATTTTTTATTTCAATTGATTTTTTTATGGACTGATTTTGAGACTTCAATATTTTTATTGATCGATTGCGACAAATTGAATTTCTTGCATTAAAAGCTTTAATTTTCTGGCAGTCACTTTTTTTTTTTGGTATACTCTTTATCTATATATTGGTGGCAGTCATACTTCACAAATCTGAACTATATACATTTATATTTTCTTTTTGATAACTGTAAACAATCCAAACTATTTTTACCATATACAATAACTAACTGTAAGCTGCACGCGTTGTTTTAAAGCAAGTACAAAAACCGATTAATAGGTGTGTGTTTTTCATTTTTTTTTTAATATATATACAATTTATATACATATATATTTGTATGTACGACGAGCCATCAATGTCTGTCCTAGCGCTGGGCGACACGCGAGTAGCTGGACAAGAAAACTGTCTGTCCTCCGTCCAGTTGAAAGCGTGTCACATTAATTTTGCTGAGCGAAAAGTTCCCTGCGTCCCATCCCTCTCTATCTCTATCTCTCTCTGTGTGTCTCTCAGATTAATGGAGTGTTGTATCGAGTCGAAAGTAGAACTCAATTTGCATGTCCCCCATATCCTTAATCTCCCCGACCACCCTCAGGACGCAGGCGATGTGCTGCCACTGTTTACCCTACAACCCCCAACACTATCTGCCCCGTCCCATTTAGGAAAAAAAGCACATCACAGTTGCCAAAAACAACTGTTGGACTTTTCGGTCCTTGTCTTGCGAGTCTAATTACTTGTGTACTCTCTCAATACGCAACACTCTTCACTCACACACTCACTCACTCACTCACTCACTCACTCACTCATTCATGCATTCATTCATTTATTCACACATATACATAGACACCGGAAGGTGTCAAGCATCAAAGGCGCAGTCATGAAAAACAAAAAGTTTGATTACATTGTGTTTTAGTGTTAATTGTGTCTAAATTTATTTTCAATTTGCTATTTTATTGCGAGCCTCCTTTTCAAAATTGTTTCCTATTTTGAGATATCGATAACGATTTCGATTTCGATATTGATACACGTTTAAGAGTCTAACGGTGCGGCATTCAATAATCAACCAGTCTAGCTTTAACCTTTGCCAAAGATGATTGTTGTGCGCCGCTCCCCGAACTCATCTTTCGAATTCAAGGAATCGCTATTCTATATAAACAACCATATATAATACCACATAAATGAATACGGTCTCCACTTGCTTTGGTCGTTTTAGATTTGATTTTTTTTGGTTGCAATTATTAACTAATGCCTTGAAATAAAAAGCGAATTTTTGTATTCATTTTGACATTGTTTTAAATATTTGCTAATAACAATCGATAAACAATTAATTACACAAATACTTAGCTAATGCAATTAATATTTAGTGCAATGGCATAAAATCAAAAAACATAAAAAAAAAAACACCATGTGTATGTTAAAAGTTTTTAATGTTGTAAATGAGTAAAGAAAAGAAAAACAAAAAACTACATTATAGCGTTTGTACACACAATGTTTCTACCAAAAAAAAAAAAAAAAAACTATTAAATTAATAAACACACAACAACATACTTTAAGCATAATTACAACCAACAACAGAAAGTTATATAAGCAATTGTTTAAATTCTTTTAAACGAAAAAAAAAACAAACAACAAAAATCAATCGTATACTGATAATATTTCTAGTTTAATGTTTTGATTGTTCTCTTCTTTTTAAATTAATTTATTGAATTTTAATAAATAAAATATACTATATTGAAATACATGTTTTATTGATACTTCAAACTGAATGTTGTGATTGTGAATATTGAGTTTCTAGATACATGTCTCGAAGATATGTGAAAGTCGCTAGGAACGGGTTTAGTACTAGTTATTGTAAGTCTTGCTCAGAATATTCGATCATCTGCCTGCAATATAACTTAATCTTCGTCACTCAGAGTCTAACTACGTAGGTGAAAAATCTGTGATGAAAACGCTCGAAATGACTGTGAGCAATCGAGAGAACCAGTTTGAAAAAAAACCCAATAATCCCAAAGAAACCGTTTGACTCATGGGCTGGCACACAAGCAAAACGGCGTCAGGTAGGCTGTAATGTGATTTAAGCCGATGGGCTTAGCAGTTATAGGCACTCGTGTGGGACTAATTTTAGGGGCTTGTCTGCTGCAGGGCCGATATCTGCACAAAATTATCACGTTAGTTGTGGGAGTACTTAAAGCAATAGAAAACTGTTAAATCGTAATGGAACTACGTTGGTAAAAAATAATTGAGAGACATGCCAGTGTATATATAAATTTGATGGACTGACTAATTCAAGTTCACTGGAATTCCAAATACCACGCGAACACAGCTTCAGCTTTGAGTTCGGCATTAGTCGGCTTTGCTCGGGTTGCTCTTTTTTTTTTAGCTTTTTTTTATTTGCTTGGTAAGCATTTTGAGCTTGACTTTTAGTTTCGTTGTGAGCTTCGGTGGCGTCGGTTGTGATTTTATTTTGGGATTTTTTGATCGAATTTACGATACTTTTGAGGTGTGTGTGCACAAGTTTACATGTATTAAAGCTAAAAGCGTTGGGCAAAACTAGTTAAACGATAGTCAAAGTTTAACATTCGAACTGCAGGCCAAACAAAAGACTTAAGACACAAACTTGCAGTCGAGTGACAAATGTTTGCATAACACTGACGCTGCCACGCCCCAAAATCATACACACACATACGCCTTCACTTACAATTGTGGGTTTGGTTTGGGTTTTTGGTCTTGCTCAGGTAGAAAGAGCTGTCCAAAAAGACCAACAAAACGTGTTAGCCAAAAGCCGCGAGTGACTAATTGAAAGTGCCTCAAATAAAGTTATTGCAATTAGTCATGGGGCTTAGCTTAATAGATAGCTAATTTTGAAAAAAACCAGTCATTAAATTTAGCATTGCTTTAATATTAGAATAAAATTAACTTAAATATTATTTATGGTGTCTCAAATGCATTATTAGCATCTATTTGAAATTACGTGACCAATAACTTGAATTCTTTCAAGCCTCAAACGAGTATCTGAAGTGATCCGAAACGGTGCTAAAGGCAAAAGCCCAAAAAACACACAAGCGAATAGGCCGTAAAACAAAGCCCGCAAAAATGCTTGTAATAAATTATAAAAAAAAGGAATATATATATGTATATTTGAATGTGAAAACCTGACCAGATCATAAGTAAAATAAATATTAGAGATTGTACATGAATACGGGCACAAGAGCAAACCTCGTGACTCAGTTGATGAACAGACGCACATCACTCACAGCGATTTTGCTACTGGCCCTGACTGAAGACCTGAGTTTTGACCCAAATGTTACAATAAATGCAGGCTGTTTTCCAACTTGAACTGATTTTTGAGGTCTGAGTAACTTGAATGGTATACAAGATATATTAGACATAGATCTACGACTAACATCAATTACTTTAAGTTAGTCAGTTAAGTTCGTAAATAGGAGTAAGCCAAAAGGGGAACTAATTGCTTAAAGACAATTATACATATTATGCGAGAGTTTTGAACAGTTCTGTTCTGGCAGCATCTTATGGTCAGTTTTTTCTATTGGTTTTCAAGCTTCGATTTTGGCCACTGTAGCAGCTGCAAACTGAGAGCGGCAAATGGCGCCGACAACTTTCAAAATGCCATTTTGGCTAACCGGAGGCGCAGTTTCAGTTTCAGTTCTCAAGTCGAGTTTGTGACGTGTGTCAAGATCTGGTTTGGGTTTTGTTTACTTTATGGTTATTCGAAGGTCACCCAACGGAAGGCGGCTCAAGCAACCACCCACAACAGTCTTAAAGCATTCAATCAATTTATGGTTTGTAATTAATTTACTTTTGCAGCTAACGAAGAGTTGAAATATGATGACCAGATGGGCTGTGACGGCAGTACTGCTGCTAATTGTGGGCGTGGCAGTCGGTAAAGACAATTTGCGTGTGGAATATGAATGGCGTGAAATGGATTTCAAATACGAAAATCCCGATCAGCGTTGGGCGGCCATCGAACAGGGCGCCTTCAAGCCGACTTCGGTGATACCCTTCGGATTGGAGGTCTATCGCCATCGGATGTTCGTCACTCTGCCCAGGTGGCGCAGCGGAGTGCCAGCCTCGTTGGCCTACCTTGATCTAAATGGTAAGCGCACAAATTGCAATTCTACATGCAATTAAATGTGAGGTTTGCATTTTGAAAACACAGACTTGTCTCGCTCTCAGCAATTGTTTTGTCTGACACGTGGGAAATGTGAGTGCTTTTGACTTGTTATGGTCAGATTGATATCTGATAGATATGCCTTATGTTCGTCTAGACTGTAGACAATGCCATACTCTTAGTCTTTAGAAGTGGGAGTGATTCATCGCCCACATTTTCGCTTAGTTAGCTGTTAAACACAACAGAAACACTTGGCAGCCCCTAATAAACACATTAAAAGTGCTGCAAAAGTATATAAAGCAAAGCGAGTAGAGTGCTGCAATCGAGTGAACTCGACTACGATATGCCCTGTTAATTATATCTTCTTGTTTTATTACCATATTACACTTGAACACGTTTTCCACATCCAAATGTAAGCCGGTGTGAAATTGCTCTCATTTCCTATGCCAGTCACAAAAAGAAAATATTATAAAAACAAAAACGATTATACCCAATTTAACCATTTCTAATGGATTCACAGCTGGTGGATATAGTAAATATGTATGCATATTTTCGATACGTATTTACGACCATGTCTGTTTGCATAAAAAACTAAATATAACTTGCAAATCCATTTGCCTGCTGAAATGTAAACATTTGGCAGGAAAAATACTTTTTTTTGGCGCATTGTAAAGTTTCGGACTTGTGTTGCTTTAATTGAATTGATTACGAAATAATTAAAACGAATGGATACTTAAATCCTTTAGAATTATAATCTATTAGAAATCTATTTGGAACATGTTTATTTTTAAATATTTTCTTTGATTGCTTACTAGAAGAAGCTACACAAGTAAGTTCGTTTATTTGGCATGACCTTGGGATTTGATTGCAAATGATACCCTTTTAAGTCACACTCATGTTTATAGGGTATTACCAGTTATTACCAGTGCACTCCATATATGTGTGTATGCACAACAAAGCTGTTGTTCAGCTGGCAAACCTGCCGCATAAATCAATCTCACTCGATTGAGCAACAGCAGCCAATGCAAATAAGCCAAAAACAATTCTTGTCAAATGCACACACACAATTTGTGGATCATTCACCTTGGTTTGTCACTAATGCCAATTAGCGTATTCATTTGGATAAACATTTTTACTGTTCCCAGACACCTCATCGAAGATGCCCGCGCTGACACCGTACCCCAGCTGGGTGACCCACAATATGGATGATTCGGAGCCGGAACTTGTCTCACCTTTCCGGGTAAAGGCCGATCGATGTGGTCGCCTTTGGGTGCTGGATTCGCGTATTGCGGGCGTGCTGGAGCACACGAAGATCTATGGAAATGCTCATCTGGTGGTCTATGATCTGCACAATGATGATCTGCTGCGTCGTCACATTCTGCCCGGTGGTCAGAGTAAGCAGGGCTCGTTCTTTGCCAATTTGGCTGTGGATGATGCGGACTGTGAGAATACGTATGCGTATTTGGCGGACTTGGGCAGTCCCGGTCTGGTTGTCTACTCGTGGCTGGAACAGGAGTCGTGGCGTGTCCAGCATCATTTCTTCCATCCTGATCCGCTGGCCGGCAATTTTAGCATCAATGGCATTGAGTTCCAGTGGGACGATGGCGTCTATGGCTTGGCTTTGTCCAAGCCACAGATGGATGGCTCGGCTACACTCTACTTTCATCCACTCACCTCCACCATGGAGTTTTCCGTGAATACCACCGTTTTGCGGAATAAAACTCTTTCCACTTCGGGTAACATTTTTAGGGAATTTAAGATTTTGGGCTCACGTGGTATGAATGCTCAGGCGGGTGCCCAATGTCTGGACGCGGAGACTGGTGTACTCTTCTATACTCTGCCCAATCAGAATGCTTTGGGCTGCTGGCAAACCACAAACAACTACAGGATGCAGGATCGCGTCTATACAAATGACAACATGCTAATCTTTCCCAGCGATGTCAAGGTGGATGATCAGCGTCGCCTTTGGGTGCTCTCCAATCAGCTGCAGAGTTTCATCTACGATGAGCTCTATGGTGGCAGCATTAATTTCCGCATACTCTCTGCCAGCGTGAAGGATGCCATTGACCGGACAACCTGTGAGCCGCCCAAGAAACTGCCCGAATTTATTAGCAAACTGGGCGAGGTTATCAAAACGAATATTGGCTTAAAGAGTTCGGATTCGAGCTCGACTCCCAGCTCAAGTTCCAGTTCCGGTACCGGTTCCGGTTCGGCAGCGTGGACTTTCAGTTTGAGCGTCCTGCTGCTAGGATCAGCTGCCACCTGGCTGCTTTAAGGTCCAGTCTTTTGTACATGCAACACCAATGTAATAATAGTTTCCTAATTTCTTGAGTTTCAATTGAATTCCATTTGAATTGTAATTAATTCTGAATAATACCGCAAACAAGGAATTTAATTGAATACAAGTATTATTTTTAAGCTAAAATAAGTTTCATAAATTTTGATGCTTTGTTTAAATGTAAGAATAATAATAAAAGATGTTTCACTCATAATTTGTCTACCCTTGAAGTGAGTGTTATAATTTTGTAACACATTGAAGACGTCTCCGACTTCATCAAATATATATTTATAGTTGTGATCCCTATAACTAGCAAAGATGATACAGCCGATATAGCCCGAACGTCTGTCCAAATTTCCGACGCCCTATATTCAACCTAGTCCTCAGTTTAAAAGCTATATTGATGGATCGAAAACAAATATTTTGTTTGCTACAAAAACCTATTTTGTTTAACAACATATCCAAACTCATCAGTTAGGCATATAGTCATATAGTTTTCATAAGTAATATCGATCGAATTTTTAAATTTATAATAAAATGTAGATATCAGCAATTTGACTAGGGTCGCCAAGGGTACGTAATCCTTTTTCTTAATATCTTTAAATTTAAACCAAATGTTATACACTTATAGGTTGAATTATTTTATTTGGACACAACTTTTGGATGAAAACTACAAGCCAAGCCAGCTTACTGTCTAATATTTGTCCAAGTTGGTGATGTCCAACGTCTCATCGGTGGTCCGTGATTCAGTATCCTCTGGACTCTCGGAACTATTGTGCTTCTCATTCTTCAGCTGCAATCTTCGTATGCAATCGCCGCAAAAGAACAAAGTCAACTGAAAGAGTTAATCAAAATTGCCATAGCTGATCAATTGAAATATTAGGAGTACTAATTACATGCTCCAAGATGCCAATGATGCCCAGCACCGAGAGACCCAGCAGAAAGCCCAAGGAACCACCCACATCAGCTATAAACTGCGTTGTGTCGTAGCTGGGACGCTCTTCAATCATCTGCCGAAACGGAATGACAAATGGAATTAAATATTTATGTTATGAGTTATGTTAGGGTATATATAGCATTTTTAAGAAAGTGAAAACGTTTTGACTGTTGCCTGCCCCATGATGAATTTATGCACAATTTTGCAAAAATTCGAAATAGATTAAAATTTGTGTTTTTGAGTGAAAATTTGTATAAAAATTTCTTGTCTCATTGAAAAAAACCCATATATAAATTAGCCTATCTGGCAACATAGTACAACATTTAACCATATATACCGATATCAGCTTGGTCGTATAATATATGTAGAGCAGAGTGCGTGGTTCCGGCTGTAAAAATGGTTTCCGACTCTGTATGTAGGTCGTATAAATGCGAGACTCGCAGGGCTGCAGACAATCGCAATCGTAGTCATCACCACTATCGTATACCCTGTAAAAAGCCGTTATATTTATATTTAGATAACTGTGCCAAGTGCTCAGTGCCTTACATTTTGTAGTTTCGAACCAGATCGCGCATGGACTCATTATTGTTGCAGGGCTCGTAATTGATTTCAGGCATCCAGGGACCCGAGCAGTTGACCTCTGCAGCCAGATCCTGCCAAATGCATATCTCGCCGCACTAAATAATTAGCTTTATTTAGAAAAAGAGTATTTATATCAGATTGCTTGTACCTTGAGATCACTGTAGCCCTCTTGGCGGGAGCACGACTCCAAGCGCGTGTCCACATTCGAGAAGTACTGAGTCTGCAACTTAATCTCGAGCTCCTCGTTGATGCTCGCAAATACATATTCCACTCGACCCGAACCCTTCATGTTGATCTCTATGGCAAGGGATTATCTTGTGAAACCATACCTGCAATAATTCCAACTCACCCGTAAAATTCTCGCGTTTGTCGTGGATGAAAATGTGCCAACCCGCTCCGGCTAGGTAATCCACATCGCTCGTTGATGTTATCATATTGTGCTCCATCATTAAGGAGTAACCCACTGGCTTGGAGACACGATTCATGCTCTTTAAGGGGCGCACCGTGTAGCAAAGACCCATATTAAAGTGCAAGCTGCTATCGATAGCGACATCTGTGATGAATTATCAACAATATAGTCTTGCCAAATATATATATATATGCAAAAATGTATGTTTATATTCTAAGTAGCACTTACTCTCATTTCCATCCAAGCCGTAGCTGTAAAATGTCTCGCTAAATTCATAGGTAGCTCTTTCAAAGAACTCTTCGAGAGGCAGTTCATCATAGGGATAGTTCTGCCAGCAGGTGGCAAATTTGGGATGTGGACAACTGCCTCGCGATAGATTCTGCAAGCAACGTTATGAAATCAGACACTGTTGCCACCAGATTAATTAAATATAACTTCTTATAAAAATAAATTAGAATTTATTCGAATAAAAAAACACACATCCTGCGCGTAATTTCACCAAAAACTCACTGATAAAACTTCCTCTCGATAGGGAGGTTCGCGACAAAGTGTAATCGCTGGCATTTCAATTGTCTGATTCACATTGTAATAGGAATGCGTCGATATGGGTGGATCGGTAAGCTTGGAGAAGCACTCGTAGAGCTGCACAATCACAACGATGCTGCACACGAATAGGACAAGGTAGCGTATAAGTTTGCCAGGATCACGCAGCACCCAGGCTCTCAGCTCGCCCCAGTAGCCCATTTTCAAAAATTCAAAAAGTATACAGAAAATTGGAGGTCAACACGCACGTAAGAGTGAAAAGCAAGTGAATGTCAATGTCTCTCCTTGAATATAACCGCAATGTCTTTTTTTTATTTATTTGTGACGTCTTGCACAATTTCTCACAGTTTGTCATTGATAAGCTAATAATGATTTATACGCCACGGCAGAATGTGTGTGTGTGTGTACCCGATAAGGTATGGTACTCCCAGATATATAGCAAATTACATGGACAACAACTGCAACTGTGAGTACACAAATCGGCGTATCAAAAACATGTGTACTTAACGCCTGGAATTATGGCCTTTTTTGCGCTCACCTTTGATCCGGGCTAATCACGCTTCACGCGTTTAATTACCAGAACGTATTGTTTATAAATGTTTATGGCTTTTGCGTAAATACACTAGAACATAAAACAGTTGCTTTGCCAAATCTACACTCAGAAATCAAATCACAGCCAATTTGAGATATCTATATATATATTCCAACAATCCCACAAAAAAATATTTTTCTTTATTAAGAAATGCATTTCCAAAAAGTAGAAATGCAAAATCTCATTTCTAAAAAATCCTCTCCACAAGTAATGCAAGTGTTTAGAAATACCAATTTTTTTTTTGAGTGTACAGCTATAGTTATTGAAAATCAGTTCTTTAGTAAACGCTTTATGGTTTTATGTGTTTATTTGCATAATCATTGCATTTGGATAATATTACGATTTTCTATCGTTCAAAGCATTTATATATCGGTTAAGGAGTGGAAAATTTGCAGCCTTACTAATTATTTGAATGTAATACAAATCTAAAGATCAAACATGAATTGCTTGTCAAAATAGTTGAAGTTTTGACAGAGTTAAAGCTGAGTAAAGTTTGTAAAAAGATGTGTTTCTAAAATAAACATTAATCAAGTTTGTTGTCCGTTTACTTCATATACTCATTCTCATTTCTAGGAAGACATTTCTAACATAAGTTTCTCGATCTTAACCTAAGGTCGATAAGAAATAGAAACGATATTCCAATCTGCAATTTTGTTGCCTGTGTATCTTGGCTGTTAGTCATTTACTGAAAATTAAATTAAATAAATTCTATTCCATAATTTTTCAGCATTTATAAGGAAAGTGACTATATACATCGGCAGCTTATATAAATGTGTTGATATTTGTGTTATGTGATATACGTTATAGATGCGATAAGTTATGACACCTTTGCTTCAAAATGTCTTGACCTTAGCTCCTTAAACTGATCGAAATGCTTTATATACATATATTAAGCAGAGCATATGTACAATGTACATAAGTATCTAGATAGATGGTAAGCCAGATAGATAGATGGATAGATGAGTACCTTGAGATTTGCAGCAAAAACAATTGTGGGAGAAAAAAACAAATGAAAGACAAAGCTAAACAATGTGTGCGTAGCTATCCAGTTGTAGATGAATTCCTCAGTTGTGACGTTAAATCAGAGCAGAGAGAGAAAGAGAAACATCAGTCGAAACGAGTGCGACCCACTGCTATACAAATATATACACATATATATATATATATATATACACTATATACTGCACACACACACATACGCATGGCACATACACAGTCACAGCCAAAAGGCACAAAACTAATAAACAAAAAGAAACTTGCGACTAAAAATAGACAAATTGAAACATTTTTCGAGATGAGAAAAAATCCAACACAAGACAACAGAAACGGGACGTGAATGTGAACATGGATGCTACACAAGTGAGGGAGTGGAGGAAGGGGATTGGGGTGTGCTTACTTTTGCAGATACAACATGCTGCCACAGATGCGCATGTATCTGTGAGATACATTGACGGACTACGGTGCTTGGTGCTTTGTACCACACGGCGTATGCTTGCTCAGGACACAGCCCGGCTGTATCTAGTATGCGCATGTAGTAGTTTGCATATATATATGTGTGTGTGTGTGTGTGTGTGTATCTAGTAAATTTTAGATATTCGTATAGATATATTTTGAAATAGCCACAAGCACAACGAGATACGTCGAGACTGCACAGCAGCATTTTCATGTGTGTGAAGTTCTTTCTTGCTTCTTCGCAACTAAATAGCTTTTGTTTTAATTTTAGACCAAAGCAGCGGCTATATTAAACGCATATGAATGTTTTTTAGATTTAGTAGGTATGTACAATACATATGGCACTTGTACATAATCATAGTATATGGCCTCTATATAACTGTTGCCAAGTATCTAACTACTCTTGCTTATTACTCAGCTTAGCCACAATGCCCCTCTTTAGTGCTGGGCCCCAAAAATGTGACCCATATATGTATATATATATATATATATATATAGATATACATCTATCTATATCTATGTACCCATACCAGATCTGGTATTGGGTTGTGCCTTTTACCTGTGCGACGTTTTGGAGTATGAAATATGTTTTAAAAATATTTTTAGCTTGTCGTTAATAAATTTTGTGAAACATTTTTACAATCTACATGATGATATTCCTGTACACACATGTGTGTATATATGTATATAACTAGATATATATGAAAGTACATATACGCTGTACTGAGTCATTTCAGTGCCTGTCTATAGTATTTCGCATATGATTAATCAATTGAGCACAGTGGCGTCGACCAGAAGGGGCCCTAATGACTGTTTAACTTAATGGGGGATTTTAACGAGCCTCTGTTTCACATTTAGAAACATTTTCATTTTTGCATTTCACTGATCATTAATAAAAGTCTGGGCGGTCTGCATTAATTTCTACACTCGACTCATTGATTATTGCATTTTAATGCACTTGAGTTGTGTGTGTGTGTGTGTGTGTGTGTGCTTGTGTGTGTACGCGTTAATCTTATTGGTCGAATTGCTTGGCCGAGTGCAGTCAATTTAATTGGGTGACAAATGCTTACCGAAATAATTTGGATGCTCCACACATCAATGACTAAGTCGAAACGATTCGGTTTTATTGGCTAATTAAGAAACAATCTATATGCAACATGCAACTATTTGATATCATATACTACGCGTGTGTGATTCTCAATTGAGCCAAGCCTATTAATCAATATATTACCACACACTTAAGTATGCAAACTTTATGTTTTTGCACACTAATTTCATTACAATTTTCAGTATGCAAAAAACTATCAAACCAACTTTTCGCAATCAACAAAAATTTTATTCAGGTAATTCGTAAAAATGCTGTTTATTTTTTAAAAACTCACAATTTTGGGTTATTTCTATAAATTTTATCTAAAAATTCAAATTAGAAAATTAAAACTTAAGATTTTTAGTCGACTGAAGGGCTTATTTGTCTTTGTTTTGTTTTTAGAAAGTGTTTCCCTACGATATAGGATTTGAGAATTTCGACTCAGTGTCACAAAATGGGCAGTATTTTTATGGGCTTAATCTACAATCTCCTGTCAAGAGACCGTTGAGTATTTCCTGGGAATTAGTCTGTCTTAGACCTCTGTCCAGTTAGATTGTATTAGATGTCTTTACTCGTTTCTTAGAAGTTTCCTTTCGTTTTAGAACTATTTAAAAAATTATTTAAAAAAAATTTAAAAAAAAAACAAATAGTTTTAGTTTTGTTCAACTTAGAAAAGCTTTAGTTCATCGTATTGTTTTGTATTATAGAATTATATAGCATGTTACTAAATCAAAATGAAATTTGCAGAGCCATCAATCATATTTAACTGGTTCAATGTCAGATGTGTTCAGCAAGGCAAACAGCTGTTGTACTCATTTATGACTGACAGTTGCAAAGAGAACATTTTGGGGATTTCTGTTTTAAATGGATTACTACAGTCCCTGAATGCCAAAGCATGCAGCATAATACAAGATTCGCTATTCAGATATGTCCAATCTAATGTCATCTTGGCCAGATCTGAACTTACATAATGCAATGCCGTAATTCAGGAAGTATTCATTCAGTTGCCATGCTTCGGCGGCCGAGGAGCAACGGGTTCGGCTACCTGCTAACGAAGCCACAAAATCTTTTCGATGTGGCCATTAAAGTGGGGCAGGGAGGGATTGTGGTGGGGATTGTCGTTGCACATGGGAGGCGCACGAGAGATGCAGTTGCGGCCGAGTGCGCGACGTTGACCGACGACAGACATCGGGCCTGACGATGGATATTTATATATCGACAATTTGGACAAGTTCCAATGCATTTAGAGACGAAGAAGTTATCTATAGACTATGCATGTATTTTGGTCACGGTTGCCGTTTTGCAAAATTATTTTCTGCACCAGTTGCTGAATCAACTTTCTAGAATGATAACTCAAGCCGGCGTTACTTATACAAACTGATGAATATAAACTGACTAACGTCCTGTATTTTATTTCAATTTTATATAAAGCAAATTTATAGTCTACAACTTTCATCTGACGAATCTTAAGTACTATATTTTCGAATATTTTAAGTTAAGCTAACTTAGTCTTAAACTTGAAACTAAACTAGATTAAATATCAATATCAGCTAAGGCTTTGAGTTCGTTTGGAAGTTTCTTTTTTAAGAAATCTTAAATAAGGTTAGTAAGTATTTGCTATATGTTTAATTTTAAAAATTATTAATATTTTTATTTTTTTGTTGTATTTCTTAGTTCATAAAAAATGAAGAGCTTAAGGTTAACCGATTTGCATTTTTTAAGAAATTACTATTAAATATTTAGCAGATTATTAAAATGCTTTTTTTGAGAAGTTTAAGAAAAGGTTACGACATTAATTAAAAAAAGAGTATTTTATTTTTTAGTTTATAATAAATTAATAGTCTCAATTCTAAATTTTTCGGCAACTATCAAATATTTAACAATTCAAAATACAAAAATTAAAAATACAAAAATGAAAGATTCATAATATTATTGTGAAGATCTCTAATCTCATAGTCGACATTAAATCAGTTTAAACAATTTAAAAACTGTCAAATATATGTCGCCCGATTTAAAGTGCGATCTTATTTACAGTTATCAAAGTTATTGTTCTATTATTGCGTTGGCATACAATGCATTTCTTGCAGGCATTTGATGGATGTGCTCTCAGATCAGTCGAAAATAGCCCCATTGCTTGCAATAATTGTTGCTGCCACTCGTATGTGTGTGTACATGTGTATGTGCACCTCGTCGCCACCTCACCCCTCCCCATCCATTTGATTATAGCGCATGCCAAACATCTTGACACTAAAATGCAAAAATTGCTTTGCGTCAATGACTCAAAAACCATTTGCACAATGGGCCGAACAAAATTATATATGTATATATATATATATATATATGTATATATCAGAAACAACAAAAACAATTGGACACAAGCGAAAATCCACTTTGTTATTGATGATCTGTTTTCCTCGAATATTGGGTGAAATTATTTGGGACAGCGAACTGGCAACAAAGCCACTCATTATTTCTGTCATCTAAAATGTTTTAAATATATTTATATTTATTTCAAATGTTATTGATCGAAAATGAAACGCGTTGGTTTCGGAAGTAGTTTCAGTTTTTTATAAATTTTATCTATATCAAATATATTTAATTATTAATTTATATTTATTATTGCTTCCATTAATTTAATGACTGATTGGAGAATGTTTCAAAAAAGTATACGTTTGATTGATTCGTTAGAAATTCTTATACCTTAAGTTAAGAAACACCGAAAAACCACAGTGCCTACCTAGCAATAACTATTCTAAATTTATGGGCTTTTAAATCTATACCCTATAAATACTTGTGTCAAAACACATAAAATATTCTCTTTAACGCGAAGATTATCGTTCTGATTTCAAATCTGTGCAAATTTTATTTCAAATTGTGTTGATGTTGGCAATCGACGAGTTATTGTTATAGTTGTTGGTGTTTTCGCTTTTCTTTTTCCTCTTTGTTTGATTTGTTGTTAGGGGAAAATTGCGTAAAATTATTTCTGACAATGTCGCAGATTGTGTTTCAGCATGAAGAGCCACAGAAGACACAACGTATTCAAGAAATATATTTGAAAAATACAGAGGAATTATGATCATTTTATCCTATGTGCGAAAAGACCAAGCAGCAGCACATTATGAGGCGGGCCATTGAATATGTTGATTTGAATATATTTTTTGTTGGGTTCCATTTGAACGCTTTTGGTCTATAAAGTTTCTTGAAGATTCCATTCAAGAGGCGTTGTCGTTTGAAAACACATCAGAGGCGTCCTCGACGAGGGGGTATTTTCTGATTTTATGAAGAGCAGCCAACTGTCACATAAACTTACACACACACACACACACACAGAGAACGACTTTCAGGCATGTTGTGGCGAAAGCGAATCAAAATTTATAACTATAAATAAGACAGAAAATCTAAAAATTTGAAAATTGTTTGTCTTGCTTGGTATTTTCCTTATTTTCTTTTTTTTTCTCATTTGATTTTTTTTTTTATTATTTTAATATTCAAATCATTTATGAAATGTATTTTCGCTGCGGGCGATCTAAGAAATCTCTCACATTGTGTGTGTGGAAAGGACCCGCATTCTTATGAATGCTGTCGACCAACGCAGATCAACTATAGTCGTGTAGCAGACGCTGCCGACTGCCGAGTATTGTCTGTCAGATGCATTCAGTTTAGCATTGAAAAAAATGCATTGCATTGCGCTGAAGGACGCCGACAACATTTATTTGATTTGGCACTTCTCAGTATCTATTTTATCTACTTAGTATCTGTTCATGTATCTGTATCTGTCTCTGTATCTACATCTGTATCTGCATCTGTATCTGCAAGTGGCTGCTGGCGTCTGCGGCCATTTGCGTTTCTGTGTGTGCGTTATTTTGAAGTTCACACAAGAATTTTCGATTTTTTTTTTCGCGTTTTGTAAAAATGCCAGCATCTAACTGACGCCAAATAACAAATACTTTGTAGACGATCCTCACGTTCGCTAATATCTCATAATTAATTTGCATATAATATGTATATCAAATGAACGCAGATGTTCCATTTATCATAAATCATTTTATTGATGATTGAAACAGCTGATCAATCATTTAAAATCCATGTATACATATATATATCCCTTCAGCTAACCGATACGATCTGGCTAGATTTTAACGCCCCCGAACCGGTGGCAGATCAAATTGGCATTGAGGTGACCAGAAAAGAATAGAATAAAACAAATAACGAAAAATGATCACTGACTAAAAAAAAAAGAAGAAAAACAAGAAAAACAAATCAAATTGCATGTGTAGAGGTAAATTGTGTGTGTGTGTGTGTGTGTGTGTCTGAGTTAAGTAAAAGCTTTGGAAAGGGTGGGTGGCAGAGAAAGGTGAGAGTGGGGTGGGCAGAGGGAGATAGACGGCGAGAGGGCCAGAGCATAATACAAACAACAACAACAAATGAACAAGGATTTTTTACAAATGCAAAATTTGTCATTGAAATGAATTCCACGTACACCCAGACACACACATAACACTCGCTGTGTGTGTGGGTGTGTGTGTGTGTGTGTGGGAGAGAGCGTGCTCACGCAATTGCTAAAAAGCTTTCACAGACTCTTTCTGGCTCTCTCGATCCTGGTGGCTGGTGTGGCGATTGCATCATAGCACCACTCACTAACACCATCAAGCAGACAAAGACAGAGACGCACACTTGCCCACTTGCTGCAACAACAAGAACAACAACAACAACAACGACAACAAAAAACACTATCGGCAACGGGCCGATAGACCGAAAAAGGGAGCAAGAAAAACCGAGACGTAGCACAAACCGTCAAATAGCTGGCAACTCACGCACACTCACACACAAGAGCACTAACACACACACATAGAATTGGAAGATGTTCGGTTACGAGAGCTTTTCGCTTTTTTCCCGATTGTGCGGCACAGATTATGGGGGTATCAAATTGCCACGTATAAAAGGCAAGTTTACCGGTTGCACGGTTCAGAACGGCTTTCGAGCGCGTAAGTGCAACACCTTTGATGTGCGATCTTTAATTTTTTGGATATATCCCAAGCGGCAGCAATATCATCAGCAGTGCAAAAGAGATAGCCACAAATTTGACCTTTTTGCTGAGACAAAAATCAAAAAAAAAAAAGAAAAGAAGAAAAACAGAAACATTTTTAAAAAAGCAGCAAAGAAACAATCACTCTTATTAAAGTGTGTGTATATATGTGTGTGTGCATTTGTGTGTGTTTCTACATTTTTATGGCTTATCCTTTCCAAGGATCTTAGCCAATGAAAAAAAAAACAATAATTACCAAACTATTCGCATATAAATCGGTAAAAGTGTCAATTGAAAGTGAATTAAGGAATACGCTTGTCGACTCTGGATTAATGACAACAACTGCGATAGGAAACGCCTTTAACTGGATTATAATTAACTCATTTCCAATACGCAGATTTCGCATATTACTTCCACTGACCAACGAACCTAGCAGCTATCGTTTCGATAACAACTCTAATTCCAATTCAGTTTCAAGCACAATCAGCGTCTTGTGTAATACGTTAATACCCAGAACGCCCAGAAAACGACTACGCCCCTTTCACACAATCAGTGACCATAACCATGTCAATATCAATTGAAGGATGCCCAAACTAATTCTAACAGTCAATCAGTTTTTTAAAATACATTATTTGAAATCACATAATCTACGATCAAAAATATATACCATTTCATATTTTGATAACTATAAAGCTGTAATTCGAATTTTTCGAAATAGTTTTTTAGTTTTATTTCAAATATTATTACATAGTAATATTGTAAAAAAAAAACTTTTTTTTTTCATTATTCGCATATTCGAATTGTGATATCTTGCAATCAATCCCATGAGTAGAAAGAGATAGCATGCCTTGACCATTACTTGATCGAAATTCGAAAAGAACCATAGAGGGCAAAAACAGTATTTCGAATTACTATACGACGACTCCCTCCATACATGAATACCTGTGATTTCTCAATATGCGTGCACAAAAAAGAGCACAGACTTGTCGATGTCCACACAGATACATACATATATATATACATATATACATATATATGTTTCTATGTGTGCAGATGAGCGAAATATTTCGAATATGTTTTAAAAATAACCATAGACGTTGTTAGATAGAGAGAGCGATATAAAAACAACATACATACATATATGTATGTATTAGAAACGGCATGCGGCAGTCAGTGTAGGAAAAGCGAAAAAAAAGCTTCACATCAACCCAATACCCCATCCCATACATATACATATATATTTATATATGTATGTATATACACACATATATATGCTCTCTTCTATATATACGCTATGTACGTGTGTTTAGTTTCGAAATAATTTCGAGAATTTTAAAAATAACGCATTCGTTGAAAGTTCGTTTAGTGTCCGTTTTAGATATATATATATATATATATTTTTCATTTCTCTCGACCGATTTCGTTTTGCCGATTTTCGAAATATATATGTATGTAAATATCGCAACGCTTGAGAAGCGTGTCAAATGCGATCATTGCAAACTAGCAACTCGTATGTTTTAGAACATACGCTCGAAAACCAGTTTTTGAAAGCGTGGGAAATACGAAAACGCGAACCAGTGAGTGAAATTAGTCAAATTTTATAAAAAAATTATACAGCGGTATAATCTATAATTTATCGGCGAAATAATCGTTTACGTAATACAAATTACCTTGTCTAAAAACATAAAAATATATAGAATATATATATATATAAAGTGACTGAAAAAACGAAATTACGTAATAATAGCAACGCCCCACATAGAGCACACACATATATATATGATATATGCGTATATATGTAGTATATACGCAAGATCTATATGTGCCGTTATATGGCACTGATCTATATTTAGGCGACAACCCACACAAGTCAATTGCTGTTGTTGTTCATGTTGATGTTGTTCCTGCTGACTCTGTTTATACGTAGCGACAACAATAAGACCTAATTAATTAACTGAAACGGGGAGGTGTTCGAAAAGCTCAAATCCGAAATAACGAAATATCCGGTTACGAAATTCTTTGGAAATATTGAAATACATATGCACATATTTGGAAAACTATGCAAGAAATATTTTGGAAAGAAATAAAATAAATAAACACACGCAAATATAAGCAAATAGTCTCGATTGCTGCTGCCTAAATGAAAATGGGCCAAAAGCATAAAATAAACATTGGGAATATCCAAAAAAAAAAATAAATAAATAGAAAAATTTATTGGCATCGAGCAACTGCTTTAAATACGTTCTTTCTGTTTTATTTACAGGGAAGTTTTGGGCTCACGACGCGATTAACACAAGAATTTTGAAAAGTCCCAATTATAATTTGTCGAGTTTTTAAGTTTAAAAGCGAAATTTAATCAAGATGCCGAAGCCAGCCGCTAGCCAGGAGGATGAGGATCCCACCCCATACCTGTTCGTGTCTTTGGAGCAGAGACGTATCGATCAATCGAAACCCTATGACTCCAAGAAGAACTGCTGGGTTCCCGACGAGAAGGAGGGTTATCTCATTGGTGATATCAAGGCCACCAAGGGAGATATCGTCTCCGTCGGTCTGCCTGGTGGAGAGGTAATGCAGCGATGCCCAAACACCCCCCAACCCTATATACAACAACAAATATAGCACACGTTTCGAAAGACCCTAAAGGTTCAATTAAAGTTAATCCGATTAACTGACATTTGTTGAACGATTTCTGGTACTACAAAATGGCTTTAACAAATGCCCAGTTAGCGTGGACACTTTGTGAACCAAGAGGACTTTCGAAATTGGCGAGCTAATCTCTGTGTAAACAAAAAGACTTCATGTTGCTATACTCCACACATGATCTAGGTAAAAGATTTCAAATCCGATAAGGTGGAGAAAGTGAATCCACCAAAATTCGAAAAACTAGAAGATATGGCTGACATGACCGTGCTGAACACACCTTGCGTGCTGCACAATCTGCGCCAGCGTTACTATGCTAAGCTTATCTACGTAAGTGTCAACATCCAGAAACTCACTAATATATGGGTTCTCTTCTTCTCGGTCTCTTTTCTCAAATCGAAATGAACTGCTAACCACGCCTAACCAACAACAACAACTATAATTCAATAAATTAAACAACAATACGACAAATGGGTTATAAAAAATGGGTTATGACGAATAAATACGGGTTGACAACTTGACATTGAATAGACGAAAGACTTCAAGAAAGATCAGCTGTCGCAGGTGAACCCTCCGAAATACGAAAAAGCTGAGGATATGTCTAACTTGACATACCTTAACGATGCCTCTGTGCTCCATAACTTGAGGCAGAGATATTACAACAAGCTCATCTATGTAAGTAATTGCCGTACCGGTATGGCAATAGTATGAAAAAAAAACCCCAGCCGTTCTATGTGTCTAAACCGCTTACCAAAATCACCAAAAGACAAAAAAACAAACACATTTGTATTCAAAATTCAAGCTAAAAGCTGCCGACTCGAATTAGATGTTTAACATGCTTTCAAATGTACCTAATGCATTTTTGGTAGTACTGCTGAAACTTTAGCTTTGCATTCCCACAAACACCTTACTTTTGATGGCTCTTAACTTAACAAATTCCATCATTACATCCAGCTATTAAAACGGATATTTAACTATGGCTAACAATACCCACAACTAGTGAATTGTACGCATTAATAGAGCTTCTACTAACCACAACCATTTAGCCGTCCAGTCAGATGAACACTTCACTGGAAAGCAATCGGTTCAACACACACATTTTACACACCACACACAACACTACAAAACACCAAGGATGCTGAGCTTGGATGAAACCCTACAGATCATCATCATCATTTCCCAATCCAACAAAACAAAAAACAAAAACAATACAAAAAAAACCAAAAACTTTAAACAAGTATCCAAAATGCCAAATATTGTAGTTAGTTACCAACAAAAACAAAAAAACGAACACCAAAAACTGGTTGACCCAACAATGAAACAAACATAAAAAAAAAAACAATAAAAAAAAACCCAAACAGACAAGAAAAACAAAAACTGTTACTAAACTGTCTAAGGGACGGCTCTAAAACATGACTTTGTGCCGCTGAAAATGCTGATAAACAGCTTCCGGCTGGGTCTCGAATGCAATACCCCAAATGTTTTAGAGACGTTTCCCTCCACAATGAAACTAATGTGTAAAAACTAACAAAACAAATGCCAAAAAATAAACTCTTTATTAATTTGTAACTTATTTTTTCTACGATGTTGTGTACGGGAAAATAGACCTACTCCGGTCTTTTCTGCGTTGCCATCAATCCTTACAAGCGCTACCCCGTCTATACCAACCGTTGCGCTAAGATGTACCGTGGCAAGCGCCGTAATGAAGTGCCACCCCATATTTTTGCCATTTCTGACGGTGCCTACGTCGACATGTTGACCAACCACGTGAATCAATCTATGTTGATTACCGGTGAGTCTGGTGCTGGTAAGACTGAGAACACGAAGAAGGTCATTGCGTACTTCGCCACTGTTGGCGCATCGACCAAGAAGGATGAATCGCAGAAGAACAAGGGCTCCCTGGAAGATCAGGTTGTGCAAACCAATCCTGTGCTTGAGGCCTTCGGTAACGCCAAGACCGTGCGTAACGATAACTCCTCTCGTTTCGTAAGTAACACTTAATCAACCAAAAACCCAAAGAAAAAACATTATTAACAAATCCTCTACTTGAACAGGGTAAATTCATCCGTATTCATTTCGGTCCTACTGGTAAACTGGCTGGTGCTGATATTGAGACCTGTAAGTTGGCAAACAGCAAATCTCTTTATTGCACTTGTACTAAATATTTGCTTTCTCTTTCTCTTTTCAATTCTCTCAGATCTGCTGGAGAAGGCTCGTGTCATCTCCCAGCAGTCGCTGGAGCGTTCCTACCACATCTTCTACCAGATCATGTCTGGTTCTGTTGCCGGTGTTAAAGGTATAAGTCCACTAGCATCATCATCTGTCTGATCCATCACCCATCTCTTTCTCTATATTTCTCTCTCTTTCTGTATCTCTCTTTGTCTGATGAGCAAGAGTTCATCTCTTGTCTCTCATATATGAAATATCTTTCAGTACTTCTGGCAGTGGTTTAGGTTCAACAATTGAACACAATCACACATACACATACATACAAACATACATATATATACACACATTCGTATATATATATATACATAAACACACACACAAAAGGCTTTCACACACACACACTATATGATTTATTTATTTTCTCCACACAATTTTCAATGAATCTGTTTAGAAATCTGTGGTTTGAGCAATAACGTCTACGATTACCACATTGTCTCCCAGGGCAAGGTTACTGTGCCCAGTATCGATGATGCTGAGGAATTCCACCTCACAGATGTAATTGTCCCACATATTAGATACAAAACGTTTTTCATTAATTGTTTTTATTGTATTTGGTTACACTTTCGTAATATCTTAATTGAGTAATTATTTGGTTAACTATGTAATCTTTTTTTTTGCTAGCTTCTAGCGTATCGTAATCGTTATCGCTAACGCTATCGTTTCCGTTATCGTATACTCGTATATCGTAGCGTTTACGTAGGCCAAACAAACAAAGACGTCTATCGCTTTAAATGGCTAGCTTTAGCCGACTTCTATTCCAAATTGCCAAAACAAACCATCCCAAAATACGGATCATTGGAATATGTTGAAGGCTTTCTAATGGAATGATAAGCGTGCCTCCATTAAAAACCAAACCAAGACAATATACCCCCAACCCATCTTTCCCCTTACTTCACTCACCCATCTTTTCCCACCTTCGTCATCCTTCCTCTTAACTCCATTCCATCCCCAAGAAATACTAATACAAATCAGAAATATATTTGCCAATCCATATATTAAATATCAAATTCTCTACCCCCCTCCCCACATATATGTACACCTCACTATCGTGAACTATTGTTCGATCATCCGATATATATATATAGAATATTGCCTGCTATCGAACAACATTCACGATTATCGTATCGTATCACAAGGCAAAACAAGAATACCGAGTGTTAACGATGCCGAAGAATGGGTCGCTGTGGATGTAAGGCCATACAGAACTGGTTACTTATTATGCATATGCTCACCATATCTTACATTTCAGTGTCCTAACTCAATGTTAACTCCCTAAACTCAGAGCATAATAAGCTCATCTACTTTTCAGTTGTGTCGTATCTTCAATGTTGTGCATTGTCTAAATATTTCAATTCTTTCTATTCTACAAATTCTATATATACACTTACATATATTTAGTTGTCACAACGTCAAATTCATAACGCTTCACAGCAAACGCAATTCAAGCTATACGCAAAACTAAACCCTAAACCTAACCCTAAACCGAATTAACTTGAATCTAAAACAATAATTTAGTTAGCATTTCTATTACTAGTAGGTAGAGTTTGAGTGTTAGGGCTATATACTCATTATACCCAAATCTATATATATACATTTGCATATGAAATGTGGAGTTTTTGAAAAATTGAAACTGAACTTAATGCTACACTCCAATACAATAAATAGAGATGGTATTTCTTACCCAACATATTGGTGATTATCCTGGCATTTGTCAGGGTAAAACACGGATACCCGGTGTCAACGATGGTGAAGAATTTGAGTTAACTGATGTAAGTTGTGTTGCCGGCGACGCAGTGCACCCCGTACACCCCCGTCCAAATCAGATCTATTGTATAATATTTAAATATCTATTGATTTTCTATCTTTTATGTACTCCGCCACAATTCGAAGTTGTTTTTACACACTCTCTCTCTCTCTCTCTCAAATCAAACAGTGTAATGTAGTCGTAGCTATCAAATTTTGTATATAGTATTTATATATATATTTTTTATAGTGTGTTAATTTTCAAGTGTTATTCCGGAATTACTTTGAGTTATTCTGCGCTTTGTCTCTCTCTTTCTCTTTCTCTCTCTGACTTTCTTTTATACATTCTCTCTTCTCTTCTATATCTGTCAGTATATATATATTTAATTTCACGCTCTTTGCTGTAGTTTTGCACCTAGTTCACCTAGTTATATATAACTGTTACCGTTACCGTTACCTTACAACCATCCCAAAATGCTGGGAGCAGGAGGTCTCTCGTAGACCCTAGCTAATCGAAATTATTTTGCAATTTTTCATTCGTAATTCATACTTGACACCGGGTAGAGTTGATGTTGAAATGCCATAGGTTCTTAAAAGAGAAGCCCGCTCCTGGCTGACAAAAGATATACTCGATATACTCGAATATTGCACCAGAGGTAACCCTACTATGGGTAGGGTGACTCCAAAACAACACAAGCACACACAAGGCACTTGATACACCACATCACAGTAGCACACACATATACACACACCTTGCACACACCAAGCACACACAAACATACACATATATATGCTGAAAGGAACAACAGTATTTGGAGAGAATATGGAAACATTCCTATCCTTACCACTTTAGTATATAAGATCTGTTCTATACTTTTTTTTTTCGTTGTTGTTTTTTTTACGCTAAACCAACAAAAAATCCTTCTCTCCGACTATATGTAGACATGTGCTTCCTCTCTGATAACATTTACGACTACTTTAACGTATCCCAGGGCAAGGTCACTGTGCCCAGTATTGATGACTCTGAGGAATTCCAGCTGGCAGATGTAAGTGACGGCAGTTGAAAGACGTACATATACTATATATACATATGCTATATGCTATATGCTCTATGCTATAGATATATATATATATATAGATATATGTACCGGTACTGTCTGAACGACTGTTTGTACCACCAACTGCTGTATGAGACACCACCAACACACCCACAAGATATATTTTATATATGTGTTTTTCTTTTGGTTACCCAGTTTCCAAGTTCCAAGTTCCAGACCTAGTACTTCGTGTCACTATCTAGATATTGCCAGTACTTAGTCTCTACAATCTGTGTGTTGTTAATTGGAATGCCCACGAATGACGTATTTCCCTGCCCGGTTTTTTTCTTTAAAAAGCATCCGTAAAAACAAAAAACAAAAAAACAACAAAAAAAACAACAATTTTAAACAGATTTACCTATATCTGTAAATGTACTTAATACGACTTTGTCACTTCCATGGACTGATCTAATTTGATTGTGTTTAGCTTGCTGGAATGTGTATGCAATTAGTATATATATATATTTACAAATATATATATAGATAGCTGTACCTACGATACTTTGCGTGTACTATATCTCCCGGTTAGACTGCGATTTGTACGAAATCAAAACAAAAAAAATTACTAAAATTTCACGTACAAATCGGTAGTAATTGACTTGTAATTGTACTTGTACTTAGTCCTTCTATAAGTATTAGTGTACTTATTAACGGCCCCACACCGACTTGAGTGCCGTACAGGTTAAGAACTTCTCCCCCACAAAAAAAAAAAAATACACACAAACACACCCCAAACAACAACCAAAAAATAAACACACACACCGAGCACGTACGATTACCACATAAGATCCCCAAACTCTCTCAATTATACACGCTGTCTATCGATTCCGGAATATTTAAGCTACCTCTGTAAGCACCTGGTAAAAAACCAACTCACATCCAATATTTAGTCCATATTATTTTCATAGGATTACTAACTAAGCGCTTACATATATATGCGCCGCAAGAACTTTTTGATGTAATTGTTTTATTGTTGTTCTCAGCACGTTGCATGATTTAGTTGTAAGCTATACTCGAGAAACTTGCTGCAATAAAAAACCCAACAAAATAATGCTGTAAAAACCGTCCACTAAACACACGAAACGAGAATGTGCAACATGAAATTAACTATTGAAAATACTTCTTGGTAAATATAGCAAGCCTTCGACATTCTGGGCTTCACCAAGGAGGAGAAGGAGAATGTGTACAGGATCACCGCCGCTGTCATGCATATGGGTGGCATGAAGTTCAAGCAACGTGGTCGCGAGGAGCAGGCTGAGCAGGATGGTGAGGAGGAAGGTGGTCGTGTATCTAAGCTGTTCGGCTGCGATACCGCTGAGCTGTACAAGAACTTGCTCAAGCCCCGCATCAAGGTCGGTAACGAGTTCGTCACCCAGGGCCGTAACGTCCAACAGGTCACCAACTCCATCGGTGCTCTGTGCAAGGGTGTCTTCGATCGTCTCTTCAAATGGCTGGTCAAGAAGTGTAACGAGACTCTGGATACCAAGCAGAAGCGTCAGCATTTCATTGGTGTACTGGATATTGCTGGTTTTGAAATCTTCGACGTGAGTATTTGGACGGATTGGTGCAACTTGGGCAGAACAGCTACGTACAGGTTGGACATCCTACATACATATGGAAAATCTTGAAGTAATCATACTTAACAAAGATATCCTGTATATGAAGGCATCTTATCCTGGACATAGCTGTTGAGCCCCTGGCGACAATCAATGAGCTCTCTTCGAATTCTGTTCGGCTTGAATTATTGATTGACGTCGAAACTGCTAACACGTCTCTCTACAAAATTAGGCAAATGGGTTTGACTTGGGTAATACCTATGACTAGTTTCCAATCAGGTGCACACTCAATGCACACACAGCACACACACACACAGCACACACACAAAGAAAATCACAACCTCTTTTATTTAATATGTAAATATTGCCTATCCAATCAACGTAGTACAACGGCTTCGAACAGTTGTGTATTAACTTCACCAATGAGAAGTTGCAACAATTCTTTAACCATGTCATGTTCGTCTTGGAACAAGAGGAATACACCAAAGAGGGTATTCATTGGGACTTTATTGATTTCGGTATGGACTTGCTGGCCTGTATCGAACTGATTGAAAAGGTGCTTAATCAAATTATATATGTGTGAAATGGAATATTCAATACCCAACAATTTCCCCGAATGTTATATGCACCAAAAAAATTTGTTTGTTGTGTGTGTTTTTATTTTAGCACCGATTAATTTTGATATCTCTTTCAAGGCGCAAAAAACACGCGCTCTACTTCAAAAAAAACTCAAATAAGTCAAATAACAGGTAAAATTGAAAACTTATTGTGTGTGTACTTCACTAGAGCACTGATTCATCCACATAAAAAGAGCACAGAATTTGTTTTGTATGTTATATGTTTAGGGCACAGACTGTCTCAAGCACAAAAAAAAAACCAAAAAAAAAAACCCAAATGCACTGTATTAATTTTGATATCCAAAATGCACTTGTTTTAAATGTTCACCTCTCCCCACACCACCCCAAAAATCAAAAAACAATACGTTATCATCATGATTAGTACAACGGTTTCGAGCAACTGTGTATTAACTTCACCAACGAGAAGTTGCAACAATTCTTCAACCATCACATGTTCGTTTTGGAGCAAGAAGAATACAAGAGGGAAGGTATTGAATGGGCCTTCATCGATTTCGGTATGGACTTGTTGGCCTGTATTGATTTGATTGAAAAGGTTCGTTTTGACGTTTGCGATTTGCGGTTCCACTCGCTCGCCAATTCGACATTATGCTGTCACATTTCCCTAAGCACTTAAGTGATTGTTAATTGTTATTTATTTCATAGTTTAAGCATTCGACTCTGTATCCGGGCAAACCATCTAAAACTGATGAACCTGACTAGAGCACACACTTACCAACTATATATATATATATATATAAATACTTGTTACAGACACACACACACATCTATGTTTCGACAACGACCCAAACAAAAATGGGGGCAAAACTGAAACGATTTAAGAATATTCACGTAACTAACACAAACCACAAACAACACATACACATTATTTGTTCAAACTGACTAACCCGGCTATATATTGTTCAAAATATTGTTATCTAGTACAACGGTTTCGAACAATTGTGCATCAATTTCACTAACGAAAAACTGCAACAATTCTTCAACCATCACATGTTCGTTTTGGAACAAGAAGAATATCAGCGCGAGGGCATCGAATGGACCTTCATTGATTTCGGCATGGATCTGCAAACGTGTATTGATTTGATTGAAAAGGTACAGTGGGGCCACAACTATCTCAATTGACAGATAGCCACAACTGACCACAGTTAAATGTATTCATACACAATGCAAAAAAAAAAAAAGAAAAAAGATCTATTCTAATCTAACCAAATAATTTATGAATGCACTGCAAGAACTTATAACCTAGTCACATAAGAACGCCTAAAGCCTAAAAAATACAACAACTAAATAGCTCTAATATGCGTTTAGCAAACGGGTAAGTTAAATGTACTAATGTGTAAATTATAGATTTAGTTTAGTTGTAAGTGTTAAGCGTGTTATGTTGCTTTCAATGGAATATAGAAAACTTGACTACTTTCAGTTTAATGCGTGCTTCCTACTAAAATGTACAAAATTGCTGTACTCAACTTGCGGCAAAACTAACACCAACAATTATATCTCATTGTTTAGCCCATGGGTATCTTGTCCATCCTGGAGGAAGAGTCTATGTTCCCCAAGGCCACCGATCAGACCTTCTCGGAGAAGCTGACCAACACCCATTTGGGCAAGTCGGCTCCATTCCAGAAGCCAAAGCCCCCAAAGCCCGGTCAGCAAGCCGCTCACTTTGCCATTGGCCATTATGCTGGTGTTGTTGCATATAACATCACCGGTTGGTTGGAGAAGAACAAGGATCCGTTGAACGACACTGTTGTCGATCAGTTCAAGAAGTCGCAGAACAAGCTGCTTATCGAAATCTTCGCTGATCATCCTGGACAGTCCGGTGGCGGTGAACAGGCTAAGGGTGGTCGCGGCAAGAAGGGTGGTGGCTTCGCCACTGTCTCCTCTGCCTACAAGGAGCAGTTGAACAGCTTGATGGCCATTCTGCGCTCGACACAGCCTCATTTCGTCCGTTGCATCATTCCCAACGAGATGAAACAGCCCGGCATGGTTGATGCCCATTTGGTTATGCACCAGCTGACTTGTAACGGTGTGCTTGAAGGTATCCGTATTTGCCGTAAAGGTTTCCCCAACAGAATGGTCTACCCCGATTTCAAGATGCGGTAAGTTCAACAATTTCCCACCTTCTCTATATATAGATCTTTTTTATATACTTCTTATACATACATAGATCTAGACATAGGCATACTTAGTTGATACATACATACATAAACATAGTTAACACCTTTAGCAATTGATGCACAAGTTCTGTATATACACCCTGGATTTATTATGGGCACCAATTAATATCTTCTTCTCATTTTTTTGGAGTAATTGTTCGCAAATATTAATTTATTGAAACTTAACTTTAGTTATATGATTCTGGCACCAGCTGTTATGGTAGCTGAAAAACTGCCTAAGAACGCTGCCACCAAGTGTCTGGAAGCCGTTGGACTGGACCCCGACTTGTATCGCATTGGTAACACCAAGGCACGCATACTTTAGTAGTATATTCATTATTTTTTTCTTGTTTAGTGTAGTCCACTACCAGTTGTCCACACAATCCAATTGTATATCAACTATTCTCGTATTTTATCCTCACGTATCACAACAAATTCCATTTGTACCAATATCTTTTGTTCCAATGCTGTGCCTATATCATGATAATGATCATGATGTCGTCATCCTCAGAAAGGTGTTGAGAAACGAATTTTAGGATTTAGTGTAGCATGGTTATATTTGCTGTCCTTGTCTCAAAAATGAATGTGTATTTATGTGAACAGGTACCAGATTTTGAATCCACGCGCTATCAAGGAGATTTCAGATCCCAAGAAAGCCTCCAAGGTTCTCATCGAGACAACCGAGCTGAGCGATGATCTCTACCGTCTGGGCCATACCAAGGCATGATTAAGTTCCATATTCGCTTTTCGTATTCGAAATTCTTCAATTATGAGTGGATGGCTCAATCTGTTAAATATTTTCATTATTTTGTTCCTGTAGTCAATAATCCAAAAAAAAAAAAACTCTAAAATGTGATGCATAAAAACGTCAACGCGAAAGCATCTTAAATTCTTATACACACGTACACACTCACACAACAACTACACAAAACACAAAAGTGGTCCCCAAAGTATACAATGTTCCTGGAAAATTATCAAGCGATTTATTTTGCAGCTATCAAATTCTGAATCCAGCTGGGATTGTTGGCGTCGATGATGCCAAGAAGTGTGGAACCATATTATTAGAATCCACATCTTTGGATCCCGATATGTATCGCATTGGACACACTAAGGCATAGTCGCGTTCCACAAATTCTAAACATATAGTTTTTATTATCAATTATCATTTTAATATATGCATTTTGCGTACTCCTATTTTCTACTCCTCCAAGTAGTGATTTTGCCGTATCGCTCTGATACATCTCTCCCGTACACTTGACGGATTACACACAACTAGATTCCGTATATACTGAATATATATATAGACATATCGTATATATTCAACTTCAAATTTGCTCTTTAAAGAAGCAAACTATCTGCAGTTTTTTTTTGTGATATGCAGTTCCCAAACAACAATAACGGGCGCCCTTTTCAGAAAAGAGAAACAAAATCTTGTTAGGGGCGCTATTCAGCATTATGATTGTTCCCACCCCTACTTCCCAGCACCAGCCCCAGCCCCAGCCCCTTCCACTCTTTCTCCAATGCAAGCAGCCCCACTCGCTCTCTCTATCTCTCTGACACCAACACATATGCACACGTACAAGAAACTCCTCCAAAAACCCTCGTACCTGGTTGAGTAAACAAAACTCCCGTTTTGCAGCATGGGTTGATTTGAATAGATCACTTTGATAAGATCAAACGTAAATAACACTAGACCTAAGCTAGTTATACTAATCCCATACATATAGTCATAGTGTAGATGTTGATTTTGTTATTTTATATTGAATTCATCTATATATGTTATGCACATACGCACATATAGCTACCAAATCCTGAACCCTAAGGGTATCAAGGGTATGGAGGATCCCAAGAAATGCACGAAAGTCCTCATCGATTCGACCGAGTTGACCGAAGATCAATTCCGTATGGGCAACACAAAGGCACGACACATTTTTCTATATACAATAATGATTGAAAAAAAACAAGCTAAATAGCTTGACTTCAACAAAAACACTTCGGATATGGCTTCCAAACAGAATGTCCAGACACAAACATAGACACACACACAAACACACACACACACATACATACATGCACAGATCCCCAGATAACCAGAAACTAAGCAAAAAGCCTAGGGTTCAAGGATCTGTGAGTGTGCTGTGCGCATGTTCCTATGTCTCTCCCTCTCGTTTTCCATCAAAAATTGGTTACACTGTACTCGAAATCCAAATACAAGCAGGGACATACGTACTATATTTCTATCCAACCCATATTCCCTACCCTCAGCAAAACAAAAAAATGAATCCTTTACAAAAAAGGTCAAAACACATTTATCCCCACCAATCCAAACAAGAAAAGAAATTGGTATTATTATTATTTGTAGTATTAACTTAATTAGATTATATCCATAGCTCGTAGTACTAAAAATCAAAACAAAAACCATTTTTATTTGTATAACCAAAAGTACACTTGACAAATAATACAACAAAAAACCAACCATTTGAAACTACCAACCTATACAGCTACAAGATCATGTGCCCAAAACTATTGCAAGGCGTTGACAAAGACAAAAAGGCCACTGATATTATCATTAAGTATCTCGATTTACCCGAAGATCAATTCCGTCTAGGTCACTCAAAGGTATATCCGAGACAATATACTCTAAACAAAAATCGCCAAAAAAAAAAACGCTTGCATGCAAAAAGAAAAAAATAAAACTCATTCAAAAAATACACGTTTAACTGTGGAGTGTGAAACTACTTCGGAAGCGAATTATCTTTAGCCATTAGTACATGGCTTAGGAAGTGGTTTCTTCAGTTGTTTCTCACTTGCAGTTCTACCCACAATTTTCGCACACTCGACTCACGCTCAATGTTTTTCTTTAGACCTAAGCTCTATGAATGTTATTTTATATGTTTCATCGATCAATAACTTCATTGTATATCATTTGTAATCCTAAATGTTGTATTTGTTTGTCCTGTTTTTTGTTCGTTATGTTTACCAAATCCATCCCCTATTCTATCCCAGTTCAACCTGTCGAAAAGTGTTTTTGAAGAATCGCTTTCGCTTTAAGCATAAAAACAATCTACAAATTATGAGCTGATCGGAAGAGGGAGTCAAATAATCCTCCCGTTCAGTTCGTAAATGCTTAAAGCATGCGCTTCTTACGCAAAATGTGATGGATATTTTAGATTGGGGATTAACCTATTTTATTCTGCCCCCTACACAACCAACACTTGAAACATAAATAGGTGTTCTTCCGTGCTGGTGTCCTGGGTCAGATGGAGGAGTTCCGTGATGAGCGTCTCGGCAAGATCATGTCCTGGATGCAGGCCTGGGCTCGCGGTTACCTGTCCCGTCGTGGCTTCAAGAAGCTGCAGGAACAGCGTGTCGCCCTCAAGGTTGTCCAGCGCAATCTGCGCAAATACTTGCAGCTGCGTACCTGGCCCTGGTACAAACTGTGGCAGAAGATCAAGCCTCTGCTCAACGTCAGCCGTATTGAGGATGAAATTGCCGTAAGTATACTATATATAAAATATATATTCTCAGGAGAACAATTCGATTTGACTGACGGACTGACTGCAGAGTTAGCCGAAGTTGCAAGTGAAGCTACCTCTTGCGACTCCTGGGACATTTAACTGGAGTCCAACTCCAAACTCGAGAATCGAACTTTTGTTCCACTTTAATAATATTTAATTAACAATCGGGAATTGAGATCAGGGATAATATTTTTTATCAAGAGTATCTTTGAGTGCCACTCACATAAAAGCAATATGATCCAACTTGCTTGTGGCCTGCATTTTGTGTTTGTGAACTTGGCTAACAGTTGCGGCTGGCAATCAAGTTATAGCCCTGGCACGTCCGAAACCCTTCAACTTATAGCTGCATTGTCTGCGTATAATTGGATCTGTGGCAGCAGCTGCAATGCGATCTTTTAATAGACTCATATAGACAGACAGTTTTCGCATTGAATTCTTGGGTGCTTAATTAAGCCAACTTAATGCCACCAACATGACAAACACTGTGATCACAACGACCACGCCCACAACTATTCAAATTTGAAATTTAAATAAGAAACAAAATATATAGTTCCACATACGCAATATTGATCGAAGCTGAACGGCCTAGGCCTAAAAATAGATGCTATCCTAATCGCCAAAAACTGAGAACAAATGTTCTGCTGAAATCAACGCCACGCTCCAAGAACGAAGAAATGAATTTTATAGTTTTGCTGGAAATCGAAAAGTGCGCCATATGTGTTAAATGAGTGTACTTCTATATTTATATATATACTTCTATATATATATATATGTGGGTATATAGTATATATTCATTTGCCATATGTGTATTTCTGGCCAAATATCTATAGCTCCATCTTGGCTATGGCTATGGCTATTCTTGTACATGGGGCCAGCTCGAGACTTTTTTAAGTGGCGAACAGTTGCCAATTAGCTTGCTAATTAAATAATAAAAAAGGCGCCAGTACGGGTCGTATGATTAATAATACGCATACGCCACATTTGCCCCAACCATAGAATTCAATAATGAGTAATAATAACTAAGAATACACATATAAAAACCATTTAATGCATATACTTAGATATATATGCATACCGATATGTACACATGCTGTATGTTAATTTAGTTGAGCGAGCGAGAGGGGTATACATATATGGACATACATATGTGTTTATGTATATACATATATAAAGTACACCTGCTGTTGGCCGCACAAGTGCGAAATGATAGGCAACCAATGCGAATAGCCGAATTATGAATTATGAATATGTGTGGGCACCAAAAAGCAAGGCAATTACAGATGCCAGGGCGATCAGCTAATTTTATTGCCAAAAGGCAAACGATCGTGTGCACAGTGCAATTATCGCAGCAGCAGCAACAGCAGCAGCAGCAGCCGCCGCCATTCCAGTTGTATTTAAACAGTCAAACGAACTACCAAACGAAAGCAAACAGATACCCCCAGATACAGATATCTGGGAATTAATTACTTGTTAGATCGATACAAATATCGAGTTTTAAATGGCCGACGAAAAGAAAGCGAAAAAAACGAAAAAGGCTGCTGAGGCAGCGCCAGGTGAAGCTGCAGCAGCTGCACCAGCTGCAGAGGAGGCAGATGCACCACCTCCACCAGCAGACGCAGAGTCTGCTCCTCCGCCAGAGCCTACGCCGCCCGCAGAGCCTGCTGCTCCGGCAGAACCAGCAGCAACAGCAGCCGTTGCAGAAAGTGCCGCATTTAGTAATCCAACAACTGCTTCCAATGATTTACAGCGTCTGGAGGAGAAGGCCAAGAAGGCTGAGGAACTGCATGCCGCTGAAGTGAAAGTGCGCAAGGAATTGGAGGTGCTCAACGCCAAATTGCTGGCTGAGAAGACCGCCCTGTTGGACTCGCTGTCCGGCGAGAAGGGTCAGCTGCAGGACTTCCAGGAGCGCAACGCCAAGTTGACCGCCCAGAAGAACGACTGCGAGAACCAGCTGCGCGTAAGTATATTCCAAAAATAGCCCCAATTATCAGCCAAGCGAATCCTCAAAAAATATATCAAGTGCAATCAGGCGTTGCGGCTATTTCGAGAGAGATTTCGATGAGCTGCTATGTGCGATGTGCGCACTTGGCTAAATTTAGACGAATGATCAATGAAACACCCCCACTCATAATAATTCCAATAAAATTGTGCTTTTTGCAATCGAATAGGATATCCAAGAGCGTCTGACTCAGGAGGAAGATGCCCGCAACCAGCTGTTCCAGCAAAAGAAGAAGGCCGATCAGGAGATCTCTGGCCTGAAGAAGGACATCGAAGATATGGAACTGAACGTCCAGAAGGCCGAACAGGATAAGGCCACCAAGGATCACCAGATCCGCAACTTGAACGACGAGATCGCCCACCAGGATGAGCTCATCAACAAGCTGAACAAGGAGAAGAAAATGCAGGGCGAGAGCAACCAGAAGACCGGTGAGGAACTGCAGGCCGCCGAGGACAAGATTAATCACTTGAACAAGGTGAAGGCCAAGCTCGAGCAGACTCTCGATGAGCTCGAGGATTCGCTGGAGCGCGAGAAGAAGGTGCGCGGCGATGTTGAGAAGGGCAAGCGCAAGGTTGAGGGTGACCTCAAGCTGACCCAGGAGGCCGTTGCCGATCTGGAGCGCAACAAGAAGGAGCTGGAGCAGACCATTCAGCGCAAGGACAAGGAACTGTCCTCCATCACCGCCAAGCTGGAAGATGAGCAGGTCGTTGTTGGCAAACACCAGCGCCAGATCAAGGAACTGCAGGCCCGCATCGAGGAGCTCGAGGAGGAGGTCGAGGCCGAGCGTCAAGCCCGCGCCAAGGCCGAGAAGCAGCGCGCCGATTTGGCCCGCGAACTCGAGGAATTGGGTGAGCGTCTGGAGGAGGCTGGCGGTGCCACCTCTGCCCAGATTGAGCTCAACAAGAAGCGTGAGGCTGAGCTGAGCAAGCTCCGCCGCGATCTTGAGGAGGCCAACATCCAGCACGAATCCACCCTGGCCAACCTGCGCAAGAAGCACAACGATGCCGTCGCCGAGATGGCTGAACAGGTTGATCAGCTCAACAAACTGAAGGCCAAGTAAGTAAAATCCACTCTCATTCCGCACATAGAACTCGCTAGCTATTTCAGATGCAACGCACAGTCCACAGAGGAATCAACTACAGACGATGCTCACGAAATCTCTATATATATATATATATATAGATGTGTATATAACTGATCTCTTTTTGTGTTATAATCTAGGGCCGAGCACGATCGTCAGTCTTCCCACAATGAGTTGAATCAAACTCGTACCGCCTGCGATCAGTTGGCTCGCGATAAGGTAATATATGTCGGACATATTGCAACTGGGTCGCTGATTCGATTCTGATCTCGATCTATGTGGCATATGTGGCCACACATATACACCTAATTACACACAACAACACACACACACACACAGACAAAAGCATGTGCCAGAAACACACACCCATTAGAGGTGTGAATTTTTAACAAAAAAAAAAACTTCTTGGGTGTGCGTAACTCTCTCTGTCTATCTCTGTCTCTCACTCAATGTGTGTCTCTCTCCCACTTAAAAGTAAGAAACGTGTTTTAGTGTCAACGTATTCAAAATGGACTCTCAATGGACTCTCTCGCTCGCTTCTCGCCTAATCTGTTGTTCTATCTATCTATCTATCTATATATATCCCAAAACAGAATGTAACCCCTAGACTAACCGCACATATATATATCTGTATCAACTTTCTCTTATGTTATATCTAAACCAGGGCTGAGAAGGAGAAGAATGAGTACTACGGCCAGCTGAACGATCTGCGTGCCGGTGTCGACCACATTACCAACGAGAAGGTATACAATATGAATTTTAATCGACTGCGAGTCGCCTGCTGTAAATTATATGCTGAACGTTTGTTTTTGCTCCGAAACTTGTATATTTTCTTCTGGTAGAAGTCACAAAAAAAAGTAGCCCAAAACTAAAACGACCCGTTAAAGAAACAAAAGAAAATAAATATATTTTTGCCTGCTTTTAATAAACCCCCTTTACTAATGCTGTACAGTGCTTACACAGAAAATAAAGAAATAAAAAAGAAACAAGATGCCACAAAACAATCCGCAACGGATTTAGCGAGAATCGTTGACTAATCCTTGGATATATATTTTTTGTGTGCGTACAATAGGCTGCCCAGGAGAAGATCGCCAAGCAGCTGGCGCACACCCTCAACGAGGTCCAGTCCAAATTGGATGAGACCAACAGGACCCTGAACGACTTCGATGCCAGCAAGAAGAAGCTGTCCATTGAGAACTCCGATCTGCTCCGCCAGTTGGAGGAGGCCGAGTCTCAGGTGTCTCAGCTGTCCAAGATCAAGATCTCCTTGACCACCCAGCTGGAAGATACCAAGCGTCTGGCCGATGAGGAGTCTCGCGAACGCGCCACCCTTTTGGGCAAGTTCCGCAACTTGGAGCACGACCTGGACAACCTGCGCGAACAGGTTGAGGAGGAGGCTGAGGGCAAGGCTGATCTGCAGCGTCAACTCAGCAAGGCTAACGCTGAGGCTCAGGTCTGGCGCAGCAAGTACGAATCCGATGGCGTTGCCCGCTCCGAGGAGCTGGAGGAGGCCAAGAGGAAGCTGCAGGCCCGCCTTGCCGAGGCTGAGGAGACCATCGAGTCGCTCAACCAGAAGTGCATCGGTCTGGAGAAGACCAAGCAGCGTCTGTCCACCGAAGTCGAGGACTTGCAGCTGGAGGTCGATCGTGCCAACGCCATTGCCAACGCCGCCGAGAAGAAGCAGAAGGCCTTCGACAAGATCATTGGCGAATGGAAGCTCAAGGTTGATGATTTGGCCGCTGAGCTCGATGCCTCGCAGAAGGAGTGCCGCAACTACTCCACCGAGTTGTTCCGTCTTAAGGGCGCCTATGAGGAGGGCCAGGAGCAGCTGGAGGCTGTGCGTCGTGAGAACAAGAACTTGGCCGATGAGGTCAAGGATCTGCTTGACCAGATCGGTGAGGGTGGCCGCAACATCCATGAGATCGAGAAGGCACGCAAGCGTCTCGAAGCCGAAAAGGATGAGCTCCAGGCCGCTCTTGAGGAGGCCGAGGCTGCTCTTGAACAGGAGGAGAACAAGGTGTTGCGCGCTCAGTTGGAGTTGTCTCAGGTGCGCCAGGAAATCGATCGCCGCATCCAGGAGAAGGAAGAGGAATTCGAGAACACACGCAAGAATCACCAGCGCGCTCTCGACTCCATGCAGGCCTCCCTCGAAGCCGAGGCCAAGGGCAAGGCTGAGGCCCTGCGCATGAAGAAGAAGTTGGAAGCCGACATCAACGAATTGGAGATTGCTCTGGATCATGCCAACAAGGTGGGTTCACCATCAGCAGCAATTTCTGAGCAAATGTTAATCTTTGATTTTCTCTTACCTTCCCATAGGCTAACGCCGAGGCCCAGAAGAACATCAAGCGCTACCAACAACAGTTGAAGGACATCCAGACCGCCCTTGAGGAAGAACAGAGAGCCCGCGATGATGCCCGCGAACAGTTGGGCATCTCTGAGCGTCGTGCCAACGCTCTGCAGAACGAACTGGAGGAGTCTCGCACTCTGCTGGAGCAGGCCGATCGCGGTCGTCGCCAGGCCGAACAGGAATTGGCCGATGCCCACGAACAGCTGAACGAAGTTTCCGCCCAGAACGCTTCGATCTCTGCTGCCAAGAGGAAATTGGAGTCGGAGCTGCAGACCCTGCACTCCGATCTGGATGAGCTGCTCAACGAGGCCAAGAACTCCGAGGAGAAGGCCAAGAAGGCAATGGTTGATGCCGCCCGTTTGGCCGATGAGCTCCGCGCTGAGCAGGATCATGCCCAGACCCAGGAGAAATTGAGGAAGGCCCTCGAACAGCAGATCAAGGAGTTGCAGGTGCGTCTGGATGAGGCTGAGGCCAATGCCCTCAAGGGCGGCAAGAAGGCCATCCAGAAGTTGGAGCAGCGCGTCCGCGAGCTCGAGAACGAGCTGGATGGTGAGCAGAGGCGACATGCCGATGCCCAGAAGAACTTGCGCAAGTCCGAGCGTCGCGTCAAGGAGTTGAGCTTCCAGTCTGAGGAGGATCGCAAGAACCACGAACGCATGCAGGATCTGGTCGATAAGCTGCAACAGAAGATCAAGACATACAAGAGGCAGATCGAGGAGGCAGAGGAAATCGCCGCCCTCAACTTGGCCAAATTCCGCAAGGCCCAGCAGGAGCTCGAGGAAGCCGAGGAGCGTGCCGATCTGGCTGAGCAGGCCATTAGCAAATTCCGCGCCAAGGGACGTGCCGGTTCTGTCGGTCGTGGTGCCAGCCCAGCGGTAAGTACCCCATCCCCACCACCCCCTCCATCTACCCCTTCACCTTTACCCAACATTACGAATAGCCAAATCACGACTCTCTCCACTGATTCATTTAGCAGCTGAAAATACATTTGCTACCATTTGGCTTACTATTTGCTATAGTACACCGATATATCAAATCTCTCTTCAGTATAGTGTTTTGAAATATTTTACCAATATATATATGTATATATATTATATATATATTCTTCCCTTTCATATTATGCGGGTCGCGTTCTGCTTCTTCACACCTCACCTCTGCAACCAAATTAAAATCGACAACAGATTTAAAACAGATCAATTTGAGGCACTACCACCAAAAAATGAAAAATCAATTTAAAAGAAGAAAAAAAGAAAGAAGAAAAGAAATGATGATTCAATTATATATATATATATATATGTAATGAGAGAACAAAAACATGCAAAGAGAATTATAGCTTATAAGAATTAATATATATACAATAATAATAATAATATATAGATGCATCATACGACATTCGGTAGAACAGAGAATTGTAATTAGAGGCAACCACAAAACAACTTACGCACCTGGGCGAAGAAAATACCAACCAACCAACCAAAAAAATATTCAAAGAAAATGCAAAATATATATATATATATATATATATACAAAGATCGAGAAAGATAAATGAAAGATGAATTGAAGCTATCGTACCAACCAATAATGCGTTCATTTTGACTATTTTTTAAAAGATAAAAACAAAAGGCAACTGTGAAGAACAACAGCAGCAGCAAGTAAATCAATCAAGCAATCAATCAATCGACTTTGCTTTTTCTACAACCATTACTGCATATACAATATATATATACGAAACTATATTCTTCCACTATATTATTAAAATCACAAAACAAACAAAACCAAAAAAAAAAAAATATGTATTTGTACATGTGTACTGCAGCCCACAGCGCAAAGGGGTGGCCGCTAGAGCTACTGAGCTACAGCTGGAGCAGTAGAAACTTTATTGATAACATTTGTAAGTGGCGGCTTCCACACGAAAAGAAATAATTATATTTTGGTTTATCAGCGTTTTCGTTTTCGTTCTTGTTCTCTTTTTCTCGTTCTTGTTGCGTCTTGTCTTTTGTGTCAGTGTATGTTGGACACATTACACACGCACAAGCACGCACACACACACAGTCAAACCGATACTCTCCCAAATTCATATATTGTTCTCTCGCTCTCTCTCTCTCATTCTACAAGGCGTGCGCGCATTGCACGCGTTCATTGTGTTCATTTCGTGCGTTGTCTCTCTGTTATACATTCCCCGCACTCAAAAACGTATCGAGCATTTACGTCACGCTCAATTCGTACATTGTTTTTACATAGTTATCTCGTTCTCTATATCGTTATCTCTCTCTCTCCCACGTTGTCAATGTGTGTGCACTACAAAAAGGCTCTTAGTGAGTTAGTCAAATGTCTCAACGAACTATAGTGACTCGTCTACCCAGCTCCCCACCCCCCACCCAGGCATGCCTTGCTTATCATTTAAGATCATTAATATTAATATATCACTTATTCTTTATTTATTTATATATTTTTTTTTATTTCTGCAGCCCCGTGCGACATCCGTTAGGCCACAATTCGACGGATTGGCTTTCCCACCAAGATTCGACCTTGCTCCTGAAAACGAATTCTAAATGCCATTTCATTTTTTAATTTATTTTAAATGATATTTCATAATGATTATGTTTATGATTTAAAGCTTAATTTCTTAATTTAAACAAAATAATAAAACTATAACAAAATATATATCGAAACGACGGGAGGCACAAAATGCACATAGGCAAATAAAAACAACAACAACTACTATGAACAAACAACAACTCAAAAACCGGGCCCCAATATTGATGGTCAAAGAAACCCGGTATAAAAAATAAACAAACAACATCAGTTAAAACAACAACAACAAACAAACAACAACAACAACGATCGACATACATAAGTTCCTTGTGAGGGGAGTTGGTTGCAGCTTTGTAAGCGCGACATTTGCTTTTGGACATTTCCCGAGACCTGTAATTGTATTTATATTTTTATACAACTTTCAAAACGCATTCAAAAACCAACAAAACAAACAAACAAACATTAAACTATGCATTACAAACAACGAACAACAAAATGAGCCCCGTCAAATGTGAGTTACAAAAGTAAAAAAAGGCCCAACAGGAAGTGTTCATCAAGGAAATGTCGCAGTTGCATTATCTAGTTATCGAATTGTGTATATGTATTTTGATTAATTGTATACCCAGATCTACTTACCAGACCTATAGACAGACAGACAGCATACACTCTCGCCGCACTTGGCGCTTATGTTTATGTTCAATTTTTTAATCTTATCAACACATTATAAGAAAAGATCAAAACTACTCTAAAAAAGTATACAAAAAAGGAACAAAATAAATGTAAATCAATTTTAAAAAAAGGTTGTTTTAATTGAAAGCGGGCCAACTGAACAGATTCAAAGATATTGATATATATAATAAAATGATAACATTTGCATTTCATTATTTTACCTTGTACAATAGTCAAGGCATTTAAAAAATATATATACTATTTGGCTGCTCCAGGTGCTCTTGTATTGGGTACGGTGCGCAACAGTTGCCTGTGCTGGCCAATGATGTGATCAATGTGATTGCATTCCCTCAACTGGCCCTTGAACTGATCGAGGGTCTCGTAGAGGACGGGATAGAGGGCGGGTAGCAGGCCATGATCGAGGGTGGGGAACAGATGATGCAGCACATGATCGCCAAAGTGTGTGAGCACCAGAAACTGTGACCACTTCAGATCCCCACGATCGATGATGGTATCCACCTGGAAAAGACCCCAGTCGCGATCCTCACGATTTGCGTCGCCCTCGTGATAGATTTCCGGGTCATGATGTGCCGCATTCAGACCGATTACGCAAAAGGCGAAGCTGGCGATTGACGTCATCGATAGCCACTGGCGTATGCAGAATAACACATCAGCTGCATCACCCGATCCACAGTACATGGCCAGCGGTATGGAGAGCGGCAGCAGATCGTGCCAATACATTATATTTGTGTGGCGCAACGAGTAGAAAATGCTGGGAAATTATTAATAATATTGATTATTAATTCTGAATGTAGCCTTAGATTTCACCATTACAGATTGCAATGCATCGTGTTAATAATAAATATTTTATAAATATTTTTCGAGAGGTGCAATTTTTGTTCAAATAAATTTGAAAGCCAGACATTCTATGTTATTTGTTTAACCCTGTTGCACAGCGTTAGTCAGTATAATCTGCCACTTACCGCGTGCCCATTTGAATGAAGAACGCAATTGCATAGGCGATGGGTTCCGTTATCCAGGAGACATAGCGCAGTGCTTTGCTCTTGATGTGCGGATTGGGCACCCAGCAGAGCAGAGGCTCAAACATGCTCAGCTCCAGATCCATGTAGGAGTTGGGATAGATGTGATGCGACAGGGCATGTGAGATGCGCCACGAGCAGAAGTTCATCATGCCCAGATTAAAGGAGTACATCTGCCAATTGTCGCGACGATGGAAATAGTTGTGCGACACAATCACTGTCCAGCAGAGAGCGACTCCAGCAAGGATCAATGCCAACAGACTGTCCAAGCGAACACTGGCCACGGCAAACAGATAGGTGGACAGCAGGATGCCCAGATGGATTAGCTGGAAAGGAACGGGTATCAATCAAGAATCAACTATAAAGTCGCTTCGGTATTACTCACATCGCTTTTGCGCTTGGGTCGCTTGTCAATGGTTTTCAGTTGCTCACGGACTCGCTCCTTGAGCGTCCTGTAGAACCCATCCACGTGCAGAGTCAGAGTGTAGGTGCGTGGCCTTTTCGCATCCCCCACTTTGTACTTGGCAATCATCTTCTCCGGTGCCGTCGTCAAATGATGGGCCTCGAATGCTTCGGTTATGTCGGTGCCTTTGGTTTCGCGTAGCCAGAATGGACCGCCGGGATGCTTATCGATGAACTCCGTGAAATCGTAGATGCCGTCGTGTATGCGCCAAAGACCCTCGGCCTCATCGTCCGCCCTTTTACCTTTCTGCCAGGTGTCGACGGTGACCAACGCCGAATTGCGATATGTGGGAAACTTGGTGGCAATCCCACTCTGCTTCCACTTCTCAATCACCATTTTCTATCTGAATCCTTCTATACGTAGATATATATATACAAAATGAACCTAGCACGAGCTACTTTAACCGCTTACTGACCGCCAGACGGCGGCTGTATGGATTTTAATGGAAATATGGAAATATTTCCATTATGACAACTGACTCGCATCTTGTTATCAGCTGAACCCATGTCGATGTCGACGCCGATGTCAGTTCTATGATCAGATCAGTAGTCTCAACAAAGTTTAAGATGCAAACAATTTTGCAGGGGAGATGAACTAAAAATGGGGAAGAATTTGGCAAAAATATTGTTATCGAAAGCTACATTTTATTTAAAATTTTGATTTTAATAACCACTGCATATCTTCAGTTGTTTAATAAAAGCCAAAATTGAATTATAAAGTTGATATTATTAGTTAATATAGGTAATCTAATTGATTTTGAAAAGCTACAACCGACATCGCACTTTCTGATAAAGTTAGCCAATACCTGATACCACCTTTAAGCATGAAGTACACATTTTGTTATCTAAGCGCCGACTAATCATGACTCAGCAGGCGACTACAAAAAAATAGATTTTTCCATGTGGGAGCAAAAATTATTTTATAGTTTGATTTGAATTAACTAGTTAGGGTAGCCGAACTATAGCATAGAGAGAAAGAAGCCATTATCAGAGAGTATGAGCATAATATATGCATACGTTATACATAGTAATATGTCAGAGTCGACCGGTTCGGCTATATATCCTATAATTTTTGTAGATCGCCCATGTGGCACATGTGTGAAGAGTATTTCAACTTCGGCATGCCCAACATGACTATTTGTTGATAATAGAGGCTGTGTGACTATGCCAAAACACAAGAATGACAAGCTTGAGGAAAAACAACTGAAAATTATCCAAGTATGGTCAGATATTGGACTCGCATAATGATACTCGTAAGGATCAGTTATTTTGATTGGCATAAAAAAAATATAGCAATGTACAATTTTTGATCGAAAACAGAAGGTCCAAGTATCATTACAATTTTCGCAGCTAAATTTTAGAGTAATAATTGCCAATTATATTTATTTAAAAATTTTAAGCTCGCTGAATATTAAGCGCAGCTCAAATTTAGGTCAATGTGTGCTCATTTGCCCTGCGTTTTATATGTAATTTGGCAGTGGTTCATTACCAGTTTGTGCTGCTGACTGATAAGGGGGCGATCTGCAAACAAAACAAACGCTTAATAAGCTCAAAGCTTTTGAGAGCTTTTGAGAGCTTTTGAGAGCTTTTGTTTTTTTGATAAGCCCGCTCAGCTTTTAAGAATTATTCGAGCAGTGCAAGACACAAACATAGCATCGCGTTCAGTAGGCGAGTCAGAAACAAAGCAACCAAGTGGATTCCGCGGGCAAATATAACGGTTTAAATATTTGGCATTTGTACCTATATCAATAGTCGATCATTAGCTGATAGAGTGTCTGTCTTCAGAGATTATCGCTTACCGAAGAACAAGGCACAAAATGCCACCGAATGTTGAATTGGAAGACTGGCGTGTTTCGGGCATATCTCGAACATATCCCAGCTATCGAAATACGTTTCCCGTTAGCGGTGAGAAGTGCGTTTGATAAGCTGTTAAAGGTACAGTGATATCTCTGAGATAAGTGACCTCTAATAGTTGTCAATGCATTTCAGGTGGCTGGAGGGCAAACACAAAGAAGACGCAGCCGAGGGCTTGTGGCGCATCAAAGATAAGCTCTACGACTTGACGGACTTTGCCAAGCGGCATCCGGGCGGCGCCTTCTGGATCGAGTGCACCAAAGGCACCGATATAACCGAGCCCTTTGAGTCGCATCACATCGAGGAGCATGCAGCTCGCCTACTCGGCAAATTCGAGGTGCGAAGTGCGAAAAAGCCAAGGAATTATAAGTTTGCACTGGAGGAGAATGGTTTCTACTTGACCCTTAAGAGACGCGTAAGGGAGAAGCTGCGAAAGATTAAATATCAACCCTCGCGAAAGACGGATGTGAGTATGTAAGATAAAGCGCATTGAATAATATAGATTACAAGCTTGACTACCCAGTTCTTTTTTCAAATGAGTATATAAATTATTACAAAGTCTATCTGCTAAACGCAATAAAAGCGATCAGAGAAGCATGAAGGATGAAGATTTGAATGTATTATTGTGCGTAGCATATTAACCGGTATTGATATTGATTGATCATTTTCAGATCTCCGTTTCGTGCCAACATTAATTTAATTAAATTTTCTCTTCTATTCGCCCAGGTAATTCATACGGGTCTACTGATCTCAGCGCTGTTCCTAAGCTGGGCAAGCACCGTTGCGGACTCTTTGATATTGAGGGCATTTGCGGGTCTGGCCCTTAGTTGGCTGGCTATCTCTGCCCACAATTATTTCCATCAGCGCGATAATTGGCGCATGTATACCTTCAATCTAATGCTAGTGAACTTTGCCGATTGGCGCGTATCGCATGCTCTGTCCCATCATGTTTATCCGAATTCTTTGCACGATCTCGAGATGAGCATGTTTGAACCCTTTGTCTGCTGGGTGCCCAGCAAACACTACGGAAGCAAAACCGTGCGAGTGATTTCCTTGCTAATATCACCGTTTATATATATATTCTTAACTGTGGTGCAGTTTACACAACGGTAAGTTATTTAAATTACTTATTGCAAAAAGATTGAAATTATAAAACATTGCCTTCCCTCTAGCCTAGTCCACTCGCTACTCAAACGGAATATTATGTACTGGCACGATATTTTAGGCTTCAGTTTACCCCTTTTTCTATATCTGACTACAAATGTGGGTTTCTCCGCTGCAATCACTAGCTGGATAATCATACTGGGAATGGCTAGTTTTTGTTTTGGTTTCATTGGTGTGACAGCAGCTCATCATGATCCTAAGATTTATCATGATGGCGATGCGATGCGCTCTGATCTCGATTGGGGTATCTTCCAGTTGGATACGGTCATCGATCGTGGTGATATCAAGTGGTCCGATCTGTTGGTGCTCACCCATTTTGGTGAGCATGCAATGCATCACATGTTTCCCACACTGGACCATGGTGTGCTCAAGCAGCTATATCCAGAGTTGCAACAAACGATGGCTGAGTTCAAATGTGAACTCCGTGAGACTAACCATTGGGGTAACATCAAGGGGCAAAATAAACAATTGCTGCGTACGGGAGCAAATCCAATGCCACCAGGCAGCAAGAAGTTTGAGTAGTTTATTTGGTGATATTATTGGTGGTGGGAGTCTGTAAGCTATGGTCTGATATAACCCGCATAATGAATAAAATTCAAAACAATAAATGGCTTTTAATGTTTTTCTCTTAATTTGTTTGTGCCCTCTATTGTATCATTAAAAATTAATAAATTTTATTACAAATTTAGTAAACACACTTTTATTATTATCTGTAAACAGAAAGGGAGAACAAAACACATTTAAGAGCATGAAAGCTTATTAAGTTATTTAAAAGCTTTCTGCTCTCGAACATAATATAGTCGACGATGCGATCGTTTATGGAATGTAAACTTAAATCAGCGAAGTCATCGTTAAATCCAATTAAATAAAACGAGATAAAATGATGTAATCAAGTGAGCTCGACTATGAAATACCCTCAACCCAGCTGTTAAAAATATTATAGTTTTTTACATTCAAATGTAAGCGTGAGAATACATTTTCGAAGACATTTTGAGTGTTTCTTATCCAATTTTGATAAAATCAATGCATATTATATGTTGTTTAAAAGCCTCTGACTGTAAAAAAAATCTAATTGCAAGAATATGCGCGAATCGGATTTAATAAACTTGATTCAATATTCGTAATTTGATCATTTTTAAAGGGTTTAACGCCAATAAATTTTATTACCAGCTTTGTATACACTCATGTATTATTCATTGTACATCAAAAAGGAGAGCAAGTCACATAAGAGAGCATGAAAACTTGAATCAATTAAAAGCTTTGCGCCACAAAATGCTAACACAACAGAAGAGCTCTTGAATATATGTGTCGGTGAGCAAAGTCACCGTTTAATTAATTGATTAATAACAAAGAGTATCAAAATGAACTACCTTAACAATAATACCCTGTAAAATCATTTTATCATCAATTACTACATTTATTACATTTTCAACATTCGCGTTTGAATCATCTTGGTGAAATAGACTAATCTAGCTGCCTGCCGAACGCAACTTCTGATCAGCAAAATTATAAAATGCATATCGATATGATTGGAAGTATAAATAGACTGGTTTGTGAAAGCTCTCGACTAGTTGAGCTCAAACGTTACTAAAGAGAGACCAGTCGTCAAACACTATGGTTGGAATTCGGTTGACTATCTCGGCACTGTGTCTGCTTTTGGTAGCGGCACCCGCTTGGGGCGCAAACATTTTGGGTTTGTTCAGCAGTCACAGTCAATCGCATTTGATACTGCACATGTCGATGATGAAGGCGCTCGCGGAGAGCGGTCACAATGTGACAGTGGTGAGCATGCTGCAACCCACTGTGATGCATAAGGATATCCATATAATTGTGATTCCGATGCCAGAGGACCAGGAGAAAGCGCTGGAGAGCCAAATGACAGACATGGCCAAGCAGAAGAGCTCTATGCTCGATACATTGCTACGCATGTTGGGCAGCATGGGCATTTTGATTGAGTCCCAATCGGATTTGTTGTCGCATCCACGTTTCCAGCGCATCTACGAGACCAAGTTCGATTTGATGTTTCTGGGCTACTTTTTCAATGACTTCCAGTTGGGGGTTGCTGCCAAGCTGAAGGTGCCGGTAATTCTTGCTTGGATGCAGTCGCCAATGGCTGTCATTAATAACATAATCGGCAATCCCGCAGAGATAAGCTATGTGCCCCATATAGCAACGGCGCTGGGACGTGGTGAAAGAATGGGTTTCTTCAAGCGCATTGAGAATCTCGCCAAGGATGTGCTGTTTAGAATCTTGTTTTTGGGCTTTAGGTCACGCATGGATAACTATTATGATCGACAATTTAGCAACGAACCCAATGATTTTCCAACGTCTGCGGAGATGCTACGGAACATCTCGATGGTGTTCACCCATAGTCATTTAATCAGTGAGGGTTCCATCCGGCCACTTGTGCCAGGCTCTGTGGAAATCGGTGGCATACATATAAAGGATCAGCCGGATCCTTTGCCCGAGGATATCGCACAATTTCTGGAAGGGGCTAAGCATGGAGGAATATTACTATCTCTAGGCTCGAATATCAAGAGCACAGCAGTTAACCCGGAGTTGGTGCAGTCTATGTTTAAGGTGCTATCGGGACTCAAACAGCGAGTCATCTGGAAGTGGGAGGATTTGGATAACATACCCGGAAAATCCGCAAATATACTCTATAAGAAGTGGCTGCCCCAGGATGATATACTGGCACACCCCAAGACAAAATTGTTCATTACGCATGCGGGCAAAGGTGGCATCACTGAGGCGAGATACCATGGGGTGCCAATGGTGGCCCTACCCATCTTTGGTGATCAGCCCGCCAATGCGGAGTCCATGCAAATGTCCGGCTATGGCCTGGCAATGAATCTGCTGCAGCTCAACGAGGAGAACTTCAAGGCCCACATTGAGGAGGTGCTCGGCAATGAGAAGTACGCCTTGGCAATACGTCGCTTCTCACAACTGTACCGGGACAGGCCCCTCACTGCCAAGCAGACGGTGGTCTACTGGACGAACTATGTGCTCAGGCACAAGGGTGCCCCTCATCTGCAGAGTCCGGCTGTGCATATGACCAACATTGCCTATTACAATCTAGATGTTTTTGCTGCCCTTTTAGCAGTTTTATTCACTGCCTTGTTTTTGACTTGTCTAAGTGTAAAATACATTTGTCGCAAACTGTGCGGCAAGTCCAAGAAGGATAAGAAAGTTAAAAAGCACTAAAATAAAATAATTTCATTGTTTTTAAGCTTAATCACAATAAAGATCGGATTTTAAAGAAATACAATACTCAAACTCTGTCATTCATCCTGTCTGCACTTTATAAAAACTATTTGTTAAATATATTTACAGCTGGATTGAATTTCTGCGGGCTTATAAATGTCATATTAGTTTAAAGATTTGAAATTTCGATGACTTTGGATTGGTTATTCTTCTGTAAAAAACTGTGTCAGGAAAAATTGTTCAATTTTATATATGTATTAACTTGTAATAGATAATGTCGCCTGCTTAGAAGTACTTATTTTCGTTGTAGATTAGTATATAGAAAGGTGCTATCTAAAGTATATTTAAAGATAGACGTTTATTGATGGTGGCCACACTTCGGATCTGTCGGGCAATGTTAATTTATTGAATTGTAATAATGTTTACATACTCTGCTAAGTGGCCTTTAACTGCTTCTGTCAGCGTCTTTGTGCAGCGCTCTCTCTCTCTCTCTCTCTCTCTCTCTCTCTCTCTTTCGCTGATCTGCCAGCTGCTGTAGCCAAAAATTAATTCGTGTCGTATGTCTTCTTCTTGATCTTAGTGATATATAAATTACATTGGCAAGTTAGTGATCAACTGCACAAATTTCAACAAGATCTGTTAAGAAATGTCATTATTATCAGCAGGTGCAAGCATTTTCTATAAATATAAATATGCGCGTGCATGTGTGAAAAAGGCACGACCAATAATCGTATATAATATATATATATTTAACAGTTGGATTAAGAGTATATCGTAGTGGAGCTTTCCCGATTACAGCCTTCTTAGTTGTTTAAAAAGATAGAGAGCAAAGATAGGAGTGCTTAATACTGGCGCTGCAAATTTGTCTGATGCCAATATAAATTAATTTGCCGATTCCACTCGTAGCTCAGTTCGTCGAGCACTCGCATAGAAAATGGTTAGGCAAAGCGCTATTTTTAGATCGCTGATGATTCTGGCGCCGCTGTTGCCAATATTTTGGGTCTCTTCAGCACAAAACCGTGCGATTGATTTCATTGCTAATAACACCGTTTATATATACAACCTAAACTGTGATGCAGTTTACAAAACGGTAAGTTTTTTAAATTACTTATTGCAAAAAGATTGAAATTATAAAACATTGCCTTCCCTCTAGCCTAGTCCACTCGCTACTCAAACGGAATATTATGTACTGGCACGATATTTTAGGCTTCAGTTTACCCCTTTTTCTATATCTGACTACAAATGTGGGTTTCTCCGCTGCAATCACTAGCTGCATAACCAAACTGGGAATGGCTAGTTTTTGTTTTGGTTTCATTGGTGTGACCGCAGCTCATCATGATCCTAAGATTTATCATGATGGCGATGCGATGCGCTCTGATCTAGATTGGGGTATCTTCCAGTTGGATACGGTCATCGATCACCCATTTTGGTGAGCATGCAATGCATCACATGTGTGTGCTCAAGCAAATCCAATGCCACCAGGCAGCAAGAAGTTTGAGTAGTTTATTTGGTGATATTATTGGTGGTGGGAGTCTGTAAGCTATGGTCTGATATAACCCGCATAATGAATAAAATTCAAAACAATAAATGGCTTTTAATGTTTTTCTCTTAATTTGTTTGTGCCCTCTATTGTATCATTAAAAATTAATAAATTTTATTACAAATTTAGTAAACACACTTTTATTATTATCTGTAAACAGAAAGGGAGAACAAAACACATTTAAGAGCATGAAAGCTTATTAAGTTATTTGAAAGCTTTCTGCTCTCGAACATAATATAGTCGACGATGCGATCGTTTATGGAATGTAAACTTAAATCAGCGAAGTCATCGTTAAATCCAATAAAATAAAACGAGATAAAATGAGGTAGTCAAGTGAGCTCGACTATGAAATACCCTCAACCCAGCTGTTAAAAATATTATAGTTTTTTACATTCAAATGTAGAGAGAATACATTTTCGAAGATATTTTGAGTGTTTCTTATCCAATTTTGATAAAATCAATGCATATTAAAAGCCTCTGAGTGTAAAAAAAATCTAATTGCAAGAATATGCGCGAATCGGATGCAGTTATTGATTAAATTTAATAAACTTGATTCAATATTCGTAATTTGATAATTTTTAAAGGGTTTAACGCCAATAAATTTTATTACCAGCTTTGTATACACTCATGTATTATTCATTGTACATCAAAAAGGAGAGCAAATCACATAAGAGAGCATGAAAACTTGAATCAATTAAAAGCTTTGCGCCACAAAATGCTAACACAACAGAAGAGCTCTTGAATATATGTGTCGGTGAGCAAAGTCACCGTTTAATTAATTGATTAATAACAAAGAGTATCAAAATGAACTACCTTAACAATAATACCCTGTAAAATCATTTTATCATCAATTACTACATTTATTACATTTTCAACATTCGCGTTTGAATCATTTTGGTGAAATAGACTAATCTAGCTGCCTGCCGAACGCAACTTCTGATCAGCAAAATTATAAAATGCATATCGATATGATTGGAAGTATAAATAGACTGGTTTGTGAAAGCTCTCGACTAGTTGAGCTCAAACGTTTCTAAAGAGAGACCAGTCGTCAAACACTATGGTTGGAATTCGGTTGACTATCTCGGCACTGTGTCTGCTTTTGGTAGCGGCACCCGCTTGGGGCGCAAACATTTTGGGTTTGTTCAGCAGTCACAGTCAATCGCATTTGATACTGCACATGTCGATGATGAAGGCGCTCGCGGAGAGCGGTCACAATGTGACAGTGGTGAGCATGCTGCAACCCACTGTGATGCATAAGGATATCCATCTAATTGTGATTCCGATGCCAGAGGACCAGGAGAAAGCGCTGGAGAGCCAAATGACAGACATGGCCAAGCAGAAGAGCTCTATGCTCGATACAATGCTACGCATGTTGGGCAACATGGGTATTATGATTGAGTCCCAATCGGATTTGTTGTCGCATCCACGTTTCCAGCGCATCTACGAGACCAAGTTCGATTTGATGTTCCTGGGCTACTTTATCAATGACTTCCAGTTGGGGGTTGCTGCCAAGCTAAAGGTGCCGGTAATTCTAGCTTGGATGCAGACGCCAATGACTGTCATTGACAACTTGATCGGCAATCCCGCAGAGATAAGCTATGTGCCCCATATAGGAACGGCGCTGGGACGTGGCGAAAGAATGGGTTTCTTCAAGCGCATTGAGAATCTCGCCAAGGATGTGCTGGTTAGAATCTTGTTTTTGGGCTTTAGGTCACGCATGGATAACTATTATGATCGACAATTTAGCAACGAACCCAATGATTTTCCAACGTCCGCGGAGATGCTACGGAACATCTCGATGGTGTTCACCCATAGTCATTTAATCAGTGAGGGTTCCATCCGGCCACTTGTGCCAGGCTCTGTGGAAATCGGTGGCATACATATAAAGGATCAGCCGGATCCTTTGCCCGAGGATATCGCACAATTTCTGGAAGGGGCTAAGCATGGAGGAATATTACTATCTCTAGGCTCGAATATCAAGAGCACAGCAGTCAATCCGGAGTTGGTGCAGTCTATGTTTAAGGTGCTATCTGGACTCAAACAACGAGTCATCTGGAAGTGGGAGGATTTGGAAAACATACCCGGAAAATCCGCAAATATACTCTATAAGAAGTGGCTGCCCCAGGATGATATACTGGCACACCCCAAGACAAAATTGTTCATTACGCATGCGGGCAAAGGTGGCATCACTGAGGCGAGATACCATGGGGTGCCAATGGTGGCCCTACCCATCTTTGGTGATCAGCCCGCCAATGCGGAGTCCATGCAAATGTCCGGCTATGGCCTGGCAATGAATCTGCTGCAGCTCAACGAGGAGAACTTCAAGGCCCACATTGAGGAGGTGCTCGGCAATGAGAAGTACGCCTTGGCAATACGTCGCTTCTCACAACTGTACCGGGACAGGCCCCTCACTGCCAAGCAGACGGTGGTCTACTGGACGGACTATGTGCTCAGGCACAAGGGTGCCCCTCATCTGCAGAGTCCGGCTGTGCATATGACCAACATTGCCTATTACAATCTAGATGTTTTTGCTGCCCTTTTAGCAGTTTTATTCACTGCCTTGTTTTTGACTTGTCTAAGTGTAAAATACATTTGTCGCAAACTGTGCGGCAAGTCCAAGAAGGATAAGAAAGTTAAAAAGCACTAAAATAAAATAATTTCATTGTTTTTAAGCTTAATGAACTATCACAATAAAGATCGGATTTTAAAGAAATACAATACTCAAACTCTGTCATACAACCTGTCTGCTTTTTATAAAAACTATTTGTTAAATATATTTACAGCTGGATTGAATTTCTGCGGGCTTATAAATGTCATATTAGTTTAAAGATTTGAAATTTCGATGACGATGATGAGGATTTTTAATTCTTCTGTAAAAAATTGTATCATGGAAAATTGTTCAATTTTATATACATATGTATTGACTTGTAATAGATAACGTCGCCTGCTTAGAGGTACCTAAAGTATATTTAAAGATAGACGTTTATTGATGGTGGCCACACTTCGCATCGGTCGGGCAGCTCGGTAATCGGTAAGTTGCTATCAACTAAATGCATTGATAACTCTTTTAAAGCAATTAACAATCCAGTTGGCAACAGTAGCCGCTGCAAATCATTCTTTTGTTCAAGTTATTTGGCGCCTTGCACATAATATAAATAGGGTAATGTTAATTTATTGAATTGTAATAATATTTACATACTCTAAGTGGGCCTTAACTGCTGCTGTCAGCGTTAACAGCGCTCTCTTTGTGCAGCGCTCTCTCTCTCTCTCTCGCAGATTGGATTAGATTAAGAGTATATCGTAGTGGAGCTTTCCCAACTACAGCCTTCTTCGTTGTTTAAAAAGATAGCTGTCAAAACGCTGATAGAGAGAGAGAGAGGTAGCGCTAGAGAAAGAGAGAGAAGAGAGCAAAGATAAGGAGTGCTTAATACTGGGCAGTCATTCAGGAGCTGCAAATTTGACTGATAGCAATAAAAATTAATTTGCCGATTCCACTCGTAGCTCAGTTCGTCGAGCACTCGCATAGAAAATGGTCAGGCAAAGCGCTATTTTTAGTTCGCTGATGATTCTGGCGCCGTTGTTGCTGCTGGAATCCCCACCAGCTGGTTGTGCCAATATTTTGGGTCTCTTTAGCACAATTAGTCCCTCGCATTTGATTGTGCACATGTCGGTGATGAGGACGCTGGCGGATCGAGGTCACAATGTAACCTTTGTGTCAGTTCACAAGCCCAAGCTGGCGCCGCACGAGAATATAACGTTGATTCTGGCACCATTTAGTGAAGAACTCAACGCTCGCATCGCTCTCCATTTCGAGAACCTATCAAAGCAGAAGTCAAACTTTTTATACGGCCTTATGAAAACCAAGAATACATTGATGGATAGCCAATTGGAGTTCTTAAAGCATCCCAATGTCGAAGCCATTTATAAGAAGCCGCAAGTGAAATTTGATCTTTTGGTATTGGGCTATGTTTTCAATGACTTTCAGTTGGGCGTAGCAGCCAAATTGGGCATACCCTTTATAATTAGTTGGATAATGGGACCCTATGGCTTTGTCGACGACCTGGTGGGCAACATCTACGATCCATCATATGTGCCCAGTTTGGGAGTAAGCAACGACAAGGATGCTCGAGCCCTCGACTTTGGGCCGCGACTTCGCAACCTTGGCACCTGGCTTTGCATGAAGGCCGCCACTTCGGCATTTGACATACAAATGAATAAATATTACAAGTACGTACACTCAAAAAAACAATTTGCTTGTAATTTATAAAAGCGTCCTAAGAATTAGAAAGCTTTTCTTTTATTTAGAAATAATTTCTAAATATGAGAAAAGATATTTCTAAAAAAAGAAATTCATAAAAAACTAATGAAAATTAATTTAATTTTAAAATTAAATAAACTTAACGATTGAATGTATTCATTCATATTTTCATGCAGGCTCGCTTTTGGTCAGGAGGCTTCCGACTTTCCCACCTACCAAGAGATGAGGCGCAGGATCTCGCTGCTCTTCTACAATTATCACACACTCAGTGAGGGTCCGGTGCGTCCCACAGTGCCGCAATCCATTGAAATCGGTGGTATTCAGATTAAGGACCAGCCAGACCCGTTGCCTAACGAGCTGGCTGAGTTTCTGGGCAATGCCACAAATGGCGCCATCTTCTTTAGCCTGGGCACAAATGTCAAGGCCAGCTTTTTCCAGCCCCACATCAAGGAGGCCATCTTCAATGTGCTCGCACACCAGCCGTTGAGCGTTATCTGGAAATGGGATGATCTGGAGGATAAGCCAGGCCAGGCAGCGAATATATACTTCAACAGTTGGCTGCCACAGGACGATCTACTGGCTCATCCGAACATCAAGCTGTTTATTACCCATGCGGGAAAAGGTGGCGTTGCGGAGGCCCAGTACCATGGCGTGCCCATGTTGGCTCTGCCCATTTTCGGGGATCAGATGAGTAACGCTGAGATAATGGTGTCATCTGGTTTTGGCGTCAGTCTGGACATGCTCACACTAACGGAGGAGCGCTTTGAAGAGGGTATTAATGAGGTGCTCAGCAATGCGTCCTATGCCGAGAATGTGCGCAAGTTCTCGACACTTTATCGCGATCGACCTTTGACCCCACGTCAATCAGTCATCTACTGGACGGAGTATGTGTTGCGGCACAACGGTGCCCATCATATGCAGAGTCCCTCGCTGCACATGAACTTTGTGGCACGAAACAATCTCGATGTCTACGCCTTCGTTCTCCTCATCATCGCCAGCTCTTTGGCTGTCTTTGTCTTTTTGTTACGTCTCGTCTTTAAGCGATTGCCTCGCTCGCGAGGCAAGGTCAAGAAATGTTAGCCACCTATTTGTAGTTACTTAATTGATTTTATAAACTATATTTATTAGGCATAAGACGCGTGGCTCGACAATAAAATATACATATATATGTATGTACATATAAATGTACTCAAGTATATACAAATCATATAAGTAGCAACAAGCTGCCAACAACCGCATCAGCTATTAATAGACAACTATTGTCTCTTCCGCTCTCGCTTTCTCTCTCTCTGCCACCACCAACACTGAGCGAAGACATGTCTGTAATTAATAATTTTAGATATTTTATTCAAATCGAATTATTTGGGAGCTTTAATTTGCAACTACAATTCTATGATGTTAACAAACAACCTGATTGTAGACAAAGTAAATATGAATTATGTTAAGTAAAGATCAAACACTCTTAACTGGTAAATGGAGTTCGGAGCCCTGGTGTCAAAATAACTTTGGAGTTATCAAATCGTTACTATGCTGAAACGTTTGAAATGTTACTTGAAACAAATTGGGCTTATGTGAAATAGGTTCTTTTCGGACTGTTCTAATTATTCAGCTTATATAAGAAAATTAAATAAAATATAAAATGTGATATTTAATAAATAACAATAAACTAAGAAATATTTATAGGGTGCCAGTTGGTCAATGCAAAATGACCAAACATTTGTTGAATGGAAAAAAAACACAATCAGACAAAATTAATTGAATTAAATGAACTAAATAACCAGAACCTATTAAATAATGCTTACCGCTCATAAGACTTTTTTCGCTCAGTGCTTACTCTTGAACAGGTACAATTTAAGTAATATTTTTTCTCAGTGCAGCTATTTTGATATCAATTGTATGACTCGCGTCTGTCCGAGTGATACTCGTCGGAATAGTTGAGTGCTCAGTGTCTCAGTTGCCATCGAATCGCGAAAACCGAAACGCGGTTGTTTTCCTAATTATTTTCTGCTTTTGTCTTTCTAGTATATATGAATATATGCATTTTTGTAGTTTGATTTGCTAAATATATATTGCCGTGCGTGTGATGCTTGTATATATTATTTAATTGTTATTTCTCAGATATTTTACTATGTTATTTGTCTTCTACAAGTACGCAAAGTTAAACGAATCGATAAAGTATTTTGCTTAATTATTTCATCAGCTGCTTGTTAAACTAACGTTGACATTTTATTTCATTTGGTATGTGATTGCGTTTAGTTGTGTTTGTCGTAATTCTAGTTGATAATTACAACAACAACAGCAACATATCTGTGTATTATATGTATGAAAACACTTGCAGTATGCGCCTCCAACGATAACGAATATAAATTTCCCTCATATCAGCTCCGAATCGGAAGCTTATCAGTTTGTGGACTACGTGGGGCGGTCGTGTCCCCTAATTTATATAAAAAAGGTATAGCAACTTGAGAACTGATTCAGTTACACTTTGCACTCAGGAAAGTGAAGAACACGGGAACATGTCAGAGCAGACGGGATCTTTAATGTCCTGCACATTTGTGTGCCTTTTGCTGGCATTCTTTGCTGGCCAATCTTTGCCCGTGGAGGGTGCAAATATTTTGGGCGTATTCACCAGTCACAGTCCATCACATCTGATCATTCATATGTCCGCGATGAAGGCGTTGGCTGAGGCAGGTCATAATGTCACCGTTGTATGCACAACAGTGCCAAAGGTCACGCACAAGAGCATCAAACAGATTGTGATACCATTGACTGCCGAGGAGGAGAAGATACTCAATGCTGGCATGACGGGCATGGCCAAGGAGAAGCCATCCATAATAAACACATTCAAGAATTTGTTCGGTTCACTGTCGATGTACATTGACAAACAGGCGGATGTGTTGGAGGACGAACGCTTCACGGATCTCTACAAGAACAAGGATAACAAATTCGATGCAGTCGTCTTCGGATTCTTTTTCAATTTCTACCAAGTTGGGTTGGGCTCCCTATTCAAGTGTCCTTTGATTGTGAGCTGGTCGGGTGCACCCATGTCCATCATTGATGAGTCTGTTGGCAACCCCGAACTGATGGCCCTCGTGCCCACCATGAATGTGGCAGTGACACCTGGTCAACCCATGAACTTCAAACAGCGATTGAACAACTACTTTGGCACAATGCTTTTCCGCTTTATTGGCTTCTATCTGGAGACAAAAAATGTGGCATTTTACGAGTAAGTAGTGCAGTTAACAATATAATCGGTATTCCAATGTCAACTAAAGTCAGTCGACAATAATAAAAATACTAAATTAAAAATGCAAATTAAATTAAATTCAATATTTAATTATTAAAAATAGAAAATAAGATTTATTAACTTATATTTTATTCTCGATTTTTGAATTATTTGCAGACGTCTGTGGGGTAAGATTCCGGATATGATCAGTTATGAGGAGGCGAAGAAGAATGTGTCGCTGGCCTTCTGCAATAGTCATGGAATAAGCGAGGGACCCGTCAGGCCAAATGTGCCGGCAGTGATTGAGATTGGGGGCATACAGATTAAGGAGAAGCCCGATCCCTTGCCACAGGATGTTCAGGAGTTTTTGGACAATGCCAAGAATGGTGCAATTCTCCTGAGTTTGGGCACCAACCTAAAGAGTGAAAATGTGAAGCCAGAGTCTGTTGAGAGGATCTTTGAAACGCTGTCCAAGCTCAAACAGAAGGTGATCTGGAAATGGGATGATCTGAAGCACCCGCCCGGCAAATCGGCAAATATACTCTACAAGAGTTGGTTGCCCCAGGATGATATACTCGCCCATCCCAATATCAAACTGTTCATAACCCATGCGGGCAAAGGAGGCGTGGCTGAATCTCTATACCATGCCAAGCCCATGTTGGCGCTTCCCGTCTTCGCCGATCAGCCGACCAATGCTGATAAGCTGGTTAATTCGGGCTATGGGCTTCGCGTCGATTTGTTAACCCTGGAGGCGGACGAGTTTATGGCGGCCATCAAGGAGCTGCTGAAGAATCCCAGCTACACCAAAAAGGTGCAAGCATTCTCGAAACTCTATCGCGATCGTCCGATGACAGCTCGCGAATCGGTTGTCTACTGGGTCAACTATGTGCTGCGATATCATGGCGCTGTCCATATGCAGAGTCCCCTTGTCCACATGAACTTTATTGCTATCAACAATCTGGATGTGTATGCCTTACTGGCTCTTGTACTCTTTATCGCCTCGCTGATCAGCTTTGTTGTGCTGAGGTTCTGCTACCAAAAATGTTGTGGAGGCAAATGCAAGCCACAAAAATCTTCCCAAAAGTCAAAGGCCAAGAAGCACTAGTTTTATTTATTTCCAATAAGACGATGCGTGCTTAAATGTAATTAGTTAATTAAAGACGACCATAAATTTCGAGATATGTACATAGCACATAAGAAATTTTAGAAATATTTTGTACCCATTAAAAATGGGAGAAGAGCGTAATAAAAATGACCAAAAGTGTGTAACAGGCAAAATGAAGACTGTTTTATTCAGCATCAACACATTTAAAAAACAACTTAGAGGAGTTTCACACCTAATCACTGTTCAGAATACCAAGTTTTGCACCATTACTCTTCTAGAACTCACTTTTAATCTAAGCAGCGCAAAAATCAGTTCACATTATTTACACTGCTGATTAGCAAAGTTCATCCACTGCAGAGCAGGTATTAAACACTCGTACTTCTCCTTGTCCTGTGTATAAAATGTGCGCAGCTGATAGTTCAACTCCCAGCATATATATATACACCACACATTTATTATTTATATTCTTATTATATTACGCAGCTTACCGATTCATTCAACAAATCGGGCACATTAAAAGCAATTTGTATAGCACGGAATCATCAAAGTCTTTGGCGCCGTTGCTGTTGTTGCCGTGCGAGTGATGCTTGTATATATTATTTAAGTGTTATTTCTCAGATATTTTACTATGTTATTTGTCTTCTACAAGTACGCAAAGTTCAACGAATCGATAAAGTATTTTGCTTAATTATTTCATCATCTGCTTGTTAAACTAACGTTGACATTTTATTTCATTTGGTATGTGATTGCGTTTAGTTGTGTTTGTCGTAATTCTAGTTGATAATTACAACAACAACAGCAACATATCTGTGTATTATATGTATGAAAACACTTGCAGTATGCGCCTCCAACGATAACGAAGCCGGCGATTAAAAATTTCCCTCATATCAGGTCCGAATCGGAAGCTTATCAGTTTGTGGACTACGTGGGGCGGTCGTGTCCCCTAATTTATATAAAAAAGGTATAGCAACTTGAGAACTGATTCAGTTACACTTTGCACTCAGGAAAGTGAAGAACACGGGAACATGTCAGAGCAGACGGGATCTTTAATGTCCTGCACATTTGTGTGCCTTTTGCTGGCATTCTTTGCTGGCCAATCTTTGCCCGTGGAGGGTGCAAATATTTTGGGCGTATTCACCAGTCACAGTCCATCACATCTGATCATTCATATGTCCGCGATGAAGGCGTTGGCTGAGGCAGGTCATAATGTCACCGTTGTATGCACAACAGTGCCAAAGGTCACGCACAAGAGCATCAAACAGATTGTGATACCATTGACTGCCGAGGAGGAGCAGATACTCAATGCTGGCATGACGGGCATGGCCAAGGAGAAGCCATCCATAATAAACACATTCAAGAATTTGTTCGGTTCACTGTCGATGTACATTGACAAACAGGCGGATGTGTTGGAGGACGAACGCTTCACGGATCTCTACAAGAACAAGGATAACAAATTCGATGCGGTCGTCTTCGGATTCTTTTTAAATATCTACCAAGTTGGGTTGGGATCCCTATTCAAGTGTCCTTTGATTGTGAGCTGGTCGGGTGCACCCATGTCCATCACTGATGAGTCTGTTGGCAACCCCGAACTGATGGCCCTCGTGCCCACCATGAATGTGGCAGTGACACCTGGTCAACCCATGAACTTCAAACAGCGATTGAACAACTACTTTGGCACAATGCTTTTCCGCTTTATTGGATTCTATCTGGATACAAAAAATGTGGCATTTTACGAGTAAGTAGTGCAGTTAACAATACAATCGGTATTCCAATGGTCAGTATGCTTGGACAGCATCAAGAGATTAGATTCAGTTGAAATGCGGAGTTTTTTCCAGTACTTACATATTTATTTATTTATTTATTTAATGTGAACTAAAGTCAGTCGACAATAATAAAAATACTAAAGTAAAAATGCAAATTAAATTAAATTCAATATTTAATTATTAAAAAATAGAAAATAAGAATTATTAATTTATATTTTATTATCGATTTTTGAATTATTTGCAGACGTCTGTGGGGTAAGATTCCGGATATGATCAGTTATGAGGAGGCGAAGAAGAATGTGTCGCTGGCCTTCTGCAATAGTCATGGAATAAGCGAGGGACCCGTCAGGCCAAATGTGCCGGCAGTGATTGAGATTGGGGGCATACAGATTAAGGAGAAGCCCGATCCCTTGCCACAGGATGTTCAGGAGTTTTTGAACAATGCCAAGAATGGTGCAATTCTGCTCAGTTTAGGCAGCAACCTAAAGAGTGAAAATGTGAAGCCAGAGTCTGTTGAGAGGATCTTTGAAACGCTGTCCAAGCTCAAACAGAAGGTGATCTGGAAATGGGATGATCTGAAGCACCCGCCCGGCAAATCGGCAAATATACTCTACAAGAGTTGGCTGCCCCAAGATGATATACTCGCCCATCCCAATATCAAACTGTTCATAACCCATGCGGGCAAAGGAGGCGTGGCTGAATCTCTATACCATGCCAAGCCCATGTTGGCGCTTCCCGTCTTCGCCGATCAGCCGACCAATGCTGATAAGCTGGTTAATTCGGGCTATGGGCTTCGCGTCGATTTGTTAACCCTGGAGGCGGACGAGTTTAAGGCGGCCATCAAGGAGCTGCTGAAGAATCCCAGCTACACCAAAAAAGTGCAGGCATTCTCGAAACTCTATCGCGATCGTCCGATGACACCTCGCGAATCGGTTGTCTACTGGGTCAACTATGTGCTGCGATATCATGGCGCTGTCCATATGCAGAGTCCCCTTGTCCACATGAACTTTATTGCTATCAACAATCTGGATGTGTACGCCTTACTGGCTCTTGTACTCTTTATCGCCTCGCTGATCAGCTTTGCTGTGCTGAGGTTCTGCTACCGAAAATGTTGTGGAGGCAAATGCAAGCCACAAAAATCTTGCCAAAAGTCAAAGGCCAAGAAGCACTAGTTTTATTTATTTCCAATAAGACGATGCGTGCTTAAATGTAATTAGTTAATTAAAGACGACCATAAATTTCGAGATATGTACATAAACATAAAAAATGTAAGAAATTTTTTAAGATTTTTGTACCCATTAAAAATGGGAGAAGGGCGAAATAAAGATGACCAAAAGTGTGTAACAGGCAAAATGAAGACTGTTTTATTGAGCATTAACAGATTTAAAATACAACTTAGCAGAGTTTCCCTCCTAATTACTGTTCGCACCTTTACACTGCTCACTTTTAATCTAACCAGCGCAAAAATCAGTTCACATTGTTTGCACTGCTTATTATCAAAGTTCATCCACTGTTAGCTGCTTAGTACGTAACTGGTATGTAAGCATTGCATATGTTAACAAGCAGTTTGCTTATTAGCGAATTTCCACACCTATATACAAGAAATCGATCACAGGCTTCGTTAGAATAGCCTGGACCTCATTCGAACTGCATTCAAGGAATATAGGGTCAATCTAATCTTGAATACCTGCAGCCGAGTCATTTTCAGAGCTTAAAAATGTTATTTTTGCTGCAAGTCTATTTATAAAATGAACTTAAATATGAATTTAAAAATGAATGAACAAACGACAACATTATAATATATATATTTATTAAATTTGGCTGTACATTTAACGCCTAACTCTCTAGGAGCGTATTTGCTCCTCCGAGTCTGTGCCAAGAGTAGCTGCTGGTGGAACTGGTGGCACCGCTGTGTTCTCATTGGCAAGAAACTTTTGCAGACTTTGCTGTGTGACGAGGCCGCTGTCATCCGCATAATGCATGAGATCACAGATGATGGGCGATTCTACGACTAAGATGTACTGGCACGTCTTTGGCTCCAGCAGGTACATGGAGACAACTGTGCCGCTGTTCGTCACAGGTGTGCAGGTCAATTTAACGTCCACTTCGCGCGGCAGACCGCTGCGATCGCAGTGGGTGCCCTTCTCATAGTGATGCCAGAGGGATGAGGTGAAACCGGGACGCCGTGCACCCTTATCGGGATTGGAGCTGGCCCACAGCCGATGCGATTCCTCGGAGAAATAGCCCAGAAATAGTTCCACCTCACTGTTCTTATCCTTATGGAATTGACGAACATGCCGACCATAACAGAATTCGTATTTCCACCAGCCGGTGCCCTGTGAAAGGAATACACAGTATTTTCTAGGAATTATATTATATTTCTCAAATAAATACTTACACCCGTTAAACAGTTTTTGCCCGAAATGAACTCCTTGATGGGAGTCAAGTCATTTAGAGGCGCTGGCGTTGTGCCTCCTAGCCCACCTCTGGACAACACTATCTGTTGATTATCATGATCCACCTCGATGTCACCATTGGCCATCAGCTCCAAGATGATTTTGTCCACATCGCCGCTATACTTGAACGTCACAATATCGCCAATATCAGTCTTCGAAAACATTTTGGGTGGCTTTTTGCTGTCCTTCGAAATGAGTAAGTCATTTTCACTCTCCTCCCATTCGTTAAGCTCCTGTCGCAACATGCCGAGTGGCTTGTGGGGTTCCGTTGGTGAATTGAAGCATTTAATATAGATCTCTTTCGTCTCCTCGGCGTGGAAGGCGGGTATCGCACACAGCGATGATGTCAAAATGATTGCTTCGTAATTACACGACGACGTCTCCTTGAACGAGTAGATATCATCTTTGCCATGGGGATAGCACACATAACGCGCCATCGTTGTGCGTGGCGCATTGATGATGTCGCACAAAGTGCCATCGGTGAATTCCATTTCAAAATACGGATAACGCGTATTATCGATTTTCAGTGTTTTGTACTTTGGCTTGCTGTCCGTTTTGCGTTCCGCTTCCCATTCCTTTTTTGCCAGCTCCGTTTTCTCGTCACTCCACTTGCCTAAATAGTACTCCTGCAAATTGACATTCTTGCCCTCTCGCTCCTCATGATACTGGCGCACATGATGCCCATGGCAGATTTCGTACGACCAATACGCCTCAATGCGAAACGAACATGTCTGCGCTGAGAAGATCGGCTGAAGCAATCCAATAGGAGCTAAAAATTAGGAGCTTTTTGCGAGTGATCTCATTTAAAGTAAAATTACTATAAAAAAAACATTATGATTCTCACATACACAGCTCTGGTTGATTAGTTTTAGTTGATAATTACAACAACAACAACATCAACAACATATCTGTGTATTCCATGTATGATAACGAAGCCGGCGATTCAAAATTTCCCTCATATAAGCTCCGAATCGGAAGCTTATCAGTTTGTGGACTATGTTTGACTGACGTGTTCCCTAATTTATATAAAAAAGTATATCAACTTGTGAACTGATTCAGTTACTTTTGGCACTCCGGACAGTGAAGAACACGGGAACATGTCAGAGCAGACGGAATCTTTAATGTCCTGCTCATTTGTGTGCCTTTTGCTGGCATTCTTTGCTGGCCAATCTTTGCCCGTGGAGGGTGCAAATATTTTGGGCGTATTCAGCGGTCACAGTCCATCACATCTGATCATTCATATGGCCGCGATGAAGGCGTTGGCTGAGGCAGGTCATAATGTCACCGTTGTATGCACAACAGTGCCAAAGGTCACGCACAAGAACATCAATCATATTGTGATACCATTGTTTGCCGAGGATGAGAAGATATTCAATGCTGCAATGACGGACATGACCAAGGAGAAGCCATCCATAATAAACACATTCAAGTATTTGCTCGGTTCATTGTCGATGTGCATCGACAAACAGGCGGATGTGTTGGAAGACAAACGCTTCACGGATCTCTACAAGAACAAGGATAACAAATTCGATGCAGTCGTCATCGGATTCTTTTTCAATTTATACCAAGTTGGGTTGGGCTCCCTATTCAAGTGTCCTCTGATTGTGAGCTGGTCGGGTTCAGGCATATCCACCATTGATGAGTCTGTTGGCAACCCCGAACTGATGGCCCTCGTGCCCACCATGAATGTGATAGTGGCACCTGGTCAACCCATGAACTTCAAACAGCGATTGAAAAACTACTTTAGCACAATGCTTTTCCGCTTTGTTGGCTTCTATCTGGAGACGAAATATGTGGCATTTTACGAGTAAGTAGTGCAGTTAACAATACAATCGGTATTCCAATGGTCAGTATGCTTGGCCAGCATCTAGAGATTAGTTTCAGTTGAAATTCTGAGTATATTGCAGTACTTACATAATTATTTATTTATTTATTTAATGTCAACTAAAGTCAGTCGACAATAATAAAAATACTAAATTAAAAATGCAAATTAAATTAAATTCAATATTTAATTATTAAAAATAGAAAATAAGAATTATTAATTTATATTTTATTATCGATTTTTGAATTATTTGCAGACGTCTGTGGGGTAAGATTCCGGATATGATCAGTTATGAGGAGGCGAAGAAGAATGTGTCGCTGGCCTTCTGCAATAGTCATGGAATAAGCGAGGGACCCGTCAGGCCAAATGTGCCGGCAGTGATTGAGATTGGGGGCATACAGATTAAGGAGAAGCCCGATCCCTTGCCACAGGATGTTAAGGAGTTTTTGGACAATGCCAAGAATGGTGCAATTCTCCTGAGTTTGGGCACCAACGTAAAGAATGAAAATGTGAGACCAGAGACTGTTGAGACGATCTTTGAAACGCTTTCCAAACTCAAACAGAAGGTGATCTGGAAGTGGGATGATCTGAAGCACCCGCCCGGTATATCGGCAAATATACTCTACAAGAGTTGGCTGCCCCAAGATGATATACTCGCCCATCCCAATATCAAACTGTTCATAACCCATGCGGGCAAAGGAGGCGTGGCTGAATCTCTATACCATGCCAAGCCTATGTTGGCGCTTCCCGTCTTCACCGATCAGCCGAGCAATGCTGATAATCTGGTTAATTCGGGCTATGGGCTTCGCGTCGATTTGTTAACCCTGGAGGCGGACGAGTTTAAGACGGCCATCAAGGAGCTGCTGAAGAATCCCAGCTACACCAAAAAGGTGCAGGCATTCTCGAAACTCTATCGCGATCGTCCGATGACACCTCGCGAATCGGTTGTCTACTGGGTCAACTATGTGCTGCGATATCATGGCGCTGTCCATATGCAGAGTCCCCTTGTCCACATGAACTTTATTGCTATCAACAATCTGGATGTGTATGCCTTACTGGCTCTTGTACTCTTTATCGCCTCGCTGATCAGCTTTGTTGTGCTGAGGTTCTGCTACCGAAAATGTTGTGGAGGCAAATGCAAGCCACAAAAATCTTCCCAAAAGTCAAAGGCCAAGAAGCACTAGTTTTATTTATTTCCAATAAGACGATGCGTGCTTAAATGTAATTAGTTAATTAAAAACGACCATAAATTTCGAGATATGTACATAAACATAAAAAATTTAACCATTTTTTAAATATTTTTGTACCCATTAAAAATGGGAGAAGGGCGAAATAAAGATGACCAAAAGTGTGTAACAGGCAAAATGAAGACTGTTTTATTGAGCATCAACACATTTAAAAAACAACTTAGCAGAGTTTCCCCCCTAATTTCTGTTCGCACCTTTACACTGCTCACTTTTAATCTAAGCAGTGCAAACAATGTGAACTGATTATCAAAGTTCATCCACTGTTAGCTGCTTAGTAAGTAACTGGTATGTAAGCATTGCATATGTTAACAAGCAGTTTGCTTATTAGCGAATTTTCACACCTATATTCAAGAAACCGTTCACAGGCTTCGTTAGAATAGCCTGGACCTACTCATTCGAACTGCATTCAAGGAATATAGGGTCAATCTAATAAATGTTGGCAAAACCTTGAATACCAGCAGCCGAGTCATTTTCAGAGCTTAAAAATGTTATTTTTGCTGCAAGTCTATTTATAAAATTAACTGAAATATAAATTTAAAAATTAATGAACAAACGACAACATTATAATATATATATTTATTAAATTTGGCTGTACATTTAACGCCTAACTCTCTAGGAGCGTATTTGCTCCTCCGAGTCTGTGCCAAGAGTAGCTGCTGGTGGAACTGGTGGCACCGCTGTGTTCTCATTGGCAAGAAACTTTTGCAGACTTTGCTGTGTGACGAGGCCGCTGTCATCCGCATAATGCATGAGATCACAGATGATGGGCGATTCTACGACTAAGATGTACTGGCACGTCTTTGGCTCCAGCAGGTACATGGAGACAACTGTGCCGCTGTTCGTCACAGGTGTGCAGGTCAATTTAACGTCCACTTCGCGCGGCAGACCGCTGCGATCGCAGTGGGTGCCCTTCTCATAGTGATGCCAGAGGGATGAGGTGAAACCGGGACGCCGTGCACCCTTATCGGGATTGGAGCTGGCCCACAGCCGATGCGATTCCTCGGAGAAATAGCCCAGAAATAGTTCCACCTCACTGTTCTTATCCTTATGGAATTGACGAACATGCCGACCATAACAGAATTCGTATTTCCACCAGCCGGTGCCCTGTGAAAGGAATACACAGTATTTTCTAGGAATTATATTATATTTCTCAAATAAATACTTACACCCGTTAAACAGTTTTTGCCCGAAATGAACTCCTTGATGGGAGTCAAGTCATTTAGAGGCGCTGGCGTTGTGCCTCCTAGCCCACCTCTGGACAACACTATCTGTTGATTATCATGATCCACCTCGATGTCACCATTGGCCATCAGCTCCAAGATGATTTTGTCCACATCGCCGCTATACTTGAACGTCACAATATCGCCAATATCAGTCTTCGAAAACATTTTGGGTGGCTTTTTGCTGTCCTTCGAAATGAGTAAGTCATTTTCACTCTCCTCCCATTCGTTAAGCTCCTGTCGCAACATGCCGAGTGGCTTGTGGGGTTCCGTTGGTGAATTGAAGCATTTAATATAGATCTCTTTCGTCTCCTCGGCGTGGAAGGCGGGTATCGCACACAGCGATGATGTCAAAATGATTGCTTCGTAATTACACGACGACGTCTCCTTGAACGAGTAGATATCATCTTTGCCATGGGGATAGCACACATAACGCGCCATCGTTGTGCGTGGCGCATTGATGATGTCGCACAAAGTGCCATCGGTGAATTCCATTTCAAAATACGGATAACGCGTATTATCGATTTTCAGTGTTTTGTACTTTGGCTTGCTGTCCGTTTTGCGTTCCGCTTCCCATTCCTTTTTTGCCAGCTCCGTTTTCTCGTCACTCCACTTGCCTAAATAGTACTCCTGCAACTTGACATTCTTGCCCTCTCGCTCCTCATGATACTGGCGCACATGATGCCCATGGCAGATTTCGTACGACCAATACGCCTCAATGCGAAACGAACAGGTGGGCGCTGAGAAGATCGGCTGAAGCAATCCAATAGGAGCTAAAAATGAGGAGTATTTTGAATACCAGTGATCTCACTTAATGTAAAATTACTATATAAAATCATTATGATTCTCACTTACACAGCTCTGGTTGATTGGTTTTCTCCTCTTCTTTGGGCATTTGCAGTGCAGGTATTAAACACTCGTACTTCTCCTTGTCCTGTGTATAAAATGTGCGCAGCTGATTGCCCAACTCCTAGCATATATATGTATACCACACATATATTATTTATATTCTTATTATATTATGCAGCTTACCGGTTCATTCAACAAATCGGGCACATTAAATGCTATTTTGTATAGCACGGAATCATCAAAGTCTTTGGCATCGTGCGCCGTTGCTGTTGTTGCGAGCAGCAACATTAACAACAGCATTTTTGGTGACAAATTGTGTTTTAACTGTACTACGGCCTGCATTTTCAATATGTTATTTTGTCTGATTTTAATAATATTATTTTCATTGCACACACAAATTACACGTCGTCTAGAAAAATAATAAACATCTGATTTTGCAGCTGGTGCTCAAACGTGAATGACACATTAGGTTGCCGCTGCGTGGTGAATGGCAAACAATGTGCGCACACCGTTTTTTATTTCTGTAAATATTTCTGTTTGAATAAAAAGAATCGTTTTATTTATTTAACGAATATTTCTGTATTTTGTCAATTATTGCTCACTTGAAGGCAATAGAAAGTAGTTTCTTAATTATCACTGTTTGGAAATGAATTTGCTACCAACATTTGTTCCATGACAGTTTTAACGTATCCGGCTGTCACGTCTTAGCGCAGGTTATCTCAAAGTCAGGCACGATCGTTTTATAATGTTAACAATAATTATAATATAATAGTTACACTGGTAACATATGCATTGATCAATATATCTTAATAAAATCACACAACATCTTCTTTTCAAAGTGTTTTATTTTCATAAAAATTAAATTAGTTTCCCTATCTGCTTTCTGCCTCCTTCGATCCAGTTTTTTCTGTGTTCCCCGTCGACCAGCCTGTTTCTGCTTTTCTATCATGATCCAATGGAATTTTATCAATGGCATCCAATATGAACTGAAGGGAATGCGCTGTGCGTGGTAACCAATTCATAATACGCGATGTGGTTGAAGTGGTTGATGGACTCGTGGCTTCGCTGTCATCCACAAAGTCATCGTCGCCGCCAGAGAGGGAACGACCAGCGCCCAGATAATCCTGATAATCGTAATCGCTGGTCAATGGATTTACTTTGGAGTAGTAGATGGCAGCAAAGGTCGAGTAGATGACCAAAAGAGCGGTGCCAACCTGGCGATTGCATAAATAAATATTAAATACAATTTAAGGTATCACATTTCAGATAACATACCTGGAAAGCCGCCCAGAACTTGTAGGATCCCTCCGTGATGACAAAATCATAGTAACCCTTAAGAGGATCGCCCTTAATATAACGTCCCTCGCCCACGTCTGAACTTGCTGCGCTTGGTTCTCGTTTCAATCGCAGCCGGCTTTCTGAGCTCTGCTGAGTCGAATCTCCCTTGATTGGCGCTCTGGGTTCTACAATAACTGTTGGCTCTGGAGTCACCTGATCGGAGGAGTCATTCGAGTCACTTGTACTCCTGCTGGTGCTCCTTGTTGTGGTTGTTGTACTTGTTGTTCCCTTAGCTTTCTTGGTCTGATTACGCTGTCCGAACTTATCTCCCTCAATGCGTGGCGGTTTCTTTGAGTTAATCCTCGACTTGATCTGCTGCTGCTGCTGCTGCTGTTGACGCAGTCGCTGCTTGGCCAGACGCTCTTTTTTCAACTGCTCTGCATTCGCCTCATGCCGCTCGGCGACTTTACCCCAAGCGCCCGTCAATGCCTGATAGAGATCCCACACTTGCTTCAGGATTTTCAGAAACGTCACCAGTGAAGACTCTTGAGGAAATGGTGCTGTGGACACAGCATTAACGGGACCGGGCACCGAAGCCACCTGCTTGGAGCTTGCCTGCTCCATATGTGGACGCGGCTGGAAGCCCATTGGATAATCGTACACATCATCGTATGCGGCATATGGTGGACTAACAAAATTGATCATCAATTAATTAGTTAAAGTTTGATTGGGAATCTGATCCCGAATATAAAAGGTTTATTATCACACTCAGAAAAAATCGTCAAGCTTTTTAGAAATTGGCCATGGTTTCAGAAAGTACATCTAAAAAAAAAATATTTCTAATTTTCAAGGTTTTTTTTAAGTTTACAAGCAACTCTAAAATTAACTCTCTTTTTAGAAACATATAGAAACATTCGAGATAATTTATAACTTTCTAAAAAATAAAAAGCAACATCATATTTTTGGAACTTTCGATTTTGGGCTAATAGCTTGATGGAATACTTCATATGTACATACACAGTGCTTGAGAACACGTGCTTTAAAAAACATTGCCTTGGAGTCAAAGTTTAGGATGTATATTCTTTTAATCATTAAGAGATCTTTTAATATGATTTCAGCTGGTTTCAGATTATTACAAATTCGACATTTATTTAACGATATTTTCTACTTACCGATTGACAGCAACTGGCTGCAATTTGCGATTATTGGTGACTGGTGATGGAGTCTGTGTGGCATATTGCCACTTTCCGTAGAATGAGTCAAAGGGCCGTCCCTGCGCAGCTCTACCCTCACTCTCCGAGGGAACAGAGCTATCAGCCTCGCTGTAGCTGTCATCTGCCTCCGCTGATTGTTGACCATTGAAATAGTCCTCAGCCGCCGCATCGTAGTAAGCATTCGTCTCGTCGGAGTCGGAGTCGGATTTGGGTTCCGCACTCTCTGAATTGACAAGCACCGCACTCTGCTCCTCGTAGTAATTTTTACCATGTCCATTTACAATCTGGCTGTCATTTGCATTAGCATCTCTCGCTATGCGTTCAACAGTTGCAGCGATCTCATCGTCCGTTTTCTTAGTCGGTGGCTGAATGTGTGACCACAGGCGATTCACAATAAAGACCTGATCCAGGGACTGATCCTCCTGTGAGGACTGGGAACGACTCGCCTCCAGCAGAGCAACGCACACTAAGGTCATTGCGAAGAGAAGCATGCCCAAGATTAGGGTCCAAACACCCGGCAAACGTCGTCTGCTTTTCACTGGCATTTCCGTGTAGTCCAACATAATTATTGTATTCCTTTAGGCTTAGTCCTTGTGTTGCGCGGAAGGCAAGCTGCCGATCGGTTGAAAGTCTACTCGCTAACTAAATGCAGAACTACAGATTTTGAGATAGAAAAACTCCCAACGAACTGGACCTAGTTGTGTGCTTGTGTGTGTGTGTGGTTGTGTGCGTATGTGTGGTGTTAATGCAAGACAAATGTAAGTCGAAGAAATGCTTTCTAGAATATCTTCGCCACCAGCCTGGTTTTAAGGTGCTAATCTGTTGGCGGCGTGGGGAATATTGGACCACTGCTCCAGTTTCAGATTAACGGTTCTTTCGGCAACGAATGCTACACCAATTATCATCCCCATGCACATATATACATTTATTTCTAAATATATATGTATATCTATCGATCCATTTATTTATGCATAATCCAAGCCTCATGCGTCTTCATTTGTTTACCAAAAAATTCTTTTTCGCGGTGAAAGTGCGCAACATGAAAGAAAAAAATTCGACTCAATACTTATTCGAGGAAGCAACAAATCTCCGTTCTCAAGATCGAGATCAAAGTCGAGCGTTGAGGAAGTGTCACCCCAATTCCAATGAGCTGTCTGTCCGTCCGTCTTCAACATTGGAGTGTGGTGTATGCCACGCTCTCGTGTTGATTTTACATGCTGCAACATAGATGGACACATATCAGCATCAAATCAAGCACAAGAAGTATATAGAAACCTGAAGCGTGGCCCATTCATTATATTTGACAAAAGAAATGTAAATGAAGATGTTACACTCTTCTCAGTTGCACTTTTGTTGCAACATCTATGGGCAGCAACAATTATCACAATTATCAGTTTGTAGAATATTAAATACTACTTAAATTAAATACAAGAAAATAAATACATCTATTTTTCTGAGAAGGAGAAAATCGTTTTCAAATTGAAAAGGATTGATTGATTCAGCAATAGGAAACTATTGATATATCTTAGAACACTTACTTAATTCAGATTCTGCTAATATTATTTGCTTAGGCACGCGATTACTATTTTTTTTAAACTTGCCACAAGCATTTAATAAAATAGTGCCCAAAATTAGAGTGGCTTTGCCAGAAATCAATCGAGTGGCAATGAAATGAATACGTGTTAAGAGCAGAAATGTTTCCGATTGTTCGGTACGTTGTAAAATGTAAATGAAAATTCGAGAGTTGATAAGGTAGAAGTGACCTCATGATTATTATGATAATAATGATGATGATTAATACCACCTTGCGCCAATAGCAGAAACACTTGAACAACAACTTGTTGTTTATTGTTTACCAAACATTGACAACTGCGCAGTAAAAAGCCGGCAAATTGAGAATTTCGAGTGAGAACGCTAAGAATAGGGTGGACCTTTTTTTATGGCTATAGCCCATATTTCTTGTGCGATATTATAAATATGGTTAATTATTGAGCAAATAAAACGTTTAATTAATTGAAATTGTATATAGTTTACGTAAATATTTATATAAGAATTGAGTTATATATTTTGAAAAGACTAGTAACTAATAAAATAACCGTGTATTTAATTGTTATAAGTAAAAAAAATATATATTTATACAAATTTATATAAAACTGAGCTGCTCCTACATCTGAGGTGGTATCGCAACAAAATTACCATTGAAGAACAGCCAGACTGAAATGAATATATATTTATATATAAATATATATAAATAAAGTTATATACATATATATATATATATATATAATATATGCATGCACTCAACAAGAGTAACTTGATACAAATATAAAATTTGTTAGGTTGCATGACAGATAAGCCAAATATATTAATTAAATATTTTGAATCATATATTATATCGTTTTTTACTGTACACTCAGTAATCAGATTAAGTAAACAAAGCAAACGCAGAGTAATATAAGGTCACAGATTCTATATTCATACATGTATACATATATGTACTGCATTTTAGTAAATCAAAAAGATGAAAATCATTGTTGTACAATATCTTTCTTTTTATTTAATTAACTATAAGTAATATCTAAGGAACACTTAATAATATACAGTCAATATTTGTAAGTAACCAGTATAAAGTGCCTTCACTTTCTCTTTCATCTTAATCAACATTTGATATGGGTAATATTTATAAGTCGTAAACAGTTAGTTTTTGCACGCCTTCTTGTTGTTATTGTTGTTGTTGACGAGCTTGGTTACAGCTTTTCTTGAGTGTCCAGATGGATCATTATGATTGGTGTGCTCACAGGCCTCCTTCTTGGACCGCTGCTTTCCGCTGTGGCCACTGAAGATGTGTTTGCCATGATCGTAATTATAGTGCTCATATTGATCGTTGCTCGCCTCAGACATGTTGAATAATTTAAGATTCTTGACTTCTTGAGATATTTGCTTATATTATGACTTTTAGATTGTTTTCCAGAGCAGACGTCTTTATGGCTTGAGTTTGGCAACCGCAATGAATTTGACTGCAGTTCAAAGCGTATAATGAAAACTTAAAATCGTTTAAAGTACGACGCCATTCACTATCTCAATTTGTCTATCTCTCTCTCTCGCTCTCCCTCTCTTGCTCTCCCTCTCTTTCGATCAAGTTTGCCTCGCTGAGTCTACGCCTATTTAGGCTCTCACAAAAGCTCACAAAGTATCAATAAACACTGCGCAATATTATTTTTATGCACTGTCAACTATTTTAAAATATTTATTGTTATTTTTATTGATTTGCGAACATAAACTTTGTTGTATGTTATATACTAGACAGTAGTCACTTGCTAACGGAAACTATTCCTATTATACAGTTGATTTTAATAATAATTCTCATTTAGTAAAGTGCTAATTTTCTATACACCAACAATTCACACCTAAGATTAATTCATAATTGATGATTTCTATAAACCAATTTTAAACGATTTCTCTAAAAACAGCTAAAATTAAATGATTTGAGTATTTTTCTTGAATTTTTGCTGTACTATATCATTATATTTTTATACTCCATTTATTACTTACTTATAAATACAATATATACACTAAATAGAATTATTTTCATTACATTCGTCAATTTAAATTTCCAATCCTGACTATGAATAATGAAGTTTTTATCATTAGATGAATGAGATGACGATTCGAGTTTCGATTTGTTATGGCATTAATTATATTATTAAGTCTGGAACTTCACTTCTTAAGAAGTGGTTCCTTTGGCAGTAGCGTTTTCATGCGTTTAACAGTTGTCACAGGCGATTCCGACGTAGTCTTGCGATTATTTCGCACTGGCTCCGTGGTCTTTTTGCTCTGCTTGCCACTAACTGGCATCAATGCATCAATGGGTGGTAGAACAAAATCGTCGGGCATTTTATTTTCAAAGGAACTATCCACCGTCTCCGGCAGTTCCAGTTGAACCGCCTTTTCCGTATGGACACGCTGCACATGCTCCTTCATCTTGTCCGAGCGATGACTACTGAAGCCACACAGCTGGCACTTGTAACGGTTGAGGCCGCCCTCCGTGTGCTTGAGGGCGTGTCGCTTCAGATTCTTGCTCTGACTGAACTTGCAGCCACAAATCTCGCAAATGAAATCACGTCCCTGCTTGTGCGTCTCGATGTGCAGTTTCATGTTCTCCTTGCGATTCGCACGATGCTTGCAGCCGGACACAGTGCACACAAAGAATTCTCCTGTGTGTAAGAGCTTGTGACTCTTGAGTGCCTTCATGTGGGTGGTGCTATAGCCGCAGACATCGCACAGCATCTGTTTCTCTGGATTGTGGACCAGCATGTGATTGCTCAGGCCCTGTTTCCATTTGAAAGCCTTGCCGCAATGTGTGCAAACATGCGGCGTTTCCGTCGAATGCTTTGGCTGATGGACGAGCAAAGCGGCTCTAGTACTAAAGCGATTATCACACTGCAGGCAAAAGAAGGGTTTGCGCACATCGGATCCATGTCGACGCAAATGCGCATCGTATTCCCGCCAATCGAGGAAGCCCACCTCGCAGAGAGAACACGTCAAATGCGACGGCTCACAGCTAGTCATGTGATCAATCATCTTCTGCACTTGGTAGCACTTGAAATCGCAGCCAATGCAGTAGTTCACTTTGCTATTGGATTTAACAGCACGTGGATTCTTTAGCTAAGAAATAACAATTATAAATAAATAAATTACTACACATTTCTAACGCTCACCTTAAAATAACTTTGCTGATTCTCAAAGACAACATCGGGCTTTGTAGCTGGCTGCAGATTATCCTCTGCATCAGCACCTCGCACTGCACTCGGCTCTGGACCCATGCTGACATCGCTGCATTGCTCAATTTGGTATAAATTCAAGAGCTCCGTTACGGAAAGTATCTTGGCTAATTCACGAAAGTGAGACTCATGCTCCTTGGATACAGAGACAATGTCCTCGTAAAAGAAATCCACAATTGTGTGCAGGCAAACAGTACAGTTGAAATTGCGTATGGTGACCTTAAGAGGATTCTGTATGGAGAATTGCTGCTGCTTCTGCTGATTGAGGCCAATTAGCTGGCTCTGTGCAGCCACCACGCAAAAGTGAACGCTGCAAGTGCAGGGGGCATCATCAGAGTCCAGTTGCAGCTGTAGATCACAGAACTGGCCTGTGCGTCGTTGATTGTTTAAATAATTTGAGACTTTTGAGTGCAGCGGCTGGTGCAACGTGGGCTGAATGACTGGCGATTGCAGCATTGCACACTCAATTTTCTCGTTCAATATAAATATGAAATGTAAACAAGCCGAAAGCTTTGTTTTGAATCTGCACACAACAGCTGATCGAAATTGTCATTCACACGGAAGCGTTGACAAAATGCATGAAATTCAAAATGCTTGCATGACATGCAACATGATTGTACGTTATTTTAAATATGAAATACATACAAAATTGAGATTTCAAAAATAAACATTAACTGAAATTTTCATGTAAACTATTATATTATATATATTATATGTAATTTAATTAATAGGCACACATAAAATAGCGATAATCTCAAATACATTTAACATCCTGCTATGTCTTGGCCGCTTGTTCAGGAGCAACCTTATCAATTGTTTATTCAGCAGTGATAAGAGATTTGAAGCGTTGGGGGAAGCTTCGTGGGAGCTGAGCGATTGTATGAACAGTCGCGAATAGAACTGTGAATCAAACGGGCGTGTTAAGTGATAGACAAAGCCAAAAATAATATAACAACAGTTTCTATATATATATACAAAGTAGATTTCATCGCAAAAACAACAATAAAATGGAAAGGTATAATATAGTAAAACTTTCCAAAGTAAATTACTAAAATAAGTGCTACTTTCTGCAGCATTTGGCAGGAGTGCATATCATTTTTGAAGACCTTACTGTGCTTTATAGTCGCACTAATGCTGTTGCCATTGTTGCTGGTATCATTTCTGTGTGAGTATATATAATGTCTATAGAGATTTCTCGATCGCTGACCCAGATAGGCCAGATAGGCCTCATTATAATCGAAGCAGATCGAACATGACCGACTATAAATAAACGAGGCATGGGTTGACTAACCGCCCATTCAGCCAAAGGATGCCCAGCATTATACGATTCGCTTCAAATCGCCTTCTTGTCGATAGAGAGAGGGCGACGTCGGGATGGGCTGCAATACCGCACGCTCATGCCATTGATAAGCTTTGTTTGTAAATAATCATAATAGCAGCGACGAAGCGTCGCTGATTACCTGTTGCACCTTTACGGAACCCAGACGAGCGACCAAATCAACCTTTGACCAATTGAATTACTCATAAAATTTTTTTGCCATAGATAAGCCCGCTTCGACTTGTGTTTGGCGGGTGGGTGATAACACGATTAATGTCTACTTGAATAACTTATTAACTAGCAGAATAAATATGTGTCTGATTTCGACAATGTTTTAAGTAGTACTGTTTAATAATCGGAATATATGTACCTATACACCTTGTCAAGAAAGTGTTTTGACATGGGAAAAATTGATCTTTTTTAATTTCTTTTGCAAAAATATACTTTATTCTTGTATCGTAAATATTTTATATTATTTTGAAATTTAAAGGATTCCTAAAACTTAAACTAGTTTTAAAAATTAATTCAATCTTTCGACCTTGAAGAAAGTGTTTAGGTAACTTTACAACTCCCTTTTGAGAAATTAGAAATTATCGTTTATCTTATTTATTTACTAACCTTTCTATTTAAATTTATCCGTGCAAGATCATTTCTATGTAAAAATCGAATACCATGCAATATAACAGCATGATATACCAGTTGGTATATTATAATTGCCAGATTGGGAAAATGTACATTTTTCGTAAAGTAATCCACACTTATGACGGATTCACATCCGAGTAAATAAATTCTTATTATAAAATTATTATGATATACCTTCCACTTTTTCATTGCAGGCGCGCACTTTGCCAACGAGCTGGCCAACTATGTGCTGAGCATCAAATATCCCAATCTGACCATATCCAAGTCCAACAAAATACGCACACTGATCGATACGCCCAAAAATGCTGGCATTTTTCACTTTCTGCTCCAGGTGGAGGGTCCCTGTGACTTTGAGCGGATTAGGCGTGCCTATGCGCTGCAGTTGACGGAGCTAAAGGATAAAGCGGGCATCCTCAAGTTTCCCAAGCTGCGACAGAAACTGGTCACGTGTTGGGGTCAATATGCCTGGGTCAATGATAGCAGGTGAGTTATAATATATCAGTTATAATAATAAAATGATTCTTTATATAAATCATTTTTTAAGCTACATTCTCTGCCCACAGTGGTTTCAATATCAACAATCACGTTCTGCTCAGCAATCCCAAATATCGCGGTCGTCCCGTCAACGAATCGAATATACAGGAATATGTCAGTGAGCTGGCTGCCAAATATATACCCTCCGATTTGCCCCAATGGCAGGTGACCGTAATACCCAATACGGATAACGCACAGCCCTATTATATACTGATTAAGCTGCATCATTTGATCATTGCCGAGGAGGAGGATTTGCATGTGGGCGAGATGCTGCTGCTCCAAGACACGGATCGTAAATCAATTATGGATTTGACCAGGCCAACTGCCACTAGGCAGCACACTCACTTTGTGCGTCAGCCGGAGCATATCAGTAAGCTGCTCAATCATGTGTTGCATCTCGTTAGCTGTCGCTGGCAGCAGTTCATCTATGAATTCGAATCGCTGGACACACCCGATGGGATCAAATCGCATCCGGATGCACGGAATCTCAGCCAGCTGCTGTCGCTTGTGCTGATCGTTGTGGTCAATGTGGTTTTGGGCTATTGGCGCATCCATTCCATGCGTCGCAAAAAGCAACGTCGAACCGCTGGTTATCATAGCGATGTGGGTCTGCTGCAGACGCTCTATTTGCTGCTGCAGCACGAGTTGGAGCAGCGTAATCTAAGCTGGGCAGTAGCCCGATCCGCCCTTGCGTACAGTCTGCAGCCGTCGAATATTGTCAAAGCCTGGACACGTTTCCTTTGGCAACTCCTACTGAATTATCTAATCCTGTTTCCATATCATATCTATTGTGAACTGCTGGCGATTCGGGATGTGCTGCTGCGTGGCCGTACGACATATAGCACCACCTACTGTGCCCGGCTGTATCTTTATGTGCCGCTGCTGATTTATGCCCAGCTCGAAATGGTCATGATCTGTTATGAGCTGTTCAAGGCGCCCAGGAATATCTATGAGGTGCTGTTTGTGCAGCCCACCAAGGAGCTGAATATATTGCATAAGAAGTCCTATGCCGGCAGAAAGATTGTCTCGTTTAGTCGGTCCATTGATGGCGCACTGTTGCGCGAACGTCATCAGCATTTGTTTGGCCAGAAACTCAGAGAATCCGATTTTAGCTTGGCCTGCTTAGCGGGAGCTGTTCACGATTATTTCAATACGTATGCCGATAAGGCAACGGTGCCGGCTCTCCTGAATACCACCTGTCGTACAATATCCAAAGGCTACTTCACTGATCGCAGTGGCGATAAGTCGGAACATATTGGTGGTGTGGTATTTTTGCAGCTGCCTCTGGGCTCACCAGATGCCCTAAAGACCCAACAACTGCACGAGATTATTGATCGCATACGCAAACAGCAGATCATGATATATTTGGCCTCCATTGGACAGACCAAGTACAGTCTGCTGACAGCCCTGTTGCCACATGTCCTTACGAAGATCTTCATCAATTTCTTCTCGTACAATTTTCCCGTTACCATCACAGAGATCTATGGGGCGGCAGATACACAATTTCAGTCGGCATGGGGACAGCGAGTGCAAGATGTGCTCCTGTTTAGGCCGCCGCAGTCGAAGACATGTTTGTCTCTGAATCTGCATCGATTTGGGGACAAGTATAGGTTGGCTGTTATGGCAGATACTCATTTGGCTCCTGATCACACACTGCTCACCCAATCGTTTGAGCGTTATATGGAAACAGTGACACTGTAAAAAAAAAAAAAACAAAATAAAATAAAACTATTTATCCGACTATCTTTGCTTTATATTTCATTAAGAAATAATGTATTAAATTTCGCGCGCTATTCTAAACAGCTCGCATTTGCCATTCGCTTGCATGCGCAGCCAGTGTACAACAACTCTGTGAAATGTCGTTAGATTCAAATGTGCTGCTGTGATAAGTTCGAAATGGAAATATAAATTTAAATAAAAAAAAAAATAAACAACCAATCAGAATGAAAGTTTAAAGAAAAATTGAACATTGTGCAAACGCTGCTGTCTTTTCGAGCTTGATTTAACACGCTAATGCCAAATGTAAGCAGAAATGTTCAAGTTAAAACCACGTATAAAAACAGTTGCGGCTTAAGCAACGGGTTCAGTCGCTCTTCGAAGCCGGGTCTTGAATGTCGCACATCGGGTTCACGACTTTTCGCATAAAATTACGTGCCATTTTATTTATAGGTAATATTGTGATGTGTTTATATCAACGGAAGTGATAAAAGCGCGAAATGGGTGCCCAATGAAAAGGAACAATTTCAATTATATTTACACATGCATTTGACTTATAATTGATAATTGAAGCAATCAATAATCAAATACAAAAGCATAAGCAATGTGTAAATAGAACATCAATTATAGGTCTAAAAATAATGTATATTTTGCAATTAGCTTAAACATTCGTGCGATCTTTGTTGTCTTTGTTCTCCTCTCATAGAACAAATGGAATATTGTATTTTTTACGCGATGCCATATCAGTACATCATCTAATCAAATCAAATCAAATCAAACCTTGCTATAATTTCGCTGAGCTTGTAGAGTGCCGCTAGACAATAGCAAAAGTTAATGAACAAACTCACAGTGAAGCAAAGTGCTTAATTCAAATTCGTATATGAATTTATAGAACATCCGCTTTATAGAACAATAAAAATAGTCATAATAATAATGATAGTGCTGCTTTTGCATACCATGTATAAATTAATGTTAAGGGCACGCTGCAAATTACATACTCTTTCAGATAAAGTGATGAAAGCATAATAACAATTGTAACTAGTGAGTTCTCTTTCATCTCATCGCTATATGGCTCTCATATTCCAAGTACATCGTCTATATGTACTATATATGTTCCCGAACAATGCGTTACATACTTTACCATAAATTCATGACACTCTCGGCAGGTTTATAAAAAAAAAGCGCGGAAAATGAATTTGATTTGCTTTTTTTTTGTTTCTTGATTGCTTTTTTTCTCGTGTGTGTTTCTCGTTACCTTATGTGGAGCTTTTGTTACTTATAGGGTAATCAAATCGGCACCTATATAGGCACCTCGAGGTTTCCAGCGCGGAAGCAGTTGATTGTCGCCTCTCTGGTTACTTAATATACGCTGATTAACTATAAGCGCAATCAAAACAAATCAGAATTAATTCAAACCGAAAGTCTGAGACACAGAGATGTTGCAACTGGTGTTCATCTTGGCGTTATGCATCTGCCCCGCACTCGCAAAGGAGCAGCAGCGACAGGATGGGACACCTCAACTGAGACTCTGGCTAACGATAAGCGCACGCAAACGTTTCCTGGAGGTGTCCTGGAAGCATGCTCCGGCTCTAGATGGGGATAATGTTTTGTTAACTGTACAGGATCCACATAGTTTTGAGCAGCGTGTTCTGCCCACCGGCACACCACTCGCATCCTTCAACAGCGATAGTGTGGAGGGCAGCGGTTCGAGTGAGGATCAGGTGGCATTTATACCGTTTCATGGTTACACCAGCACGCCGGGTTCTGTGCCAAAGACGCCGACAACTGGGGCACGCCTGCGTTGGATTTCGAACGAGGGCAACAATGAGATCGTTGCTGCAATTAAACCAAGTCAATCAGCCCAGTGGTTCACCACCGGTGTGCCCTTTGATTATGACCTCTCGCGCAATGTGAGCACGGAGAGTGCCTGCTACGGCTACTGGGCCAGCTACATCGATGCCCACGGACGCATACTGGCCAAGAGCTGTGTGAGCGCCTATCCGCGCTGGATGAATCAGATGCGTGCCGTCTTGGGTGGACTGCGTCTGCGAGATCTCTTCATACCCGGCACCCATGATTCGGGCTCTTATCGACCCAATTTTGATCCGCTGTTGCGCGAGAGTCTTGTGACCAAATATGCTCTCACCCAGGACGATGATATCCGTGGCCAGCTGCTGCACGGTGCTAGATACTTGGACATTCGAGTGGGTTACTATCGCCCCGCGGAGGAGAAGTTCTTCATCTATCATGGCATCACGAAACAGCGGCCACTCAACGAGATTATCCAGCAGGTCAAGGATTTTGTGCTGGAGACCAATGAGATAGTGATTTTCGGAATCAAAGAGTTCCCTGTGGGTGAGTGCACTTGAGCAGTGAAATGGAAGCCTTAAATTGAATCTCAATTGAAGGTTTCGGCAAGGGTCTGGGCGTGCATCGGCTGCTGGTCAGCTATTTGCGGGAACAGTTCGGGGATCTTGTTGTGCATCCATCGCTGACCTGGCACTCGACCATGGAGGAGATCTGGAGGCGAAAACAGAATGTGATATTGGCTTACGATAAGCACGAAATGGTTGAGGAGTTTCCCCAGCTGCTCTTTGGCGCCGTCGATCAGCGCTGGGGCAATGTGCAATCCTGGACGCGTCTCGAACGACATTTGCGCTTCATCAACGATTTCGATGTGTCGTAAGTCGGGCAATATTATATATATATATATATATGACTCAGTTGATCTATGGTATACCCTTCATTTTCAGTCGCTTCTCTAGCCGACCTGTGGTGGATATGGCGGAGTTAACACCGCAGACCTGGGATGTCATACTGGACAAGCATGGAGGGCTACGCAAAATGGCCGACAATGTCAATTGGCGCATCTCGCAGCTGTATCGGGACGAGCTGGGCGGACATGCCAATATTGTGGCAGCGGATTTCATACGGGGCACAACTCTAATCGATACTGCCATCGATTTGAACAAGCGCAAAATAGCGTATTAGACAAAAAATAATGCAGATCAGATATATATAGATGTATATATAATCATAAACAACCTTTCATAACAGAAATGGATACATTCACAATAACATTTATAAACTCCAGCTGAATAAGTCACAATATTTGCTGTGTTGTGTGTGTTTTACAAATTGTAGTATATTGATAAATATGGTATATACTTAGTACTAATTATGCTTATAGTTTAGATTCCCTAAAAGTGTCACCACTGAGGCAAGTACATACTTCTTGTATGTATACTTTATATATGTACGTATATTTGTAGTTAAGAAACTTAAAGAGCTTGCGACTGCCATCATCACGTGAATAAATACAAACGATAATACAATAAGCAATGTTGTAACTGGCATAAGCGATTCCGTCGTAACGGTTTGAGAGGAATGCTAAATATCATACAAATGGATTTGGCATTTTCAATTACTGCGCCATGGCTGGACTCATGTCGAATATCTGTTTTCTTCTGGTAAACTAAATGCAATGCATCGGGTGCTAAAGCTGATCCGGTGGATGGGTTATTCATTCTACTCAAGCGACTCGTTGGACTCGATGATCGTTGTGTTGAAGATGGCTCGGCACAAATTAACCATGGCATTCGAGAGGCGACCATAGCAACGGGGCTTCTTTTTCCAGGCAATGCAAACATAATAAAATGGTATGCCTGCCAATGTGATGGCTATGCCAATGAGCAGATTGGCGGGCTCCTTGAAATTGGGCAGCAGCACCAAAGTCACACAGATGGTCATAAATGTAATCGGCAGTGCCAAATGCACTTTAATAGGACGCGGCAGGTTTGGTCTAACAATAAGAGAGATATTAGCTAGTTTGGATAATGAGTTATTTAAAGGTCGAGATAACTTACTTCTTGTGGCGCAGCCACAACATGCCCGCTATGCTGGCCACCACAGACAACCAGAGCACGGAACTGAAGTAGTTAATTAGTTCATAGACGTTGTCGGTCAAGAGCATGAGTAAAGACATCAGGCACTGTGATCAAATAAAGTGTTAATTGAAGCTAATTATAATAAGTAGCAGGATGCAAAAAAAGAAAACAAATTCACTACAGCTTGTTTCAAGAGAATAAAAAGCTGTGAACAAAATCTTTTTAAAAAAATCTTTTAAATCTTTTTAAATAAACAATTTCGAGCGAAGTTGCACGAATCATGCACAAAAAGACTTGGCTTGTAATAATCGATTCTGTTTTGACAAATCTAATATATAATAATATATGTCTTCACTTACCGCAAATATCAAGGATGGAATCGGTGTCTGTTGCTTGACATGGAACAGTTGAAAGAACTTGGGCAGATGACCCTCCTGGGCGCCAGTGGCGAAGAGACGCGCCGATGTAAAGAGAACACCATTGACACCACCAAATGTGCTCAGCGCCACAAAGATGGGCACCATAAAAGCCAGCGGGCCAAACATTTTGTTGCCAAAGGTCACCGCAACCGCCAAGGAGCTGAGCATCTCCGGCTTGGAAACGACAGCAAAGTAGGCCAGATTCACCAGCACATAGATGCCCGTGACGAGTGGCATTGCAATCCAAATGGCGCGTGGCAGATTTCTGGGATGGAGGAGAAACAGGAAAACATACAAATGTGAAATGTGTCTGGAAACCATTAGGCAGGGGGGGAATAGCAAGAAAAACGGCAAGCAGTCAGCACTTAAACTGATTGCTGCGTCTTATGTAGCAAATTGAATTCATTAGGGAGCAAGAAGCAAATGCGGGCGCAAGGGCTCAAGGACGTGCAACAAGTGGAAATGTGGGCAAGTGGGCCAGCGGGCGCCGCAATAAAACTTGTTGCCGCCAGCCAACGCATGACGCAAATGGCAAAGGGCTTCCAGCTATGAGGGTTGTTTGAAAAGTCAAGAGGCACAAGGACATACAGAAAGTCAGTGAATACTGTTTGTGGATGAGTTGGCAAATACCACAAAACATAAATTAATCTTCTTTTTCACTCATTCCTGCCATTGATAAACTCACTTGTATGGATCCTGCAGCTCCTCGGTGACAAAGTTCAAGTAGTTCCAGCCGCCAAAGGCAAACAGACCCGAGTAGAAGGCGTAGCCAATGTTGCGAGCACTATAGCTGCCCTCCCAGGGATTCGAGAAGTTATCCAGCTTGCCAGTGGCCATATAATAGAGGCCAGCGAGTATTATCATTATCAGAGCCAGCAGTTTGCCCATCGTAAAGATATCCTGCACCTTCATGGATACCTTGACCGACATGCAATTAATCGCAGTGAGTAGACCTTGAAACAAATAAATATATATATATATATATATATATATATTATATAAATAAATATTACTTACAGAGGCAAACAGCTGCCAGCAGTTTGACGGCAAGTTGTGGGGGATCGCAATCCTCGAAGAACGGCTTTGCCGCATAATGCGCAAAAGTCAGTGCAACAATTGTCTGGAAAAAACATAAAAATTCAACAACAATTTGCAATAATTTGGAGATGGACACTGAGCTAAGCAGCGCTTTCACTGCAAACTCGATTGCGTCTGTCAGAAAATAACATAAAAACTAATTAGAACTGCAAGCGACATTCCAAATCAAATTTCAGATTTCCAGCCTGTGGCTTGCAACACACTTGTTAATCGAGTTTTATTTTGAATTCGCAGCCAACTGTTTTTACTTTTCTTGGGAGAAAGTTCGCGTTGTTGGCGAATTCTCATCTAATTGAACACAATTCTGGCCGAAGGTTGACATTGCATCAATTGTTTTGATCAAAGCAATACAATTAGCGAACAACATTGAATAAAAACAACAATAATTCAATAACATAAACTATTAGACAATAAAAACAAGAAATAAATGTCAAAACAAGATTCCGCAAAATGCTGATCAACAATTTATATATATAAGTAAGTCAAACCTGAGTTGTTGGCCGGATGATGAGCAATGCGATCCAGAGACGCAGAAATCCAACAAGTGGTCCAAATGCGACCAAGAGATAGGCATAATCGCCACCGGATCTGGTGATGCTTGTGCCCAACTCCGCATAGCAAAGAGCGCCAATTGTTGAAAGAATGCCGCAAACCGACCAAATCAAAAGTGAACTTCCGACGGATCTGACAAAGAAATAAATGGAGAGTAAGAAGAATATTAAATAAGTGGACACAAACACAAACACACAATGGATTCCATTGGGGCACAAGTAATTCCACAAGTGTTTGCCAGTTTTGGTGTGTCTCTCTGTCTCTCTGTCTGTCTGTCTCTGTGCGTTTGTGTGTATCGATGAGACGTGTTTATTTTTGGGGCATATACGTGCAATTTATTGTTGCACATAATCAACTGCAATTCACTTCGAGCTGATGCAACAATTCTTGGCGATTTCGCGAGCGATTTTCACTCAAGGGCAATCGGAACAAGGCTTAATTACTACGGCCACTTTCCACCCACATAACGGAATTAATTTCAATTGCTCTTTTTCAATTTACTATATAAAATTTAGTGCTATTGACCTTTTAGTGGGTTCACGTATCTTAATCAACTCGAAAGAAAGAAAGCTGTGAATGCAAATTGTTTGGGATTGTTATTAATCTGACTCTGAAAAATTGCAAAGAGAATTTCGAATTTGATTCAGTAGTTGGAATTTCCAGTTGAAAACTATTTAATTGCGTATTAGGAGCAATTTCAGTTGGTGCCATACTCACTCGGTGTAGTAGAAAACACCCGTGGGTGCTATAAAAATGCCCGATCCGATAATGGTGCCAACTATAATGGCCACACCATTGATTAGAGTCAGTTTCCGCTTGAGCACAAGTTTTCCATCCTCTCCAGTTTCGGTCTCGTCTTGTTTATCCTGGCCATATCCATTGGTATTGTTGGCTTCAACCAAACTTGTTGTCACCCCATTGCCATAGCGATCGGTCATTATTGGGCTATATTTAGACTATATATATATATATATAGACTATGGCAGTTAACGAGAGTCCAGATCTTTGCTTATAGTTTTGGCTTATAGTTGCTGGCTTCTAATCAGACATTAACATTGCCACTTTAACGAAATATTTGAAAAGTTCTTTTTAGTATGGAAAAATGTGGGGGAATATTTCTGTGTAATTCTCTGTTTTTAATTATTATCTTGTAACTGCTGTTTTTCCAAATTCGATAGTAAATAGATAGTAAGAATATTTCAAACGTGTCGTTTTCATTGTCAATTGAATATCAGCTGAAACCAGTTAACAGACAGTTAGCCTTGTCTAACTTTCAATTTATTAACTGAACTTTGTTAAAAAAAAAGCCTCAAATATTATTTTGCAAGCGTAATCAAGTTTACAGCATTGTCGCGTGCCAAATGTTTAGCGATTTCGTCACTTATTTGGGTGGACTTGAGTTGAGTCGAAAATTGTTGTAAAATGCACTTCGCGTGGCAACAATCATACTTATAGATTTTATTTCTTTCTAGACAAATGTTGCACATACAAAGTATTCTTTTTATCTGCATTTGCAGAACGTTCTTTTTATTGCACTTATTGCACATTCGCTTTTGTGTTCACTATTTGCGTTACCATTAATTGCAACAAATATGTTTGCGCGACGCAAAGCACACTGCACCCATCCAGTCGAGATACGCGTTCATACTGATTCGACAGAATGGCGCGTTGGCATAGAGACGAGACCGGCGTTTTGGCGTTCTCTGTGCCAGGCTCTCCCCAAATTTGGCGTAAGAGTAGGAATAGATATGCTCTCGTGGCAATCACGAACGCAACACATCGCAAGGCGTGTCGATCGAACTATTATATTTTATATACATATATTTATTTACATTATATCTTTTCACTTACATTTAATGAAAAGAATGTATTTCATCATTTAAAAAGCTTGTAATCTAATAATAATAATTAATTAACATACTAATACATCCTCACTCACATAATCATAATAATTAATACCAATCAGCCACAATTGTGTCTGCTCGTGACACGACCCAAGCGCTACTCTATCAAAGAGAGCGCAAACACACCTTATCAAATTTGGAAGCATGCGAGTGCGCAATACCGGAAACTAATTAGTCTGGCAATGCCAATGCTATTTTCGTTTACTTCATTTTGTTGATATCTAATTTAAGCGAAATTTGCCGGATGATTGACAGCCCCCAATGTGTGCAATTTTGTTTTGGTCTACACATCGATAAGCGGCAAATTCTATCGATGTTAATTTGCCATTCACATGTGCAGCTGTTTGTATTTTGAGCAAGTTGTCATCCCTTCAGTTTTTGTTTTGATTGTGTGTTGCACGTGTTTTGCCAATCTTTGTTGAAAAAACTTAAATTTCTTTACAATGTCCGACAAGTAAGTGCCTAATAACTAGTTAAAATATTGCAAAAATAGTACTAATATCATTTCATATACTATGCAGATATGCCGTACCCAACAAACTGCCTGGCAAAACAATTTCGGTGCTGAGGCATCGCAAGCGACGCATTCAACAGGATAAATCCGTGCTCGAACAGAAACGCACGGATCGCATTAAACGGGTGAAGAAAGCGCGTACACATCACAAATTCAAGCGCGCCGAATCCTTTGTGATGGGCTACCTGAAAGCCGAACGCACTTCGAAACGCATCCGTCAAATAATTCTACGCACAAATATCACCGAACAGAGCGCCGAAGCAGCGGACGAATCAAATCCACGACTGCTATTTGCGATGCGTCATGCGGGCAAGAAGATCTTTGATAAGACGACATCGGAAATATTCAAGACACTGCACATGGGACAGCGTCACAATGCAGTCTTCATTGAGAACAGCAAAGAGAATCAGTTGCTGTTGCGCGTCATCGAACCCTTTGTGGTTTATGGTGTGCCAACGTTGAGCACCATTCGGGAGCTGCTCTTCAAGAAAGGTTTCGCACGCATAGATGGCAAAAAGACGGCCATACAATCGAACACCATGGTCGAGGAGCAGCTGGGCGCGAAGGGTATCATCTGTTTGGAGGATATCATACATGAGATCTACACGGTTGGACCCAATTTCGCTGCAGTCAATGAATTTCTGTGCGCATTTTCGGTGAGTCCGAGTCTAACTTAGTCTAAGCAGTAATCCTGTATCCTAATCATAATCTTGTTTAATTGCAGCTATCAAGTCCACGCGATGGCTGGCAGAAGAAAGTCTCCGTTCCGTTCAAGCGTGGCGGCGAATACGGCGATCGTGGCAATGCCATCAATGACTTAGTTGCGCGCTGCCTCTAAATGAATAACTTGAGAAACTAGTAGACTTTTAAGTATAAACACAGAAACACACTTCAAATCTTAAACAAAAACCAACAATTAGTTAAATATAAGTTTAAATACACCTGAGCGATTGTAACTTTGTAGTCGTTTCTTCTTTGCCCAAGCCACCGAAATGTCGATAGATGATTCGACCAGCGGCCATAGCCATGCGAATATTGAATATCAAACGATCTCCTCGACGACCACACAGCAGTTGAGTTTGGAGCAATCGGAGCGTTTGCACGATCGCATCTCCAAGGCGCAGTTGCAGAAGCTGTTCGATTTATTCAAATCGTCGCCAGATCAAATGGTCGGCTATTCGGATTTTCGTCGCATGTTGGAGGATGTTGACATTACTTTTACGGATTATACGTATACGCGTCTATTTCTGAAAATCAATCAAAATAGCGACTTTAGGATCGATTGGAATGAATTTGTTTCGTATCTGATATTTGGTTTCCAGGAGGAGGATCCCAGCAATCAGAAGGAGGCACTGATTATGCCCATTTCGGCGCCGCCAGTTGTACGCAAAACCGAACATCGTTCGGCCGTCTGTTGCATAACGCTGCTCAAGGTCAAATCGGATCAGACACCGATGGAGGAGATACCCGAACTATCGGCGAACTATTCATTTGGTGGCGAAGATTCTCCAGAGAATTCAGGCATGTGGGTGACGGCCAGTCATGAGGGACAATTGCGCTTCTGGAGCTCACATATGGAACCGCTGCGCAGCGCCGTCTCCGAGAGCAGTAAGTGAACTTCTTTACAATCTTCCAATATATATAAATGATCTGCTCCATTGCAGTTCACTTGAAGATGGCCACGTGGATACTGGCGGTGCAGGCACTGTCCGATGTGAGCATTGTTTGCACCGCGTCCACGGAGCGCGAATTGCGTTTCCATGAGACGATCGCATCGACATTTACGCTCCGCATGGTCATCCGTAGCTTACCACATGCTGTCTTCTGCATGAGCTATGCCTTCTACAACAATGGCAAGACGCACTCCAAACTGATCTTGGGGGATTATGCTGGAAATGTGCGCATTCTATCGTTTTCACCATATTTACGCGGCCCGTTCCAGGCCAAACCGGGAGCGGCGTTCGTTGAGCTAGTGTGGGCGGATGTGCTGAGGGGCCGGATACCCTTGTTGATACCCCGTGAGCACATCAATCTGCACAGTGAGCTCATATCGTGTGTCTACTATTCACTGCACATGAACACCCTGTTTGCCTCGGCCGAGTATCGGAACACGAAAAAGTATCGTGGTCGTTGTCCGGGTCTGATCATGGTCAGCAATGACGATCGCAATAATTTTCGTATACCACTTGGTGTATCCGTCTTTTATGTGGCGGAGAGCAAGAATATTCTGGTGACTGGCGGACCGGACACGTTTGTTCGCATCTGGGACGTTTACATATCGTCGGAGCCATCGGCCATACTCACTGGCCACAATGGTGGCATAGTTGCTGTCTTTGTGCAGCCGGAGGAGAACAAGGTGTACAGTGTGGACTATCATAAGGTCATCAAGGTATGGGACCTGCAGGAGCACACACTCCTCCAGACATTCGGCGAACTAGTGCGCATCATTCATCACAGCGAAACGGACATTCAGTACTATTATCATTCGCATCTCCGGGAGCTATTGGTCGCCGGGCGCAAACTCATCCAGATCAAGTGTTGTCCTCGTGTTCGAGTCGATCTCACCGATGGCAACACGCATGCGGCTCCCGTCTCTGTGGTCCTCTACAATCGACTCTTTCGCAATATTGTCACGTGTGGACTGGACAGCTATATAATTGTCTGGGATCCGTGGTCGGGTCGCCGCAAGATCATCATGAAGAATTGCCATACAAAGATGATCTATGGTGAGATCATTGATATTGAGATAACAGCGGCGTGCTTTGATCCGCTCGAGCAGTTTCTGTTGACTGGTGCGAGGGATGGTTCCCTTAAGATCTGGAACTATAATAATGCTGTCGTTGTGCGCAATATGAGCATTCAGCCGGATCAGGAAGTAACTGCCGTTATTTGGGTGGTCGATCGGTGGGTGACTTAATCCATATTTACATACAAATTTACGGATAGTTTTATTTTATACCCTGGAACCCATTGAAAATGTGTAAGCTAGCAGAGGGAAGCATCTGCGACCCCATAAAGTACATATATTCTTGATCAGGCTCAAAAGTCTAGTTGATATAGCCATGTCCGAGACTAGAACAGCTAGGGTATCTTGTAGTATATCCATCTTTGAATTATTTAACTATAGCTTTCTCCCAATTGATGACCTCTCCTCTTCCGCATCATATCAGCATATTGGCCATGGGCTGGGATCGACAGGTGACCGAGTTCAATGATGTTGCCGGTCGCGAATATGGCGATCCAAAGAAATGGTCGAAATTCCACACAGATGACATCACATGTGCGGATGTCAAGTTGGGCGAGGGCGTTGTCACCGCCACCTATTCGGGTGAGATCATCTTCTGGAAGCTGGAAACGGGTCAGCCGTATCGGCGCTACAGTGTCATGAATCCGCATCAGTTCATTGAGCTGAAGCTCAACGCTGAGGAGGAGAAATTGACGCGTCGCTCGAAGCGTATCTCCTCGCTAATGGGAGCGGGACGACGCACGCAACCGATCCTAAATTTTAAGCCGGATGAGATTAAGGACTATGGCGCCAACATACCCGTATCCGTGCAGGCAGTACTATTTCTGCAGAAACGACCCATGACCAAGGATCACGGTGAGACAATTCGATATCAATTCTATCGCTTGTGCTTAGTTCATAAATTGTTATTCGTTCAGGGAGTGTTTTCATTTCTCTGGATACGGGCTACATTCAGGTGTATTCCCATCATCAACATGGCGGTTTCATCAAGGAGTTCTTTGCCGTACACAAAACGGGCGACTGTGTTCTGACCATGGCCACAGATCGCAAGAATCGATTCCTTTATACGGGCACCGCCTTTGGCTACATTAAGACTTGGCATATTGTTAACTATTGGTGAGTATTTAAATTATACTCGGATACCGAAGGTAAAGGAACCTTTAGGCCAGAAAATCAATCGAAAGTCGATTAACGATAAGCGAGTCGAAAAAACAACATATCTACTACAATCTTCCACAATATTTTAAAGTTACCAAACTTGCACGGTAGATTATCCAAAAAATTTGTTTCGGCTACGCCCAGTCCCACTTTACTAAAATCGGAATATCCTATATGTTCCACAATTTTAGAGCTAAAATTACTAAACTCCACTAGAAACATCGCTCAAAGATCGTTAAACTAATTTTCTGGACCACATCCCTTTTCTGTGGCACCTCTGTTATCAACTGGACGTTGAGGCGACAGTTCACTGTAGCCAGCTACCTTGCCTGCTCGCTTAACAAGAAAAACATAAAGCAACCACACAAATTGAGTCTAACGACACGACTCATTATCCGGCATACATATGTAGCCAGCTTGTAGCCAAGTCATCCATCCGCCCACAAAATTCCTCTTTTGCTTGGCCTTGCGTGTCGGCCCGAATTCCAAACAACAAACAGACAACTTGTTTTTTGCCAAAACTAATAAATAACTCATAACGAGAACGGGCGTGGGTTAATAATAAACACAGTCATTCAAATTTCCATGTCTCTGAATTTGGACTAAAGCTAAATTCGCTCGTTTCCGTTCCGCTGTCTAGCATACCGCTGGCGGAGACGACGGAGGTGTGCATGCCCAGACTGCGACTGGACTTCATATTCCTGCGCAAGGATCTCTTCCTAACGCGGGCCAAGCGTGTGATACGCAATCAGCCGGAACCGATGCTCGTTAGCTCCTACAAGGGACATCTGAAGGCCATCAATTCCATTGGTTTCATCAATTTGCCAAAGATTATATTCACGTAAGTAACGATATATTGTGTTCTTGGATTATTTAAAGTATATATAACCGGAAGAAAATCAGACTGAATTTTAGAGGGTTCTTCACCTATTTTAACATTTCACTTAGGGCAATCCTTTCCAAAGTTCAGAAAAATGTGTCCTTATATTTCGAAATTATTCCTGAAAGTAAGAATAGCTATTTACTGTCCAGAGCGACTTACGAAATTTCAATTCGATCTTTTTTCTGAGTGTTCCAAAATCAATCATATTTAATACTTCTTTCTAGTGGCAGTCACGACTACTCCTGTCGCCTGTGGACGCAGGGCGGACGCTACTTGGGCACTCTGGGCACTGTGCTGCCCTGGTCGAAACTGACACCATTTGAACTCGCCGGCGAAGATAATCGCGCCTATCGCTTGCCGCCCGATATCAAGAAGGTGGCCAGCTCGACAACACTCAAGGTGATCTCGGGCATCCAGCATACGGGAACAGTGAAGCGGGCGAAGGCGGTCGAGGAACGGGAGGATGAACGCGATATGGAGGAGGCGGCGAGCGAAGTGAAGAACATGTTTGATAGACCGCTTCGCGAGCCCATACTGGGCAACCATTTCGAGCTGCCCGGTCGCAGTGTGATCGAGCAGCGCATCAATTTGGATACGACTGAGTTGTGCATACCTGTTTACACACACCTGCGTGTTTATCCATCCGAAATGATTGAGGATCTGCCGACGCCGCCCATCATTGGCCAGGTGCGTTCCGAGAACTTCTTGGATCACTATCTGCCCGTTGTTGGCAAAGTGGATCCCCATAACTCGGCCATTAACATACGGGAGCCACAGAAGCGGGCCAAGGCCGGCTCTAGTTCGATGCCGGCCAGAACTAACTATAGCATGGGCAAACCCAAGACTAACTCGGTGCTGGGTATGCCCAGATCATCGGGCTCTGGTCTGTGTAAGCCCAGGACTAGCTTCACTCTATCGGAATACAGTCCCGGCAGCTCTAAGGTGGACTTGAGCTCAAGCAATATGAAGAGCATCCTGCGTACAGGCAGCCCCAAGGCGGATTACAGTTCAGACAAAAAGCGGGCTACTTTCAATCCAGGCACCACATCCAAGACGGACTTGAGTTACAAAGCTGGCAAACCAAAGACGAGTTCCAAAATAGGCGGCAGCAAATCGCATCAATACTAATTCCAATTGCAATCCTTGTATTTAGTAATTTGGTTTCGTTTTTTATTCTTTTTTTCTTTGTGTTGGGCAATAATATTTGGATGCAGCAGTTGGGATCTGCTTATGAAATTAAAGGTATTCCTCTGTTTCCTTCATTCCTCCTTCATGTTTGTAGCATGCGTACCGCATTGTACATCTGGGCGACGGTGACGAGCAGCTTGTTGGAGCCCGCTTGTCGGCGACTTAGGCATCTATAAATATGGGTTATCAGCTTGTCCAAAACGATGACATCGATCTCATCGGGTCGCGAGGCGCTTATCGTAATGCTTTGCTCCGTCACCGAATCCTTCTGCAGAGAGCACAGATGCGATGAGGATGACGATGTCGATGTCGATGTGTGTGTGCGTGAGGTTGTGTGTGTTTGTGTGCCTGCTGTCAGTTTAGGTCTGTGGATAATAAACGACGGCTGCACTTACCAAATTATCCAGATAGGCCAAAAGCTGATGGCCTACTGAGGCGATCTTGAGGAACGCGGATTGGGAGCCATCCGCAAACAGATTTAGCCGACGACCGGCAATTTCTAGAAGCAGCCGACCCAGTTCCTCATCATCGCTGATGTCCGCGAGCAGCACTTGTGCCTCCGCATCATAGCCAAAAGCATACAGTTCCACAACCTGCAAAACAGCACAACACTTAAAATCCACCAACTGAAATCGAGGATTAAATCAATCTTTCACCTGTCTCCGCAAAATGGGCAACTTGTCCAGTTTCCAGCTGTCGGCGAGCTGACAAATCTTGGTCATGTACAGCACATGGTCGAGTATGTAGAGCTGCTCGAGATCCTCTCGTATCAGATCCATGGTGGCCGCAACCACCGAGCAAAGGAACACAGTGCGCTGCTCCTGCAGGACAAGATCTGGTGCAGGCAATCCATACGGCAGCTCCTTATTAATATCCGAGAGCAGTGCCTTGTTCGCCAGGGCATCGAATAGCGTTGTCAGCGGACGCGAGACGCGCAACTGGAACTGTGCAATCAAATGCAGCACGGAGCAGAGCTGTGTTTGCAGCTGGAGGAGATCGGGCAACGCATGATGCTGCTGCAGCGCCAGAAACTGCAACGGCAGCTGACCATCACTGAGCGCCTGCTCGAAGCGCAGCTCGCGTTTCCCATGATCCAGCGAACTGGTGAAATGCTGCAGAAACTCCAAACAGAGTTCGAGGAATTCGGGCACCAATGCCGCTGACATGTCCAGATCTTGTTGGCACATCTTATCCACCGGCAGGCGACCCACTTTCTGCATCAGCTTGGCTGTCGCCTGCAAAGGAAACTTGAGTGTCGCTTGCCACAGCATGCAACAGATGCCATGCTTTAGCGCAAGATCAGGCGTGCGAAACTGCTCCAGGCAACGCAATGCGGCACGCATGTGCTCCAAGGAGGCCAGCTGCTTGCTCCAGTGCACCATATGCTGCCAGGCCATCAGGCTGAGCAGCACACCCGACTCCAGACTGAATGGGAAATGTGCACGCAATAAGGCCAAGCGCTCCAGCACCGGTTCCAGTGGTTCACTCGGTGTGCCGGCTTCTAGCTCACACTCCTCCTCCGCCATCTGCTCCTGCAGTTCTTCCTCCTCCACTTTGCCCTTCTTCTTCTTATCCGGCTTGGACTTCGGCTTGACCTTGGCTTGACCCACTTCGGGCTCGTCATCGCTTTCGTTTTCTGGCGGCGTTATTTCCACAACCAGTGCGGGATCTATGCGACTACAGCTTAACCATTTGGCCGTTAGCTCAGATACGATCCCCTTGCCACCGCTCAGTATGTTCTTCAAGCTGCAGTCAGGCTGTTCGTACGGCAACTCCGGACCAATCGGTTTGCGGCACACTTTGGGCTGCCTGCAAACAGAAAATCCTTTTTGATAAAATTACATGAAAATAAAAAAAAACACTTTACTCAACCCAAGTATAGCGCCCAGGACAGCCACATCCTCCAGCTTGCCGGTGAGCAGACTCCACTGTGCCTCATCATGCGATATGGTCTCCCAGCGTTCCTCCTCCTCGGCACTCTCGTCGCAGGAGCCGTCTCGTCGACTGTGCCACAGCTGAACGGCGACTGTCTTGCAGACAATCGCCACCAACAGCCCGGAGAACTGTTTGCTCTCCAGGAGCAGCTCACGCACCTGTTGCCACCACGGCGAGATGGCATTATAAGGATAATTGCTGATATCCTCGCCAGCTAGCTCACAAATGACGCGCACCATGGACGCAATGCGCGACATATCCTCGACAACTTCATCACTGTGAAAGGAAGCGTTAAACAAATTAGACTGGTCCTGCAAGCAAATTGCTTCAAATCACTCACCAGTTGCTGTACTTGAATGGCTTGTCCAGCCAAAAGTAGATGACCAGCGTCAGGAGATCCTTGCTGGGAATACACGCCTGAACGGCCCACTCTTTGAACTGCTCCAAGCACAGACTCTGCGCAAAGAACTGACCAAAGAGATCGTTGCTAACGCTGCCATATTTATCCGACTTCTCCGGCAGCAGCGTAACACAATTGGGCGTCTCAATGTTAAAGATGCTCAGATAGTCGACGAACTCCTCCACTTTGTGCTGTGAGTCATCCTGCAGCTGAAAACTGACCTCACGCGTCGCTGGCTTCTCTTCAATGCCCGTATCGAGCAGAATGACCAGCTGATTAATAGTCACCAGATCCGCATCGGATAGTTCGAGCAACTCCAGCGTTGGCTGTTCCTGCAGCTGAACACGACTCAGGCTCAAATAGAGATCGGTTAGGCGTTTATAGTTTTCGATTTGCTGTAGGAACTCTTGCATGGTTTCCTGCTCCTCGGCTTGGGCAAAGACATGGACAATGCTCTGAAATAGTTGCGGCTGCAGTCGTTTGCTTTTGAGCAACATTTCCAAGCACTGCTGGCGCACCTCTAGCGTTTCCAGTTCCCCAGCGAGTTGAGCAATTGCCTCAATTTGCTGCAGCCGATCCTCCCCGGAATGTGTTAGTGCTCGCAATTGATTCCGCAGGCGTCGCAGCATGTGTATATCCCGGGATGTTTGTGAGTTCGTTTCGCTCAGTGCATAATGGAAGGGTATATGCACCTCCTTCAGGCTGCCATCGCTGGGATCGAGGAACAGGCAATGATTCAAGCTGGGCGACTTGCGTGACTCTCTGCCCGGTGCACCCAAGGCACTGTGATTATTGTAGACGAGCTGGCCGCACTTGGAGACGGTAAAAGCGGCCACTTTGGGTCCATTTTGCAGCGCCCAAATATCCAGGCAGCCCATTCGTGGCGCATAGATGACCAGAAACAAAGCCTTGCGCTTGTGCGTCTTAATCCCTCGTACCGAACGCTCCTTGGTGGGCACAAAAGCGCACTGCGCATCCCGATAACCCTTCCACACGCGCAATATAATCGCCTGTTGCGTGTCCACCAGCATCACCCGATCCAGATTATCTGTGACGGCAGCCAGTTTGCCGCCCGGCGCCAGTATTAGGGAGAGGCCATCGCGTTTGCCATCGTAGAGGCGACAACGAGTACGCATCGGTGCCTCCTTGCTGGGCACTGGCAGCTGTTCCGGTTGCCCCGCAGTTTGATCCGGTGCGCGTCGAAAAATGCCACCCAGCAGATTTTTATAGGCCATGCCAAGCACATCCTTGGCCACTTCACCTAGCGACACGGTCTTGTAGCCCTCTTCGGCATGAAAGAAACCCAAATAGGGTTCTGCACCGGCCACAATGACCTGAGCACTTCGCACCGGCGTTGCCTGCACCTTGGCAAAATAGCCATGGGCAATGCTCTGCTGCACAATGTAATCATAGGTGGGTGTCCTTTGATTCGTACTGATCGCGGCATCATTCAGAATACTCTCACGCTCCCGATTGAATTTGTATTTGTGAAATGCAACCACATCGGCGCTGAAAAAACCGCTGCGCTCCAAAGCGCCACGTTGCTGATTGTGCCGACAATTGGCGAGTATGGGAAGTATATCCTCGCCATTGATGAAGCACATGCAGCCGCTGTAGACAATGTAGAGCAGCGCATTGGCTTCGCTGTGGCGAGGCGGCGACAACAGCTTAATGCCCAGCACGGAATCCTCCTGGCAACTGTTGACGACAGTTATACAGTTAATTTTATATACTAATACGTCCCTTCTTGTGTCACCACTACAGGTTGCTAGTTGGCCATAACTTACCACTGTGAGAAGAGCTTGACACCCGCATCCGTGTAGAAGATGACCATGCCCGAGGCGAGTCCAACTGCGATGCAAGTCCACTCGACATCTGTGGCACGCATCATGGGTATGCACAACAGACTCGTCACTATCTGATTGCAATCATCCAGTTCGCCACACCAGCTGAGCGCATAGGTGTACTCATGTCCACGACTGTCCCAACAAGTGGACAGAAAAGCCAGTTTTTCACCTTGGGCCAAAGCAATCGCTTCGCCAGTGGGCGACATGGCGTAGTTGATGCCGCTCAGCCAATTCTCATCTGCAAACAGGTGTTTAACAAGTGTACTAGTGTTGTGTAGTCTAATAATAATTACCAGGTCCAAGGCCAAAGTATTCCTGAACCTTTCGAAAATCTAAAATATTTCCAAATGTTTTCACTTCGCAAGCCATTTTCCTTTGTTGCCATGCTACAGCTGACAATGTAGTGCTGCCAGATCGCCTAACGTACTCAACAGCTGTCTGTTATATAGCAAGATGTGACCAGTCATGAAAATCGATACCATCGATATGAGTATCGACGATTGGTGCATGCTTATTGGGACCAATACAAAATTAAGACCAGCCATAAAAATCGATATGTGCATCGATGACTAGTGCATAGTTATTGGCGCCAATACAAAATACTGTTTGAAAACCAACAGTTCTATTTTTCCCACATTTTGTGATTAATTTCAACTTAATTTGAATAACAATACCTTTAATATTCCAAAATTAAAATATACATACACACCCACATATTTTATGAAAAATAAGCGAAATGTATAATTATTTCAAATCTGATTCCACACCGCTGTCAATGTAGTCTTTTAAGAGAATACCACAACTGCTGGGCAACAATCGAGCCCACTTATTGATGTGCATCAGGTAGCTGGGAATCGTCGCTTCCAAGCAATCGGATCGATGAGCCTCTACAATACGCTTGGCCACCTCCTTGGGATCCAGCAAGCCCAAAATTGACGGAAACTTTACCTTCGGATACTTGCAAAGTCCCGTGTTTGTCATATACGGGAAAATCGTTGTGACTTTTATCTAAAATTGAAAATTTACATTTATTTAAGTTTACATCAGATAAAGTTGTACTCTATACGCTCACCAGATCCTTGTAGGGTCCCTCCCGTAACTCTTCGTGCAGCGCCTCCATCATTCCTCGCACCGCGTATTTGGTTGCACAATATGGCACCAAATTGGACAAACCAACCAGGCCGGCAATCGATGACATGCTGATAATGTGACCGCGATTGTTTTCCTTCATCTGACTCAGGAACGCTTGTATTGTCCAGAATTGTGAGAAGACATTCACATCGAAGACACGATGGATTTCCTCTGCAGAATGCTGTGGCAACGGATGCGTTGGCATTATGCCCACATTATTCACCAGCACGGAGACGGGGCCAACTTCCGCCTTGACACGCTCCGCCAGCGCGAGGACCTCTTCGCGTTTGGATACATCACAGCTGCAAAGCAAAATAAAAAAGAGTATTATTATCAACAGTACAAAAAATGTAAGACTTTCGGTAAAAAATATTTGTTTTAAATAATTCCACATACAGAATATATCAGTTAGCATAATAAAAGAAGAAAAACAATCATTTTTATGAGTAAGGAAAGTTTGTTGACTCTTCAAATAAAATGTTAAAGAAACCGTTCGGTCTCACTTAAGAAAACCTAAAACTTTTGCCCTGTAGGAATGCCTAAGAAAAGTTACAGTTTTGATCACAAGGCGAAAGGCCGAAGAAATATTTTATAGTTTGGCGATAGTGAGGCGTTCTTTTGTAAGGTGTGACTACTGAATGCATGTAAATAATTAAGTTGGTTCTTGGTAAATGTTATGTTGTCATACGAATGTGTTTCAACAGGACAACGGGCCCAAAGTATACTAGAAAAACAGCTGGAAGTGGATTCAGAATCATTTGCAATAAGAGTTTTGGATTGTAGCTCAGGAGTCGTGGAGGGAGATTTATAGTGGACCCAATGCGAAGACTTTTCGGTATTGTATCATGTAACTTCATTCACTATAACACAGTTTTAAATTCCTATTAGAATTGTTTTAAAATTGTTTCGTTCTTTTTTTTTACATTTTTTTAAGTTCCACCCTTTTTTGTATGGCATCAAGTACTTGTAGCAAGCACACGCTGCACACTTAAGGCTTCATTTTTGTGGCTCAACACACCCACCTGAAACTGTGGACGGCACCACGGTTCAAAAGCTTCACCTGTTTCACCGTTTCCATGTTGTTCCTCTCATCGATATCCACACAGATAACAGTGCTGCCGCAGGCGGCATAATGCAACGCCAGCTCCCTTCCAATGCCATGGCCAGTGCCAGTTATCTACAGGTACAGTGATTAACTAATTCAATCAAATAATTAAATATTAAATAAATTCTTTTACCAGCACAACTTCACGACTGATGTCCTTCTGCTTCAGAGGCAACAGCGACTGCATCAGGGCAACAATCAATTCCAATAAAACACGCACGGAGAGTACCAGAAATTGCACAAAATCTTGCATGACGCCAAAAATGCGCTTAGAAGCTGACGTCGAGCTGAAAACAATGTATAAACGATAAATTAACTTATTCCTATTAAATTAAAACTTAATTGCTAACTAATTGCTTAGAAAATAACCACAAAGTGATTTGTGAAATATTCGTTAGCAAATGTTGCAATTTATTGTGGCGTATAGTAGAATTTATGAATGTAAATATGTATGTTTATTTATCTGCTTATGGTCTTGAGACTGCATTGGGGATGTGCACCATTCAATCGGTCAGTGGACTTTGAAAGCAAGCATAATGATGATAATGGGTCTCAACTATCTAACTAAAAACTCCCAACGAGTGTTGACTGTAAATCTTGGCCTAGTTTTCCGTTCGGAATGCATTGACTAATGCTGATGATCATAAAAGTGCATATATGTAAATTAAAATATATATATATATATAAGGTTTATTAACAAACGCCACTTACTGAAAAATTTCGCGCTCAATCATGATTTGTTGTGGATCTCGGTTGCGCGCAGTTCAAAGCTGTAAATTTCAAATGGGACTATTTATTTTTTGCTGGTTTAATTTATTTTAAGTTTTGAATGACATTATTTGTATTTTTTGTTATTATAACAATTTCTTTTTTTTTGTCTTTGAAAGTCACGTCAAATGGTTGCCCCCAAACATAACGGGTAACCGGTAACGGTTAACAGTTTTTCTTCCGTATTTTTTGTTTTTTCTTTTACAACGATTTTTCAAGTGCGGTTTTATTGGCAGACGAAAACTCTGTGGAAAGATGAGCCGAGAGATAGGCGGTGGAAAATGCAACATTTCCACTTTCGTTTTTTGCTGCAAATGCAAAAGTACATGCAACACAATGTGACACACAGCTATTACGCTATGTCAAAAAAGAAACCAAAAAAAGTGTAGGCGGCTTTGCCTCGTTGGACAATACGACAGACGCCTTTAGTCGATTCTGTGTTGCATTTACAACTACCACTTTTGCAATGTGCAACAATTAATAAGCGGCAGCAACGAGGTGCGTTTTTAAAGTCTGTCACTGGTTGATAATCAAGTATTTCACTAATGCCTTACACTATTTACTCGGGTTACTATTATGCAATTGGTGTTTTTGTTTTTTGTTATCGTTGCTTGCACTTTGGCTTTTTTTTTTGATGCGACGGCAGCCCAACTGAAACGCTTCGTTGCTTGCCACCAACTGTTTTAAGCTATCTGCGCGCCAAACCAACGAAACCTCGCCAAGCTTCGCAGCGAAAGAGAGTGCACAGAGAGTGAGAGTCAGAGAGTGAGAGAGCCAGCGAGTGAGGGCGAGAGTGATCCTTAGCAGCAACAGCAGCAGCAGCCACAATTGAAGGACGTTGCCAGTGTTCACGAAATTATTATTATTATTTTTTTTTTAAACAACGCAAACCAGTCGCATGTGTCTGGTGACCTTCAGTTGACAAGTTGAAAACAAGAGCTGGCTGATATGCAGCTTTGTCATCGTATTATCATCATTGAGTGCTTCAAATTGTTGTTGCTGTTAGTGTTGGATGATTTACCGTTTTGCTCAGATTAAATGCATTGCATGCAAGCAACTTGATTGCATATCATGTTAAAATGCACTACGAGTCTTATCATGCTTGCAACATTTTGGTCAAAATTAAATATCAACATAGGATCTAAAGGAAAATTTAAATTGAAATGCCAGTAGATGGAAATTTTGAACAGTATTTCTCTTGAAATTGATAAAAAAAAAAATTTCACAATATTTTTACTTACATTAAAATTACGTTATTAGCGAAAACAACAAATATTTTTGATTTCAAATCTAAACTGACTACAGAGTATTTTATAGTCGGTCACTTTAGACCAGACCATGCATACATGTTTTTTACATTGTTGGCTTAATGTTAATATCCATAAGCAAAAGTTAAATAACCAAGTTCAAGTTCAGTGTGTTTTTTCAATATCATAGTAATATAGTATTAACATTACGCAAATGAGCTGCATACCAAACCACAAAATACACTTCAATTGCTCGGCGGTTTCTTTTCCATACACTTTGAGTTTTTTCTAAGTTTGTTACGCGTCCTTCACTAAAACTTATTTGTTATTTCTAGCGCAATCTCTTTCATTCTATCGCTCTTTTTCTCTCTCTCTCTCTCTTTGCTTGTGCTCTCAAAACTTAATTTCATTGTTTTTCTCTTCGTTGGGAAAGGTCGGCTCGAGGTGCGTCAATTGAACATCTCCGATCGACGACCCCTTCACCAAATTGGTGTCAATTTGGCTTGTCTGATGCTGTTGATGATGATCAGCTGTTAGCAACGAGCGGTTAATTTGGTGTCAAAGGCCGATGCACTCAAATTGTTAGGGATGAGTGATGCTCGCTAAACGATGCCCTCTTAACAGAGGTCCTTCGTTTGTTGAAGCAAAAATACAAAGTATATTATTTAATTTGAAAAAAATTTCAAAAGGTTACAATTACACTTTCGAAATGTGTTCAAAATCAATCTACGAATCTGACACACCAATAAATGAAGCATTGAACTTTAACCAACTTTTATGCAAATTGTCAAAGCAATTTGGTTGTTTTTTTTATGGTTTGCCACAAATCAAACAGTTTATATATCCAATTTTTGGTTGGTTGCTCCCAATTCAATCAGAACCGAAGCAGAACTTACTACAAATGGTGGAGGGTTGGGGGGAGGTGGTGTGCATTGGGGGTTGTGTAAGAGCCGTATTTCTATTCCCTCAATTAATGCTTAGCTCTTATGTGTGTTCCGCCCTGTTCCCATTATTGTCAATATAGACTCTTACTAATCAATAATGACAAGCAAATTCAATTACAAACGTGAGTTTGGGTGTGAACCGAGTTATGCCTGGGGAGGGACCACTGCACTTGTTACAGTCAAAAATAGCTGATAATCTCAGGGCAAGCTAATATGCCTAATGTACACGTGTGTTATAAATAGGAAAAAAACATAAGTTTTGAAATTGAATGCTTATAAATATAAGTTGGAGAAGGTCTAGGAATAATAATGTGCTAGCTGGTTTATAGGATTAGCTAAATAACGACGAAAGCTAGAATTCATACGATTGAGAAGTTTTGAAACTTTAGAAATATTTGGAGATAATTGATAATAGATTATCTAGCACTTTAGATTTCTCATATCGATATTGATATTGATATTAAATTACATCTATTTTTAGCTATATAAATTTATTGGAATTTATATTTACAATTTCAATGACTCCTGTATATGTCGTACATTTGTCGACCTTGACTTTGTGACTTAATGTGTACATTAACACATTAACTATTCCAACTCCGGCAAATGCATTAAACTGTCCCTCAAATCTACATACACATACAAGTAAACAAACACACACACACACACACACAGCTAAACAAACCAATATGTGTGTCTGCATGTGAACTTTATTTGCTTTTCGTTTCGTATGTGTTTTTAATTGTCAATTGAGTCATTTGTTCGTCTGCCGCATGCAACAAACAACTAGCAACAACAGTCTAACAGTAAAACAAGAAAGGAAAAGTTACTTAGGAAAGCCGACGTTTAAATACCCTAGCAGAAACAAGCCAATTAGCTGAAATTAGCAGTTATTTATTGAGATCAACGATTGGTTGTTATTGTGAGAGATAAATAAACAAATATTATCTTAAATATTAATAATATAATCCTGGGAGTGTAATATCACTCGTTACCACTCTAGACCGATAGTTGCTAAGGTGGAAAACATATATAAAAAATAAGTACGTTACATGCTGCACCACACAAACTGAAATACCCTATGCAGAATATAAATGAGCTGGCAGCAATCGCGACGCTTGCGTTACGTTTACGTTACGTTGTTTTGTGGCTTACGTGCTACGTGCAAACTGTGAACGCAATCAGCGCAGCCTAAAAGTCGGCTTCAGTTGTCATTGGTGAGCCAAGCGGTGAGCACTGCGGCATTAAAGAGTAACGGAACATTACCACAATTTTCGAGCCTCCAAAAAACAAAATGTGAGTGTGTGCGAGTGTGTGTGTGTGTGTTTCTTGCGGCTTTTGTGTTTGTGTTTGTGTTGAGCTCGTGATTTGTTTACCTGTCAAAATAATAAATAAAACTTTCGTGTTGCCAGTGCCGCATCAAATACATTTTTTATTGTTGTTATTATCGTTGTTGTTGTTGTTACGGTGTTTTGTTGTTGCCGTTGGCATTGGATGACGCGGAAGCAACTCGATGTCCTGGGGCTGGATTTCGCCTTGGTTGCATGGCGCCAGTCTGCAGTCTGGCCCCCAAAAGTCAAAGGATAAACGGAGCTGCCAAACTACCAGTAGTAGATAAAGAGTAGGGCAGGGGAGCAGAAGGGTTATGTGTGGGGGTGTGGGGGGGAGAGGGGTCAACATGTGTCTGTCACGACAGGAAAAACGCTTCCACTTACGATTGAAATTCAATTGGAATTCGCCGTGTTCAATTATTCTTCGATTTAGATGCGTGTGCAACAGTCTTTTAGCTATTTATATAAACATTTTTCTATTATTTAACTGCACTGTTGCTAAATGTACACGAGTAAAATATACACTCAGAAAAAAATCGTTCTGAATTTTAGAAATTCCCACCTTATTATTGAGAAAGTGAACTTCTAAGATTAATGATTGTGGCTTTCTAAAAAGCAGGATTTGCATTTCTCAATTTTAGTGTGGATTTTTCTTCAATTTAATATATATTGTCTACTTTCCAGGGTACTTTTTCTGTGTGTAGCTGGCAGAATTCTTATGTTAGCTCTTCTGTTACTTATACTCTTAATAAACAAGAGTATTTTCATTTTTCACACATTTATTTCTGAGTGTAAGTTAGAGCATAGTAACTTCTGACAAAATCTTTCGTGCTTTTTTGACTTTGGCTTTTGTTGACTAACACTTTTAACATTTAGTTTGTAAACATTGTTTAAGCTGTCAACTAACTCAACTTACTTGTAATATTTTCCATTAGGAATTCAAACGAACTATATTTGAGTGAGAGAATATGTCGTTGCTGTCCACGCTGCTGATACCGCAGCAGCGCCAAACGAAGAATGCCCAAATCCTCACCAGAATCTGTGAGCAACGTTATGGATGCAACTGGATGCACTACATGAAGTGTAATCGGAATATATCGCTTAATAGTGCCGCCATCGTGGAGCAGAGGGCAACAACGCCGACCATTGTGAAATGTGTGAATTCCACTGGCAGCTCCTTGCAGACGCCAATATCGACCAGGTTGCTCAAGGAGCTGGATTATCGCATCTATCCTCAGAGCATCGATCTGGACGCATTCTTTGGCGCGGAGCAAAAGTGCGAGAAGGTCTCCGATATTTGTCTACTCAACGATCACTTCATACTGGTCAAGATGCCCGAGGATGAGACAGCGCCACCTGCACCTGTTGCAGTGCCCCGCAAATTGGGCTCCAGGTTGCCGCGTTGCTTTAAATGTAATCGTGGCAGTCGCGTCTCACCCATTTTGGAGGAGCTGGAGGAACCCGAACCTATCGGCTACAATCCCTGGAGCTCGCATACAGCTTATGATGCCGATGCTGATGCCAATGATGACGATGTGGAGGTATTTGCCTCCAGGACACGCATAATACCCGCAAAAGCGGAAACAAAATCTGCCAGATTGCAACCTCAGCCGCAGCTTCAGCTTCAGCAGAAAAGTCCACCTGTCGCATCCTTGCAACTGGAGACACTACAAAATCCGCCTCCGGCGACAGCTGATCCTTATCCCATCAGTCGTGGTCCCTTGCACTGGTTTCTCTGGCCATTCCGGCGACGCTCCAAGACGCCCACCCAACAGCAACAACAACTGGCCGCCGTACACAAAACCTACTTTGTCCGTTGGAACAAGCCGCCGGATACGCTCTTTCACGGTTACGGCGTGGAGCGTCGTCTCGCCCAACCGCATAAAGTCGGACTGCGACGCTGTCGTTCTGCCACATTCTAAACGACTTTCTAGCCATAACTTGTATATATGTATGTTATATATTTTGTATATATGTCTGTAGTATTTGGGGCTACAAAATAATTGGTGGCACAAAAAAGGTAAATCAAAATAAATATTATGTTGCCATCAGCAGAAGTGTTATTCCAAAGGTCAGACCATGCCACAAACTGAGGCAAGTTTGAACTTATTTCTAAATGTTAATTTTTAATTTTAATAGATGCTAAGCCATGATAAAATATGGACTTAACTTTGACGAAGTTGTGAAGTGAACTTCTACACTCAAAAAAAAAATCCATGAATTTTAGAAAATCGCCATGCAAATTATTAACTTTTCTTATTTTTACAAATAATTTCTAAATATAAGTAAGTGTTTTTCTTAAAATTAGAACGTCTTGCCTTAAATCGACAATCACAAAACTATGTTGATTTTTTCTCAATTTTGGAAATATTTTGTATTATTTCTAAAAAGTAGGAAAAACAATATTTGTATAAGCTATGTAAAATATTTGTATATGTGAAGTCTTTAAACACTAATGTTTAATAATAATATAAGAATCTAATAATTCTATATACACACAAAGAAAACCATACCCTTGAATTTAGATGTATTTCTTCCAAATTATAGAAAAATACATACTTAAATTAAGAAATGCAAACCTTAATTTTACAAAGCCACAATTTTGATTTTTAGAAATGTACCTTCTGAATAATAAGGTGAGGAACGCTTGGCGAATTACTGAAATTCTTTTTTTTTAAGTGTAGGGTATTGAAAACATTTCATGTTTCCTATCAAACTGAAATCTTAGTTGATTGATTATTTAATTGCATGAAAGAGTAACCATTAAGTATTCATCAACATAGCTCATATCTAGAACGATTTGATCACTACCACAAGTCAAGAGTACATTTCCGCAACCTATTTGTAATACATATATCGAAACAAAATTGGTAAACGTGCTGCAGGAATAAAGTTTCTTGAAAATAAAGAAACTTTTAAGTATGTAAATTGCAGAAAAACTTCAACTACTTTTTTTCAATGGAATTTGCACAAGTCCGTGAAGATTTGACTAGGACAACATTGCTGGTGGGCCTCCTCCAGTTGTTGTTGTTGGCGCATAGCGTGAACTGGTTGCTTCATTAGCTGCGCCAGTTGTGGTTTGGGGCCTGCTTCCAAGGAATCTCGGGCAATGTCGTTCATTGCTCTCTCTCTCTCTCCCTCTGACCGCTAGGTGGCGCTGGCTGCGAAGCGTGCGACTAATTACGAATGGCGAGCATAAAAAAAATAAAATATATTGCGAAAATTGCAGTCGCTACATTAACGACTTGCCCAATACTCTGTTGCACAGTGTTGCATATCAGTTGAACAAACTTTTGGGCAACACTTTTCAAGCAGTTATTGGTAATCAAAAATATCTATAAATGTTGACAGTTTAATTATGAATTTAATTTGAATTTGACCTGAAGCAGATTAAAAGTTCAGTTACTGAAGATAAGTGTTAAAAAGTTGATCAACTCTTGTGAAGTACTTTTCACGTTGTCATTAAACAAAAATTTCTAATATGGAACTGGAGTAAATAACTGCATAACTTATTCCATTTCAATATTTCAAATAATTTCAAACTCTGGGACTTCTAGGACTTCTTCTACTCAAATAGAAAATTTTCAATTTAATATAATCTTTTTGCTTTTGGCAACAGTGTATAGAAAAACCATCCATTCAAAGAGTCAGAAAGCTGTAAACAGCCAACTACTGTTTTAATGCATAAATCAAGCATCGACATTTGCCCTCTCTTTCGCGCCCACTCTGGCTCTCTCGCTCTCTCTCTCTCTATGTCTCTGGCTGTGTGTCGACTGCAAGCTCCGTGTGTGCCGCAATATACATAATAATAATGAAACAAAAAAAAATACAAAACATAAACAAAAAAAACAACAGAAAAAATTAAAATCGTCACGCCAGGCGTCAGTGCAGTGAAGCAATCGCGGCGTGAACAAAGCCCAAAGGAGCTAGACTGGAGCTGGGCTAGAGTTGGACTCGACTGGAGCTGGAGCTGGAAGAGGGAGCGGAAGGGACAGCGCAGCACTGAGGCACCAGGTCATAATAACAAACCATTAATATTAATATGCAGCAGCTACATAGGTATGGAATATCGCCCGATGCGATAAGACGCCTGCGTTTTTTTTTCTCTTTTTTTACACACAATCATCTATATAAATATCAAAAATCGAACGCACATAATGAATATATATATGTATATATATATATATATGTATATATATATATATATATGTGTATATACAACATTGTACATATAATAGGCTTATTGTTCTCCTATGATTGCCCTTCAGCCGTCGTCTCAATTCTTGACCAGTTGTCATTAATTATAATGTCAGGGGAGTTTTAGGGCACAGGTGAGCACATTAGCATTGTCCATTTATTGTATTAGATGCCAACCAAGAGTTACGGACGCCAACCCCATTGGGGGCCTGGGAAGAGTGGGTCGGTCCTATTGAAGGGCGCCACCTGTCTGCAGCTAGTCGCACTACCAATCCGCTGCTAGCCAATTATTTTGCAGTTAATTGGAACTGAAGTTTCGGATTTACTGCAAGGATAACGGAAACTTTACGAATACCTGGTAATAGATACAATCCAAGTGCAAAAGTTCCCATTTGCTTTGTAAATAATCAAAGTCAGTTTTCAGTTGTTCCGATTCCGGTTGAAGACTTTCAAAAACACTTTTCTGTTTCCTTAAAAGTTGCAAAAGCCAAAGTTGCATTTAATAATTAAAGTCTGTTTTCAATTATTCCGATTTGTGATAAAAACTTTAAAAATAATTCTTCTGATTTCTCAAAAGTTAGTTCTTACTTGCTTTAATGAAATTTCAACTCTAAGATCAATTGTTCTTAGATCGAAGAATTTATTTCTTAAGAAAAATCAACCTTGTCTTAATTTGATTATTGCACTTTTTTCGATTAATGATTTATTTTAAAATTTCTTATTGTAATAATTAATGCAATAGCAGTACAAATACATGCATGACGATTTGATTAAATAAATATTGATACTCGCATTGCAGTATACTTAAGTTAAATATGAAAACTTTCTAATAATACAGTGACAGCTAAAATTAAAACTGAAAGTACTCGAAAAAGATCTCTGCCAAGCAATTTTCATTCGAAAAAGATCTCTCAGTCTTCTGAGACTTGTGATATAAACTAGCGTAACGGTTCCAGAGCTCTAACTCAAATTTGTTGTGGTGGCAACTTGAAGACAGAAGACACTTGCTGGGTGCCGTTGCCAAAAGGAAGCTGACAAGTTGCTAAGACCATTAAAGGAGCAGCAGCAGCAGCCAAGGCAGCAGATCCCGCCAAGCATTCCGAATCGATTAAGAGTATATTTTGCAAGATCAAAAGCAGAACAGTAAAGCAATATATAATTCTCTCTCTCTCTATCGCTTTAAATATGTGTTTATTAATAAAACTCCAACTGGCAGTCATACAAAATAGAGATAGCGATAGAGACAGCGAGTGGGAGAGATCATCGCGAAAGAGAAACAGAAACAGTCGGTGGTGCAAAGTGTTGACAATGCCCGCGGGACCAAGTCCCACTGAGCGAATGACCTTCGACCTGCGACCTGTGTGAGAGAGCTGCGAGAGTGTCCTGCAATCATCGTTAATGATCGCAATGTCCTTGTGCGCCTCAAATTTGACAAATCAATTTTGTGAGCTAACAGCGTGCGCTCCGAGTCGAGTCAGTGGGACAGCGACAAGGACGAAGACGACGACGACAACAGACAGGACACGAAACTGCATGTGTCCTCCAACAGCCAAACAGACAACAAACTGAGCTGAGTCCGAGCAGACAGTAGTTGCTTGTTGGTTATTGGTTGTCGGTTGTTGGTAGTAAGTGGTGACAGCCAGAAACCAACATGTTTGCCAATACACATTGATCAAATGTGCGCTGTTGACATGCCAAAGAAGTTATCTGAATTATGTGCATCACTTAAAATAAATCAGAATGAATAAAAACATATTTATATAAATATATACACATATTATATTATTCTAATTTTATATGCATCACTTAAAATACTCAATTTAGAAGAAAAGATATACTTTGGAAACTAAACTGATAAGTTTGTCTTAATCTCAAATCACTGATTAAAAAAGTAATAATTTTTTACAACTCTTCAAAAGGATACTTTAAAACATCAACTTCAAGCATATACATATATGTATGTATATATATTTATACTGATTCATTCAGTTTGGATACACACAGGTTGTGTGTGCACACTATCCTCGATTATCCTTGACTTACAGACTTTGCTTCGATGTTGAACTGTTTCACTGTGTTGCAGTTGCAAACACCTCATTAGCAAGGATTATCGACCCTTTGCAAAACTGTCCAGGACTACAAACTACCTGACTTTGACTCTCTATCTCTCTCTCTCTCTCTATCTCTATCTCTCGCTCTCTTAGCTGAAAGCTAAGCCTTTCTCAGCGCCTAACTCTTGCCTTTGTGTGTGTGTGCGTAAAAAGGGGTTTGAGTCCTGGCTGCGCATGCGCTTCTACGCAGGACGAAGAATGACGGCAAATAAAACTTTATGGTCGCATCGTAAAATCAGTCGAAAGGATGGCATTTACTGCATTTGCTTCCTGGCAAGCAAAGGATTATTTCCGAACTGTCTAATCCTGGCTGGTCCTTGGTCCTGGTCCTCGGCCCCTACAGTTTGTTTATATTGCCAAATCCTTTCACCCGGCTAGCTGGAATCGTTGCCATCGCAATTTATTCGCACACACAAATATTTGGGACAATCCCGTCTCATTTGCCCGAGGACTCTGGCCTGTCGCCGGTGTCCTGTAAATATTTTGAGGTTTTGCGCTTCTTATGTGCCGGTAAACGCCTGATATATATACATATATATGTGTATATAAGCCTATAAAGTTGTGCGAATTGCCGCTATAATTGTATCATGATTGTGGACAAGATTCCAACAGGCACAAGTCGGACATTCTATGGCTAATCATTTATAATAGTGTCCAAATACTAAAATAACATTCGACTATTCGAAAAGATGTCTTCATTTTGTAGAAGCTGAAATACTCTGCATTCAAAGCAAATCATTGCAAAAATATACAATAATAAATAAATGACATTGAATCAAATTTTCAAATGGAAAACGATTTTTATTTAGAATTTCAAACATTTTTGTAGCTCAGATTAGGACGCCAAAGCGGAACGGAAACTGGAATCTGAATTGAATATTTAGCAATTGAAATTCAATTCAATTAAAAAATATCCACTATAGATATATAATTGCATTTTTTAACTGGTACCAAGACTGGGGATCAGTTTATAAATTTTAATTGAACTTTTAGCGTCTTTCCAACCAAAACCGTAATCCAAATCTGAGTCGATTTGATTTTATATCCTGTTTTAAATCTATTTTGAAGCTTGAACCAGAAATTTAACAAAAAAAAGAACCAAATCTGTGTCAATTTACAAAGAGAACTAAACTAACTATATTCATTTAAATCTTTATCTTAATTTAGATATTACAATTGTAAATGTTACAAAATAGCTGACACATTTACAATGCCCGTTTGGCTAGGGTATAATAAATTAAATTTGTAGCTCATCTCGCGCTGCGGATACATTGTAAATTACTATTTTCCTACCTTTTGATGTTCAACACATTGTCGGCTCATTAATCAAGTCGGTGCAGCCTCCGCCCCCTTTGATCTGAGGCCAACCAGGAGCAAGTAGAGCGACTGAGCGACTGAGCGAAAAGTTCATTAATCGACAAAAGAGAGGAGACAACATGGAAAAAGAAGACAAAAAACAAAACAAAACAAAACAAAACGAAGCAAATCGAGACTCTGAAAGAGTTGAGCCTAGAGTTCAAGTCCAAAGTTGGAGCTCAACGCTCGAGTCTTGAGATTGGTTTGGTAATTCTTTATCGCTACCGAAAATTAATGCGTAGTATTTTGGATTTGTAACAAACATTTACAAAACATTTTGTCCAAAGCAGCTTTCTCGGCTACCGTATATATTGGGTGTGTTTGTGTGTGTGTGTGTGTGTAAGGTCGATGATGATCAAATTTTAATTAAAGTTTAAGTTTATTGAGTTTATTGCATTATTAGCTTGGCTGGAGATTGTGAGGGAAATCTGGGGTGCTATTAAATTGGCATTAGATAAGCTTCAAATTGGCTGCTAACCCATAAATGAAAATCAGAAAAAAACAACCCGAAAAAAAGTAGGTAAAATTGAGATGATACCGTCAAAACTATTTCCCAGCAACAAAAACAAAAATAAAAATCTAAAACTGATGCCAATCTTAAGTTCTAAATGGATTTTGTGCAATTTGTGCAAAAAATGTTGTGTTGCTACCTGGAAAATCCTAAATCCTAAGTCGATTGTAAAGTCAATATTTACTTTTGGCCAGCGCACGAAAAACTAGATTAAAATAATAAATAAATGGCAAATACCTGGGATTGTCTGAGCTGTCTGCACTTGGCTGGCTATGACTTCATTAATGGACACGTAAATAACCAGAGAGGATCTTCGGCAGGATAACGTTTTGCGTATTTTAGGTGTGAATTTGAGGTAAATTGTGTTTTGGGTCTACGAAATAGGGGCAAATTACTCACAAATTCGATGGAATTAATGGGCAATTAACACCTTGGTTGGAGTTTTAGTGCCCAATTTAATTTCAGTTTTGCTCGTGTTTGGAGTTTTTCCAGACATTTCCATTTCCATTTATTATTGTTTTTCCATTTGGCATTGAGGGTACTCTGCACTCTGCACACTCGCTCGCTCAGCAGGGTGGCACAACAAAATGTCCCGTTGAGTTTGTTGAAAACTTGGACAACGATGACGCTACTTAAAGGCCCTAATTTGGCTAACTGCGCTTTTGAGTTATTTCCCAAAATAACTCCAGCTGGCAACAGAAGCGTGTCAAGGTCCTCCCGAGCTACTGAATGGCCAACAGCAGGGACTCTCCGAATTCCAAGGATCCGTTTTGCATTACGAAATTTGGAAATGATGAGCTAGTTTCAAATCTAGCAAAAAGTTGTGTTTAATTTAATATATAATTGAGAATTGAAACGCAAACTTCTTTTATGTTTATAAATTAATATATTTATTTATTTACTTAGCTGCTATGAACTTATATTATATTATATTACATTGTATATATATATATATATATTTTATATAGGGACAAGTGATCGCTTTAAAATTGAAACGCCTTAGTTAAAAGTTAGAAAAGTTAAGATCATTATAACATATTTTAAAATTAATGATTTCTTGTCGAGCTCTTCAAGTGCTATATACAAAAGTAGTAAAAACCGAAAGATAATAAAATTACTTAAATAATTTGTTTAGAAAATATTGCTCTAAAATTCCCTGAAAACATAGTTGCTTAATTCTGAAACTTTTTACAGGAATTGAAATTTTATGTAGACAAAAAAGTTTTACTAAAATTCAAATGAATTTTTTTAGATAAATGTAGTGCAATTCAAGCTAAATAAAATAAAGACTTTAAAAATTAAAAATAAAGTTTCTACATATCGAGCGATCACTGTAAATGGGGAAAACTCCAGGAATGTCTGCTTTCACAAACAAACCAAAATGTACACGAATCTTTGGCGACGTCTAAAGGTGAAAAAGGTCCTGGCTGGTGACTACCCCCCTGCCCCCTGGATTAGTACCAGGAGTGATAGAATGGCTGAGGGGGCATAGTGCCATAGTTCATCTTGGAGGGTGAGGAGAAGGCAGCAGCAGCCGCGGCGGCGGCAGCATTGAAGTTCTGCGGCATAAAGTGCGACGATGTTGTGGCTGCAGCAGGCGGCGGAGGCGGCGGTGGATAATGCGAAGCGGGTGCATACTGTGAGTGGGGATGCGACGGCATATGCGAATGGGCATGGGCATGCGGATGCGTCGGATGATGTGGATGGGCATGTGGATGGTGTGCATGATGTGTGCTGGCTGTGCTGGGATATCCTGCATACTGCGACGTATGCTGATACGGATGAAACATTTGATGGGCGGCAGAGACAGCGGCGGACATTTCCAGCGCGTTGCTCGTCGAACTGGTGGAGTTGAGTGAATCCTCCGGCGAGAGTGGTGCATTGGGACGCATGCTCGGCATGCTGGGCATGCTGCTGCTGTTGCTGCTGCTCCAGCTGCTGTAGAGTTGCGCCTGCTGAGCACTCGACGTCTCCACCTTGAGTTCCTCCAGCGATGCTGAGGATTGCGTTGGCTCAGCGCCAGCAGCCGTCGCCGTCGAAGAACCAACAACGAGACTATTTGGTGTGGGTGGCAATTGGCCAAAGCTCGAGGAGATGGACTCGTTGGGACTCTCGTTACGTGGCATTGTCTGATGCGGCTCAGATTCAGTGCTGTAAATCGAGCCCAACTCAAAGTGCGTCTGATCCGACAGAAGATTGCTGCTATTGTTATTAATGTTGTTGATGTTGTTGTTGCTGACGGAGCTAGGCATTATGTAGCTAGCGGTGCTGGCCACAGCGGGATTATAGAACTGATGATGGTGATGATGATGATGTGGCGGCGGCGGCGTCGTTGTTGCTGCCGTTAAATTACCGCAGATGGGCGACAAGCTGTTGACCACCGGAGCAGGAGGAGCAGCAACTGCCGCTTGACTGTAATAATCAAATTGCTGCTGATAAACGGCAGCAGCGGCGGCGGCATGAGCATGTGCATCCAAAGTGCTCGCAGGCAGGCTCATCATCGCCAACGAACTGGATACGGGGGTGCCACTACCACTGCCACTGCCGCTGCCAGCGCTGCCAGTGCCCACCACCGAAATGGAGACGGCGGATGTGTGCTGTTTGCGGAGCCGGGCGCGTCGATTGCTGAACCACACCTGGATGCGTGCCTCGGTGAGATTGGTGCGCTGAGCCAGCTCCTCGCGCGTAAAGATATCCGGATATTGGGTGCGCTCGAAAGCGCGCTCTAGCTCCTCCAGCTGGGTGGCGGAGAAGGTGGTGCGACAGCGGCGTTGTTTCCGCTTCAGGGCGATGCCCGGCTCACTCTCGCAGTCGGAGAGCTCCTCCTCGTCGGAGGGTTTCGGATGCTGCAACGAATGCGAGCTGCACGAACTGCTCGAATTGGGTTTGGAGGAGCTGCCATCATTGCCATCGGCGTTGGCATCGCGTCCGCGCACCAAGCGCGATATAGCCGATACGGATGGAACCATGCTGCGATCACAGAAACCCTCATGGATCAACTTCTCGCGTATCTCCCAGGAGAACATGCCGGGATTGTTACGTTTATATTCCTCAATGCGACTCTCAATTTCGGGCGTTGCAATGCGCGGTTTGGAGCCACCAATGACACCCGGACGTATCGAGCCCGTCTCCTGGTAGCGATTCAATATCTTCGATACACAGCCATGCGAGACACGCAACTGGCGAGAGATCACACAAGGACGTATTCCCTCCGCCGCCATATTGACGATCTTGAGGCGGATGCTGTTGGGCAGGGGGCGACCATTTATAAACATGCCACCCAATTGATTGACACGTCCCTGGCCGCTGTTCATGTCTGGAGAGGATGAGAAAGAATGATGAGCAAAGTCAGTCCAAAAACTTTAAATTTATTCAAAGTTAGTCAAAGATTTTCTATTTATAATTTTTTGCTGTTTCTAAAACTAATAACTCAAGGCACTAAATGTAAGCCAGGTAGTTGCCACGCGTGTCCCTTCCTTGTTTTCCCTGGTGCCACTTGATTTACGACACCTACGAACAATTGACTTTCCGGGAACGCAAAGAAATCCCAACGAAGGTCTCGCGCACGTCTCTTACTATACTAATTAACCATTCGCTGGAAGACCTTGGGCGTTAGGAACTAAGTTCCGGAAAGGGAGCTGTGCCCACTACTTGGTTAAGATTTTTGAAAGTTGAGAATTTAAAGAGGATATGAAAAATTTATAGAATTGTCAGTGTTTTTAGTGAGAGGCGAATGTTGAAGAGTTTAAAACACTTTAAACTCAACACTTTTTGGTAATTAATGCTTAAGAACCTTCTTTTTAGTTTCAGTGTTAGTTTTGAGCATAAGTTTTGGAATTATACGAAATTCTGTATTTTTATTCCACATTGACATTGAAATAATTCTTATTTCCGAGCTATAATTCTATATTTTGAGACCACATTGAAATTTATCTAATTTTTCTAATACACTTTCCTATTCAAGACTCCATTGAAAATATGTTTTCGTATTGCTAAGCAATTTATTTACATTTCAATAATTGAATGATTATGAATTCCACCGATTTGAATTCGCCGTGATCTGCTCCGCACTTCTTAAGCACTTACCTTGCATTGCTGAATATCCATTGAAAAAGGGTCTGTGCATTGCGGCGGCGAATGCGGTAACAGTCATTATTCACAGCCTCACAAAACTTGCAGCGGCGAATTAGCAAACACTTAACGGTACCGAATCCAATTCGCTTCAGATTTGTCACATACACACACACGCACGCATATACGCAGGCAGCTTATCGACAGTCAATCGTATTAGTTACAGTGCGATAAACCCACAAGAAAAGTAGCAAGTCACGACGAAGACGAAGACGCAGACGAAGACGAAGACATGAACGACACCAACGTTAATTTGTTGTATGTGTGGCTCGTTGCGCAGTCTGTGAGGTACTGACTTGAGCAGAGCAGAGCCGTGCAAGATCGTTGGCTTTCTGTGAAGAAGTCGTCGTCGTCGACAGCCGCCGTCGTCGTCGTCAAGATGTCAGCCATTGCGCACAGGTATATTTACGCTGGCCAATCGCAGCACGCCGACTTTGCTTGCCGCTCACTCGCACTTGCGCCGATCATAGGCGCGGTCGCTTTTACAGCGCCGTCGTTTCTCGCCAGAGGGCGTTGTTTAGCAGCGCCAACTGAGTGGGTCCAACGGGCCAATGGCAGCAGACTTGAGAGCTCCATTTAAGTGTTTTATGCTAAAAGTCCTTTTCCGTTTGACCCAGTTTGATGTGTGTGGCAAACGGATTCTTAGTAATCGAATTAGACATTGAATGAAACGCGTAATGCAATCAAGTATGCGTATTAATTAGTTTACAAGCGTATTATATCCTTTATTGATACCTCATTAGTGGCCAATTAATAATGACTGCAAATTGGTAAAGAATCTTACAATTTCTGCTACTGTTCTTCACAACAGCCGAGTGGGGGAAGCCGGCAAAGTCTATATACAGAGCTCAGTTCCTAGTGCAAAAGTTTAATTATTATTACGCGACTCTTGTTTCCAAGATATAAATTAATTTTAATATTAATTTTAATTAATGAGTTCTTGTTAAAAGTTATGGATTGTTAATATCAATATATTAATGTTATACAAATTTCGTAAAACGTATTTGACGAACTTTACTTACACAATTATTTGTACTTCACAACCCAAAACTACAAATTTTAAATAAACGGACCCAATCTATGTCCTTGGAATTCGATTTGAAAATCTCTGTTCTCTTGTCCTTAATCTAAAAATCTCTACGGTTGCTTTATCCCTTTTAGACCATGTAATAAACTTAATCTAAGAATATATTCCAGATTTATCTTTGTTAATATCTGTGGAGTTACATCGAGGGACTCACTCTAAAGTTCTCTCCAGTTATTTGATCCCTTTTTGACCATATCCTTGTCACGCTCCTGTTGGAGTCGATTCTTTCCCAAACCAAGAGCGCATAAGTTTGATTAATTACGAAATTTCACGCAACGCATGTTCACTGAAAGAAAACAATACGCCGAAAAAAGAAAGAAAATAAAGAAAGCCAATGGCAACCACTGAGCCATCGAGTTGGTTAAAAACAACAAAAAAAGAGAGCGCCAAGAGCTGTGAAATTAATGATGCCGCAGCCGAGGGCAGCAGGCAGAAGGCAGAAAGCAGAAAGTAAACGCCAGTGTGGAAATTGTAATATTGCAGCTATGTACATATATACATACAAATAAATACATACATACATAAAAATACATACATATATGTCAAAGTTATAAGGAGTTCGTAACGAATGCTTTTCACCATTCTCCGCATCCTGCAAATGTGTTGCAGCGAGGAGCAAGGACAACGGAGGCCACAATCCAACAATGTCGGGGTTTCTACTGCTCGGTACGGCTGCCCGTTGGTTTCTTGGTTAAGCAAACCCAACGGGAGTACCAAAGCGAAACATTTGTCGCCTGGCTGAAAACATTTGTCACCTGACCTTGAGAGCGCGTACCTTGTCCGACCTTGTCTACACGCATCAACAAAAAAATCGCTCTGAATTTTTGAAATTCGCCATACTTTGGCGCCAATTATTCGTTATATATTTCTCAAAATCAGGGGTTTTTATTCTTAATTTCAGGCTACATTTTTCTACAATCTAAAAAAATGTTTCTAATTTTCAGGGCTTTTTTCATATGTGTGGAAGTAACTGGATTTTTTGGCAATATTATTAATGAAACATTATTATTTTTGGATTTCACATACAGATACAATTTAGATGGTTTATTAATTTGTATAATTGAATATAATTTATGGCGACTAGAGCTCAACTCTAATATAAACGCCGATCTGATTTAAAAAAAATGGTTTTCATTTCTAATTTTTAGAAATGAATTTCTTAATCATAGAAAATACCATATTTTTTGGGTTCTTCTTTTAGGGCAAGCCTTTCTAATTTACAGAACTTTTTCTTATATTTGGAAATTATTTGAGCAACTTTCTAGTTTTCGAGGTGATTTCTTTTCTGATAGTAAGTGGTGGAACCCCAGTAAGTGAGTGGATTCGAGTGAAATTTAAACTGGCGCTTGATCAAATCTGAGAGTAATCTTAATTTTGAGCAGATCCTCGTTGATTTCTCAATTTGTGTTGACAATACGCGCTGAAAAGGCAAATCATATAATGCTAATTTTGCGCTATCAACGAGCGTAACGTAAACCGTACCCTGTACCGTGTACCGTGTACGGCAACGAACAGTAGGAGGTAGCACTCTCGCATATATATTCCACGAAAAGTTAAAGCCGGCAAAAATGTTCGGAGTATGAATAAAGAGTGCTAAAAGACTTTTTATGATGCCCACCTACGGCGCTATGAATGAATATTAACGCTACCCAGTGCCAAGTACCTGCCGCACGGCAGAGAAGACTTCAGTGTGCGTCTCCAAAATAGTCCTGCTTGAAGCGTATGCAACTGGTGCCATGCCTCTTGTGGTATCCAACGCCCACACACACACCTGTCTATGGTCCATTTATAATTAACTTAGTCGTGGCTGCTCCACGCTTGTTTAACACCAAGATGCACAAAAACATCACGCAATCATTGTAAAATATTTAACAGCACATTTCTCTATCATTTTTTGCTGTTGGCCAATCGATTCGTTTTGGCCAAAACACACACACACACACACATTGGCGTGGTCTTTAACGACCTTGATTGTTGGCCATTGCATTTGCCTTGGCACTTTCAGCTCCTAATGTCTATATCAGTAGCTGTAGCGTCTGGTTGTGTAGCAAATTTCCATAAAACACACATTATAATTTGAAACTGAGACTCTAAACCGGAACACCATCATGGATAGCACTCAGCGGGTGGGAGTGGCACGGAATGTTGTAGGAGTAAAATGTAAACATAAAACTGAGATCGAAACATTTAATGGGAGCAACATTTCCGTATCACTAGAGCTCAAAATAATATTATATTATATAAAGTAAAGTTAAATTAAAAATCACTCAAATTCTAACACGCCTTGATAAATATTTAAACATTTAACATTTAAATATAATTATTATCTTTGCTGGCTCTAGGTCAAATGTTTTTTGTTCTTATTTCTTTAACAAATATATTTAGAATCCAATTAATATTTAAATATTGAAAAATAACAATTATAATTAATTTAAAGCTCAAAAGATTTGCGTGGTAAGCGATTTGAAATTCGGTTCTGTTTATCTCAAAGCTTCGAATTTAGTATATTAGTTTCTTTTATGTGTTTATATACAGTTTCTACTAAGGTGAGGAGGCTTAAAGTCTATAAACTGATTAAGTAGAAGAAATTTGACTATCAAACTGAATGAAATATTCGAAGATCAGTTTTTAAATAAGAATTTTAGCAATCAATTGCAAATAAAAGTATAAAAAAATAAATATTTTTTTTAAATCAATAAAATGCTCAAGTATCAGACAAAAATGAAATAAAATACAAAAAATGTATTTCCCAAATTTCATGGATTATAAATGTATAAATAGCAGAAATTCCTCATATAAATCAGTCGAGTTAAAGAAAGGGGAGAGAGAATCAATATAGTGTAGCAGGCGGAGATTGACTTCAGAGACACAATGTGCACAAGGAGTTGCTGCCCCCGGCTACCCACTGTGCCAATCTTCCAAGCAAAGGATGCAGCCTGCAAGGAGCAGACGCTTAAGGAGGCGATCGTAACACTGAAATCCCCGCTAAAGCATGCAAACAAATAGCCAACAAACGGCGAGATTAGAGGGAAAAGTCGAACAGCTTAGAGAAAGGAGTTGAAACAACTGGCTGCTTTGACTTTGACTTTTGTCAAATATTTATGTGTGCCCAAAAGTTGTAGTCCTAGCCAACTGAACATAGCGATTATAGCGGCTAATCGCCGCGATAGTCCGATCTTTTATTGATCAATATTTGTAAACGAGATGCGAGTTGAGTTGGGAGGAAACCGGCTGGCGTCACAGGTAGCTGAGATGCGGCTTAACGCAGACAACGCCCAGGGCTTTTCCCCGATCTCTAACCCGATCAGCAGCAACGCGAATTTGCGATTAGTCCTTTAACCCTTGCTTCCTCCTCCTCAAATACCTCCTCCTCACAGCACCTCCTACTCCTCATCCGCAGCAGAGCTCAGCTCGCCCTGTTTAGTTTGGCTAATTGAAGGCATTAGTTGTTTGTGGGTCACACGGATCACTTCCAGCGAATCTCATTGTCTGCAAATGAACATATTTGCATATTTCAATTGAAAGCCAACTCTATCTGAGAGAGAGAGAGAGAAACAGGTAGAGAGAAAGAGGGAGAGAATGCCGAAACTGCCCACAAAAATTGTGAAAAACATAATCCAAGTGGTTGGCCACAAAGCGTCAAAGAAGCGTCGGTTAGTGGAAATTTAACCACGATTTCGACACGGCCAACTCAGTCAATCTATCAGTGAGCCAGTCAGTCAGTTAGTCAGTCAGTCAGTCAGTCAATCCGTCAGTCAGTCGCGTTGTGCAAAACTTTTAAAATTAATTAAAATTCGCCCAGTTTGATCATCAGCGATCATAGCAGTTATATGATATAATAGTCCGATACTGGTCAAGATAATATATAATTCTTTTATAAACCGTTATAAGATCTTGCATTTAAATAAAATCCTTTCCAAATTAACGTATTTATTACGTTTATCACAATTGATAATGTATTTGATGAATTTGATATGAAAACCGCTTTTATTAAAACAGTTTAATCATTGCTAAGATTTAGAAATATATATACATTTTTTGCGATCAAGTTTCATGCCACTGTCAAGAGCCAAACAGATGACGACGCGTTGTCTGGCAAAAACGTGATGCACTCTTTGGTTTTTTTGCACCAACTTAAAAAGGAGGTTGAAGCGAGTGGAGTAGAGGGGTAGAGAGGAAGAGGAGCCACTGCCACATACACCCACCATTTACGAAACTCATTAGGCTGAGCTGGAGTTGAAAATCGAGTGGCAACTGCTAAACGCTGTCGGCACGATCAGAGGCCAAACAAATTGATCATTAAACAGAAGGCGCAAGGTAGGCTGCACCCAACAACAACAACATAGCGGCCAACAATAACAACAAATACAACAACAACAACAACTCGAAAAGAATCAACAGAGCATCAGGCTGAAATCAAACATCTGGAAGCGAAATGCTCCTCGGGTCGTTCACGCTTAAGGGAAAAGACTTCGCAGCCAGGAAAGAAAGTGATGGCAAACAAGATTAATTTGTTTTGCTGACTGCCGTCAAATGCGAAGAGGTTCCACCAGCAACCTGTTGGATGCGATTTTGTAATTGCTATCGCTCTTGATCAACAGCTATTCATCATCTTCTATTGAATATAATGTGTAGATATATGTATATGTTTATATATGAGCATGTTTGTCTATAAGATCTCGACAAAGAGCAGCTAAAAAAAAAGTAGGTGGCGTTTTTCTCACATCCACTCGAATTGTTGCCGGCGTTTTACCATTAGCAACGCTTCGTATAGGATATATGCGAATTTAAATAAAATTATTCAATTCATTCATTAATCAAAGTGCTGCCTGCGTTTTGAAGATGCATCGCGAATGATGATGATAATGATATCGATATTCGATTAGTGTTGCTATTATCGTTGACGTAAGCTCAGCTAGGCATTACTTTACATTTTCGACAAGTGCTATGAAACCTCAAAGCACAAAAAAAAACGTATTTACATTTCGTAATAGCTGCATAAAATTTGGCACACTAAATTGATCGACTGACAAAAAATGAATACGGCCAAGCCGCGACAGAAGACATAAATACATAATAATAACTACTAATTTGTGATCAGTTACAAGGATATCGATACTCAATTCGTCGATACAGCTAATCCAAATTGAGCTTACGTAATTGCATTACGTCCAGTGCATCATTCAAAATGGGCGCTTTTTTAAATTCAAATGAAATCGGTTTGAATATTTTAATTGCTACTCAGAGTGCAGTAACCAAAAACATCAACTATTTATATTTCGTAATAACTGTACAAAATTGATCGACTGACAAAAAATGAATACGCCCAGCCCACCACATAAAGAAGAGAGCATGCCAAATTGAGAGGCTGCAAGCAACGCACTAAACAACAAACACACACTTAATTTCCGCTTAATCACTCAGAACGCGACCCACATTAAATGAGGCTGGTATGTTGCATGCAACTGCCACAGAAGCTGGAGATGGCCAACCCTGAGCAGATATCAAGTCGGCGACAGGCGACGCAAGGGCTCATTTGCATGTGGCTGCTGAGCGTTAAGCGCTTTGATGGCGGTCACAAAATACAAAAAACTCACAAGGCGTTGTTGCTTCATTGCCCTTTTGGGGTGTCATGGTGATGATGGGGGATGATTATGCGGGGCGGGGGAGAAGCAGCTGTAGACTGCAGCTAGTCTGCCATTTGGTTGATTTCAAAAGAAAACTGCCAAACAGTTTTCCAGGAAACTGGCAAGTGCTGTAATCGGATTTGCCACGGCAAAGAATTCAAGAAAAAACTTATATCAAATTTACAGCTACAAATAAACGTTCAGATATTTTAATAGAATTGTTCATTTTTTGAAGTAATATTAAAGTTGAAGTGATCACATAAAATTCATTTGAGATTGAGTATATTTTCGATAATCTTCTGTGTTGATACCGATCATAGAAAATTCTTTAAGTTGTAAATATTTTAAAATCCTTCATTTCGATCTTACTACAACCTAAACAATTTCTAGTACTGTAATTATTGATTTTTTACATATATGTAAAAGTGAGTTCGACTTTACAGATGGGTACATTGAGTAGAGCAGATTCTTCCCGTGGCTCACGCGACAGTTGTCTGAATGGACGGGCATATAAAACCACAATCATTGGCAATCTCGAGCAACAATCAGCGATCTATTATGGCGTGATCAATAGCGCTAGGGTCATAAAAATTCGCTGACCGCTTCGCTAGAAGCAAAAAAACAGAAAATAAAATTGTACAGACGATCAGTGACCGTGAAATCGCAGTATTCTCAACCAACTGATATATGGTCGACTATATGTAAAGATATGCGCAAAGTTTCCCAAACACAAACATAAAGAAGAAGATCCTCAGGAAGAGCAGTGAAACGCCAGTGAGGATTGAGATGCACATTTTATGACGGCAGAATGTGAGGACTAAGGATTGCATGTTAAGGTTCAGGTCCTACACATGGTTCCGTTCCCCGTTTGAATGCACTTCTCGTGAAAATTTGCGTGCGCTGCAGTCTTAACTTATTCAGGTAACTTTCTATTCCTCCTCTAATTTTCACTTAGCGACATAAACTGTTTATGACTGTGTCTGTTTCAAATATTGTGTCAAAAAAGAGCGAGTTCTAGTTTTAAAAATGAGAAAGGGTTTTCCACATTTTCCGACTTTTGTTTTGACTTTTTGACTTGCACCACATAAGTTCCATGAAAAACGATCGGTTTGATTTTTGATTTGACAATGGAAAGGATGTTTATTAGCCGAGAGTTGGTTGACATTTTGAAAAATACAGTGAACGCTCGAGAACTAGAACGATTTGATTAAAGTGATTTAAAAATGAGCAAAGCATAAAAAATAATTTCTTAAAGGGAAATTCATAGAATTAAAATTGAAATTATCAAAGCCGGAAGAAAAAATTGTATTTTTCTTACATTCTCAAAGATTATTAAGAATTATTTAGTAAGTATAGGAGAACCTCTTCCAAACTCTCGTATGTAATTTCCATTAGCAAATAAAATGGAAGCTAATTCAGTAAATTATGCATTATTTTCAGGTAGGCTCCGCCCACTGAAAAATACGCATAAATATATTCATAGGAATTACGCACCCTTAAAGATGACGCCCCAAACTTACCACAAAAGGCGGCGTGGCGAATGAGAGTTGGAAAATTCGATTTGCTCTTTTGGTAAACGGTGCGGTTAAAACAGAAAAACTCACGCAAAACCAAACAAACCATATGAAAATAAGTTAAGGACACCGGAGGGTTCCTCCTCGGATGACCTTGTAGCCGACTCCCTACATACGCCCATATGTAGCACTTAGTTACTGGCTGTATATTTATCGTTCTGGTTTCAGAATTTGTCTCGCATCGTTTGGTGCCCATCACAGCTACCCGAACTACCATAGCTACCCTAACGCTACCCTGTATTACTCTATGTGCGGTTTAAGTTTCTGGTCGCAGTTTTGGTCGCCGATCTTCATGTCTGCACAGCAAGGTGCATGACCTTAGAGTGTGTTTGTGTTTCGCCCGAAACAACCATAAATATTTTGAGTCATTATTTTAGATAATCTTCGACTAATGTCCTTGGTTTGTTTCATTTTCATCACTTTCAGTCTGTGGCCCAACAATACACTTTGTAACATGATAATACAAAAGTAAATTCGAAAAGTCAGAAAACTTTTGTCAAAATATACAAATCCTTTTTTTGTCAGAGTTTAACAAATACATGAATTGAAACTCAATTTAGATAAATATATTTTCTTAGGAATTATCAATTCTTTAATAAATGAATAGTTATCTTCCAATAATTCAAATACTTGATTTGTTTTATATATTATCTATTTTATAGCTAAAATTAAATTAAATTGTATACAAATACTCGTGGCGGGGAATATTTATATTTATTAAACATTATTTAAGAAATTAATATATAATCCTATGTTTCTTATTACTTTTTGATAGCTAAACATTTTTATTGACCGAATTTATTTAAATTAAATAGTGTGCTTCCTGCTCAAGTTTGAATTTCAGGTGACGGACTTAGTTAAAATATTAATTTCGATTAATCAATACTTTTGTTATTCAACTGTCAAAAGTATAAGAAGGTATCGATACTGATACTTATGCCAGTTTTGGCATGGCATTGACATAGCAGGCTACTTATTTAACGTTTCATCAATTAAACGGATTTCGAATTTAGTTCACTGGCAAAAATTATTGCAAAGATTTGCAAAGCTCAAGAAAATCATTAATTCACCTCAATTTATAAATAAGTTACAGGTTACAAACTAATTGTGACTGCAAAACTATCGATAACAATTAAAACAGACTTGACTGCGATAAGGTAATAAATAAATTGCGTCCCTCACACGTATCTTTTACACACACTTAAGCGGCACACACTTGTGCTATTTCATGTCAAACAAGAGTTGTTACATAGTTTTTGCAGCAATTAAATCATTTACCCCACATACACAGAATGTCGGAACAAAAGACAAACGGTGATGCCGATGATCTGAACAATCTGCTCGACAGTGAGTAGTGTCAATTGAAATTGCATAGCGTATCGCATTACAGACTTATATAACAACAAAAAAAACCTTTTGCACAGATGCTTTGCAGGATTTCGATAAATCGCAGAGTGGATCAAAGCCGGAGAAGGCAGCGGCCGCAGATGGCGCTGCAGAAATCGCCGCCAGCGGCCTGGAAGATCCTGATGCATTTTTCATGTAAGCTAAATTTACTTGTTTTTATTTTTCGATATTTTTTTAACGGCTTGAACTTTGGAACTTTTGCAGCGAACAGGCAAAGATTATGGCGGATAGAATGAACACATTGTTCGGTGGTCCGGATACGCCCAGTGGTGATATACCGCCACTGCCACAGGATCCGGATCAGATGATGGCTGGCTTTAAGAAACTGGCCGAGGCGGCCGCTTTAACGCTCAGCGGCGAGAACACTGCCAACGACGACGAGGTCTCCAAGTACTCCGATAGCATTTCCCAGGCCCTCAAGGGTCTACAAGAAGGCACCGAAAATCTGGCTGCACCCGCCTCCGAAAACGATATCGCCAGCATGTTCAGCTCTATGAATTTCGATGCGGTAAGTCGGGCAAATTAACTTAAATAACAGTTAATTTATTTATTTTTCTCAGGGTGGAGAAACTGATGGCAATAATTTCCTGCCTTTTATGGAGGGCATGATGCAGACCCTGCTCTCCGCTGAGATTCTGTTGCCCAGCATTAAGGAGCTGCTGGAAAAGTATCCCAAATATCTGGAGGACAATGACACAAAGCTGTCGGCCGACGATAAGGACAGGTAATTATATATTATTGTAAGCACGTGATATAAAAGCCGAACAGGCTCCATGTATATATAAATAAATATATATAACGTATAAACACATGTCTCGACCTTCTCGGACATCTGAAATTTGAAATTGAAACCCATTTAATATAGTCAGTTTCTGTTTAATTTTAAGAAAAAACAGCTGAAGCAAATATTTATTCATTAAATCATTTATAATTAATGTAACCAGAGATTATATATTCTCATATATCAAAGTCCAGCTGTCTATATATGTATATCTATATAGCATGATTGTCTAATCTATATTTGTTTAATTAATCAACTTTTTAAACTGATTTTCAGATACCAAAAGCAGCTGGAGCTCTACAAGGTGATTGAGGAGCATTTGCAGAGTGAAAAAGCGGATGATTCGCCCACCGTCAAGCGTGAGAAATTCCGTCAGGTTCTGGATGATATGCGCAAGCTGCAGGATTATGGGCAACCGCCGGCAGAGATACTGGCAGAGACGGGCGGAGATTTGCCATTCGGTGATCCGACAGCAGCCGTTGGCGGCCTCGGTGGTCCCCAGTGCCCCACAATGTAATGCTTTTGTTGTGGAGCGCCTTGTCGTTCCTCGTGGAGTGCCAATGCTGCTGACTGTTGAATGTTGCACATTTAGCATTAAGGACATCATCAATTAGTTAACATAGATGGAAGTGATGGTTTTTTTTATGTTTCTCCGGTGGTTGCAGCTCTCTTTTTCTGCTTGAAGAGAATTATGTGTTTTCATATATAGCCCCGAACTTTTTAATTATATACTTATGTCTCACACGAAAATACAATACAAATATATATTAATATATTTAAAATCAAAGGCAATTCAATTATTCAACATCGATCGAAGTGATGGCATTTTTTCTCTGGTGGTTACTCTCTGATTTTTATACTTATTTGTCACACGAAGTACAATATACATAATTAATATATTTCAAATCAAGAGCATATAAATCCTTATACTAGAGGAAAAAGCGGCGCCTGGACTCCATGTCATGGCGCTTGTTGCTGATGATCCACGAGTAGTCGCCCGTCTTGCTGTCGAAGGTGCCCTCCTGCAGGGAACGCAGCTTGAGCGTGAATCGTGGCCCCAATTCCCGCAGCTTCACCCGCTTGCCCTCCTTGTTGAACTCGTAGCGATGATGACGAAAGAATATATAATCACGCTGGTTGTGAAATGTAGCTGCACGTCTGCCGTGAAACTCGGGATCATAATGGAAAAGGGCGCCCAACATGCGACCCACTGTCAGACCCAAGCGTGTCGTAAAATTGGTTAAGACCACCTCTGGTCGATGTTTGGTTATCTCTTTGTGATCTCGCTTGATGTCCGTCGTCAACTTCACGTTGGAGAGCTTAAAGTGTGCTGTCGGACCGTTGGGCAAGTGGATGACGAGCAACGCGTTCGGCTGCCGTCGATCCTCATTGATGATGACCACATCTGTAAACTGTTCCCGTTCCGCACTTTTGCAGATCTTCTTCACTGACGCTTTGTTGCGTATTTTGACGAGTGCATTGGGAAATATACGTGAGAGTTCCAAGCCAAATTTGCGAGTCTTCGTCACCGGATTGTCGGCGAATGTGATGAGAACCTTGGGCTCGTAAATCCTCTCGAAATATGTGCTGAAATCATCGATTTCCAGCTCTTTGCGCAACTCCTCGTTGTCCGAATCGTTGAGATTGCTCACCTCCGTTTGATCCTTCTCCCGCAGACTTTCGATGGTGTGACCCGGATTCGCTGGCAAGCCCGCCTTGCGACGTGCCCGTCGCTCCTGCATCTTCTTCTTGTGCTTCTCCTTTTTCATTTTACGGAACAGAGCCGTGCGCTGTTCTTTGTTTTTCATCAGGCTGAGCGGATTCAGCACGGGCAAACGCGCCTTCTTCTTATCATCATCGACATTATCTTCGTCCTCATCATCGTCATCGTCATCCTCTTCATCCTCATCGTCGTCATGACCTTCATCTTCCACTGCAGTACTTTCATTAGAAGCTTCTTCCTTTTCTCCCTTTTTCTTTGCCTTTTTGGCATCCATTTCCAAGTCGCTGTCATCGCTGCTGTCGGTGACCGGTTCTTGTGCATCAGCATCAGCTACCGCCTCCATTTCTTCTTCCCCAAAGCTGGAATCACTATCTGAATCCTCTTCAATGGGTGGTGGTTGTGGTTTTCTTTTAATTTTACCCATATTCTTTCAATGAATTAAAAAAAACAATGCGGCACGTGTTGATGTTCTTCTTCTTGTAGTCACAAGCGCCATTCAAATGGGCGTATATGTTTGGTGAATGTCAAAAGGCATTCGCGGAATGGCAAACAGCTGTTTAAAATGTACACTGACTAAAAATAGAATTCCATGTGCTGGAATTATTTAGTGGTATGTATTATGCCTTTAAATTGTAGTATATGGTAAACATGTAATGCTTATCAAGCATCTACTTTGAATTAATTATACCCACACGTTTCAGTTGAGAACTAAATAATTTACCCATTTCGGCGCATGTTGACGTTCTTCTTCCTGTCGAAAGGGACATTCACAGGTTAATGTCAAACATGACATGTCAATTAACGATAAACAGCTGTTTGAAAGCGTGCTGTTAAAAAGTAAACAACTGAAAATGGAATTTCGCGTGCTAGAATTATTTAGTGGGATTGGTGGCATGCATTATGCCTTTAAATGTAAGTAAGTAGAGCACATAAAATACTCACCAAGCAGCTACTATCATACAACTTGCAGATGCACAACTGCCAGGCAAAGTTGTTGCCGCATTGGATGTGAATACAGTCGCCAATGCGGTTTATGCCCATAATTATGGAACTACGCATCTGAAGACGAGAAACATTCAGAGCTTAAGTGAGAAGGAGGTGGGGCAACTGAATGCCAACATGCTGCTCATGTCGCCGCCATGTCAACCGCACACTCGCCAGGGACTGCAACGGGACGTAGACGATAAGCGTTCTTGTGCACTTTCCCATCTCTGCTGCCTGTTACCTATCTGTGAGACTCTGGATTATGTGCTCATGGAGAACGTCAAGGGATTTGAGGCATCTCAGGCGCGTCAGCAGTTCATTGAGGCACTCGAAAAAGCTGGCTTCCACTGGCGCGAATTTATTCTAACGCCCACACAATTTAATGTACCAAATACGCGATATCGATATTATTGCATTGCTCGGAAAAGTAAAGATTTTGATTTCGCTGGTGGCAAAATCTGGGAATATATGCCGGCGGCAGAGACCGATGATACCAGACAACAGATCATGAGCAAAATATCCAGCATTGTTGAGTCAAATGTGTCGGATGAAACACTTGTGCCCGATGATGTGTTAAGCAAGCGGGTGCTCGTCATGGACATCATCCATCCCAGCCAGAGCAGATCCATGTGCTTTACCAAGGGATATACCCATTACACAGAAGGAACGGGATCGGCATTTACTCCGTTGACAGAAGAGCAATCCCACAACATTTTTGCCGCAGTTAAAGATATAGACACCGGATCTGATGAAGCACAACGGCGACGATTGGAGCTCTTGAGACAATTGAATTTGCGCTATTTTACGCCTCGTGAAGTTGCTCGACTTATGAGTTTTCCCGAACACTTTCAATTTCCTGCTGAGACAACAAATCGTCAAAAATACCGACTGCTGGGCAACAGCATTAATGTTTGTGTTGTGGGCGAACTCCTCAAGTTGTTAACATCTTAATATTAATAATTATTTCCTGTGTATTTAATAAAGCTAAATTTGTAGAAGAAAACAAAATTTAAAACTGCGCTCAATTGTCGCAATTTATCGATAGCAACAAAATATATATTCATCCAGCCCTTGATGTGAACTATCGCAAGCAGCTGCTCATATCGAAATATCGATAACAATAAGCAGCAGGCTGAATTAATCACAGAACTTGGGCTACCGAAAAGAAAACAATAATAAACTCTAGTTAATATATAGTTACTATAAGTGCAACTGATCAAAATGATACCGAAAAAGATGCCGATGGTGAAGGATGCGCATATAGTAAAAATCGCCGTTGAGCGCGAGCCCCATGTGGCGCAACTAATAAATCTCGATCAGCGCCATCCGCTTGCAAGTATGTATGAATAATTCAATTTATATATTTTTTAAAGGATGTAAAACAATTGGTATTGATGCTGCAATGACATTATAAGTGTTTGATGGGGGCATAGTTGATGATATACCTATTGTTTTAGTGTTGGGTGTTTGTTTGTCAGCTTAAATTGCAGCGCCAACGCCCTTTGCGGCTACTGTGTTTGTGTTTGTTTGACATCGGCGTCATCAGCACTCATTGAAATGCACAGACGCGACAGGAAGTCTAAAGTGGAAATGTGGTCTGGGAAAGAGGGAGAGCGAGGGAATGAGTAAGAGTTTTTTATTTAATCGACGTTTTGGGAAGGTCTTACAATACTAGACTATGTATTAGTACTATGTGACAGTTACATCCAGAAATACTTCTAATATGTCTTTATAATATTTCTACAGTGGTTGCTCACTAATAATTACTCTTAAGTAAATTATACTATTATATATGTAAAAAATAATAATATTTTACTAGGTATCTCTAAAATAGTAAAGGAGTAGTACAGATTAATATATTTAATAATACAAATTTTCTATTTAAAAAATAAGTGGTTGTATCGTATATTATATAAATAATAATATATACAAAATTATTCAACTCTTGTAACCAGTATATGTATAATAATCAAAACTACTCAAATTTCCAGGTAAAATCCAGGAGATCTGCAACAGTTGGTCGCTTAGTGATCATCAGAATTATGCGCTGCAATTCTGTGATACGAACAACATGAAATATGTCACAGAAAAGAATCGTAATGAGATTAAAAATGGATCAGTGCTACGGCTACAGTATTCACCGTCAAAGACGGCCAGCGATGCGCTTGAAACACTGATCAATGGCAGTACCCAGGATAAGGCACAGCGTCTGGAAGAGTTGACCAAGCTGAGCATGGATCACACATTTGCGCTGGAGTTCATCAAGGAGCAGGGTCTCGATATATTGATTAAAATGATCGAGGATGATGGCCAAAAGGATAAGGATATACTCATGTATAGCCTCGCCAGCTTTGTCGAGCTCATGGAACACGGCACCGTCTCCTGGGAGGTGCCGGAAAAGTCCTTTGTCGAACGCAACATTCAAATTGTGCGCAATTTCAAAGACTATCCCACCAGTTGTGGCGAAAGTGCGCTCTCCAATCTCGAGAATATCGTGCAGAGCAGCAGCAAACATTTACTTGTCTCTATGAAAATTGAACTCCAGGATATACTGAGACTGCTCCAGGAGGTTAACTCCGCTGTGATGCGTCAGAATGCCATAGCACTGCTCAATGCCATCTTCATGAAGGCGGATGAGCAAAGGAAACGCGAAATTGCCAAGAAGATCAGTGAGAAGCAATATCGTCTGGCTCTGATTGGCAATGGGCTGAGCACCGAGATGACCCACCAGCTGTATGTGCTCCAAACTCTGACACTGGGTCTTCTCGAGAAGCGGATGCGCATGAAAATGATGGCCCAGGATCAGGATGCCCACGAAAAGATCAAGTATTTGCGACGCACGGCCTTCGATGATTATGCTGGCACTCTCACCATGGGCGATGAAAGTCGTCGTGGCGGCGGCAGTGGTGGTGGCAATAGCGGTGGTGGCGGCTCCGGTGGCAATGTCAACTTTTCGCAGTACTACAAAAAACTCGGCTTCAAGTGCGACATCAATCCGGCTCAGGACTTTATCGAAACGCCACCGGGTAAGTGGGATAAATTCATCTTTTTTAAAATTTAAATTTTGTAATTTTATTTTGCAATACAAAAATCGAAATAAATATATTAAATATCAATATGCCTTCAGGGATCTTGGCACTGGACTGCATGGTATATTTTGCACGCACATACACGCAGCAGTACACGAAGATCGTGCACGAGAACTCATGCCGTGCCGATGAGCACGAGTGTCCTTTCGGCAGGACCTCCATTGAGCTGGTGAAACTGCTGTGCGACATTCTCCGAATTGGCGAACCACCTGCGGAACAATCGGGTGACTTTCAGCCGATGTTCTTTACGCACGATCAGCCATTTGAGGAGTTCTTTTGCATTTGCGTGATCACATTGAATCGCACATGGAAGGATATGCGTGCCACTTCCGAGGACTTTCAGAAGGTGTTCAGTGTGGTGCGTGAGCAGATAAAGCGCATCTTGAAAGGACGACCCGATAATCTGGAAGAGTTTCGCAGCAAGATAGCATTGCTGACATATCAGCAAATCACAACGCTTCGCCAACAGGAGCGCACCTCGAAGGAGGAATGCGATTCGACGGCCTCGGCCATCGTCAAGCTTAAAGAGAAAATATCGCCGCAAATTGTGGAATTGATTAAGCAGCAGCGTCTCTCATTTTTAGTCGAGGGTAAGTCGCATCTTCAAGATTATTTCATTCTTATTAAATCACTAAATTTGCTTTCAGGCACACGTTTTTCGAAATATTCGCGTGGCGCGCGGACCAAGGATAAGTTCTGGTATGCACGTCTCTCGCCCAATCACAAGGTTATCCACTATGGCGATTGCGACGAGAAGAATATACCTACGCTGGAGGATCTGCCCAAGAAGTTGCCCATCATCGATATCAAGCAACTGCTGGAGGGTAAAGAGTGTCCGCACATGAAAGAGAAGCGTACGCAAAAATCCCCCGTCAATTTAGCCTTTTCGATAACGTTCGAGACCATGGATCATTCGACGCTGGACTTTGTGGCGCCAGATGAGAGTGTCTTCAATTATTGGACAGATGGCATCAATGCGCTGCTCGGCCAGGAGATGTGTAGCAAGCAGAAGAAGGAGGACTTTGACACACTGCTCTCGATGGAGATCAAGTTGCGATTGCTCGATACGGAGGGCGTGGACATTAGCAAGGATCCGCCGCCCATACCCGAAGATCCCGAGAACTATGACTTTTGTTTTGAAAGCTAAACAGGAATTTAGTATTTTGCTTTGATTTACCCAATCCTGTATGCGATATTAATCATTCTTTAAACAATCATCCCAAAATACATGCCAAAGTGTAACCATTTATACAGCAGAGAGAATGGAATGATTTCTCTCCTCCGATCTGATCTGATTATTTAGTATATAATGTCTAAACTAAATTGAACAAATTAAACCAACTCTTCGCTGCCCATTAGCAATTTACATTTACCATTTTTCTTTAATTAATTATGTTTAAATTTAAGTATATAATTTTTAATATATAAATAGAGATTCATTAAATACAACAATTTTTATACAATAACAATTTTTTGTACAAAAAATAAATGTTGAAATAACAAGAGAAGCATTTTCTTATTTATGCTAGTTAGAATAAGTCCTTAAAAAACCGCACCCAGTGCCAAAGCTTAAATATCCTTGCAGAGTGGTCTTTATATGATATATGGAAGAAATTACGTGTTTTAAATGTGTCCCAAATCGTTGAATATTGCTTGTTATTCATTTTTCTGGGAACTATTTAAACAAAGTTTCGTCCTTCACGTTTGATATTCTAATGCAAGGATACTATTTCGATTTAGCAATTATTGATTGATAAAAAATTGATTGCAATAAATGTGAGCCTTTTTTTTGTGTTTGGTGTTTGTTGGAGTAAGCAGAAAGCTTGGAGCAAAATCAAAGCATAGTCGCCGCCGCCGCCTTGGAGCGGTGACTATCGCTATTATCCACGCACGGGCACCTTGCGCCGGCGAGCATTAGCGCGCTCCTAGCTTCTTAATCATATATTATCCTCCAGCAGCAGATCAGTGTCATCTCCTCGATCCGGCAAACAAACGAAGAACTCCAACAGATTGAGTATGGGTCCCCGCGAGAAGGGATTCTGATAGCGACCACGCTTATCCCGTAAATATGGATACCGCTTGTAGTTGAACATCTCGTTGGTGGTGAGATTCATACAAGCGTGAAGGATCTGCAAAAGGAACAGATATAACTCAATTCAGACATGGAGCAATCAACTTCTTACCGAGGTGCAGGTGAGTATCCAACCAAGACCACAGAAAACAACCGCCTCAATCAGGCCCAGCACATAGAGCAATGTGAATCCCTCGATCATGACGCAATAGCAGGCAAAATAAATGGTAAACGAGCAATTAACCGCGACCGAAAGGACGAACAGGAAGAACCACATGCGATTGCGCAAGCCGACGCAATTGTAGATAAAAGGACAATGATGATCAAAGTAGGAGACGCAACGATTGCACACCCGGCAATGCTTGGCGCGCAGCGGACGCAGACAGCGGCAGCTGTGACACAGCCGGGTGAGCATCACATTCCGCTTCTTCAGCTTGTCAAAGTACGGAATCTGTTTGATGGCCCGATAATAGGCATCCGAGCTCAATGGAATGTAGCCGGGATCACGACGATTGGCAATGGCCCAGCTCACCCACATGACCACATTCCAATAGATGAAGCAATAATGCGATCGTCGCAATATATTCCAAGTGATCGGAATGGCTCGTATCATATACATGGGATAGCCCCAGAGCAGTACCGAGAAGAGGAAGAGAAAGAGTGGACCCTTAGAATCGCCGGCGCCGCCAAAGAGCCAGCCCCAACTCTCCGATACGGAGGGTATCCAGCGTGACTTCTTCTTCACCTCACCGTAGAGCAGTCGCACAACATCCTGATGCTGATGCGCCTGAGCCAGCATAATAGGTGTCTTACCATTCTTATCTCGCGGCTCCAGATCCAGTTGGGATTTCTCGCACAACAGCCGCACACAATTAATGTTGCCCGATAGACAGGCCAGATGCAGCGGTGTCGATCCAAAGTTATCCGTCTTCTGCAACTCCACGCCCGAATACATGAGCAGACGCATCAGATCACCATGTCCCTTGTAGGCCGCCCAATGGAGAGCCGTGTCGCCATTGATATCCGTCAGATTGTTGAGTGCACCCATGCCCAGCAGATAGGCAGCAGTTGCAGTGCGTCCGTACATGCAGGCCAGATGCAGTGGTGTTAATCCCTTGAAATCCGCTGCATTAACGGCCACGCCAGCTTGGAGCAGCACCTGCACCACTGAGGCGTGCCCCTTGCGGCAGGCCCAGTGTATGGGGCGGGGTCCCTGGGTGCCCAAACACGGCAGATCAATGGGCGCAGTGCGTTCAATTAAATACCGCATCAGCTGCACATTTCCGTTCAGAGCAATCCAATGAGCAGGCGTGTAACCATGTCGATCCCTGGCGGATAAGCATTCCATGCCGAATTTCTCCACCAGATTTTCCACTTCGCTCACTTCACCATTCTTGATAATATCAAAAATATCATCCAGATTTACGGTGACACCATCCAATCCTTCAAACAACAGCATATTGCTATCGTGCTCATTCCCATCCCCATTGTTGGCGACATTATTGGTTCCGGGTGGTGAATGGGGCCGATGATCGATGTCGATATCAATGTCGGCATGGGCATGGCCGTCTTCTTCCATGTTGCATGACGAGGAGGCCGTTAAGGGCAGCGCCCAAACACTGCGCGCTGCCCCCGGAGAGGGGTGTACCTTGCTGGAGGCCACGTTGTAGAAATCGAATTCTACGCCAAGACGTTCCGCTGTGCCACCCGATAGCGGTGGTTGGTGGTGCAACGGATTTTCCAGTAGGTGTGCAATTTTGTTGGCTTTTCAAGCGACCGTGGTTCGCAAAAGTCGTTAAGTAAACACAGTAAAGCAGAGTAATTATGTCAGCAGGTTCAAAATCAATATTTAATGCGAATGTAGGACATTCGATTTCGAATTGGCGCCAATTACAAAAATCAGCTGCGACTCCAACAACACATCGATAACACTTTCGCATTGCTGTTAAGCGATGCCGGCTTCTGTTATTTCTAACAGCTGTTATTTTGAAGTTTATATCCTAGTTGCTAAAACAAATTAACTTATTAATTATTGTTATTATTATTTACTTACACAATTCACCATTAATTCACATTTGTATGGGTTTATTTACAAGAAAAGATTAAATTGCGGCAGTTTTGAGCAGCTAACCAGTAACGCTGTTAATAACATTTTGAAGTATAATTTTGAGTTAACAGCGCAGGAAAGAAGCAGCGAAATTGCAAGTTGAACAACGTGCAGTCGGAATGGGTGACAACGTGGTGACAGAACTAAATAATTTGGATTTGAACAAGCAGCAGGCATGTTAAACTCACTAAAATTGCAGTCGTCTGAATAAGAACAATAACGTAATTAAGTAATGCTAAAAGTGCTGCCCATCGTTGGTGCATTCAAAAGCAGCAACGTCAAAGGTTTGCTCAATTTACGAGCGTTGTGGCTGGTTAAAAATCAACAGCAGTTTATACAATCACAGCAACAACAAGAGCAACAGCAGTGCAGCAGTCGGTGCTACGCAACTTTGGTTGGTGTTCCCCCCGCTCGCAATTGTGTTACTTTTCTAACTGTTTTGTTGCCACATCATTTTTAACTGTGCATATGTGTGTGTGTGTGTGTTTGTTGCGTGTTTGTCATGTGTACACCAAAAGCTGAAATGAATCACAGCCACCGGCTGCACTGACGTCACTAACTTGAAGTGCAGTTAAAGCACCCCCCATCTATCTGTATTCTCTCTAAATGTTACTCTTTTATTGCATCAGTTTCTTGGATAGTCGATAAAACCAAAGAGCAAACTTTCGGTTGTTCTTTTATTTGTCATTTGCTTGTCTAAAAGCTGTGTAAACGACAACCACAAAAAGAACAAAAACAACACAAAAGCATACGCCGAAAATTCATTAATTATAATTGGTAACTGAAGGTATTCGTTGCTTGCGTAGCCAAAATAGACAGATAAAGATATTTTTTTCTTTTCTACTGCAATGACAAATGAGTTTTTATTGATTTTTCAGGCTGCGAAGATGAAGAAGGAAAAGAAGCCCGCTGGAGCCGGCGGCGGCGATACTCGCAAAGGTATATAAATCTAATGTGTACAGATTTAATTGCGATAACTATAATGATTACATAATTTTGCTTAGAGCTCAATCCCAGGCCGCAATATATCGAAGAGCGTAATGTGCTCTGGGAGAAATGCATGGCGGAATATCTAGCCGAATTGTCCGCCAAGCCTCGCACAGCAATTAAGGTAACCCTGCCCGATGGCAAACAGGTGGATGCCACCGCCTGGGAGACGACACCCTTTGATGTTGCAAGTGGTATTAGCAAGGGACTGGCCGACAACACTGTCATCTCCAAGGTGAACGGCGAAGTTTGGGATTTGGATCGTGTGCTGGAAGCAGATTGCTCGCTGCAACTGCTCAAGTTCGATGATCCGGATGCACAGGCGGTGTTCTGGCACAGTTCGGCACACATTATGGGCGAGGCCATGGAGCGCATCTATGGGGGACATCTGTGCTATGGTCCGCCCATCGAGAATGGATTCTACTACGACATGCATCTGGAGGGCGAGGGCGTAAGTGAACTTAATTTTAATGGTATTTTTTTTTTATATAGTAATTAATTTTATGGTTTAGATCTCTACGAATGATTATGGAGCCATGGAGACGCTGGTTAAGCAGATTGTCAAGGAGAAGCAAACATTTGAGCGGCTGGAGATGAAGAAAGCGGATCTGCTGGAGATGTTCAAGTATAATGAGTTCAAGTTGCGAATTCTCAACGAGAAGGTGACCACAGATCGCACAACGGTCTACAAGTGCGGATCACTCATCGATCTCTGCCGTGGTCCGCATGTGCGTCACACGGGCAAGGTGAAGGCCTTGAAGATCACCAAGAATTCATCGACCTATTGGGAAGGTAAAGCGGATGCTGAGTCGCTGCAACGTGTCTATGGCATCTCATTCCCAGATCCCAAGCAGCTTAAGGAGTGGGAGAAACTGCAGGAGGAGGCAGCGAAGCGGGATCATCGCAAGATTGGCCGCGAACAGGAGCTCTTCTTTTTCCACGAACTGTCGCCCGGTTCGTGCTTCTTTCAGCCACGCGGCGCCCACATCTATAACACGCTGATGAACTTGATACGTGGTGAATATCGCAAGCGTGGCTTCCAGGAGGTCATCTCGCCCAACATTTACAATGCCAAACTGTGGATGACATCCGGTCATTGGCAACACTATGCGGACAATATGTTCTCCTTCGAGGCGGAAAAGGAGAAGTTCGCCCTGAAGCCCATGAATTGCCCGGGACATTGTTTAATCTTCGATAATCGCAATCGATCGTGGCGCGAGTTACCCCTTCGCATGGCCGACTTTGGTGTACTGCATCGCAATGAGCTCTCGGGTGCATTGACTGGCCTGACACGCGTGCGTCGCTTCCAGCAGGATGATGCACACATCTTCTGTGCACCCGAACAGATCAAGAGCGAAATGAAGGGTTGCCTGGACTTCTTGCGACATGTCTACACCATCTTTGGCTTCTCGTTCCAGCTGGTGTTGTCCACACGGCCCGATCAGTATTTGGGTGAGTTGGATCAGTGGGATGCGGCGGAGAAAGCGTTGGCTGAATCACTCGATGAGTTCGGCATGCCGTGGAAGGAGAATCCCGGTGATGGCGCTTTTTACGGCCCCAAAATTGATATTACCATTATGGATGCACTGAAGCGTCCATTCCAATGTGCTACGATACAATTGGATTTCCAGCTGCCGATCCGCTTCAATCTCAATTATATCGCCGACGATGGTGAAAAGAAGCGTCCGGTTATCATACATCGAGCAATCCTTGGCTCCGTGGAGCGCATGATTGCCATACTCACGGAGAACTATGCCGGCAAATGGCCATTCTGGCTATCGCCACGCCAGGTGATGGTCGTTCCTGTCGGCCCCGCCTATGATGAGTACGCGAAGTCTGTGCGAGATCAGCTCTATGCTGCTGGCTTCATGAGCGAATCCGATTGCGATGCTGGCGATACAATGAACAAGAAGATCCGAAATGCTCAACTTGCTCAATTCAATTTCATTTTGGTGGTGGGCGACAAGGAGCGCTCCTCGAATACGGTCAACGTGCGCACCAGGGACAACAAGGTGCACGGCGAAGTATCCGTTACGGAACTGATCAGCAAACTCCAAAAGATACGAGACGAGTTCATCACAAACGAGGATAGCTTCTAAGCTGATCCGCCGATCCGACACTCATCACTCAAACTTGTACCCTCTTATGTATCCGACTTATAATTAGCTTTGCCTAGCAAAACGAGCGCATTTTTTCAGTTGTATTTACGCTTAGATTCTTGAAATTCTTAAATAAACATATAAAGCCAATGTTTTCAAGCATCGCGGCTTTACAAATAATGGTCGCTATATAATTCCTCCATATGTGAACTGGAATAAAATATCATTTAAAAGACGATTAAAACAATTAAAAAATTTGTCCATAAATATGGTAATCTAGAGCTGCACCGCAATCTTGAAACTCAATTTTCAGCGACAAATTTGTTAATTTAATTTAATTTGCTTGTTTATTTGAATTTGGCGCCCTACGCCTTGACATAATATAAATAGTGTAATGTTAATTGATTGCAATTACATTTTCACGCTATGTTAAATGCACTTAGATTTGCAAATACATCTATACACTATGCTAAGTGCACTCAAACTGCAGCTGTTAGCGTTAACAGCTCTCTCTCTCTCTATTCCAACAGCGGGCGCTAGCTAATATGTCAGCTGCTGCAGTCTAAAATTCCCTCGTTTCAAATTCAGTTTTTTAATCGTGTTAATAAACATTACAAAGTGATCAAAATAACTTCAAGTTATTATTTGCAAATAAAGCTGACCAAAAGCTGAAAGCGCAAGCAAAAATTGCTTTTAAAACAGACCATTACAATGTTTTGGTTAAATAAAGAAATCATATCACTTTTCTCTTTATTTGCCACGCTGAAATATTCCAAAACGTCTCATTTGCGTGCAATGTGGGGCATCCACCAAGAGTGCATCATCCCTTTCTAACAATTTAATCAATTGTCATTTTGTGAACTCATGCAAACTATGTCGATAAGATATATGTATATGGTCAAAGGTAGCGGTCATGACTCATTTCATATGACTCATTAAATTTTGTATAAAAAGTAAGCATGCTTTGTGTGGTTTTTCGTTTTGTTTTTAATTTATTGCTAATACTTATTATGTTTAGTTTCATAATTTGATTTATTAAAAATTGCGTTTCGTATTTCAATTTTGTAAGCTTTTGCTTGTTGCGTAAAAAATGCACAATATTCTCTCTTCTCTCTCTTTCTCCATCTCTCGCTAATCGAAGCAAAAATTGTTAATATTGTATAATGTTAATTGTTTACACTGCCTGTTTCATAAAAATACATCTATATATATATATATATATATAGTGATATATATAAATATTTACTCATAAGTTCTGCGCCAGCCAACCAATTGCAGCTGTTTGAGCCTCTAAAGAATAAAAGCCAAAAACAAAAAAAAAAACCAAAGCCGCAAACCAAATACGGGCTGGTTTTTTAGTCACAAATAAAAAAACTTCGGCCTTGACGATGACGATCTTCTGCAACTTCTTCGTTAGGTGCGGGGATGGTAGAGGAGGGGTGGGGCTTGAACACAAGCTGTCTCAGTGGTATCTCTGTCTGTATTTATCGATTCATTCATGAGGATTAGGGCAATCACCACACATAGTTTACGGAATGTTATTTACGTTCAGTGTTCAATTTTTTCTTCCTTGCGTTTTTTATCTCTTTTTTTTTAAGTACAAATTATGAGAGCTGGCTTAAACTAAGTTCACTCGTGCCTGAATAACTAGTCGAGTTTTCTTGTCTATACTTGTTTCAAGTATATTTATACTTTTATACAACCAACTATAAAAATCGATTTGATTCTATAGCATATAGCATAAAGAAAGTTATCATTGCACAGAAATTCAGTAATTAAAATCTAAAAATATTATTTAGTAAGCCTAACATTGTTAAACATTCTTGTACATTGAAAATCAATATGAATCAATTTTCGAATATAGTTACAGTTTTGCCAGAGGAGAACAGTTTAATTGTCAAGGATTAAGATGATAGCTGCCAGGCAGGCACGTGTGAACCGAGCTTAACTATTTTTAGCATGGATATTAGGATTAGGATTAGGCGCACACTTTAATTGCAATGCATACATATTTTTTTAGCCGATTTGCGTTAAATTAGTTTTTAGTCTATTTACGTTTTTGTGTTTTTTTGTTGTTTTGCTTTCATTTTATAATTTTTTTTTGTTGTTTTTATAAATAAACTTAAACATAAGAATTGTGTTTTTGTGTATGTATGTGTGCAGCTCATGTTTATCTTGCATTTTTAGCATGTTCATCTTTTATCCTTTAGCCCGCTGGGGGCTACAATTGGTGCTCAACCATGTCGCCGCCAGCGCATCTCTGTTTGTGTGTATATGTGGATGTGTGTGTGTCAGTGTTAGCAGAGGTTGTGTTGGAGGAGAAGGAGAATTTGGGGGCGTGACTTGGGCTTGGGCTAGGCTGGATTGGATTGGGTTTGGATTTGGGTGAGTGTGCCCAGTTCTAGCAGGCACATCCACCTTCTGGATCCTTAGTCTCATTGGGCGAATCCTTGAGCACAACCTCTTGCATATCCTCCGATGGTTTATTCTCCGTTGAATCCATGCCGGGCAGCGCCGCCGCAACGCGCCTAAACAATTGTTTCACATTGTAGCCGGCTTTGGCGCTCGTCTCAATGAACATCACATTTAGATCTTTTGCCTTGCGTTCGCCCTCCTCGGTGGACACCTGCCGTTTGTCGGACAGATCCGTTTTGTTGCCAACGAGCATGATGATGACATCACTGCCTCGTTCCGTGCGCACGTCATCGATCCACTTGGACGTCTGATGGAATGAGTTTGTGTTCGTTATATCGTAGACGACGACGGCAACTGTCGAGTCTCGTATATACGAGGGTATTAGGGAACGGAAACGCTCCTGGCCCGCCGTATCCCATAGTTGTAGGCGCACTGTGCGATCCTCCAGGTACATTGTCTTCGATAGAAAATCAATACCGATTGTCGCCTGATACGTGTTGTCGAAGCTGTCATACATGAATCGTGTAATTAGCGACGTTTTGCCCACACTCTGCTCACCGAGGAAGACCAATTTGAATTTCCGCAACGGGTTGCCAAAGTCGCCGGATGACATGTTTACAAGTTATTTATTTTTTTCTTATGGTTTCTCAACTTTTGTACGTGTCGTGTCGACTTTTTTTTTCTTTTTTTTCTTAAGTGCGGGTTTGCTGACCTCTCCTCTCTCCTCGCTCTCTTTCTCTCTCTCGTCGCTCTTACGCACTCTCTCCACCTTTTGTTTTGCTATTGGGGCGTGATACTTTATGCGGCTTCAACTGCACACGTTGCACTTTAATTCGTTTCTATATTTAGGCACATGCACTTTTTATATTGGCTATCTTCCGATTTCGCGTAGTCGTACTATTAACGTAGTGTATTATTAACAAAATTTTTCGTGGAAAAAGTCGGCCACCTAGTCGATCTGAGTCAGTTGTAGAGATGGCTATCGATAATTTAACTATATCGATAACAAAGTAGGCTGTTGGCCAAAATATGCAACACACGCGACTAAAAAATACCAACTGTTAATACTATTTAAAATACTTTATCGGTTACTTTGCCTAACTGCGCAGAATTTCAAAATAGTTGCTATGTTGTTGAAGCAAAGCTTTTGATTAATTTTTATCGCCCAATGAAAAAAACGAAATTATTGTCAATGACCCACTTAAGATATTGCACATATCACTATCAGCATGGAAATACTTACAATAGGCTTCTCGAGGACTAATTTAAAATACATATAAATATAGCAATGGGTTACAATGGCATTGTTCTAAGAAATCTTTATTGATAGTTGTCACATATTGTTGTGTCTCTAATTAATCCGAGCAGTCTGCCAATTAAAACAAACGCTTATCTTACAAAAAAAAAGGTGCGAATCGCAAATTGAAATTTCTTATCTCATTTCACGGGCAAATAAGTGTGCACAAAACGTCGTGTCTCGTTTTAATTTAAAACGACACTCGATAAAGGAAATGTAAACAGTTCCGCGAAAGCGACAAAGATGAACGGTCACCAATTCTATTTGCTTGTGTATTGTTGCCTCTTTTTCTTTGGCATCTGTGGCGTGTCTTCAGCGCTTGCTCGATCCGCCCCCGAACATAGTGGACCCAATGGACGTGTTGTTGGCGGTGTTGCCGCCTCTGTTAATAGTGCACCCTATGCGGTTAGCATGCAATATAAAGGCACCCATTACTGTGCCGCCAGCATTATTAATGCGAATTGGCTCGTAACGGCCGCCCATTGTTTGACGAACAGTGCCCAGGTGTTGGGTAGCACCCTGATCGCCGGTAGCAATGCTGTGGCCGGTACTGCATCCACTACCCAAAAGCGTAGCATTACCTATTTCTATGCGAATGAACTGTACACGGGTGGAACTGTGCCATATGACATCGGATTGGTCTACACGCCAACGGCATTCACTTGGACCGCTGCTGTGGCGGCCATCAGTTTGCCTTCATCGAATGTAGTGCCCACGGGTACGGCAAATTTATATGGCTGGGGAAGTACCTCGACGACAAATACGGCAAGTTATCCGAGTACCCTTCAAGTGGCTGCCAATGTGCCCATCATCAGCTTGAGTTCGTGTAGCACAGCCTTGGGCAGCAAGGGATCCGATGTGCATAATACAAACTTGTGTACGGGTCCCCTAACTGGTGGTGTCAGCATCTGTACCTCGGATTCTGGTGGTCCTCTGGTCCAGGGCGGTGTCCTCATCGGTATCGTGTCGTGGGGCAAGTTGCCATGTGGACAGGTCAATTCGCCGTCTGTCTATGTGCAGGTGTCTTCTTTTGTGTCCTGGATTGCAAACAATCAACAAGTCTAATACCGTGTATATGATTCTTAACCAAATAAATATCAGCAAATATTATTTAAGTATTTTAAGCTTTTGGTATCTTTCAATTCAGCGCGATGCGAGCTTTTTGCATTCTGGTCACACTTAAAAGTGCACTCGAAAGTTATCGATATCATTAATTGAGCCATTGTCTTGCACTACTTAAAGTGTAGGGCGACAAGAAAAGAATAGAAATAGGAAAGAATTCCAATAATTGCAATTCAAGCATTTAATTAAACAAAATTTTATCGAGTGTGCCACAATGGAAAACAACAGAGAATTTGCTGATGTCGACATTAATAATGGCTCAGCGTCCGGTGCATCCGATGACGAGGAGGAGGAGGAGGTGCCAGCGCCGGGCACGGTAACATTGGAGCATGAAAATGATTTATTCGTATCCGCAATGACGCCCAGTGAGGTGCATGTAAGTTACACATTTATTTCAATTATTAAATTAACTCGAATTACACGTCGCAAATGGGCGACGCCTGGCCTTTATTATTAACTTTATCTTTGCATTTTACTGTTGCTTTGTGTCTGTGTGTGTGTGTGTGTCAACGTCACAATGCTTTGCGAGGGGCGGCAGCAACAAATTTTTTGTTGATTAGACTTATTTTATCGCATTTGCATTGCTTATATTATGATGTTTATACTTTTTTACATTTTTGTTGATATTTATTTGCAGCGTCGCATTTCCGCCAGCAATCTGGAGGAGGTGTTGACAGATGATGGGGATTATTTTATACAAATTGTCGTCTCAGATCCCCAAAAAGTTGGCGATGGCATGAGCTCGTATTTAGCCTACAAGTGAGTCATGGCAAGCCACATTATCGCTAAATTACGCCCGATTGCTATATTTACGATCCCTTTTTTCTAGAGTGACAACGAAAACAAACATTCCAAAATTCAAGCGCAACGAGTTTAGCACTTTGCGACGCTTTAGTGATTTTCTGGGCATACATGATTTGTTGGTTAATAAGTATTTGCGAATGGGCAGAATTGTGCCGCCGGCGCCGTCAAAGAATATTATTGGCAGCACCAAGGTGAAGATGAGTCCACAGCAAACGGAGCCGGGCACACCGATTAATCAGGAATGGATTGAAATTCGACGTGCGGCACTGGAGCGTTATGTCCATCGTACCGCACAGCATCCGGTGTTGCGTGTCGATTTGGATTTCATTAATTTCTTGGAGAGTGATCAGGAGTTGCCGCGTGCTGTTAGTACATCGGCTCTGAGCGGAGCTGGCGTCATACGACTCTTCAACAAAGTGGGCGAGACTGTCAACAAGATTACGTACAAAATGGATGAGAATGATCCGTGGTTCGATGACAAGATAACCGAAGTCGAGAACTTGGATGCGAATCTGCAGAAACTTTCCTCAGCACTCAAATCGCTGACATCCTCGCGCCGTGAGCTGTCTGTACTGACTGGCCTGGTGGCCAAATCGGCGGCGATGCTGAGCACGTGTGAGGAGCACACGGGATTATCGCGGGCATTGTCCAATCTGGCCGATGTGGAGGAGAAGATTGAGCTGCTGCGCTCCGAGCAGGCCAATTCCGACTTTTATATACTTGCCGAGTTTATCAAGGACTATTTGGGTCTGTTCACGGCCATTAAATGCATTTTTCATGAGCGTGTCAAGGCCTTTCAAAATTGGCAATACGCCCAAATGCAGTTGTCGAAACGGCGGGAGAATCGTGGTCGCTTCGAGTTGGCCAATCGGGCCGACAAACTGGATCAGGCACAACAAGAGGTTGAAGAGGTTTGAGACATAAAAATATATACAATTTATTGATATTTTAATGTGTGGCTTTTACCTTTGCAGTGGCAGACCAAGGTGCAAAATTGTCAGCAACAATTTGATGATATTTCGTCGGAGATAAAGCGCGAAATGGAACGCTTCGAGCTGACAAGAGTGAAAGACTTTAAAGCCAACATTATCAAATACATTGAAGTTCAAATGGCGCATCAGCAACAGGTATGAATACAAGCACCCAGATCTAACTATATATATATATATATATATATATATATATATACTCTTGATTTATTGATATTAACATATATATTTATTCTATTGCACAGATCATCAGCTATTGGGAGGCCTTTGCACCGTTTGCCCGAGAAATTGTTTAACTTGAATCCAAATCGCCAGATGCATTTCCAACCAAAAATGTTCAGCAAACAGCTTTAGCGGCACAGTGCTATGAATATTAAATTCTAATCTAATGTGTGCGTGCGTGTGTGTGTGTGTTGTAATTTTTGCGGGACCAGGCGCTGATCTTGAAATCGAGCCGCTTTCGCTGCTGTTGAACATTTGCTAAACGCTTTAAATTCCTCTCAATTGGTATCACTTCAGGTACTAATTACACTTACAGAAACAAAAAAAAGTTGAACTTTTTATTACAAATGTATTCAAACACACATATGCATATATTTCTATTCGTACACCGTAATTATTACTATTATTATTATTATTGCAAATATTGCTTTTATTTTTGTAAATGTATACAAAGAAAAAAAATTGTTTATTATAGACTTTTGGTGTAGTCTACAGTCGCACAGAGCGAAAATATTTTAATTATAAATTCGGTATTATCTAAACTAAAAACAAATAATAACTTCAATGAAACCAGTTATTAAATGAAAATGTATGAAACAAAATGAAAAATGTAATTTACAAGTGATTTAATTGGGAAATGTGTTTTCCTTGATTGTTGTTGGTATACATATATATATGTATATTCCTAAATAAAACTTTTTGTAACATGACAAAACAGCATAAAGCAAATAAATTTGTAAATATGTATGTATTATAATGAAATTGTGTGTAATTATTTATTAATTGTGGGAAGCAGCAGCAATTTTAATCGCCATTTAAATGCCAACGGCGCTCTCGATAACGATATACAATTGGCTTACTGTGAATGGCAAAACTGGACTCAGGCGTGTGAATGGTGAAATCAAAATGGAATTATTGTATAGTCATTGCGTCTAGCGTTTTCTCGAACATTTTAGTCAGTTTTAGTCTTATAATATAAAAACGGGTCTCAAGCCATCAAACGCATTTACTTGGTCACAATCAACGAAGCCATAAGTACAGAAAATGGAGTTTCCACATTTAGGTCAACACTGCAACGAGGCAACATGCAACAGATTGGGTGAGTTTTTTCCAGGTCCAATAAAAGAAAGATAGAAATAAAAGAAATTCAGGGCCATTTCATTAAATTAATGCAAATGCAATTGTTTTGGTAGATTTCCTGCCCGTTAAATGCGATTCATGCGACAAGGTGTTCTGTGCCACACACTACAACTATGAGCGCCACAATTGTCCTGGTGCTCATCGCAAGGATTTTCAGGTGCCCATTTGTCCGCTGTGCGGAGAACCTGTACCAACGGCACCCGGAGTGGAGCCCGATTTAACTGTTGGCCAGCACATCGATAAGCAATGTAAATCGGATAGCAAGAAAATCTACACAAACCGCTGCCATGCCAAAGGATGTAAACGCAAAGAACTAATTCCCGTGCAATGCTCACAATGCAAACTGAATTTCTGTCTACGCCATCGTCACACCAGCGATCATGACTGCCAGCCCTCCTCCGCCAGCACCAGCAAGACAACTACTAGCACCATATCAAGTGCAACGCAGGGAGTCTTCAAGATATTCTCCGATACTCGCGCCATGGCAGCGAAAGCTGCCGAGAATCGTCGCCAATCAAATCCCAAAGCAAGAGAAGCAGTCCCAACAGCAGCAACTGCGGCAGTTGCTCAACGCAACCATATACAAAATATACAAGGGAATATGGTAAGGGACTGGGAAAATTAAAATCGAAAACAAAAGTGAATACAAATTCCTCTTTTATTTCAGACTGAGGACGAGGCGTTGGCGCATGCTCTGGCCCTGTCCATCATGGAGGAGGATGACGCAGTAGCTGCTGGTGGTAATCGTCGGAGCACATCCACATCCGCAAACAATGCGCAGCGCGCAACGACAACTGTCGGTGGTCAGCAGCCGAATAGCAAGGATAAATGCTCGCTCTGCTAAATGTCGCATATAAACATATCCATCACTTGACCAGCGGCCCGTGTGCTGCCCACTTCCCTCCCCCAAAAACTGTTAGGTGCTTAGTGTAAAACCAATTTGTCATTATTATTATTGTTGTGTAACTATAGATGTTGATAGATTTAATTTTATTTTCTTTTTGACTTCGTCACATTCTTTGCATGGCTTAAGGCTGTTTAGCAAAAATAATTTAAAAGCGCCTGCTGCAAAATCTATTTAAACAGACGCGTTTTAATCGCTCTACTTGGAAAGAATAAACTGTAATTTATATAGTACATGTTGAATTACTTAGATTTATAAATACATAGGGGGATTACATAGGGACTAACATCAATATTGCATACTATTCGGAGCTGACCTGCTGCGGTTGCTGCTGGGTTTCTATAAGCACAACTGGTGGATTGGTAACGTTGCCAGCATATTCAACAGTTGTCTCCACCTGCTCGTCTTCAAGCTGCTCCACAATGTGAGGGTCATGCGCCGGATCGCTCTTATTTTCGTCAGTTATTGCAGTTACCGCCGGGTGCTCACTTTCCGCCTCCTCTAAAACAACAGCTTGTGCGGTTTCCGTCTTGTTGGAGGAGACGCTACTATGTTTTCGAGCAGATGTTGCCGTTGCACCTTCCACCGAGGATGAGGTGCTTATCTTACGCGCAGCTGCTGCAAAACTGGCAACGCCCTCAGCGGCCAAGATGCTGGCGCTGGAGAGCAAGATGGACACCTGTTCGGCTGAGGGGCAACTGGTGATGATCATATCATCCGCTGAATAACCATTTGTGGTCAGCAATTGCTCCAGCTTAACAAATGACTGAATGATGTTGTTCTGCAGAGGGGAGATATGGTTAAACAGGATTCACTTGATAGCCTCGCAAAACTTACGCGTATGGGTCGAAAGATTATAAACTCTGTATCACGATTGCTCAGATAGAGCTGCATGGCGCGCTGCAGCACGGCAAGCTTCGCTTTGATGAGACGTTGTGTCTCCTGGATAATGCTGCTGATCTGCTGTGGACTCGCCCAGCTACTCTGACGCAGCACATAATTGATTTTTCCGAGTGGCGGCGAAGCAGCAGCTGACGTCGTTGCTTTGCCTATCGTATCGTTGGCCAGCAGCGTTTGTGCCTTGTCGAGGAATGTGACGAGCGGACCGGCCAGCATGTGGACGGCATCTTTGATGTACTGCTCGCATACCGTCTTCAGCTGGCGATCCACTTCCTTGCGTGAATCCAGCAAATGCTCCTTGATCTGTGGCGTGCCCTCGAGAAGGAATTCGAGCAACGCATTATTGCTACCCATGGAGAAGAGTTGTTTGCGCTTCTGCAGTAAACCGAAGGCGGCTGTCTTCACCTTACTGAAATCCAGCGAGGTCTCCTTGATGGTGAAATCCACACGGAAGGGTGCAATCTGTTCGCGCAAGATGAGCAAATGTTTGATCTCAAAGAGTTCGCCATCGATGGGTGTCTTGGCGGCGGAGATCTTAATCGCTGCCTGCGACACACTCTGGATGCACAGCTTGAGCGCCTCCTGGGAAAGACCCTGGAATATGGGTAGGTCTACGCAGCGATAGAGGCGCGATAGGCAGACCAAAGTGCGTCGCACCGTTGGATACCACATGCCATGCAGATCAGCGGGTGAATCTAATGAATAAAACAAGATAAAAAAGATCCTTATATACCAAATGAAACCTACTCATTTGCTTGACTCTGTATGAGGTATCCACGCTCTCCGCTTCATTGGACGTGACGGAGGCACGCGAATCCGATCTTCGCAGCTGGACAGGCTCTTGCAGTGACAAGGCAATACTCTATAAATAAATAACACAATTTAAATATATTGAAATTAATTTAAATCAGCGGCTGTCACCTCCATCATTTCCAGCTTCTCCGGATAGGCCAAATCGCCGGTTGATGGATTATAGTTTTGTATATCAGACTGGAGATACAAATGTGCACGGAATACCAAACGCTCCTGGACATCTTGCAGCAGCTGATGCGCTATGGTGGCAAATGCCTCCAGTCCACTGGCTGCACATGTAAAATAGGATAATCAGAAAACAGATGCAAAGCAAATTGGAGCTAGATACAAACGATTTTGTTGCACATGCTCCTCGAGCATTTCAATGCGCAGAATGGAACAGATCTCGGCGAGGGTTTCCAAGTGATTGATGTGTATGATAAATGGCCGCATTGTGTCATACAAAATGGTGCACAGACCATCCAGATAAACACTGCAAAAAGAAATGGTGAGTTAAATGGAAGGCAAATAATATTAAATAAAGACTCACGTCAAATGCGCTGCGCCAGTGCCAAAGAATTGATAATATAAACGCTGCTCATCCTGGCACACGTGCACCAAGAAAGCGCATGCACTGCGCGTCAGGGAACAATGATCACCCTTGTGCGCATTCTTTACGTTCTGAATGGATTGATTGACGGCCGAGGACATGACACTTGCTCGCTGCGCCAAATAATGCTGTTGCAGATCGGACATTAGCTGGCCATATTCATTGCTGCTGCTCTGATCCAGCCGTGACTCGATTAGTTGAGCAACACGCTTCACTTTCGCCGCCGACGTTTGATATTTTCCATAGTACAAGGCAAAGGCGGCATCGGGTGCCTGCAACGATGCATCGGCAGTGGTGCCTTGACGTGGATGCAACGTTGCCTCTGTGGCCTGATTGATGATATTAACTACGTAGTTGCGCACTAGACTCGTTGCCTTGGATAAACATTGCTTATACTTCACATTGTACGCTGCGGCATCTTTAAAGTTTGGCTAAAATAATTAACAATTAATAAATACTAAATATTAAAACACATCAAAGTTATTCACATGCTCAGCCACATAATTTAGGCATTCGTCTATTTTGCTTAAGCACTCGCGGAATGCTTCGCTCGCCACGGAGAGTGTTGGACTCTGTAGACGCTGATTCAATAGCTCCACTTGACTGAAGTAGTGCAGACGCTGCTGGATCTCATTGTTTAGCGCTTGGAGTTTCTGCTGTTCATCGATCAGCTGCTCGCTGGCCGTATTCAGGGAACTCGTCTTCTGGGAGACAAACTCGTATTCAGCGCTGAGAGCACCCAGTCGTTCCATGGCAACTGAGATTTGGGTGAGCATGTGGGCGCAGTCCGCTTTGCGTTGCTCCAGCTGCTGTAGATATTTCTGGTAGTTGGCATCGCCACGTTGCTCAATCTCCGTGTTGACATTGACAAACCATAGCAGAAAATCGTTTGTATTTTGCAGTCCACCTGCCGGCAGATTAATATCAACCACTGCCTCATTATTGCCCTGCGTGGGTTTTGTCACGTTCGTGGGCGTGGCCGGCAACGTTAACTGTGTAAACAATTGGAGATGCTTAAAAGTTTTGGATTTGTTGACGTTGTTTGGCTTACCGTTGTTTCGTCATCATGCCACAAATTGGTCAAAACATCCAGATGTTCCTCCTGTTGAGCGCTCAGCGCTGCGAGTGGATCGGTTTTGGACTCCCATTGCATTAGGCGATTACGAATTTTACGCAAATTTTCATTTTCGCTTTGCGCGCTGGCGACGTCATCCATTTTCCTATTGAAACCAATGCTGAGCCAAAAAAGCAAAAAGAAACAGCTGTTTATTGATCAGCTGTGCGCGAGTGAGTACACACTGTCGATAGCTTACGTTAATCGTTATGATTCAAGTGTGCACACACTGATCAGTCATCGAAATTCTGTTGCTGTTTTGCTTAATTTTTGTAGGCGTTCGTTTATTGTTAATTATTTTGTGAACGTAATGGCCCCGCAGCCGGTGGTAACGGGTCTCTCGCCCAAGGAGGGTCCACCTGGCACACGTGTCATCATACGCGGCGAATTCCTGGGCACTCGTGTGCAAGATTTAACCGGTATTAGAAAAGCATTTGTCATTGGTCCAATTTTCATATCTATTTTTTGCAGGTCTTAAAATCTGTGGCTCCGATTGTCTGTTGTCGGCGGAGTGGAAATCACCCAATAAGATCATTGCACGCACAGGTCCGGCCAAGGGTAAGGGCGATATTATAGTTACAACCATAAGCGGAGGTGTTGGCACATCCACAGTGCAATTTCGTGCCTACCACGAGACAATTGGTCCACTCAAGGAGTCCGCAGTGTGGATTGAGGAGTCGCCATCGCAAAACTTTGCCTGGGGTCGACGCACTCTCACGCAGTCGGGGCTGACACAAGAGGATCCATTGGGGCTGTCCATTGAGGGCAACGAGCAGAAAATCCCCGAAGATTTACGTGACTTGTTTCCCGATGCTAGTGGTGATTTGTCGCAGGAGAATTTCTCACCCGCCTGGTTTATGCTCGAGAATCATTTGGCTACTTCCTTTGAGGACTTGAAGGCTGGTCTGGCATATCTCAAGCGCAAGGTGGAGAGCCAAAAGGAGGGACAGCTCTCATTTCTCAAGTCGAATGCTGGCTCCGTCATCGATCAACTGGACACATTGATGAACATCCGCGACAAGCTACAGGAAGATGTCAAGCTCCACGGCACCGAACCCTTCAACATACTCGAGCAGTCCATTGAAAGTGGGTGTCTTTATTTACCTTACTTTATATGAGGTTATTAATCGTTTTCCGCTTTGCAGACTCGATCAGTGAATCGCAAAAGATCTTCACGGATGTGCTGGTGCGCAAGGAGAAGGCGGATTCCACACGCTCTGTACTCTTCGCCCTGTCGCGTCACAAGTTTCTCTTCTGTCTGCCCAATACGGTGGATCGTCGCGCCAAAGCTGGCCAATATGATATTGTTGTCAATGATTATTCACGTGCCAAGAATCTGTTTGGCAAAACAGAGTTGGCCATCTTTCGCCAAGTGCTCGAGGAGGTGGATCAGCGCATCTTGCTGATAAGGCGTCAACTGCACGAGAAGGTCGTGAAGATGCCGCAGAGTGTGGAGCAGCAAAAGAAGTTGATTAAGGCGCTGACCAGTCTGGAACTTCAGCAGAGTGGCACACCAATTGGCGATCGTTTGCGGAATACGGATCCCGCCTGGGATGCGATTGAGGCGCGTGCCAAATACTTGGAGGCCACGTTTCGCCAGACGTACGAGCAGCACTCGAACAAGGATGCTGGCGGCACGCAGGAGAAGTCGAAGAGTCGTGATCCCAGCCAGGCGCCCAGTCGTGTCAACTTCTGTGAGGAACTGTGCGACATTGCCGCCTCCCAGCTGCCAGATCTCTGGCGTCTCGGTCAGCTCTATTTCACGGGAGAATTGCGTGGTCCACATGATCCCAAGCCGGGTGATTTTAAGCGTATGGTTTTGAATGCCATTGAGAAGTTTTGTGTCTATTTGCGCCTGGCCATACTCATCGCTGGCGATCAGCGTGCCTTGAGGCAGTCCAGCGGATTGGCCTGGCCCATTGGCTCTGCCTCGGCAACGCATCATTTTTTGCCTTGGATACCGCAGTGCTTGCGCTACACGCGCATCGCTTATGCCACGCTGATTGGCCTCGATTTGCCATCGGAGGCATTGGACATTATACAGAAGTTGATTGATGAGGTGCGTCTCTTTTGTTTCTCCATCATCTTCAAACGCGCCACGGATCGTAGCAAGAAGCTAGGTGTGCATGAGACTTGGGAAATGACCGTGGAGGATTATCCGGGTGCGACGCTGTTGCCAGCGACTCTGGAAACGCTGCTTGTGGAAACGTTGGATGAGGTGCAGTCGGTATGCATGCAGCCGGAGGTACGTGAGGGTAATCTCCTGGAGCCTCATTCGGATGGGCAACGTGAGGTAACGCAACGGTTGCAGGAGCTGCTGTCCACCTTTAGTGGTGTCATTGCAGAGCTTGCTTATCCCGCTCACGATGATGAGACGACGCCCACGCATAATGTATCGCAATTGCTGGGCTTTCCCAATGCCCAGCCGCCAGAGTCGGTGTCGGGCGTGCTATCGGGCAGTGCCTCCGTCAGCTGGGAGCAGCGCATGCTGTGCTGCCTCGCTAACTATGCGTATTGCAATAAGAGCTTCTTTCCACACATTGGTGAACTATTTGTTCGCTATGGTTATCCGCTGCCGACGCTGGCCATTGAAACTGCTCGCTACAATGTCAACCAGTTGTTCACCAATCTGCTAGAGGAGTATGTGGAGCACAAGGGTGATCCTCTGGTCGGCACAATTGAGCCATCCATGTATCTGGGTCGTTTCCAATGGGACCACGAGATGGAAATCGGTTTGGGTCAGCTGCGTCCATATGCCCACGAATGCTGCGATAATCTTGTGGGTGTTTATTCCGAGATCTATAGCATATCGCCAGCGCTGCTGCGTCCCATTCTGGAATCCATTGTCCAGACCATATCCGAGGAGCTGGCGCGTCTGATGAGCTGCGTTCAACGCTTCAGTTATACTGGCGCAATTCAGGCCCATGTCGATATACGACTGCTCCGCGATGCACTCGAGAACTATGCTAATGAGACGGCCAAGTGAGTGGAAATCATCCTTTCCTATTTTATCAATCTCAAGATGTGTTTTTTTGCCAACAGAAACTACTTTATGGAGGCGCTGGAGGCCATTAGTCCACCGTTGAATGGCGAGCAGAAGCGCAAGGCGGATGAGATATTGGATCGTGTCAAGCACAATATGCGGCTGCAGTTGCTCTGCTTTGGCGTCAAGGAGCCTTAGGCACATTCCCTATATCCCTTACTATTGTTGTAGAATTATTTATATATATATCTAGAAAACTGAGTAAATACAGTAGAAAATCTGCTTGTCAACCTGCTTAACTGATTTCCACAATTACATTCAATGCAACTGGGCTTAAACCATTTACTCTACCTATATATATATATAATATATATCCGTAGTTATGTATTTATTTGCATTTGCTGTTTACTAATGTAATTATATATATATATATATATCAATATATATAGTTGAGAAAAAAAGTTGTATTTTTAGTGTTGAAAATTTCTCTGCCGATTTCTGCAAATCAATTCGAGGCAATTGTGCTCATACAATTGACTCTACCTATATATATATACATAGTTATATAGTTCTTTGCATTTGCTGCTTTATTAACAGTATTTAATAAGCAAAAGTTAATGATTACATATCGAGTAAAACTCTTCTTTTAGAAATTAAATGAAAAACTAAAGATACTCCTTGAATTGATTCAAATCGAATGTGAAATTGCTGCCTTCGTCTTCGTATTTCTGCGCCATCTGTTTGATGGCCTGCTCCACGTCGATGGTATTGAATTTCTCTTGGACACGCTGCTTGATGGGGTTCTCGATGGCGTCCATGATCTGGTAGCGCAACAGATTGGGCAGCACATTAACCGCAAACTCCATGATGTAGTCCAAGGTGCCGGCACCATCGCAACGCACCTGAATATTGCCCATATCGAATTGTAGATCATTAATCTGTGGCCGCTTGCGGGTGTCCAGCGACTGACTGATCTCGACGGTGGCACGTATATGCTGCACCGTGAACTGGACATGTCCGACACGTGTAACCAGACCAAGACCCACCTCCCATTGGCCGGCGCCAGTGATCTGTTGTGTGCCCACTTGCAGGCGCAGCGAAATCGTATTATTTGTCATGGCAGCTGTAATATTCCCCACCCGATAGAAACTGGAGACGCCATTGATCCACGTGTTGGCCAGTTGTACGCTGAACACACCCATGGTGCGATTCATGTCGGGCAAATGATACGGATCGTAACCATTTTGGCGTACCAGTTTCCTGCCCTCGGCAATCACACTGTCCAGCGGCGTTATTGAATTCGGCATCCGGCGATCTCCCAACGATTTCTCAATATATGCGTTGATCTCGGCTCGCAGCTTTTTGTCCACCTCCTTTTGCATGAGTGGCTTCATTGCATCAAACACCAAATTGGGCGCCGAATTGATGAGGCCCTGGAATACAGTGCCCAAGAAGCCAAGATTCTGAAAATCCATGGCCATCTCGCCGAAAGTGATGTCCATCTTAATTCGGTCCGTGGTCAAGTGTCCGTCACGTTCCACGGTCAACGAGGCCGAAGCCGTGACATAAACCTTCTTCAAGGTCACCGTAAATGGTCCATTCGCCTTGGTGAAGAAGGAGCTCAACGTGTAGTCGCCTTTGACCAACATCTCGTCTAGGGTTATGCCCGCCTCCACCTAACGAGTAAAAATATATATTTAGTATTATTATTTGTAAGTATATCAGAAAAAAAAAACTCTCCCTGAATTTTAGAAATTCGCCAAGGTTTCCTCCACATCTTATTATTCACAAAGTAAATTTCTAAAACTAAAGGTTGAGTTTCTCTAAAAAGCAGCGATTAATTATTTCTGGTTGAATTTTTCTAAAATTCTAAAATTCATTGCTCTTTTTTTGAAGTTCCCAAAGGATCTTTTCCAAGTAACAGGATTTCCATATCTACTTTTCAGAAATGCATTTCTTAATGATAGAAAATAATTATAATTATAATAAATAATAATTAGAAAAAATTAAAAAGAAATAAAGTATAAGTGAAGCCTTTCTAATTTTATGAAAAAGTTTCCGTATATTTAAAAATTATGTTAAAAAAACCTAATTTTTGAAAAATGTTTGCATACATCTAAAAATTATTTCAAAAAAACAAGAGAAACTATCTAAATGTGGTTAAATGAGTAAAAAGTGAGGAATTACACTAGCCTACAAATCAGTAACACAATTTGAGCACTCATCCAATATTGTTTGTATTATTGTTCAATACTCACGATCATTTCCTTGAAGTCCGCATTGATTTTGGCTATGCGAAACTTGGACAATCCATAGGCCTTCACCTTGCGCATGTTCAGATTGGCCATGCCCAGGCTATTGGACGTATCAGGCACATCGACCGGATCTTGGATGTGCGCCCCGGGCAATCCCACGGGATCGACTTGCTTATAATGCTCCAGCACCGCATCAATTTGAGCGGCCACGCGATTTTTACCCACCTCAATATTATGCGCATCATTTTCATCGTCCGTCTCTACTCGACGAGGAGGAGGAGAAGGTGGAAGTTGAGGTGGAGTAGGACAAAGTTCAATTAATCTTTAATAGTTGAGATTTTCATATGATCTTTATGCTCACCATTCACATCCTGTGCGCTGCTGCAGTGAATCAAACCGATTGCCACGAGTAAAAGTATCAGCGCCTTCATCTTTTGCTGCGAATTGCTTATCAGTTGAGGAATGAACAAAATAAAGAACAGAAGCAACAACAACCAAAAATTAAGTTGAACATCAACAATCAAAATGTGACTGAAATGATGCCCTCCACTCGACGCGGATTCAAACTGACGACTGGCGCGAGTTAATCAACAGATAATGAGATGAGCAGCAGCAGCAGCAGCGCTTATCAAAGGGCAGCTGCTGAGTGGAGCTGTGTTTAGTTCGGTTGGATTGAGTACAGCTTAGTTGAGTTGAGTACAGCTCAAATGTTGAATTGAGTCTAGCTCCGATGTTGAGCTGACTGCAGCAGAGCTAGGCTGAGTTGAGTTCAGCTCCGCTGTTAACCTGAGTTCAGCTCCAATGTTGAGGTGAGTTCAGCTCCGCTGTTAACTCCGATGTTGAGCTGAGCTCAGCAGAGCTAAGCTGAGTTGAGTTCAGCAGAGCTAAGCTGAGTTGAGTGCAGCTCCGCTGTTAAGCTCAGTTCAATTTCAATCTTGAGTTCAGCTCCTAAGCAGACAACACGTATTATCTGCTTATTATTTGAGTTCAGCTACGGTACGCTGTTTTGATTAAACTCAAGTTTGAGTGAGCGTTAAATGTTCCACACTTGAGTTCCCATGTTTCATTTGACACTCAACTACACACAGCCAGAAAACCATATGCTGTGGAACAATATTTACGCGACAAAAGCAAAGCAAATTAACTTCACTTCAAAATTAAAAAAATCGGACGAAATGTATTCAAATTGAATTTATTTAACAATTTACAAATTAATATTTAATTTGCAGATTAGTTTTGATAAACTTAAAATTAAAATACAACTGCACAAAATTATGCGACTAGACTTTCCAGAAATGTCAATATAAAATAAACAAAATATAAACAATAAATTCTGCCATTCAAATTTTAAATGAATACAACAATTTTAATTATTTGTGTGTTTTAAAATTATTGAATTGTAATTACAATAAAGTTTGAAATAATTATTGAACTGATAAAATACGTTCTTTTTTATGTATTGAAACTGAATACAGTACGCAGAATCAACGATTTACATTTTGATTGTGATTTTCAAGAGCTAAACACAAAATAAACATAAAATAATATAATTTCAAATACAAATGACTTTCATTCCTTGGAAGATCTAGACACATTTTTTTTTTTTGCAACTTGCAGTTTAATATACAATTCAGTTTTTCATTGGTTTGATTGGTTTTTTTTTCCTTTTGCCCAAGAGTACAGTTTGTTATCGTACTGTATTTAAGTTGCAAAATTATCTTCATTGCAATTTGCTTTCATAACTGCGAGTATAAATATTCTTAAACTATGAAAAAAAATGATGTTCCACGTGCTCAAAAAAAAAGGGTATGTTTCATGCTCAAAAAAAGGTTCTTAGCCTATGAAAAAAAAGTGACTTAAAGATATGAAAAAAACTGCTCTTAAAAATATGAAAAAAATTGGCTTAGGCGTAATGACAAAAAATCGTACTTAAATTCTATTATACAGAAATCATAATTTTCGACATTTATGTATATATACTCTTGTCGTTTTTCCGCGTATAATTCTATATATATTTTTTTATTTGTTAAACAAAGCGAATGTCAAAGAACAAAGTGTTAACAATTTGTTGTTAACTGTTTGTTGACTCCTGTTCCTGATACAATTCGTTGCATACATTGAAATGTTCCCATTTCAGATTCTATTGCTTTGAGTTTCATACATAGATTGGTTGAGGTACAAATCCTGACAGAGATATATAATCATGCAATACATCATTTGAAATGTACATAAAACTTAAGCATAAACGAAAAAAAATGTTTTTGGGTGATGTACAATAAATAATTTCAGTTTATGGTTTGAACTGTTTCGATCAGTGTGAATCTGCCTGTAAAAAACAAAATGATGCAAGGATGAAAGATGAGACTGCAAGTCGAATGGATGTGCCGACTTGAAACATGCTCTGTACCTGTATCTAGCACGCAGATAGTATATAGTTTTATATATATATATATACATATAATCAAGCAGCAGACGCAGGTACAGCACATTGCTTACAAAACACTCTCTACCTAGGCGCAAAAACAGAAGAACGTTACACGAACACACGTTGCAAACACCACCAAACAACACAAACATTAGCTGTACAAAGATGGCTACATCGAAATGACGATGACGAGCTGAGGATCAGGATCTGGATCAGGAGACACGCAATGCTTACGCTGGCATTTCCAATTCCTCATCGAACAATAGATCCGTGCTATCCTCGGCATTGGCATTCACTACGTTCACAATATCACGGATAAACGAGCCGTTCTTCAATTTCTTTGCCGGCTGCTCGCTGATTTTCACTCCTGCAGCTGCTGCTGGCGGCGTTGGAGCCCGTGCCGACTTTAGTGGCTCCGGTCCTGGTGGCATAAAGTACATGAATTCAGGTGTGGACTTTTCGCCATCCTTACGCGGAAATGGAATGCGCGGAAAGCCAAGCTGAGCCGGATCGAGCGGCGCATTGCCATTGAAGATGTTGAAGCCTGCCCAATAAAAATAAAGATATTAAAATTTCTGCTGGACAAGATACGATGAAGATCTAGCGTGGGCATGCCGAGGATTGCATACCCTTAAGCTGGTCAAAACTAATATAATAATAGTAGTACGCACATATTGGAAAATGTTGATAAAAGTTGTTGAAATATAGTAATCTCCTGCTGGGATTACTGACCACAATGCTTACCCTGATAATCTCCCGTCTCGTTCATCATATAGACGAGCGGATGCTGCGTTTGCTGCGTTGCCGGCACCAGAGTGAAATTCGGGGGCGTTGCTCCATGTTCAGCTCCAGTTGCAATTACAGCTGTTGCTACAGCTGCTGCGCCTGCTTCAGCTGCATCAGTTGACTTTTGCTGCTCGTGCCCCACACTCTCCTTGACCCTATCTGTTGCAATCAGCAGATTATCGCCCTCTTCGCTGCTGCTGCTGATGCGTGGTGCATGCAAATGTGGATTCTTGCAGCCATTGCATTTGCAGCCGGACAATTTGCAGGACCTGCCCGCCATGTAGCAAGGACAACGACTGTTGCGACACGTGCAACGACCGGGCACCGAAGTGGTGCCACAGCGACAACTGCTCGAAAGTGCACTGGTTGCGGATTTGGGTTTGGCTTTGATTGCATCTTTACTCATGAGGGGTGTGAGCCTGGTAGGAGTTGGAGTTGTAGTAGCTGAGGAAACTGCTGAGGCAACTTTGGGCAGTGAATCTTGCGGCTTCAGCTGTACGGATGAGCTAAGTGTGGCTTTTTGGTTGCGCAGATGCCGCCGGCTGACTCGGCGCAATGGCTGCTCCTCCAGCTGCTCCGCATTCTGCTCCAGCTGTTGATGATTGTGCTGCTGCTGATGCTTTTTGCGTCTGCTCACACGTTGAATATCGTCCGACAGCTGCTCCAGCTCTGCCTGCTCCAGCTCTGCCTGCTCCCGCTCTGCCTGATCCTGTTCCAACTCTGGCTGCTGCTCCTGCTGCAGCTCCCGCTTTCGGTCTAATTCTGCTTGCTCCAACTCAGTCTGCTGCTCCAGCTCTTGCGGCTCCTGCTCCAGCTCTTGCGGCTCCTGCTCCAACTCTTGCGGTTCCTGATCCAGCTCATGCGGCTCCTGTTCCAGCTCTGGCTGCTGCTGCTGCTCCACATCATTGAGCAACAGTTGGATTTCCACAGTCTGCTGCTGCTCCTGCAACACCTCCGTCAGCTGCTCCTCCTCCAGCTCATCCAGCAAGAGTTCCGCATGACGACGCTTGTAGCTCGTCGGGGCTTCTGTTTGTGTAGCCATTTGCACTACCTGACCAATGACGGGCAGCTGCTGCAGCTGCGCCTCATCGCTGCTGGGCAACACATAGGTGTAGCTGGCGGGCAGCGTCAGCGCCTCTGACAAGTCCACCTGATCCGTCCAGCGGTCATCAATGTAACCAGCTGGCAAAAGCATTTGTGAATGGGATTGGGACTGTGTTTCGAAGCCCGGAAAATTGTGACTGTGTTGATGCAACATGTTGGCCGATGATGGCGACATCAGTGGCAACGGGGAGGCAAACTGTACCTCATCGCCGGTCGCCGCGGCCTCCAGCTCAATGTCGGAGAGCGAGAGTTGCGCAACAATTGGTGTATGCTGCTCGAAGGGCAGCTCGGGCGTTGTTGCCGCCGTATACGGTGGCGTCTCCGAGGGCAGCGAGGGCGAAGGTTGTTGATTGTTGCTACTGCTGCTGCTGAGGAAAGGCAATTCGTGTTGAGGTAAAAACTTGTCGCACATATCGTAACTGTAGTTGATGCCCTCTTGGATGAACCAATGCGTTGTCATCGGTTGCAGTTTGATGCGTGGCATGTGGGCAACAGCAACTCCTCCGCCGTCATGCTCCGGGTATGGCAACAGTTGTGCATACAGCGACGACTGATACAAATGTATACAGAGTGTCTTGTAGCAGAGCAGTAGCAGCGCCATCGATTTGTTCTCCGCATGCGATTTGTAGTCGCAACCATCGCCGCATTGATCGCAACGGGGAAAGAGTCGTTTGCGTCCACGCAGACACAGGCGACACACATTGTGGCCACAGCGACGTTCGATGGGCTCAAACGGATCCTTGAGCAGCTCACAGCACACCACACAGCTGAGCAATTGCCGCAGTTCAATGATATCGATGCTGATTTGCTGCAGGCGACGCTTGGAAAGATTTGCGGCGGATTTGAAGACGAGACTGAGCAACTTTGTGTAGAGTTTCTGTGCCTCCATTGTGCCCCCTGTGTGACTGTACTTGTGTGTGTGTGTGTGTGTTGTTGTCGTCGGCTTTGTTTGCAGCTCCCCGCCTCCACCAAAGGCCACCGCCGGCCTTCCTTGCCGCGCTTTTGCCTGCCAAATTGTCCAGCAATTGTTTTAGTTATGGCTTAAAAGCCATTGCATGTTATTCAACTTTATTTTCTATTTTATTATATTATTTATTTTCACTGCCTGGCGTTCCTTTTTTGCCTCTGTTGTTGTTGTTACACTGTTTCACTTAGCGGCTAAATACTTAACAAATACAAATTCACGTGCCAAAAAAAATACAAAAAAAAAAAAAAAAAGTTTGTAGAAGGTTAATGTTATTCAAGTCATTGTGAATTATCACTTTTATGTTTGTTATATGTGCAATGGATGAAATAATTTACCAGAGCAAAAAGAAACGCCGTGCTTAGGTTTTATGTTCTTTGCTGCAGTGTGGCCGTTTCGTGTGCGAAGCCGAGTTGGCTCTGCCAACTCGATGCGAAGTTTTCACGGTAGCCCTGCCACTTACGGCTACAGTAGTTGCATTTCCTGTTTTTCGCGCTTAAAATGTAGAAAATAATTAAAGTTACAGTTAATTTAATTTTGTTTCATAAAACGTGAAATGTGAATTATTTACTTCAAATGCTTTGTTGTGGCTATTAAAATATGCTAAAAATGGAATATTAGGTATAACATTTTTTTGTATATGTTGATCGAGTACTGATCAAGTTTAAAGTAATGCAGAGATTTGTTTTAATTAAATATTTTTGTTAATAGTGAGCAATGACTGACAATTACAAATGTTTTGCTTGAGCGCTGCATACTTGTAATAAAATGTGATCAGCATACTAATTCTATTAATCAAACGAATGCAGCCCTGGCAATACCAAAATACGTAAACAAATTCTAGTTTCGACATTCCTTGTAAGCAGAAATATAATATATTTATTTATATTTAATATATTTAAAAAAAATGAATTCAAATCTGAAAATTGCACTCTAAAGCAATTGATATACAAGTCAAAAAATCAATAAACAATCATCGCATAAATCCACTGACAAAATGTGGAAATGCATCACAGATGACTGTAAATTGTTGTCCATGGAAACCTCAAACAAACGAGTCTGCAGGGCTGCAAACGCATTTAAGCCAGACAGGGAATAATTGAAGATCCACTACATATTTTCAGAAAGTACCCAACTGTTGGTGCTATAATTATTGCATAACATGCTATGAGCTACTTAATAAAAATTGAATGCCTTATTTAATTATACTTTTTATTGTTGACATTCTAATTGAGTTAAATATATATTTACAAATACACATAGATATTCGGCAGGCAAATAACTATGGACTAAGATAAAGACAGAGTTAACATTGAGTATATGTATATATATGTATGTATAGATCTATGATATATGACAATCCGATAACATGTTATATATGTGTGCTAAATATATATCTAAGCAGTTTAATATGACGTTATGATATAATGCAATAACTTATCACTTAAAAATTACACGAAATGCTGGCACTATACTTTATACAGTGTATCTGTGTGTGTGGTGTAGTGTGTGTGTGTGTTTCTTACAACTATATCAAAATATCGACAAATGCCACTCTAAGCAGCACTGTTGAAGACAACTTAAAACTAGAACGTGGCGGTTCCTTTTGGGATTTATATTATTCGTTTTCGATTGATTGATTGATGGACGCGGCTGTGGCATGCAGCATGGGTATCTCCTCGGGTGCCTGGTCCGCTGCATCCACATGGGGCAGGCCATTTTTGCGACGCAACGGTTTATTGCCGCTGCTGCTGTCCATGTTGTTGACCAGTGTTGGCGAATGCTGCTGCTGGGAATGGGACTGGGACTTACAACTCATTTGCACATAATCACCAGGCGATGCTTCGATACCTGCGAATCGGGCTAGTGTGTGTGGGTCTGTATGGGTATATGGGTGTGTGTGCATGTGGTAATTATCATTTTTAAGCTTGACGTGCATTCGATTCTTTACTCACGCATATCGGGCAGAACTTGTCCATTGACATAACTAGGAGCCGCCGGTGTCAACGCCGTTGGGTAACCCATCATCGATAAATAGTCGGTGGCTCGATTCTTCATGTACTCCGTGTTGAACGCATATACGGATCATTCAGATCGAGATAGTGCTGTGGAGAGTCGGAGACTGTCATTAGCTTCACTGTTTGACTGCTTACCTTCCCTATTACTAAGCTACTAAAGTTGATAAATTTTTTGGATGATTGGCTTTTTTCCTCTTAAAATTTGTGAATTGTAATTGTAATTTATAGATTTACTTACCATGGCCACATCCTCGCCCAACATGGTTGCAAATCGTTTTTCCAGCTCATCGAACAGTGGTCTGCTCTCAGGACTAATTAAACAGAGAAATATTATTGATTAAAACAATTCAATATATGATTTAAAAATAGTGTTTACCTCTTTCGCCAGCACTCGAGCATTATCTCATACAATTCCTGATTGGCATAGGGCGGATTCTCCATGCGGTAGCCATCGTTCAGTTTGTTGAACAGCTCCTGGTTGGGATCGATGCCTGGATAGGGCACCTTCGACAGTGAGAAGAATTCCCACAGCACAATGCCAAAGGACCACACATCGCTGTACGTGCTAAACACATGATCACTCAGAGATTCCAACGCCAGCCATTTGATGGGCAATTTACAGCTCTCTATTTGGGTGAATCGCATATTAAATGTGAGGATTGTGATTAACAGACACACTCAGAAAGAACATAGGCCAGAATTTTAGAAAATCGCGTTAAAGACTAGAAAGTTTTTCTTGATTTTAAAATTAGTTTCTGAATATACGAATCAACATATAAAAAAATTAGAAAAGCTTTTCTTAAATGGACAATTTAGAAAAAAATTGATTTTTTTATGAAACAATTTATATTATAAAGAAATTCATTTCTAAAGAGTGGAATTGTGGAACATTAATTTTTAGAAAACTCATATAATTCTAACATAAAAGTTTTTTAAAAATTATAGCGAATTTGTAAAATTCGAACATTTTTCTAAGTGTTTCTACGTGTTTTATCACCTACCCGATTTCTTATAGTTATCGCCTCGATACATGGAGCGTGCCAGACCAAAGTCACAGATCTTGACCACATTATCCTCGCAGAGGAGTATATTGCGAGCAGCGAGATCACCGTGCAGCACCTTCTTCGACGAGAGATAGCTCATGCCGCGGGCCACCTGGAAGGCCCAGCTGACCAGATCAGTGGTGGTCACCGTCATCGCCTCCGTGGAGGCTGTCTTATAGTTGGAGCGCCAGGCTGGCTGCACTGAGTTATTCGACATCAAATGATCATCTAAAAATGAATTGGTGATTTTCAGAAGGAACTGGAATGTCTTCTAATATGCTTACCCTCCGGTACGGTTGTCATAACGGTTGCGCACGTGTCCAATTGGGGATCGTAGCTAAAGGTACCGGTTACGGTACGGCCAGCTCTGGTGCCCGCCCGTGGATCGTTATCGGAGTTTCTGCGATGATTGTGCGTATAGTTGTTGTTTACGGAGTTCATGTGATTGATATATGGATGGTTCGGGAAACCGACGTTAGCATATTTCAAGCCACCAATTGTTAATGTTAATTGTTTTTTTTTTTTTTTTTTTAACACAACACAGACACATTGAGTGAGTGAGTGAGAGAGAGAGAGAGTGCGAGAGCGGTGCAGAGAGTAGTAGGAGTAGAAGACCATAACCATAAGCATAACCATTACCAGTAATCACAAGCACAAGCCACATTCACAGTTATCATTTTTGGGAGAGTTTTTGTTGTTGTAGTTGTTGTTGTTGTGATTAGATTTGGGAGGATCATGTGTGATTGTTAGTTGTTGTTGTTGTTGGGATACAAAGATCGTACTTAGTTATTTACAATTAGGTTTAAGCTTATGCGGGATTCACACAGAGCGACATCAATCGATTATTAATTTTGATGATGCTCCCAAAAGTCAGCTGCATTTCTGTTTCCTAAATCATTTCGTTGTACTCAAAAATATTCTAAAAATATTTTTCCAAACAAACCCACAGTAAAGAGTTAAAATTACAATTTATAAATGGGCGAAAATCAATACAAAAAAAAAGACATTTGCAAGATTTAAATACATGTATTTTGAAATAACAGTTTTTAAAGGTTTTTAACAAGAAGTGGCATTGACCAGACTCCGGATTACGAAAAACAGAAGAAAGAAAGTTTTCAAGTTGTTGCAAAGAGATTCAATTCAATTAATTAAAATGTGATTAACTAACATTTATCTGAATTGACAAATAGCCCAATGGTCAAATGCATTTTCCACAGTTGGCAACAGCTGCACATTTACTCTGCATTTCCTTTTGACCCGTCCCTCCTTCTATCTTCATTAACAAACACAACTCGCAAAATAATGCAAAAAAAAAACAATGGCAACTGCAACATATAATTTTTTCTCAAAGTTCAATTGAAATTAAAAAATTTGGTTATCAACTAACTGCTGTGATTGATGCTGATGTTTAGCTGATTGAGCCTATGTGTGAACAGTGTTTCACATCTTTGGAAAGATTCCCACTCAACCCCCAAGATGTCGCTCTGTGTGATAAGCCTAATTGGGTTAGTTGTTAGTTTGACATGCACTTTGCACTTTGACACTTACCGGTGGAGATCAAAGTTGTCGGAGATGCGTTCCGTCATTATCATCGAATCGATGCGATCATTTGTGGTATTTATTTGATTGATGAAACACTTGCGATTGCGCAACAGAAAGTTTTGTATATTGCCAAAGCGACAATATTCCACAATGACCATCAGTTCACCTGAAAAAACATAAATAATATTTGCATACTTAAAGAGACTTAAATTTAATGGTTTTCCCATGAGAAACTACCAGTTTAATTTGAGTTCTTTTAGCTCTTGGTTGGCAATCGATAATTATCGATTTATGGCAATTGGCTTATGGTTCTCGTTCTTACTGATATGCGAGACGTATATTTCCTCTTGGAAGAGCAGCGTTATTAACATAAGGCAATGTAACATTTTCCAATATGCATTTTCCCAATTTTCAAACTTACGTTTGTCTATATTCTTTGTGACGGCGCCCAGCAGATTGACAACATTCAGATGCTGTCCCAGATGCACCATGATCTTCAGCTCGGAGACGAGTGCTCGAATCACTTCAGCGTCCGCGGAACGTTTAACCATTTTAACGGCGACCGTGGAGACGGGTTCATCATTCCGTATGCCCTCCGCCTCGCCCTTGAGGACAACACCGAAGGCGCCGGCGCCCAGCTGCTTGCCCAGCTTTAGTTTGTCGCGCGGAAACTCAAAGCCACGATCATATGGCAACAATTCGGCCTGTTCATCGAGTGTCATGGCCGCATTAATTTGCTCCACATTGCCATCCATAAAGTTGGCTAAGCCGGCTGCCTTCAGGGCCAGATTATGTTTACGCTCCTGGCGATAGCGTACGGCAAGGAAGACGCACAACGCAATCAGCACGATAAAGAAGATGCAACCAAGCCAAATCCAGAACTGACTCACGCCTGGTATGTCTATAAAGTAGAGAAAATAAAAATAATCTTATAAAGAAAACGATTTTTGTGATTTGCAAAAGTAATATTTTGGATTAGTTTGCAAATGCTCACAACTTGAGTAACTACTTCGAACGTATAAATCATTCAATCAGTCAATAATATATACAAAAAGGAAATCCAACTCACTGGTAATAACCACTGTGACGGTGTTGTCAATGCTGCCCAAACGATTTGCGGCCACACACCGATAGACACCATCATCACTCGGATAGAGATGATCGATGCGCAACATTGTTCCATCCTCGATGATATGGGTGCCATTCGATTCTCTGATCGCGATGTCGTCCTTGAACCAGCTGACCGTTGCCAGCGGCACTGCATCCGATTTACACTCGAGATTCAGTGAATCACCCAAATTGCGTTCGAGTTTAGTCCTTGCGTCCAGATTGATCCAATGCGGTGCCTTTGGATCATGGATATCGACGTCGATCTCGCGACTATCGTATTTCTCCGGATTGTTGATGTAATGGGCTCGGCACTCGTAGGTGCCACGATCCTTGTCATCTATGGATCGAAAGCAGACTGTCTTTGTATACGTATAATCCGAACTGTTACTGTCCATTTGAATATCTGCAAATGTGAGGGGAAATTACTTATCCATCAATCAATCAGCCATTCAATCACTCGCATACCGTCAATCAGTTCGCCATTGTGATACCATTCCAGTTTGGCATCGAAATGGTATGCGAGTGCGGCACAAGTTAAATGCACCTCATCCCCTTTAGCTATCTTCCGTTGGGGACTCAATCCGGATATCGTAATATTCTCCGCAATGTTGCCCAGGAGCACGTGTGCCCGGGTCGATGCATTTGAACTACCGTTAAACTGGTTTAGCGCCATGCATGCGATAAAGCCGGGCTCAGTGGGCATGAAGATTACCTCGTGGATAGTCTCGATGTTCAGTGTGCCTGAACGCGTGTTCGTTCTAAACTGTAGTTTTTGAGAGGATTTTTAAATTGTTGTCTTTTTGGTAAAAAATTATTGAAAGCAGTAAACTCTACACTGAGAAAAAAATGGACATGAATCTAAGAAGATCGCACTGAAAACTAGAAAGTTTTTCTTCTTTCTGGAAATAATAAATATAAGAAACAAAATTTCTAAATATTAGAAATACTTTCTTTTTTTTTTAATTTGTTAGAAATATTTTCTTTTGCAATGAAAAGAAAAAATATTTTCCAAATTTCAACGGGGAATCTCTCAACTTCTGAAATCTTAAAATTTATGTATATATGAAATCTTATTTTTATTTTTTGTCAAATTATACCCTAAAATTAAGAAAAGAGAAACCCTTGTTTTTGGAAATATAATATACACTTGGCAAATTCTCAAATTTAGAGAATTTTTTTCTGAGTGTAGTCAGTGCTCCATCTTACGTACTGAATAAATAATTTCAAGACATATTCTCAACTCAATCGAAAAATAATAATTTGCTTAGTTTGAGTTGAAAAAGGGGCTTTATATTTAACCTATGCATAACTGATTTTCTTATATTGTTCCTGAACTGCTGTGGACTTTGAACGTCAAATAAATGTTGCGAAGAGCGAATAACAAAAAAGAAGTTTGCAAGTGAAGTAGTTTTCGGATGCAAAAGATTAGTTAGTTGGTTAAATAAAAGCATGCTGTGATGATAGTTGAAGATTATTGAGTTGACATGTGATTTGTGTTTAATTATAACAGGAAGTATTTAGGATGCAAGATTGAATGAGACACAATTAAAATATTACATTTCTTTAGCTATAATTTAATTAATATTATCATTATGAAATACTCACGTTGAAAGGTTGCCAGTCTCCACATGTGGGCCAATGTGGCTTTAAGCTGCACGGCTTAAATGAGAAGGTGACAACTGCCGGGGGAAATGATTTGACGCTGCAATCGAGATGGGCCTCTTGGCCAGCAATCACATAGACATCATTCATGCTGAGAACGGGACCCGAACTGACGGTCACATTGAAGTAGAGTTCCTTGCTCTCGAAGCCATTGTGGCATTTGACGACATAGGTGCCGGTATCGTCCAGCGCGGGGTGCATTATATTCAGCCCTATCATTCCCTCGTAGCCAATCAGCTCGTTTTTCCAGACCTCAATGCCATTCGGCCTGATCCATTTGCATTTGGCCGGCGGATGGCTGCCGATGTTCGCTCTCAAATGTATGGTGAGTCTGAGATCTTCCTTTCCCATCGTACTGATCGTCGGTTCCGATAAATTTAGATAACTCCAGTTGCGCTCTATTAAATAAATATAGTTCAACTGTAGAATTTATCTTCCCAATGATAGTATAATTTGTTCTGTGTCGTGCATGACCATGCTGTGCACCCTATTTTTCACCCAACTTATATTTCCCAATGGGTAATTACGCACTGCATCTGCTTTGGGAAATTTTCTGTCGCAAAAGTAGATCAAGAAGGAAAGTGAAAAGCGGAAAACATTTCTTTTGTAACACTTCTGCTGATGCTGATGCTGATGCATAGGATATTATAAAATTTTTGTGAATCTCGAATCTCCACGCAAGTATATTTTCTTGAGTCGAGTCGAGTTCAGTGCAAACGTGCATAAATACATATAATGTTTTCTATGGTTTGTGTGCATGCTTAACTCTTTTGGGATATTAATTTGTATTAATTTGTTGTATTAATTTGTATTAATTTGGAAATGCCCATAAGGTAATTGTTCTGCACCACCCAACATACTTGGGAAATTTCCCGGAGCACATTTGTAGAGTGTGTTCTATGAGCAATAGCCGCAAAATTTGATTAGAAATAAGTAGAAAGAATTTCTTTAATTATGCTGCTGCTGCTGCTGAGCACAACTTGCTAGTTACGCAAGCGATGGGCAGTCTCCTTATGTTGATATTAATTTAAAAATGCTCATCGGTTAATTGTTTCTCAACTACAAGTTTCCATCATTGTGATGCTGAAAGTTAAGTCTTAAATTTCCTTTTATTAGTATTATTGTCTTATATATATTTATATTTTTTATTAGTATTTTATTTGATATATTCTTCATATTTTAATAATAAATAAATAATAAACTTACCAACGATGACCATCGGATAGAAGTCGAACTCTTTGTTATCATTTTCATCGCTCACGATACATTTGTAGGTGCCCGTGTCCGAGAAACTGGCTTTTCGCACCATAAAAGAGCTATGCTCCAATAAGCGAAACGTACGTCTAGTAATGTTGATATTTCTCTGCATAGACGTGGTTAATGGAGTTCAGTTGTTGTTGTACAATTTCAACCCAGCCATATAGACCTACGTTCTCCTTGTCCACTGTGTCGGGCATAACCCACTGCATATCGTATCTGTGTTTGTATGATACAGGGTATGTGCAGACTAGTTGAAAGGATTCGTTCTCGTAGGCATAGTGATTAGAATCTGATGTTACTATGGGCTTAATGAGGCCAGTGCTCGCTTTTGTTGTTGTGTTTGTGATTTTTGTGTGTGTGTGTGTGCGTAGAGAGTAGATCGTTATTAGACAATAATAATCGTTAAGTTCAATTTAAATTTTGGGGCAAGCATAATTTTACAGCCACGTGCAAAGCAGTTGTTTTTTAGTCGGGGTTGTTTTCGAGGAGTTAGTCAAAGACGTGGACTCACAGGCTTTAATTAGTTCAATATTGAGTACTTTTAATTGTATATTGTATATATGTGTGTGTATTAAGCGATTAAAGGTGACAATTATAAAATTAAGTTAGTATTTAGCATGCGAAACAAACAGTCCGCAGAAAGCGGGCCAAAACTCTTCAGGCCAAAACAAAAAGAAGACAAAAAGTGCAATAAAAAAATGAGCATAAATACGTAACAAACAAGACAGAAAGAAGACACATAACAAGGGGGTAGTGAGGGATAACAACCGCGACACTTACGCCCATTTGGTGACCTTGAGGGCGAGGGTGCCATCGGGGCCAATTTGGTTTCGCTACGCTTTCGACGAGGCGATGACGACGACGAGGATGCGTAGTCAGTGTCTTGGTTTTGCTTTTGGTTTTGGGAGTCGGGTATGTATGGGTTATCGATATCGTTATCGCTATTGCTATCGTAATCGATATCGTCATCGACAACGGATGCAGCATGCCCAACACCAGCGATTAATTCAACGGTATCATTTACACTGTTAGTAACCTTATTGATTTCATTGACCTTGTCATCGATAACCATAACCTTAAATTCATAGTGCGTTTCATTAGTAACACCACTGCACCAAAGTTTCGTCCGATCCGAATGCTGCGTCCGCGGGGGATGTGGAAGGGCTTGTTGTTAGCATGTAGTTATAGTTATAGACAGATTGTAGACGTAGAGAATAAATGGTAAACAGAGAGAAGGTTATGCACATGAGAACCTCACACTTAAAAGCATTTAATTTTTATTTTCTTAAAGCAATTAATTTTAGGCAACTGTACTTGAGATGTGTATAGATGTGGGTGTGGTGTGTGTTGTTTAATGTATTTAATTTTGATTTGTTGAACAGAACTTAGAAACCCTTATATATATACAAGTAGGTGCAGATCCAAAAGCAGATTCAAGTTTTTTTTTATGTGTGGGTGTGTGTGTGTTTGTTGGTTTTTCCAAAAAATAAGGTCAAGAGCAATAATTACGAAATCACAAATCACAAGCTTTGGGGTGCAAAAACTCACTATCAATGTGACCCTTACCAATCAAGCGTATCATATTGAACTCCTCTTCGTAATCCGGTAAGGGGTTTTTCGGCATACATTTAAAAAAAATATATTCAACGCCATCGGTTAGGCTTCGTATTTCGAAAACGAAACCCCGTTTCGGATCATAGCGTCTCTGTGTCTTACTGTAAAACGTCTACGGACAACAACAACAAGCAATAATAATAATCAGGATATCAGAATTTTTTTGTGTTTAAGGTTGCGAATATATAGTTGGATGGATAGATTATAGATAGATCGATTGAGTGGACTAAGACTTGCTTTCAACAACGTTGACCTCTGAAATTTGGAAATCTTTCCTAACTACTGGACTCTCCTCCGTCTCGTTTTCTCACTACATTGTTGTAAACTAAATAGTAATTATAAGTATATATTTATGTAGAAATGCAGTATGTACGTACGAATTCAAATATATTATGGGGCTGACTATATAGTTAAGCTACGTATGTGTATATAGATGGGCTTTAACATACGCATATAGACCTAAAGTTTTTTGAAGTCATCATTCGTTTTATCCGATTTACACTTCATTGTGGCTGGCGGCGCTTTGTTCATAATGAACAATTCAAATCCCTTCTTGGGATTGTATCTCGAACTATTGTAGAATTGTCCGCTTTGCTTTAGCTTATTTAAGTAAATCTTATCTTGCTGGTTTCAATCAACCATTCAATCAATCAAGTCAAGTCAAAAGTAATTGCGGAAAGTATTTGAAAAGCATTTTGTTGTGAACAATGATAAAACATTAAATTGGACGAAAAATGAATAAAGTTCAAATACTAACGTCTCCGTTGAATGTCAGCATCACCTCCGTTTCGGGCATGGCCGGTTTGCAGGGTATAATCACTTCCGAGAATTGTCTGGCGTAGATGATGGGGTCCAAGTGCACCAGCAGCTGTTTCCTGTCATTCACAAACACATAGGTCGTGCTCGCCTCACCATTATTCACCAGCTCGGTCAATGTGTCCTCGGTCCATTTATTTTTTGTCGGTTTCTGCGAGGCATTGATGCAATAATAGGCGCCCACATTATTCGCACTCACATTGACCATTTCGAGGGCAATGCCAAACGGACGCAGTGCATCCTGAGTGTTCTTGTAGGGAACGCTATTCATTATACCCTCGTTACCATGCCACCATGCAATTTCCTCGTTCCCCTCACAGCGCAGCGTATAATCTATGCCCGCCTCCAGTTTGAGTGACTCCTTGCAGGGTGTTATGAGGGGCGTGGACAATTCAGAGTAGCCGCAATTGAAGTTGTTCTGGCGGGGCGCTATGTGGGAAAAGAAATAAAATATCAATATTTATGATATATTCAAGCATTTTCTTCTAGATCTTTGTCTCCAGTTCTCTTTTTCTCACTCTCTCCCTCTCTCTCTCTCTGGTTCTAACATCTCTCTCTCATACATACAAACAAATAGGTAAATAGGTAAATATAATGTGTAGTATGGATATATACGCATATGGAATCCTCTCTTTAATTATATTTTCAATACGATCGAGCGTGTCTCATAATTTATAAAAAAAAAGACAGGAACCTAAAGGCCTGCCTGGCGACCAGCCTAAGTGAAAAAGCAGTGGAAAAAAGCAGTGATTCGAATAACACAAATTGTATTTCATTCAGATTAAAATGCACCAATGAACAGTGAAAGATAACATGTAACATGGCATAATGCTTTAGTGCAAATGTATGTTGCAAGCACAAAGAAGCATCTCCGATCGATTATGGAATATATACATATTGTGATCAGGATCAACTGCTGAGTAAAGCCAGCAATGTTCGTCTTTATAAGACAATTTCAGACGCAGACGTTTAATTTAATTTGAATTTGGTCGATATCAAAGTCGGTTAGAAACGGTCGAAAAAATATTCGCACATTGATCTGCGCTCAGGGTATATCGTGGTCGAGCTTACTCGACTACAGCAAACTTAAACGATTGTTCTTTGAGAGGTCTGCTTTTTGATTTTTGTCTTGCTTCTTTTTTACAGTGTACTCGTCCATTATATATTATAGATTGACACTTGAGATATGTATTCTCGCATTTTAATTGTGTGTGAATTGAGTGTGAGCTAAGCGTTTCATGTTCATAATTGAAATCATACTATGCATACCCTGTGCCAATTGAGTGACAGAGTATGCTCAAATTCAAATTTTAAATCAATTCTTAAAATACCAATTGGATATAGTAAAGCACCTCATTGTCGACCAGTGCATATTTTTCTATTCGCCCTTTACAGATGCTATACTGCATAATTGTTTGCTTTTATCAATTCTCAGAAACAAATATATATTTTTATTATACATACAAATATATATCAGTAATTGTAAGAATCATATCAATTCCTTCCTGACTTAAGGCTTAATCAAAATTCAGTACTTACATGCATCCAAGCAGTCCAGATATGAGATCCCGATGAGGCACAGCAACAAAATCACATATTTCCGCATTTTGATAAACATATTAATATATATATATTTGCCTGATAACTGTGTGGATTTATATGCACTATATATTTATCTATATCTTTATGGCTTTTAGAAGAGTCGCCGTTGTTCTTCAAAATGCACTGCAACAAAACAGTTGCTTAGATTATTATCTGTTATTATCACATTTATTATTGTTTATAACTGATATCTGTATATTTTTGGCATTATTTATAGAACATGTATTTATTTATTTAAATGTATGAGCTGGTTCTATCGTACAAAACAGACTACAAAAGACGGATAAATAGAAAGACAACTTAACTCGATTGAAGACAAAATTGAAAGGAATTTATGTAAAAATTATATGATTGCATGTAGAAGGGATTTTAATTATAGAATAGCATATTCTACTAGATCTCTAGTTTTACTATGTTGCAGTAGACTAGATCGTACCTAGTTATACCCGCACCTAATTTATACAACTTGTAGATTTGTTTAATTACACTTTATTGTAGTCGACATTTGAAATGGCTCTCGTCCTGCTTTAATCAACTAATATATCTTAAATTATAAGTCTAAAATATTTTAAAATTCGAATGGCTGACGCCAGCAAAAGGCAGTGAAAAATTACCAAAGATCACCCCACCGAGACGATCACGTGATCTTTGGCACAGTCCCGACAAAGGCTGCGACGCGGGCGGGCTATAAAAGGAGCAGCGAGCACCTGGCGATGGTCAGTGAGTCAGCTGAAAACATAAAACGGCAACAAGACAAACACTAAGTGAAGAAAAGCATAAAGTGGTAATAATACAAGTCTGTATCAAACAGGACGATACACCAACTGAGAAGCGCCGAAAGGATTGCGACGCGACCAAGGATACACAGGACATTGAGGTCCTTAAAATCGGTGAGAGGAGTAAATCCTTGCCACGCTTGAGTTGCGGTAACAGGCGGAATCCGCACAAACCCAGTAAAACGAGTGTGACTAAACCTGCGTTTAGACAGAGAGTATACGAGCGAATCCTGATGCCTAACCGGAGTGCCGTATGGTGACTCTGTAGGGCAGGCGGAAGTCATAAACTTATCTAGCTGGTGCGCGGAGTACTTGGAGCAGACTCTTACGAACAGGAGCACTCCTCAAAGCTGACCTAGGGCTTCAGCTGTTGTAAAATCCAAGTGTACAATACAACGAAGTACAATAATATAAGTGAGCAACCAAATAAAAACCACTCTTCAATATATTCATATATAAAACTAACGTGTTGTTAATTAATAATATAAATTTGTTGCGCGGACCCATAGCTCGGCTGATTTTTAGCCCGGCTAACGCAAAGCGGACTAAAAGGTTCGTTACAATATATATGTATATATATCTGCAAATGGCTCAATGAATATTATTAACATCATTCTTTTGTTTAAGCGAGTTTTGTTGAACAATTTTTGGTAATTTTTAATTTTTCGGTCTTGGTTATTATAAATGATCTTTAAGAATTAATAATATGACAATAAGTTGTTCTGTTTGACACCTCGCTTTAAATATTAAACTCAGAAAATATACTAAAAAAGTTTCTGAAACTGGTTCTTAAACATTTTTTTGTTTGTTTGAGACTCAAGACTCTAAACGATTTTCTTTATTTCTGCTGAAACCAACTTGCACATAATTTAAAATCTGTTGCCAGTGACACACAACTTAAACTTCAACTGAAACCACATATACCACATTATAATGCCTTTGTATTATTAATATCCTATATTTAATTTGAATATCTTTTTTTATCACCAGTGACTAGTGCCGTAATCTTAAGCAGTGGAAAAGAAAAATATCAATAAGTAATAATAATAATAATTGTTGATAATGACAAGTTTAAACGAAGAGTTAATCACAGTTTGTCAGATTATATTTCACAGATTATATTTATTAAGCGCGAACACGACTTTACTTTGCGAATGAGTTGAAGCAACTGACAAATGGAATGCAGAAAGTTAAACACAATACATGTGTGACCAGTGCATCGATATTAATCGATGCAGCGATATTAATCGTTGCCGTTAAAATTTAAACATATATCAACAATAATATCAATAAGTAATAATAATAATAATAATAATAACAATAAAATATGGAAAACAGGAAATAATTTTATTTTTTATTTTTTAATGTAGCAATTTTATTAATATTGATCAACCTATTCACAGGTTATGAAATGTGGTTTTCTAGAAGGTATAAGTAATGAGAGTTGACATTTGATTTTATCCGATTCTGATCAACATGCCTGCCAAATACTTGAACGAGAGCAATTAAAAATGGTAAATGCACTGACGCGCAGTGCATGCGCTTCCTTGGTGCACGTGTGCCAGGATGAGCAGCGTTTATATTATCAATTCTTTGGCACGGACGCAGCGCATCTGACGTGAGTCTTTATTTAATATTATTTGCCTTCCATTTAACTCACCATTTATTTTTGCAGTGTTTATCTGGATGGCCTGTGCACCATATTGTATGACACAATGCGGCCATTGATCATACACATCAATCACTTGGAAACACTCGCCGAGATCTGTTCCATTCTGCGTCACGTCCAATGAAGCGGAGAACGTGGATACAGAGTCGAGCAAATGAGTAGGTTTCATTTGGTATATAAGGATCTTTTTTATCTTGTTTTATTCATTAGATTCACCCGCTGATCTGCATGGCATGTGGTATCCAACGGTGCGACGCACTTTGCCTATCGCGAATCTATCGCTGCGTGGACCCACCCATATTCCAGGGTACCTCCCAGGAGGCGCTCAAGGTGTGCATCCAGAGTGTGTCGCAGGAATGCATTCAAATCTGAAAATTGCACTCTAATGCAATTGATATGCAAGTCAAAAAATCAATAAACAATCATCGCATAAATCCACTGACAAAATGTGGAAATGCATCACAGACGCCTGTAAATTGTTGTCCATGGAAACCACAAACAAACGAGTCTACAGGGCTGCAAGACAAGGACTAATTGAAGATCCACTACACTTCCTAACAGGGTAGTTAATTCCCAGTTATAAGCTTATGCTTCCGTTTACATAACTTGGAAGGCGATAGTTCGAAACCATTCTTAGTTTAATTGAATTGAGAACTGCGACTAATCCGTCTGAGATATTTTCAGAAAGTACCCAACTGTTGGTGCTATAATTATTGCATAACATGCCATGAGCTGCTTAATAAAAATTGAATGCCTTATTTATTTATACTTTTTATTGTTCACATTCTAATTGAGTTAAATATATAGTTACAAACACACACAGATATTCGGCAGATGAATAACTATGGACTAAGAAAAAGACATAGAGTATATATATATATATGTATGTATAGATCTAAGATATAAGACAATACGATAAGATGTTATATATGTGTGCTAAATATATATCGATTTATGGCAATTGGCTAATTATTCTCGTTCTTACTGATATGCTAGATGTATATTTCCTCTTGGAAGAGCAACGTTATTAGCATAAGGCAATATAACATTTGCCACTATGCATTTTCCCAATTTTCAAACTTACGTCTGTCTATATTCTTTGTGACGGCGCCCAGCAGATTGACAACATTCAGATGCTGTCCCAGATGCACCATGATCTTCAGCTCGGAGACGAGTGCTCGAATCACTTCAGCGTCCGCGGAACGTTTAACCATTTTAACGGCGACCGTGGAGGCCAGATTATGTTTACGCGATTCGATTATCTGATCGCGATGTCGTCCTTGATCCAGCTGACCGTTGCCAGCGGTACTGCTTCCGATTTACACACGAGATTCAGTGAATTACCCAAATTGCGTTCGAGTTTAGTCTTTGCGTCCAGATTGATCTAATGCGGTGCCTTTGGATCATGGATATAGGATGTATACGTATAATCGTACTGTTGCTGTCCATTTGAATATCTGCGAATGTGAGGGGAAATTACTTATTACTGTCGATCAATCAATCAGTCAATGAATCATTCGCATACCGTCAATCAGTACGCCATTGTGATACCATTCCAGTTTGGCATCGAAATGGTATGCGAGTGCGGCACAAGTGAAATGCACTTCATCCCCTTTGGCTATCTTCCGTTGCGGACTCAATCCGGATATCGTAATATTCTCCGCAATGTTGCGTGCCCGGGTCGATGCATTTGAACTACCGTTTGTAATAAGTCGCTTGTCGAGTCCCTAAAATATTTGTTTCCGCCTAAAAAGGGGCAATGATTTGTTTTGTTTCACATTTAGCGCCATCTGTGAGCGAGAGGTATGATCTTTTAAAAAGTAAAGAAAGCAAAAATTGTTGAAAAACGTGGGCAAAGCGAATTTTTGGAAAAACGAGAGTTCTTTGAACCTCAGAGAGATTCTTTTCTTTTCAAAGCCGTTGAACGAACAAGTAGTGCGCGGTCCAAACGAATTAATATGAAATAAAAGGAAAATATAAAATAGTTACAAGTGATTACTTATAAATAAAATAATTATTAGTGTAAATAGGAGAAAACCCTACAGCTGCAGTAAGTTAAAATAGTTCATTCATTTTGTTGCCAAAACAGTTGCCAAACAGAATATTCTTTTCTATTTTCGTTACTACAGTCAACGCTGCAACAAGCTGCGCCGTAACACGTGTTATCCATCATTGCCTATTCAAGAATTTATTAATAGTAAATAACAAAATAAGTAGTTTAATTAATAGCCATTCAAGAGAAGACACTAGTTTAAATAAATGTTTTGCTTTAGAATGGACGATTAATTTGGAAATTGATTAATTTGGAATTGATTAAATTGTACTTGATTAATCTGGACTTAGTTGATTTGGACTTGAATAACTTAATTAATGTGGAATTAATATGGAAATAATACTACTTACGAATGTTTGCATATCGATTTGATTTAGAATGAAATTGTGTAATCAACTCAGAAAAGACAGTGTTCACCCGTTTGTATATTGGCATGCCCCAGTTGAACTGATGTTGCATGTCACTACTGCATGATAAGTTCCAGGGAAAAATTGCGCTGATCAACCGGCATTTTCGGTTAATTAACAACCGGCATTTTTGGTTAATTACCAATCGGCATTTTTGTTAATTATATTGCCAATATTGTTCCTGAATCGGAACCCAATTTATTTACCAATCTATCTGCAAACATGCGTATAAAATATAACCCTCGTTTCCGAATTTTGTCTTTATATCTATAAATTCCTAATTATAAGCCTTTCGTGGATTGATTTAGAAATGCATTGATTTATCTTATTGTGTGGATGACATGTAACTCCTGATGGAGATAGGATAACGGATAACGGGCTTAGGGCTTCCTAAGGGATTCTGCTTTTTGTATAGGCCCGCAGAATCATGGTAGGGTGGGCGAGAGCACCAACATGGTAGCACCACAAAAAGGATGACCCTACAATTCGAATTATTTGATCCCTCTATTACTTTTTATCTTTCTTCTTTCTCACGTCCATGGCTTGTCTACTACCTTCCTCTATGTAAAAATATAGTACGCGAATTATAAAATATAGTTAACTAATGCTAGGAAGCAATTTTATTACGTCGGTTGTCCAATAATAACCCACTCCAATTGCCGGCGAGCTTCAGACAAGGCAAGTGCGTACTCCAAACGTTTTAATAGCCCATCAGCTTCACGTTGTTCATTACACGTTAAACGAGTTTAGCGCCATGCATGCGATAAAGCCGGGCTCAGTGGGCATGAAGATTACCTCGTGGATAGTCTCGATGTTCAGTGTGCCTGGACGCGTGCTCGTTCTAAACTGTAGTTTTTGAAACGGATTTTTAAATTGTTGTCTTTTTGGTAAAGAATTATTAAAAGCAGTAAGCTCTACACTGAGAAAAAAATGGACGTGAATCTAAGAAAATCGCACTGAAAACTAGAAAGTTTTTCTTCTTTCTCGAAATAATAAATATAAGAAACAAAATTTCTAAATAGCAGAAATACTTTCTTTTTTTTAATTTGTTAGGAATATTTGCTTTTGAAAAGAAAAAATATGTTCCAAATTTCGGGAATCTCTCAACTTCTGAAATCTTAAAATTTATGTATATATGAAATCTTATTTTTATTTTTTGTCAAATGCATTCATGCTGAGAACGGGACCCGAACTGACGGTCACATTCACGTAGAGTACCTTGCTCTGGAAGCCATTGTTGCATTTGATGACATAGGTGCCGCTATCGTCCACCTTGGCGCGCAATATTTGCAGCGTTGTGCCAACGGCGTAGTTAATTATATTGAAGTTCGGCTCGGTTCCCCGGATCTCAATGCCAGTCGGCTTGATCCATTTGCATTTGGCCGGCGGATGGCTGACGATGGTCGCGCTGAATTGTATGTTGCGTGTGACATATCCCTTTACCGTCGTACTGTTCGTCGGTTCCAATACATTTAGAAAACTGGATTTGGCATCTATTAAATAAATATAGTTCAACTGTAGAATTTATCTTCTAATTGATAGTATAATTTGTTCTGTGTGGTGTTCATGCTGTGCACCCTTTTTTTTCACCTAACTTATATTACCCAATGTGTAATTAAACACTGCATCTGCTTTGGCCAATTTCCTGTCGCAAAAGTAGATCAAGAAGGAAAATGAAAAGCGGAAAACATTTATTTTTTAACACTTCTGCTGATGCTGCTGCTAATCTCACCCTTGCAGAGCATATTATAAAATTTTTGTGAATCTCGAAACGTATTAAGGGAGCGTCTTTGTCCACGCAAACATATTTTCTTGAGTCGAGTCAAGTTCAGTGCAAACGTGCATAGATACATATAATTTATTGTATGGTTTGTGTACATGCTTAACTCTTTTGGGATATTAATTTGTATTAATTTGTTGTATTAATTTGTATTAATTTGGAAATGCCCATAAGGTAATTGTTCTCCACCACTTGGGAAATTTCCATGAGCACTTTTGTTCAGTGTGTTCTATGAGCAATAGCCGCAAAATTTGATCAGAAATAAGTAGTAAGAATTTCCTTAATTATGCTGCTGCTGAGCTCAACTTGGTAGTTACGCAAGCGGTGGGCAGACTCCTTATGTTGATATTAATTTCAAAATGCTCATCGGACAATTGTTTCTAATCTACAAATTTCCATCATTGTGATGCTGAAAGTTAATCTTATGTTTCCTTTTATTAGTATTATTATCTTATATATATTTATATTTTTTATTAGTATATTATTTTATATATTCATTAGAATTTATTAATAATAAACTTACCAACGATGGACATCCGATAGGAGGCGAACTCTTCGTTATCTAATTGATCGCTCACGATACACTTGTAAGTGCCCTTGTCCGACAAACTGGCATTGTGCACCCTCAAACTGCTGCGGCCCAGCTGACCTGTGATATTCTGGGCCATAAAGTTAATCGTGTCTCTATTAATGCTGGTGCGGCTCTGTTTAAATTTGGTTAATGGAGTTTAGTTGTTGTTGAACAATTGCAACTCAGCCATATAGACCTACCTTGTCCACTGTGTCGGGCATAACCCATTGCATATAGTACTTGACTCCGTGGGGTGTTGGGAGTTTGCAGACTAGTTCAAAGGATTCGTTCTCGTTGGCATAGTGATTAGCATCTGATTCTACTATGGGCTGAATGCTCGCTTTTGTTGTTGTATTTGTGATTTTTGTGTGTGTGTGTTCAGAGAGTAGATCGTTATTAGACACAAATAATCTTTAAGTTCAATTTAAATTTTGGGGCAAGCATAGTTTTACAGCCACATGCAAAGCAGTTGTTTTTTAGTAGGGGTTGTTTTAGAGGAGTTAGTGAAAGACGTGGACACACAGGCTTTAATTAGATCAATATTGAGTATTTTGAAGTGTATATTGTAAATGTGTGTGTATATTAAGCGATTAAAGGTGATAATAATAAAAATAAGTTAGTATTCAGCATGCGAAACAAACAGTCCGCAGAAAGCGGGCAAAAACTCTTCAGGCCAAAACAAAAAGAACACAAAAAGTGCAATAAAAAAAAGAGCATAAATAGGTAACCAGCAAGAAATAAAGAAGACAGTCAACAACAAGGGGGTAGTGAGGGACAACAACCGCAACACTTACGCCCATTTGGTGATCTTTATGGCGAGGGTGCCAACGGGGCCAATTTGGTTTCGCTACGCTTTCGACGAGGCGATGACGACGACGACGAGGATGCGTAGTCAGAGTCTTGGTTTTGGGAATCGGGTATGTATTGGTTATCGATATCGTTATTGTTATTGCTATCGTAATCGATATCGTCATCGAAAACCGATTCAGCATGCCCAACACCAGGGATTAGTGCACCGGTATCATTTACACTTTTAGTAACATTATTGATTTCATTGATTTTGTCATTGATAACCATAACCTTAAATTCATCGTGCGCTGGATTAGCACCAAAGTTTCATCCGATCCGAATGCTACGTCCGCGGGGGATGTTAATGGGTTTGTTGTTAGCATATAGTTATAGTTATAGACAGATTGTAGACGTAGAGAATAAATGGTAAACAGAGAGAAGGTTATGCACATGAGAACCTCACATTTATAAGCATTTCTTTTTTATTTTCTTAAAGCAACTATTTTGAGGCAACTGTACTTGAGATATATATATGTATGTATAGATGTGGTTGTGGTGTGTGTGGTTTAATGTACTTAATTTTGATTTGTCGAACAGAACTTAGAAACCCTTATATACATAGATGTAGGTGCAGATCCAAAAGCCGATTCAAGTTTTTTTTATGTGTGGGTGTGTGTGTGTTTGTTGGTTTTTCAAAAATAAGTTCAAAAGCAATAATTACGAAACGTATGGACGGAAATCACAAACTTTGGGGTGCAAAAACTCATTATCAATGTGATCCTTACCAAAACTGTACAAATTAAAGGTTGTGGACTCCTTTTCGAAATCCGGTAGGGGTTTTTTCGGCGCACAGTAACAGGCACCGTTACCGGTTAGGCTTCGTATTTCGACAACGGAACCGCGTTTCGGATCATAGCGACCATGTGTCTTACTGTAAAAGGTCTACGGACAACAACAACAACAATAATAATAATCAGGTTATCCGAATTTTTATGTGTTTAAGGGTGCGAATAGATAGTTGGATGGATAGATTATAGATAGATCGATAGAGTGGACTAAGACTTGCTTTCAACAACGTTGGCCTCTGAAATTTGGAAATGTTTCCTAACTACTGGACTCTCCTCCATCTCGTTTTCTCACTACATTTTTATAAACTAAATAGTAATTATAAATATATATTTATATGGAAATGCAGTATGTACATACGAACTCAAATATATTATGGGATCTGACTATATAGTTAAACTACATACATACATGTGTATATAGATGGGCTTTAACATACGCATATAGACCTAACATTTTTTGAAGTCATCATCCGTTTTATCCGATTTGCACTTCATTGTGGCTGGCGGCGCTTTGTCCATAATGAACAATTCAAATCCCTTCTTGGGATTGTATCTAGAACTATTGTAGAATTATCCGCTTTGATTTAGCTTATTTGAGTATATCTTATCTTCCTGGTGATAATCAATCAAATCAAGTCAAAAGTAATTGCGGAAAGTAATTGAAAAGCGTTTTGTTGTGAAAAATGATTAAACATTAAATAATAATAAATAAATGAATAAAGTTCAATTACTAACGTTTCCCTCGAATATCAGCCGGTTTGCAGGGTATGTTCACTTCCGAGAATTGTCTACCGATGATCGTCATATCATAAACAAAGTGCACCAGCAGGTTGGACGTGGTATTCACAAACACATAGGTCGTGCTCGCCTGTCCTTTTTTCACCAGCTCGGCCAATGTGTCCTCAGTCCAATTATTTGTCGTCGGTGTCTGCGAGGCATTGATGCAATAATAGGCGCCCACATTAAACACACTCAAATAGTCAATTTCGAGGGCAATGCCAAACGGACGCAGTGCATCCTCGGTGTTCTCGAAGGGAACGCTATTCATTAAGCCCGTGTAACCATGAAACCATGCAATTTCCCCGTTCCCCTTACAGCGCAGCGTATAGTTTGTGCCAGCCTCCAGTTTGAGTGACTCCTTGCAGGGTGTTATGAGGGGCGTGGACAATTCAGAACCGCCGCAATTGAAGTTGTTCTGGCGGGGCGCTATGTGGGAAAAGAAATAAAATATCAATATTTATGATATAGTCAAGCATTTTCTTCTAGATCTTTGTCTCCAGTTTTCTTTTTGTCACTCTCTCCCTCTCTCTCTCTGGTTCTAACATCTCTCTCTCATACATACCAACAAATAGATAAATACGTAAATATAATGTGTAGTATGTGTATATGCGTATGGAAACCTCTCTTTAATTATATTTTCAATACTATTACGGGTAAGCTCTGAGCGTGCTTATCGGTCGCAAAACTTATTTTTATTTATATAAATTTATTTTATTTCTCACTCTTTATCTTTCTCTCCCTTTCCACCTTCCTAACTTAATAATTTTAGATCTGATTGTCTTTTTTTCTGGCTTTACCCAATTCTTGCAATAAATAATATAGCATTTTACATAAATAAATAAATATCGAAAATGATTTTAAGTCAGAAATATAATTCAAATCATTTATTGCGATTTGCTTATCGACTTGCGATAGCTATATAAAACCCAACTGTTAAAATATAGCCGTGCAATCGATATATAACATAGCCAGACATATTTATATGAGCAACTGTAAACATTTCATCAAGATCGGATAAGAGTGTACTACTTTCAGCAAGTCTATTATGTATTGAAATGCTGGGCTTAGAGTATCCCCTAGTCGAACACTGTCGACCAGAGTATTCCCACTTGTTATTTTGGATAGCTACTTAAAGTGTTTCCAATCCATTTGCAATTGATAAAGTTACCTCATTGATATGGACATGCATAAATATCGACTGCTTCAAAGGCTCAGCCACAGACTCCGTCTCAGAGCCCGGGCTACAATGGGCTCCAGTTAGGTATGCGGCTCCATTGTGTCGATTGGGTTTGTTTTTTGTTGTTCTTTTTTACGAAGTCAATTGTTTGTTTATTTCTACTGGCGGCGATAAGCGAAATCGAGCGGTAGCTGATAGTATTTGAGTATAATGTTCTTGGATCTGGTTGTAGCTGAGTAGTTTTCTAGCACATACAAGAAATATGCAATAGATATATGTACTCACACTTGTATTGCAGACATATATATATGTGTGTGTGTGTGTTTATGTGTGAACTTATGTATTCAAAATGAACATTCCGATGTGTGACATTTTGTCGTTGTGTGACATGTTCGTTGGAAGAGTCGGCGCCAGTGCCGAAAAAATATAATAAGAAATTATTTTTATTATTATTGTTGTTGTTTTTGTGTTTGTTGTTGGTGTTGTTGCTTATCAACGGCACCCGTTCGAAGTTCACAATTGTGTCTAGCTATTCGGGAGATTGAGAGGAGATTCGAAGAGCCGCGAGAGCTGAAGGATGAGACGATCGAGCGCGTCTCATAAATAATAAAAAAAGACAGGAAGCTAAAGGCCTGCCTGGCGACCAGCCTAAGTGGATCGCAAAAATACTCATTTAACAAAAGTGTACACAGTGAGAAAAAAGCAGTGATTCGAAAAACACAATTTGTAAGTGAAAGATAACATGTAACATGGCATAATGGTTTTGTGCAAATGTCTGTTGCAGGCAGAGAGAGGCATCTCCGATCCCATAAGGAATATATATATAATATGTATATTGTGATCAGGATCAACTGCTGAGTAAAGCCAGCAATGTTCGTCTTTATAAGCAAATTTCTGGGTGCTCAGGGTATACGTAGTCGAGCTTATTCGACTACAGCAAACTTAAACGTTTGTTTTTTGAGAGTTCAGCTTTCCAATTTTTGTCTTGCTTCTGTTTTTCCAGTGTACTCGTCCATTATATATTATACATTATATATTATAGATTGACACTTGAGATATGTATTCTCGCATTTTAATTGTGTGTGAATTGAGTCTGAGCTAAGCGTTTCATGTTCATAATTGAAATCATACTATGCATACCCTGTGCCAATTGTGTGACAGAGTATGCTCAAATTCAAATTTTAAATCAAAGCTTAAAATACCAACTGGATATAGTAAGTGAAAAGCACCTCATTTCGACCAGTGTATTTTTTCTTTTCGCCCATTACTGATGCTATACTGCTTAATTGTTTGCCATATCAATTCTCAGAAACAAATATATATTTTTATTATACATATACAAAGATATATCAGTAATTGTAAGAATCCTATCAATTCTTTCCTGACTTCAGGCTTAATCAAAATTCAGTACTTACATGCATCCAAGCAGTCCAGATATGAGATCCCGATGAGGCACAGCAACAAAAAAACAAATTTCCGCATTTTGATAAACATATTATTATATATATATTGGCCTGATAACTGTGTGGATTTATATGCGCTATATATTTATCTATATCTTTTTGGCTTTTAGGAGAGTTGGCCAAGTAACGCCACCGTTTAAGAATAACTTAAGTCGCCGTTGTTCTTCAAAATGCACTGCAACAAAATAGTTGTTTAGATTATTATCTGTTATTATCACATTTATTATTGTTTATAACTGATATCTGTATATTTTTGGCATTATTTATAGAATATTTATTTATTTATTTAAATGTATGAGCTGGTTCTCTCCGCCTCGAGCGCAACTCTTCATCTTTGGCAAGCAACTGAATTCTCAATCTCGAACCGAGCGCGTTGCGAGCGTTGACTGCTCAAGATAGCATTGTTGTTGATGCTGCTGCTGCTGCAGCTGCTCCTGATGTTATTGTTGTTTGTTATTTATTGATAAAAAGTAATACATTTATTATTAATGAACGCAACATGAACATATTTATGTGGACGCTGACGGACAAATTAGAATTAATAATATGCTAATAAGTTGTTGTTTAGATTCATAAGGCGACCGCATAGTCTCCTATCGAGCGTAGCCGTTTGTAAGGCAATCGCAATCTCACTTCATCGACATCTCCTCTAACCTCTCTAAAAATAGCTTGACTCATTCAAGCCAGCTATCAGCATCTCTCATGTTCATACTTGAACATTATGGTCTAAGAATTTTGTCAGTTTAATTGAATTGAGAACTGAGACTAATCCGTCTGAGATATTTTATTGTTCACATTCTAATTGAGTTAAATATATATTTACAAATACACATAGATATTCGGCAGACAAATAACTATGGACTAAGAAAAAGACATAGAGTTAACATATATATATGTATGTATAGATCTCAGATATATGACAATACGATAAGATGTTATATATGTGTGCTAAATATATATCTAAGCAGTTTAATATGACGTTATGATATAATAACTTGCAATAACTTGTCACTTAAAAATTACACGAAATGCTGGCACTATACTTTATACAGTGTATCTGTGTGTGTGTGTTTCTTAGAACGATATCAAAATATCGACAAATGCCACTCTAAGCAGCACTGTTGAATAAAACTTAAAACTATAACGCAGCGATTTCGTTTGGGTTTTCTTTTATTCGTTTTCGATTGATTGATTGATGGATGCGGCTGTGGCATGCAGCATGGGTATCTCCTCGGGTGCCTGGTCCGCTGCATCCACATGGGGCAGGCCATTTTTGTGACGCAACGGTTTATTGCCGCTGCTGCTGTCCATGTTGTTGACCAGTGTTGGCGAATGCTGCTGCTGGGAATGGGACTGGGACTCACAACTCATTTGCACATAATCACCAGGCGATGCTTCGATACCTGCCAATTGGGCTAGTGTGTGTGCGTCTGCATGGGTATATGGGTGTATGTGCATGTGTTAATTATCACCTTTAAGCTTGACGTGCATTCGATTCTTTACTCACGCATATCGGACAGAATTTGTCCATTGACATAATTAGGAGCCGCCGGTGTCAACGCCTTTTGGGTACCCATCATCGATAAGTAGTCGGTGGCTCGATTCTTCATGTACTCCGTGTTCGAACGTATATACGGATCATTCAGATCGAGATAGTGCTGTGTAGAGTCGGAGACTGTCATTATCTTAACTGCTTAACTGCTTACCTTGCCTATTACTAAGCTACTAAAGTTGATCAATTTTTTGGATGATTGTCTTTTTTCTAAGTTTCTTTTCTTTTGGGTGAGCTTAAAATTGTATTAGTAACTTCTTAACTCTTTTTCCTCCTTTATTATTCCTTTATTTAAATTTTCATCTCTAATTGTATATCGCTTAATTGATAAATTTAACTATCATTTTTCTTAAAATTTGTGAAAAGTAATTGTAATTGATAGATTTATGGATTTACTTACCATGGCCAAATCCTCGCTCAACATGGTTGCAAATCGTTTTTCCAGCTCATCGAACAGTGGTCTGCTCTCAGGACTAATTAAACAGAGAAATATTATTGATGAAAACAATTCAATATATGATTCAAAAATAGTGTTTACCTCTTTCGCCAGCACTCGAGCATTATCTCATACAATTCCTGATTGGCATAGGGCGGTTTCTCCATGCGGTAGCCATCGTTCAGTTTGTTGAACAGCTCCTGATTGGGATCGATGCCTGGATAGGGCACCTTCGACAGCGAGAAGAACTCCCACAGCACAATGCCAAAGGACCACACATCGCTGTACGTGCTAAACACATGATCACTCAGAGATTCCAGCGCCAGCCATTTGATGGGCAATTTACAGCTCTCTATTTGGGTGAATCGCATATTAGATGTGAGGATTGTGATTAACAGACACACTCAGAAAAAACATAGACCAGAATTTTGGAAAATCGCTCTTCTTTTGATTTTAGAATTAATTCCAAAATATAAAAAAAATTGAAAAGCTATCCTTAAATTGACCATCTAGAAATTTCGAAAATTCCAAAATTCTTCTGAGTGTAGTATACTTGTGTTATCACCTACCCGATTTCTTATAGTTATCGCCTCGATACATAGAGCGTGCCAGACCAAAGTCACAGATCTTGATCGTATTATCCTCGCAGAGAAGTATATTGCGAGCAGCGAGATCACCGTGCAGCACCTTCTTCGACGAGAGATAGCTCATGCCGCGGGCCACCTGGAAGGCCCAGCTGACCAGATCTGTGGTGGTCACCGTCATCGCCTCCGTGGAGTCTGTCTTATAGTTGGAGCGCCATGCTGGCTGCACTGAGTTATTCGACATCAAATGATCATCTAAAATGAATTGGTGATTTTCAGAAGGAACTGGAATGTCTTCTAATATGCTTACCCTCCGGTACGGTTGTCATAACGGTTGCGCACGTGTCCAATTGGGGATCGTAGCTGCAGGTACCGGTCCTAGTGCCCGCCCGTGGATCGTTATCGGAGTTTCTGCGATGATTGTGCGTATAGTTGTTGTTTACGGAGTTCATGTGATTGATATATGGATGGTTCGGGAAACCGACGTTAGCATATTTCAAACCACCACCATCACTGTTGTTAATTGTTTTTTTTTTTTTTTTTTGACACAACACAGACACATTGAGTGAGTGAATGAGAGAGAGAGAGGGGGCGAGAGCGGTGCAGAGAGTAGTAGGAGTAGAAGACCATAACCATAAGCATAACCATTACCAGTAATCACAAGCACAAGCCACAAGCCACATTCACAGTTATCATTTTTGGGAGAGTTTTTGTTGTTGTAGTTGTTGTTGTTGTTGTGATTCGATTTGGGAGGATCGTGTGTGAAATTAATTATTGTTAGTTGTTGTTGTTGGGATACAAAGAACGTACTTAGTTATTTACAATGAGGTTTAAGCTTATGCGGGATTCACACAGAGCGACATCAATCAATTATTAGTTTTGATGATGCTCCCAAAAATCAGCTGCATTTCTGTTTCCTAATCAATTCAGTGTACTCAAAAATATTCTAAAAATTTTTGGCCAAACAAACCCACAGTAAAGAGTTGAAATTACAATTTATAAATGGGCGAAAATCAATAAAAATAAATCACATTTTCAAGATTATTATATTTAAATACATGCATTTTAAAATAACAGTTTTTAAAGGTTTTTTAACAAGAAGTGGCATTGACCAGACTCCGGATTACGAAAAACAGAAGAAAGAAAGTTTTCAAGTTGTTGCAAAGAGATTCAATTCAAATGCATTTTCCACAGTTGGCAACAGCTGCACATTTACTCTGCATTTCCTTTTGACCCGTCCCTCCTTCTATCTTCATTGACAAACACAGATTGCAAAACAGTGCCAAATATATAAAAAAAAAAAAATGTTAACTGCAACGTCTAATGTTTTCTCAAAGTTCAATTGAAATTAAAAATTTGTTTATCAACTAACTGCTGTGATTGATGCTGATGTTTAGCTGATTGAGCCTATGTGTGAACAGTGTTTTTTACATCTTTGGAAAGATTCCCATTCAACCCCCAAGATGTCGCTCTGTGTGATAAGCCTAATGGGGTTAGTTGTTAGTTTGACATGCACTTTGCACTTTGACACTTACCGGTGGAGATCAAAGTTGTCGGAAATGCGGTGCGTCATTATCATCGAATCGATGCGATCATTTGTGGTATTTATTTGATTGATGAAACATTTTCGATGGCGCAACAGAAAGTTTTGTATATTGCCAAAGCGACAATATTCCACAATGACCATCAGTTCACCTGAAAAAACATAAATAATATTTGCATACTTAAAGAGACTCTTGGTTGGCAATCGATAATTATCGATTTATGGGTATTGGCTAATTATTCTCGTTCTTACTGATATGCTAGATGTATATTTCCTCTTGGAAGAGCAACGTTATTAGCATAAGGCAATATAACATTTGCCACTATGCATTTTCCCTATTTTCAAACTTACGTCTGTCTATATTCTTGGTGATGGCACCCAGCAGATTGACAACATTCAGATGCTGTCCCAGATGCACCATGATCTTTAGCTCGGAGACGAGTGCTCGAATCACTTGAGCGTCCGCGGAACGTTTAACCATTTTAACGGCGACCGTGGAGACGGACTCATCATTCCGTATGCCCTCCGCCTCGCCCTTGAGGACAACACCGAAGGCGCCGGCGCCCAGCTGCTTGCCCAGCTTTAGTTTGTCGCGCGGAAACTCAAAGCCACGATCATAGGGCAACAATTCGGCCTGTTCTTCGAGTGTCATGGCCGGATTAATTTGCTCCACATTGCCATCCATAAAGTTGGCCAAGCCGGCTGCCTCCAGGGCCAGATTATGTTTACGCTCCTGGCGATAGCGTACGGCAAGGAAGGCGCACAACGCAATCAGCACGATAAAGAAAATGCAACCCAGCCAAATCCAGAACTGACTCACGCCAGGTATGTCTACAAATAGAGAAAATAAAAATAATCTTATAAAGAAAACGATTTTTGTGATTTGCAAAAGTAATATTTTGGATTAGTTTGCAAATGCTCACAACTTGAGTAACTACTTCAAACGTATAAATCAATCAATCAGTCAATCATGTATACAAAAAGGAAATCCAACTCACTGGTAATAACCACTGTATCCAACTCACTGGTAATAACCAATGTGACGGTGTTGTTAATGCTGCCCAAACGATTTGCGGCCACACACCGATAGACACCATCATCACTCGGATAGAGATGATTGATGCGCAACATTGTTCCATCCTCGATGATATGGGTGCGATTCGATTCTCTGATCGCGATGTCGTCCTTGAACCAGACCGTTGCCAGCGGCACTGCTTCCGATTTACACTCGAGATTCAGTGAATCACCCACATGGCGTATATAGGCATCGATCTCGCGACTATCGTATTTCTCCGGATTGTTGATGAAATGGGCTCGGCACTCGTAGGTGCCACGGTCCTTGTCAGCTATGGATCGAATTTTGAGTGTCTTTGTATACGTATAATTGTTGCTGTCCATTTGAATATCTGTGAATGTGAGGGGAAATTACTTATAACTGTCGATCAATCAATCAGTCAATAAATCATTCGCATACCTTCAATCAGTACGCCATTGTGATACCATTCCAGTTTGGCATCGAAATGGTATGCGAGTGCGGCACAAGTGAAATGCACCTCATCCCCTTTGGCTATCTTCCGTTGAGGACTCAATCCGGATATCGTAATATTCTCCGCAATGTTGCCCAGGAGCACGTGTGCCCGGGTCGATGCATTTGAACTACCGTTAAACTGGTTTAGCGCCATGCATGCGATAAAGCCGGGCTCAGTGGGCATGAAGATTACCTCGTGGATAGTCTCGATGTTCAGTGTGCCTGGACGCGTGTTCGTTCTATACTGTAGTTTTTGAGAGAGATTTTTAAATTGTTGTCATTTTGGTAAAGAATTGTTAAAAGCAGTAAACTCTGCACTGAGAAAGAAATGAATCTTAGAAAATCGCACTGAAAACTAGAAAGTTTTTCTTCTTTCTCGAAATAATAAATATAAGAAACAAAATTTCTAAATATTAGAAATACTTTCCTTTTTTTAATTTGTTAGAAATATTTTCTTTTGCTATGAAATGAAAAAATATTTTCCAAATTTCTACGGGGAATCTTTTAACTTCTGAAATCTTACAATTTATGTATATATAAAAGTTTATTTTTATTTTTTGTCACTCTTGTTTTTGGAAATATAATTTACCCTTGGCAAATTCTTAAATTTTTTTCTGAGTGTAGTCAGTACTGAATAAATAATTTCAAGACACTTCCTCAACTCAATCGAAAAATAATAATTGGCTTAGTTTGAGTTGACAAAGGGTCTCTATATTTAACATATGCATAACTAAGTACCTTATATTGTTCCTGAACTGCTGTGGACTTTGAACGGCAAACAAATGTTGGGAAGAGCGAATAACAAATTAAAAGAATATTGTTATTATTGGAGTATATAAAAATTGACAAAAGAAGTTTGCAAATGAAGTATATAAGCAGTTTTCGGATGCAGAGTTAGTTAGTTAAATAAAAGCATGCTGTGATGATAGTTGAAGATTATTGAGTTGACATGTGAGTTTAATTATAACAGGTAGCATTTGGTATGCAGGATTGAATGAGACACAATTAAATTATTAAATTTCGTTAGCTATAATTTAATTAATATTATCATTATGAAATACTCACGTTGAAAGGTTTCCAGGCTCCACATGTGGGCCAATGTGGCTTTAAGCTGCACGGCTTAAATGAGAAGGTGACAACTGCCGGGGGAAATGATTTGACGCTACAATCGAGATGGGCCTCTTGACCAGCAACCACATAGACATCATTCATGCTGAGAACGGGACCCGACCTGACGGTCACATTGAAGTAGAGTTCCTTGCTCTCTAAGCCATTGTTGCATTTGATGACATAGGTACCGCTATCGTCCACCTTGGCGCGCAGTATTTGCAGCGTTGTGCCATCGGCGTAGTTAATTATATATAAGTTCGGCTCGGTTCTCCTGATCTCAATGCCACCCGGCTTGATCCATTTGCATTTGGCCGGCGGATGGCTGCCGAAGGTCGCTCTCAATTCTACGGTGCGTGTGACATATCCGTTTACCGTCGTACTGTGCGTCGGTTCCAATACATTTAGAAAACTGGAGTTGCGCTCTATTAAATAAATATAGTTCAACTGTAGAATTTATCTTCCAGATGATAGTATAATTTGTTCTGTGTGGTGCATGTCCATGCTGTGCACCCTTTTTTTCCACCTAACTTTTGTTACCCAATGGGTAATTAAACACTGCATCTACTTTTGGAAATGGTAAACAGAGAGAAGGTTATGCACATGAGAACCTCACATTTATAAGCATTTATTTTTTATTTTCTTAAAGCAACTAATTTGAGGCAACTGTACTTGAAATGTGTATAGATGTTGGTGTGGTGTGTGTGGTTTAATGTATTTAATTTTGATTTGTCAAACAGAACTTAGAAACCCTTATATACATAGATGTAGGTGCAGATGCAAAAGCTGATTCAAGTTTTCTTTTATGTGTGGGTGTGTGTGTGTTTGTTGGTTTTGCAAAAATTAGTTCAAACGCAATAATTACGACACGCATGGACGGAAATCACAAACTTTGGGGTGCAGAAACTCATTATCAATGTGACCGTTACCATGAGGGACTTCAATGATGTTGGACTCCTCTTCGTAATCCGGTAAGGGTATTTTCGGCGCACAGTAATATTCACCGCCATCGGTTAGGCTTCGTATTTCGAAAACAAAACCCCGTTTCGGATCATAGCGAACCTGTGTCTCACTGTGAAAGGTCTACGGACAACAACAACAACAACAATAATAATCAGGATATCAGAATTTTTATGTGTTTAAGGGTGCGAATAGATAGTTGGATGGATAGATTATAGATAGATCGATAGAGTGGACTAAGACTTGCTTTCAACAACGTTGTCTTCTGAAATTTGGAAATCTTTCCAAACTACTGGACACTCTTCCGTCCCGTTTTCTCACTACATTTTTATAAACTAAATAGTAATTATAAATATATATTTATGTGGAAATGCAGTATGTACGTACGAACTCAAATATATTATGGGGCTGACTATATTGTTAAACTACGTATGTGTATATAGATGGGCTTTAACATACGCATATAGACCTAAAATTTTTTGAAGTCATCCGTTTTATCCGATTTGCACTTCATTGTGGGTGGCGCTTTGTTCATAATGAACAATTCAAATCCCTTCTTGGGATTGTATCTCGAACTATTGTAGAATTGCCCGCTTTGGTTTAGCTTATTTGAGTATATCTTATCTTGCTGGTGTCAATCAACCATTCAATCAATCAAGTCAAGTCAAAAGTAATTGCGGAAAGTATTTGAAAAGCATTTTGTTGTGAACAATGATAAAACATTAAATTGGACGAAAAATTAATAAAGTTCAAATACTAACGTCTCCGTTGAATGTCAGCATCACCTCCGTTTCGGGCATGGCCGGTTTGCAGGGTATAATCACTTCCGAGAATTGTCTGGCGAAGATTTTCCTTAAAAAGGGCACCAGCAGCTGTTTCGTGTCATTCACAAACACATAGATCGTTCTCGCCTCGCAATTATTCACCAGATCGGCCATTGTGTCCTCGGTCCATTTATTTGTCGTCGGTTTCTGCGAGGCATTGATGCAATAATAGGCGCCCACATTATTCGCACTCACATTGACCATTTCGAGGGCAATACCAAACGGACGCAGTGCATCCTGAGTGTTCTTGTAGGGAACGCTATTCATTAAGCCCTTGTTATCAAACCACCATGCAATTTCCCCGTTCCCCTCACATCGCAGCGTATAATTTATGCCCGCCTCCAGTTTGAGTGACGCATTGAAGGGCGTTATGAGGGGCGTGGACATATCAGAGTTGCAGCTCATTATAGCAAAATCATAGATATAATCATCTTCATCATCATCCTCATCATCATCATCAGACTTAAAATCATCGAACTCGCGTTTCTGGCGGGGCACTAAGGGGGTAACGATATAAAAGCAGAGAAAAATTAAAATTTTGTCAATACTTATGACACAGTCAAGCATTTTCTTCTAGATCTTTGTCTCTGGTTCTTTTTTTCTTACTCTCTCCCTCTCTCTCTAGTTCTAATATCTCTCTGTCATACACACAAGCAAATAGATAAATAGGTAAATATAATGTGTAGTATGTATATATACGCACATGGGACCCTCTCTTTAATTACATTTTCAATACTAATACGGGTAAGCTCTGTGCGTGCTTATCGGTCGCAAAACTTATTTTTTATTTATTTAAATTTATTTTATTTCTCACTCTTTTTTACATAAATAAATAAATATCGAAAATGATTTTTAGTCTGCAATAGACCTCAAATCATTTACTGCGAATTGCTTATCGACGTGCGATAGCTATAAAAAACACAACTGTTAAAATATAGCCGTGCATTCGATATATAACATAGCCAGACACATTTATATCAGCAATTGTAAACATTTCATTAAGATCGGATAAGAGCATACTAATTTCAGCCTGGTCTACTGGTCGAACACTGTCAACCAGAGTATTCCCACTTGTCATTTTGCGATAGCTACTTAAAGTGTTTCCAATCCATTTGCAATTGATAAAGTTACCTCATTGATATGGACATGCATGATATGGACCTGCATCGACTGCTTCAAAGGCGCAGCCACAGACCCCGGCTTAGGGCCCGGGCTACAATGGGCTACAGTTAGTTATGCATTATCCATTGTGTCGATTGGGTTTGTTTTTTGTTGTTCTTTTTTACGAAGTCAATTGTTTGATTATTTCTACTGGCGATGATAAGCGAAATCCAGCGGTAGCTGATAGTATTAGAGTATAATGTTCTTGGATCTGCTTGTAGCTGAGTAGTTTTCTAGCACATACAAGAAATATGCAATAGATATATGTACACACACTTGTATTGCAGACATATATATATATGTGTGTGTGTGTGTTTATGTGTGAACTTATGTATTCAAAATGAACATTCCGATGTGTGACATTTTGTCGTTGTGTGACATGTTCGTTGGAAGAGTCGGCGCCAGTGCCGAAAAAATATAAAAATAAATTATTATTATTATTATTATTGTTGTTTTTGTGTTTGTTGTTGGTGTTGTTGCTTATCAACGGCCACCGTTCGAAGTTCACAATTGTGTCTAGCGATTCGGGAGATTGAGAGGAGATTGGAAGAGCCGCGAGAGCTGAAAGATGAGACGATCGAGCACGTCTCATAAATTATAAAAAAAGACAGGAAGCTAAAGGCCTGCCTGGCGACCAGCCTAAGTGGATCGCATAAACACTCATTTAACAAAAGTGTACACAGTGAGAAAAAAACAGTGATTCGAAAAACACAATTTGTAAGTGAAAGATAACATGTAACATGGCATAATAGTTTTGTGCAAAGGTCTGTTGCAGGCAGAAAGAAGCATCTCCGATCCCATAAGGAATATATATATATAATATGTATATTGTGATCAGGATCAACTGCTGAGTAAAGCCAGCAATGTTCGTCTTTATAAGCCAATTTCTTGGTGTTCAGTGTATATCGTAGTCGAGCTTATTCGACTGCAGCAAACTTAAACGATTGTTCTTTGAGAGTTCTGCTTTTTAATTTTTGTCTTGCTTCTGTTTTCCCAGTGTACTCGTCCATTCTATATTATACATTATGTATTATAGATGGACACTTGATATATGTATTCTCGCATTTTAATTGTGTGTGAATTGATTCTGAGCTAAGCGTTTCATGTTCATAATTGAAATCATACTATGCATACCCTGTGCCAATTATGTGACAGAGTATGCTCAAATTCAAATTTGTAATCAAATCTTAAAATACCAACTGGATATAGTAAGTGTAGAGCACCTCATTGTCGACCAGTGTATTTTTTCTTTTCGCCCTTTACTGATGCTATACTGCATAATTATTTGCCTTATCAATTCTCAGAAACAAATATATATTTTTATTATACATATACGAATATACAAATATATATCAGTAATTCTAAAAATCCTATCAATTCCTTACTGGCTTAAGGCTTAATCAAAATTCAGTACTTACATGCATCCAAGCAGTCCAGATATGAGATCCCGATGAGGCACAGCAACAAAATCACAAATTTCCGCATTTTGATAAACATATTATTATATATATATTTGTCTGATAACTGTGTGGATTTATATGCACTTTATATTTATCTATTCTTTTTGGCTTTTAGGAGAGTTGGCCAAGTAACGCCATCGTTTAAGAATCACTTAAGTCGCCGTTGTTCTTCAAAATGCAGTGCAACAAAACAGTTGTTTAGATTATTATCTGTTATTATCACATTTATTATTGTTTATAACTGATATTTGTATGTTTTTGGCATTATTTATAGAATATTTATTTATTTAAATAAACTAAAAATTAAATAAACATAGAGAAGCAGAAATCTTCACGCTACTCTCTCCCTCTCTCCCTTTCTCTCTCCCCCTCTCACTATTTGCCTGTCCTCCATCTGCGTACTCTATTTGCAAGGTGAAAGCCAACATGCTAAGGCTAACAGCTTTACATGAGTTATGGCCAAAACCTTTACAAGTGCAAATGCAACTGCAGCCACCACCCAGAAAGCTAGTAAGCCAGTAAGCCGGCTGACCAAACAAAAAGACAGCTCAATGGCCTGGCTTTAAATTAGTATTCCACGAGCCAGAGCATTGGAACATTTTATATACCCTGAAAATGAGGCTGAAAGTTGACTTAGTTGGAGGAAAAAATAACTGCATTTCAGTCGATCTATTTATATGATTTTTTTTGTTTCTATATTTCAAGGTGTTTAATCAACTTAAAGATGCCGGTAAAGGTTGGAAATTCTTGCTAATTTCTCATTTTTCGGTCTTGGATATTATTAATGATCTATAAGAATTAATAATATGACAATGAGTTGTTCTGTTTGACACCTCGCTTTAAATATTAAACAAATTTAAGCTAGAAAAGTTTCTGAAACTGGTTCTCAAAAAATTGTTTGTTTACCTCTTGGCTTAAATGCTTTGAGACTCAAGACTCTAAACGATTTTCTTTATTTCTGCTGAAACCAACTTCCACAAAATTTAAAAACTGTTGTTAGTGACACACAACTTAAACTAAAACCACATATACCACATTATAATGCCTTTGTATTATTAATATCCTATATTTAACTTTAATAATATTAATAATAATTAGTCAGATTATATTTCACAGATTATATTTATTAAGCGCGAATACGACTTTACTTTTCGAAGAATTTAGAGCAACTAACAACTAGAATGCAGAAAGTTAAACAAAATACATGTGTGACCACAGCATCGATATTAATCGATGTAGCGATATTAATCGCTAACAGCGCTGTTAATTCCCAGTTATAAGCTTATGCTTCCGTTTACATAACTTGGAAGACGATAGTTCGAAACCATTCTTAGTTTAATTGAATTGAGAACTGCGACTAATCCGTCTGAGATATTTCCAGAAAGTACCCAACTGTTGGTGCTATAATTATTGCATAACATGCCATGAGCTACTTAATAAAAATTGAATGCCTTATTTAATTATACTTTTTATTGTTCACATTTTAATTGAGTTAAATATATAGTTACAAACACACACAGATATTCGGCAGACAAATAACTATGGACTAAGAAAAACATAGAGTTAACATATATATACAGTGAGAGACAGCTCAAGTCGACCAGTGTAAAAGAAAAAACGTAATTGCCTGCCATAACCTAATTATTCATTATTTTTCAAATATTCCAAAAACCATTGGTAGGTATATGTATTAACCACCAATATGAATGTATGAACCTAATAAACTGAGGTTTCCCCACCTTATATTAAAAATGTTTTATTTATAGAGTATTGCCTTGTCGCTGCAAGAACCTGTCCAGCTGCGACGCTCGGATTCGCGTGCCTCTGTCACGTCCAATGAAGCGGAGAGCGTGGATACGGAGTCGAGCAAATTAGTAGGTTTCATTTGGTATATAAGGATCTTTTTAATCTTGTTTTATTCATTAGATTCACCCGCTGATCTGCATGGCATGTGGTATCCAACGGTGCGACGCACTCCCACCTACTCATATTCCAGGGTGCCTCCCAGGAGGCGCTCAAGCTGTGTATCCAGTGTGTCGCAGGCAGCGATTAAGATCCCCGCCGACTAAAAGGCCCATCGATGGCGAAGGAATGCATTCAAATCTGAAAATTGCACTCTAAAGCAATTGATATGCAAGTCAAAAAATCAATAAACAATCATCGCATAAATATGGAAATGCATCACAGCCGACTGTAAACTGTTGTCCATGGAAACCTCAAACAAACGAGTCTACAGGGCTGCAAACGCATTTAAGCCAGACAGGGACTAATTGAAGATCCACTACACTTCCTAACAGCGCAGTTAATTCCCAGTTATAAGCTTATGCTTCCGTTTGCATAACTAGTGAGTGCTGGCAAAAAGGAATTACTGATTAAATTGGGAGGTGATAGTTCGAAACCATTCTTAGTTTAATTGAATTGAGAACTGCGACTAATCCGTCTGAGATATTTCCAGAAAGTACCCAACTGTTGGTGCTATAATTATTGCATAACATGCCATGAGCTACTTAATAAAAATTGAATGCCTTATTTAATTATACTTTTTATTGTTCACATTCTAATTGAGTTAAATATATAGTTACAAACACACACAGATATTCGGCAGGCAAATAACTATGGACTAAGATAAAGACATAGAGTTAACATAGAGTATATGTATATATATGTATGTATAGATCTCAGATATATGACAATACGATAACATGTTAAATATGTGTGCTAAATATATATCTAAGCAGTTTAATATGACTTTATGATATCATGCAATAACTTATCACTTAAAAATTACACGAAATGCTGGCACTATACTTTATACAGTGTATCTGTGTGTGTGGTGTAGTGTGTGTGTTCTGTGTGTTTCTTACAACTATATCAAAATATCGACAGATGCCACTCCAAGCAGCACTGTTGAATAAAACTTAAAACTAGAACGCGGCGATTCCTTTTGGGTTTTCTATTATTCGTTTTCGATTGATTGATTGATGGATTGTTTTAATAGCGTCGCTCCTCCTTCTCGTTTACCTTGGTGAGGGGCTGATAGCTGGGATTGGAGAATGCATCGCTGCCGCCGCCTGTTGGCTTATTGACCAGATTCTTGCGTGGCGGCTTCACATTGACATAGTTGTCGCCAGCGTTGCTGCCACTGCCACCGCTGCTGCTGCTTCCATTTAGCTGCGTCTCGATGTGATGACGGGGCGAGGGTGTGGGCGTGGCATATGCCTTGGGAAAGCGACGCGACTGCTCCGGACTGCGTTCGCCATCCGACGCGCCTGAGGCATGCAGCATGGGTATCTCCTCGGGTGCCTGGTCCGCTGCATCCACATGGGGCAGGCCATTTTTGCGACGCAACGGTTTATTGCCGCTGCTGCTGTCCATGTTGTTGACCAGTGTTGGCGAATGCTGCTGCTGGGAATGGGACTGTGGATGGGGTGCATCCATATCTGGGAAGGTGAAAGAAGTTTCGCTTGTTTGTATGGCTGGCATTTCGTCAAAGTCGCTGTTTTGATTTGGACGCGTGGGTGAAAAGATGGCGATGTTTTTCTCACTACTCATTTGCAGATAATCATCAGGCGATGCTTCGATACCTGTGAATTGGGTTAGTGTGTGTGGGTGTGTATGGGTGTATGGGGGTATGGGTGTGTGTGCGTGTGTTAGTTATCACCTTTAAGCTTTACGTGCATTCGATTCTTTACTTACGTATATCGGGCACAATGTGTCCATTGACATAACGAGGCGCCGCCGGTGCCAACTCCGTTGGGGAACCCATCAGCGATAAGTAGTCGGTGGCTCGATTCTTCATGTACTCCGTGTTCGAACGCATATACGGATCATTCAGATCGAGATAGTGCTGTGGAGAGTCGGAGACTGTCATTAGCTTAACCTTCCCTATTACTAAGCTACTCAAGTTGACAAATATTTTGGATGATTGGCTTTTTTCCTCTTAAAATTTGCGAATTTTAATTTATGGATTTACTTACCATGGCCACATCCTCGCCCAACATGGTTGCAAATCGTTTTTCCAGCTCATCGAACAGTGGTCTGCTCTCAGGACTAATTAAACAGAGAAATATTATTGATGAAAACAATTCAATATAAGATTTAAAAATAGTGTTTACCTCTTTCGCCAGCACTCGAGCATTATCTCATACAATTCCTGATTGGCATAGGGCGGTTTCTCCATGCGGTAGCCATCGTTCAGTTTGTTGAACAGCTCCTGGTTGGGATCGATGCCTGGATAGGGCACCTTCGACAGTGAGAAGAACTCCCACAGCACAATGCCAAAGGACCACACATCGCTGTACGTGCTAAACACATGATCACTCAGAGATTCCAGCGCCAGCCATTTGATGGGCAATTTACCGCTCTCTATTTGGGTGAATCGCATATTAGATGTGAGGATTGTGATTAACAGACACACTCAGAAAAAACATAGACCAGAATTTTAGAAAATCGCGATAAAAACTAGAAAGTTTTTCTTGATTTTAAAATTAATTTCTGAATATACGAATCAACATATAAAAAAATTAGAAAAGCTTTTCTTAAATGGACAATTTAGAAAAACATTGATTTTTTTATGAAACAATTTATATTATAAAGAAATTCATTTCTAAAGAGTGGAATTGTGGACCATTAATTTTTAGAAAACTCATATAATTCTAACATAAAAGTTTTTTAAAATATATAGCGAATTTGTAAAATTCGAACATTTTTCTAAGTGTAGTATACTTGTGTTATCACCTACCCGATTTCTTATAGTTATCGCCTCGATACATGGAGCGTGCCAGACCAAAGTCACAGATCTTGACCACATTATCCTCGCAGAGGAGTATATTGCGAGCAGCGAGATCACCGTGCAGCACCTTCTTCGACGAGAGATAGCCCATGCCGCGAGCCACCTGGAAGGCCCAGCTGACCAGATCAGTGGTGGTCACCGTCATCGCCTCCGTGGAGTCTGTCTTATAGTTGGAGCGCCAGGCTGGCTGCACTGAGTTATTCGACATCAAATGATCATCTAAAAATGAATTGGTGATTTTCAGAAGGAACTGGAATGTCTTCTAATATGCTTACCCTCCGGTACGGTTGTCATAACGGTTGCGCACGTGTCCAATTGGGGATCGTAGCTGCAGGTACCGGTTACGGTACGGCCAGCTCTGGTGCCCGCCCGTGGATCGTTATCGGAGTTTCTGCGATGATTGTGCGTATAGTTGTTGTTTACGGAGTTCATGTGATTGATATATGGATGGTTCGGGAAACCGACGTTAGCATATTTCAAGCCACCACCATCACTGTTGTTAATTGTTTTTTTTTTGTTTTTTTTTTTAACACAACACAGACACATTGAGTGAGTGAGTGAGAGAGAGAGGGGGCGAGAGCGGTGCAGAGAGTAGTAGGAGTAGAAGACCATAACCATAAGCATAACCATTACCAGTAATCACAAGTACAAGCCACAAGCCACATTCACAGTTATCATTTTAGGGAGAGTTTTTTGTTGTTGTAGTTGTTGTTGTGATTAGATTTGGGAGGATCGTGTGTGAAATTAATTATTGTTAGTTGTTGTTGTTGGGATACAAAGAACGTACTTAGTTAGTTACAATTAGGTTTAAGCTTATGCGGGATTCACACAGAGCGACATCAATCGATTATTAGTTTTGATGATGGTCCGAAAAGTCAGCTGCATTTCTGTTTCCTAAATCATTTCGTTGTACTCAAAAATATTCTAAAAATATTTGGCCAAACAAACCCACAGTAAAGAGTTAAAATTACAATTTATAAATGGGCGAAAATCAATAAGAAAAAATCACATTTGCAAGATTTAAATACATGTATTTTGAAATAACAGTTTTTAAAGGTTTTTAACAAGAAGTGGCATCGACCAGACTCCGGATTACGAAAATCAGAAGAAAGAAAGTTTTCAAGTTGTTGCAAAGAGATTCAATTCAATTAATTAAAATGCGATTAATTAATATTTATTTGAATTGACAAATAGCCCAATGGTCAAATGCATTTTCCACAGTTGGCAACAGCTGCACATTTACTCTGCATTTCCTTTTGACCCGTCCTTCCTTGCAACATCTAATTTTTTCTCAAAGTTCAATTGAAATTAAAAATTTGGTTATCAACTAACTGCTGTGATTGATGCTGATGTTTAGCTGATTGAGCCTATGTGTGAACAGTGTTTTTTACATCTTTGGGAAGATTCCCATTCAACCCCCAAGATGTCGCTCTGTGTGATAAGCCTAATGGGGTTAGTTGTTAGTTTGACATGCACTTTGCACTTTGACACTTACCGGTGGAGATCAAAGTTGTCAGAGATGCGTTGCGTCATTATCATCGAATCGATGCGATCATTTGTGGTATTTATTTGATTGATGAAACATTTTCGATTGCGCAACAGAAAGTTTTGTATATTGCCAAAGCGACAATATTCCACAATGACCATCAGTTCACCTGAAAAACATAAATAATATTTGAATACTTAAAGAGACTCTTGGTTGGCAATCGATAATTATCGATTTGTGGGAATTGGCTAATTATTCTCGTTCTTACTGATATGCTAGATGTATATTTCCTCTTGGAAGAGCAACGTTATTAGCATAAGGCAATGTAACATTTTCCAATATGCATTTTCCCAATTTTCAAACTTACGTTTGTCTATATTCTTGGTGACGGCGCCCAGCAGATTGACAACATTCAGATGCTGTCCCAGATGTACCATGATCTTCAGCTCGGAGACGAGTGCTCGAATCACTTCAGCGTCCGCGGAACGTTTAACCATTTTAACGGCGACCGTGGAGACGGATTCATCATTCCGTATGCCCTCCGCCTCGCCCTTGAGGACAACACCGAAGGCGCCGGCGCCCAGCTGCTTGCCCAGCTTTAGTTTGTCGCGCGGAAACTCAAAGCCACGATCATAGGGCAACAATTCGGCCTGTTCATCGAGTGTCATGGCCGCATTAATTTGCTCCACATCGCCATCCATAAAGTTGGCCAAGCCGGCTGCCTTCAGGGCCAGATTATGTTTACGCTCCTGGCGATAGCGTACGGCAAGGAAGGCGCACAACGCAATCAGCACGATAAAGAAGATGCAACCCAGCCAAATCCAGAACTGACTCACGCCAGGTATGTCTAGAAATAGAGAAAATAAAAATAATCTTATAAAGAAATCGATTTTTGTGATTTGCAAAAGTAATATTTTGGATTAGTTTGCAAATGCTCACAACTTGAGTAACTACTTCGAACGTATAAATCATTCAATCAGTCAATAATATATACAAAAGGGAAATCCAACTCACTGGTAATAACCACTGTGACGCTGTTGTCAATGCTGCCCAAACGATTTGCGGCCACACACCGATAGACACCATCATCACTCGGATAGAGATGATTGATGCGCAACATTGTTCCATCCTCGATGATATGGGTGCGATTCGATTCTCTGATCGCGATGTCGTCCTTGAACCAGCTGACCGTTGCCAGCGGTACTGCTTCCGATTTACACTCGAGATTCAGTGAATCACCCAAATTGCGTTTGAGTTTAGTCCTTGCGTCCAGATTGATCCAATGCGGTGCCTTTGGATCATGGATATAGACGTCGATCTCGCGACTATCGTATTTCTCCGGATTGTTGATGTAATGGGCTCGGCACTCATAGGTGCCACGATGCTTGTCATCTATGGATCGAAAGCTGAGTGTCTTTGTATACGTATAATCCGTACTGTTGCTGTCCATTTGAATATCTGTGAATGTGAGGGGAAATTACTTATTACTGTCGATCAATCAATCAGTCAATCAATCATTCGCATACCGTCAATCAGTACGCCATTGTGATACCATTCCAGTTTGGCATCGAAATGGTATGCGAGTGCGGCACAAGTGAAATGCACTTCATCCCCTTTAGCTATCTTCCGTTGAGGACTCAATCCGGATATCGTAATATTCTCCGCAATGTTGCCCAGGAGCACGTGTGCCCGGGTCGATGCATTTGAACTACCGTTAAACTGGTTTAGCGCCATGCATGCGATAAAGCCGGGCTCAATGGGCATGAAGATTACCTCGTGGATAGTCTCGATGTTCAGTGTGCCTGGACGCGTGTTCGTTCTATACTGTAGTTTTTGAGAGGGATTTTTAAATTGTTGTCATTTTGGTATTGAATTATTGAAAGCAGTAAACTCCACACTGAGAAAAAAAAGGACGTAATTCTTAGAAAATCGCACTGAAAACTAGAAAGTTTTTCTTCTTTCTCGAAATAATAAATATAAGAAACAAAATTTCTAAATAGTAGAAATACTTTCTTTTTTTTTTAATATGTTAGAAATATTTTCTTTTGCTATGAAATGAAAATTTATTTTCCAAATTTCAACGGGGAATCTTTTAACTTCTGAAATCTTACAATTTATGTATATATAAAAGTTTATTTTTATTTTATGTCAAATTATACGCTAAAATTAAGAAAAGAGAAACCCTTGTTTTTGGAAATATAATATACCCTTGGCAAATTCTTAAATTTTGTTCTGAGTGTAGTCAGTACTGAATAAATAATTTCAAGACACTTCCTCAACTCAATCGAAAAATAATAACTTGCTCAGTTTGAGTTGACAAAGGGTCTCTATATTTAACATATGCATAACTGAGTACCTTATATTGTTCCTGAACTGCTGTGGACTTTGAACGGCAAGTAAATGTTGCGAAGAGCGAATAACAAAAATCAAAAGAATATTATTATTATTGGAGTATATAAAAATTGACAAAAGAAGTTTGCAAGTGAAGTATATAAGCAGTTTTCGGATGCAGAGTTAGTTAGTTAAATAAAAGCATTCTGTGATGATAGTTGAAGATTATTGAGTTGACATGTGATTTGTGTTTAATTATAACAGGAAGTATTTAGTGTGCAAGATTGAATGAGACACAATTAAATTATTAAATTTCGTTAGCTATAATTTAAATAATATTATCATTATGAAATACTCACGTTGAAAGGTTGCCAGTCTCTACATGTGGGCCAATGTGGCTTTAAGCTGCACGGCTTAAATGAGAAGGTGACAACTGCCGGGGGAAATGATTTGACGCTGCAATCGAGATGGGCCTCTTGGCCAGCAACCACATAGACATCATTCATGCTGAGAACTGGACCCGAACTGACGGTCACATTGAAGTAGAGTTCCTTGCTCTCGAAGCCATTGTTGCATTTGATGACATAGGTGCCGCTATCGTCCACCTCGGCACGCAGTATTTGCAGCGTTGTGCCAATCTCGTCGTCAATTATCTTGAAGTTCTTCTCGGTTTCCCAGACCTCAATGCCGCTCGGCTTATTCCATTTGCATTTGGCCGGCGGATGGCTGCCGATGTTCGCTCTCAATTGTATGGTGCGTGTTACATCTCCCTTTACCGTTGTACTGTTCGCTGGTTCCGATACATTTAGATAACTGGAGTTGCGCTCTATTAAATAAATTTAGTTCAACTGTAGAATTTATCTTCTAATTGATAGTATAATTTGTTCTGTGTGGTGCATGTCCATGCTGTGCACCCTTTATTTTTTCACCTAACTTATATTACCCAATGGGTAATTACGCACTGCATCTGCTTTGGGAAATTTCCTGTCGCAAAAGTATTTCAAGAAGGAAAGTGAAAAGAGGAAAACATTTCTTTTGTAACACTTCTGCTGCTGCAGCTGCTAATCTAAGCTATGTATCTCGCTTTGCGTGTGCGTAGAGGGACCTCTAACTGTTCCATGTATTAATTATTAATAATACTGTATTAATATATTTATTGGCAGCATATCTATTCTTTCGATTTGTTTGTACAGTCTTGCGAATTGTACAGTCTTGAATTATGTGCATAAATACATATAATGTATTGTATGGTTTGTGTACATGCTTAATTCTATTGGGATATTAATTTGGAAATGCCCATAAGGTAATTGTTCTCCACCACCCAACACACTTGGGAAATTTCCCTGAGCACATTTGTAGAGTGTGTTCCATAAGCAATAGCCGCAAGATTTGATCAGAAATAAGTAGTAAGAATTTGCTTAATTATGCTGCTGCTGCTGCTGGTGAGCTCAACTTGGTAGTTACGCAAGCGGTGGGCTGACTCCTTATGTGATATTAATTTAAAAATGCCCATCGGATAATTGTTTCTAAACTACAAATTTCCATCATTGTGATGCTGAAAGTTAAGTCTTATATTTCCTTGTATTAGTATTATTATCTTATATATATTTATATTTTTTATTAGTATATTATTTTACATATTCATTCGATTTTAATAATAATAAACTTACCAACGATGAGCATCCGATAGGAGGCGAACTCTTTGTTATCATTTTGATCGCTCACAATACACTTGTAGGTGCCCTTGTCAGAGAAACTGGCATTTTGCACCGTCAAAGTGCTGCGGCCCAGGCGATGTGTGATATTCTGGGCCGTATCGTCAAACGTGGCTCTATTAATGCTGGTGCGGCTCTGTTTAAATTGGGTTAATGGATGTCAGTTGTTCTTGTACAATTTCAACTCAACCATATAGACCTACCTTGTCTACTTTGTCGGGCATAACCCACTGCATATCGTATCTGACTCCATGGGGTGCGGAGAGTTCGCACACTAGTTCAAAGGATTCGTTCTCGTAGGCATTGTGATTAGACTCTGATTTTACTATGGGCTTATTGAGGCGAGTGCTCGCTTCTGTTGTTGTGTTTGTGATTTTTTTTGTTTGTGTGTGTAGAGAGTAGATCGTTATTAGACACAAATAATCTTTAAGTTCAATTTAAATTTTGGGGCAAGCATAGTTTTACAGCCACATGCAAAGCAGTTGTTTTTTAGTAGGGGTTGTTTTAGAGGAGTTAGTGAAAGACGTGGACACACAGGCTTTAATTAGTTCAGTATTGAGTATTTTTAAGTGTATATTGTAAATGTGTGTGTATATTAAGCGATTTAAGGTGATAATAATAAAATTAAGTTAGTATTTAGCATGCGAAACAAACAGTCCGCAGAAAGCGGGCAAAAACTCTTCAGGCCAAAACAAAAAGAAGACAAAAAGTGCAATAAAAAAGAGCATAAATAGGTAACAAACAAGACAGAAAGAAGACAGACAACAACAAGGGGGTAGTGAGGGATAACAACCGCAACACTTACGCCCATTTGGTGACCTTGAGGGCGAGGGTGCCATCGGGGCTAATTTGGTTTCGCTACGCTTTCGACGAGGCGACGACGACGACGAGAATGCGTAGTCAGTGTCTTGGTTTTGCTTTTGGTTTTGGGAGTCGGGTATGTATGGCTTATCGATATCGTTATCGCTATTGCTATCGTAATCGATATCGTCATCGACAACGGATGCAGCATGCCCAACACCAGGGATTAGTGCAACGGTATCATTTACACTGTTAGTAACATTATTGATTTCATTGACCTTGTCATCGATAACCATAACCTTAAATTCATCGTGCGTTTCATTAGTTAACACCATAGACTGCACCAAAGTTTCGTCCGATCCGAATGCTACGTCCGCGGGGAATGTGGAAGGGTTGGTTGTTAGCATGTAGGTATAGTTATAGACAGATTGTAGACGTAGAGAATAAATGGTAAACAGAGAGAAGGTTATGCACATGAGAACCTCACATTTATAAGCATTTCTTTTTTATGTTCTTAAAGCAACTAATTTGAGGCAACTGTACTTGAGATGTGTATAGATGTGGGTGTGGTGTGTGTGGTTTAATGTATTTAATTTTGATTTGTCGAACAGAACTTAGAAACCCTTATATCCATAGGTGCAGATCCAAAAGCCGCTTCAAGTTTTTTTTTTTTATGTGTGGGTGTGTGTGTGTTTGTTGGATTTTCAAAAATAAGTTCAAAAGCAATAATTACGACACGTATGGACGGAAATCACAAATCACAAACTTTGGGGTGCAAAAACTCACTATCAATGTGACCGTTACCAATAAAGCGCACATCAATGATGTTGGACTCCTCTTCGTAATCCGGTAAGGGTATTTTCGGCGCACAGTAATATTCACCGCCATCGGTTAGGCTTCGTATTTCGAAAACGAAACCCCGTTTCGGATCATAACGACCATGTGTCTCACTGTAAAAGGTCTACGGACAACAACAACAACAATAATAATAATCAGGATATCTGAATTTTTTTGTGTTTAAGGTTGCGAATAGATAGTTGGATGGATAGATTATAGATAGATCGATTGAGTGGACTAAGACTTGCTTTCAACAACGTTGGCCTCTGAAGTTTGGAAATCTTTCCTAACTACTGGACTCTCATCCATCTCGTTTTCTCACTACATTTTTATAAACTAAATAGTAATTATAAATATATATTTATGTGGAAATGCAGTATGTACATACGAATTCAAATATATTATGGGATCTGACTATATAGTTAAACTACATACATATGTGTGTAGACGGGCTTTAACATACGCATATGGACCTCAAATATTTTGAAGTCATCATCCGTTTTATCCGATTTGCACTTCATTGTGACTGGCGGCGCTTTGTCAATAATGAACAATTCGAATCCCTTCTTGGGATCGTATCTCGAACTATTGTAGAATTGTCCGCTTTGGTTTAGCTTATTTGAATATATCTTATCTTTCTGGTGTCAATCAACCAATCAATCAATCAAGTCAAGTCAAAAGTAATTGCGGAAAGTATTTGAAAAGCATTTTGTTGTGAACAATGATAAAACATTAAATTGGAAGAAAAATGAATAAAGTTCAAATACTAACGTCTCCGTTGAATGTCAGCATCACCTCCGTTTCGGGCATGGCCGGTTTGCAGGGTATAATCACTTCCGAGAATTGTCTGGCGAAGATGATGGGGTCCAAGTGCACCAGCAGCTGTTTCCTGTCATTCACAAACACATAGGTCGTGCTCGCCTGGCCATTATTCACCAGCTCGGCCAATGTGTCCTCGGTCCAATTATTTGTCGTCGGTATCTGCGATGCATTGATGCAATAATAGGCACCCACATTATTCGCATTCACATTGACCATTTCGAGAGCAATGCCAAACGGACGCAGCGCATCCTCGGTGTTATTGAAGGGAACGCTATTCATTAAACCCTCGTTACCATGCCACCATGCAATTTCCCCGTTCCCCTCACAGCGCAGCGTATAATCTATGCCCGCCTCCAGTTTGAGTGACTCCTTGCAGGGTGTTATGAGGGGTGTGGACAATTCAGAGCCGCCGCAATTGTAGTTGTATATATCATTATCCTCGAATTCGCGTTTCTGGCGGGGCACTAAGGGGGTAACGATATAAAAGCAGAGAAAAATTAAAATTTTGTCAATATTTATGATATAGTCAAGCATTTTCTTCTAGATCTTTGTCTCCAGTTTTCTTTTTGTCACTCTCTCCCTCTCTCTCTCTGGTTCTAACATCTCTCTCTCTCTCATACATACAAACAAATAGATAAATAGGTAAATATAATGTGTAGTATGTATATATACGCATATTGAATCCTCTCTTTAATTATATTTTCAATACTAATACGGGTAAGCTCTGTGCGTGCTTATCGGTCGCAAAACTTATTTTTTATTTATTTAAATTTATTTTATTTCTCACTCTTTTTACATAAATAAATAAATATCGAAAATGATTTTTAGTCTGCAATAGACCTCAAATCATTTACTGCGAATTGCTTATCGACTTGCGATAGCTATAAAAAACACAACTGTTAAAATATAACCGTGCAATTGATATATAACATACCCAGACATATTTATATGAGCAATTGTAAACATTTCATTAAGATCGGATAAGAGCATACTACTTTCAGCAAGTCTATTATGTATTGAAATGCTGGGCTTAGAGTATCCCCTAGTCGAGCACTGTCAACCAGAGTATTCCCACTTGTCATTTTGCGATAGCTACTTAAAGTGTTTCCATTCCATTTGCAATTGATAAAGTTACCTCATTGATATAGACATGCATAAATATCGACTGCTTCAAAGGCTCAGACACAGACCCCGGCTCTATTGCAGTCTGAGTCGTCGAGAGCCCGGGCTACAGTGGGCTACAGTTAGGTGTGCAGCGCCATTGTGTCGATTGGGTTTGTTTTTTGTTGTTCTTTTTTACGAAGCCAATTGTTTGTTTATTTCTACTGGCGGCGATAAGCGAAATCGAGCTGTGGCTGATAGTATTTGAGTATAATGTTCTTGGATCTGGTTGTAGCTGAGTAGTTTTCTAGCACATACAAGAAATATGCAATAGATATATTTACACACACTTGTATTGCAGACATTTATATATGTGTGTGTGTGTGTTTATGTGTGAACTTAATTATTCAAAATGTACATTCCGATGTGTGACATTTTAATGTTCGTTGGAAGAGTCGGCGCCAGTGCCGAAAAAATATAATAAGAAATTATTATTATTATTATTGTTGTTGTTTTTGTTGTTGTTGTTGGTGTTGGTGTTGTTGCTTATCAACGGCCCCCGTTCGAAGTTCACAATTGTGTCTAGCGATTCGGGAGATTGAGAGGAGATTCGAAGAGAGAGAGAGCGAGAGCTGAAAGATGAGACGATCGAGCGCGTCTCATAAATTATAAAAAAAGACAGGAAGCTAAAGGCCTGCCTGGCGACCAGCCTAAGTGGATCGCATGAATACTCATTTAACAAAAGTGTACACAGTGAGAAAAAAGCAATGATTCGAAAAACACAATTTGTAAGTGAAAGATAACATGTAACATGACATAATGGTTTTGTGCAAATGTCTGTTGCAGGCAGAAAGAAGTATCTCCGATCCAATAAGGAATATATATATTGTGATCAGGATCAACTGCTGAGTAAAGCCAGCAAGGTTCGTCTTTATAAGCAAATTTCTGGGTGCTCAGGGTATACGTAGTCGAGCTTATTCGACTACAGCAAACTTAAACGATAGTTCTTTGAGAGTTCTGCTTTCTAATTTTTGTCTTGCTTCTGTTTTTCCAGTGTACTCGTCCATTATATATTATACATTATATATTATAGATTGACACTTGAGATATGTATTCTCGCATTTTAATTGTGTGTGAATTGAGTCTGAGCTAAGCGTTTCATGATCATAATTGAAATCATACTATGCATACCCTGTGCCAATTGTGTGACAGAGTATGCTCAAATTCAAATTTTTAAATCAAAGTTTATATTACCAACTGGATATAGTAAGTGTAAAGCACCTCATTTCGACCAGTGCATTTTTTCTTTCTTTTCGCCCTTTACTGATGCTATACTGCATAATTGTTTGCCTTATCAATTCTCAGAAACAAATATATATTTTTATTATACATATACAAATATATATCAGTAATTGTAAGAATCATATCAATTCCTTCCTGACTTAAGGCTTAATCAAAATTCAGTACTTACATGCATCCAAGCAGTCCAGATATGAGATCCCGATAAGGCACAGCAGCAAAATCACAAATTTCCGCATTTTGATAAACATATTATTATATATATATTGGTCTGATAACTGTGTGGATTTATATGCGCTATATATTTATCTATATCTTTTTGGCTTTTAGGAGAGTTGGCCAAGTAACGCCATCGTTTAAGAATCACTTAAGTCGCCGTTGTTCTTCAAAATGCACTGCAACAAAATAGTTGTTAGATTATTATCACATTTATTATTGTTTATAACTGATATCTGTATATTTTTGGCATTATTTATAGAATATGTATTTATTTATTTAAATGTATGAGCTGGTTCTCTCCGCCTCGAGCGCAACTCTTAATCTTTGGCAAGCAACTGAATTCTCAATCTCGAACCGAGCGCGTTGCGAGCGTTGACTGCTCAAGATAGCATTGTTGTTGATGCTGCTGCTGCTGCTGCTGCTTCTGATGTTATTGTTGTTTGTTGATAAAAAGAAATACATTTATCATTAATGAACGCAAAACTTTAACATATTTATGTGGACGCGGACGGACAAACGGACTGCGCCGCTAATCTGTGAGATGCAGCATTTTTATCGTTTTGTACGCGTGCACATAAACAACAACAGTGACAGCAACAACAACAGCAACATCGACAACAAACTGCCAGTGAAACAGAAAAATGAAGTGGAGACTACCACATACAAAACAACAAAAATGTGATGTTTTCATTTTTGTTTTTGTGCGTTACGCATACGCACAGTGTTACAAAATACGTCAAAATTAATCACTTACATCCGCTGTAAATGATATCCGCTCAAAGTTGCAAGTTGAACAATCTCTCGCTTGCGTGTGGCACTCACCAAATGCGAAATGTCAAATGTGAAGTGCCAGATGACAAAATGGAACACACACAACTCTGCGTGTGGTATGTGGCAGCAACAGGTTGCAAGGCTCCTACGGTTAACTACAGCTATAACTCTGTCTACTCCGCGCTCGCATTTGGGTCTGTTAGTGTTGTCAATGCCAAATGCTGTTTAACGTCAAGTCTAGCTAAACATTTACTAAGATAAAATATATAGAAGGAAAATTCTTAATTTCTGCCGACATTCTTTTTTTGAGAGAACTCTTTTAAATATTTGAATATGCAAAAAATAACACTTCCATTTTATTATTAGATTTAATTAAACAAATATTCTGCATAAATAAGTTGCAGCATAAAAAATCCAAATGCAGCGGCTATATTTGTTACTGCTCAACACTGGCAGGCAACTCTGGCATTGGTTTTATGTGCGTATAGCCTTAGCCTAGGCTAAGACCGACACACGTGGAGGCACTAAATGACAATGAGACATGCACAATTAAACAAGTTGGCTAACACAAATTGGCCAACAGCAATTGCCTGTTTTTATGGGGCCAGCTCCTCGGGCAAACAGCATTACACATTAAAATGTTCATAATCTGCACCTCTCACCGACCTTCTATTTGATGCCGTTGACAACAAGTGGCCCATGCGGACAGCTATAAACAGGCATTTGTAGTTTGCTGGGCGCACCCAGGACAACAAAAGCAACAACAACAGAGGTGCAAAATCAGCTGACATTTATGTAAGCCTGGCCAATGACATTGCCAACTTATTGTTGTTGTTGTTCTTGGGTAATGGCTAATTACCAGTTGAGCCCACACACACAAACATAAGCATTCATCTTTGTCAGTGGCGGCAGGACATTAACCATGACTCATCTATCTGTGTTCCTTTTTTTTATGTGTGATAAGCAGCCAGTTATCAATTAATTAAGTACCACCTGAGTATACAGTATAGTGTGTGTTTTGTTTTGGCCAAGTACCACACCGTATAAAACGTGTACTTGGCAAATATTGATAGTCAACTCGAAGCTATTAACTTTTGCCCCAAGCCCAACCCATGGAATCAAACATGATATGGAACTTTACTTAATGGTCAGCAGAGCAGCTAATCGCCAAGAATCACTTTGACCAAAGAGGCAAAAGATTAATATTAAATATTAATGCATTTCAATTGAGTCACATTTCAATTGCATACAGATTAGTATTGATCGTTTCACACAATTTAAAAAATAACGACTCTCTCCTTAACATTAGCGCTCTGTCACTCAACATAGCATACGCAAGTGATTCAATGTGCAGCCAACAGGCAAATGTTAAAGTAGTTGTGGCCTTATGTTAATAACAGCGGCATTTATCTGAATATGTTATTATCTTCAAATTAATGGCAGCGTTGGTTATGTACTATATGCACTTATCATTTACCATGGAATAAATACGTATTTGTTCATGCCCAGTCAAATGATCAGTGCTGTTAATAACAGCGTTTCACATTTAAATTCTTTGCACAGATCAGTTAACAGAGCATTAAGATATGCGTTTACATAGCCAACTAACAGCAGCATTTTATTTATCAGTATAACAGTAGCATAAATTTAACATAGCATTCTGATAGTAGCAGCAAAGTTTCCTTCTGTTTAGTACATTAAATATTGGTAATAATGTATTTTTATCATTTATTTTTGTACTAGCTCTGTTTGCCAATTAGCTTTAGTGGCTTATCAACTGTACTAAGCATAGACCCTTTGCACTGCGTTCGCGAGTAGGGTATGAAAACTTGTTCGGGTAATTTTCATGTGAAATGGATGGTAAATGTGTCTGGCAACATGTTGCGCACTGCTGTACACTAGCAACATGAACTGGACTTGACTTCTGGGACTGTGGGTCTGTTGCTTCCTTGGCATTGCAGTGTTGTCGTTCTGTTGCCATGGAGACACGCCCACTTTTGCAAAACATCAAGGGCGCACACGCATACCTTTGACCACTTTTTGCTGCTGCAATTGCTGCTGCTGTCGTGTCGACTATTTTTAGCCCGCCTCTGGGACGACCCTCCCCTACCCTGCCCCTCCACTGCCAAGCAACTAATTACCAAGGCTGCAATTGTTTTTGCTTTTCCAAGCGCAATTAGTGAGCAATCGCAAGCAGATTTAATTTGACCGCAGTGGGTATTATTTAAGGCGCAACAGCTGCTCTTCTTCATATCCATCCACACGAATCTCAATCTAGCATGATGAATCAATTTTATTTAATTTTTTTATTTTGGCGAACTTCAAATTTGTTCAACGCAGTCATATTTAACACACACACACACATGTTTGTTTACCAAATGACGTCATGTCGCTGTTCACGCTCGAGTGGCTGCCCTCGGCTCACTTCAAACAAGCCATACACTTACTTATATATATATATATATATATATATATGTATATATATGTATGTTGAGCATGTTGTGTGCATAATGATGACGTATATACTATAATATACTCACACATAAAATCTGTTTACATAAATGACATTATTTGCGTATTAATTGAAATGTGGCCCAGTGAAGCGGCAATATATCGGATTTGTTTCGAGAACCGGTTGCATTTGAGTTGGGGGACAGCTCCCCAACACTCCCATTTTTATTTTTTTGTTTAACAATGTTAGTAGGTTTATTTTATTGGTAGACATTTTCACTATTGATCGTTATGGAATTGGAAATTATATTTATATATATATATATATATATATATATATCAAAGTTATGTGAGTAGGAAATACTAAACAAAAAGTTTCCTATATCATATATATATATATATATATATATATATATATCACACATAACTTTGATAACGGAAATATGATCATATATATGTACATATATAAATATATATATGTAGCTATTATTTTACAATTGGTGATCGTATTTCCTACTCACTAAAATTGTATACCAAAAATTTGTGCTTGTATACAAATTTATTCGGGTAGACTCAAAACGTGCTTATGTCAATAACCAGAGCAGTAAGTTGAGTGAATATCAAGCCAAGTGGAAAATAAGTGTTTAATTGACCACTGGAAACTCGAATTTTCTATCAAAATATAATGTATGAATAATCGATTATTCATCAATTATGATTAATACGTTATCTAATTCTATATAAACCACTGTCCATATTCATAGTTGATCAATAAAAATCAGAATATAAAGTTTAACAAAACTACTAAACTACATTTACATTCAAGGACGGTTATATTATTATATATATAATATATACTTAGTCATCAGCAAATCGAGAAGAACATTTATTTGCTGCATTCAATTGCATTGTTTATTATTCTTATTACTTTTCATGTACATAAATCAGTATATTTTCCTCTGCACCAGATTTCCCATTTTCACTTTGCTAAACCGTGAATTTATGAGTATTTGTTTTGAGGCTAAATTAAAGCATTTAACAGAGTAATTAATCAAAAATCGATTTGTTGAAAAACAAACCGCAAATATTTGAACACATTGCGATCGTTTAGCGTTAAAAAGTTTCCACAGAAAAATGAAAAAATGGTGTCTGCAACAAATTTCTCGCCTCTGTCAACAGGCAGAGAATTTGTTGCTACATTGTTTTCGCGGTTGTTTATGGCTTCCGAGTTTTGACACTTTGAGGCTGGCCGAGCGAATAGTTGGATTTTTTATGGCCAATAAATGTGTGCGTTGGTTGCATGTGCAACAGATACTTCTGTTTGTCTGTGTGTGAGTGTGTGTTTCTTTAGTTGCACGCTAGTAGCACAAGCCTGTCCAACATACACCTGCCACCGAGCTGCTGCCACGCTGCCACAAATTGTGGCATTCTCATCACATGGCCATTTTCTTTTCGCATCTGGGTTAAATTGATTTTAATGGCTGCAATTTGGAATTGCTGGCCAAAGTCTGTTTTTTATTGTTGAAATCCTGCTGCTGAATCCTTGCTCAGTTTGTCTGCCTGTGTTTGCCCGAACACACTTTGACCTTTGTAGCTGTGTGGAAAAGTCAAGTGGTTTTTCATCGCAACAGCTTAATTGGAAAAACTGCTTAGGCAACACGCAGAAAACCAAAACAAGAAGAAAAACAAAACAACGACAACAATAAATCGCTGGCTTTGAGCCAAAAGAAAAAAATGCATGCAATCGAAAAAATATGAGGAAATATTTTCTACAATGGAGAGGTGCGGCACGAGGGAGGTGGAGGAGGAAGGCAAGGGGGAGGAGGAGGGCAAGGGGGAGAGAGGGGGTGGAGTTGGGTCGCGATGCATCTGCTCATTAAAATGCAAACTGAGCAAACGCAAGCAAATTGAAAATTTGGCAATTTGGGCCAACAAACGATTTGTGGCCTCAGCCAATTTGTGGCCAAAGTTTTGGCAGATAGGCCCACGCTTAAGCAACACGCACATACACTCACACACATACACTCACACACACACACACGTACACACTGACACACATAAATCATAGTTAGCATTGTCAATTGCTCGACAAATTGTGTGTGGGGGTTTTCCGTTTGCGCAACGAGTGAAAATATGCTGGTAGTAGGAGAGACTTACAGAGAGAGCGCTGATCCATGAGATACCTAGATAGATAAACAGCACATCGAGCATAACAATTGTTACTTGATTTATGCTTTTATCTATTTGCGTGGAAAGCTATTTAAAACATGAGGGATGGCATGCGATAATCTGCACAACATATTTGCCAAATCGAAGGCATATTCGCTCTGAGTTCGATTCAAGATTTTTAAAGTACTTACATTAATTCCTTGTGGTATATAAGAGAATAGTAGATCATTACTTTGGTATATATAGAGTAGCAATTACAGTATGGCAACATCACTTTATACTAGATCGTTACTTTATCGACCATTAAATTAATGCAAGTCATTTGGTATACAGAACAGAACACTAAAGTCGGATAGCTGGATACACAGTGAATAAGATCAACTTGACGCATTTGACTATATGATACTACAGAAAAAAGTAAAATCTACTAGATAATTTTATAGAAACGCACACTACAAAAGATGGTTAAATAGAAAGACAACTTAACTCGATTGAAGACAAAATTGAAAGGAATTTATGTAAAAACTTTATTAAATAGCAGAGTGGATTATACGATTGCATGTAGAAGGGAATTTATATATAGAACAGCATATTCTACCAGATCTCTAGTTTTTACTATGCTGCACTAGACTAGATCGTATCTAGTTATACCCGCACCTAATTTATACAACTTGTAGATTTGTTTAATTACACTTTATTGAGGTCGGCAATTGAAATGGCTCTCGTCCGGCTTTAATCATTATTATCATTAGATGGGTTCCTCAAATTTTTGGAAAGCATGACGCGACTTTCGACTCGCAACTTGCGATTCGCGTGTTGCCTCAATGATGACGAAATGAGCTTAAAAAAAACACATGCCAAGCGAAAGGACTATTTAATTCATTAGTTGTTTTTTTTCGGTCTAAAGAGTCACATTTTGTTTGGGCGTACATTTAGATAAAGAGCAGATTATTATATATGCATGTACTATAAAAAATAAGTTATTTGTATAATGGGAAAATACGTAAGATTTTCCAAACCTAATTGTATTTTAGTTTCGCTTTTACGTAACTGTTGTAACAGTTTTGGTAAAGGTCATGAATTGTTTCTTCAGGTTTTCAGGTTTGATAATCTTCTATACAACTTTTCAAATATATATTAAAAAAAATACCTCAAGCTGAAGAGCCTAACTACTGAAGTGGTTGTTGTTAACTATTGTATCTTAAATTGTAAGCCTAAAATATTTATATACGAAACTTTACTGTTTAAAAACTGAAAACTGTAGTCCATATATATATATATATATATATATATATGTGTATATATATATATACATATCTGCAAATGGCTGGATGAATATTATTAACATCATTCTCTTGTGTTTTCCGGCGAAATATGTCAATTGCAAGTTTGAGCGAGTTTTGTTAATCATCTACTAATTAATTAATGATGGAAGACGAGGCAGACAACAATTGTTCTTGTTGTGGCTGCCAATTTGGGGTTGCCTCAATATTTACCAATTTGTCGAGCCAGCTAATTGCGATAATTGTGGTGCCGAAATAACTGAAATTTATTCCAGTTGTGGTTGCTGCTGCTTCTGTCATTTTTGTTGTGTGGGTGTTTGACATATTTCACTGTTGGGCGGGGCAACAAGTGCAACATGCCACACACACACACACAGCAGGGGGTGTTGTTGGCTGATTGCACAATCTAACGGATTGTCTCGCCCACAGTGGCTCCAGAAGCTGCGGGCGGCGAGCTGTTTTCCTAATGCATTTTTTGAAGTGCAAACGTAACAACAACAACAACAACAACTACAAACAACTACAACAACAACAACTTGAGGCCAGCTAATCTGGAAGACAGACGCATAAACAACAACTGAAACACAAAACTGAGAAAACAAACAAAAACTTTGCATTTGATAAATTGGCAAGAATAACAGCAGCGACAACAACAGAAATAATAAATACAACTGTCAGAGCAGCCGCTCCCTCTTGGCCACGCCCCCCGCCTACCTCTAAAGACGCTGCCAGATAAAGGCCAACATCTAATCGTATTTGTATATTGCTGTGTATCTCATTTCGGGCTAGATACTGTATCTGCCAGGCACAAAAAGGCAAAAAGCGCCTTATCAGTTTGTTTAACATGTGTTTCGCAAATGCTACACACACTGCGTGATGTGTGTGTGAGTGTGTGTGTGTGTTGGAGTGTGTGTATTTGCTTATCTTTACGATTGCTCAGATATTCACTGTAATCGCTAGACAGAGAAACTTAGGTAAAAGATGATTTTAGCTTGATATTCACTACTCATTTTAGATAGTTTCAGCTTCAATTATTTGATAAAGTCAATGCCTCGATTCGTCAAGATTAAAAACTGGAAAGTTGTTCTTAGGCTTATCCTAAATCGACAATCCTAACAATATTTTATAAGAAAATCATTTCTAATGAGTAGATATTTGCTGAAATGCATTAAATAGTATTAAGTAACTAAATTTGCTTTCTCCATTGCTTTATTTTTAGGTTTAGCTGCTATCTACTCTGGAGTCCACGCAGCTCTGTGGATTGCCTCGTTTCTTCTCTGAGATTTCCCATATACGAGTTCAAACTGTACTGCGATAAAATGGGCATTAAAATGTCGCCTAAAAGCGACAGCTGAATTCCCAAGTCTAAAGTCGAGTATGCAAAGAGCGGCGCAGAGCAGTCACAGAAATGGGTAGAGGAGGGAGTGGTGGGCAAAAGAGCAAAGGGGGAGGTTGTGGTTTGTGGTTGTGGTTTTTCCCGCTCTTTTTGCATAATTACCAGGAAAGTGGCAAATTTCAAATAAATGAAATGAATTAAAAGTGAAATTAAGTGCGAGCAACAATAAAAACAACAAACAAACAACAACAGACAACAAAAAGCTGTTAATGTATCTTGAGGATGAGTCAGAGACGTGGCAATTTGTACTGCAAAGCGGCTTAACTTGAACACATTTTGGCTTATATAATAAATGGCCACAATCTAAAACTATTTTTTGTCTTTTTGCTTGCGACAAGCGAAATTTGTGAGTTACTTTTAGCTTTCGATTTCATTGCCGTCCACTATTAAGTGGCATTTATGACAATTTAGCTAAGAAACATTTTAATGAAAATCTCGTTGGCAAACTGCCCGACTTACATATATATTATATATATATATTGTATTGGCCATATCGAAGGCAGCGACTATTTGTTTTGGCTTGTAAGCAACAACAATAACCACAAATGTCATAAATATTATTGCAACAACAATCTTCAGTTTGTTTTTTGTGGTTTATTTGTGGCTATCAATTTATCAACATTGCCCCTCCACCCGCCTCCATTTGTCAATAAATTGGCAATGGCCCCAAAAAAAAAAAGAAAAAACAAATTGCATTCAGTTGTTTTCAACTGTTTTGCATGGAAATAATTTAAGAACAATTATTATTCTTATTTTTGCCGGCTGCTCTTTTCCTCATTTTTTTTTTTGTGGATGTTATTTTTAATTTTGGGTCACGGAAAATGCTGAAAACATTTCAATTCGTGCATTTTGCCATAATTTAAATGAAGAGGTTTGAGGGGGTGTAGCATAGGGGTGGGCTACCGCTGTTGGCAGGGCAGATGAGATTAAGTTTTTATTGTTATTTGGCAGCTGCGTGCCAAGGAGCAAGTTTTTCACTAGCTGCCCGCCAAATTTACGACCTGCAAATGCCGAGCTGGAAAATGAGAAAACTTCTAAATAAACATAGAGAAGCAGAAATCTTCCCGCTACTCAGCCAGGTGTCTCCCCCTCTCTCTCTTTCTCTCTCCCCCTCTCACTATTTGCCTGTCCTCCATCTGCGTACTCTATTTGCAAGGTGAAAGCCAACTTGCTAAGGCTAACAGCTTTACATGAGTTATGGCCAAAACCTTTACAAGTGCAAATGCAACTGCAGCCACCACCCAGAAAGCTAGTAAGCCAGTAAGCCGGCTGACCAAACAAAAAGACAGCTCAATGGCCTGGCTTTAAATTAGTATTCCACGAGCCAGCGCATTGGACCATTTTATATACCCTGTACTTGTGTGCAAAATGGGGCTGAAAGTTGACTTAGGTGGAGGAAAAAATAACTGCATTTCAGTCGATCTATTTATATGATTTTTTTTTGTTTCTATATTTCAAGGTGTTTAATCAACTTAAAGACGCCGGTCAAGGAAATTCTTGCTAATTTCTCATTTTTCGGTCTTGGTTATTATTATTGATCTATAAGAATTAATAATATGACAATAAGTAGTTCTGTTTGACACCTCGCTTTAAATATTAAACACAGAAAATATACTAGAAAAGTTTCTGAAACTGGTGCTTAAAAGATTGTTTGTTTAACTCTTAAAAATAATAATAATAATAATAAATGGAAACCGGGAAATATTGAAGCAAGTTCTTGCCTAGGGTATTTCGCTTACATTTACTTTAGTCGGACACTCTTTAAAGCATATATTTATTTATTTATGAGTCGTGCCGAGCCATTTACGAAGCTACTTGAAACTTAAGCAGGAACTTCGACAAAAATAGAGTTTGCAACCTTTTGGCTGGCATTGGAACATTAAAAACACATACGAAGTGAAAAGCAATGCAGTTGCCATTAATTGAAAACATTTTTCAGATGCCAACATAGATTAGCTGAAAAAGTGTTGGTGTGAAAATGTGAAAATGCAATCGGTTATTTTTCTTTAGAAGTTGCCTTGGCTTTATTGATTTTCCGGCTTAACAAAACAGTTGCAAGTTGTAGTTGATGCGGCAAATACTTTCTGCCAGCCCCACGATCACGCCTCTAATTTGCCAGAAACATGAAGTGATTGATGGATAGAGGCAGCTGCAACAGCAGCAGCAATTAGCGGCTGTGGCTAATGGTTAAAGTGGAGCAAGTGGAGCAAATGGAGATCTCGATTGGCTGCCAGGCTGCTCGGCTGCATGTCTGCTTGGCTGCCTCCATTTAGTAAACAAATCGGACACAGCGTGTAATTGTGCAGCTGACACAGATACCGCAGATACAATTTGTATATGGAAGTATCTTTGATGCGATCACATGCTGTATTTAGCTTGTGTATCTTGCCATCTTTGCATCTTTGCATCTTTCCATCTCTGATTTGACTTTAAGCTGACTGACTCATTGTGTCGATCAATGTGCATCTGACTTCTTCTTTTCAAATGAGCTCACAACAATTGATGATAACGGAGAGGCTCTTCTCTCCAATAAATTCATATTGGGAGCTTCTACTGAGTTGGAAACCGGTTTAAGAAAGTTGCTGCCCAAAACAGGTCGGTGCCAAAAAAAAAAAGCAAGAACATTCTTTTTATTCTTTTTATTTATTTGTTTTTGTTTTGGCTTTTGTTTTTTCTTTGCGTTTTGTCTTGACAGCTGGGTCATTGGCTGCAACGTTGAGTCAAAAGTGTTCGCTTTGCAATTCGAATTTACTTGAAATAGGTATTCACAATTTCATTGGAATTGCAGCCCTTTTGATATTTCCAGGTTATATACAATTGATTTTCTATACAATTATCAATAATACATTCTAAATATATATTATTATTCAATTTAATTAGCATTTGTATAAGACTTTATTACAATAAAAATAATTGTTTATAGAAATCGTGAAATCTAATAATAATCTAATAAGACAAATAAATGAAATAGGAATTTAAAAATTCCAATAAATAATAAATACAAAATACGAAATTGGGAGTTGCTTTAGATGCAGTGATGATTAAGAGACTTCAACTGTTTACGATCTAGTCATTGTCGTTGACTGCTTACACAGTCTACAGTTAACCACAACACAACAACAACAACAACAACAGTCACGACAACAACAACAGTCAACACTCGCTTTAACAAAAATTCAGCGATGAATCACAACCAGGTTGTTTTTACCTGCGCGCTAAAAACTGTTGTGTTGGTGTTGGTGTTTCGTTCGTTTCTTGGAATGTCTCCAACACACACACATACAAGCACACCCAGCAACACATACTTATCAATGAAAAATTAATTTGATAACAATACGACACACACACACACACACTCAGACATTGATGTAGCCATATCTACATACGTACATAGAGCACTTATCCCTGAGAGCACCAAAAAAAAAGAAGCAAAAACTCAAACTGCATTCAGATTAAATAAACAACATTGAGAACTGTCAATAAACGTCACCAACACACACACACACACACACACATATATATATATGTATATATACGCTTATGAGTTTCTGTATTTCAATTGAATGTATTCGACATTTGCTATCGAATCTCTTTGTAGCACCACCTGTAGCCACTTGGCTATCTCTGTCCCCTCTCTCTCTCTCTCTTTCTCTCACGCTATCTCTGACTATCCGTAATTTTCTGTTGCTTTGCACTCTTCCATTGAATATCAATATAGTATTTGCATACACTTTGAGCTACATTAGCACCTTCTTTTTTAATTGTCGTCTTCACATTCTTATAAGAATAATTGATGTATTTTTTGACGCTTACATTTTCAATATTTCGTACACTTAAAACACACACAGTATAAGGAAAAACTCGCGCCACGCCGCACAAAACTATTAATTGCGTTGTCAACAAGTTTAAACTGTGTTTTTCTATATATTAATTTTCTGTTGTCGTTTTTTGTCGTTATTTTTCAAGAATTGCGATCCGCACTGTTTTTTTAATTATGCACAACAACAACAACGATCCGCACAGCCCGAAATGCCAAAACCGACTGAAATTTGGTTTTTTCCGCTTGTCGCGCTCAGACAAAACATCGAACCGCAACGTGCTCGAGCGTAGGTTGCAAGACAGAGACGGCAAAAAAACGCGGACATTTTGTACTGAGTTTTTTCGTGCTTCGAACATCGAACGTGCAACAAGAACAACAATAACGGAATTGCAACACGTTCGAGGCAGCAGGCAACAAAAACAGCGCAACTGAACTAAAAATATCTGCGACACACTGCGGTACTGCCAGACTGCTAAATAGTGTAATAAATAGTGTACTAAATAGTGTACTAAATAGTGTACTAAATAGTGTACTAAATGAGTGCACTGTGTGCTGTAGCAGCCAGCCTTGCAGCGCTTTGCCATTTTGTACGTTGCCGTTTTGAAATTGTGGTAACAGTTTCAAGAGCTGTTAAGTCTATGTAAAATGTAATGTTACTGTTTGCAGAGATATCAACTGGCTTCTTCTTGGAATTATGTTATTTTAGTTAAGTTTTTTAAATAGTAAGAATTTAGTATAAATTTACTAAAACGAAAGGAAATTTAGTGGTAAATAACTCAATTTAAAACAAAATTGTAATCTTTTTATTTGTTTATTGAATTAATGCTATTGCAAAAGTTAATTCTTCGAGTTCAATGCATGGTTACTAATTTAGAGTATTTATTAAAAAATAATTAATATAGAATCCGGCAATTAATTAGCGCACCAGTTGGTTTAAGCTTCCCGTTTTCCATGGCATGATGTGGCTTAAATATATATTTGTAGCATGTCGGTTAATTTGTTTACTTCCTAAGCATTGTGTAAGAGTTGACATATGATTTTATCCGATTCTGATCAACATGCATGCCAAATACCTGAACGAGAGCAATTAAAAATGCTAATAAATATATTATATATATATATATAATATATAATAATGTGTGTCCACCGATCAGCTTTTCAATTGACCTGAACGATCAGCGATCGCAGTATTCAAACACCGCTTAATGGGTAAATAATTGTGGAGCTAGCGAGTCGAAAGTCGAGTTCCCTTTGCACTGAGCGGTATAAATAGGTCTCCAAATATGAGTAGTCTGTTCAAATCCATTTCGAAAATGTTGCCGAATTTTCTGATAGTACTCATCTGCTGCACGATGGCCTTTGATGTGGCCTTAGCTTGTGTAAGTTGCAAAAACTAAAAAAATAATAATAAATAGGAAAAACGTGATTTAACAGAGTTTCTAAACAGATTAGTTTAAGTTCGAAAACAACTTAGCTTCAGCTTTGTCGACGAGTCCTTAGAAACTCAGTTAAACCCAATATAAGCTAACTAAAATCATTAATTTGTTCAAATCAGAATGGCTACAAGGCAAAGCTTGTGAAACTGGAGAATTGTGCCGGTGCGGATGGCATTATCCAGTTGGACGAAGGCTTCACTGTGAAGCTGAACAAGAAGTGCGAATTGGTGCCAAGTGGCTGCTTTACAAACAAGGCCTTCACAACGGCTGTCACCAAGTTCAAGGTGCAAAAGGATGGCATTGTGATGAAGGAGGGCAAAATGGATCTATGCGAGATGATGGATCAGGCGCCCAGCGATGCCAAGGATATAATGAAGCTATTCGGTGCACCATCCAAATGCCCAGTTGCCGAGGAGAAGATCTGCTCCAACGAACACACCGTCGATATGAACAAATACAAGGCCATATTGAGCGTGGCTCGGGGTCATCTGATCATCGACAGTGAAATTAAGCATGATACTGTGAGTAATTATTATTCTTATAAACTTAAACTTAAACTTACACATTTATCGCTATATTTATTTATTTATTTTGCGTCTGTTTTTTGCAGGGCAAGTCATGTATCCATGCAGAGATCGAAATCACCAAGAATTAGTCTCCGCGGCGATCTGCTATATTTTATTATGAGTCTTGCAAATAAGTTGTTCACCTTTGATTGTAATAAAACAAAACGGTAATGGAGTGCACAACATATTTAACAATTGTCTTTTCTTATTTGCATTGTAATTTCAGAGCAGCTTCTATAGAAAAAAACCAAGCTTTATGATAAATCACACTTTGAGATACCAGCATTTTGTTGTACGTAGCATTGATATTCAGATAGATGCATTTATATAGATTCAGTTTAGATCCATTTAAACCAACCTTAACCAGTGCTAGCTACTTACTTTTGAAGAATATGCCAAACCCACTAAATCGATTCCGAATTTTGTTCTATATCTTATACACATATTTATTTATTTACTTGTTTGAGAGAATTTATTTTATTTTTTTTAATAATATTAATAAGTTTTTTAGTAATTATTAAAATCTTGTCAATTTAGTTATAGGTAAACAAAGTGTGGACTTTAATTAAAAAGATTCGTTTGGATTTGAGATACTAGCATTAAGTTGTTGGGTGTCTTACTTTAGATCTATTCTCACAAACCAGAACTTTTTCTGCTCCACTTTAGATGAATGGCACGATGAGTCGATATATTGACAAACTCCTATTCCCAAGCCTGATCGGATGTCGCACTTTAGATTCATTTTCCTTTTCTTCTTCCTTCGCTCGCTTTCCCGGTCTTATCGACAATAAGTACTGGCTGTATGATAGTTTCACTGCCAGCATCGTGATGAAAGAGAACTGGCTTCCTGCTAATGATGAACTCGTCCCCATCGGTTAGGCGACGCCTCTTGGTGACGTGGTAAAGGCCACTCTTCAGTTTCCTGAACGTTGAATCCTTGACAAGTGTGCCCGCTGGCACGAAAATAACGCGATTCTCCTCCAGCAGCAGATAGATGCCCGTGCCGTGTCTCGAGCATGATCTTTGAGCCGATTCCACTTTGTAGCTGACATTGCGAGTCATGTCTTGGATAAGTATTACCGGATAACTCTTGTTATCATTGGAATAACAAAAACTGACGCTTGCCGGCACTTTCCACACGAATTTTCCATTAATTGTTTTCGCTATGGACATTTTGCTTGCACTGCTGCTTTCCTCACCAGACTGATGAGCTCAGTGCAATTGCAGTCACATTTATACAAGAAACCTGCTGCTGCCTGTGGCTGCCTGTTGCTGTTTTTCCTGCATTTTCCTTTCCACTGTCAGTCGTAAACTCAACAAGTTATTAGGGTGCAAAGGATGTGCTGTCAATTGCAATGACACCTTCCTCTCTGTTTCTATGTTTTATTGAGTGTTTGATTTTGGTGTCTGGATTCTTCGAGTCGGTTGCAACCACAACACAGGTAAAAATGAAACGAATAATTGAAGAACAGAACACAGCAAGAAGAGCCTTGCATTACGGAATTCCCTTTTAAGTTATGCACAAAATATGTGAAGTGCATAATAATCAAAAATAATAATAATAACTCGAAACTAGAGGGTTTGGTTTACGATCTATGCTGACATGTATATTGACTTCACAGCCCGGTTTGACACCTCGAATTTTCCTCGAATTTCATTCAGGATCGTAGCCAAACATTCCACTGCCTTGACTTTGACACAAAAAAAAGAAGCAGATTTTCACAAGCAATGCCGTTTTGACAATATATTAATACTACTAAAGATTTTGGAAATATATTCATCACTAGAGATAGATATATCTCTTGGATACTAAATTTAAATAGAAAACATGTTTTTTGTTGAAGTTCATCGTGCAATAATCAAATAAGTGTTGAGCATTCTTGTTGAATAAAATTATATGTATATTTTTAACATTTTACAACACTTTGGACTTACAATATATAATTTCCAAAAATATCAAATCTTAACGTTAGTGCTCGATGTGTGCCACACAAAGAGTTTGGGGTTACTTGGAGTTTGCAACTGAAAGTGAGGAAGCTATGTTTTGTGTCAAAGAAAGGGAGACCGTCTTGAGCAGAGCGAGGACGAGCAGAAGTTCCAGAGATGTTCCAGGATTGTTCCACAGTGTTCAGCAGATGCCCGAAAAGCCATAATCGCAATCGTTATCCTTCTGTTTGAGGTGACCCAAATATGGCGAGTGCTTGATGCCGAAACTGTAGGAGGGCATATGAGATAGATTCACCTGTGGATTGACGTTAACAACATTTATTTATGTTCTCTTTAGTTTGCATCTTATTTAAATTTGGCTTTTTGTTAATGCTCTAAATGGATTTGGGGGCTCTATATACAGTTTATGGAAAGTTCTTATCGGGTCGATTTGTGAGCAGGCAGCGCGCATAACGCTCGGGCAACATGTAAGTGCCCAACTTGCCACAGTACTGTGAATGCAGAATGCCAAAGGATATCGAAGGCTGCGAACGTTTCTCCCAATACTGCAGGTCGGTTCAGGTCAGTTCAGTTGTACACAAATAAATAAATAAATTAATAAATAATTAGTGTAAATTGCCCACCTTTTCGGGACAGTGTGCGCCTGGGCCGGGCTTATTGTCATCGCTGGTCATCTTGTATTTGCCGCGCATCGAATAAATTGGTGGCTTGGACTTGGTTACCGTATACTCGCCATCGTAATAACCGGGTCCGGGCAACACCAGTGCCGGAATCAGCGGCTGACGCATCCGTCCGGCCATTGTGAAGGCAGGTGCTGAACGTATGGGACCCTCCTTGCTGCTGCCCAAGACAGTGGGTATCTTGTAGACGTTAGGAGCTGTAGATTAAAAGATTTCACACACAATGTAGACCATCAAATACACACAAAAAAAACTCTGACCAGCTTAAATTGGATTTTGCTATATTCAACTGTTATAAGTACAAAATTCTTCAAAATTAATTATTCCGAATTAATAATTTCTTTAATTAAGCTAAAGTAATTACACAAAATTGTAGATTATCTTGAAATGAGTTTGATTTTTTTAAGAAAATTTGAAATAAATATTGTCTTTACTCAAATCGGAACAGGGAATGCAAATCAAGTGGATTACTATTTAACTTAAGATCAATATAGAAGTGCCTCAAATTCGAAAATTCAGCTAAAATTAAGTTAAGTATTCTTTTTTTAGTTAGGTTAGTTATTTTGGGATAGTTTTTAATACAAAACTGGGAGTTAAGCTAGCCAAATTTAAATTATGCTATAATTAAAATCAGTAAATAAGAATTGAAAAAGTAATGGAAAAACGTATCCAAGGGAAGAATTTTGTACTCAGTTTCAGCAAAAACGAATTAAGCCTACTTAAGACACGGCTAACAAACGATGCATATTACAGATATTATATATATTATATCTATATATATATATATTTTTTTTTTTTAGTGTAGTTTGTTAGAATTGGTTGACTGGTTGTTTGAATGGCTTGGTTAATACATGATAGCTTGGATTATGATGAGGCTGCAAAAAATCAAATAAAGAGAAACACACGAAAAGGGGGTAGAAATTAGGTTGATTTTGGCCTGATTCGTTACCTGATTATTTTCTCTTGCACGCTGCTCGCCTCCACAGCGTACTTGACGGTGCTCGATTTGATGGATTTACCACTTGTGACAATGGCACCGTCACTTTGCACCACTGTGCGTGTGCTTGCCGCCGCTGCTTTGGTGGTGCTGGCATCCGCTTTGCCTTGGGCGGTGACTTGAAGATTGCCCCTTTGGGCGTGTGCATTTGCCACATGGTGCATTGTGGTGTGCTTCAATCTTGATTGATCGCTCTGATTGTCATTTGTGCTGTTTACGACTTTTGTTGTCTTGGTGGTGGTTGTTGTTGTTGTTGCTGTTGCTGTTGGGGCTGGTGCTAGCTGTGTGTGTGGTGTGGTGGTGGTGCCATTTGTTGTGGTGTGCCTTACACTTGTCTTTGTGGTTGCTGCTGCCTCCACTTGACCATTCACCTGTTGCACCGGCACTTCAGCGCCATTCACAGTGCGCGTCTCAGTGGTTGTTGTTGTGGTTGTTGTTGTGGTTGCATTGCTGTTGTCATTATTATGGCGTACTATGATACAGATTGCAATTAGATTCAATTCAATTATGTATTTTGCTAACAAAGCTTACACACAATATATACATAGGCATACGAGTACACAGAGAAAAACAAATGCATTCGAACAAACAAAATTACAAATGCGAATTCCACAAATTCTCAATGTAGAATGGTGAAATTTAATCTCAACTTGAGAAGTATGTTCTCAGATCAAGAGAGTGTCGGGAATACAAGTGAGAAGTAAGCATTCGAATAACAATTAGTTAAACGAACTTGATACGAGTTTCTTCTCTGTGTATGCATGTATGTAGTTTCCCACGCCTCTAGCTTACAAAACGTTTCAAATACTTTTGATGCCAACTGAAATCGCACTTGACCCCGAACCAATTCAAAATGAAGGATAATAATAATTTTATTCAGAATATAACTCTGGGTTATATATTCTTGTTCAGGATCATCAGCCATGTCCGCTTATCTGTCTGTCCATCTGTATGAAAACGCAGCGACCACAAGGCATAGAGACTTCAAATTTGGAGTATAAATTCTCGTATACCCCATGCAGATGAAGCTTATTTAATTTTGTCTTTAACTGTCTCCATTTCGAGAATACCGATACCGATATTTAAAGGCAAAGCATTCAAATTCATATCTATAAATATATATATTTTGGATCAACTGTACTAATTTCATCAAGATCTGATGAGAAACACCCGAGTTATTGTCGAGAAGTATTGAGCTGGAATAAGCATTTTCTATATACATCAATTCAATGCCTGCGACTGCCATAAGAAATGAGAGCACTTGCACACCTGCTTACATTTGGATGTATAACATTTGTTATATGGAAATTTGGCAAAATAAACCAGAATATATTTAACAGCTTACTTTTTACTTTACTTTTTTAATTCATATTTTATTATTTTTGATATGCTCTCTGTGATCTTTCATCAATCATCATCAATTCCGGCAGATGCAGGAGCTTCTGTTGTTGTTTCTGTTGTTGATGTTTCTGTTGTTGTCGTAGTGTCACTACTGTTCATTCCGTTGGAAGCCATTATAATTTCCATATGCCATGCGCATTCTCTCTGACATCTGTTGAGACTGGGCCACTCGTTGTGCTCGTGGACTCGCGGGCACTTCGAGAACACCGATACACAGTCCAAAATGATGCGATGGAAGACATAAAATTGACGACGCGGTCCCTTACAGTTTCGCTCCTTTTCGTATTTGTTTCTCACCAAACACGCCCTATTTGGTCCATCTAAAATGACAACATTTTGCAGTTTTCTCTCTCTCTCTCTCTGTCTTTGGCTCACTCTCTCTCTCTCTCTCTCTCTCCATTAAAAACTTACATTTACATTTATCACTATTACTATCAATCAATGATACGATCCAAAATATTAAAACTCCAATAATCAACCACTTCATTCTGCTATCCAACTGCGACTGCAAACTCAATTTGAATGTTTTTTTTACCTTATTAAACACACGTTGCGTTCAGTGTAACAAATGGATTTCAGTGTATAATTGCAATTAGGCATATTAAATGAAAGTACTTGAAACGTTCTCGAGTATTTTGTTTTTTTTTTTTGCATTTTCGATTTGGATGAAGCTCTCTTACCGGGACTAGCCAAGCGTCTTTCACGTCTTTGCAATATGCGATCTTCAATGTAAGCGCCTCTAGGTTCTAGTGAGTGCAGTTTTGATGGATGTACAGTATTGTATTGTATATATGTATTGTATATACATGTGGTACACATATATATATGTGTATGTATGCAGGCCAGTACACCGATATAATGTAAACAAAACATATGTATATACATGAAATACACAGAAAATGGGAAATACAGAAAATAGTACATACAAAAATAATAAGGCAAAGAACAGCTAGCTTCGAATTGCCGAAGATCGAATACCCTTGCAGATCTATTTGGTCTGTCTTATATGTTATTTTGTGGAACTGATAAAAAAAGGCTTCAAAATACTAGCAAAATTTATAAAATTCGAATATGGAATAAGCTAAGATCAAACTAAATCTGTTCGTTATTATTATTATTATTATTATTAGAAAGTATATTTCTAAGCAAGAGCTATTATATTATCTTAATTTCATAGAATTTCTAAGAACGAGAAATATTTGCTTGTTTTTAGGGTTATTTTAATCTTAGGGCGATACAAATCGGACAAAATGCTATCAGCGTAAGGCAACTTTAAGATCTGCAAGGGCTTATATAAAGCATGCCAATATCCAGCACCATTTTAAAGTTCAGAAAGAAAAGAAACAAGCAGCACCTACCTGGAATGATGGGCATCGGTATTGTCTTGAGACCAAAGCTAAACGCTGGCGAGCTGTCGAGATTACATTGCTCTGGATGATAATGTCCGGGAGCTAAGGACAGGCGTTACAAGATGCAGACACACAAAACACATACGTATACATATATATAAACAAAACAGGACATAAAGTAAGCAACATGCCAGTGAAAGTAAGCCTAAGATTTAGAAGATTGTAATGCTAAGCAGAGTTCTTTACCGGGTGAATCGGTGGTGACCTTGATCTCGGTTCTGGTGCCGAATGTGTAGGCTGGAGTGTGCTGAGAATTGTGCTTTTCCGGCTCGTATGCAGTGGGTGCTAAAAAAGCCATGGAAGGAGGAGCCGATTTGAACTCATTTGGAAGACAAATGAATACAACAATTCAGTTGGTGCTCAATTATTTACCTGGAGTATCACTGATCTGCTCCCGTTTCAGCTTCATGCCAAAGGTGAAGGCGGGCGTGCCATCCAGCTGACAGTTCTCCGGTCTGTAGTCACAGGGTGCCGGAGTGTGGCTGATATGCTCAATGCTCGTCCGACCTGCAATTGTGTAGGCGGGTGTATGGTCGAGGCGTACTTTCTCTGGCGCATAGTCGCCGGGCGCCGGCTGATGAGTGTCCACCTTGGGGTCATATTTGCCACCAAATGTGTAAGCGGGTGAATGATCCAGTCGCGTCTTCTCCGGCGAGTAATCCCCTGGTGCTGGTGTGCCATTTGTGATCTTTATATCATGCTTGCCGGCCATCGAAAATGCAGGATTATGATCCTGACGCACTTTCTCAGGCGAATAGGCTCCAGGAGCTGGAGTATCGCTTGGTCTGTGCAGATCATGACGACCGGCAAATGAGAAGGCGGGAATGTGATCGAGTCGAACATTCTCTGGGTGATAATCACCAGGAGCAGGTGTATGATTTTCCACTTTGGGATCGTTCCTACCACCGAAAGTGTAGGCAGGCGTATGATCTAATCGAGACTTTTCAGGGGAATAGTCCCCAGGCGCTGGTGTGCCATTTGCGATTTTTGGATCGTGTTTGCCAGCCATTGTGAATGCAGGATTGTGGTCTTGCCGTACTTTCTCAGGGAAATACGCTCCAGGAGCAGGTGTTTCACTTGGCTTGTGGAGGTCATGACGACCAGCGAAAGAAAATGCCGGATTGTGATCTTGTCGAACATTCTCTGGGTGATAATCACCGGGAGCTGGTGTATGATTCTCAACTTTGGGGTCATTCCTGCCGCCAAAGCTGTACGAAGGTGTATGGTCCAAACGAGTTTTCTCTGGGCTATAATCTCCGGGGGCTGGAGTATCGCTTACGATTTTGGGATCATGTTTGCCAGCCATTGAAAATGCTGGATTGTGATCCAGGCGTACTTTCTCAGGGGAGTATGCTCCAGGAGCTGGAGTGTTACTCGGCTTGTGAAGATCGTGGCGACCGGCAAAGGAGAAGGCAGGATTGTGATCTTGCCTTACTTTTTCGGGGTGATAGTCACCAGGAGCAGGTGTCTGATTCTCCACCTTGGGGTCATTTCTGCCACCAAAGGAATAAGCGGGCGTGTGATCCAACCTAGTTTTCTCGGGACAGTAATCTCCAGGGGCTGGGTTATCATTTGAGCTCTTTGGATTGTGTTTTCCAGCCATTGTGAAAGCCGGATTGTGATCTTGACGAATGTTTTCAGGAGAATAGGCTCCGGGAGCAGGTGTTGCACTTGGCTTTTGAAGGTCATGGCGACCGGCAAAAGAGAAAGCAGGATTGTGATCCTGCCTTACTTTTTCGGGGTGATAATCACCGGGAGCAGGTGTATGATTCTCTACTTTGGGATCATTCCTGCCACCAAAGGTGTAGGCAGGAGTATGATCCAATCGTGATTTTTCAGGAGAGTAGTCTCCCGGTGCTGGTGTGCCATTTGCGATCTTCGGATCATGCTTGCCAGCCATTGAGAATGCCGGATTATGATCTTGTCGCACTTTCTCAGGGGAATACGCTCCAGGAGCAGGAGTTTCACTTGGCTTATGAAGATCATGACGACCAGCGAATGAAAATGCCGGATTGTTATCTTGTCGGACTTTTTCAGGGTGATAATCACCGGGGGCAGGTGTGTGATTCTCTACTTTGGGATCATTCCTACCACCAAATGTATAAGCGGGTGTGTGATCCAATCGAGTCTTCTCAGGGCTATAGTCTCCAGGTGCAGGAGTTTCACTTGAGATTTTGGGATCATGTTTGCCAGCCATCGAAAATGATGGATTATGATCCTGGCGGACTTTCTCAGGGGAGTATGCTCCAGGAGCTGGAGTGTCACTCGGCTTGTGAAGATCATGGCGACCAGCAAAGGAGAATGCGGGATTGTGATCTAATCTTACCTTTTCAGGGTGATAATCACCAGGAGCAGGTGTATGATTCTCCATCTTGGGGTCGTTTCTGCCACCAAAGGAATAGGCGGGCGTGTGATCTAACCTAGTTTTCTCAGGACAATAATGTCCAGGGGCTGGGTTATTATTTGAGATCTTTGGATCATGCTTTCCAGCCATTGAAAATGCCGGATTATGATCCTGGCGTACTTTCTCAGGAGAGTACGCTCCAGGGGCTGGAGTTTCACTTGGCTTGTGGAGCTCATGACGACCAGCGAAAGAAAATGCTGGATTGTGATCTAGTCGGACGTTCTCCGGGTGGTAATCACCGGGAGCCGGTGTATGGTTCTCTACTTTGGGATCATTCCTGCCGCCAAAGGTATAGGCAGGAGTATGATCTAGTCTGGTCTTTTCGGGACAATAGTCTCCAGGGGCTGGCGTGCCATTTGTAATCTTCACTTGATGCTTTCCAGCCATGGAAAATGCGGGATTGTGGTCTTGTCGAACCTTCTCGGGACAGTATGCACCCGGAGCCGGGGTGTCGCTCGGCTTGTGAAGATCGTGTCGGCCGGCAAAGGAGTAGGAGGGATTGTGGTCTAAGCGCACCTTTTCGGTTTCGTAGGCGCCTGGGGCTGGGGTGTCGCTGGCTTTGAGTGTGTCATGGCGTCCGGCGAATGAAAAAGCGGGATTGTGATCGTGCCGTACTTTTTCGGGACAGTAATCGCCCGGTGCCGGAGTGGAGCTATCGAGTCGATGCTCATGCTTACCAGCGAAGCTAAACGCTGGCGTGTGATCGCTACGATACTTTTCCGGGGCATACGAGCCTGGGGCCGGGGTGTGGCTTATGGATTTCAGCTCATGCCGGCCGGCTAGCGTGTAGGAGGGCGCAAAATCCAAGCGCACCTTCTCCGGCTCATAGGTGCCGGGTGCGGGTGTCTCTTGCGACCTGCTCAACTGCACACGTTGCCCAAAACTGAAGGCGGGTGTTTTGTTCAACACACATTTCTCTGGCTCGTATGCGCCGGGAGCTGCAAAAAGATACAAGATGCGGAATTCCATTTAGAGTTTGGCATATAGATAAAGTTTCGCATTGTTTGTGGTGCTTGCAACTTGCCGGAGTACTCACCTGGTGTGGCATCAACCACATCATGATAGGCCTTGCCAGCAATGCTAAAAGCGGGTGTCGTATGCAATTTAGACTTTTCAGGACTGTACGTGCCGGGTGCTAAGATTAAGAATTAATGAATCAGCTGTGATTGGACCAAGTCTGAACATTCGAACCCACCTGGCGAATCGTTGATCTGTATGTGCTTCGTCCTCAGACCAAAACTATATGCGGGCGTGTGCTCGAGAACTACTTGTTCAGGCTTATAAGAACCAGGTGCTGCAAGGGTTCACAAAGGTGAAGCCATTTTGGATGCAAGTCTTAAATCTATGCTACTCATGAGTGTCTGCTCAATGTACGACCTGAATGCCAAATTTCAATCAACTTTTATACGGCAAATTAAGTATTTCAATTTATTTAACTTCTTAATTCACTTTGAAATTCGTTAATCTCACAATAATATTATTACTCAAAACTATTTTCATTGTTTTATTTTGTTTGTTTTCATTGCAAACTGTAAATCTAAAAAGGTAAACTGTTTGCAAATTGTGGATTGTATGCTCAGTGCTGCTATGGATACTACTTTATGGCCAGAGATATTTACAGCTTGAAGGACGTACATTGAGAAGGCGTGCTTGATTTATGAGTTGTGGTCAACTGGAGCTAGACAAACCTGGCGTATAGTCGGGTCGCAGCTCATGATGTCTGATGCCAAAGCTAAATTCGGGTGTCTTGCTGAGCTTCACCTTCTCGGGCGAATAGGCGCCAGGAGCTGTATGGGATAGATGTAAGACCCATTACTACGACGTACTAAAAATGTGTTAGAAATGGGTTCATTTAGCCGGGTGTAATCCAATCCAAGGTCTAACTAGATACAACTACGGGCTAGGTACAAGTTACAGCCAAGTGCCTCGTTGCTCGTGGGTTTGAGGGGGGTTGTGTGTGTAGGGGGCGGGGGCGGGGGAGGGGAGTTTGACAACATATTACCTGGTGTATGCTGATCGTGTTGGATTTTAGTTCGTCTACCGAATGTGTAACGTGGCGCATTCTTTCTCGATTGCGTAACCTTTTCGGGACTATAGCTATTTGGCGCTGTTAGTGTTAATAAAACAAATAATTACGGTACGGGTAACGTTTTTCATTTTGTTCTAATTTTTAGACTACAAACATGGCAATAGGTAAGACTAGAGTGGGTTAAATTGAATGAGTTACGGAGTGTTGTTACTAGAGTTAAAGAGATAGAGATAGAGATGGAGAGCACACCAGGAAAACCAGAAGTGGTGAGGAACACATGCAAAAGAGAACGTGTGTGAGAATGTGTGTGTGTTTATTAACTGGATGGCGGGGCTTTGTTAACTGGGCAGACAGACAGATTGGCCAATTGGGCCAGCAGTTAGTTGTGTTACCTGGATTGTTAACTAGGTAAACGTTAACCTTAATGCGAAAGGAATAACGAGGCGCACGCGGCTTAATCACATCAAGCGGCACCACTTGATAATGGTTGGGACCTAAAAAATGTTGTGGTTTGTTTCGTTTACAGTCAGTGAGTGGGTCAGTTTAATTTTTTAAAAAGAAGAAAAATTTTAAATTTTAAATCAAAATCAAAAATCAAATTCAACAAATCAACACAAACCATACAAAGAAAAACCACATAGAAACAACATTTAAATACCTATTAACCACATACAAAGTACAAAAAAAGAGAGAGGTAGGGAGAAAGTTGTCAAGTTAAGAAAGCAAAAGAGTGGGAGAGAGACAACTATACCAGACTAGCTGGCAGTTGCAGCCACGTTTGCCGTAGTTGGTACAAATGTACCAATGACTAAATAAACAGTGCTACAAATGTACCATCGACTAAATAAACAGCGGTACAAATGTACCAATGACTAAATAAACAGCGGTACAAATGTACCAATGACTAAATAAACAGTGGTACATTTTACATTATTTCTTTTCCTTTTTCATTTTGGTACATAAAAATAGTGCTAAAAATGTACCAATTATCTGTACAATATTTACACTATGATGCATGGTACTTTTAAATTTACGAAACCAAACATTTTTCATTCTCTTTGTGCAAAAATTTATTTATTTTTTTTCATTAAAGGCTTGTGAAAATTAAAACAAAAAAAAGTGGTTCAAAATCTACATTTTTGACTTGCTTTAAGTAAATCTGGTACACGATAGTTTTTAAATATACTACAATTTGTAAATATGATCCAAGTGATTGTATTTCATAATATGCTCCTATTTAAATATTGGAATGTACTTAGGATATGCTTTTTTATTTTTTTTTTACAAGTGGCCACAGCTACGTGAATACTGAGATATGAAGAGATAGAGGGAGAAAGAGAGAGACAGCTATAGTAGCAAGCAGTTACAATTACGTGACTACTGAGTAAGAGATTAAGAGAGGGAGAGAGAGAGAGAGAGAATTATACTAAGAAGCAGCACAAAGTTACAGCTACGTGACTTCTAAGAGAGAGAGAGAGAGAGAGAAGGAAAGAGAGAGGCAGAGCGAGATAGAGCTCATGGCCTTTAGGGCAGCGTTTACTTACGCGCTGCTTGGATGAGATTCGATTCTTGCATGGATTTGTTAACTCGAAATGTGATTCTTATATATACAACAATGATGATGATGCGGCCTGTCTCCGTGACGATATCTTGGATGTCTTTGCTTGAGATATGAGGCTTCTCCGTAATCCATAGCGATAATGATGCGCATGCAACCCATGACCAATATAATAAGTACACACCACAATAAAAACGTATAGCCATTCAAACAACCAACAGGAACCAACAACAACAACAACAACAAACCAACAACAACCAACACTGTGATCTCGATAGGGTCATAAGGACCGTCTCGACTTACCTGGTATTAGCTGGAACTTGGCGTTCGCCGGCTTCTTGCCAAATGTGTATTTGGGTGTGGCATCTATGACAGCCTTCGCCGCCGGCATCACATCATATTCACCCGGGCCAGGATTCACGAAGCGTGTCAACTCCTTGGGACGACTCTGCAGGGTAGCGGCACGTGGATGATCTCTACCCTTGGGTCGCATACCCGACACATTGTACTGTGCCGGACCGGGTCCGGTTGTCTCATCCCTGCCGGACAACTTGTGGCCAAAGGAATATGACGGTGCACCCTTCTTCTTTGAATCCGGCACTTTGCTGCCTGCGAATTCCAAACGAAAATTGAGTTGAATATTGCATGTAAACTGTAGAATAGCCTTACCAATTAGCGTTGGTAGCTGGACAATAGCTGGTCCCGGATTTGTAGTCTCTGCCGCAATTCTGCCAATGCGCACTGTTGGCGTCCACGGACGTTGTTCAATACTGCCAGCCATGTTGAGGGTACGTATATTGCAATGTCCCACTTCCTTCGACTTCGATTTGGGTTTGTGTAACTGCAAATAGAAGAGTGCGGAAATTGATTATCAACTCTGCAGGATCATTAATTTATCTCTAACATTCTTGGTCATTTTGGTGCAGCACAATCCGTGGATTAATCAATTGAACAATGTTCGAAAAATATATCTACACAAAATTAAGTTTTCGTTTGGGTTAAAAGTTGTGTACTGTGCTTCATCTGTCTATATAACTGATCAATCTTTGAAGGAATTTGCAAAGCTAAAGTATGTAGTTAAATCTGATAACTGGAAAGATATTTTTCAGCATCATTTCGTGGTTAAGGACGCTTAAATATCAAACTGATATTAAATAGTTTTTTATTTATTTTCATGTCATATTTTTATTTATTTTTTTTGAATAAGTTACCCAATAAACCAAATCCTTAAATTACCATCAAAATCAATGGCATGAATTCCATGGAGTCAAAGAAAAGGGGAGACCTCTCCCCAAACTCTGAACGTGACTGCAGCGATTTATTTGTTTCGAATTTTCTGGGCCACTTTGCCTTAGCAAAGTGATTTGTTTGCCCACCTGAAAAAGACAAACAATGGACAAAAACTATAAGTTTGCGGTAGGCTCTTCAACCCGTGACCTTCTTTTTAGAGCGGCATAGCCCAAAAGGCGCTAAAAAGCCCTCTTGGAGCTGTCTAGCCCTGCTAGATATATGCCTTGCCTTGCCTTGCCTTGCAGTGGGGCTTGCGTTTCGATTTTGGTAACAGGTCGCGACATCGCAGCGGATGTAATCGATACTTTACGATGACGACCCCAATTGGCTTTGGCTTTGGCTTTGGCGTTGGCTTTACTTGAAGCGATTAGCTGACGCGATTGAACGTTAGGTGTAACATTTCTTCCCACCCCCCCCATTTCCACATACCCTTACCCCTTACTTACTGATGGCTGACTTGGGCAATCTGGCAGCAGCAAGGTTGCGCCCCAAAAAAAAAGAAGAAGAAACTATGCAGAGTGCTAATGTTGCCCGTTTGGCGCATGTAAGACCAACAAAACAATTACTTTTAATGACTTATGGAGCGACAATTGCATGCCAAGAAACGAGCACCTAAAACTAGAGTTGAAGCCGTGTCTCGCTTACTTTTTGCTATGTACATTATGATAAATCGTCACGTGACCGTCTGGGAACGTTAAGGTATATATTCTTGACTTTTTGTGGGTCTGATTAGGTTCTCTCTGGGTTTTTCCAATACATGCAACAGATGTTGCAGCAGTTGGCATTTAAATACCTTCAGAAATCTTCTAAATAAATCTTTATTTTAAATTTAATTATTACATTTTATTTTTAATTTAATTAATTTTTGTAACTAATATTAGTCGACATTAAATAAAAACCTAAAATTTAAATATTAAGTTAGTTGAATAAATCTTTAAGTTTATGTGTCTACTGATATTAGTCGACTTTAAATAAATTAAAAAATAAATCAGCAACTAGTCGAATCTGCGCCCAGTTTTAAGGCCATCTTGTTAAAACTTGAACTGACATTTAGCTACAGAGCCGATATGAACGGATTACTATAGCATATAGTATCATCATGTCATAGAAACGATCAGTGGAAAATTGAGATGTTGCATGAAGCACATTTGTTTGTTTGGTTTGATTTTTGTTTTTATAATTTATATATGTATGCCTCACTTTAACATTTGTTGCTAAACAGTCCTTGTTGTCATTATGCTCCTAAAATCATCAATATTATTATATACAGTGGCGGACACCTTATTTGGCCAAGTGTCAAAGAAGAAAAGTAATTGCCTGCCATAAGCTAACCATTCATTATTTTTCAGAAAATCCAAAGACAGATGATAGGTATATATATTAACCACCAAAATTAATATATGACCCCAATACACTGGGGTTTCCCCACCCGCTAGGTAGAGTTATGTAAAAAAGTACCCTATTTTGAGGGGACAACTTATTTGGCCAGGTACATTGTGGACACCTGGGTGCCATAAAACCCGGATTTTTTTACCTAAAGTTGAGTATTTCCTGTATAAATAGACCAATCCTTCATAGTCAGTTTAATTATATCCTGCATCTCGAGTGCAACAAGCCAACAAGGACTATGGGCAAACGGACTACCATTGAACTACGGAAACTCATCCTGGAGCACCACAAAAACGGATATTCACATCGCCAAATAGCTGAAATGGTCAATCTGAGCTACTACACTGTGCGAAACATCATTCGGCGCTTCGTCGACGAAAATCGGATTGAGAACAAGGGCAGAAAGGCACCAAACAAGATTTTCACCGAACAGGAGGAGCGAAGGATCATCAGGATAATAAGGGGAAATCCCAAGCTATCGGCTCCAAAAGTGGCTCAACAGGTGGAGGATAAAATGGGGAAAAAGTGCTGTGTGGAAACTGTGAGCAGGTTTCTGCACAAACATGACTTAAATGCCCTAGTACCACAGAAGAAGCCCTTTATAAGCGTGAAAAATATTGGGACTAGGATGACGTTGGCCAAAAACCACTTGGACAAGGATTTGGAGTTCTGGAACACAGTCATATTTGCAGATGAGTCCAAATTCACAATTTTTGACTCGGACGGACGGAATTATGTGTGGCGACAGTCCAATACCGACCTGAATCCCAAACACGTAAAGGCAACAGTCAAGCATGGTGGAGGAAGTGACATTGTATGGGTGTGTATCTTGTCAGCCGGATTCGGGAATTTTGTGATTTTTGACACAACAATGGACAAGAATGTGTACTTCAACATACTAAAGGAAAATTTACTCCAAAGTACCGAGAAGGTAGGAATCCGACGTACTTTCCGGTTCAACCAGGACAACGATCCCAAGCATAAGGCCAAGATAGTACATTCCTGGCTCATCAGGAACTGCCCCCACATGATAATTCCACCGGCCCAGTCTCCAGACTAAAATGTTATTGAGAATTTGTGGGCTCTGCTGGAAAATAACATCCGGAAACACAGCATATCCAGCAAAGAAGGCCTCAAAACTGCTCTGCGGGATGAGTGGAGCAGAATCAGCCCAGAAGCTACCAGGAAGCTGGCATCTTCGATGAATAATAGATTAAGGGAAGTTGTTAAGGCTAATGGATATCATACTAAGTATTAACATCTTTATTTAAGTTTTTATACTCGAAATATATTATTTTATTTATACCTGGCCAAATAAGTTGTCCCCTCAAAATAGGGTACTTTTTTACATAACTCTACCTAGCGGGTGGGGAAACCCCAGTGTATTGGGGTCATATATTAATTTTGGTGGTTAATACATATACCTATCATCTGTCTTTGGATTTTCTGAAAAATAATGAATGGTTAGCTTATGGCAGGCAATTACTTTTCTTCTTTGACACTTGGCCAAATAAGGTGTCCGCCACTGTAGCTTTTATAGGTAGTTTATTATTCGAATTTATTTGGACTGCTTTCTGCAAGGGTATATAATCTTCGTGATATTCGCTTAGCTTGATTCTCAGTTTGTGCTCGTGTCCGTGTCACGTTGTTGACACGTGACCAACTCTGGCTGAAGCTAAAGAGAACAAGAGCAAGACTTAGAGTCCAAGTGGCTGTGGACGTAAATGGTGGCAGTGGCACTAACAGTTGATGTGGCAGTGTGGCAGCGTAGAAGCGTGCAACTTCTTTGGCCGTGAAATCAACAGCTCCGCTTTATGTAAATACACAGCTGAGCCAATTTCTGAGTGGGCGTGGCCGACTGCAGTAACGGAGAGGAGCAGCAGCGGCGGGGCTGGAGCAAAGCTGTTTAAATTGAGGCTAAAAAGTGGGCGTGTTTGCGCCCCGCGACCTCGCACGCAATTGAAACATGTTTTTGTTGTTCGTATTTATTTTCATTGTGTGTTTGCTTTTGGGCAGCATTTTTGCTGCGTTGCTCAGTTGTGCTTTGGTTACCATATGCTCCGCTAAGTACGAGTAGAACCGAATCTTACATCATCACTGAATCTGAATCTGATTCTGAATCTGCACCCACACGCGCAACGCACTTCAATTGGCTGCTGCTAGAGGCGGGCAGATGGGGCATGTACCGGGTCGGGGCTCAATATCAATCAGTGCTGCCGAAACCATATAAGGCCATCGCTCAAGTGGAATCGGATGAATCAGCTATATAGTCTGATTGCTACCAGACATTTGCGTGGCTGCAGTTCGCAACCATGAAATACACTCAACCAAAAATCTGAATCTTAGAAAATAAAAGTATATTTCTAAAATGCAAGGATGGGCCTTGATTTCCCATTAATAGAAAACATTTACAGAACATAGAAAAGAAGCTATTTTATCTTTAGGTTTTTTTTAAGTGTAGTCGATCTGCTCGCTTAACAATTATTGACTCATTATAACACTTGCCACTACTGAGTTTGATTGAGGTTTCCGAGTTATAAAAAGCCACAATGCAGCACTCATTTTGCACAGTGTGTGTGTGTGTGTCTCAAAGTGTTGCCTGCCAGCAACTTATTAATCTTAATTTGTGGCACAAGCACGAGGCAGGCAACAACTTAGTCCCATTTAATCAAGTTAATCGGACATGCAATTTTCCATCGCTTTGCAGGACTGAGCTGTCAGGGGGGAGGTGCTTTCTAAAATTGAATTATAGATGGTGCAACTGATACGAGTTAATCAGTGTTCAATGTTCAGTGTTGCAGTGTTCAATGTTGGATTCTGAGTTTTGAGTTGTGAGTTTCAGGTGCACAGGTCAAACAGCAACCGGTTCTCTGGCCAATTGAGCAAATTGAAACTGATTTTGAATTGAGCACACGCCCACGTTAGCTAACCCGATTCTTTCCCTCCCTCTCTCTCTCCCACTAACTTTCTTGCTCTCTGTCTCTGCCTCTCCTGACTGTAGTAGTCTTCGCTGCGAACGTAGAGCCGCAGAAACCCGTCTGTCGTCAGTCGGCTATTTTTGTTGCATGACTCTATGCAAAATTTGCCACTTGGATCTTGATAGATGATGCCAACTTTGAACTCGCGGACACATCACACACACAAGCACACACTCTCACACGCAAGCACGCTTCATGGGTAACAACACACGGCAAATAAACAAACAAACAACAACAACAAGAAGAAGAAGAATAATAACAATAAGTAAATAATAGAATAGCCATTCAAAAAGCTGGCGCACGTCATCAACAATTTATGCTATCAAGTAACAAGATGAAAGAATAACTAACTAATGCCCAAATACCCTAACCATAGCAGGCATATGCATTATCTTGGGCATTATTTGATAGCTGTATTGTATTGTGGCATGCAAATTTACAAAAATAAACACAAGAGAGAACGGCTATCTTTGCGCTGGCCTTGAAGACCGCAGTCAATCTGCCGACATTTACATTTTTTGTTGGTCCAAAGCTTGAAATATTATTATTTTACTTATATATTATTTATTTTCCGATAAGCTGTGAATTATATATTTCACATTTGACTTAATATATCGTTCTAGAATGGCTGACATGTATCTCAATATCAATTGCATCATTTTAGATACATCTTTCGTTCGATTGTTACCACAGCAGCTATATCATATAGTGATCAGATCCGGTCTTCTGTACTGTCTTCAGCAATAAGACGAATCTGAGGAAGTTTAGGTACAGTGATCGATCGCAAATTTGAAGTTGGTTGAGATTGGAAATATATTTACAAATAAAATGTTTTCCAATGCTTGCTTTCTGTAGAATCTATTTCAAGCAGTCTTCAATCACTCAGTTGAGTTTATAAAGGATTATATTTTTATATACCCTACAATAACTTTATGTAGTTCTTACTACTTGGCTTAGATGCTAGCGTATTTCTTTAGTAATTAAATCCATAACCATAATTCCAACAACATTAACAAAGAGATAAAAAAATACATTTATGGCAAGGCGAACAATTTATACTCTCATCCAATATGGTTTGGTTGTAAATCTTAGGCTGTAAATCCAGCTGAAAGCTGGCTTGCTATAAATTATTGATAGAAAATTGTTGGATAAAAAATGGAGAAGTAACGATTGATTAATTCATATTGGTAGACACTTCAATCTCTGCTCAGTCCGTGCCATAAAACATCTGTCAGCTTGAATCATAATTAACAACAGAGCTTTTGTTGTTGCTGTTTTTAATAGTCGCATTTCACGCTCTCTAAATTGCCAAAAAATGTGAATCCAAAAAAATATTAAATTAAAATATGGACACAATGAGCTCATTTTCCAGATTTGATCATCAACTTTTACGCCCAAATAGGGGCAAGTTGTCTGCGTCGTCCGGCTGTCTTGGTGGCTGTCTTGGCCGTTTCCTTTAGCCCACATGGAGTTGTCCAAAATGTTGGCCAAGTCTCCAGACAAGGCGCCCACACACCCAACACCGTTTTGTATCTCAATCGACAGTGCTTCGAACGTCTCTTTCTCTTTGCCCAGTTAGTAAAGCACAACAATCAAGTTGCGTTTAAGTTTAATTAACAGCAAAACAAGGCAACACCACAAAATACCGGCAAACTGGTAAAAGCAACAGCAACAAAAACCAAATACAGTGTTTTGGGCCAAAAACGGGTACAAATGAAACACACACACACACTCACAAAGTGATAAAGACACAAAATAAACAACAAACTGACGTCAACAATGTGCGAGTGTACGAGTGTGTGTGTGCGAGTGTGTGAACTAGTTTTGTGCTCAAAATCTAATTAGATTTGGGAAACGTGTTTTGTGTCTTGAGAACTTAAAGCAAACGCTTTTGCCAAGTGAAAGCTGGCCAAGAGCTCCTGCCAAAACACACAAAGCTACAAAATACAATATCCGACTAAAATATATATAATTGGCTATATATAATTAGAGACAGTAAGCGGCATGCTAATGTCTCAGCTGTGACTAATATTTGCCTATCTGTTTCTGTTTTCATTTTATTTTTGGTTTTTGCCTTCCCTGTGTTATATCATTTTATAAATATTTATTTTTTGCAGCAAACATTCATAATTTGTAGATTTTTTTTTTGTTACGCCTCTAGCTTTTTCACTTCTCTTTTAGTTTGGTAATTTAATTGTTGTTGTTTCTGGCTCATAATCGGTGGCTTTGAGAACTGAGTTTGGCAGCGAGAAAGAGACAGAGCGTGAGAGAGGGAGTGAGATACAGATAGAGAGATTGAGGTAAAGTCGACCGGTTTGCATTTAATGGAGCTGATGTCATGGGCTTGAAAAATTACTAGAAGCCGCAATGAACTTGTCCAAAAAAAGATTTCCTCGTTTGCCACTTGTGGCACAACATGTGTGTGTGTGTGTGTGTGTGTGTGACATCAATACAACATTGACAAAACAATGAAACGGAGCCAGTTGCAAGCATAAACAGATGTTGTTGTTGTTGCTGTTGTTGCTGCCACTAAATGCCAATACAGACAGATAGTCAGACAGACAGGCTGAGAATCGACCCAATCGACTCCTGCCCCAACTCTGCGTTCAGTCAATGAACTTTTAGGTCAGGATAAGCAGCAAGCACGCAATGTTAAGTAGCAATCACAGTCACAGTCATAGTCACAGTCGCAGTTCCTGTTTACAGTGACATTCACCAGTCACTGGAAGAGTCAGTCGGGTTAACGCCTATTTTATTAGCTAGATTGTTTGCAGTTCCTTGATTACCAATCGCTGCACAGCGCAAAAAAAAGGCTAACATTACAAAAAAAGCAATTTCGTGTTGCTAGCTTGTTCTTTAATCAAGTAATAATTTCGAAGAGATAAGTTTTTCGTGTTTAAAGCACATTAAAAGAAAATAAATGAACAAAAAGTTTGTACACAAATCTTCCAATCTGTAATTGATTCTTGACTTCGTGACAGATTTTAAGTAAACACTTCTGGAATCAGTTGAAAATACTGCTACGCAGTTCTTACAGTACAGTTGCTTTTTTGTTTATTGCCTCAATCAAGCCAATTTGACAAAAAATGAAATGGAAATTCCCTTGAACATAATTTATTTCTTCAAAAACAGCCGGGTAACAATTTAAGTTGAAACTAAATGATTTTTGTGCAGTGTACTTACCACAGCTCTGTGTCTAGGCCTGCTGTCTGTTGTCGCCCTTTTTTGTTTTTATTATTATTTGTTGTTGTTGTTGTTGCTGCTGTGGCTGTTTACAACTTTGATTTGCACAATAATAAACTTTGAGTTAGCACACGGCTAGCCGTTATAATGGCAAACAGTCCTTGTTGCTTTTGCAGCCCGAACTGGAGGACTTTCAAAACATCTGCGTACACGTTTCCAAACACGAGACAACACGACGCGAGCGAGATAGATGATAGAGGGGAGCAGGGGGGGGAGGTGGAAGATTTGTTTTCGTTGTTCGCTGATCGTTAATTGAGTTAAAGTGACAGCTGTCGTCGAGCTGATTTACGGTTTGTTAAATTGAAAAACCAAATTGCCAAATAATATACAGTTCAACTATTTGTTGCTACTGTTTTCCATTTGCTTGCTGCTGATTTCGGATCTAACTGGCTATTTCGTATCGCACTCGAGCGTTGCTGAACCCAAACTAAGCGCCAATGTTGTCGTCAGTCGCCTTTTCGTTTCAAATTCGCTAACAGAGCAGAACATGAACAGCAGCAGCAACAGCAGCAGCGCACACTTAACAGTCGCAGCAGTTAACAGTCAGACTTGCAAGCTTTTTGCGTTGGCGTTAACAGCAGCGCCCACTGTTAATCAACTTTATTTTGACAATATTTTTATTAACGGTTTTTCAATTGTTTTGACCTTGCTGCTGCTCTAGGAATATAACATTTTGATCTGGAACGTACGTAAGACTGTTTCGCCCACAACACAAAATTGCAATTGGCGTTTACTTAATGGCTCATTGAATAGCTATAATTCGTTTGCGTTTTACTCATCGATCTGGCCGTTTATGGCGCTTTAACAATGCCGCCTCTTGTTTAATTTTTTTTCTCAATTTTTCATATAATCATATTTGTTCTCGGTTGGCGCTGCGGTCGCACACAGACAACCTTCACCCACACATGTGCCAAATGGTGCGTGAAAAACTTTTTGCTTGCCCACCCACAACCATATAAGATCATTTTTCGCAACATTGTGCATATTGAACATGTCACTGCAATTAGCCCATGTCAATTTACATCTAAAATTGATTACACTATTTTGTAGCTGAAAAGTTCGCCAATAGATTTTTCATTTCCTTGCCGTGCATTTCCCGTGACTTTGTATGGATGGGCGCACAAGAGTTCCACTAGGTATGCTAAGGAAATGATCACCTTTCGCATATATAATGAATATGCATACTTTTCGGGAGAAATTATAGGCCAAAATCAAACTGGTTTTAAAAAATTACGAAATGATTGTAAAAATGGGTAAGTAAAACAAAGAACTTCCTTGCTATTGAAAATTTCAACACATTTAGGACCATTTATTTATATCATTTATTAAGTAGCAATATCACGTTGAAGATTTTTTTGGTGTATTGGTTGTTTTGTTGTTGTTGTTGTTTTTATAGCGTTAATGTGGATCTATATAAAATGGTATATAATATATATATATATATATATAGTTCTATATGCATAGGCGCAATAAATCAACTAAGCGGCTTATTTTGATTAAATAGTATTTTGTATGGATTGCATATGTTCATCTAGGGGGTTATTGTATTTCATAGTATGTAATGAGTGTATGTGTGTGTGAGCGTGTGTGTGTGAGTGTGTGTGTGTGTGTGAGTGTGTAGATAGACCGCAGGACAAAGGACGCTACGCCGGTGCTAGTTAGGATCAGCTCCAAGACTTGGGCTTTTCTTTTCATAAATGCAGTTTTGTAATCAGAGTTCAGGGTTCCTTTTGGCTTGTGGACGTATAACATAGATGTGTGTTGCAAAAGGATTGTATTTCTATATGCTATATATATATATATGTTTGTAGATTGTTAGTTATGCTAAGGTTTGTTCTTACAAGCTAGACATATAAACGCATGTCTTAGACTTAGGCTGGCTTAAGCAGCGCTTTTCTGTATCAAAACTGTATCAAAATGTCGTATAAAATGTTGTTGTCATGTTTGTTAGCTGATTTGATTTCTGGTGTTGTTGCATTTGATTTCATTCTTTGGTGTCACATTGGTGTATATATACTTTATAAGTCTTGTTTCAGTTGCAATCGGTTTGGTTCTGTTAACGGCGTCGGTTTTATTTCATTTGGCTCTGTGAAACCGAATTCTTGTGCGTTCAGTCTGGCCCATAGTATCTTGATGGTTTTTCTTCTACTTCTTCTCTATTTTGTGATAGCTAAAGAAAAAGCAAAAATAAACAAAAATAAATCATAAAAAAATAGCGTGAAAAAATGAACAATAAGTTAATTTTCATTATACATTTTATTTGTATATAGTAATTCTTTTCGTTTCTTATGTTGCGAATTTTGTGGCTTATGCGAACGATAAAATTAATTAAGTAAAACTTTTCTCATAAAATTATGTAAAATATATATATATATATATATATATTTAAATCTCAATATATATATATATATATATTTAAATCGCAATATATATATATATACATATATGTGTTTATGTATTCGTATGCATATTGCTGATGATGAATTTAAAATAATAAAGTACTGAAGAATCCATTTTAAAATTGAATGCATGTAAAGATTATATATATATATATATATATTTATATATATAGATGGTCGAATGCTAAAAGGCAAAAAATTATATATATGTATATAAAAAAGAGTAACTGAGACGCATACGAAAAATTGTTTGCGCAACGCAAATGAGAAATGATTAAACAATAAATCACAAAACTTAAGCTAAGCACGTAAAATTCTAATCTAAATAAAAAAGTTTTTCCTTTGTTTCGTATTTTGTTTTCGCGTTCGACTTGGAGGAGAGCTTAAACATTTAATTTATGCTTAATCAGTTTTCTTAGATTCATGTTTCTTTTTTGTTTTGTTTTGTTTTTGTTTTTATTATTGTGTGTGTGTGTGTGTGTGTGTGCGTGTTTTGAGTTTGCTTTAACTATATAGACTTACTTAAGAAAGCACAATCATTTTATATATATATATATATTTTTATATATATGCGTAGTATATCGTATCGTCTGCATACTTATCAATATATATATATATATATGTATATATATATATGTAATTATCATTTTCATCATTAACCGCAATCGTTATGAAATGTATCAAAAATTTGACTATTAACTACAGTTATCTATGCTCCATGTTTGTATATATGTGTTTGTTGTTGTTATATGCTGAATACAACCAGATGCATATAATGAATACACACACACACATCTATATTCCGATTTATATAAACATAATGATATCATTTGCTCAGCTTTAGCTCTGTATATATATATATATATATGCTATTTATATATATATATTTGTGTATTATAAATAATATAATTCAAAAGTGAATAATCGTTTAGCTGTACGAGAATTTCCGTTCATACATACTACATATTATGTACGATACGATCCGATCCGATCCGTGAATAACTTTGCTCTGCTCCACTTAAACTTAAATGTTAATGCATATATCATTATACTGTCTGTCTATCGTTAACCTTAGCTCATTATAGGTATTATTTAGGTTTATGTTTATGATGTGGATGTTGTTGATGTTTGATGTTTGATGCTTAATGTTGATCAGTGCTAATCAGTGCGTGATCCCAGACATGATCTCCATTCACCTCCATTGTTGAACTCTCCACGTCTCTAGTCGGTTAGCGTTTGGGCAACAAGTGCCAGCTGCTCTTTGAGCACACGGAACGAGGGACGCTCCTCGGGCCCATGCGACCAACACTTTTTCATGACCTGCAACCAAATAACGGCCAATTATATTTTAGATACATTCATATATATGTATATATTGGTATATTAAATATAGCTTTAACTGGTTTTAAGTGGGTCAATTGTGTGTGCTTTTTCTCTTTGCTGAATGTTTCTTAACTTATTTGAAGCTTAATGAGTATTAAGTGTTGAATTTTGATTGCGTTTAAAGTAGTTTCGATAGAATATCAGATAGCTAGGCTATATATAGACAGTATCGAAATCTGTTGATTTTGTGATAATGAAACTTGTTTCAAGCTCGGATCAAATAGAAACTCTCAACCCGAGAAAGATGCTTACATTTGTGCAGGAATTTGCAGGTTATATATATATATATATTCATTATATAATATTTAATATACTCACATCGTATATTTCCTTGGCACACGACTTTGGTTTCTCTAGTATAATGCCGCGCTGCACACGCTCCACGACTTCGGTGTTCTTTAGGCGGCCATAGGGCATTTTGCCACAGGTGAAGATCTCCCACATGAGCACGCCTAGAAACGAAGAGAGATTTAGGTTAAGGTTACATCAGCACAAAGATTTTGATTAGGCACTCACCATAGGCCCACACATCGCTCTTGGATGAGAAGCGTGTGTAGTTGAGCACCTCGGGCGGTGCCCATTTGATGGGGAACTTTGTGCCGCCCGAACTGGTATACTGATCATCGAGCACATAGCGGGCTAGACCAAAATCGGCGACTTTAACAACATTCTCGGAGCCGACGAGGCAATTGCGTGCCGCCAGATCGCGATGAATGTAATTGTGACGTTCCAGATAAGCCATGCCCTTGCTAACCTGTATGCACATGTCCAGGAGCAGGCCCATGTTACCAATCAGGGTGTTCTCGTGCCGGCGCAAATAGTTAAGCAGCGAGCCGTGCTTCATGTATTCGGTGACAATGTATATGGGTCGATGCTTCGAGCAGACGCCGTACAGCTGGACCAGATTCGCATGCTGTAATTTTGTCATCACCTTGGCCTCCTCAATGAAATCATCCTCGGACATGGTACCCTCCTTCATCATCTTAACGGCCGTATCGATTGAGCCACGCCATTTGCCGCGTCGCACCACGCCAAACTGACCGGAGCCGAGTTCCTCCATCAGCATCAACTCCATGGGATGGATTTCCCATTTGTCGTGTGAGAGGCCAGCCGTTGGTGGCACTGGACGATCGCAGGGCGAGGACTTCAGTCGGCAGGCCAGTCCGCCCGAGTTATGGCGATGATAGTTAATCAGATCCGGTATAGTCTCGCAGCAGTGCTTCTCACTCAGATAATACTCGCCGCGCGCATTCTGCTTGATGTGGTAGTGCTTCACATGCGATTGCGGACTGTGGCAAGTAGAAAAAGTAGCAAAGGTTTACATTGTGAAATTAATACAGTTAATAATATAATATCTAACATATAATATTAATACATTTATCAGCTAATCAACTAAACTAAATCAGTTTGCCAATGCAGTAAATTTTTGAACTGGGTTGAACCCCTGGAATAATACATTTAACTTTGTAAACACAATTTTCGCTCGAAATTGAAACTGTTGCAAAGAGTCGCATTTCCATTTTACTTCTGAACTTTAATGGCAGACGCAACAGCAGAAAACTGATTCGATTGCTATTTCGCTCTACTCTGCAGTAGCAAATTCAATAAATTTGTAGCAATAGCAGAAATGACAAGCGGAGCGAATAAGTTTCATTTCCGTTTTCTACTATTACCTCTGCTATTGTTCTGCTAAAATTGGTAGAAATTATGGAGTAGCAAATTCAAACACCGATTTTTACATGAATTTCGATTTTAAAACTAGTTTCGAAACATATCAAGAGTAGTCTTTCTTCGCTGAGAGATACTTTCAGGTTGCTTCTGATTATGCTGTTGCCTTGCGTATGCTTATCTAATATTTTATATGGCATATCTAATAACGCTCACTTACACTTTGGTATGCAGCGATAGTGTGTAGAGACCCTTGGTCGATGACTTGCGCACCACAAAGCAACCCTCCTTGTCGCCCTGCTTTAACAGCGACTCGGCGCGTTGTCTGGACATGTCACCCACATACCATCTATACACAGAGAGAAAAATATGTTAAGTACATGTTGTGCAATAGTTTATAACTCAGCCTTGGCTTACTCGTAACGCTCGAGACCCAAGAGGGCTTTGGGTTTAACATAATTGCTGGGTATGTAGCCGACATTGCCAACTGTATCCTTGACCTTCCACCAATGCTCCTGTGAGTCATCGATGACCTCATATTCAGCATTCTAATTTGAAACAGAGATTAGCAAATATATATTTATTGTTTTTTAAGTTAGCTGCTTACCTTCTCTAGGGATAAATCGCCGCCTTCGATAGCTTTGAATGGATAGAGTGCCACCACCAACTTGACAAAGTGTGAATTGTCCTGGAATTCAGAGAGAATGTTCAGATTAAACAAGTAACATTGAGCTAGTCGCTTCTGATCGACTAGGAAATTTTGTTTGCAGTGTATACAAAACTGTGCAGCTGAAAACTAGAGCTTACCTTGGCTTTGGAGTTGGGCGTGCCGGGCGTTGGTATTCCGCCGGGCATGTTGGCATCCAATAAAACGCCGTTGCCGTTGAGTAAAGTGGGTGACTGCTTGAACGTTGTCAGCGAGGACTAATTGGGACGATATAGAGAAAATCGAAGATGTGGTTAGCAAAAATCATGCCACACTTTGTGGGTAGTTTCAACAATTTACCTGTGGCTGCAGCGATGTGGGTGTGCAACTACCGCCGCTGCCGCCGCCGCCTGGTACACCGTTGGGGCTGCCTAAGCCTGCAACACCACCAATACCACCACCAACGCCACCACCACCAACACCAATACCACCGCCAACGCCGACAACTCCGCTGACGCCGCCGCCTAGGCTGCCGGAGCTGTTGTGCTGCAAACTGAATTGACTGTTTGTCGTCGAGTTGTTTGGACTGATGCTGCGCGTCGAATTCTGGGCTGGAGAACTGCCGTTGCCTGCGAAAAAAGAACACAAACAAAAACAGCAACAAGAAATTAGAAGCGGAAACGGATATGGATAAGGTTGTAGAAATAAGCAGGTATACATTTTATTTGTTTACTTAAATCACAAAACATTATAAATTCAATTAAATGTATAAGCCCGCTTGTCAAGTTTGTTGTCCAAGTCTTTCGTTGTTTTTTTTCGCCGCAGGAAACAAACATTATTTTCTATAAAAACTTGATGTAAGCTAATTCGATAAATTGCTTGTAATCTTTTTATTTCTTTTTTTTCGAGTAGTAAATCTCATCTAATGTGATAGACACAAAAGCTTTTGTGTGTTTTTGCCCAAGTAGTGATCAATTTTGGGGTCGTCTTCTTTATTGAGGTGCAAACATCATTTGCAACTTTTGTATTATTTGGAATTTAATTTGCTTGTACAACAAGCACAAGTTTTGGTTAGCTTGCTGAGTTCAAGTTCGTTGCCTAAGTCTTTCGTTTTCAAGGCTCACGCAATTTGCCGGCTATTTGGCTAGCGAAAAAAAAAAATAATCAACATATTATAAATGACACAAGCATACAACAAAATGCTGGTTCAACACTCGTTGGCGATAATTAGTCGAGCCAAAGTATCGAATCGAAAATCGCCTTACGCGAGACACGAGACTCGATTCTTGTCAAGGTTAATTACCGCAATGCCACACTTGAACGCCAAGATTCCAAGGCGGCCGAAACGCCCACAATTGGTTGCTTGGCTATTGAAGTGGACAAGTAAGGGGAAAGGTGACTAGCACTGATGGCCTTATCTATTTGATCGGCTCAGTCAAGCCTGTCAATATATTTCTCACTCACTATGCAAATTCAAACGAACCAAAAAAAAAAAACCACAAAACTGAACCCAAACTAACCCCAATTAAGAGTAAAAAATTTAGAGATTTATTTGGGGTATTTTTTTGTGGGCGCAAGTTATGCAACAATTGCACACACATAAATATATATATATATATATATATATATGATGAGTAAGCAGCATTAACATTTGAGCACTCGCATTTTGTGTAAGCACTCGAATCGAGTGCTCGAGTAGGCGCCTCTTCAAGTACGCTGTGCGCAGGCGAGAATCGAACAGAAACACCAGAAAATATTACAAATAATAATAATAATAATTGAAATCACAAAAAAAGTGAAGGTTAATCGAAGCGAAAGTGTTTTGCCGAGCCAAGCGCATTTAATCATATACATTTGAGATTTTTAAATGCCCTGCGGACGCAGACAATGGGGCCGAGGAGAAAAGCATTTTTCTCAATTGATCCAAACCAATTTTTTCAATATCACAAAACAAAATGCAGGCCACATTTTTCATGTGAAAACTCACGATTTCAGTTGACTCCCCCGAAAAAAGACAGGCTAAACACCTCTCTCTCTCTCCTATCCCTCTCATTCGCTCCCTCTCTCTCTTTCATATTGTGTAAACAACAAGCGAAACGTGCCAACGATAGGCGACACTAAAGCCTGCAGGCAGCTTCAACTTCAGCTTTAGTTGCAACAACAAAAGTGCAGACTCAATGGAAAGAAGAAAAATAGAAAGTTTTTCTTTTCCCAGCGCACTTGCCGGCCTCGCAGCAACAGCAGCAGCAGTCGCAGCCGCAGCAGCTGAGTCGTGCGGCTTTTGTTATGCCATTTTCCATGCAAATGAAAAGTGCCCACAGTCATTTTCATTGTCTGGCAAAAGCAGCGAGGCGACATTCGCCAGGCACACATAGATATATCTATCTACATCTCTATGCCTTTAATTCCATTTGCATTACAAGTTGCAGCTATAACTTGGCGCGATAATTTAGGGATAAATCATCGATAAGATGTGAGATATATAGAGGAAATCTTTTCAAAATTTAAGTTAAGTTAGTAAGGAAAACAAATATAATAAATTAAAATAGAATATTATTTAAATATAATTTTTAATTTGCCAAATAGTTTTAAGCATTTATTGTATAAGAAATGCCTCAAACTCTAAGCCAAGTGTAAAATGCCCATTCAGAGCACAGTTTTCCGAGCCTGGACTGCAGCAACGTATTCAAGCTTCGGTGTTGCCTCCAATAAGCTTTTACTCAATTAATGCAAGCTTTCTATTCATAATTTTCCTCGCACAGCCGTGCAATTGGCCTGCTCCCGGACAACAAACGGAAGCAAAACTATTTTATATGCATATTAAAATGTCTTATGATTGGGGCGCGCAACAAGCCACATTCGAAAACAGCCCCAACAGCAAATTTGTCATTAACTATCTGCATACATAAACACAAACGAAGCAAGCCGCAATCGTGTTTATGGCCAATTGTGTAATTTTCTTTGCATTTTCTTGCACATTTTTCTTGTTGTTGTTTTTTCTTTTTTTGTTCATTTGCTTGGCAAATTGTTATGCAAATTTTATGTGCAGCTGCCAGACCTTGCAAAAAAAAATGACTACTTGTCAGACTTTCAAACACGTGTTCTATTGTATTAGTTATTGTGTTTATTGTTGTTGTTGCTTCTGCTGACTGACGGATCAGGTGAAACTGCGCTATATTCAAACCAAGCGTGACTCAATCGTAAAACGCCCACGAAAAGAGCATTAATTTCAACTATTATTAAAACAAGTTGAGCGGCATTTTTGAAATAAATCCATAAGGGCATGCCAAGAATACAAGAACTATTAGAACTACTACACTGAGATCAATTTGAATACCATTCACAATACTTGGAAAATACTGTGAGAAATGTTGCTGATGATCCTAAGCATATTTAATATACAATAAAATTGCTGTACCTCTTTCAGCTTTATCTCAAAGGTTAAAAAATAATTTATAAATTTATTTCTAAAATTCAATTAATCTTAAAAAAAAAAAATGAATAAAATTGTACAAATTCCAAAGCATCCGCATTTTCCATAAAAAAAACTAAAACAAAACCTTTTCAGAAAAATTTCAGTTAATTTCAAAACCAACTACAAATAGTAAAAGCAACAAAAGCAACAAACTAAATATTTTGTGTGTTTTTTTTTCTTCCAGTGTATACGCCGTCGTTTTTGGCTGTGGTCTTGAGTCATTTTGTGATTGTCTTACCCAGCTTGAGAGCCGATAATAGCATCATCTCTAATGCGACTGCTGCTTCAAAATTTTCAAATCGTGCAACACGCTCAAAATCTTTGTTTGTTTGTAGTATTTTTTTCCTTTCAAGATTTCGAGTAGAAATAGAAAAAAATGGATTAACGCAGATTTAGCCGTATTTGTGTCAATTCACTTTCACATAAATCACTTGTTCAATTTTTCAGTTATTTGTAGCAGTTGCTGCTTCTTGTTGCTGTTGATGTTGTTGTTGCATTCGCTTTGGAGCTGTTGTTAAAACTGGTTTCATGGCTGCTTCCTTTTAGCAAAATTTGTTGTCGTAGTCGTTGCTGATGTTATTATTGGTGTTGTTATTGTTTGCTATTGTTGTTGCTGCTGATGTTGCTGGCATTTCCATGCTACTTGGCCTGACCTTTAGGCGTTCGACGATCTGCTGCGACTGGCTTTTACCGTTATTTGTATGACGTTCACAGCCTGGCCCCCAAGTGCTTCCTGTCAGCATACGAAATACAATTCACAATATATATATATAAATATATTTATAATTTTTGGTTGCTTTGAATTTGATTATTATGCGATTTGTGTTTTGTTACATCTTCATCGTCTTCTTCTTAATCTTTTGCATTTTCTTCTTCTTCTTGATACTGATGATGGCTTTCACGCAATGGCAGCGGCAGCCATTTTGTAAAAAATTTCCATGACAAGACGAATGTTGTTTTTTTGTTTGTTTGTAAGGTTTTTTTTGCCTACACGAATTTTACTCAACAGCAATAAAATTAACGAGCTACTCGCACATTAATACTAAAATAATAATTGAATTATGAATTTAATTGGCACAAATATATACATATATATACACATTTTTTTTTTTTTTGTATATTTTAAGTTTAGATTTAGCGCCGTCGCGAACTGTTTCAGTAAATGTTTAAAAGCCAACTGACAAAACGGCAAATGAAAATTTTGCTAGCCACCGCAAGGCAGCAGCAGCAACAACAACAAGAAGAGTAACAGCAGCAACAGCAACAGCAGCCGAAGGTGAGCGACGACGCTGGCAAGTGTAGAGTAGAGCAGAGTAGAGCAGAGCAGAGCAGAGCAACCGACGAACGCATGAATGGGAAAATAAAAAACTTCAACGCCAGCAGAGGCAATAAACATAAAGTAAAACTTAATTGTAGCGGCAACAACAACAATCAGTGCAGGTGGCGTTGAGTGAAAAGCAAAAGAGCAAAGCTTTTGAGCAAAGAGAGCGAGGCGTGCGGAGAATCAAAGTTAGTAACAAGCAGCAGCAACAACAATAACAACAACAGCAGCAAACAGCAGCAGAAGCCGCCAAGCGCAACGAAGAAGAAGAAGACGACGACAACGATGGCTGCTTGGGCAACAGCAGAGCCACAGCAGATCAAGACTTCTGCCCACTGGGCATGTGTATGTATGTGTCTGCATGCTTATGCATGTCTGTGTGTATCTGTGTAGCTCTATTTTGTTAAATGTTACAGTGCAAAAAGGCAGCGTTAAAGTTCCAAGTTCCATACCAGGCCAACAACAACAATGCTTATTTTTAAACTGTGCGCGAAGAAAAGAAAACAGAAAGAAATAAGAAACAAATCAAGTAACAAGTTGCAAACAAAAAGCACTTGTATAATATCAAGCAAAGAAAAAAAGAAAAAAAAATGCGTTTGTGGTTTTTGTGTAAAGATTTGCGATCTTTTTTGTTTGTTTCTTTTCTTCTCTATTATGCCGAGTTGCTGTAACTGTTGATGAAGCAACAGGCAATGCAAAACAAAGGAAAAGAAAATCTGCGACTGTGAAGAGCGCGCATCTAAGAGAGAGATTGCGTTGGACAAGGAGAGCAGTTTATTGTGTATGCACATGTGTGTAAGAGAGTAAGCAAAGCACTGAGTAAATGAATTATATATATTGAAGTAGTTGTAAGTGCGAAAGCTTCTTTCTCTCCAATAACTTTAGTGGCAATTAAAGGCAACTCTTCGCTTTTTCAAGTGCTGCCTGAAAGTAGGCAGCACAAAAAAGAGAGAAAGAGAGCGAACGAATACAAAGCTCACTTGCAAAAAAACATGAAGATCCATTAGTCGTCTGCTTTACTAATTTGCGCTTCTGTTATGGCTGTTATTGTTGTTGTTGTTGCTGTTAATCATGCACATGATGAAGGCGCGTGCAGCAACAGCTAAAAAAAACTACAGCAACAACAACCGCAACTGCATTTAACAGCCTTTTGTTAACACGTAAGGCAAAGCAAAAGAAGACAAAGAAGAAGAAAAGCTGCAGTTGCTGCTGACATCTAACATTTTACATAAAAAAAGATCAAAAACAATTTAGCGTCTTTTGTTTTTTGACTCATTGCTTCAACACGAGCCACGATGAAAATGCACAATAAATGATGAAGAAGAAGCACAAGATGATTAGAATAAGCATTCAATCATTGCTAAAACTTACGCAATAAGCACAAACAAAACCATAGAGAACAGTGAAAAAAATAATATTATTTCTGTTAACAAACAATTTACACTAACACTAACAAATTAAGGTTAAATGTTTACATCCGAAGCGCATAAAAAGCGTGTGAAAAATGTTGTCAACTAATTCGCAATTTGCATGATAAAGAAAACTTTGCAAATACAACAAATAATTAGAAAAACAACAATCAGACAGGAAACAGCAAAAACAACAATTTTTAATCGCTATGCAGTTGTTTTTTATTGTTTATCGTTGTTGATCGTTGTTGTTGTTGTTGTTGTAGCATTTTTATGCAAATGTAGGTTAATAACATTTCAACGCATGCGTGACTCGCATATTAAATAGCAACAATAACAAAACTAATAACAACAACAACAACATTGATTCATGCGTAATAAACATTTGGACTTTTAGATTCGAGAGCGCAAAAAATACGCAGCGAAAACAGCGAAATATGCGACAAAAGAGAGTTGCCAAAAGGGCAGATACCCTGTTGTTAAAGTGAAGAAGGGAGAGGGAGGGAGGGAGAAAGAGAGGGAGAAACAGTGACAGAGAGATATCACTTTGGATATATTAGATTGATCTAAAATAAAAAATGATTTTAAGCATTTAGCTTATATAAATTGCTATCACCTATAACGTTGTTTGTCACGTAATACACCATTTGATTATGTTATTTGTTACGTAACAAACGATAAGATAAGCACTTATGTTACGTTTCATGTTCATTTTTAAAAATCAGCTTGCAAAATTCAACTCATTTCGAATGGTTACACAGGGTATTAAAGCTTGGCAAATTACTTGCCTTATTGCAGATTGCAATAGTTTAGCCAAGAAATCTGGAGACTGTGGGCGTTCCGCCTTGCTGCTGGTTCGAGTTTTGTTAATTGACTAAAGAATAATTTATGAGTTGATTACTCAATGCCATTACAGCATGGGATGCATTCCAAGTATGCGTAATTTTCACGCTAGACGGAAGTGAAATTCGAAGCAGCTAGAAAACAACGAGAGAAGTGAATCTCCATTGAGAGTTCGACGAGGTAATCACCACTGGGTAAATCCCCTTTTAGTTAGCGTGTCTAGAAACTCCCTTTTAAGTCGTTAAATCTTTGCATACACCAGTAATTGTTAATTATGTATATATAAATATAGCTTTATATGTAGCTTACAATAAGTCACGTGTTGCGTTTTCTAGTGAAATCTACAACAAAACAAAACTTTACAAAGTTGTTCTCCTAGAAAGATTAGTTGGATTGTATAACTACTGATTATAGTCCCATTGTTTTTAAGATAAAGCAGTTTTTTGTAGTAGTATCCAAGTATATTATACTTTTACAATCGTGCAGAATAAATAATTGTATTTTATGTTACTCAAACAATTTCCTACATTTTTAGTATACAATTTATTCATAAGACATTAGGCGCAATTAGGCATTTGCCAAGTCATCGTTTTGCAAATAAATAAATATGATATTTTTGTCAAGTTTGTCAAAGGTCTAATCAAAAAATAAGTAATTTGAATATGCAAAAACATAAGAAAAATTAATAATAAAAAAAAAAACTTCAATCAATCATTGCGAACAATACAAACCGATGTTATTAATTTTCTAAAAGTTGTGAGAAAATGTTGCTCAAATTGCTTAACTAGTTTCATTTTAATTATGTTTTGAACATCGTAAGTGGCTTTCAAAATGTTTTTCCCCCAATTTATTTTCACAAATATCACTCTCAATTTCACTCCAACCAATTTGCCTGCCATAATTGGTATTAAATATGTTTGGGAAACAGTTGTTGTTGTTGCTGTAATCTCTTGACCCAGACCCACCCGCTGGCTATGCGCTCAATTAACGCAACATAAAACAAACAGCAACAACAACAAGAAATCAACTTAATTTGCATATAAAAAATGACAACAATAAAAAACAAAACAAAAACAACAAAAGGCGGGTGGTTTTATTTTATTATTTTTGTTTGTTGTTGTTGTGGTTTTGTTTCAAGCTAAAAACAAAAAATGCTGACTGAAATATTTTTGTATAAATATTAGTTGTTGCTAGTTTTTGTCGAGTGAATGTCGATGATGATGTTGACGATGACGATGACGATGCCGTGAATTTTTTTATGCATTTATAACGAAACCATTTTAAAGTTAAAAGCAACAGCAACTGCCTACAACTTTGGCGAGTGGCTGAAAACGTTGTTTTAAAAAGTTTTGTTGTAAAAGTAGTTTTGGTTTTTTTTTTTCTTTTTTGATAAGCAACTTTTGTTGCTCTTTTGGCCTTGGCTAATAGTTTTTGTTCAAGCTGCGCATCAGTTTTTTTTTTTTTGGGTATTTTGTGCAATATATTTTTCCTCATTTTTCAAGCTGTCAATATATAAAAATTGCTGAACTCGTTTCCAGGTCGCATTATATGCAAAAATTGTATTGTTGTTGGAGATTTTTCACCCTGGCTAACCGGATATTCCAGCTGAAAGAGATCTCTCACGTAGCAACGTGTCCAGCACTGTACGGAATGGTCTTACAACAATTTAAATATATATATTTATATATGTATATATAAATGTACTAAGATTGGTCATTTTGTATATGCATGTTTAATTCATTGCTGTATTACTCTTTTTTTTTGTCAGCGAACAACTCTCGACTGGGTAATACGTGCGCATTTCCCGAGAGTACCAGTTAAAGTGCCGACTACCAACAAATAACAACTAGCAACTAGTAACTACCAACTGGCAACTGCTCTTGACGTTTTTTATCGCAAAAACAACAACAACAATTTGCAAATGTGCCACAAGCTTTGAATTTGCATTGAGACACGACTCTGTACTGTGACGTCATGACGTTACAATGTAATGACGTCATGCTATTCCTGCGACAGCCTGGCTCGATATATATCGTCTATCGATGTGCATTTGCCTGAGCTATTGTGAGCTATTTAATTAAGTGCCGAAGAAATTCAACTGTTTTAATACCCTTTTCACTTTGTTATCGTAACATTTGCTATGCTGTTCGATATTTATCGTTATCGGTATAGATGTATATGTTGCAGATAGGTTTTTGCTCAAGTGAGCGAAATATTGAAATGTGCTTAGAACAGCTCTTCAAATGTAACAAGTAAGAATGCTGTAGGCGAATGAGTTCGATTATATTCTCAAGGCAAATAGTCCCCTTATTCTCCGAAGTGTTTATTAATATTTGCAAATATTTGCAAATAGTTTTTCCAATGTATTGTCGATAACAAGTTAAACAATCTACAACATTTTAGCAACTTTTTAGCGGCAGTTCCACTGAAATACCTTTGCTATAAACTGAATTCCCCTTGTGCTGGGTATGAAAGCGTAAAAATTGATTGACCCCGCTGGTCAATTGCTTGGCCAACTTTAAAGCAGCCGGCAACTGTTGGCAACTGGCAGCACAAGCAACAATCGATTACAAATTACAACAATAACAAAAGGAACAACAAACCACAGCTTTTGGCCCCTTTAGTCAAGTGGCTGTTTGACCGTTTGGCTCAAATTGCAAACGCAAATTGCGAATTTTTGTGGTCATTGTTAACTAAAGGCCATAAAAAGGCGCACAGTCAAAGCAAAAGCAGCAACAACTACAACAAGAACAACAACAACAACAACAATAAACACCCATCAACAACAATGCAATAATTTTATTGTCAACTTTACATTTTGCTTTTAAGCCCAACTACTACGACTTACAGGCAACAGATGCAGATACAGATACAGATGCAGATACAGATACACGATACAAAGACATAAACAGCGCCCGGCAAACAGTTACAGATACAGATAGAAATTCCTCAGGTGCGCTTTGGGGCAGCTTTCAATCAAGTCCATAATTGCCACATGTGAGTGAACAAAGGCAAAGATGCGCATAAACTAAATAACTGGCAAATAAATTACAAATGTTCAGCGATGTTCACTCTAAAAAAAAATTAAATATTTAAATTAAGGGGAAAGCCTTAACTGAGAAATGCCACCGCAAAGCAACTTTACTTTATAACCACTTTTGTATTATTTGATCGATATGCAGTTTCGCTCATAATAATAGTTGTAGTTGTAGAATTGTTAATAGTTTTCCCCGAGATTCTTGGCCACGAAATCAAATTTTCAACTTTGGCATTTTATTTTATAAGGTGTTGGTTTCTTGGACAGATATTTTCGACCATAGTAGATTCTGATTATGTTTCTGGTTCTTTGATATATCTAAAATAAATGAGTAAACTCAATGAAGTGTCTAGAACGAGATAAATGCTGCGTAGAATATAATGATATTTTGCATATAAAATTTACGACATTTTATGCAGTGTTTTATTGCAAGTCAATGCACAGCGGCAAGTCATGCTAGCTGTCAACCGACTTTGACATTGATGCATCTCCATAACGAGATTTATGCATATATATATATATATTTACGCAACAATGTGCAAAAGTGCTGTGGTTGTTACGCCCCTTTTAATGCATTTCCTTATTGGCACGCTTGCCACTTTCAGTTTCAGTGCACTTCTCACTCTTCTCTGTCTTCTCTCTTCTATCTCTCAAGCTGTGCTTTGAGGCTTGGCTGCCTGCTAATTCATTTCAATTATGCAATTGCCGCATCTGTTGTCTGTTGTCTGTTGCCTGCCTTCTGCTGTCTGCATCTGTGTTTCATTTTGCTTTTTACTCATCATTATCATCATCATCAACACGATCGCAATGATCATTGTATTTTGTCTGTCATATGAGGATGCGTTCGTTGCCGATCATCTAATAACTGCCTGCCATCATCATCTACTCCAGTCAGCCTGATATTTAACATAATTGCCTCCATCGAGGAGCAGAGAGAAGAGTAGAGAAGTGTGAGGTGAGAAGTAAAGAAAAAGAGAACTCTTGTAGTTGAGCTTGTAATGGCTCAGAAGTGCAGCTGACAACTCAACGCAGATTGCACATTGTCTCTCCGTTAAATACAGACTGGGTCTCAGCCTTGTGATTATTATCCATCGACACAGCGACGCCAGATATATATATATATATAATATATATATATATAATATATATATAATAATATATATATATATATATAATATATATATATATATATAATATATATATAATAATACTAGCAATGACATGTGATACGCCTATTCTTTGAGTTCTGTTTCAACGATCAGCGAGACTTGGCGCATACAGCCAAAATGTTATTTAGTTGCTCGTGCTCACTTTCACTTTTTGTATTTAATGTATGTGTTTAATGAATTTATTTAATTTTTTTTGTTTTTTTTTCGTGATTAATTAATTAGTCAACTTTAATTAAAAGTGGAAACATGGGTTCTATATCTAAGAGCTATTCAAATCGAATTCTAAAAGTAACAATACAACTTTTCTGTAGAATTTGGATTTATTAAGTTTCGTTGATTGGTTAACACTAATTTGGTAATGTCAAAAACAGGCTCCACAAAAGCAAAAAATGCAATTGAGTTACGGGTTCTACTTATCTACCTCTCCTAACTCTCTATCTATCGTTTTACGCTTTTACTCTTAATTCTCTCGAGCTATATAACAGACACTCAATTGAATGCTAATTCCAATTTGATTACTTTAAATTGGCATCAGTTCAGTTCAGTAATTTCCAAATAGGAGATACAAATCGCCGTAAAATCGTAAGTTTGTATGTGAAATCTTAAATTATGAATGTTTTTTAAGTAATATAAACAACAAAAAGTTAATATTAAATTATTTATCACGATGATTTATTCTCGCTGAATAATAATAAGGTCAGTTTACGCTTATGGAATTTCTAAAATGCATTGCAATTATTTTTTGAGCACTCTTTTTGGACATTTCAGTTCCTAGTGCTTAGTAAAATTTGATTCAGTTTTTACCTTCTTTGGCCTTGGAGCTGGTTAGGCTGTGGCCAATATGATTCCAGAAGTTGAGGCGACAGCCAAACACTTTCATTTCCTTGACGCGTTCCTTCATGTTGCCAATGACGCTCGTTTCGGCGAGACTCACGCAGGGTATCATCACTGTACTACAACAACTGTAACAACAACAACAACAACCGCTGCTGCTGCGCGCGTTTTCTGTGCGGTTTTAATCGCGCGACGCAAACAAATTTTGTTATGCAAAATCTGAGCATAAATTTAAAAAACAAAAAAATAATCATTGACGATTAACAATTTGTTGTTGTTGTTGTGATGGCAATTTAAAATCATTTGACGGTTGTGGCAATTGCTTCACTTGCTTGTAATTGTGATTGACAGCGTACACACACACAAACACACACACACACACAGAACACACACATTGGCTTGGCACTTTTTCAAGTGCTCATCGTTCAACGCTCGCGGAAGCGCTTTATGGACATTATTTTTTTTGCTAGTTTCTTGGCCAACTTTTTGTGGTTTATTGTACGCTTTAATTTAAAAAAAAATAAGCAAATCAAAATTCATAATGAATTCCACAATCAATCACAACTAAAATTCTGCATTTTTTTCTTAAAATGTGCCGCACTTTAAATTCCCTAAGAAAACAAACTACAATTGTCCGATTTATTGCTCAACTTTCAAGCGACTACTATATATATAATACATATATATAGACCTCACGTATGTAGTAACAAATGAACTTTCAAATCGCAAAAGACCCTCCAGTTCCCTAGCGAAATAAAACTGAATTTGAATTCGTCAATTTGGCAATAAATCAATCAAATACGAAATCAGCTGCTGCTGCTGCAATTCTTTTTTATTTTCAGCTCGATCTCTTTTGATTTATGTTATTAAACACAAAACGTGCTTTGTTTGCATTGCTAATCAGCAAAAAAAAAAAAAAAAATCCCAATGAAAAACTACAAAAATGTAGATATTTTTTTATAAATGCCGTCAAAGATTCTGCGAAGAACAAAATCACGAAACTATAAAACCAAACAAAAAAAACCAAATTGCGTCATGAACAAAGAAACCGAAAAAAACACAAACATAAAGAAATAAACGCATAATGACAATAAATGAGTTTATTTTTGAGCTGCTGAAGTTGCATTTAATGATTGAGATAATGATAAAAGATCAATGAATAATCTTCGTGATACACAAAAGTCGGTTGAGGTTAAGTTAAGTTAAGTAACCCCCTCCCCCACCCCTTCCACCATCACTCCATTCCGCAATTCCCACCGCATCAATAGCGAGTAGGTTGCCTCGTTAATTGCTTGTGGCAAAATCATCAAGTTTTTAAATTTTTTATTTATTGATTTTGCTTGGGTCTAATTAAGCAGGCAATCCGCTGCCTCCCTCCCCCTTTTCTGAGGGAAGTGTGTACTTCAAAATCTTCAAGTGGAACAGATATATAGCCTTGCATATAGCCATGACTTAATGACTTGATCAATAAGAAACTAGAACACATTTTACATACGCTCAAAGTGTGTGATGATATTTTTTCTTTTAGTGATTGATTGATTGAAGGAAAATCATAAAAGGCAAAACTTTAAAATTGTATTTCTTAAAAACTATTAGTTCTTCAATAAATTCTTGGGTTAATACCCGCTCAGCGAAATATAAATTTAAAAAAAAAAACCCCGCTTTGTCTTCGAGTTTGTTTTACGATAGCATAATGATTATGATGATGACGAGCTTTGAAGACCTTGGATCAGAAGATGGATGCGAAGCGAACACATTCTGTACGCATATTTGAGTTTGTTTGTGCAAGTATCTGTTGCCATATCTATAGCCGTATCTGTATTGATGTATCTATGTATCTGTATCTAATGTGTGCCGTAGGCGCAGTTCAATGAGCTGACAGTTAGACTTGAGTTTTAGCTGCTGTTGCTGCATAATTAACATCAATTTCGACTTGTTATTTGCTTTTTTTTGTGTACACACAAACACTATAAATCAAAACTCAATCATGAATAGCCCAGGCACATAATAAATGAACTCTCCTTCTCCAAAAAAGATAAGCAAAAAAATAGAGCTGCAAAAAAATAAACCAATTGCTTCATACGCTCTTTTTACGAAAGACACAGAAGGGGCGTGGCGAGAATTTATTGTCTCATAAAATTTACATTTTAGCAAATTTACGATTTCAGATTGAAAATTTCATTTGTGTTTCTCAATGAACATTTGAAAAAACGCATAAAAACCCAGATCTTAAAATAAACGAGAAATTTATCTGCTTTAAAACAATTGTAATTTATATTTTCAAAATCTAAATATACCTTTAGCTTTAGATCTCTTACGTCAGCTCTATAAGAATATTAATTTGATAATTTAATGGATGTTAAAGCGGAACCGAAACTTAACCATTATTACTTCATATATATATATAATTATTAGTTCATTAGAATAACGATATCGAATACCGAAACAAACTTGGGAAGCAATTCATAACCTCGTAGGTAGCTTTACACTTTATTATACTCGGTTTGTCATCCCAGTTTAAATACCATGAAATTAAATGTAAAATTCAGAGTAACTTAAGAAAAAAGCTTATCTCGTTATCAACTCGAACTTAAATAACAAAAATCTAGCAATAACTGTAATCTACAATCACAAAAAGAGCAAAAAAAAATCACTGTAAAACTAACTGAAATCGTTGCAATAAAAAAACCGCTCGCAAAGATTTTATCTGATGAAGTTTTTATCTCTTTGTCGGCATTTCAAAATAGATATAGCCCCATTGTGTTATATGATGTATGTAAATTGAACTTGTTTTGACCTTGCGACCGAGCAAAGAAAGCGCACAGTGCACGCAAATGTTTTTTTTTGTGTTTTTCTTCTTTTTGTATTTTTTAATTTCCCCCTTGTGTTTTTTATATTTTTGGGGTAGGCGTGGCAGTGAAAGAAAGCAACCGTTTTGACCTGATTCGAATAACAACAACAATCACAGCAACAACAACAATAAGAACAACAACTACAGCAATAAACAACAACCCAAAAGCAACATGAGAAACGTGCACAAAGCAAAAGCTCCAAAATAATAATAATAATCGTCGTATAATAATAAAAATTTAAGGCGGTCAAGCACTGCGACTTTCAAACTTAACATCGAGGCCAGAAACAGGCAGAGAGAGCGGGAGAGAGAATGGAGTAGGGGGAGGACAGTAACAGGGCATAGGGGTTATTTACTCAGCCGGCTTTCGCTTGTCATCCAAATGAAATGGGCACGTCGCTGACCTTGAACTCATCATGCAATTTTCATGCAATTCTCTTCCCAACCCTACCCCACCTTCCACACACACAAGCTCGATCGAGTTAATTTACTTTGGTTAAATTGCTAACGGTACACAAGTTGTGTGGGTTCTTCCAAAAGCTTTTGCCAGCCAATAAGATCAAGATTTAGAGGAGAGAGAGAAAGAGCGAGCAGTGAAGAGCGATTTGGCTGGAGTGCTAAGGAAACTTGTTTATGCGGGTCTGTTCATGTTTCGGCAACAACCTTCGAGATGTGCAGTAACGAGAGAGAGAGGGAGAGACAAGATTGCAGAAACCGCACAAGCAAATAACCTTTTTATTAGCGTACGCAGCAAAACAACCGTTAGCTAAAGGATCCGCACAGACAAACAGAGAGAGGTGAGCCACAGTGTTACCAACTCGAAAAAATAGCTAGCTATTGAGCTACAATTAAATTTTTCCTGAAAACACCTTAAGTCACAAAATACTAATTTTCAATTTAACTTTTCACATTTTCTCTCTAAAAAATAGTTTGAATAGTTTGCATAATTATAAATAATTGTAAAAAAATATAATTAATAACAAGCTCATTTAATTTTATAATATGAATAGTTATCCGAATTATAAATAATTGAAAATATACATATAAAAAGCTAAAACTCCCTGAGAGTGCAAAAAGTTACTTTTTTATGCTTGAAATTGGCAACACTGGCAACGTCCATCTCAGTGACGCATTATAAATTAGCCATGCTCAAACAAAAGTTGCAGTTGTTTGGCCTGTTTTCTGGGTCCGTCGTCGTTGAGTCGATTTTTCTCGCTGCAAGTGGAAATTTGTTTTTCACCCAAAAGGTGCATAATTAACAAACGAACGTCTCTCTCTCGCTCTCTCTTTTTTCTCTTATGGAGGTACCTTTTTTCACTGTGTGTGTATTTGTACCTGTAAATGCCACACAGGGTTCTAAATATTTCAACGATCCTAAATATCCCAATTACCAAATGTTCGTTGTTATTTTTTTTTCGATTTGGTGGGTACGCATTTTTATGGTTTTCATGATCTTTAGACGGTAATCGCATTTACTGGGAAATTACTCGCCGGCTTTAAATGTGTTTTCTGTATTTTTTTTCTTTCGGTAGGCTCTATCAAAATATTTGTGTAACTCGCCGTCATTTTATGGGCAGGTTACATTATGAACAGTCAAACAAACAAACAACAACAGTAACAAATTGAAGGCGAGTGCATTTTTTTAAGTGTGTTTTATTTTTATTTCTCTGCCTTTTTAACGACAATTTCAAGGGGGAGGAGGGCAAGTGGTTAAGGGTCATTTTATGATCAGATCTTTTTCAGCTGAAAGCCAAAAGCTGAGACAAAAGCTTTTGTTGAGAAGCAACAAAAAATAAAAGGAACATGAGTCGAGTTTTGCTTTTAATTGATTTCTATTGAAATTTGAAACGGCACTTTTAATGCCCAGCTAGATAAGAAGAAATGTTTTTAGGTTTTCTTTCTTTCTTAATTTTATGATTCAACTGAAAGGTCTCAAAATCTCAAAATAGTTGGCGATTAATGTGTCACAAAATTAAGTACAGATAAGAATTATATCGAAAGAGATTTTCGATATAAAAAAAGAAAAGAAAACCACATGATTATCTTTACAATATTTAAGTAAATAAAGTGAGGAAAACTTTAGGAACTTGTCAAGTCTCTCACTTTGACACAACTGGCGTCTCTACGTGATAAGCAGACCCAAACAAGACGTGCCTGGCATAAAAAGCGAAACGATCCGAAACGTTCAAAACACACCGAAAGAAAAAATAACAAATAAATTCTTGATAAAGCAAAAACCAAAACAAATTCAAACACCAAAAAAAAAACCAATTGCAATCAAAGTGAACAAATAAAACTAAAGAAGAAGCAGTAGAAGAGGCGGAGGAGAAGATCCTGTTTGGGCAACAAAACACAATAGAAGAGAACAATATTGAATTGCACACGAAGAAGACGAGAGGGTCACATTTACAGTCTGAGGATGTTAAGTGGACGTTAACAGCAGCAGCTACCTGCTTAGGGCTGGCTTAGTAGGCAACGACTTAATATTTGAGCTACTTCTCAACACAGGCGCCTGCGCACTAATTGCTTTCCAATGAAGGAGATGAAGAGAGAGAGAGAGAAGGAAGACTCTATTTAAAATTGCCATTGGCTTTGCAGCAAACACGTGCCGCAATTCAACATTAACAATTACAGAGTGACACAAAAAACCAATAAATTGCTGAAATTTATGCATGTTTTGTTGTTGTGCTTCTTTTTTGACTCTTTTGCAACACACAAAAGCCAAAACTATTAACTGAAATTTCCATTTTTTGGGCTTTTGTTCTCACGAAAGTTTCAGCTTTTTTTATACAAGTTAATTAACAAAAAAGATTTTCGTTTTGTAGAAGCTGCTGCGAGTTAGATAAAAACAAAAACAACAACAGCAGCAACAGCAGCAGCAAGTCCAAAGCAGAAAGCCACAAAAAATTAAAAGAAAAAAAACTGCGCACGCCAAAAAAGAAACAAGTTAAACAGCTTTGCGGCGACGGCGTTGCCAGATTGTCGCCAAGCCCCAACGCAGATATGAATGTGTATGCATGTAAATGCAGAGTTGTATGTGTGTGTACGTGACATAAGCCACTTTTACTGTTAGAAATGCACTCGGAGATGCGCACATTTAAAGCTACTAGCTGAAAGCTGTAATAACTTTCGCGTCAAATGATTTTTAACAATTGGCATTTATTTATTTGGAAATTATATGTGCATTTACATTTTTTTCAGATGATGGTTTTTTTCTTTCGTTGTTTTGTTTCCTTTTGTTTTGTTTTATTTTATTATGTTACACTTGCTGTATTCACTAGGATTTTCTTGTTGCTATTTGACGTTTGATTTACATTTTGTTGCCGCCACGTTTTGCTCATTAACCGAATGCAATTAACTTTGACTGACTGTTAGGCTTGACAATTATCATTGCATGACTTTGGCGTTGTATTATTTCTTTCTCGCCTAAATCACATTAAAAGCGCGACTGGTTGGGAAAAATAGCGACAAAATAAATTTTGCTAAAGTTGACGGCGAAGTTGATTTTTATTTATTTTTTTTCGCTTTTGTTTTCTGAATGGCACACGCGCTTAACGGCAAAACGACGACGTGAAATGAACAATGACGACGCGCGCAGTGCTCTCTTAAAAGCCTGTTGCGCACTCAAAGACGGCTCGTAAGCAACTGAACGAAGACGCCGAATTGAAAAGTGCGAGCAGACCAAAGATACAAGTTGAGTGAGGGAGGGCGTGCGCTCAGAGAGTGAGAGAGCGGAGAGTGAACTAAGAGTGGAGGAGAGCAGCACGACAACATTTTGGGAGTTGATGACTGCCATATGGGTGGAAAAAGTACATAAACAAAAGCAACGAAAAGAACAACAAGAACGCAATGCAGTTGTTGTTAAACATACAAAGCCATATGTACACACACACGCATATACATAAGCGTGTATACGTGTGTATTCATCTATGTATAGACAAACAGCTTGTTGCTGTTGCGTTTGGAGTCTAGGCAAATCAATGGGCACACTTACACTTAAACTTACCCATACCCATTTGTAGTTACAGTTAGAGTTACGTACCTGCAAGCAGAAAGACAGAGAAAGAATGAGAGAGCAGGTTAATTTAAGCATGCAGTGCTGACAAATAAAGTTCTAAAGTTCTGTTAAATTTGCTGCACAGGAAGAGCCACAAGCAAGTTTTTTTATATGTAGTTTGTTTGCATACCATGTACATATTTAATATGTAAGGTATATTTATTTTATTTCAGAGTGAAAATCGATGTTACTACATTATTATTGTTGAAGTTTTATATTTTACTATTTAATATATCAACCCACATAATATTTACTCGATTTATTTTGTTAAGTAAATTCAATTTAGGGTATCTACTAGTTGGGTAACTCGAGCAATTTCAGCGTTGCCCAACACACAACTTGCAAGTAGGATGGTGGAAGGGGTATTTGGTGCATGTTGTTGGCTGCCAGCCAAAAAATTGAATTGGAGTTGGGGATGGCAGAAGATGGCGACGACGATGGCTAATATCAATAATATGGCGCAATTAGAGAAACATTCTGCAAAACACTAGCAATTACAACCAAAAGAAAAACTTTTTTAGGCTGTTAAAAGGAGACATTTTAAATGTATAGATAAAACATATTTTTTTCTATTGTTCTTGAGCAATTGTTGGGTTTTTATTCTAATCAAGCTGAGAATTTACATAACAAACATTGTGTGTGTGCGTGTGTGTGGCCTGGAGCTCGAAAGCTGCTTATAGACAAAAGTCTAGCAAACAATCATCATCAGCGTTGATTATTAAGTTAACTTAAACAGTTGTCAAAGATAAATTGGTAAAAGGCGAGAAAACAAAAATAAGCATTGCGTAGCCCAAAGCGAAAGGAAGAGAGAGCAACAGCGATAGAGATGAGAGCAGCGACGAGGAGGCTGCCTTTCAAAAAGCACATGTGAGAGAGAGAGAGCTTTTAAGCGCGGCTGCCGTAACTGATTTCCCACGTTTAGAACGAATCACAACAGAAACGCATCATTAATCATGCTAGGCAGCAGCAAACATGTGAGAGTGAGAGAGACAGACTGAACTTAAAGAGAGCGCTGCGTATGTGCGGGCAAGGAGGAAGCCAAAAACTTTAGGCTGGCAAGAGTGTGCAGTGATGGGCAAGGGAGAGCAGGTGGGGGAGGGCAGGCAGGTCAGTCAAGTAAGAAGTAGCAGCACCCAAAGATGCATGAAAAGGCAAAAGCAAAAAAAAAAAAACAAGAACTGTGCACTAGTCAAAAGGTAACGACAAGCAGATACCCTTAGTAGTACATATTTAAATTAGTAGACACACATATGTATAGAATAGAAAATATTTTAATATATTTTATGTAGAAAATATTTTAATTTCAAATTCGTATGAAACAAATCTGTACAACTTTTCACTTTGTAAATATATGGCTTATTTAAATTATATTTAAATTATATTCACATGTCTATGTAGGAAGTGATAGTGCAAATCTAAAGCTACTCGTTTTTAGACATTTCCAATGTTTGCAGCGCATCAAACTGCGCGCTTTGACTGTGTCTGTGTCTGGGTTTAGAGTTTTTGATTCTCTGCTGCTGCTGCTGTTTGACTGCTGCTGCTGCTGCTCTTTTCATGGTCAATCACCCGACGCTTTTGAAGGAGACGCAACAAAAATAAAAACAAAAAAGAGACACTACAAAAGAGCAACAAAAGCGCCTAATTACAATCATTTGTGACTTTCGAATGGACGACTGTGGAATCTGGGATTGGGTTGAGGAACTGAGTTGCCTATCGTTAAATAGGCGCAGCAGCAAATTAAAGGGAGAGTGAGACAGCGAGAGAGAAAGAAGGAGCACAAGATATATGTATTAATCAGAGCAGCGACAAAAGAAGCAACTTCACTTCTTCCAACGACCCCACCCCCACCCCCTCTATCCACACCATCCTTTTGCAGTTGCAGTTGCGCCTGGAATCCTCGCAGCACACGGAGCAAGTTCATTGCACATGCCCCGCCACAAGAAACACTAGACACAAAATTTTTGTTTACTTTTTCTACTGGCAAAAACTGGTTTGTTTTTGTTTTCTTTTTTTGTATTTTTTTTCGCTCTTTCGGCAGCGTCGCTCTTAAATATCGAACTGGCTTTTCGAATATATGCCCCGAATGCCCCAACAACAAACCTAACCAAAAAAAAAAAAACTTCAACACCAAAAAAAAAAGAAACCAGTTTCCAACTTCAAGGAACTTCAGCAGGCATCTCTCCCAGCACCGCGGGGGTGTCCGAAAAAAAATATAAAAAGAGCGATGTGGAAGTCGAAACCGAAACCGACAAAAACAAACCCTAAATCGAATAGAAAACTGTGTCTATTTTGTTGCATACCCTGTAATCAGGTCGAAGAGAGTTGGGAGTAGGAGATGAGTCTAAATTGAAATTCGTTATAATATATATATATATATATATATATACATAAGATTTATTCACTTATATTTTAAGATGATTTAAAAAATTCCGAAGATAAGCAAAATGTGTTTAATGGAAATATTTAAGGATTATTCTTGTGATTTGTGAAATTGCGAATGTTTTCCCATTTGCTTATGGGTCATCTTTTAACTGTGATTTACTCTCTTTCATTGTTATACTCTTATACCGAAGATATTTAGGCTATATTGGTTTTGTGAAATGTCCGTCATTGGGGTGCTACGTTCAATAAGCGACTAGGATATAGATAAAGTCAATAATTCCAAATCGATAAAGCCACAATTTTAAAGATTCAGTCAGCAAATTTGGTTTGTAGCTTGTTGGAGATGTCCATCAAATATATCATTCATATTTTGCAGAGCATTAAGCAGTTGGTTACGCTCGACTGCAATGTTCTTTTGTTGTTTTTTTTTGTGTAATACTTGAGCTCAAGTGCGGACTTATTAGACGAGACATAGAGAGATGGAGAGAGAGAGAGAGAGAGAGAGAGAGAGATAGGGATGGAAAGAGAGAGAGAATGACAGAGAAAAAGTCCCGATAATAATCAGAGACATGAAACTATTTTCAAAAGGCACTTAAAATCAAGGCGAGCATAAATCTTTGACAAGTGTGTTGCCGCAATCAAGGGGTTGGCTGTGCAAGGAGGGGAGGGTGCGAGTGGGGCTAGCTGACATCGTAAAACTGTGACAAACTGCTGACTTCTATAGTGCAGCTCGGTTTTTTTTTTTAATTACGCAAACACGCAAACACGCAAAACACGCAGCGAAAGTATGAAAGAGAAAAATAAGTGAAATAAAAGGATGAGAGACGAAGCCACAATTAATCTCAACGAATGGGGAGCAATGGGTACATTTTTTGTATTTTCTTTTGTTTTGTTTTGTTTTCTTCTTTTTTCCTGGAATGCGCGGGCGAAGATTGCATTCATTGACAGGCTAATTTATTGTAACGGCAACTGACAACAGGGATCCCAAAGAGAGCCTCGTCGCGGCTTTCCTCGCTTGGCTGATAAATGGCACACAGCTGAGCAGGCGACCCGATTTCGCAACACACAAAGGAGATCTCATCTCGTCGCTGCCGAAAAATGACTTGCCAAAAAATATGGCAGACTTAATGGCAACCTAAAGTGAAGTTCACAAATCCCCCCACCCTCATCAAGCAGTTTTGTGTTAAGGGTAGTCCCCTCTCCCCAATGTGACAGATAGACAATGCGGGCAGTTATTCCGTTTGGCTGCATCTTAATCGGATGAGATCGAAATCAGCTGAGCAGACAAGCAGTACAAGTAATTGGTTGAGCTGATGGGAAAAGTTCTCATCTCGCTGTGCAGCAGGGACTCCTAAATAGAGAAGCGAGAAATGGAGACATCAAATGTGACATTTATACAATGGGTATGTGTTTAATGCGATTTTAAATGAAAAATCGATGAAAGGGCTGATAATGCTGACAACGTGCATTCATATCAAAGGTGTCTCCATATATATAATTAAAGAATGAACAATGAGCAAGATAAGAAAGAAGATGGAATGTTGTATCTCAACACCCCTCAGAAGTGGCATATTTAAAAAAAAATATATATACCAATTTCATTTAAAAAAGAAATTATAAATTTCAAACAACGAATTCGACTGGTGGATAAATAGAATACCTAGAAAATAAAGTTAAGATTTCACTCTTGAAGACTCAATAACATAAAAGAATCGCTTAAATATTAGATGCTCTCTCTATCCTATAATATAAGTAGAATCATGGCCAACAACTTGTTTATGGGCCAGTACCTGGAATTGGTAAGCCAGTCAGCCAAGTTGATTGCCAGTTGGCCAAATGCATTAGACAAACACGCAACCAAACTGAAAAGAGAACTGAGAGTGTTTTGTTTGTTCCGACCACACACGCGTTGGCAAAAGTATCTGCGCATCTTGCAGATACACTCTCATTAACAGCTCAAATGGGTAGCCAGTTGTCGCTGGTGGGGAAGGGAAGGTGGCAGTGCTTGGGAGGTGTGCGGAGCAAAGCACAATGTGTCAAATTGTGCAAGGCGGCGACAAAGCGAGCAATGGAGAAAAGCGCTGCGAATGGCAAGCATGTGTGAAAAGTCAAGAATAGCTGTGGCAACAACAAGACGGGGGTTGGGGTAGCGGTGCAGTCAGTTGCAATCGGATGCAGTCGGTCTTGTGCACAACAACAGTCTGTGCAGCATCCACAGCTAATACACAAAGAGAAAAAGAACAAAAACAACAAGAAAAACAACGGCTTTGTCGGGAATCTTGGAAAGGCACGTTACACGACAAAGCTGAAATACCCTCTGTAGGACTACAAAAAATCCCCTAGAATTTAATAATTGTTATTTTTCAATAAATAATTAAATTAGCGCTTGATTTAAATAAAAAAACAATAATCGTAAAACTTTCTTTAAATCTTAACTGTTAATTGAAAAAAAAAACTGGAAATACTCGAAGTAAATTTCTAAAATACGCAACATAGTGCGATTTTCTGGTATCTAGAATTGCTAGATTTCTGAAGTGTAGCTAAGGAGAAGTAGCTTCCAGTTGCTGCTGCTGCTGCTGATATCTCCATTAGGCTCAACTGTGTCTAATGAATGACTCGCTCGCTCGCCAAAGGTGAAAGCTTCAAGCATGAAATTAAAATCGGAGCACATTATCCGACACCAGACCCAGCTCCAGCCCCAGCCCCAGCCCCAGCCTCAGCCCCAAAACGCACCCCCCAGCCTCACTCCACAGCAGCCTCATTCCCCTACGTCCATTTCCAAGCCACGACGAATGCCTGCCACAGTTTATCGCCACATGTTGCAATGCCAAAGCGAAGCACAACAAAACAAAGCGAGTTCAACAACAAACAAGAACCGTTAGTGTGTTTTTGACGCTGTTCCAATACCCTAAGAATATCAAACTGATCTTAATTAATATAATATCTTAGTGTTGGTTGCACAAATTAAAAAAAAAAATAAACAAATAAAAAATTCTTTGTAAAAAAAGTAAATTTTCAAACTGCCTAGAATAAAGTACGACGATCTTGTAATACAATTTTAAAATCGTAACAAATCCCCACAGCAATTGGGTATATATATAGTTTTTTTTATTTAGAGCGTTACACATTTGGTGACACAATTGAAATGCCTCTTTGTATACCTTAACCAAATGATAAATGCACAACCCCCAGAATCATTTCAGAGAACACAAGAACATATTCCACATGGTTGCCTGGGCCTATCTGCCGCCCTATAAATAGGCACCGAGTTTACAAATGGATGGGGCGAGGGAGAGAGCGGCAAACAAAGGAATGTAGCAGCTGGTCGTCGGAACGACCCCCAACCAGATTGGGAAGAAGGAGGAACAGGAGGAGGAGCAGGCAGAGGACTCTATGTTGTGTCTACTTGTGCTTACTTGGATTATTATTGGCCTCACGCCAGTGGATGGCGGCCCGGCATCCAAATGTGCTCCTTGTTGAACCTTTGCAGCAGCTCCACTTCTTGCCAGACCAAAGACCCGGGTGATAGCGATACGATTTGGGCGTATTGCTGTCCTCGCAGACTGCAACAAATAGAGAGAGAGAGAGAGAGATGTATAGAGATATAAAAAGAGTGAAAGAGCTAAGAAGCGTATTATAAATAAATAAATAAATTCGACCCAAACAGCAGCGAGCAAACTGTGCTGATTTGGGTTAAGCATTAAGCTGGCCCTGATGCAGCGGCTCCAACTCCAACTTCAGCTCTTATCGTGTTCAAAGCATTGGCACAGCTGCAGCATCTGCACCTTTTTTTCTGTATACTCTGTTCCGGCTGTGGGAGAATGAGTTGATTGGTTTTTCATATCAACGCTAACGCATCTATAGACTCAAACATATGTTTGCGATATTTGTTTGCCATATTTACTTTCGCTTAATTGATAACCATAAAATATGGATTTACACACACTGGCAACATGGGCGAATATTCGACAAAAGTGCTGCCAGATACGTGTAAGCAACTGCCAGATGCCAGAGAGTATTCGCTCGAGTGAAAACACCTAAACATAGATATCTGGCAGCATTGTGGCGAGTAAATTGAAATTTGGCACTCTTACTTTCGCTTAATTGATGGCCATAATTGGCGAATATTCGACAAAAGTGCTGCCAGATACGTGTAAACACCTGCCAGATGCCAGAGAGTATTCGCTCGAGTGTAAACAGATATCTGGCAGCATTGTGGCGAGTAAATTAAATTTTAAGGGCAAACTGCACGACGCACATCCAACAAGAAATTGAGCGTGAGCGATTCCCTGTCGAAACTGAATGAAAGGCGAACTGTTTTTATGGTAACTCAAGAAGATATGGCACAAAATTTGGGCAACTCTTGAGCGGAGTTTTGCTGGCATTACAAATGCAGCCGCACTTAAGCAAAAATATTCTTACAAATTTTCAATTGGCAGAAGCATTGCCAGATTGGTGTCTGATTGCAATTTCGAAATTTTTCGCTCCGTGTATAAGTTCTAAATGAAATTTTTATAATCACTATCTTTAAATTAGAGTGTAAACTTCACAGTTTGAGAGGAATCTATTCAGAATTGAAGCTTATAAGCCAAAGTATGAGTGTTAACGTTTTTGAGTTTACATTTTCGAGTTGTATTTATTTATTTGTACTTTTAGTACGGTCAACAGAGTATGATGCAGTCGTGTGTGCTTTGGACTGTATTTAACTGATTTTTGGGGTCATCATTCAAACTTTGCGGCTGCAGATGAAGTTGCAGATGGAGATGGAGATAGAGATGGAGATGGTTACCTTGTCGTATGGCGTGTATCCACTCGGTGCGCTCCTTCTCGCTGTTGGCTATCACGTAGAGCGTATATTGAGGCACCGCTCTAAAAACCAGTTGCCCCTCACTCCCGTTAGCAGTCTGCTCTTGTTGTTGTTGTTGTTGTTGCTGTTGTGCACCGGTTGCCGACGTCGTCTCGCAGTAGCCCACTTGAAATGGATAACCCTGTGCAAGTAATGGTTAATGTTCATGTTAATCAATATCAATATCGACAAAATCTAATTCACATTATATGCCACTTACATCCGGCGCAAAGGGATCGCCACCCTCTCCGCTAACCGTTGCCTCCTCCACGAGGCGAACGTCTTTCAAATTTATTCGACCCCGTTCACGTCGTCGCTAAAAAACACAAAAGATTGGGAGAAAGAAGATGAAGAAGAAGAGGATAAGATTAGCTGAAGTATTGATTTTGCCAGAGGATTTCTTTTTGCTGGTTTTGTATTTTATTTAATTATTTTTAATTGCATTTACAACCGCAAACTTAAGAATTCCAAAAATAAACGACAATTTTTGAACAATATTAAAATTAAAAAATTAAAAACACATTTCTAGATTGAAATCCACGTTAAGATTATGGCTGGTAGCGCCACATCAAAATTTCCATTGCTATAACTTCCTCAAAAGTGATCTGATACTAGACTAATACTACATTTAAAGTTGGAGTTGCGATTTTGTGTCGATTTTTCCCAAAGTCATAACTTCCTCAACTAACTAGGCTCAGAAGGGGGCACAATAGACCTTATAGGTCGCAGTGCTGGTTCCCCAATCATAATAATAAACTTCCTCAAAAGAGATTCGATTTTCAGAAACCAAATCAAACTTTGAACTCTGTATAACATATAAATATATATTTAAATTTGAATTAGTGAATCGAACTTGATTTTCATGTAGGGATTGACCCAAACACTCAGTCTACCCAGCCGTAATGTCTTTATGATCCTAGTTTTTACTCAAAATACTACAATTTCTTGCTTTTTAGGCAAGTCAAGGAGTATTCCAAATACCGCCGTGGTTGAGATTTAATCGATTTAAAAAGCACGAACAAGAAGAAAAAACAAAACAAAAAACCGCCAAAGATATGCAACTGGTTTTAATAAAGTGTTAGCAAAAAATGCAGCTCTTTTTTTGCCCGCTTTTTTATTTTGGAGGGTTTTTTTTTTGGCGTGGCATTCCACTTGGCGGCACTGAAGTGTCGTCCTGGCTGCCTTGCTTCTTTGTGGCGACAACAGCGAGGGTTAATTTTTGCACGTGTGCCGTATATACTGTCGGAAGGGGGAAGGCGGAAGGAAGGGTAGGCGAGGCTGTTGCTGCCTCAATTGTGCTGCAAGCGCAATTAAGTCAACATAATTGGCCTAATTGACTTGAACAGAGCCTTAAAAAAAACTGGGGAATGGGAAGCCCTAAGAACTTTTCCTGCCTTTGTTTTTACTTGTTTTTTTTTTTTGGCTAGCTTGATTAGGGGTAAATGTGTGTGTGTATGTGTGCGTGTGTGTGTGTGTGTGTGGGGTTGAGGAACATATGCAGCGTGGCGTCATAAAGTGAAAACCCGTAAAGATAAGCATATCGGTCTCTATGCCGCCCTAAGCCCACTTTTGCCGCTTATCGCCAGAGCCTCAACCAAAAATATAAATTAAAAAAACATCAAAAACCAAACAAACAAGAGAGAACGTTGCAGTCGGGCGTAACCGACTGCGAAATACACTGATACCACGAAGTAATACCAAATGATAACAGGTACCAGAGAGCATTCTGGGTGTAGCCAAGAAATACCGTTGTTCGATGGAACTTCCTAGTGATCTATCCTTCAAGTTTGGTTTTAAAACTACACTAGACATATGATTTCGAGAGGCTTTCGTGGTAATCTACCTTCCGAGTTTCCTATCTATAGCTCTTAACTTGCGGGAGTTGAAATTGCTCGAGTTCAGCTAGAAGGCAAGTCAACATATTTATCAATTTGCAATCAATCAAATTTAAACATTTTTTCCATATATTCTAAGTTTCAAGTCTCTCAGCCAGATTAAAATTTAAGAAAAGAAAAAGCTAAAATACTCTTTCTTCGCTTGGGGAACAGAGTGTAGGAAAAAACTTAAGCAACAAATACTCAGCAACGAAGTTGACATAAAGACCTCAAATAAACAAGCAGCGATTTCAACTAAGAAAAAGAAAAAAACCAAACAAAAACCAACGAATCACTTTGGACTGTAAAGTGAAAAAGAAGAGGCAAAGAGCAAAGGGGCAAAGAGGCAAAAAACGGCTCAGATGCAGAGGCAAATAAAACGATTGGGGTCAGTGGGAGGGCAGACGACAAGCAGCCAAATCATAAAGAAAATAAACAAAAAAAATGTACTTCCTCTTAGATTTCTTGCAACGTCTCGCAAGCTGATAAGAGAAGCCAAAGTAAACAAAACCAGCAACACACATAATAAAATTTAAAAAAAAAATAAGTAAATATATATATATATATATATATAAGGAAATGCGAACAAATTGAAATAGGAATTTTTTCAAGTGGCACAGCAAGAAAAAAAAATGTACTTGAGGCAGTTGAAATCAAAATTTGAAATTGAAACGCACTTGAAGGGAAAAGAATGCGTGATTTCAATTGGTGCTAATTTGAGAAAAAGATTGAGATTAAATGAGCGGAAGCCAGCGCTATTTATAATGATTAGCAAGATAATGTTAATAAATAGATGATGATGATAACATCTGTATCTAAAAGTTCTTAAAGTTATAGAGAGAGCGGACACATACACAGCATGTCGAGAAAGTGGCAATGATTCATTTTTATCGCATTACTTTTGCAAACAAAATTTACATTATTGTTGTTATATATCTTTTTTATAAGATTCTACTGATTTCTAATCAATTAGTTTAGATAAAATTATCTAATTAACATGTTTAATAATAATTAAAGGGAGTTCAGACAGACTGAAAGATGGTCAGATGTTACATAATGGTTAAATAATTACAAAATGAATATTCAGTTATTATGTTCATTTGTCTCGCATAACTTATATTTATATATATATATATATAGCTTTTTGTCGACTAATGCTAAAGCAATATAAATCGATAAACAAAGCTCATTTTAAAAATGACTGTTATAATGTTTATTACTCATTATTGTATTTACAAGTGTGAGCATATGTCCAGTTGTGTGAAGCAACTCTGCTAATCGATATTTAGAAACGTGATTCGATAGTTAAAATACATCGATAAGAGTTGTCGGTACTTTTTTAAACGTTGAGCAAAGAATAAAAACACTGCATAAAAGGAGCAACTTATTATTATTATTATTATTTCTATTATTATTATTATTATTTCTAATATTATTATTATTATTTCTAATATTATCATTATTCTTGTTATTATTATAGTGATTGATGCACTGCGATCTGTCATCAATTATTTTCAGGTGTTTTATGTCCTTCGAGCTTCAAATATATTTCCTCAGGAAACTACTTAATACTCCCAGATATCATATAAATATTTCAAATCTTTTAATTCAATAATAATAATAATAATAATAATAATAATAATAAATAAATAACTATATTTATATCTATCTGAATAAACTACAATAAATACGGATAGCTTTTTGCTAAATATTAACGCTCATGGAAATGCAATAAGTGTATAGAAAATAGAACGAGTGGGCGTGGCAGTAACACACAAGCGAACCAAAGCCAAGTAACGCAGACTAAATGAAGATGAATAAGAGTCACAATTAGAACAACCGGCAACAACCGGCGGCTATCCGGCTATCCGGCAGACAGGTCGTGAAGTTTTAACATTCAGTCGGGCAACATTGTCAAAAGCCTTTTTCTGACGCTGCTTCCTTTGCACATTTGCTGTCACATTTTGTGGCACGTTTCCCGGGCAAAAACTAGCAATTGAAATGGAAATGAAAGATGCGAATGAATGAAAATTTATGGCCAAGTTGTGAGTTGAGAATTCAAAGCGAATGAAAAACTCTACGTGTAAGTTGAGTGAACTTTGAGATGCATTACATAAATGTGTGTATTTTATGGTGTGCGTGTGTGTGTGTGTGTGTGTATGTGGGGAACAGCATATTGGCAAAATACGACATGTGGCACCAATAGATGGCAAAACCAGTGGGTTGCCCACATATGTATATATATATATACCCCAAGATATGTATAAAATACAGCTGCTCTCGATTTACATGTTTAAATAAGACTTCAATTAAGCAAAAGAGATGACGAGATAGCCAGAGAGAGAGAGAGAGAGGGAGTGGGAGCGGGGGAGCAGAGCAGAAAGGGGGTTAAGGTAGTTAACTAAGCTGAAGACCTACTCGATTTAACGATCGACACTCGAAACCGAAATCGAAAGGCTGCCCACAAAATACAAATAAAAAAATATAAACACCAAAAAAGTGAAAGTCAATTAATGCAACATTAATCAAATTTGGCGTTAAATGCAGTTGGACATTCAAACAGACAGCGGCATTGCTTCAGGGCTGTAAGAGAGACAGAGAGAGAGAGCGAGAAAGAGAGAGAGATGGCGAAGAGAAAACTTTGGTGTTGGATATAGTGGAGAGCAAACCAAATAGGTGTTGAATCAAAAGTAACTTTGCCGCAGGGTGAATGAAATACTGCTGTTGAAAGCAAAAAGTAAGAATGCTCTAGTCGAGCTCTTTCGACCAGAAGATGCCCTAATCGTCATCGATTTGTATCGAAAAGTAATCGATAAGATGAAATCAACTCAGCATCCAAGAACTTATTTTCCAAAATTTGCAGCCTCTAGCCCCTATTCTAGAATAAAGAACGATTTAATCCATTTGTTTGTTGTCTTCTTACTTCTGGTTTTAATTTATGCTATTCGAAAATTCTTCATTTTTCTCAGTGTGGTTCAAAGAAACTGCTGACTGAGATAAATATCGCATTAAATTCTTTCATTAAAGTTGAAGAAATTTAAATGAGGTCTGAACTGAATCATTTGTTGCGTTAGGGGAGTTAAGAACCACTTTTTTTTGTTATCTTTGCACTGCGATTTGCGCGGCACTTGAAAGAATGGAAACGCAGCATAAATAATGGAAAGTAACTCAATATGCCAAAGGAAACACGAAACGGAAGAGAGAGCAAAGCCTTTGTTGGTAAGGAAAGGTGGACAGAGACTTAGGAACACCTGTGCATAATTGAAGGAATAAATGTCAAAGCAAACAGCTAAAAGAAATGCTTCAGCTAAATGTGTCCTTTGAAGGATAGCGCAGAGATTAAGTGAAAATTGCATTTCAAATTGAGAGAGTAAGAAAAGTATGCGTGGAAATGGGCGGAAAACATGAGAGTTGAGTTGAGAAAATTGTAGTGGCATTTCGAATTGAAGAATACTTAAGAAATTAAGAACTATTTTAAAACTTGCAAAATCTAAACTTACAAAGAATTATTGTTATACAAAAATAGTCTACAATAGAATGAAGAAACTTGATTGACCAAGTTCAAAATGCTTTATTATTTTACATTACTATTCAATTAAATGAATCATAAGTTTCCAAATCATTTAGCTCTTAAAATAAGTGCTTAAGAGTAAGTCTGATAGGTACAATAAAAAGTCAATGACAAAGTGAATAGCATTGGGCTGGAGGAGGTCTCGTTTCCGAACCTCCCACGATAAAAATGTGGCAACTAATGAGGCAATTCAGCCAAATCAAACAACTTGAAGTGCAGCTCTAGAAGGAACCGCAGCTCAAAGTGCAACCTTTCAATGTTGATTAATGGAAACACACAACACAGCAAACAAGAAGCGGCGCTGTTGCATGATGGGTTTTTTGTTGTGCGTGTGTTCTGCGTGTGTGTAAGTGTTTCCAAGTGTTGCATGTTCAAATAACATTCGACTTTGAGCTGCGTAACGAATTTGACGACCATACCCTCAAATATACCCGATGCCCTGCGCCCTGCTCCCTACTCCCTATTCCTCCCGATTGATCCACGCGAATGACAATGGAACGGAGAAAACTTAAGAATTGGGAACGACGTCTCCAATGATTGATAATGCGCCCCTGGGTGTCTTTTCTGTCTGTCTGTCTGTCAGTCAGTCAGTCTGTCTGACCACATGCAGCGTGGGGGCAGCAGTATGCTTGAAAAATTGTCTCATATAAATTATAACTGTAATAAATAAAAACCACAACAACAACAACGAAAGAACTTCAAGTCCGCCTGAAGTATGTGTCTCAGATGGATGCAAGCAGAATGTGCAACATACTCGGTTCGAACATTAGTATTTAATGGTTTTTCAATTTCACGGCTCAATGGAAAATTGTTGGGTTAGTGGCATTGCCTATGGGTAAGGGTATGAGCTAGGGTATGGGAAAGGCTCTGTGTTGGTCTATGGGTAAGGGTATGAGCCAGGATATGAGTTAAACTAAGAGCTAGGGCATGAGCTGGGGCATGAGCTACGTCATCAGCTAGCTTAAGTGTTGGGGTATGGGTTAGGCTATGCGCCAGGGAATGGCTAAGGACTGGAGCCCGGATATGGGTTAGCCTAAGAGCTATGCTTTGCTTGAATTCCGTTCAAAATCGGTCAGAGAATTCTGAATTTATTTACTCTGTGCACAAAAATGTTCAGAACGGTTTCAAAAAAATCAAATATCAATTAAAAAAATAAATCGATTATCTTAAAATTTTAACAAAAATGTTTATTTGGATTGTTTTTGATTTTTATTACAGGGTATCTGCTAGTATAGCATTTTAAGCCAAGCAATTCTTACTAATTCATTTCCCACATGTGTTGAAATGCAGCCAACTAAATACAAAATTAGATGCATAATATTTTCAATGAAAATGCAAGTGGAAAAACATTTTGTTCAAATGCATAATTTGAGTTTGGAGTCTAGTGTGTGTTGTGAGTGTGGCTGTGTGTGTGTGTGTGTTTTTGGCTGGTCTGGTTTCTCACATCAAAGGACATGCTTGGCTGATCTGCGGAGCTGCAGTTTGCTCAATGTAATTAATTTGGCTGCTTGAAAACGTTTCGAAAGTATCTTTTAAATGCGTCGTGCTGAGTCATGTTCACTTCTGTTTTGAACCTATCTTTTGTCTGTGCCTCTTCCTGTCTGTATCTCTATATGTGTTTCTATGAAGTCCGCTTGATGACTTCCTTTGCAGAGACTCTGTTCAAAAATTTGCATTATATATGTGCTTCTCTATCTCTATCTATATCTGTATCTGTATCTGTATCTCTGTTGAAAGCCTACGCTATAATTTGAGCCCCCACTGGCGTCGACGTCCTGGGAAAGGTCGACGAAGCATGAACTGAACGATTTCGGTGGAATTTTTTTTTATGTGGATGCTTGTTTGCCTAACGATCATCAAGTAGTGATCTATCAACATCATCATCATCATCATCATCGTTATCATGATTTTCTAGAGAGCATATACGAGTCTGGGAAAACAAAAGCGCGCGTTGGCGATCAAATTAACGATAAGCAACGCCTCTAAACAGAATCAAAAAAAAAATAAAATAATAATAAAATACTTAAGAAAAGCTATATTCACCAACCCAATAATTACATTTATTGAAACTGCAGATACACAAGTAAACCAAAAATCAAAAGTGAACAATTAAGTTGATTATTAACGATGCTTAAATACCCTTCCCATGGGGAAAGAAAGTGAAAGAAAGTAATTTAGAATGTAATCATGAACATAGAGATGCTAAAATGTGGCCAAAACATTTTCTTTGCTCGTGTTTCGTTGCTAGATATAAACTATTAATATTGGATTATTACCACAAAATGTATTTCGGTTCCGCTTTTGGATGATGGAAAACATTCGAGTACCCAGTCGAAAGAGTAAATTAAAAATAATAATGAGAAAAAATACGGAAAATCGAAGTCAGAGATGCGCCGCGCAGATAACATCAGAGACAAACTCAAACACACACACACACACAGCTGATCAATCAGCTAAAAAAGGTGTGCTGTAAGACAATTCCCCACCCTCCCCCAAACCAAAACACATATGCTGTCGTATATAAATATGAAAATCGTGACTTGAACGCTTAAAAAGCGCTTAAAACGTATTAAACAAACATATGGAAAACTTGTGTAAGGCCGGGAAAATGACAAAGAGCCACAAATAGACAGAGATAGAATGATAGAGAGACAGAGAGAGAGGGAGGAAGGGAGGAGGAGTAGCAGAGGATGAAAAGCGCATAATTGAAAGGTAAATGGTTGGAAAAGAACGTGGAAGGGGCTGGCGGTGGGGCAAGAGATGAGGGAACACAGTTAGATTATAAATGCGCAAAGGTCAAAAGGCAAACCTGCATAAGAAATGACCAAAAAAACTTAAAACCCTCACATAATTACAGCCGGCAAGAGAGAGAGAGAGAGAGTGAAAGAGAAGCAGGCCAAAAGGAAAAGGGAGAGAGGGATAGACGTCTCTTGACAGCTGTGGAATAAAATTAAGAAAAAAAACCCCTACGCGCTGGAATTTATAGATACATATATATATATGTTCAGCTTGCTTAGCTGTTTAAATACTTGCCTCATTGCATATCGGCCAGAAACAAGAAGAAGAACGACGCCAACAACAAGAACAAGAAAGAAGCAATATATGCGTATATTTTTATGTTTTGATAAATGCCCCCCCCCCCCCCCTCCCAACAGCAATAAACACGAACTATTTTGTGTAATGTAATTGCAAATGTAAAATTAAATGTAATTCACCTTGATAGATCAACGAAAAACTATTTCAATAAAGTTACGAAATTTCGTACATATTTGTTTGCTCATTTTTGTAATTATAAATAATACAAAATATGGTGTGAGTATTAGCTAAAAATATATATGTGAATACAGCAAAGGTATATTTTTTTCGCAACAGGAAAACAGAAATATCGCATGCGACAAACTTTTTCTTTTTTTTTAACAGCATATTTTTTTTGACCACTTTTAATTATAAATATCTCATGCGATAAATTGAGCAGTCAACAAAGACTACTCCCTATTCAGAAATATCGCACGAGATAGCTTTTTCAACGTGGCTATTTTTGGCGGCCTGCATATGGCATTTATTATTTGCGTTAGAGAAAGATAGCAACAAAAACAATCGCACACACACACACACGCACACAGTGACGTTGAGCGAGAGCAAAGTGAGCTCTTTTCGCTTGCTTGTTAGTCAGCCACAGCGCATCAGCGTGCAAGTGCCCGGGTAGCTCAGTCGGTAGAGCATTGGACTTTTAATCCAAGGGTCCAGGGTTCAAGTCCCTGCTCGGGCGAGCCAGTTTTTTTTTTTAAATTTTATTTCTTATTTTTTTAAATATTTATTTGTATATTTTAGAATTTTGGTGCGTGTGGGAAAATGCTAGCGGCGTAAAATCTCATTCATAATATTAAAAAAAAAAACTACATGCAATTAGCACAGGAAAAGGGCGGCACCCTCTGACGACCAGTAGGGTCGGCAAAATGCCCAAAAGCCCATATCCCATATACAGCGATATATTCATATATCCATGTCCATGGCCCATGCAGAAGAAGCGCTGCCTTCGCAATTCCTGACCGATGAGTGCGCAACGCCCCCTAAAAAAGTGTGTGTGTGTTGGGGCTTGCAACTTGTTGTTCGTGCTCTTGTAGACTGAAAACTGTAATGCTAACCGGATGTGAGGCGGATGCCAAAGCGATTGCATCACTCACAGCAATCCAACTGACCTCCCTTCTTCCCTCCCCCCCACCACCCTAGAAGTTGCAATTTATTCGATATGCCTGCCGAGCGACAGTTTCTTTGGAATTTTGATTTGGTGAAATTTGTATATATATATTTTCCATGCACTCAAAAAATTAGTCAAGGCAAGTTTGGCGACGATTTATCATCTGAGTCTGGGTCTGTGCTTCTTCTCTTTTTACTTTTACATGTTTACAGTTATTGCAGTTTATCAGGAAATTTTTTCACAACGAAATTGATGTCAATTGAACAGTGGTAAAAAAAAACCAAATTTTTTGAACATTTTTCGGATTGTAATTGTTTTTTTAGTATTTTTTCGAAAGGAGCAATTATAATTAATATTTAGCATAGGTAAAAAAATTACAGCTTATGGGTAAACTATTTTACTATTTTACATATTTCGATTTTTTAAAATAATTTCAGAAATATATGAAAAAATTGCTGGATTTTGGATAAGTGATTTAAACATTTGCATTTTCAGCAATTTACAAGCCATTGATCATATATATATATATATATATTTTAATAGTTAATTTGTCTTTAAGCTACATATTTCTACCGCAAATTGATTAATTTGTGCCAAGGTGCCATATAAATGGACGGCCTTTGCGGTGGGCCAATGCGACCCACAGTCGTCGTCGTATTGTGGCACGTCAGCTTATGCGGCACTAAATATGAGGCAGCCACATTGAGTTATGAACTTAAGCCCCAGTCCGAACCATAAAGTACAAAGAAATAATAAAAACAGCTAACAACATCGCAGCTGAAGAAGATGTTGTTCTTGTCTTGTTTTAAATGACTATTGCTGCTGCCGCTGCTGCTGCTGCTGCTGTTGTTGTTGTTGTTGTTGTTGTTGTATTTTGAGATGACTCACGCGCGACGAGTCGCGATAAGATCAATCATCACACACACACTCTGAGAGAAAGAGAGACAGCGAGAGAGAGAGAGAGAGTAAAGTTAAATGTGGCTGAAAACGAGCCCATAGTTTTTTGGCCAACGCGTAGCTCTGCGGTTTTATTTACTTCATTTTTTTTTGTGTTGACCATCATCATCCGTGATAACATTAAACGAATACGAAAGTAGACAAGTTTTGGAAGATCCAAGACTGAAACTGAGACTGCGGCTGAGACTGCGGCTAAGGCGGTCTCTGCTGCCGTTGTTAGTTTGCTAACCGGCTTTGAATTCCAATTATTTGGATCGGTTCGGATCGCGCGCGTGGTCTTTAAATTAACAGCAACAATAAAAATAAAATAAACACAAAACAGCAGCGGAAATAGCTAAGGCGATAAGGGCAAATAATATATAGTCGAGAATGTCCGACCAGCTTGTCACTAGGTCATTTTCGATAAGGAAAATATATGTATATTTGAAATTATGTCATTTTTTTGCATTCAGAACAAAATCAACTTGAATTTTAGAAATTATTCTTTTTAGAAATAATTTTGAAAAAGCAATCGATTTCCAAATTGACTTGCCCTAAATTGACAATTCCAAAATATTAAACAAAATTTCTTTTTTGAATATTAACATGAATTACAATTTCAGCGAAAAATTGTGGCAAATTACTAAAATTCAGGCAGATTTTTCTATTTTTTATTATTTACCAATATTCAATAAGTAGTAAAAAAAAGAGGCTAAAAATTTATAATTAATTGCGGTTAACCCGATTTCAAGAGAAAAGTGAGTATCAACGTATTCTTTTTGGCAAACTGAATTCCAATTAAACGTTTGTTTATGAGAAGGACACTTGCTGCAGGTTTGGAGACGGCTGTCTGCAAACTACTCTAGACGAGATTGAAGAGAAGTCTTTTTTGCTACAAGTAGCTCTTAAATTCACAGCATTAAATGCAATAGCTCAAAGCGTTCCCGACAGACAAAGGTGCAAAAAAACAGAGATTAGGGTGGGGCAACAGACAGGTTGCCTTCCGATGGTTAACGATTATTTCAGAAGGCCCACAATGAAGCATGAAAAGGGGGGGACTAATAGGTGGGCGGGTGCAAATGAGCAGAATAGACAGGCAGACAGACAGACAGACAGACGGATTCATTAGATGTAGCAGGCTCATTGAGCATTCGAGTCATGGATGGTGGACCCACCACAAAGCGAGTTGAGTGCATCTGATGGGATTGTGACTGTGATGAATCATACAAAAATGTTAACTATAACGTTAATAGGCAAATCAGGTATGAAGAGAGCGAAGTTGGGAGAGAAAGAGAAAGATAGAGTAAAAGAGAGAGAGAGAGAGAAAGAGAATCAAGGCGGCCAACAAGTTTTTTGTTTGTGTTCACTTCTTTGCTACCTTTTTGATTATGATTCATAATCGGTTACAAGTGCTTATATCGGGGCAGGGCTTGGCCCCTTTTGTTGGGAAACCAGTCAAAGCCAACAATTGACATGTAATGTGTACAAGTAAAATACATACACACACACACACATGTGTAATTGGTCAAAAACGGTCACAATTAGTCAGCAAAGCAGCAGCTGATGAATAAGAGAGTTAAAATACTTGTATATATATATTTGAATTTTTCTTATCTGTAACTTAGGCTTATCAGCAAAACATTTTGGTTTTGGCTACAATTTCATCAAAAACACACTCAACAACAGCAGTTAGTCCATGGGGCAGGTGGTGATTAATACAACCCGCTTAAAATGAAATCAAATGGAAACAAACAATCCAACTCAAATAAAGATTGTGTGTTTTGGCATTTATAAGTTTTACATTCCTAATTACAATTTTGATACTCGATTGAGAATTTCGCCCAACGAATATTGGATTTTTTCGCTGTGTACATTTTGTATAGTTTTTTTTTTCAGCAAGAAATACATTTAGCTGGCGCGCTAATTTGTCAGCATCGGATTGGTTCGACCGTTAATGGCAGCAGGCCTGTAATTCTACGAAATCGGCTTTGGGGCCACCAACAACAACAAACATAAAGAAGAAGAGAGAAAAAAAGGTTCAGATTAAAGGTGTCAATTCGAAAAGACTTTGAATGCATTCAATGACTAATAATCCAACGAGAGACAGACTGAGACAGAGGGAAAGAGATGTAAATAAAGTGAAATGGGGGGTGATCAATTTGTATGCCTAATATGAGAATGTCGTAGCAGAATTATGTATATATTGATCAGAGTTTCCAATACACTGCCTGCACCGCTGCTTCTTCATCTTCGACCATGAATTCGAGTCGTAAAACTCGAGAGACCCATAAAAACATATTTTGCCAATTGCCAAATGGTTACGAGGCGCAAATTGAGGTGGAGACAGTGGAGTGTAGTGGGGCAAATGGACTGCGAGAAGGTTGTAGCAAAGAACTTAACTAAAAGCGCAGTTGATGCACCTCCTGGATGGAGGATGACAGTCATAGTTATACCTACTACTAAAGTATATACATGTATTTTGTATATGTCAATCCTGCAAGTAATATTTTCTTTAACTTCTTTAACCAAGTTAGTGCTCATTCAAGCTAATTTTTGGTAAGCCTTGAAAGCGTAAGTGTATTTAAAGTACGTTGCGTATGTTGCTCGTGTGTCCGTATGAAAATTGTTATTTACAACCTTAATCTGGGCGAAATGTATAAGAGTGCAGGGCAGAACCGCTCCTTTCTCGGATCGGTGGCGTTTTGGGTACGGTACGGCGCAAAGTGTTTACAAAACAAAGCGCAGGCTCAATTAGCATACCGGCTAGTCTAGCTGATTCGTGGGATTTGCCAGGTAAATCCTCTCTAGTGAAGAGATGTTCTTTATGACAAGGTTAATGACACCCAGCAAAGGCTCAGTGCAAAAGTGGCTCAAGTAGCTGCAAACTGAGCTGAGTCGAGGGCATCAATCAGCAGCGTTGACCCCCATACAGACATGATGCAGCTGAGAGACAGCCAGACACAATATGACGGCAGGAGTAGGGAGCAGGAGTAGGACCAGGAGTAGGACCAGTATCCGGCACATCGACTGCTACTAGACAAAAGGCGTATCAATCAATTAATTGAGCATTTGCCACACACAAGTTCATCGAACCTCAAACTCCAGGCCACAGCAGCGCAGCAGTTGAAGCGGAAAATAAGACACAGCAACAACAACAAAAGCAGCAGCACTGAAGGGTTGCCAGCTTGGTCATTGAATGAATGAATGAAATAATGAAGGCGTGAATGAATGAATTAAGTAAGAGCTAAAGCGACTTCAGATTCAGTATAATATATATATTATATATATGTTATAAGTTCCAGTCCGATGTAGAGTTTACTTAAGGTGTTGCTGGCAACAAGCGGTTTCGTTTTTTTCAGTGGAATTAAAAGTCTTAAAACCGATCCAATCAACATTGACCAACATTTCTACGGAACTGCATCGAAGCTAAACATCCTTAACTGTTTTCATTGAGATAGCTACACTAGGCGCTTGGTTCACATAGGTGCATAAGTATATATGTTTATACTTACTTATACAAAAAACCCTTTAGCATTAATAAAAGAATTTTGAGAACCAAGAAAGAATTTTGTGCCTTAAGCAACCATTTTTCTCAACTAAATAAATTAAAAAAACTAAAGGATTAAGGATTGTAGGCTGCTTACCTCTTAAGGGTCGACAGGCGTTGGGATAATCCTGTTGAGTTTCCTGGCGCCCGCAACGGGGTGCGGCTATCAAAACCGAGAGAGACGGCCAGAGAGATGGAGAGCAAGACAGAGAGAGAGAGAGAGAGAGATTGTAGAGGGGGATAGCTAGACACCAGGACAAAAACACTCGCTACACTTGAAAAACTTTGTCGTTTTTCCTACACTATTTTTCTGGGTGGGGTTCACGTGATGTTTTACGAGAGCTATATATATTCGTCGACACGCTTTTCCGTATTACACTTTATGGATTTGGATGCTGTTACGATAAACGAAATACGATATACATACCACATATTTGTAGATATGTGTGTTAGGGGCACGTACACAATTTTTAAAGCAGCTATTGGAAATTACAAATATATACAAATGTATATATATATATATTCTATCTGTGCGACTAAGGGTTGTTTTGAACTTTTGCCGAAAAAGCACACGGTCACAAAATTTTCAAGGGTGGCACGAATGCCGGGCGCGTGTTAAACTATAACGCGAAAATCGCGCGGAAATGCAAAAAATTAATGCATATTAAGTATGTGCACGAAATAGTTTCATTCAATGCGTACATTTTTTACAATTTTTTGTTTTAATTTTTATTTTTATTTATTATTTTTTTGGTGAGCTAAATGACGAAAACGGGAAAATCGAATCGGCAACGGAATGAAAACACACAAAAACAACGTCCGCACCCGATGAGGCAACGTTTGAAACTCGAGTCGGTTAGTGAACTTCGTTTTAGCTGGATACGTGCGATTTCCAATTGGAAATGATAAAGGGGATAGCGGAGGATAGCATAACTCTACAAGAAACAAAATAAAATAATAATAAGGAAAAATACAAAATACGGGGGTGCGTCTCTCACACTCTCTCTCTCTCGCACTCTCTCTCTCTCTCTGCCACTCTATCTCTATCTGTATTTTGCCGGCGCTGGAAAGCGAAAAACAGCTGCTGCTGTTGCGGCAGGGTGTGTTTTTCTATGTCCAACCACAAAGGTCTTCGGGAGACTGGAAGGATGTGTCGACGCACGACGCACGACGCACGACGAATGGCGAATGCCGATTGTTGGCCGTTTGTTTTGAAACGAAAGCGGCAGCGAAGCCTCTCGGGCAGCTGTGCTCCCAATTCAATCTCCCCTAACCGGTATTGCTAGCCTACCCCCACAACCTCTGAAGCTAGCCTAGCGGTAGTCCTAACTCCAGTTCGTTGCGTTAGGTGCTGCAAAAACGACGCAATAAATGACGATGCCATGACAACAAGCCGAGACACCCACTTAAACATGAATAATGGCCAGTCAGATGAATACCACACCACACCACACCACCGAACACCACCCCAAACCCACAGCACCCACAGCAGCCTTTGTCTCCGTATTAACTGAGCTGAACTGACAAACAAAACAGCGATAGAATAAGAGACTAATACGGAGAGAGAGAGAGAGAGAGAGAGAGAGAGAGAGTTTTTTAGTAATTAAAGAGAAACAAAAATATTTCTTATGAATGAATTATTACAGATTTTCACATAGATATATAGACTTGCGAAAACTGCGCGTCTAATTAAACATTGCAATATATATATATATATATATATATATATATATATATGGTAATTATTTGTATCCTTTTTAATGTGCCATATTTCACATTTCCACTCTTCAAATCGACTCAAAGGGTCTTAAGAGCGGCGACCCGATTGTGGTATTTCTTAGTTAGTGGTATCTCTTGTTGAGCTTATGTTAATTAAAGTTGTTATCGATCTCTAGCTAGATGCAACCGTGAATGTTGCAATATGCCATTGTGTTATTTGCTTATAGCTATAAGTACATATGTATATTTAGTTATTACACATTTTTCAATGGAATATTCACTCACCTCCACATTCTCCACATCGTAATAGCAGATCGTACGCTTTGTGAGCTCGAACCAGCGATGTTTATAGTTGACTGGGGTGAAGCGTTTCTTGTTTTGGGCCCGTTTCACCATTGAGCCACTTTTGACAATGTCATACAGATGCTCTGACATTTTGTCCAATTTGACCTGAAAGGATTTGCCGCTGGAGCGCAGAGATAAGGACGATTTGATGCTACCATGAGAGCTGCGTTGCATTTTGCTGCTCAACATTGCGAAAGCTAGAGAGATCGTCTGCAAAGAAATACAGTGAGAGAGAGAGAGTTAGCTTTTAGTTTACCATAAAATGATGTTAATGTTATGGCCAAATATTGTTGGATTACAACATACGACAATGCCTTAATCCATAAATCAATCGAAAGCGTTGTGGGCGTGCGAATCTTATGCCATTGACCGTGGCCGAATCGAGTAGCCGACTAATTGCTGTGGGTGTACAACAAACATATACGCATCGATCACAAATCAGTCAAGAATGATCAACAGAGTGAATATGAGACAGAGCCAGGGAAAGAGTGGCTCAACAAAAAAATTGCAAATTGAGCGATTAAATGGCTAATTAAATAGCCAGCCGACCAGGCGTGAAAGTGAACAGAGATGAAAGAGTTGGCAACTGGACTCCAGTCAGATGACCTTGGGCATAAACCAGTTGCACTCTGAATGCTGCTAATTAAGGGATTAGCGTGTGTGCACCATCAATACATATATAAATAACTTCAGTTGGGCATCGATTCAGCGATTCAGAGAAAATATTTGGATCCACTTGAGTCAGTCGAACGAAAAAACAAAATAAACAAAATTTTTCTCGCTCACATTTTGCATTGCACTTCCCACTGTGTGCATTTAGAGCTGCAACACCAATACATACAATGTCGACCGATAACGACATATATATACATATGGGTAAGCATATTTGTTAAACTCATTCGACCTAAATGGAAAAAAACCACCAGTTTGGAAGTACTGAAAAAATTAAGTTTCAAATTGCAGTTTATTTTTCTTTTTCTCATCGTTTTGTCTTTTCAAATTAGGCGGACGAACACAAAATACAATTTTTTAGAATAAAAAATGAATTGAAAATGTTTTTTTCAGTGTACGATAATTTTTGATTATTTGCTTTTAAATGTATTATTATATGTGTTTCAATTGCAATTGTTCAGTCTGCATTTGAATTTCAAAGAGTAAAGACGTCAATCATGAATAATATCGACCATAAAGAACTTATCTTCACAGGAGTAAGTATTATAAATATAATGATGACTAATTATTTGATGAACTAATGCGATTTCTTTTTAGAAACTTGGAACGGGTTCCTTTGGAGAAGTCTGGAAAGGCACATGGGATGGCAAAGTAGTAGCTATTAAAGAAATAGGAGGGAACATCAAGACAAATAAAACAATTCTAAACGAGGCCCATAATCTGGCAAAGGCAGATCATGAGAACATCATCAAACTGTATGGCACTACGTTTCACGATAATAGAAGTTACTTGATTCTGGAATTTATGTCTGGCGGATCGCTGTGGCATTTGTTGCATAAGCAAAAAGATATAAATTATGGACTGACTGATAGCATTCGCTGGTTAACTCAAGCGGCAGAGGTACTTTTATATATATATATATATATATATATATATATACACATATGATTATTATTATGATTCACGATTTGTTTATAGGCTTTGGCTTATCTGAATGTCGTCCATCGCGATATTAAACCCTTAAATATGTTACTTGATGCTGAACGAAAAAATTTGAAAATTTGTGATTTTGGCATGGTAAAAAAACCGGAAACAATTATGACAAACAAACGGGGCACGCCCATATATATGGCACCCGAGGTAAATATAATATCTCGATATTATCGTTTAATTCATATTACCGAACTTCGTTTACAACGCACAGGTTTTCAATGGCTGTATGTATGATGAAAAATGCGATGTGTATAGCATGGGCATTACAATGTGGGAAGTTTTTGTGCGAAAGATACCTTATTACGACCAAGATCATAGAGGAGGTTCTACTAAACTCTTAAGTAAAATTGATGTCGAAGGTATGCAACATCTCCACACATAGTGTCTGATAATAATAATTGACAATAATTCGTGTAGATCTACGTCCCTCCCCAGAGGAATTGGTTGATGCCAAGTGCCCTACGAACATTAAGACACTTATAGAGAAGTGCTGGGCGAAAGCACCCGTCGATCGACCAACCATGCAAGGGATTCTGGACGAATTGAAGTCTACAACGCTATAAGACTATAAAACCTCGTCATGTTGCATTTTCCAATCAATAATTTCCAAAATTTCTTATATAATTTTTAGTATCTCTATTTTGAAATACACGAAGTGCATACTTGTGTCTACATATATTTCTTATCTTCGTATATATGTATGCTTATTCATAAATAAATCATCTATTTAGATAGAGTACTTTACATTTCGCGGTCATAACCGGCTACAGAATACTCTCGTAACAGCTGACAACAGATGGCAAAGTACCTTCATGTGGGAATGATACTCGTATGTAGGTTTTATCGATTTGCGATTATCGATTATATCGATGTGACTGACTCTCTTAATGTTTTAACCCGAGAGATCGTGTGTGAATTATCGCACTTCAACAGCAACAGAAAGCCGCATGCGGCTGTGCATGGAAATCAACAAACAAGAGCGACAAATGCACAACAACAACAATAACTGCTAAGCCAGCGCCCACCACTCCACTCCTCCTCCGACGAAAGCACTCGCCTTCATCGTATATGCATGCGAGGCACTTTAATCGAGCAGAGCGTTGAGAGTCCAGCACACATTGGCCATCAAGAACTATGCAATTCATGTCATGCTCGACTCTGAGATACCCTGTGCAAGACAAATTAATTAATTATGTTTTAAGCTTGTATGCAGCTCAATAGATAAAAGTTAAACATAGCGTTATTTCAATAATGACTTATACAATTTATGTGCAGTTGAGTCACAATTTTCTTTAATCAGTCCATTATAAAATTGATTAAATTTACCAACAATTGCCACTTCACAAATAAAAAGTATCGATTAGTGTTGCCATTTCTTAGCCTTAATAAATATGAATAAAAAAACACCGCAAAAAGGACCGCACACATAAATCTTTTGCCTGGACCGGAGGAGACAGAGGCTGCCTTTCTGGCTGGACATGGAGCAACAGACAAGAGACGAGGCGTGTCCATATATATATATATATATATATATATAGTTAGTCAAACGAAAAAACAATATAAAGTAAATACAATATTGGTTCGACGAAAATGACTTTATGGAAAAATTTGTTAAATGTAACTTTCCAAAATGCTTATTTTTCTCGGTCACATTTTGCATTGCACATCCCACTGTGCGCTTTTAGAGCTGCAACACCAATACATACAATGTCTTATAGCCATTCGTCGACCGATAACGACATACATATATATATATAGACAAGATATAGTTAAACTCAGTCGACTTAAATGGAAAAAAAAGTGACTATTTGCTTTTATATGAATTATTATATGTGTTTTAATTGCAATTGTTCAGTCTGCGATTGAATTTCAAAGAGTAAAGACGTCAATCATGCAAGTGAATAAAATCAACTATAATGAACTTGAATTCCAAGGAGTAAGTATTATAAATGTAATGATGACTAATTATTTGATGAACTAATGCGATTTCTTTTTAGAAACTTGGAAGGGGTTCCTTTGGAGAAGTCAGGGAAGGCACATGGGATGGCAAAGTAGTAGCTATTAAAGAAATAAAAGGGCACATATGGACAAACGAAAAAATTCTACGCGAGGCTAATAATCTGGCAAGGGCAGATCATGAGAACATCATCAAACTATATGGCGCTACGTTTCACGATGATAAAAGTTTCTTGATTCTGGAATTTATGTCTGGCGGATCGCTGTGGCATTTGTTACATGAGCAAAAAGATATAAATTATGGACTGACTGATAGCCTTCGCTGGTTAACTCAAGCGGCAGAGGTACTTATATATATATATATATATATATATATATATATACACATATGATTATTATTATGATTCACGATTTGTTTATAGGCTTTCGTTTATCTGAATGTCGTCCATCGCGATATTAAACCCTCCAATATGTTACTTGATGCTGAACGAAAAAATTTGAAAATTTGTGATTTTGGCATGGTAAAAAAATTGGAAACAATTATGACAAACAAACGGGGCACGCCCGCATATATGGCACCCGAGGTAAATATAATATCTCGATATTATCGTTTAATTCATATTACCGAACTTCGTTTACAACGCACAGGTTTTCAATGGCTGTATGTATGATGAAAAATGCGATGTGTATAGCATGGGCATTACAATGTGGGAAGTTTTTGTGCGAAAGATACCTTATTACGACCAAGATTATAGAGATTTTACTAAACTCTTAAGGAGAATTGATCTCGAAGGTATGCAACATCTCCACACATAGTGTCTGATAATAATAATTGACAATAATTCGTGTAGGTCTACGTCCCTCCCCAGAGGAATTGGTTGATGCCAAGTGCCCTACGAACATTAAGACACTTATAGAGAAGTGCTGGGCGAAAAACTCAGACGATCGACCAACCATGCAAGGGATTCTGGACGAATTGAAGTCTACAACGCTATAAGACTATAAAACCTATTAATGTTGCATTTTCCAACCAATAATTTCCAAAATTTCTTATATCATTTTTAGTATCTCTATTTTGAAATACACGAAGTGCATACTTGTATCTACATATATTTCTTATCTTCGTATATATGTATGCTTATTTATAAATAAATCATCTAACAGCTGACAACAGATAGCGAAGCACCTTCATGTGGGAATGATATTCGTATGTACGTTTTATCGATTTGCGATTATCGATTATATCGATTTGACTGATACTTATACTCTCTTAATATTTTAACCCGAGAGATCGTGTGTGAATTATCGCACTTCAACAGCAACAGAAAGCCGCATGCGGCTGTGCATGGAAATCAACAAACAAGAGCGACAAATGCACAACAACAACAATAACTGCTAAGCCAGCGCCCACCACTCCACTCCTCCTCCGACGAAAGCACTCGCCTTCATCGTATATGCATGCGAGGCACTTTAATCGAGCAGAGCGTTGAGAGTCCAGCACACATTGGCCATCAAGAACTATGCAATTCATGTCATGCTCGACTCTGAGACACCCTGTACAAGACAAATTAATTAATTATGTTTTAAGCTTGTATGCAGCTCAATAGATAAAAGTTAAACATAGCGTTATTTCAATAATGACTTATACAATTTATGTGCAGTTGAGTCACAATTTTCTTTAATCAGTCCATTATAAAATTGATTAAATTTACCAACAATTGCCACTTCACAAATAAAAAGTATCGATTAGTGTTGCCATTTCTTAGCCTTAATAAATATGAATAAAAAAACACCGCAAAAAGGATCGCAGCAGCGCCGCACACATAAATCTTTCGCCTGGATCGGAGGAGACAGAGGCTGCCTTTCTGGCTGGACATGGAGCAACAGACAAGAGACGAGGCGTGTCCATATATATATATATATATATATAGTTAGTCGAACGAAAAAACAAAATAAAGTAAATACAATATTGATTCGACGAAAATGACTTTACGGGAAAATGTGCTAAATATGTTAATTTCCAAAATGCTTATTTTTCTCGATCACATTTTGCATAGCACTTCCCACTACGCGCATTTAGAGCTGCAACACCAATACATACAATGTCTTATAGCCATTGGTCGACCGATAACGACAAACAGTGGCGGCCAGCTTATTTGGATCAGAGTCAAAGATAAGAAAAAAAATGCCTGCCATAAGCTAATTATTTATTATTTTTCAAAAGGTATATATATTTAGGGCCAAAATTAATATATGGCACTAATACACTGAGGTTTCCCCACCTGCTAGGTAGGATTATTAAAAGTAGCCTACTTTGAGGGGAAATTTTATTTTATGGCTTATTGTGGTCATATATTAATTTTGGTGGTTAATATATGCACCTACCATCGGTCTTTGGAATTTTTTAAAAATAAATAATTAGCTTATGGCAGGCAATTACTTTTTTTCTTTGACACAGATCCAAATAAGCTGTCCGCCACTGTATATGTACATATGGATAAGCATATAGGCTAAACTCATTCGATTTAATTGGAAAAAAATCCAGTTTGGAAGTACTGAAAACATTGAGAAACAGTTGTAAAAATCGGTGCTTGATTTAAGTTTCAAATTCAAGTTTATTTTTCTTTTTCTCATCGATTTGTCTTTTCAAATTAGGCGGACGAACCCAAAATACATTTTTGAAAGCCATTTTAGAATAAAAAATGAATTGAAAATGTTTTTTTTCAGTGTACGATTATTTTTGAATATTTGCTTTTAAATGTATTATTAGTATTGTGTTGTTCAGTCTGCGTTTGAATCTCAAAGAGTAAAGCCGTCAATCATGCAAGTGAATAAAATCAACTATAATGAACTTGAATTCCAAGGAGTAAGTATTATAAATGTAATGATGACTAATTATATGAAGAACTAATGCGTTTTCTTTTTAGAAACTTGGAACGGGTTCCTTTGGAGATGTCTATAAGGGCAAATGGAATGGCAACGAAGTAGCTATTAAAAAACTAGATGGGAACATATGGACAGAGAAAAAAATTCTAGGCGAGGCTCATAATCTGGCAAAGGCAGATCATGAGAACATCATCAAACTATATGGCGCTACGTTTCACGATGATAGAAGTTTCTTGATTCTGGAATTTATGTCTGGCGGATCGCTGTCGCATTTGTTGCATAAGCAAAAAGATATAAATTATGAACTGACTGATAGCCTTCGCTGGTTAACACAAGCGGCAGAGGTACTTATATATATATATATATGTATATATATATATATATATATACATATTATAATTCGCGATTTGTTTATAGGCTTTGGCTTATCTGAATGTCGTCCATCGCGATGTTAAGCCCCTAAATATGTTACTTGATGCTGAACGGAAAAATTTGAAAATTTGTGATTTTGGCATGGTAAAAAAAACGGAAACAATTATGACAAACAAACGGGGCACGCCCGCATATATGGCACCCGAGGTAAATCTAATATCTCGATATTATCGTTTAATTCATATTACCGAACTTCGTTTACAACGCATAGGTTTTCAATGGCTGTATGTATGATGAAAAATGCGATGTGTATAGCATGGGCATTACAATGTGGGAAGTTTTTGTGCGAAAGACACCTTATTACGACCAAGATCTTAGCGGAAGTTTTATGCCACTCTTTACTAAAATTGATGTAGAAGGTATGCAACATCTCCAAACATAGTGTCTGATAATAATAATTGAGATAATTTGTGTAGATCTACGTCCCTCCCCAGAGGAATTGGTTGATGCCAAGTGCCCTACGAACATTCAGACACTTATAGTGAAGTGCTGGGCGAAAGCACCCGTCGATCGACCAACCATGCAAGGGATTCTGGACGAATTGAAGTCTACAACGCTATAAGACTATAAAACCTCGTCATGTTGCATTTTCCAATCAATAATTTCCAAAATTTCTTATATAATTTTTAGTATCTCTATTTTGAAATACACGAAGTGCATACTTGTGTCTACATATATTTCTTATCTTCGTATATATGTATGCTTATTCATAAATAAATCATCTATTTAGATAGGGTATTTTACATTTCACGGTCATAACCGGCTACAGAATACTCTGATAACAGCTGACAACAGATGGCAAAGCACCTTCATGTGGGAATGATACTCGTATGTACGTTTTATCGATTTGCGATTATTGATTATATCGATTTGACTGACTCTCTTAATGTTTTAACCCGAGAGATCGTGTGTGAATTATCGCACTTCAACAGCAACAGAAAGCCGCATGCGGCTGTGCATGGAAATCAACAAACAAGAGCGACAAATGCACAACAACAACAATAACTGCTAAGCCAGCGCCCACCACTCCACTCCTCCTCCGACGAAAGCACTCGCCTTCATCGTATATGCATGCGAGGCACTTTAATCGAGCAGAGCGTTAAGAGTCCAGCACACATTGGCCATCAAGAACTATGCAATTCATGTCATGCTCGACTCTGAGACACCCTGTACAAGACAAATTAATTAATTATGTTTTAAGCTTGTATGCAGCTCAATAGATAAAAGTTAAACATAGCGTTATTTCAATAATGACTTATACAATTTATGTGCAGTTGAGTCACAATTTTCTTTAATCAGTCCATTACAAAATTGATTAAATTGACCAACAATTGCCACTTCACAAATAAAAAGTATCGATTAGTGTTGCCATTTCTTAGCCTTAATAAATAAGAATAAAAAAAACATATATATATATATGTATATATATATATATAGTTAGTCGAACGAAAAAACAATATAAAGTAAATACAATATTGGTTCGACGAAAATGACTGGAAATTAATGGAAAAATGTGTTAAATATGTAAATTTCCAAAATGCTTATTTTTCTCGCTCACATTTTGCATTGCACATCCCACTGTGCGCTTTTAGAGCTGCAACACCAATACATACAATGTCTTATAATCATTGGTCGACCGATAACGACATATATATATATATATATATAGATAAGCATATTTGTTAAACTCAGTCGACTTAAATGGAAAAAAAGTGACTATTTGCTTTTATATGAATTATTGTATGTGTTTCAATTGCAATTGTTCAGTCTGCATTTGAATTTCAAAGAGTAAAGACGTCAATCATGAATAATATCGACCATGAAAAACTTATCTTCACAGAAGTAAGTATTATAAATGTAATGATGACTAATTATTTGATGAACTAATGCGATTTCTTTTTAGAAACTTGGAACGGGTTCCTTTGGAGAAGTCTGGAAAGGCACATGGGATGGCAAAGTAGTAGCTATTAAAGAAATAAGAGGGAACATAAAGACAGATAAAACAATTCTAAACGAGGCCCATAATCTGGCAAAGGCAGATCATGAGAACATCATCAAACTGTATGGCACTACGTTTCACGATAATAGAAGTTACTTGATTCTGGAATTTATGTCTGGCGGATCGCTGTGGCATTTGTTGCATGAGCAAAAAGAAAGAAATTATGGACTGACTGATAGCGTTCGCTGGTTAACTCAAGCGGCAGAGGTACTTATATATATATATATATATACACATATGATTATTATTATGATTCACGATTTGTTTATAGGCTTTGGCTTATCTGAATGTCGTCCATCGCGATGTTAAGCCCCTAAATATGTTACTTGATGATGAACGGAAAAATTTGAAAATTTGTGATTTTGGCATGGTACGAAAACCGGAAACAGTTATGTCAAACAAACGGGGCACGCCCATATATATGGCACCCGAGGTAAATATAATATCTCGATATTATCGTTTAATTCATATTACCGACCTTCGTTTACAACGCACAGGTTTTCAATGGCTGTATGTATGATGAAAAATGCGATGTGTATAGCATGGGCATTACAATGTGGGAAGTTTTTGTGCGAAAGATACCTTATTACGACCAAGATCTTAGCGGAGGTTTTATTCAACTCTTAACTAAAATTGATGACAATGGTATGCAACATCTCCACACATACTGTCTGATAATAATAATTGACAATAATTCGTGTAGGTCTACGTCCCTCCCCAGAGGAATTGGTTGATGCCAAGTGCCCTACGAACATTCAGACACTTATAGTGAAGTGCTGGGCGAAAAACGCAGTCGATCGACCAACCAAGCAAGAGATTCTGGACGAATTGAAGTCTACAACGCTATAAGACTATAAAACCTATTAATGTTGCATTTTCCAACCAATAATTTCCAAAATTTCTTATATAATTTTTAGTATCTCTATTTTGAAATACACGAAGTGCATACTTGTGTCTACATATATTTCTTATCTTCGTATAAATGTATGCTTATTCATAAATAAATCATCTATTTAGATAGGGTATTTTACATTTCACGGTCATAACCGGCTACAGAATACTCTGATAACAGCTGACAACAGATGGCAAAGCACCTTCATGTGGATATGATGATGATATTCGTATGTACGTTTTATCGATTTGCGATTATCGATTATACGTATCTCTTAATGTTTTAACCCGAGAGATCGTGTGTGAATTATCGCACTTCAACAGCAACAGAAAGCCGCATGCGGCTGTGCATGGAAATCAACAAACAAGAGCGACAAATGCACAACAACAACAATAACTGCTAAGCCAGCGCCCACCACTCCACTCCTCCTCCGACGAAAGCACTCGCCTTCATCGTATATGCATGCGAGGCACTGTAATCAAGCAGAGCGTTAAGAGTCCAGCACACATTGGCCATCAAGAACTATGCAATTCATGTCATGCTCGACTCTGAGACACCCTGTGCAATACAAATTAATTAATTATGTTTTAAGCTTGTATGCAGCTCAATAGATAAAAGTTAAACATAGCGTTATTTCAATAATGACTTATACAATTTATGTGCATTTGAGTCACAATTTTCTTTAATCAGTCCATTATAAAATTAATTAAATTGACCAAAAATTGCCACTTAACAAACAAAAAGTATCGATTGGTGTTGCCATTTGCCTTAATTTCAGTAGTGCAGCACACCCTCTGTTGATGCTGTCAAATTTGCAGGTCATAATAAAAAAAAAAACACCGCAAAAAGGATCGCAGCAGCGCCGCACATATAAATCTTTTGCCTGGACCGGAGGAGACAGAAACAGAGACCGAGGCTGCCTTTCTGGCTGGACATGGAGCAACAGACAAGACGCGAGGCGTGTCCATGGCCAAGGTATATATATATTTATATATGTATATATATACCTCAAGAAACACAGCAGAAAAGACTCAGTTTCATGCGACTTTGAATTTCGCCACGCAAATGTCTGCGTTTAGTTTTCATTCTGCTTGCTTATTAATATTTTTTTCCCCTTTTTTCTTTTTATTATTTTTAGCAAAATGTTTTGATTTTTGCCGTTTTCAATGGGGGCGTGGAATGCGTTGGCGTTTTACGGCGACCTTTGAAAGAATTTTAATCGAAAAATCAAAACGAGTTTGCAGCTTCAAAGTACAAAAAAGAAATGACAAAAGGAACAAAAAACAAACGGTTCGAAGGTAATGTCACAAAATAAGTTGTGATTGGTTCCTATTGAAAAGTGTTAAGGGGTGGGTGGAGGGTGTGTGGGCAGTATTGATGTGTGTGTGATTTTAACTGTAAATTCTAGTTTTTATATGCAAAATTCAAATGTGCTGATCACACACAAATCCAAGCCAATAAATTTTAAACCATCAATTGCAATTCAAGCGCCAACGAGAGAAAGAAAGAGAGAGCGAGAGTGAGCGAGTTCGATTAATGTGCCAAACTTACCACAAGTGCCGTTGATTGCAGCAATTGCAGCAACAAACAACCAAACCGAAAATAACAACAACAAAACACTTTCGTTTACGACGAAAACAATGGAAAAGAATATGCGACGCGACCGGCTTGTAAAGCATTTGGATACTGCTCGGCTAAGGCAAACGCGCTCAAAAACAAAAGAAAACTTAATAAACAATTCCGCTTGGCTCAGCTGTGACACGCACACACACACATACATGCGTATGCATGAGAACTTTCCAACACACACACAGAGACGCAACAGGCGGCGAGACTTTTGCTAATTGCGCGAACAGCAGCTGCAAGTGCAGCCGGCACTCTTTGACTAGACACGTAAATAGTCCACTTGTTTATAAGCACTTCAAATTGCTAATTGCTTAATATGTATTATTAAATATAAAAGCGGTGTTCCCGGTGCTCTGAGTAGCTAACGCGCCGACGCGACGTAACTTTAAAACGGCTATCGATTTGTTATCGTGTCGCTGTGTCGACTGTATTGAAATCGAGCGACCGCCGCATTTTTCGAATTGCAGCGTTGCTTCTAATTTTATCGATCGCACCGCAAAATATATACAAATTTAAATCGAAAAGAAAATAAATATGCAGTTTAGAGTTTCCAATTCAGAATTTGTTTTTTTTTAAATACTTTGCACTTAGATTAATAAGATTTACAATAGCAGTTTGTAGGAAATAATTATTAAATGCGCATCCGTCGTTAAGGGTCCCTTTTTGTTTAATTCTCCTTCTTCTGACTGGCAGCTATGCGCCACGCGCCGATCAAATAACGCAACCAAATCATAAACAGATCAATGCCCATTTGCAGCCACGACCAGAATGGCGACAATTTGGAGCCATCAATCTCTGTCCAGCGCACAGCCACCTCGACCATGGGCAGCCGGAGACGTTCCGCCAAATAAAGCAGCTCCACATCAAAGGCCCAACGTTGCACGTGCAGACTATTGAATAATTTACGTGCGGTTGCACGTGTAAATAGCTTGAAGCCACATTGTGTATCTCGTACCGATCTCACCGCAAATATCCAGACAAGCGTGTGGAAGCCATGCATTAAAATTGTGCTTAAGGAGAGAACAATAAAAGTGATCAAAATTACTTAATAAATTGCAATTAAAGTGGGAGATCAAATTGAAACAAATTCATTTCGCTTTACTTATTTACCGAAAAAAGCTACGCGTTGCAATTGACTCATTTTCGAGATGAGCACGTGAACCGATGGCGACGCCATCGTGCCGCCATTCAGGCGCCAAACTGTTCAATGCCTCTGCCAGTTTATCATAGTCGGCAAATTTCGTTGCACCATCGGCATCGGCGAAGAGCAATTGTCGGCCTCGGGCACTGAGCATGCCCAGACGAACAGCGCCGCCCTTGCCACGATTCTGGACAAGCTCCAACACACGAAATCTATCCGCACCATGCAGCTTGGAGTATTTGAGGGCCACAGAAACTGTGGCATCGCTGCTGCCGTCGCTGACAATGATCACCTCATAGCTAAAGTCCTTTTCCCTGGCGGCCTTCTCATCGAGAAAGCTCAGACACTCATCGAGCATGGCAGGCACTGCACATGTGATAATCATGTGATTAATCATTACTCAAAAACAATTGCAACAAAAATAATACCCACATCGTTGCTCCTCATTGTAGGCCGGGACAATGACGCTCAGCTCCAAGGTGGGCGGGTCATCCAAACTGGGAAATTCAATTGTTTTTATCGTCTTTGGATCCAAATAGAACTTTTCATCCTTGTGTCGTGCTATAATTGGATATGGTTTTGTTTTGTACAACAAGACCAACACCATCTAAAAAGTTACAAAAATTGTGAGTAACAAAAAAAGAAGCAGAGTTATCGGGTTTTCTGCCTTTTACATACCAACAACACGGCGGCCAATATGAATGCGGCAAGATAACAAAACAATTGCAACAGCAGTGACAACATATTGCGTGTTGTTAAACTAAAGGCTATCTGGCAGAGTACATTGCTCTTTTGAATTAGCGCGAAAATACGATGCGACGAGCCACGTCTTTTGTGACTTTTCGCTGATTAAAAATATCCGATGTCAACAAGCGCTTATCGATTATCGCCATAAATATCGATGTTTATGGCTAAAGTGCTACCAGACTGTGCATTAATAATGCGCATATACCGATTCTTACGTTAAATTTTGAATTGTAATTTGTTTGCAATTTTTTGTATTTATTAACAAAACTTAAATAGCTTTTATTACTAAATATTTTGTGTAACTTTACTGACCTATCGCAACAGGTGTGATAATGTCTAACTATTCAGCTGTTTACTGCGCCTGCGCTTTTTGCCTCTCTCTCTCCCTTTCTCTCTCCCATTCTCATTCAGATACACACTAAAAGAATTTTTCAGAACGCGTTTTGTTTCCACTTGAAATGTTTGGGTACATTTGAAAAGCATAGAATTCGAAATAAAATGAAAATAGTGATGTTAATTGTTGGCTGGGTGGGTGTGGCTTGCCATGGCTATAACCTACAGCTGCAGGCGAACGTTGGCGAATTGTTTACCTATAAAATTGAACCGCAACTTTTCAATTGGACGCATCAAGTGATTAGCGAACAGTTTCGCTATCGTCCATCGCTGGAGAATTATCCCGATTTGCCCAGTTGGATGCGCTATATGTATAGTCATGAATATCATGCGGGTTTCCTCTATGGCACACCACCCGATTCGATGGCTGGGAAAAGCCTCAACTTGGATCTTGTTGCCCTAAATCGACAGAATTATGAGACGCGTCAATTGATTATCAAAATGTTTGTCGCCCACAAGTTTATCACACCGAATGTGATCCAAATGAAGATTGACAATTTGAATTGGGTACATCTTATGGATCCGGGACGTGTGGAGAATTTACGCAACATTTTTCGCAAGGATCTATGGCCGGCCAGTAAAGATGATCTCAGCATTGTATTCATGGAATCCGCCGTAAATATGGGCGGACGTTTGCCACTCCGCCCGCAACAGCGCGAGGGGTGAGTCAGAGATGCAAATAATAATAGTATAAAATATGTATATAAATTATCTATATTCTGATCAAAATCAAAATCTTACCTTTTAATTTTTTTATTTACAGTGTAATTGTGCACGTTGGCAGTTTTGCGCAGTTCTCGGCACGATTGAAGGAGCTGCAAGAGGAAGTGCGTCCACTGTATAAGTTGCCATCGTGCACCTACAAGCGAACCTCTGTGCAAAAGATATTCGAGAATGTTGGCTTCAAGCTTGATTGGTGTGCCTTCAAAATGGTCGGCATAGAGTCGCCCACCGAGATACACTATCACAACAATCATGCCAGTGGCAGACAGAAGGATCATCAGCAGCATCAAAAGCAGCAGCAGCAACCGCAACCACACTTCGAGGATCAGGAGGAACGTTGGATAGGTATTCCTCGGGAGGATGTCCCCGCTCGCAACTATATCGATGAGTATGCGTTTGCTTTTGCCATTCCGGGCATGATCCTTGCCATCCTCGTTGGCATTCTATCTGCTGTGCTCTGCTTTCATCATCAGAAGTTGTAAGTTCTTCTTCCAAACAGATTATATTAAAATTTAAACATTTTGTCATTTATTATTTCTTGTTAGTTCGACTTTTGTAATTATTTATATTTGTTTATTATTTTTTTGTAGTTATGATCCACATTCCGAGTATTTCTTTGCCAATATTTTTCACATATGCGAAGAGTGTTGCGCCAAAACGCAAAGCGACTCGGAAGCTGACGAAGACAGGTGAATTTTTGGTTTGAATCTTGAGTTTTAAAATAAGCACACATTAAAAGACTTGTTCTTTATTTTTTCTGTTCACAAATTAATGTATTTGTGTTTAAAGTTCGATTAATTTGGATTATCCGATGTCGTCGACGGTACAAATGGTTCAATGCTCGGACACAAATCCCATGCAACCGGTGACAACGCTCAAGAGTCTCAAGGATCCCAATTTTCTGCTGGACAATATAAGCATGCGTTCACCAAGGTTTGTCGCTCGTAATTTATTTTTTTTTTTAATGTATGTATTCCATCTCAAGGCTTATTCCACACGCAGTCCAAACAACAGTTTGTATCTGCTGGATGGTGGCGCATCTGGTTTATATGCACGTCCCAAACCGCCACCATATAAGGGTGGCACTCTCGGCCGGAATGGTGTGGACATTTGACAAACATCGCCTCGAGTGCTCTACTGTTAAACAAAAGGCGCTTCATTCAAATAAAAAATATAATCAAACAAAAGTAAACAATACGCAAGATGGACTGCAATTTGATGGCACAGCAGTATTAGGCACAAAAATACATATTACACTAGTCTGGCATATCATAATCGCATCGAACTATATACATATATAGTAATATCAATTATATAGCGTTATTTGTAGCAAATTTTACTTTGATGTTTAGCTTTGTTGCAAATAAATAATCAATTTTTAAATGTCATCGTTTCTTTTATCAAATATTTAAATAAAGCGCGCATCGCCATTTTATAACAAGCAAATTGAAATAACGGGCAATCTCTGCAGCCCTGCACATTTGCCATTCGCAACGAAACGCCGACGTGCCTCTGCTGGTGCTGTTGATAAGCGCATTTCTTGCGGTGAAAGTTTTTAATTAATTGCTAACAGTTTCAAAATCTTAACAGGAAAAATGTTGCTGCGAGTGATTGGCAACCTCGAGGATCTTATCGATCAGTACAAAATCAATGTGATTCAATTGATATTCATCATATTCATTATATCGATCGTTTTGATGGGCAGTCTGATGACACTGGTCGAATCTCATCTGCCCAACTGCATTCGTCAATCGTTCCGCTATGGCAAACATGCCCACAAAGGCGAAACGGATGCAATTGTTAGCCATTTGGAGGTACCCAAGGCATGGTTCAGTCATTTCTACATCTTTGCCTTGGCCTGGTCACTGCTGGCGCTCTATTTGATTAGTAGCGCCGTTTGGCATCAAGATGAGGCGCCGGAATACGTGCACCGTTTCCTGGATTTTATGTGCGGCGGACGAAGTCAGCGTCAGGTGCTGGTGGACTCAAATACGGCGCTGCTGGGCACAGCGCTGCTCGGCGTGCAATGTGTGCGTCGCTTCTATGAGACGAACTTTGTGCAGATCTTCTCCAGGCACAGCAGAATCAATCTGTCCCATTATGCCGTTGGCTATGTGCATTATTTTGGTGCCATTGTCTCACTGCTGAGCAATACGGCGGGATTTGTGCGTGGCACACAACCGACGCAGTTTACATTGCAAAAAATTACACCCATCCAGGGATTGTATATAGTCATCTTTCTATTTGCCTGCTGGCAGCAATATGCCAGCAATTTGTTGTTGGTCAAGTTGCGCCGGCATCCAAAGACGGGCGACGTTCAGACGGAGGCACATTTAATGCCCAGTGGCGGCTGGTTCAATTACATCTCATCGCCGCACATGTTCTTCGAGGTGGTCATGTATTTTTGCCTTGCGGATCTCTTTACGCCCATCAGCACATGGAAACTGATCTTTTTGTGGGTCGCTAGCAATCAGACGATTAATGCCTTGCTCACACATCAATGGTACAAGGACACTTTCAAGGATTATCCCAAACGCCGACATGCCATCATTCCTTGGCTGCTCTAAGCATGGTCTTACTTTCAGTTTTTTTTTTATGCGAACTTAATTAAATTAAATTTGTTAGTGCCATTCTTATTTGGGGCATGTGCATTCTTTTCTACTTAATTATTGCATCCATTATAAATGCATTACTTATTTTAAGCCGCTTTGATATCGAACTGAATTCAGTTTCCCAATCATTCTACTTTGATTGTCACTAATCTATTGAATTGATCAACTTACAAAAGGTTTTGCTTTGTACCCAATAAAAATGGCAGAAAATTAAAAAACAGCAAATAATAAAAGCTTTTCGCATTTTTGAGAGTTAAGTTCTTATTTTGTTATTAATTTAGTAGTGGCATTTATTCAATTCAATTTGTTTTACACACACACATACACACACACTGCTTGCGGCTGTTTGGTTTTTTCTCATCGTTTGTATTTGTTTTTTGTTTATTTTGTTGTCAATTTGAACTATATATAAAACGTTAATAACATTCCACTTGAACTTGATTGATGATGTTGGTTGTTGGGCGACTCAGTCGGATTCTACTTGAACAAGAAACTGTAAAGCGAAAAAATATATATGAAATAATGTTTAGACTGTCTCAAGTTAAGTTTTTTGCTTACCTATAAGGATAACCCTGCGCCTTCGAACGGAATACGGATAGCAGAAACGAGAAGAATACGGTTAACAGAACCAAGCCCGCAATGGCTATAATCCGATTACGATTATTCGGCTTCTGTGTGCCCGACTCGATGAGCATAATCATGCCCAGGACAATCATCGCATCTGCAATAGAGTTTTCGGTTTATAATTGCGGAATGGGGCAACTCTTTGAGGCGGACTCACTCAAGAACATGACAATGTACGTCTCTACGACGAGTTGACCCTGCGAGGAGCCATGAATGTAGGCGACGCCGCCGTTTTGCGCCTTATGCACCAGCGGGGGACCACGTATATGATTCCACATCTGTCCCGAGATCATGACGAAGCAGAAAAATACCGCCGCAGCACCCCACAAATTCTTATTGTACAAGAATTCCAAATTATTGCGACGTATATACAAAAAGCTGCCCACCAATATGGCCAACGTGATCAGGGCCACAGTGCCGGAGTAATTTGGTGGCCTAAAGACCCGTATGGTTATGTCCGTGCGTTCGGCAACAAATTTCGCAATGGAATCGGCGGAGTAGCCCACACGATGTATATCCATAGTATCCGCACCCTTTGGCTTACCCTTGGCGGGGAAGTGCATGAAAACCGGTGCCGTATTCAAGCGTAACAATTGAAAGACATCGGAACCATCATCGAAATCGACGCTGGCAAAGAACAGCTTGTTGGAGTAGATCGGTAAGAAACGATAGGAGTTCGCCACAATGGTGAACTCTTCGTGGGCATGCCGACAAATCGTGCATTGACGGGACGGCGCCAGAGCCGTCAGCATCACAATCATTGAGTAATTCCGCGGCGCATTTTTCACATATTCACGAAATTTGGCACCATTGAAACGCAAAAGAGGCTTCTTCATGTTCATCTCCACGAGGTTCTCCACTTTCTCCGACAGCGACAGGCCCGTCTACAAATAGAAAATCCACATTATTTTAGTTGCCGGTATGCGGCATCATTATCAGAACCAGAATTTGTCAGTGACGTGGCCAAAGGGGCAGAGACTGAGGCTTTACCTTAAGTTTACCCTGCGCTGCGACAAAGAACAAACAGCCGGCTAGCACAATCAGCGTGCACAGCAGCGTATTGCGCAGCAGCGTCATTTTGCAGCAATTTTTTTGTTTTGATTTCGCTAAAAAGTTCACTAATTTAAACCGTGTTTGATGGTACAATAAAAAAAGATTTTTTGTAGCGGCAGCTGATTGTGAATGGCATTTGCTTTGTGGCGTTGCCAGACTGCTCGACCACTCTGCTGTGCTGCTTCTTCTTAGTGTATTTGCCATTCACGTGTGTTGTTCAATCGAATGGCAATCGGTTAATTTCTATCGCGTTGTCGAGACGCGTTTTTAATTGTCTTTGTTTTATTTTAACCTTAGGACTAATTTAATATATATATATAAATAAATAATAATAATAATAATAATATATAAACGCACAAATTGCCATGAGCGATGTGTTGAAGAGTTCGCAGGAGCGCTCCCGCAAGCGCCGGCTGCTGCTTGCCCAAACGGTGGGTCTCTTTGCAATGTTTTTTTCTTCTTTTTTTTATTTTTTTTCTTGGTTATATATTTATATTTAATTTCGCAGCTCGGTTTGTCCAGCGTCGATGAGCTGAAAAAGGTGCTGGGCAATGCAGACGATGCCGGCGGCATTGGCGGCAGCAGGCAGCTCAATGCGCCGGGTCAACGGGATGAGGAGGATGGCGGCGGTGCTTCCTCATCGAAAAAAACACCGAATGAAATAATTTACAGGGATTCATCAACGTTCCTGAAGGGCACACAGTCTTCCAATCCGCACAACGATTACTGCCAGCATTTCGTGGACACCGGCCAGAGGCCACAAAATTTTATACGCGATGTTGGACTTGCCGATCGTTTCGAGGAATATCCCAAGTTGCGGGAACTGATCAAACTGAAGGATAAACTCATTCAGGATACGGCATCGGCGCCAATGTATCTGAAGGCAGATCTCAAGACATTGGATGTGAAAACGTTGGGCGCTAAATTCGATGTGATTCTGATTGAGCCACCGCTGGAGGAATATGCACGAGCTGCTCCCGCTGTGGCCACGGTGGGTGGGGCACCTCGCGTTTTCTGGAACTGGGACGATATACTCAGTGAGTCGATCCATATATATAGATATTTATTATCTCGAATAATATGTCTTTGCATATAGATTTGGATATCGGTGAGATAGCCGCTCATCGCTCGTTCGTGTTCCTTTGGTGTGGCTCATCGGAGGGCTTGGATCAGGGACGCAATTGTCTAAAAAAGTGGGGATTTCGTAGGTGCGAGGACATCTGCTGGATACGCACGAATATCAATAAGCCGGGCCATTCCAAGCAGGCGATACCGAAGGCTGTTTTCCAGCGCACAAAAGAACACTGCCTGATGGGCATCAAGGGCACCGTACGCCGCTCCAGCGATGGGGATTTCATACACGCCAACGTCGACATCGATTTAATCATATCCGAGGAGGAGGAATTCGGCAGCTTTGAGAAGCCCATCGAAATCTTTCATATCATCGAGCACTTTTGTTTGGGCCGACGACGGCTACATGTCTTTGGTCGCGATTCGAGCATCAGGCCGGGCTGGCTGACCGTTGGACCCGAGCTAACCAACTCCAACTTCAATGCCGAACTCTATCAGACCTATTTCGCCGAGGCACCAGCCACCGGCTGTACCAGTCGCATCGAACTGCTGCGGCCCAAGAGTCCGCCACCAAATAGCAAAGTGCTCCGTGGCCGTGGACGTGGCTTTCCACGTGGACGTGGCCGTCCCAGATAGTAGTAGTTGTCCTGCTCGTAGTAGCAATAATGAGGAGCCACTCTCAATTGCATGTATTTCTTAGCTTCTAAGCGCAAACAATTCTTCACTGGTTGTAGCATCTACATATTCGGTTGGTCCTCGATGCAGTTGCAATGGTCACTTAATAATTAGAATATTTTTTCAATTTATTTGATTTTAATGATTGCAAATAACTTATTTTAAATCAACTCAATTTTAGACTAATAACCCAATAGGTTCCAATTTTATTTAAACAGTGACAGTGGCAGTGGCAGTTGTTCATCAAATAATTTAAATACTGCAACTTTTGATTCTATTATGTGATTTTAATGATTAGAATTGACTTATTTTAAATTTACAAATTTTTCAAAAAGATTTCATTTAAGAACTTTTTGTTTTTAGAAAACTATGTTTCAATAACTTTATTTGTGATACAGTTGCAATTTTCACTATCAGGTTTAGTCATTTTTCTCAAATTTATGTATTTTTCTTATGATTATTTCAAATTTACTGATTCTTATCCACTTTTGGAAAGCATATTGGAATTTCAATTTTTTTTTAAACACCTTTTAGTTGTGAAAGTAGTTGCAAAGTTCAAAGTTACCTTTGACTCTATATATTCTTAACAATTGCAACTTATTTCAAATTTCCTTTCTGCATATTTTCAAAAGTTTTTCAAGGCTTATTTCATAATTTATTAATTTCTAGACTATTTTGTGTTTTCGAAACTTTTCATATCAGCAATGTTCCAATTTTATTTTAGAGTTCTAATTATCGAGCGATCAATGTACTGCACTGATTCATCGTAAGTTTAAGCAACAGTTTTACAAATATATCTACATACATATACGTATGTATGTTATTGAGCTCCTTATAATGCTAGGTTTAAAGCTATGTAATAAATGCTAATGCTGCAGACTGGGATGTTTGTTCAAGTGTCGCATATAAACGTCCAGTTCATCCTCATCCTCGTCGCTGGAGGAGCGCCGCTCAGGCGCAACTGGCCTGATTGCCTCCTCATCATCATGATCATCAGCATCATCATCATCATCATTGTCACTGGATTCAAAGTAGGCATCCTCTTCATCGCGTTCGATTTGCTTCAGATCATCCAGCTGGGCATTGTCATCGACGCTTGTATAATCGAAATCGGTGTCCTGTCCGCTGAGAAATCGCTCCTTCATCAAGCCCATAAACTCGTTGCGTAGCAGTTCACGTTCAGCGGGATTATAATATTCGGCTGTGGTTATTCTCCCGGCTGGCGCGCCAATATTTCGACTCGTCGAACAGGCCACTGGCTCATCATCAACGAAGCCGCCCCATTGCTGGCGGCATGCGTCGGGTATATCACAATCGTTTAATGGTGCCGCTGCCGTCGTCGTCGTCTCCTGCTCCTCCCTTAGGCTGGTGTCGATCTGCTGGAGCATTTCATCACGCTGCCTCTGCTCCAGTGTATGCATTAAGATGCCTGAGAAACTTGTATTACGCACATCGTAGCTGTCCCGTTGCTTTTTCTCTGCCTCCGTCAAATATTGTCCGACCAGCTCCTGGTAAAGCTCCGGTGCCCGTTGCATCATTTCGTGCTCACTGAAATATTCACCCTTCTGCAGCAGTTGCTCCATCGCCAGATAGCGTCGATTCTTCACGCATATGGAGCGTGTGTGCAGTTTGCGCTTGAAATCTTCGAGCAGCAGGCGAATGTCTTCGAGACTCTCGTCCGGCTTGATGGGCTCCCTTATGGCCAGAGATTGCAGCTCGCTGAGTTGTCGTTCGTCCAGATGACTGCCAAAACGTATAAGAAAATTCTCTCGATTTTTGTTAAATGCTTCCTGCACAATTTGTTGTTTCTCCAGCAGATTCAGTTCGGGATCATCGATTTGCTGGGATTTGAAGACAATGCTCGCATTCTCCGCAAGTGCCTTGAATATGTCCACAAGTTGTGTTGGTAATTCAGCCAATTGTGAATTACTTTCGCTATCTGCGATCTCAGTTTGTGTCATTTTAATTAAATCATGTATATATTTAAGCAAATTATTGTGCGTCGGTTTATTTTAATGGGCCAGCTCCGGCCAGCCATTACCCATTAACAATAGGGGTGGGACTACCCATGCCCGCCGACCGTACGATAACACAATACTACACAAATCTGCACATCACTAACAAACAGCTGATTTATCGGACAGTTGCAATCATAAATATTCAAAACACAAAAAAAAACGTTACTTCCGACGACCAACGGCGCCCGTAGCGCTCACGCCCTAACTGTGGGGCGAAATCACTTCTTACAGGCCACCCTTTAATATATCCTTGACAATTTATTATAACCACATTCCCAGCTAAATGAAGAGCGTACCCAGCTGCACAAGGAACATATCGAACGGCAGCGGATGGAAGAGCGTTTCGCTAAGTTTGTGTCTTCAATTTACCGAGGTCACCAAATACTGGTTGCAGCAGGAGGCGCAAGTGGAGCTTCTACTCCATCAGCAGGGATCTGGCATTGCTTAACGCAAATATTATATTCAGATTTTCATATATTGTATATTTGTGTTTATTTTTGTTTAATTGTGCATCGTATGTGGAATATCTGTGGTAAACAAGTCAAGTTGCATATTGATTAATATCCTTACAGATGCTATGCTACAATGGATACGATTGTTCAATTAAGGTTTAACAATGCTGCAAGTATATGTTCAATAATAATAGTTCATAAAGTAAAGAGCACAAAATTATACTGTTTGGTAAAGATTGTAAAAAACAATTGGAAAATGCAGATTGATAAATATGTTCTTAACAGCATTTTTTGCATTTTGCTGTTCTTAATGAAAGTATATAGAAATCTGCATTAAATATTACTTTGTGTATGCCAATTGTATCTGCTGCTGCTGCAACTGCTCGGCCGGCGTCAGCTTGAGCGGCATGTCCACCTGTCAAGTCGCAGGAAGGATGGGAAGGATGAGTTGTGAGCGAGTTGTGGCGGGGAAAATCCATACTCACCGATATGGTCGTGTTGAAGTTCTCGTAGTCTACAAAATAACGCTCATTGGCCGGATCGTAATGGATAATGTTGACGAATCGCTGACCCCAGAATATCTCGCGCGGCACAAACGATGTCTTCGCCTCGGTCCTTTGTGCCGTGGTCGGGGATGTGCCCACAATTGTCACGTACAGCTCAAATTGTGCGGCGTTGAACTGTTTGGCATTGTTGAAGTGATAAAGTGGACTTGCCTCATCGATGACATGGCACACAATGTCCGGCCAGACAATCAGCTGCTCCCCGTTGCCCTCCAGCCACAGCTCAGTATGAACCTTAATCAGCTCGCCCTCACGTGTACTGCAAGTATTATCAATTATTTATATATGTATATATATATATATAGTCAGACTCACGGTTTGTCCACAATCATGTAGACGCGTATTTTAGACTCGATGGATTGTTGTTCGCGCAGATCACAGACGCGAAACAGCAAACATAGTTTGCCGTCGCGATAACAAATCTGTAATATAAATATATGTGTGTTTATATATATATATATATCAGTGAAGACTAAAGAACTATTGGCTTACCACCGCCCTGTCGCTAAACCTGAGCTTGGTTAATTGTTTCGCTGGTCGCGCCGTTTTCGCATAGATAATGCTAATCATGATTCCTTCAATGCCGGCGGCGCACATCATTTGCGTCACGAACAAGAAAATGGTTTCGGGGCATTCCTCGCTGGCGTATTTCTCACCGAATCCCAGCGTCGTCTGCGTCTCAATCGAGTAGATCATCATGGCCACAAAATTGGTTACACCATAAATGCATGGATCGTTGCCTTCGCCCAAGCGCTGACCACTAATCGGATCGAAAATGAAATCGCCATGCGAATAGGCGACCATATAGCAGAGTACGCCAAAGAAGATCCAGCTAACAAAGTAACTGCCCACAAACATAGTCAGCATATATTTCCACTCCATTTCGATCTGTGTATCGGAAAAAATCGGCATCAATAGATAACTCGTGTCTTAATTCTCGTTAGTAATGATTGAAAAATGCAATTATGATTATTATTATTATCATATATTATTAATTAGACATTATGCAACCAGTTACAATTTTTGTTACATGTTTGATTTGTTTGTTAAATTAATGTGTTTATTTTTTTTGTAAATGCCAAAACAAAAGCGACTGAAAAGAAAATGTAGTTTCGAAAATTGGCGCTTAAAAGCTGTCGAAGTTTCATTTGCAAATCGAGTCATAAGATATCGATTTGTCGTAGATTACAATTCATAGTTATCGGTGTTTCAATTGCGATGATGAAATTAGATTTTCTTGAGCCCAAGAGTAAAATGCTTGTTACATGTTTTCTTTGTTATAATTGTGTTAAATTGTGAGTTTATTGTTTTTTTAGTAGTATATGTTAAATGTTAAATGCTAAATGTTACACGCTCGCTTTCGATTGCTTTTGGCTTGGGAATTTGCTTGACTTTCGTCGGCGACTCGTTGGCCAATTCATCCAATTTGCGCTGAATACTGGGCGTTATGCTATATATTTTCGATCGCTCAGATGCAGTTAATTTCGCCTTTGTTGCTCTCTGGCCGAACATGGTTCTTACCAGCGTGGTGATCGCATCCCGCATATAGCGCCACGACTTCTCCGGTATACGCCGGAACAAGATATTCTCATGTCCATTCTTATCCATTACCCGATGATTGCTGCGACGCAATCCATCTGCATCCGCATCGGGACTCAGCTCAATGGTGCTGCCCGCCCAGTCCAGAGTATAGGGAAAGCTGAAAAGAAACGTCGGAAATTTTTCAAGTTGGGCTAATCTTGGAAAAATAAATAATCAAATTAGTTTTTGTTGTTGTTGTTGTGACCCACTTTTGTACGCTGCGCGTCTCAAATTGATCGGACGACGTCTGTTTGGATTTGCGTCGCCGCGAGCAATTTGGACTTTCCGGATAGTAGTCGACTTCTGTGTTATCGTTGACTGTCTCCTTTTCGGGGCAGCGCGATAGGGGTCTGGGGGGATCCAGTGGCCTTGGCTTCACTGGCATCGATGTGGATCGTTTCATTTCAAGCTGTTCCGTTGCCGTTGGCTCCACAGCGCTCATTGTTCTGCTGCTGCTGTCCACGCATCGACTGTGAAATACTCGTAGATTCTCTTTCCGGAGATGCTTTGTATAATTGTCAATTTGCGTTTTAATTTCAATTGAATTAGATTGCAGTTGAAGACGTCGACGACGACAAAGCAGCCGCTGCTCAACTTGACTGACTGACTGACCGAATGACACTGAATCGCATTACAAATTACACGTCTTTCTTTCTATTCAAATATATATATATGTATGCGTGTGTGTGTGTATTTTAATTTATTTATTTTCTTCATCTTGGGCCCGAGTGACAACTGTTTGTTGTGCATCCATACCCCGTGGAGATTACTTTGTCTAAAGTTGTGTCTCCCTATTTGGTTGCCCACATATTTGTTCTATGAGCAAATATCTTCATAAGCATACAGCACAGTGCAAAATTGTAGCTGACAAGCTAATCAGTCGTCGCTGTTGTTTACACAGCGCCAGCGCTGATATCTGCAATCACCCAATTCAAGCTTTCAATATGCGCGCGCAAAACAGAGTTGCCAGTGAATCTATGAATATTGTTATCGATAATTATAATCAGCTCGTGTGTTTAAATGGTACTGATAAGACTGTTTATTATTAAGTCCTCCAATATTATGACAAGGCAAAATTATTATTTATTATTCAATCATAAGGGAAAGCCCATAATATGAAAAAGCAGAAGCTATCGCACAAGTATCGATAAAAGATGCTTGGCCGCAGCCAACTTCACATTGTGACAGTATTGTGTGTGTCAGTGACACAAACGAGAAATAATTGGAACTCGTTGCACGCGCATCACGTAGTCGTCGCACGGTAAAGGTTTTAGTTGCTTAATTGAGATTCGACGTCGTTGTGAAAATTGCCTAAATTGATGAAATGTCCAAAACGGTCGTATTCAAGTGCACACTTATTTAATTGTGCATAAGTGCTTACGCGTTGTGTGTTAAACAAGCATCAAATATCTAAATACCAATTGAGAAGTGAGCGAAAAAGAGAAAGAAGATAACAATGTGCAAATGTTTGTGTGGCAGTGTTGCTGTTGTTGTTGTAGCCAGCTAAATTTATGAATTATGCTTAAAATACAATTTCAATAAAAGTTGCCAACAAGCCAGAAAAATATCATAAGTACGACAAAAAGTAGCAAGAGCAGCGATTAAACAGGTAAATAATTGACGGCAACAGCAAAAATTTTCACACTGATCTGGGTTTTCATATATATGACGAAAATCATTGATAAATTCATTTAATTTATATATATTTATATATTTGTAAGTATCTATAATACGTGTGTATATATATAGTGGATTGGTGTCGCCGTTGCGTTATTTCGTTGTGCCCAAAAGAGATACGATATTCCCAGAAACGCATTTTCTAATTTAGACCGATTTCCGAGAAGTGACAGACAGCCAAGCAGCGAGCCAACAGCAGCAGCAGCTCAACAAGACCAACAACAATGCGGACACACACACACACCAATACACATTCATGCTCTCGCGTCAGTGCTGCGCACTTTTGGCGAGAAAAAACAGCCTTTTTTTTTGTAACATATGAGATACAGAAGAAAGAAATATAAATGAAGAGTGTATGAGTTATTTACAAATATCCATAATTCATAATATGTGAATTATCATGAGAAAGCAATATTTTCTATTGTTTTTTTACTGGGGATTAATGTACATAATAATTGGCTTAGGATCACGTAGGCAATTGTCGTTAAAAAAGCTACAAACATATTACATATTAATATGGTTTCTGATGGAACAGATAAACAACTAAACTTAATATGAAGAAAAAAGCCAAAAAAATTCAAGCCAGAATAAAGGCGAATGTGACAACACTGTTTCGCGCTCACACAGAGCGACTTAACAACATCAAAAGCAACAACAACACAATAGCCAAGCAGCATTTGTGGGCAACGGGAACGCGGCAAGTTGGCGGGTGCTGATGTTGGCAGCTGCTGCTGCTGCTATCGTTGTTGTTGTTGTTGCTGTAGTTGTTGTGGCGGCTATTGAATGAAATGCTGCTGCTACGGCTGCAAACATTTAACACCAAGCTGAAGCTGGCTTCTCACACACACACACACACACACAGAAAAAAGGCATGGCAGCTAGAGAGAGACGGAGAGAGACTTGAGTCAATTCGGCTGAAGCCATACTTCATACACGACGATATTTTTCGACGACTTACCCTTCACAAGAAAAGGTGTTATTAACTTTGTTGTAATGCATACACACACAGACACATACACACACATATATATAGACATACTCTCTGTGTGTGCACTTTTTTGATCATTCTTGGTAAAAGCTGGTTCTGACCAGCTTCTTCCGCTCATTTCCTTGAATTTATGTATTAAAACTTGAGTGCGTTGTTTCTTTTTAATAGCTTTTCATGTGAAACTGAAATTGTATGCAGTGAAAAAGCAAAAAAAAAAGGATAAGTGTAATTGGGGCGTTGTTTAATTGGCTTGTCGGGGCCCAAATAACTTTTATCCAAAATGCCAAATTGTGCTTCAATAATACACTTATACATATCGCGGATTTGTATTATGAGCATCTGAAATAAATGCAAAAAAAAACACTGAAACAAATTTTATTTTTGTTAAGTAAGCAACAATTTAGAAAGTACTTTAACACTTTTCATTTAATACTTAAAGATGGGTTATGTGTAAATGCTGTCAATACCTTATTAGGTATGGTTGTTTAACTTGAACATGTATTTTTTTCTGCTGACAAGCAAGCGGAAATGTCAAAAAAATATACATTTTCAGCATTATATTGTTGTCCATTAGTCATGAAAAAGAATAGCCGACTGTGTGAAAAATAAATACAAAAAAATACAATTTTTTTTAGACTTCCTTTAATTACTCCAATTTCAATTTGAGTTTTCGCGAAAATCTCGATTGTGAGTAAGTGCTTGGTGTACGCTATTTTTGCCATACTCTTTGTAGCTGAGAGATATCATAATCGCAGCCACGCATGAACACAATAAAGATTGCCCGTTCTCTCTCTCTCCCTCTTTATCTCTCTCACTTTCTCGGTATCGCTTCTCCCCATTGACTTACGCTCAGCTGTGGCTATTGTTATTACCTTCTATTGTATTAGTGTTTGTTATTCGATTTATGTGCAGATTTCGTGGAAATTTAATTTGATTTATGGGTGTGTGTGTGTGTTTGGGTTTTTATTTTTCTAATATCTGTGTGCCTTTCATTTGGCGCTCATTGTTAATTGTTCGCGTGAACTTGTTCAATTGAAACGCCGCAATGCCAAAAGTGAAATGTGTGCAAAACACTCAATTTTGTTAGCGTCATTTTATTCAATTGATTGTTTACTATTTGTATTTATAATTGTTTCTTCTCTAAATTGTGTAAGTCTTGACGGGGGACCTAGTTATACATCTTGATGTTATTGAAAAGGTGAAACAACGATATTGTTATTTGATTATAATATTTGTTTGCTTTGAGAAACCGGTTAATTATTGGACTTGTTTATTTGTTGGTTTCTTCACATTTGTTGTCTATTTTTAATTTTTTCGTTTTTAAATTTAATCTGTGTCACTTTTGTAAGATTTAAGTTAGAAGATTTCGCCCTAATCTAAATTTGCTTGACAGCGTTTGTCTAGTTACTTGGCCCACCCTTTGAACACTCCCCTTAAAGCCCCCTTAACCAACCTGTTCAGTTAAATTATCTAAGCCGCGTGTGTGTGCTTGTCTCTTTCTCTCTCTTGTCACTGTTCGCTTCGCTTCTCCTCCTTCTCTTGTCTGTTGTGCACATATTTGCGTTCGATTTCCATGGAAAACGAAGCGCTTTTGATTGTTCTCGGAATTATTTGTGCTTTCAACTTAACAGCGCTCTTTGTTGTGTGTGTATGTGATAAGCCTTGTATATGTGTGTGTTGATTCCCGTGAATTACTATCAAAGGCCGAACTCGTTAAAAATTGTGATTTTCATATGCAAAGTCATTGTACTAATAACTCTTGGTGCGATTGCTATATTTTTAGGTGATTACTTTTAAGAATGAACATAGTCCTAATATGAGCTGCAAGTCCCCTTAGGTAGATAACACACACATACATATACTCTATATATATATATATATGTTGAGTACAAGTAATTTAATTGTGCTGAGTATTTTTTAATTTGCTGATATTGTTTTGCCTATCAGCTTCCGGTCGAAGTCGTCTCAATCGTCGTAATCGCTATATTTATTAATTTAATCGTTGCCATTGTTGTTGTTGTTGCACAAATAAAAAATGCTGATTGACATTTGTGGAGTGCAGGAAAAGAAGGTAACTTCAAGAAATATTATACATTGCCTTATTTGGCGATTTGCAAGTGTTCTGTTTGTTTGAAACCTACCTCAATATGAGACAGAAATATATGCAGTTTTTAGGGATACGTTCTGATGGTAAATTGAATTTTTCTTCATATTGATTTGAAGGTTTTGAAGAGGTTTTGATTTTCAACATTTGAACAACATTTTTATTAAATGCAATGAGAAGCAGCACTACTATTATTTTGACCGCAACTGTATGAAGAAAATCATTTGACAATGATCGAATACATGTCCTATTGGACATTCTAATGTTATAAGAGTTAACATTAATCAAGAGAAGATAAAGATAAGCAATTAAAATGCCAATGTATCTGTGTTTGTAAAACATTAAGACAACATTTTATATCATATGCTTATCCAATGTTTCAGTAAAGACATATTTTTAATCACATGCTTTATCCACATTCCATCTTATTGCAGCCCATCTCTTTGAAGCGAGCTTAAAGCTCTGCTTTGTCTTTGTCTGTTTTCCAAGCAAGCAGCGTTCAGTTTTTCGTCTCTCATGTTCATAATTTGTAACTTACCATATAAGGCACACACACAAATTGCAAAACTTTTCAGGTCAGCAAGTGTGTGTGTTTTTATCTAACTTGTACCGAAACATCGGCCTACGCAGCAACCTTGACGTCGGTAGACCCCCTCTCCCTCGCAAATGGACTAAAAGTGAGCAAATTAAGTAGAAATTTTCGTTAGTGCTTTCGTTTAATCAGAAAACAACAACCACAAACTCCATGCGTATGTGTGTGTGTTGGTTTACTGCTGCATACCATTAAACAACTTCATGACTTCACCATCCGAAGTAGTAGCGTGTATGTGTGCATATGTGTGTGTACACATATACATTCCAAGAATGGCTTGTATACTTATATGCGCGTGTGTGTGTATTGTATTATGGTGGATTTATCATGAGAGCCTTTTCTACGAAATGTTTGCCACTTTTCACAGCTGTGTTAATCTTATAATGCGCCTTAATAATATTTTTATTGCAGTACACATTAACTTAATTTATAAAATACCATTGTACTTTGTACCCGTTGTCGTCGTAGATAAAATATTTACATATAAAATGTATCCATGTGTCGCTGATAACGACGCGACTGCTCAAAATTCGTGATAAAAATAAATGCAAAAAAAGGACAAGCATATATGCTCGCTATGGCCTGTAAAAATATGTCAACAAATTGCATTTGCTGCACTACTGAATACCCCTAGTACAGCGTTGTCAAAAAACGATAGTTAGGCTTGAATGGGAAAGCTCCTCGGAATTACCACATAATAATAAACACCTTGTGACACCTTGTTGTCTACGTAACGTTGCCACCAAATATTAATAGCCATATACTGTGTACGTGTGTATGTACATTCATATCTAAGGTATGCACAAATACATGCGTACTTATAAACAATGGTATCTAATGGGAATTTGATTTGATTATTTTTACTGTTTGACGCTGTGTTTACCTACGTCAATGAGAGATTTCTCTAGGTATTTCAATAGCAATGGCCAAATCTGAAGCATATCAGTCACGGCGAACCGCATGATAAGCACACACAGAGAGCGGCAGTGAGAGAGTGATAGCTATAGATTAAAATTGGCAAAAAAAAACTCGCCGTGGGTGAGATAGAGAGAGAGAAAAATTTCGTTGGAAATGTTAATTAAATTGGCATATAAATACCGAATTGCCATGAAAAAAGTTTATGTTCATCATACCACTATAATTTCGAGTGAAGCGCAATGAATGAAGGAGGAGCCGCAGCAAATATTTTTCGGCATGAGGAAGGGAGCACGGGGGCGAGCAAAATGAAAACGTAATAAATAATTCTCATTTTAATTTTCTTACGAAAAATATATCAAAATAAAAAACACTTTCTCAGGCATTTCTCGTGCATTGCACACCGTGTCGGCCGAACCTCCTTCCCCCCTCTGTTTCTCTCTCTCCACTGCCTTTCGTTCGTTGCGCTCCTTTGGCACTTTTGTGCTTTGTTGTTACTGTGCCCGCTTTGTGCTTTGCATGTGATTTTGTTTTCAAGCGAAGTTCATTTGCGAATTCCAAGTAACTGCAAAAAGCGAAAAAACGAAATGAACAACAGAAAAAAGAAGACTACGAAGACGAGGAGGAAAAAGAAGCCGGAGTCAACGAGAAGCAACGGCGGCAACCAAAAAGTAATTGAATTCGCTTTAAATCCTACGCCCGTCTGTCTGTCTCAAATCGTCTTTGTTGTCTCCCCACAGTCCCTCCCTCCCCTCCGCTGTCCCACACCCTCGTCCCAGTTGTGGTTTCTTCCCATTGGCTCATTGAAATTGACTTTGTCTTTTAAGTTCTCTGCGATGTTGCACTTGCTGCTGCCTTACTGACTATCCTCATCCCACTGTGCCTCGTTCTTCTTCTTATCGAGCAACTCATCCTCCTCCTGCTGTCCGCACTGACCGTAATTCTACTCACTTCATTTTGTTGTGACAGTTTCAGCGTAAAAACCTCAAATAGGCAGCAGCAGCAGCAGCCAGTGAGTAGCGTGTGTGCAAGGAGAGCGGCGATACTTTATTTTACCAATTCAAATGACCTTTTAAATACTTCCAGTGGGGCAGGGGGTTGAGGAGAATTATATAAAGTTTTAACGGGTGGAGAATTGCTTTTGCGACTTCACATTTAGTTTTGATGCTTTTTTTTTTGGTTTCATTTTATTTTTCATTTTTGCTATGCTGAATTGGAAAAGTTTTGTCATATTTTTCCTTACAACTTTTCAACTTGACTCTTGCTAATTTTGATCAGCAAATTTTGTACAATACATTTATTTTAGTTGTGCATTTTACAATACTAGGTTTATTTTTATGAAATATTTATTGTATCGTTTGTCACACTGATTAAATAAGCGATTTACAATGATTTTTTGTAATCTTTAAATTCTAAGTATCATCGGTGGTGAAATATTTACAAATGCTTATGAGTAAAAATTGGCCTTAATAATAGCTTTCCATCAACAAACGCGCCCCTTTCCCAAAAGAGGAGGAGCTTGCTGTTAAGCGTTTATCAACGTTTTTTTTTACCACGAACCAGTTATGTTTTCGATCATTATCTGTATTTGGATTTCTGATGAAATTTCGCATTGTCTGCAGCAAAAAAAAATGAAACGCCAGGCGGGCTGCAAAATGCCCGTTGGGAACTCGATAGACTGCTAGCTGCTGGGTAAACCAAGCTCGTGCCTTGCATATCGCCTCACACCTTGCTGTACAACAGTGAACCCCATTCTGTGACTCATGCCTACCTACCTACTTAGCTTTGTAGAACGCGCACTATTGTTGTTGTTGCTGCTGGGCTATGCGATTTTATCTGCCCTCTCCCTCCCTCACTCTGTGTTTATTTAAACTTCATGTTTCCATTGAAAGTTGGGTGCTTACGTTTTTGAAGACATGCGGGTCTGCTAAGCACACGACTGGATTTCATCATTGTCGTAAATATAGTCGTGTTCCAGTCTGTTCTCTCTCTGTGTGTGGGTGTGTGTGTGTGTGCTTGGGGCTTTTGTAAGAAATTATCAATACAAAACGTATGGTGTCATACGAATGTCGTATTCTGTACCTGATTCATTGATCGAGTGCGATTTAACGATCGTGCAAACTGAATGCATTGAGAAAGGTCGCTGCCATTTGTGTGTGTGTATTTGTATGTATGTTTGTGCAAGCAGTCACGTGCTGATGTCCATAGATGGCGCCACGGTGTTTAGTTAGCTAACGGTGCTTTTGTCTGTCATTCATTCAATTTGTATTTTCAGCTTATCGCTTGAAAGCATTTTAATTTTTTTGCATTTGCTTTTGCTTGCCGCTGCACACTGATTGAATTCTGGCTAAAAACGTTTTAATCTGCAAAAGCTTTTGGCTCTTTGTCACATTTCCGGGAAGTGAACTGTAAAGCTTCTCAGCCCCAAATGGATTTTCCATTTAAAGCTTGAATACTTCGAATGTTTTTTTTTAAATAAAATGTATATATTGTTAATAGCTTAATGTGGTCTATTTTGCAAAGTTAAAAGAAAGGGGACGGGGAAACATATGTGAAAATTCCGGGAAATCGTGTGCACGAGAAAGCCACAACTATGAATGTAGCAGCAACTACGCCGCAAAATGCTTAGAACTTGAGCTGTAGAACTTGGCAACCAATTAGCGATAGCAAAATGCTGATTTCTGTTGAAAATGCAATTAAATGATGTCAGAATTAGCTGATGATGATGAACTTTTCAAGGCTAGAATTAAACAGAGAGCTTCGCATAAAACACTTTTAAGCTTCATGTGAAAAACGATTTTAAAATAATGTTAGTTTTAATGTGCTATTAATAATGAAAATTGCCCATTATGACCATTATGAACATGAATTGTTATTTGCAATTCCGTTAGAATTACTTGTTTCGAAGCTAATAAAAAAAAGGCAAGCAACACGTGCAACTTTTTCATGATTGCATCACGAATTGTGCAATTGTCATTGCTTATCGCCAGATTGGTGATCTAATTGTTCCACGGAACTACCAACCATTATTATGACAAACTATTTTACACCCTGGCAACAATTTCAGCAGCTCCATTTTAACAGTTATTTTTTTTGGTCTTTTTTTTGTTTGTTAACTTAATCAAATGAGTCATTAGAGACGACGTCTGGGTCTGTGCGTGGCAAGTCATCCAAGTGGTGTTTGCCCTTGGCTCTGGATGCATGACGCATTATGCATTACCTAGAAATTTTGATAAATATCATCGATAAGGATTCCACATTGTTTCTTACTCAGCTACAACTACAAATACAAAGCGAAATAGTGATGAACAATATTTTCAATGAATCTCAAATTATCTTGAATTACTGTGTAGTATACTTGAATGCGACTCTCGAGTTGTGCAGGGTATTTTGCATACTGGCGTCTTCAATTACGAATGTCAATGATTTGTGAAATTGGCAACGCATATCAAAACTGACCCAGAAAATGAGTAATAGAAGAAGAGGAAAACAATAAGAAGTATTATTGAGAAAAAACGTGAGCGCATAGATTTCATTCTTGGTAGGGGGCGAGTGAGGGGTGGGGTGCAGCACTTCATGCCCTTGTCTAAATATAGCGCATATAGGGTAATAAAAAGAATGTGTGAGTGTGTGTGTTTGTGTGTGTGTGTGTGCGGGAGCCGATGCGTGGGATTACTATGTACGATGCCATTGTTTTTCAACTGGAAGGGGGTCTTTCATTCCTTGGAAGCATTAGCATCGCAGCATGAGTCAATTTTTAGGCGCTGGAGTTGTTACCAACTGCTCTGTTGTGTGTGTGTGCGTTGGCGTTGGCGTCAGCAAATGCAAATGGTGTGTGGTGTGAGTTGCTGGTGGGGAAGAGGAATGGAATTTATGTGGAAGTGCATTAAATTGCCCAATGACCGCAATGCAGGAATGTGATGGGGGTCCCTTTTTTACAACACACTCAATTTAAATTCGTCTTAAGTCGAGTAATTAAGTCAGCAGTAGCCAAGCCAAGCAGGCAGCTGCAGCATTTGCTGGGGGCGCGTTTGTTGCTGTAGGTCAAGACATTTCACACTCGCATGACAGTGTTGAGAATCGCGCGGATTGCTGTGGGAAAGTGCTCGAAAAGGGCATAGCTAATAAATCATATACGGAGCTCTACGAATTTTTTATAACAAATAAGCAAATTTAATCAATTCAGATTAATGCGTCAGTTATTTAAATTCACTCAGTACAAAAATACATTGCTTTTAATTGTCGTGTGCGATTGTTAATAAGTTTCCAGTGGAAACAATACGTAATGCTATTAAAAATAATCACATTAACATTAACTTTAGCAACAATAGCTAATAGCTAATACCAACGACTAAGTGGCCATGCTTTTGTCATCTGTTATATATTTATTGTAAGGAAACATTAATTAATAATTAAAATTTTCTCTTTAACTTGCAGTACGGATCGGAGTGACAAAGAGAGAGAGAGAGAGAGAAAGAGAGCTTTCAATGGGTCATCAATTGAGCAAGCAAAGTGTCGTCGTTGCCAGCAACAAAAGCAAAAGCACAGAGAATAACAAAAATCAAACATATTTGGAAGAGGAACAGGAACAGGAGCAACAATTGCCAGTTACTAGAATCAGTTTGCAAGGATTAACGCCTACAGCTGAGGAGGAGCAGGAGGAGGTGGAGAAGGTGTTGTCAGCCGAGGTGCGACAAATCATAATTAAAATAGAATTGGCTAAAATGGAGAATGGCAATGCTGGCAATGGGAGTGGGAGGAGTGAGGAACAGGAGCAGCAGCAGAAGCCACAACAACAATTGCCACTTGCTAAGGGAGGCGCCGCAATGTCTGCGGATACGCTCAATGCAAATGGGCAAATTGTGAATGTTGAAATGTTGACACTGGCTGAGGCAACGGGAGCGGCGTGTTCAGGTCCGATTCGAACTGCTGGCAGTTTAACGGAAGCGCCCGAACCGAACGAAAGACGACAGCAGCAACAACAACTCGTGAATAACAATTTCGCGGGAAGCGTTGCGTCGGCGTCGACTGCGGTCAAAATGCTACAATTGTACGATGACGTTGACGCCAACGCTGACAGCAACGCCGACGCCGATGCGAACGAAGACGATGAATCGGAAATGGAAGCAACGATGTTGTCGTCATTGCTGCGTCGGCGTCGCCCCAGCACCACCAGCAGCAGCATCAGCGCTAACGGTGCCGAAGGCGTCGATTATTGCGAGGTGCTCGAACTGCAGCCGCCAGTCAACGAAATGTTGTCGAGCGGAGCACAACGACGCGCACAAGGTAAGCAAGCAGCAGCAGATAAGCAAATATAGCAATTACGAATGCGAATTCTATGTGTGTGTGCGTGTGTGTGTATGTGTGAATATTCGGAATATATGTGTGAAAAAGAAGGGGTATAATAAAGTTGTGCAAATAAATGAATGTGACAAGCAGTAGCTGGCAGCAGACAGTTAAAGGATTAGCAGCAAAATCAGTGTTTGAAAGTGTGTCATAGTTTTTATAATGCCATATAGATAAATCAAGCAAATTGGGGGAAAAATTATATATGTGCATATTCTCAGAAGAATTTCAAAAGCAAAACAAAATATAATTTATATTATGCATGAAAGCAGAAAATTTTAAAAATTTTAATGTTTCTTGGAAAAACATGCTAAATTTAAATTTGTTAGTGTGGGGGGGATTAACAAAAAATTTGCTAAGTGGAAAACATGAAATAAAAATAAAATAGATATAGTGAAATAAGAAGAAATTGTTAATAAATTAAAAGGAAATTGTAAATAAATTAAAAAGAAACATTACTAATTAATTATATATAAATTTATTTTTTCTGCAGCGCCCAGCAGCAGTAGCAGCAACAATGGCAACAGCTGTTGCCGCAGCCGGAACAGCAAAGCGTTACCAGCACAAGGAGGAGCAGCAGCAGGAGGTGGAGGGGGAGAAGCGGGGGCAGCAGCGAGCACACCAAAGCGCCGCTGTTGCAAATGCAAATGTCGCGATGCATTGCGCGGCCTGCGCGGCATGCTCGAGTCCAGCAAGGACAAAAAGGACACACAAGCAGCAGCAGCTGCTGCAACTGTTACAACACCGTCGCGCAGCAAGACACGCCACAGCACCGTCGACAGACGGTCAACGCCGCCAACGCTAAGTGCCGCCAGCAGCAGCGCTGCAGCAGCGCAGCACCGTCAGCGTCAACGCAACTCGGTGGCAGTGGCAGAGGTCAGCCAATTGGCCATTTGGGCATCGCCCGTAATCATAAGGATCAGTTCGACACAGCCGCAGCAGCAACTGGTCGTGGAATCCGCCACAGCAGCAGTGGCACCCAATTGCGGATGCACGACGACGACGCCCCTGGTCACGTTGGGGGGCCACAATATACGAGTGGTGGATGCCGCCAACGTGTTGCCGCCGCAAGAACAATCCTCTACCGCCAACGCAACCGGCGGCGTCGCTATGGCCCCGTATGGTGCTGGGGTACGAGTGCATTCCCAGATTGATTTCATGCATTGTCTGGTGCCTGATCTGGAGCGGATCTGCAACAGCAGCTTCTACTGGGGCAAAATGGATCGGTATGAGGCGGAACGCTTGCTCGAGGGTAAACCTGAGGGCACATTCCTGTTGCGCGATTCCGCACAGGAGGATTTCCTCTTCTCTGTCACATTCCGCAAATACGGACGAACGCTGCACGCCCGCATCGAGCAGAGCGGCCACAAATTTAGGTGAGTCAATAGCACACACTCTCTCTCCCCTCTTCTCTCTCTCTCTCTCTCTCTCTCTCTCTCTCTCTCTCTCACTCTCACTCTCTTGGTGACACATACAGTTGCTATAAAAATAATAGCACCACTGCAACATTTTTTCTTAGAAATGAAAAAACAGTGCATTAGTCTTGCAATTTTTCTAAATGCCATCAAATTTAATTCTTTAATTTTAATTTTAATTCAATTTCAACAAGTTGAAAAAAATAAATAAGTTCTTTAAACTAACACATTTAAAAAATAAGTCACATTTGAAAACATTTGCCATGAGAGTGACGCTATTATTCTGTTCGCAGCTGTGCCTTAATTGGCACGTTAGGTTTTGATTAATCGTCAAATTCATGCTTATTAATGGGTATTGTCAGCTACTGTTTCCAGCCGAGAATGCAACTTGAAGCACAGGTGTCATTCAACTTAAATTAAGAATTATTTCGTGACTTTTTGACTAACTGCTGAAATTTGTCATCGTTTATTGCAGCTTTGATTGCCATGATCCTTGCGTGTTTGCTGCGCTAACTGTGACTGGTCTGCTGGAGCACTACAAGGATCCGTCGTGCGTGATGTTCTTTGAACCGTGTCTGACGCTGCCGTTGCATCGCCGTCAGACGTTCTCGCTGCAGCAGCTGGCACGTGCCACAATTGTCTCGAACACTACATACGATGGCGTCAGTCAGATGGAGCTGCCCGATCGCCTCAAGAGCTATCTGAAGGAGTATCATTACAAGCAGAAGTTGCGAGTCAAACACTGCAGCTTTGCGGCGCCCTACTATGCCAACATGTAGTCCGCGGGCACAGCGGCGACGGTGGCAGCAGCAACAGCAGCAACAGCAACAACAGCAACAACAACAGCTGCAGCAAGAAAAAAGCTGCTAGTTGCACAGGTGGTTGATGTAATGCCACCGCCACCGGCGGGCTTCTCCTACTATGAGGAGGCGGATGATGATGATGTGGATCTGGATGATGATGATGATGATGATGCGGTCAACATACGTGTCTCTTACGTGCAGCATGCAGCAGTCGTGGCACAGCTCAGGCAGTGTGGCACATCAACAACAGCTGCTACTGCCACTGCTGCTGCAAGTCGTCGTCATCAGCCGTTGCAGCAGCAACTGTTACGGCTGCCCAATCGCATGGCTGCCGCATTTGGTCGCATGTCCGCCAATCTCAATTGTTATCAGCCCGTCGCAGCGCCAGCCGCGTCGCGCAGCAGTTGTAACAAACGTGCCGCCTGATCCTGAAAAAACCAAAAACCAAAACAACAACTGCAACTTCAACTTCAACTATAACTAGACACAATTCCAGTGCGTCGTGCGTCGAAAGCAGCCCGCAAAAAGAAGAATGCGGAAAAATCAAGAACATAAAATTACAAATAAAATACAAATAATCCAAAATGTGTTTAGGAAATGCAAGTAGAGCATAAAGTTAACCATAAGTATTATAGAAATTCAAACTGAAAGATCCTCTGTCTCTAAATATGCATATATTCATGTTTATATATATATATGTATTAATATCCAAAATCGAACTCGCTGCGCATTTGTTAACAAACAATTACAAAACAGTTTTGAACAAGTATTTTAGTAATGCAATTTTAAATTGAATTGAATTTGTTAAAGTATTTTTATAATCTGTATATTGAATCATGCTATTTATTTAAATATTTTGTCATAATTGAATTAAATTATATATGTACATATGGAATCCCCTTTCCCACAGCCCCTCCCACAATTAGATATATATTTATCTAGATATTATATACAAATTAAAATAGCGTACAACTCTCATTAGCCAAATTGCAAGTTTGTAATATTGTTTAAAATTTATATTTATATATATATATATATACACACATATGTGTACATCAAATAGTATTTTATTTATTTATTCTAATTGTAAACCGTGTGGCTGCGCTTCAATAACTATATTTTAATTTTCAGATTGTGTGCTCTGATGCCAAGCAAATTGTAAATATGAAATACGATAAATAACCGTTAGTTCATATTCAAATACTCCTATTAGGTGGTTGCTGTTAATCGTAAATATTATTATTATAAATATACATACTAAATATGTAAACTATGCAGTTGTTTCAATACCTTAAACACATAATCACATATCGAAATGTTGTACAAGATGATGTTGCACATGAGAAACAAATAAATATAACAAAAACTATGTTCAACAAATAGAAATTTTAGTTGTGTATTCTTTGAAATTCCTTTTTGGACAAATATCCAATCATTTTCTAGCCGTGCTTGCAGCAAATATGTTTCCATTTTTATTCTTCTACTTCATTTATTACATAAAAACTCAAATTTTAAGCTAATTAAATTAGTTGAAAAATTTCAAATATGGTTGACATTCAAAATGCGCGCTTAATGAGTACCGAATATCAGATGTTATCTAACACTGCACACGATTAATCTTACGTGCCCGCGACTTATCGGTCGACCACCACAACCAATTGCCAGTCACAGGGAACAGCAGCTTACATTGCTGTCACACTCATTCCGTAGCATCTTGTTTTTGTTTAAACGAATTTAGTTTTAGTTTATTTTTATGCACACAAATAACAAGCAATAAATAAAATGTTGACGTTAACACGTTGTGCCTTGCTGCTGCTCTCGCTTGCCGTATGTGGTAAGCACTCATCTAAACCCAAAAGAGCTGCTCTGAGCAATTCTATTCTTGGGTGTGGCTGCCAACTGTTTACTAATTAAAAATTGTATTTTTACTGCGTTAATTGCGCACGAAAATAGGCAGCTGGGCCATACGCTGTTTCCAGTGCTCATCGGATCAGGATCGCAAGGGCTACGACAGTTGTGGTGCCTACAAGCGCTTCAATCGCACCGAGCACATTTCCATTGAGTGCAACAGCGATGAATCCCAAATGCCCGGATCCTTCTGCATGAAGGTCATCCAGCAAGGACCACGCGGCTTCATCTGTGCGTAGTTGGAGTATATTCATATAGAATAGTCTTTGAGTAATTATGTTATATTCCCAACTTACAGGGGATGGTCGCTGGCGTCAAGTGATTAGACGGTGTGCGTCCGTTTCGGACACCGGAGTCACTGGCGTCTGCAATTGGGGCGTCTACGAGAATGGCGTCTACTGGGAGGAGTGCTATTGCTCCAGCGATAGCTGCAATGCAGCCGGCAGTCTGCAAGCCATGCACAAATCACTACAAATGCTGCTCGGATTCGCCTTGATCGCGGGCACAGCGAAATTGATGCGCAGCTAGAAATAAAAATATCCCATTCCCAGCAAGAAATTTTAGCAAAACAAGTGCCTTCTTCAGCTGTTTGGAATCTTTAGTTATTAAGCGAATTTTACACATTCCGTTCAACTTTCCGTCCACAATTTGTATTTAATTTTAAGCTAAACATATGTACACCGAATCTCGCGACACATTTGTGCATTTTACAAACTCGAAATATATAAATATATATAGTATATATATATATATAGCAATTTAGATTTAATATTAAAATCTAATCTTTCTGTTCCGACAACAGCTTAAAGCCGCTCTCCGCCCAGCCACTGGTGGCATCTTTGGCCACCGCCGAGTAGATCATCGTGGAGCCATCGTCAAATTGTTTCATGGCCATATACGAGCTGCCCTCCTCCAGCCAAATATGTCTCTCATTCTCATCCGGCGATGGCGATTCAGATTTATTACCTCCTTTGCCATACTGCAAGGCACCGTCGGATTAGGCAAGAGAAATTCTATGCCCCGATTGTTAACTCACCCATTTCTCGTAGATTTCAAGCGGCTGATGCGTTTGCGTCCAGCGCAGCACTTGTAAATATAATTTAAGGAATTTGCGCACATTTTGCTTAACCTCCAACGAGTCCGATTTGTTGAAATTGGCCAGCTGCGCCAGTGTATTGGCACAAATGCTGCGATCCTTGGGACGGGCCAGTGTCTCTCCAATGCTGTATGCCACACGAATCAAGCACTCGAAATTCTCGTCCAGCACTTGACTTTGCGTCAACGTCTGCCTCCGCTTTTGATGTGGCATTTTGTTTAGAAGCTGTTTATGTGCAATTTATGTGTATAATTTGGAATGGGACATTTTTTTTGCATAGATATATATGAAATATAATGATAGGTGACATATCTGGCAATGGGTTATATATCGGGAAAAACAGGTTTCAGTTTTGATATATATTTGAATCGCAAAGTGATTTGTTTACGGGGCGCGGATGCCCAGGAGGGGTTAGGTAATAGATATTTGCTGAGGTTTTATGGAAGTTTGAAATTAGTTTTATATATAGTAATAATATTATATATATTAAAAGCGAAATCAAATCCATTTCAAAATCCATAAAAACACAATTCACAAAAATATATAAATATGTTTTTTTAAAATTTTGGTTTTATTTTATAACATTTATTTATGCAATTCTTTTTTAATTTATCTTCAATATGTATATGTTAATTGTACATTAACTTAACAGTTAATTAATTGTATAATTTGTTGCAAGTTTTATTTTCTTGTTGAATACGTAATGCCCAACTATTTTCTGAAAATTGCGCGCCTGTTAACAGTTTTATTTTAAAAATTCTACGCTATAATTCAAAAATTTCTTTTTATTTGATTTATTTATTTATTTTTATTTGTATTTTTTTAAATGTTTTTCTGCCATTACCAATTACACTAAAATCGACTCTTTGCTAACCTTATGTTGAATGTATACTGTATATACGAAGATTCTTATGATGAAATGGTTACATCAATTTTGACTAATTACTATTAAACCGAAATGCAAACAAAGTTTTGTGATTGAGTGCCATATAGAAATAGGAATTTGATTTTTGGTTTCTTTTAATATTATTTTGTTTTTGCTCGGTGCATGAGAGAAATAAAAGAATAAATATGACTAAACCCTAGGACACAACTCTATGAGCCAAGTGCCAAATGACGTTCTACAAGATTTAACTGGCCCCTGGCCAGCAAATCTTCCAAATATACCTTCACAATCCGAACGAAGTGAAAAAAATTTGCTCAATGTTTTTTTTTGCGCTTGATGAGAATGAAATCGAGAAATGTTTTGAGAACCTAATTTAATACTGGGGGCGTATGTTTAAGAAGCCAAACAGAAAGGCAATCATCTGAGGAATTAGGATGCACGGCGAATGCGTTTATACGTCGCTTAGATCGTGATCAAGAAGTTGATTGAAAAACAACGTAAATGATTATTAAAGTTAATATAAAAAAAAACCACACAAGAAATAAGCACAGAGTGCTCGAAAAGTATCATAAGATAGAGTATACAATAAAAATATTTAAAAATATGAAATCAATGTTTAAAATTTGATAAATTTAAGTCTAAGTTGCACAACTAGCGCATCGTTGGGGTGTTTCTACAGTGATCGCTTAGAAATTGATTCGAAATTCATACAATAAATTGCTACAAATTTTCTATAATACAGTAAAACAAAAGTGTTTTTTGACAGTTGTTGAGGCGTTCTAATTATCGAGCGATCACTGTATAGTTTATCACGAATCTTTGCCACGCATAAGCGCACTGCGCAGCTCATCAATTTTGAGACAGACAGACAGGCAGACAGACAGACAGAGACACAAGAAACACACAAACATTAAGACTAGTTTAAACATTAAGCGATTTACTGTTGTCGGCTTCCTTCCGATTTGTTGTTGTGGTTGTTTTGTTGTTGTTTGTTGTTGTTGTTGTTTGTTGTTGTTGTTGTTTGTTGCTGTGTTGTTCCTTAGACTGTGTAAATGAAATCACAAATGCAAAGCAGACAAAGCGACAGCTGCACAGCAATCGATTTTTAGTTATCCAAGCTAGACCACAATGGGAGTGCGGCCATCCAATGTTTTGCTATCCGTCAGCGTTGAGGATAATGAGCAGGATGTGTTGTTGTTATTATTGTTATTATGACTGCTGCTGTGCTCATCCTCCGGTTCATTACTGCTGTTGTTGTTGTTGTTGTTGTTATAATGTGCATGCCCCGGCGGTGCATGCATCTGCACTTGCTCCGTTATGGTCAGCGGTTCAGTGCAACCAGACTGCGGTGACTCGAGGCGCTGGCCACCACAGGGATGAGCTGGAGATGGCGTGTGTATGGCATACAAACAGCTGCTCGATGTGGATGACATTGAGCCACTGCTGGGCGTTAACAGTGTCGGCGGTGGCGGTGGCACTGGCAGCTCCATCTCCTCTTCCTCCTGCAGCGGCAGCGGTGAATTGAGCTGTGTGACCAGTGTTTCCTCCTCGCTGCTGGTCAACTCGTTCATCTCCGCAACGGTGCGATGTATGCGTATGTGTTGCACATCCGCATCATCCTCGTTGAGCTCATAGTACAACTGCAAGCTGTCGTTCACAATGGGCGCAAAGAAGCGACGAAATTGCCGTAATAAATCCGCCTCCAGCTGCTGCGACTCCTCATCCTCATACTCCCGCTTTAACTGCTCCTCCCTCGCTCGCTCGTCATGGTCTTCCTCTGCCGATTGTTGGCTGAAACTAAAATCAATTGCATCGTCGTCTACAACCCCTCCAAGTCCATCAACAACATTTATTGAGCAATCTTTAACACTTCGTTGACCCCGTCAGACTTTACCCTTCGGCGATTTGCATTTCGATGGCGTCGCATTGCCGGCAACACTGTGAAAACAAAACACAATTACAACATTTAATACAATTATAAAGGGATGTCCTGTGTTCATATCCTGACAGGGGGTAATATTATTTGATCACACACATAATCTCAATTGGGTGAATAAGCTGGTCTCTCAGTAAAGCTATATTTGAAAATAACTACAGGCAATTTATAAGATCGGAACATATGCATTGATATATCTCTGTAAGGATATATTATAATATAATACATAAGGAAACTGCTATCTGGAACTTGTGAAGTAACCTTGCCAGACGTGCATCCTTAATAATCTGACTACTATGAAATGGGAAAATGCTAAAGTTGAGTTGCATGGAAAGGTTTTCCAAGTCTTGGATCAACAATGCAAGTCGTATATGGCCCATTTATGTGCAAGGATATTTTGACTGTACTCTTTATTGGTTAGTTACCCGCTGGCTTCGTCCTTGCCGGTTTGCGTTTGTGCCGTGGAAACAGTGCTCTTGCTGTAGGGCGCCTGGAATGAGGTCGATGTGATGGTGAAATAGCCACCAGGTTTTGGCTTTAGATGCCGATTGTTCATCTGCATGTGAACAGTCTTCATGAACTCGATTTGATGTGCCAGCTTTTGGATTTGCTCCTGCACAAAACCATTATATTCAGTTAGCTGTAGTATATATATATATATGTATATCTGATTAGTGCATACCTTGAGTTCCTCATTCTCCTGATATAGATCGGGCGACTCCTCGGGCACCAGGCCGATACCGTTGAGGGAAAAGGATGCGGTTATGCTGCGCACCTTGGCCTTCTGATCCCATTTATCGCCCTGACCCTTGAAGACCCGCGCTATCTTCGGTCCAAAGACCAACGCAATGGTCGTCGTCGTGGACAGTTGGGTGCGCACAAAGCCCAACATGTATTTGTAATCGGGTCCAGCATGCGGAAAAAGCATTACGCTATTTTTTTTGTTTTGTTTTACGGGTGGAAAGTAAAGGAAACAAATTACAATTTGTTAAAGACTTGGGGGAACTCTGTGTTGTAATTTGCGAGTCATGTTTGCCAGTTTAGCCCATAAATTTCATTGGTTTCACATCATCATGTTGTGCAACTTGTGCAAATAACTAACAAAATAGCTGGCAACAAATAACCCATAAAATAAAAATTACGACCTACGACAAAAACTAAACCGAAATGCCAGCAGTAACATCAAAAAGTCGCAACAAGTTGAGGAGTTGTGTTAGGAAAGCGGAGTTTAAGGACAAATTGCATTAATTATCAAGGCACTTGAAAGGATTTCAATTTGGTTGGCGGCAACGTGCCCTGAAGCCGGAAGCCCACACTCAACGCGAACTTGGCAAAGAAATCCGTGGAATGTCGATTGTAAACAAAATGCGGAAAGCAAGCAAACAAACAGACAGGCGGACAGACTGACAGGCAGGCAGGCATAGACGGACGGACAGACAAGGACAAAGCACAGCATGTCCTTGCAGGCCGACAAAAAGGATTACAACGGAGACGAGCGCGCACACAAAACAAAAGAATTTAATTAAAACGCAACGTGGAGGCGGCTGCTCCTCTTGGAATTGTGGGCGTGGCCACAGCATACGCTTTAATGAACACGACGTGCCCGAGCATGCGTGTGTGTGCGTGTGTGGATGAATAAATTCCATGTGGCATATGCATATGGATATTTGCGGCAACATCATCTTGATATTTGCAACACTTACTGAAATGCCACCATGGCAATGTTCACAATGGCTATGTTGTAGATGGCATACGAGATCAGGCGTGCCTCATTGTACAGACTCTCTGCATTGCGCACATTGTAGCAGACCCGTATGCCCCAGGCCAGGAACAGCACCTCGCCAATGGCCAAACTATGATCCCACCAGTTGTACGAGCATTGCTTGAATTTTAGATGATTCTGATCGTAGATCTGTAGGAGAAAGTTAGAAGCAAATTGGAATGGCATAATATGGTGCATATAAGAAAGAAGAATTGAAAGTAGTATTTGAAGTTAATACTGTGCTAAGAAAAGGATTTGAAATAACATAAAATTCAAATTATAAGCTTGTGCCACTTACCACCTCCGCGATGGGCGTGGCCGAAATAGTCCATGTGCCCAGATAGATGAGCATTACGAGCAGTATGGGAACCATCCACTGCAGCAGCTGCTGATCGTTCAACTTGATCTTATGGGCCGACTTTACGCGATACGTCAAGGATACGCTGCACGCGATAATAACGTTTATATAGTGAAAGTAAGTGGGTGAAAGTTAGTTGACTCACCGCCAGGTCTTCATCAGCAGCGAGGTGTACGTAATGCAGAAGCCCATGTGACGTGTCCACTTTGTGGCAATGCACCAGCCGGAGTCGAGCAACGGGAAAATGGCAACCATCTGTAAAATGCGTAAAAGCAATTTGTTTTAATCTATGACGACTCTGTCTCTCTCTCTCTTTCTCGCTCTCTCTCTCTCTCTCTCTCTCTCTCTCTCTTAAATGCACTCAAGTCTCTGCAAAGCGATTAAGAAGGACTCAATCCCTGTGGTTGTAAAGTAGCAGTCGTTAAGTTGACAGCGGACATGCCCCAAAAGAAGTTGACAGTTGGAATGGGAGGCCAAAATCGTTCGCAGCCAGACACATTTAATATGAATCGAAAATGGATTTTGAATAAATAATGACTCAACTAAAGTGTCTCAAAGGTGTGGCTAATAAATAAATTCTTATTTTGTAGATTTCATAGATTTCATTTTCTATAGCCACTTTCCAAAATATTAATTTGATGCTTGCATAAATATAATCTCAGATGTTCCCTTGATTTCTACACAACAAATTTACATTTCTCATTTTGAATATAATTATTTTTGTGTATAGATTTGGATTAGTTTTCCAAAAAAAAAAAACACATTTATCCACTCTTTGGCAATTGTATTACATTTCTTTATTATAATTATCTTTCAAAATTTTTCCACTGATGCACTGCATCCATTCTTAGGCAGAGTTTTGATTGTCAATATTTGTGTTTTGCTTCATTTTCTTATTGTTTTCATCTCCATTTTCATTGTCAATTGGATGTGATTTGCCGGGCGTCAAGCATTGATTACAATCCTCCATGCCCGCCGTATAATCCTCAATCTGAATGGTGGTCTCAAAGAAATTGTAACGCTTGTGAATCAATGTTGTTGCCTGATCCAATATGAGCTGCGGATCAGCATCTTTACCGATGGCCAGATGAGCGGCAAGCGCCACCTTATTAATGCTCAACGCCCAGATCCGTAAATTGTGAACGTGCTCAACACCCTGAATGCTGAGAAATGTTCGCTGCACCTCACCATAGTCCATATAGTCGGGGGTAGCTTCCATGAGCACCATCAGGACATCGCGCAGTATGCGAAACGTGACCAGGAGCACAATAAACGAGAAGACGAACGTGCAGATGGAATCGACAAATGACCATTCGGGCTTAAAGACGATCACGCAAGCGGCCACAAAGACGCCAATACTTTGAATAATATCGCCAATGACATGAACTATGGCCGCCCTCACATTGATGTTATCCTGCCGTGCATGGGCATACTGAGAGACCGAAGTGGGCATCAATTGTGGCTCCCCGGGAGTGACACTCAAAGCACTCGACTTGGACGTGCTCGCTGGCACAGGAAAACGAGGCTGTCGCTGTGCTTGGCCCGCATCATGGGAATGCCCGTGGGTCAACTGAAGGGCCATAACGAGATTGGCAAGAATGGCCAATCCGGATGTGATCAACATGATCCTTGCATCCACATCGTGCTGATGGCTGATGAGTCGCTCTACTGCCAGCCAGACGAGTATGCCCGTTATCACCCAGATGAAGTAGACGGATATCATGGCGCCAATCACCTCGGCACGATACCAGCCAAAATTCATGCGTTGCGTCGACGGACGAGCGCTCAGATACAGAGCAAATAGTGAGATCAGGAAGCTAGCAAGATCCGTCAGAAGGTGGGCGGCATCTGTGGCAATAGCCAGACTGCGTGACAATATTCCACCGATTATCTCACAGATCATGAAGCACAGGCACAATACGCTGGCCACAATCAATTTCCGTTTGGCCATCTTATCCACACCTTCGCCATGTCGTTCAAAGTGGCAGTGATCCCGATAGATGGTAGTTATGTGCGATCGTTTGCCCACAATGGTCAGTGTGCGCATCGATTCGGAGCGTTCCAGGTGGTTCTTATCCTCATCCGGCTCAACTTTACTTTTCTGGGGCGGTACAGCAATCACCTCGTTGGACATGCGATTGCTATCTTCCAGTGGATGAACCAAGCCACTAGTTACCAATCCTGGAACAGTTACAGCCGTTTCACTAACTAAACCAGCTGCATTTGCATTCTTCGTTTCAGCTTCGGCACTTTCGGGTGGATCGCTAAAAAAATAGCGCATAATATTATTTGTCAAGGAATTTCTCACACTGCCGTTTTCAGCATCTTCCTCGTGGGAAGCGGAAATTGAAGCAGCTTTAAAAACCGGGCTAGTTGACTTGGCCGAGACTGCCTTGCGCAAAACAGAAGCTGCTGCCTTGGAGGCTCGTGTGCTCACATCCCTCGAGCTGCTTGCCGACATGGAACCCTCTTCAGTTGAATCTGGTGACCCAGTTAAGGGTCGGGTAAATATTGGTGACTCACTAGTGATTGGTGTAACGCTGGAGCTAGAGCTAGGCGAGATTAGGGTAGCCTTTGCTGGTGACGACCTAAGCATAGTCCACGGAGAAGGTACTTCTGCATACACTAGCTCATCAGGATTAGCTGAATGGGGAGACAAGCCATCAGTCATTGCTGCAGTTGCACTTGGGACTGGGCTAGCTTGACTGAACCAAGGATGATCACTAACAAAGTATCCTGGTGGGTGTGTTGTAACAGTTGTTGTCTCTTCAATCACAGGATCATAAGCTGCTTGCTGAGGTCCTTTTGGACTGCTGAAATGCATTGCACCTGGTATTGCTTCCCTAGCTGGACTGATATTTCTTATTGCCGATGGTCGTTTAAGCTCGACAGGAGTTTTCGGAGCTGCCTTTGTGCCTAATTCCACAGCAGCCGGCAGCTTTTGCGCTGATCGGGCTTGGCCAAAGAAGGGCAGATTATCAGCAATTGGTGTGATCATATCCTCACTAGGCGGCTGTCCATGCTCCGCCTCAGAGTTGAGTGGATTTCGATATGGCACCTTCACAATATTTATGATGCCCGATTGTTGTGAGTTCCTCGACTGATGTTTCGGTGTGTGTTTAAACTTCTGATTCACCCTATGCTCCTCACTTTGATGTGTTGATGTTGCCATATCGAAGCTGGTGAATGGATGTTTTCTTGGCGGTTGCAACCTGGACAGTTTTTTGGCTTGAATGTTCGATTTCGGCTTGGATGCAGCTATAATGCGCTGCATTTTATCTTGATGTTCAGGTGTTATTGGCGTAGATAGAAAATTGGCAGATTGTGATAATTTCTCGGTCGTCTCCGATCTTTTCAGCCTTTCGGCCCAGGTTTCGGATTGCATTCGATTAGATTCCTCTGTTTCTGACTGCTGTGTGGTGCTATTTTCCACTGGTTGAGATTGCTTCTTGGTCTCCACCGTTTTATTTTCCTTGAGCCTATCGCTCCAACTCTGCAACTGTTTCAGTGTTTCATCGGATTCTTTCTTCGTCAGCCTAACACCATAATTTAGTGACTGTTTCGGAGCTTCATCGATTGCCTTCCTCTTCAGCTTATCACTCAAAGTCTGTGGCTTCCTTGGCTTTTCCTTCTTCTTCGGATTATTCCATTTATCATCCTTGTTGTTGTTTAGCGTTGTGAGCTCGAATTGACTTGCCGAATTGGCTACAGTCTTGTTCCACTTTTGTTGCCTTTCCGTTGGGTGGTTTTGCAGTCTTTCCCCTAAGTTTCCTTGCTCAACCCGATTGCATATAGGCGGTGCATTATCCTCTTCTGGTTCGATATCTGGTATTTTAACCATTTCCCGCAATGCTTCCAGCAGGGCAGCTTCGTCTTCACTCTCCTCTTCGATGACGCTGGGCTGGCACAAATCATCGCCACATTTCGATTTTCGTTTATCATCGGTCATTTTACAGATTTTATGCGCCTTTATTTCAAACATAAACTTTGATTAGAAAATCAGTTACATTTATTCAGTACGATGATACACGCTTGAAACTCTCAAAGCTGTCGTTAGCTCCTTGTGTTTGCTGTTAAAAAACCTCTTAACCCGTTTGTTGTTCTTGTCGTTTATCCAACTCTTAAGTTGGCCATTGTTTTCTCGGCTTTTATGTGGCCGGTGGGGTTTCCATTGTCTCGTCTGGCTAATGTTGACAGCATAATTGTAAACAATATGACAGAAAGCTTAAAACAACTGCTAAAATACTCTACATTAAAAGGGATTTGGATTAAGTAAGTGGGATATTTAAATATCAAGTGAATGCAAACTGTTATTGAGAGTTAAGATTGATATTAACAGAGGTGCTTAAGCTAAAATTATAAATACAATTGATATTGTGTAAGGAATTTATAACAATTAATTTAGAATAATTGTTACTTCACTGTAATATTTTCACTGCATTATAATCTTTCAACTTGTAGTCTAAAGTAAAAGAGTTTTATATTTTCAGCAGTAACAAACTGATTTACGAAAGTTGGTATGCCGAAGCAGCAGCAAGTTACTAAAAGCCGCATTTAAAAACGCATAAGTAGGAGTTTTATGTACTACGAGCTCGGGTCGGTGATTGGGGGGACTTTGCAACATGTGGGTCAATTGTAAATGAGACCTTTTGTCACATTAGCAACCACTACCGCTGCCATTTGCCTTTGTCCTCTCATTCACTCGTAATGGTCTTTTTGTGTCGCAGGCACTTTTAATGGGTTAAGTTGTTGCCGGCGGAGTAGTGTTGAAACAGAGAGAGAGAGAGAGAGAAATTGTTAGAGAGAAGGGTTAACAACACTCACCTCCAGATACATGATAGCACATCCAATGAGAGTGATCATCAGAAATATGGGACTGGCCACCTTAAAGACTTTAACGCGACGATGACGAAACAGGTAACATAATAGCACAAATGTGCCGCAGGCGCAACCAATTGAAATTGTCAGCAGGGATATTCTACGAAAGATACAATACAAATATAATATATAATGGACAGCAACGTAGTTTGCCCAGACGCACCTGAAGGGCCAATGATAGTTGGCCAGACAAGGCTCGGGCCCGGTGCAGGTGTCACAGCCGGCGGCGCATGGCAAACATTTGAATACGTCCGTATAGTAATTGCTTATATTGTCCTGATGCTCCTGCCAGGCAATCTCCATAATGGTGCCATTGAAGCCATCCGGATGCCGCAGCGAATAAAAGCCATGTTTGCACAGACACTGATACGCTCCACGTGACCAACTGCTGCTGGACATCGATGCCAATATCTTTCCACTGCTTATTGTCGGCGCCTCCGCGCTGGGCTGACGATAGTCGCACTGCAGTCAAAAAGAATAACAAAATAAATAAATTAAATTATTTAAAATAAACTAAATTAAATTCATTAAAGAACTGCTTAACTTTGGTATGACAAATGGAAAATTAAATATTCTTACATCTTATCAGTCTGTCAGTGCTATAGTTACCATTAAAACTACTTATAAAGAAATCTAAAGAAGTCAGTCGTTGGAAAATGTCCCAAATTTCTAGGAGTATAATGAAAATCAGGAAAAAATGATAGGGTTTAATTATGTCTTTCGCTTTCGAAAATAAACATGTATCATCAAAAAATAAATAACAAAAAACTTTTAATAAATAGTTTTGTTATGAGCCTTATATCTGAAAAGCTCTTATAGCATTAAAAGCTATATATGAACTATAATTAATAGTGGTAAAGATTAAAGCATTATCTGAATGTGGATTATACATTGTTCCTACTACGAGTCAGCAGTTCAAATTGTTAAGCAATAAATTATAAACTAAAATAATCCTTTTTAAGTTTCATATATTTTCATTTTCATGTGTGTAGGAACGGAATATGCTGATGCTGACTATGAATATATATGTACTATATATGTATGTGCTCTATGCTCTTTTTACGGCAGTCTTCTTTAATGCCCCCTCTACAAAATAACCTCTTTAAGAAGTGTTTTAATCGAGTGCTCCACACTTACCACCATGGAGGCGCGGTGGCATTTGTGTGAGCTGTGAAAAGACTGCAAATCATTTATGGTATCCACATCATTATTAATTGCAGTGACTGTGGAGCGTCGCGTCTGTTGCCTCTGGCGCAGCAACAGCTGCTGGCTGCTGAAGCGATAAGGTGTCGCATCGCACTGATTGACGCGCAGCGTGGTCACATCGATGTCAACGCTGATGAAGCCGCGCAATCCATGCCGACCACTGGGCGGTATGGCGATGCTGTACGAGACGAGCCACTTGCTCAGCGCACAGGAGAAGTACGGGTATGTCCACCAGCCCTTGTAATAGTTATTCGGCGGGCTGGGCGCAAACTTTGGTGAACGCAATGATGGTGTGCTGCTCTCGTCCTCAAACCTGCAAAACCCAAAATAAAAAATAACAAAAAAATAATGTAAATATTGCCATTAAAAACATTGCAGTCGGATGTAACCGACTACACAAATACTCTAATATCAAAGCAAAACCTAAAATCTAAGAACAGGTGAATCATGACTTCAATGGTTCTTAGAGAAGATGAGAGATGATTATCCTACAAGTTTAATTAGATAAATTGATCAATTACTATTATTATTATTAATTATAAAGTGTATTAGTAAACTATTGTGAAGCAAAGCTTTATTGATCATAGTTTGGAGTTTCTTTTCAAAATTCATTTAAGAATTTAATAAAAATGAATCGGATTTTTCAAAGTATAACTATATTTCAAGTTTCAGATCGTTAGCTTTAATAGCAATGAAAACAGACGGACATTACACGTGGATTTTGAATATACCCTGCTACCCTTGGGATAAGTGTATAAACAAGTTCTGCAGAAGTTCTCTTGTAATTAAGGCTGTTACGCGCTCAGTTGCTGTCCTTACCAGGGATAACTGGGTGCAGGCTTTTTGCCAATTTGCAGGCCATCCTCCTCGTAGCGCTGCGTCTCTCCAAGTTTATCGTGGCCGTTCTTTACCCACCAGACATAGGACTGGACCGCACCGTTGGTTAAGTTCAAAGCTAAAATGCGTGCACCATTTATGTACTCATCGGTGAGCAAGCCCTTGGCCAGCGCATCCGAGAGACCTATAAAAAATATATATAGTATATGTATGTACATATATATAGTTTACTCCAAAATTAAATGTGTGTACACAAATCGAGAGAATGTAGGTCAGCGTGCAGGTGAAAGCAACTTATTTAATAATTACGTGCTGCAAAAAAATGTCGGAAATTAAATGGAAAACGAAATGCGAGACACGGCCGGATATCAAACAGACAACTGAGAAAATAAATACCCATTCAATTTTAATTTTTAATGTTTAATTGGTTAGCCAGTCACTTTGCATATCATTTATTCATCTGACGCAGTAATTGTTGATATATGTTCTTGCAGCCTACAGGTGCATATATAATTAATTATCGCTGTATTTACACAGTTTTCACTCCGCTGCAGCAAATTTTCTTTTCCGCCTTGCACTCGAGTCGAAGTGCGACTCCTGCTTTTTGCTATTTGCCACTTAAGCAAATTTGGTATATTAATTATTATTAATTTGACATAAATTGCCCCAACAAATCAAAGTTGTCTGCAGCATAAAGTGGCATTCGTTCATTGCATGCATTATCGATAAGAATTTTCATAATTGAAGATCAACAATAATAGAACAAATCTGCAAATTGACAGTCGCCCAAACAAAAGTTTCTTTATTTTATATATTTTTAAATTGTGCAGCACGTTTTTAGCCAAAGCCAGTGGTGACAATAACTGTTAATAACGACAATTAAGCGTTTAAACCCAATTAGAGGCCAGCTGCCTGTGAGAATGCGTGTTTGTTGTGTGCTTGTTTTTTATTGTATTTCATCATAACAAATAAATAGATTTATTTGCACAAAAACATACAAACACCCACACCCACACACACACACACAAATATGCACAAGTAGGTACATAAATTTAAAGTTCTCGCACCGTTTGCAGCGCTGTGGCAAATACGGTCCAGTTAAATTGCGCAGATTAAAAATTTGCTAGCACATTTAATTCAGGCGCAGCTGTCATTGGCGACCTTGAAATCGCTTCTTTTTTTTTCCTTTGGCAAAGTGCCACAAAGAGAATGCAAGTGCTTTTTTTACCCTTGGTGGATAAAAAAAAAAAATGAAAACATGAATGAAAACGTCAGCTCCGGCAACAATGATTAATATGCGCGACGGGTGCCAGCTATAACCGCACCCACGCCATACACACCACCCAGCCCCTTGTGGGCTGTGCCTGTCAAAAGTTAATATTTTTTTTGTGCCACACTCGGCTAAGCGGCCACATTTCTGTTCGGCTTGCCACGCAGCGAGAGGAGCGTAGGGAGCCGAGGGACTAAAGCAACAACTGTTTGCAAAGTAAACTTATTTAAATTCGATTAGCGCAACTTCCGTGGCAATTTCTTTCTTATGCTTTCTCTTTGAAAGGGTTATATTCATTCATGGCAGGAAATGTGCAATGCTAGTTCTAGATTGTATTCGAAATTTAAACTTTTAATGCGCATTTTGCTATATCTGTTTGCAAAGCTAATGTTGGTTTAAGTACTTTAAGACCTGTCATACTTTAAGATATCTTAAACAAACTGCAACAAATGACTTTATCTTATTATTATTATTTTGTCACATTATTTAATCATATTATAGCGACCGTTTAGAAGTCTAATTTAAGTTTTTCATTTAGCTTTGTACTATCTGATGTTTTAAGGATGGGATTACATATCGGATGAAATGTGTCTTGGGAGCAATTTGATTTATTGAAGGGTCTTTAAGTTTCGTCCCTCCCAAGATTGCTTTTCTTTTCACATTTTATATATAATTCATTAGTATGTGTAATGTTTGCCAACTTTTGCTCCAAGCTATTTTAGAGTTGTTTTTGTTTTGTGGCAGGCATAAAGAAAATACGTAGAAGGCAGCAACATCAGCAGCAGCAGCAGTAGCTAATGTGGCAAGTTGGTTTTTGGGCGTTGAAGCAAAATGGCATCGAAGAGGTCCAATGGGGCAACCGTGAAGGGCTGTCGTCACATACCAAATACACACAAGTCACACTGCGTCAAAGTGTTGCCACAAGCTCAAACATTTGCCACTATACGGCTGACGGCTGTGAATGTCTTTAACTGAATGGCAGGTTGGGTCTGTCAAACCGAAGGGTGGCTAAGAGGCTGGAACCTTATGGTAAACAACATTAGCCAAGGCCTGTCACTCCGTTTAGATGCTCACCTAACAAACACACACGCATATCGTTATTGTGTATGTACACAGAGAAAAAAAAAATGCTAAGTTGAATCAAAGCTTTCTTAATACAGTATTTCCATTCGTTTGCAATTTAAAATTAAATATTTAAGGATTTACCTTGAAAGAAGCAAACTGTTTGTAAAATTAGTAAACATATCTTATGAAATTCTTATTTTTTAGTGTAACAATTCTCCTCAAAACGATTAACTCGAATAATAATTAAAGTAAATTTCGTAATTTACTATTTTGACTTTAGTTTAGGTATAGAGTACGTTCTCGATATATATATATATTTGTTTTAGTGTATGTTGTAGTCATGTTTCTCATTCATCATCTGCGTGCGATTTCTTGCACTCGGCTCACATCATCAATCTTTTCGGGATCCCCAGCTAAGGAATTTATGGCCATCGACGAGGAGGGTGCTCTGCGTAGGTGTGTTTGTCTCTTGCAAGTGCTTTTTGTGTAGATGTCAGAAATGAACAGGCGCAACTTGCACAATTGTAGCCAATTTGTTTTTTTTTTTCGTTGAAAGGGGCTACTACTATGCAAAATTGGCATTTATTTAACACACACACAGGCATGGTTTATATATACACATACGTATGTGTGTGGGTGTGTGGGAGTATTTATGCAGGTGTTTGTTCTGTTTTTATGGCTGTTGACTTTTTATGTGTCTGCTGCTCTTGTTGTGTAATTAAATTTGCCAGAGACTCGGTTAAACCAAAAGCCATTTGACTCGTGCCACAATGTCAGTTGTTTTTTGCGGAATTTCACTGGACTGTGTATATGAAACGTTCGTTTGTTTCACAACTCTTAATAGCATAATAAAATGGATATATTTGACAACAGGGAAATAATAATAACAAATATTTGTACATATTTTTCATATATATTAAAATTATGTCACTCGAAATACAAATTCTGGCAGATGAAAATGTTACATTGCACTGCGTATTTTGTGATATATTAGGCTCAGTGTCAAAGAAAAAAAGTAATTGCCTGCCATAAACTAATTATTCATTATTTTTCAAAAATGTATTTAGTGGAAACTTTAATGCATATTTCTATCTACCATCTACCCTCATTATGTTGTATACACATGTCGGTATATAAAAAGTTTGCTGTCTAACATGTGTGTGTGTGTCGATGTACAACGATGCGTATGCGTGTTGTTCACACAACAATTGCCAACTGATTTAATGGAAATCAGCCTACGTTCGCTTGCTTATCATGTAACAACAGCATGATGGGGTCATATTAAGCACTGCGCAAATCAGAGATGCAAACAATTCGAATCTGACAAATAGCAACGCACAACTTTAAATTAAAATTACGAAATACGATGTAATGTGGGTAAAAACTCTGCTGCATGCAAGTGGATGATGAAGGAGACGGCGGTGCCAGGATGTTTTTGATGTGCCACAAGTGCGTCGTTGTCAACCCCATTGGCAGGCGACACGCTGTCATGCCGAGCGCCTCAGCGCAACTATATCCAAGTCCAACCCCTTCCCCCAAACCCGCAAAACCCAAAGTCGCAATCCACAAACCGGTCCCAGTCAAGGGAAGAACAGGAGTCTTGGCAGCAAACGGAGCCAGTGCCAGCAGTGTTTCGTGTATATGTGGATGCACAGAGAGAAAAAAAACATTCTTGATATTAAATCAGTTCACTTAAAATCAGAACATAATGTTATAAACCAAATAACAATAAATTTAATTTAAATTTTGTTTGGTTTGAATTTTTATCGGGCTGAGAGTAAGAAAAACTGGTTCTATTTTCTCTCTGTGTATGTGTTTATAAATTTATAATGTAATAGTTGCCAATTAAAAATAAACAAGAAGCTAATGGATTTTTTTGGTTTTTCAAATTTTATTATATTTACATTTTTTATGAATTTGTGTGGGTTCAGATTTATTTTCCCTCTGTATTACTGTATGTATATACATATATATATATATTTGTATAAATATAGTCAAGGACAACAGACGCACAATGAACTCATCGCACTGCGTCGTTTCGGGTACAGGATAATAACAAGTGGAGCAACTGGGTTGTTCAGTGTTAAGGCGCACCAGTTGCTTTTGTGTCCTGGACAAGCACATGATTTGCGCGCTGAAATTCCCAAACCATATCCGCTCTGAAAAGGTGCGACGTGTCAGCAAAAATCGCATAAAGTGAAAGCAAATTTTGCTGTCAGTTTTATAGTTGTTGTTGTTGTTGTTTCGGCAAGCAACAGGATGTTTTATATATGTATAGAGTATATACGTATATATGTATGCATTCGTATATATATGTACATATGTATGTAAATGGTGTATAGAATTTGGCACTTGTTGTCGTATCTGCTGGTGCTGTGGGATCCTTGAAATTTTGATGCCTTGCATAAATTATTTGGTGGCACAAAAAAAGCTTCTTACAAATCGTATAAACTTAAGCCAATTTCTTAAGAGATGAAGGCTCTTACCATCTGGCACCCGAAATGATATCAATTGCTTGGCTGCCCTTAAATGCTTTGATTGAGAAGCGCCTGACTGAAATTAACTCTGCAGTCAATTTATGTGCGTCAAGCAAAGGGCTTCAAAATAAAGCTTAACCTTTGTCATGTGTTTTGTGTATATTCAATTTGCAGTTGGTTTCTTTAAATTTATAGTATTCCGACAAATGCCACTTAAAGATTTAGGAATGTGACACAAGCACGTATTAATAAGAAAAAGGTTGTTAGCGTTTGTGCATTCAAATTTTGTATATACATACATACATATATGCCTGTCAAAGTTCATGTCAGTTGACATATAGTTAACTTTTACACCTTTAAAATGTGAGAAGGTACATCAAATGTGAGAAGGTACAAGGGCAGACGGAAACATGTCCATACGCATAAGGTGAAAATATTCTTAATAATGACCAATAGCCGAGATATATACAGTAGTCCATATCATAAACTAAAATAGTGTGACTCTACCACTTTTGAAAATAAGTTCTCGTATACCATGCACAGATCAAATTTAATTCGTTGATCTGAAAACTTCCTTAATCAAATGTAAAAATTAAAAACGTATAAAAACACAGTTAACAATTACATAAATCAGGTGTTGTAGGTGTTAGTTTGCATGGATATATATTTCGAGATTGTTGGAGAACTTACCGCCATGTCGTATGATGCCCACTTCCTGGAGTATCGATGCCGCCAAATCTGCCTTTTGTCTGGTGCTCTCGAATCGCTCCGAGTTGATGGGCACTTGAAGCGGTCGATAAAGCGTTGAGATGCACAATGTGCCCAGATTCTCGGTGGCAATGTCATGTATCGTTACCAGCGATTGCTCAATGGCCGTCTGCAAAAGAAATAGAGAAAAATCAGAGCTCTATTCATAAAAGGTATTTATAAATGCCCGCAGGGACCAACCAGCCGCCAGAATGCCTGCCTGACTGTCGTACAAAGTGTTGGCAGCAGCGTACCCAAATCATTTGCTTGGTCAACATGTTGACAAACGTATTAAAAATAAATTTTAGCTAAATACATTCATGGCCAATGGCAACCCCTAATTTCAGTCAGCCTTTTTCTACCTTGTCCGCGTCGCATTTTATCATTTGAGTGGAAAATTGAGTTATTTAGCCCCACTTTGTTCTACTATTCGCCTAAAAGTTTCCCAAATGTGGGCTGACTTCAGTTCGCTTGCTGACCCATTGTTTGGGCCAAATGGATAAACGTGTCCCATCATTTCATTGTTTTGTTTTGTTTTGTTTTGTTTTTCAATGATGATCTTTTAAGTACTTGCTTAAAGTAAATTATAATTGTATTCCAGGGAATTCCCAAGGGATGTTCATTGATAAAATTCGGCTGCTGAATCACTTTATTTAACTACAATTTAATACGAATCTGTTGAAATTTCGGACAACATTTTTATAAAAAATAAACTAAAAACTCTATAAAAAACCAACAAAAAATTATATTTCTATACTCGATTGTTATTATAGTTCTGATAATATAAATTTTAATTTCTTTGTTCTCATATTCTCTTCATTCAAGCACTCCTTGCGACACCTCATATCTGCACGAATCCATTACGCAATTTACAGCGTTTAATCTGATTAGATTGCTGTGTTTTGCAGAGGGGAAATACGTAAGCGTATTCAACAGTTACCGCAGGCTTTTCAGCTCTTCGATTAAGCAGCAAGTGCACTTGAGGAATTAAGCTGCCTCTTGAGTAGCAGCTGCCTCACAAGGTTGCATGCATCGAGTGATTACTAAGTTTCACGTAATATTCCGTTAAGCGATGCGCAATTGCGACCGTAATTCAATTACGTTGCCACATTTGGCAGTTGCCACGCCCACACCCACTGCTGAAAGGCGCTGACACATGGGCGTTTATTTAAGCTGCAGTACTTATAGAACACAAGAGCAGCTCACTTAGCAAGAGGTGAGCTCCAGATTTTCTAAATTAGGTGGTATAACATATAAGTAGATATAAATCTAAATATTTATCTATATGCAGAAAGGGTACTTCTTTATAGATATAGAGGGATGTTTTTATAAACCAAAATAATTAACAACATTTCCAGTTTGAACTTTATGTTGTAAGATATTTTGTACTTTTTTGGAAACTCAGTACGAAAGTTTCTTCAAATTTCAAGTTCCTTTTCTCTTTCGTTGTTTGACGGTATTCAGGACAATTGCTATGCTGATCAGTTTAAAGATAAGTTCAATTGAATTAAGCTTGCCTCCTCGTTGCATCGCTTTGATCACTACTTACACGTGTGACGATGTTGCCATCACCGATTCGTACAATGTTTTTAAAAGGATTGCTGTGGGCTGGTAATGATACGGATGTTGCAGATGACGAGGCTGCTGCTGCTGCTGCTGCGGTTGCTGTTGTTGGTGTTGTAGTTGCTGTTTCTGTACCAGTTGTCTGTGTTGTTGTTGTTGCTGCTGCTGATGTTGCTGGCGTTGTTGTTCCATTCACACACTCAGTTGTCACCAGCAACATCAGCAACAACAGCAGTTGTTGTTTTGCTGCTCCTACACGACTGCCAGCAACTGGTTGCAGTTGCTGTTGTTGCTGCTGCTGCTGTTGTTGCCCCTGACAACTGCTGTCGACATGTCCTGCGGCCAGCGTTAGCTGCTTCCTGCGCCACTTTCCTGCATTGAGCATGCATTTCATTGTTGTTTTGCATTTGCCACTGTGTAGCTACTTAAAGAAACCGCAAGAGAGAGTGAGAAAGAGAGAAAAAAGAGAGAGAGACAGAGAAAGAGAGAGAGAGAGAGTTTAATAAGCAATTCCAACGCTTTACTTTGTCCAACACAAAACAAACAAATAATAATAGTAATTTTCGCCCACGACGACAAAATGTCCTAGTCAGCATTAAGGACATTCCATCCGCATTCCGACTCAATTATACATGTTTAATTAGTTAAATGAATTGTCTGTTTACGCCCTTGCTCTTTTTGGTCTAATTTGTGCGTCTACCGCTCTGTCATCTAATATGAGTTCTTACTGTAATTACAGCTCGTGCATCTGTTCAGCTTTAACAAGTTCTACATAATTACATTATACTGACTGGTATTTAAATGCTGGTGACTATTCAACTAATTGAACTGAACTCTTCAATAATTTAAGAATAAGGCAGATGGTTTTGCATCCCATTATTTACGAATATTAAGAGGTGACCTTTAGTTCGAATGACAAAGATTTGCAACCGAAATTATAAAAGCTTCTTTTCAACATTTTTTTTTTAAATTTCCATTTGATGTATACTTAACATCATGTGTTCGTCATATATCAAAACCAAAAATAAATGCTCACTTATCGTGCCAGCACGATGAAATCATGAAGCAAACACATAAATAAGTTGTTAAAATATTTATTTTGTGTCAACCCTCAAATTCATCCGACAAGGCCAGTCAGCAAAAATAAAGGCAGTTACTGCTGTTGCCACATTCTGTCCACAACCCTAAGTGTGTGTACGTTTGTGTATAGATATGTGTGTGTCCACGTGGTTTCTGCCGCGCCAACCAACAAAAAGTAAAAAGCAAAAAACTCGTAAATAAATATGAAAGCAAATACGAAATAAGTAAAAACACTTGCACAAAACTTTCTCTCTACAACATATACTCAGCCAGCGACATGCTTATGAGTCCTTCATGAATGCAAACCAAATGTAAATATCAAATAAAAAGTTTAAAATGAATAAAAACAAATCGGAAAATCGACTATAACTTACCCTGTTAACTAACCTTCAACTGAAGTATCTACTATTGAAAGTTGAATTCATTATTTGTGGCATACAAAAATATGCGTATAACAAACATCAAAGTTAGTTGGAACTTTAAGTGTCTCCCGTTAATACAACCCGTTCAACAACCCCTACAGGGTATTAAGAATAACATGCAGATGCTAAATGCTTATGTTACATGCCTTTTGCATTAACAGGAGTCTAGCAGCAAAATGACGACTAAACTGTTACGCAGAGAGAGATAGCTGGATATTCAGTATGTCTGCGAAAGGATTGAGTGGGCGAAAAGTGGGCGGCGCTTTTTTTTCTTCTTTTTTTTACTGAATTGCTTTTACTTTCCCCTTTTACTTTGCTTGCACTGCGAAAAGTTGTGCGACAGTCGTAAAAAAAATGTAGTTGACGAAAGTGGTCGAAAGTTGTTCGCCTGGCTTTTGGTCAAATTTGCCTTGCGGAACTTTTCTGGCCATTTTGTTTTTTTTGCGGTTCTTTTTGCAAAAGCATTGCTCAAAATGATTGCCTACCATTTTGTGCGAATTACTCGCCAGCACATAATATTTAATGTCTATAGATTGATTGCATTGCCGTTTAATGGCTTCTGTGGGCACTACTTTATGATTGAGTGTCGCCTGCTCAGGCGTGTGAAAATACTTAAGCAGATTAATTCAGGCGTATTCACGCATAAAACATCCTTATTCCAGCCATTTAGATTCACATTATAGATTGGGTAAATATTCTAGAGTCGTCTGTTTTTATATTAGTTGCAATTTATATACATTGATTTTTATATAAGGTAATAAGTTCGTAGATCTAGCGAAAGTGTTTCAAGCGCTAAGTTCTGGAAAAAAACCAGTTATAAAATTAAATGCAACTTTCTTTCGATATGATGGAAGCTAATCTAAATGCCAAAACCATAAACCAAAAACTACAAACAATTATTTGTAATCGCAGCTAGTTTTACTTAACTTTTTTCATTTGCTCTAAAAAATGTATATTTATTTCGGCAAAGTGACTATTCCGCTTCTAGCTTAAATGGGGCGTGGTCATGTGGGCGTACATATTAAACGACAGTACGCGGTTTAATTTGCATTCAACTGGTCGAAAGTGCCTGTTCTGTTTGCTGCTGTGCCAGTGTGGGCGTGGCAGCTATTTTTGCTTTGCCATGCAAAACATGCAGCTGCAAAAATGAGAGAGGAGCTCTCAGAAGTTAAGTGAAAACGCTTGCAGCATAAGTTTTGTTTGTTCATTTCCTTCTCTTTTTTTGCATATCTGCATTTATTATTCTGTTTTCATCCATTTTGCTAATTTATATTTCGCGAGTTGCATTGCTGGAAACTACGACGAAATTGTGGTGTTGATTCGGTTTCTGACAACGTACTTTATTATATTTTTTTTATTTATTTTATGTGCTTGTTTTTTGTGCGTTTCATGTTTTTAAATGAAAATAATAAAAATTCAAAAATTGTTGTATTCAATGGTGGAAAGTAATTTTTTATTATTTAGAACTGGGATGGCAATAATACTATTGATACCAATATTTCATTCACCAAGATTTTCAGATGTTATATCTATAGCTAGTCGGTAAACTTGAATCTATTATTCTGGTTGTACAGGCTGCAGCTCACTTCAACGCCTATCAAATTCAGTCGTAAAGTTTTACAAGCTTGCCACAGAATGGCAATATACTCTTCCCGTTTATTTAAGTGCTTGCCCCAGCGAATTGTTTGCTTTGCGGTTATATGAAAAACGTGCTAAGAATTATTATCGGAATCGCATAATATCAAATAGTCATTAAACTACAGTTGCCGTACTGTTTTTGCAATTTTATGGCACTTGTTCGCCACTTGTAAAACCAGAATGCATTTGGCAGGAGGGGCGGTATCAGCTGCAACTTCTATTTGTGTTTGGATTCTTTCTTGGAATACTCTTGTTTGCTTTTCGTGAGTATCCGAGAATCGGCATCCGTATGCAAATAAGTTCCCGACTCCCCGCCCTTTACTCGCTCTTTGCACTCTTTGATCTGCGACGTAGAAAAGGGCTTAATTATATGTTTGTATTTATAGAGGCCAACCCTTAAACGATTTGAGGATATTAAAACTCGCTGAAAACTGCTGTTGAATGTTTGCATAAAATAAATGCTCACACAAGTGAAATCCTTTTAAAGTTTTTAAATGTGAAGCAAAAAAATTGAGCAGAATATTGTTGGGAAAGAGAACCCAAAAAAATTAAACAGCCATTTCTAGGAATATTATGACAAAATTATATCACTTTTAGGTATACTTAAAGTACGATTTGTAAGTCGTAAAGTTAAGAATGTCATTGTGAAAACCAAGGAATCCTTGAAATGTCCGTTTCAGTGTTATTCTTCTTTGCAACTGGTCGCAACTGCAGCACTTCGCTGAAAGTTTATACCTTCGAGCCAACGAAATAACAGTAAAAATGTGGCAATAGCAGGAAAATGCATTCGCGCACCCCTGTGTGGCAGGGGCACGCACATCAAACGCAGCTGCTGCTCAGTTGCCTTCTGTTCTTCTGTGTACAAATTTCTTTTTCCTGTGTCAAATTTCTTAAAATATTACTTTGTGGATTTTTATACACGCGCTGTGGGCATTACGACTGACTCATGAAATGTGCTATGATTCTTTCTTTAATATACTTTTTTTTATTTTGTGTCGTTTCCATATACAAGTACTTTTTAGTACTTTTTAGTATGTACTTATTAAGGCAACTATTAAATTTTTAAAGCATTACTTTTTGAGTTCAAGTTTCTTTGTTCATATTTAAGGGTATTTAAATGTTGCCAGCATGTAAATAGCTACATTTTTCGCCATGTTCTTTTTTTTTTTTTTGCTCATGAAAGCCGCATAAGAAATTTGTCAACATTTTTATGGTTGTTGTTGCGGCTTTTGCCAACACAGTTGGTGGCCGAGTCGGCTTGCCAGCTTAATTTATAAAGGCTTGCGTCTTAAAGCCTTTATACTTTTTTTTTATAGGCACAAGCTGGCCAGCTTTTACACGTGTCAGAAGCAAGTTGATGGTTTTTTGTGAACCTTATATGGGTTAAATGACTTCCTCGTTTGGGACGGCAACTAAGTAAACAAAGCTTTCAGGACACTTCAGACACGCCCCCGATTTCAAGCTGCTTTCTATCGCTTGTGTCCAGTGGCTTTATTTGCCACGGGCTGGCAACGTTGATTCATTCATTGGCGGTTGTGGCAGCTTTTGGTCTGGCACATGTAAACGGCATAAACTATCTTTATGGCCCTTTCGACCCTTTCATAAGCACGTTTTTATCTGCCTTACACATTTGTGCGTTGCTCTCGCTATAAATACTCGCAACGAGCAATGTTAAAGCATTCTTATTTTTTTTTGCCAACCCTCCCAGGCTAAACAATTGCGTCCAGAATCAGCAACGCCCCCAATTTGGAAAAAAAGTAACTGCTGATTTTGTCAGTTTTCTTTGTCATTGATTTTCGATCATAATAATTTGATGCGTGCTTTATGTGTTGGAAACCGGCTTAAATGCTATATCGTGATTTGGTTCTGATACCAGTTTGCAAAAAAAAAAACCAACAAACAACAACAACAACAGCAGTCTCGCAAACAATTGTCATTGCAATATTCATATATGATTTGATTTTTATGCTTGTCGTTATTTTTATGGCTTTATAATGTGCGCCTTATCTGTGTGATGCGACTTCAAGCTGAACCAGCTGGCAATAAGCTTGGAGATGCGCTTAAAGTTAGTCAATGTTGAGAGGTGGAATTTATGTCAGAATGCTCCTGCTGTTCAGAGATATAGTCTTACGTGCAATTTGAATAATCCCCTAGAGCCACAGAGAGCAGAACTTTTTCTGTGTACTTTAAAAGCTATTATTCGCTAGACATATGCTGAAAATTGAAAAACCAATTGTTTGGCTTCATGCAAAGCTGCTAGTTGGAATATTTGTCTAGATAATGAATTTGAAGTCTGTTTGTACTTTGTATTAATTATTTCTTTATTTATTTGAACTCAAATTAAATGCAATTTTAGAGCAATTTTTCGTTTACACCCGCACATGTTTCCAAACTGTTTCAGGGGAAAAGCAGATTAGCTCAGTGCTTGGGAATCCCTGATAAAGTTGCACGTCTCAACGAACCTTGTCAATTTCTACAAGCTAATTTACAGAGGGCTAACAAACACAAGTAAACAAGTTTGGTCAAACTTATCGTGTGAAATCAAATGTTCCTTCGAACGCACACATTATGCAAAGCACCTACATGGCAACAACAACAACTCAGCTTACAGCAGAATAGCCAACTGCAACAACATCAGCAATAAGATAAACAAAGTCAAAACATCAACAGCTGACAACTTCAGTTATTCCGCTTGTGTTATGATGCCTTTTGGCCACGGGGCGACAACCAGGCAACAGAACTTGCCCATCAAGACGGCAAAGGCGTTGAGTGCTCCATTTTTTTTTTTTTATTATTTTCATTTCCTAACCATCAATGCCATTTTGGCCAACACTTAAAGCAAATGAGATGACGGCCAAGCAAAAGCAAAGCAAAGCAAAACCAAAAGTCTAACCGCTGGCTATGGCACAAAATCTCATTAAATTAATGCCAGCCTCAGGATTTTTTTCTTCTTCTTTTGGCTCTCCCCAAAAACTAATTCGTGGGAAAAACGCCTGTGCGCGAAATTGTCTCAAGATTTGAAATGTTTGATAGTCCCAATGCCAATGCAAGGGGCCGAAGCCCAGAGAATTGATGGCCAAGCATCAGCCGCAGGCGTCTAAGCACCAGCTTAATTTGTATGATGATAAAGACCTGACTAAATATATATACATATATACTACTGCTGGATTTGCTTATGACATGCAAAATAGGCGTGTAACAGATCAGAGGATTACCACTGAAGTGGGTGTGCTTTTAGTCGTACACATATTTTGCTAATAATGATTACATACATACACTAGATTTAATAGAATGATAATACGAGAGTGATTTCAATTTGAGCGATTTTTGAGGATCATTGAGAAAATGATGACAGCCGCTGGAGGATATTCGATAATCTTTATGATATACTAAGCAATTTTCTCTAAGCTTTCAGTATCGTAAGTGTAGCTAATAATGAATTTAAAGCTATTTCATAACGCCGCATATTTATTACTTACATAGACAATATTAAATTGAATGGATCTTTTAATGGAAATTCATTTCAATTTGAGCAGCATAATCACTTGAAAGTATTTAGTTCAACTTTATGATATGTAATTTTCAATAAAATTGTGATTCTTTGAGCGTAAGTACAAATCCAGGAAGTCAGCGAGGCAATAGTCGTTAATAAAAAAGTACACAAAAAAGGAGTAGCGCTCCACATTTTTATTGTTTTTGTATTATGACAAAGCAGCTGAGTAATCTTAATCAATCAACTACCTTTTTCGTATTGCTTACATTTTTTGTTTTTCTGGCATACTCAACTTTTTCCGAACCCCTGAAACTAAATTAAATACATGACTTGACTTCTCGCATGTTGTTTGAAGAAAAAAAAGGGTTTTTGCATAACTAAGCACGCATAAATGAGACCACAGCAAATGCAACACAGACTTGTACGTATAAAAATAAAGAAGAATTATTCACAACTAGCTCGAAATCCGCCGATATACTAAAACGTGGCCGCTATCCGGTACAGATTGGTTGGGCACGGCCTTCGTTTGAAGAGTTTATTCGACTTATTGCAAACAAGCAAAGAGGATAAGCATTGACAGCGGCAACCAACAACAACAATCGATAACATGCATATCCGTTAAGATAGCTTTTTATTTTTAGTTGAGTTATTTTTTTTTTGCGACTTTTCTATAAACATGATTGCTGCATATTGTTCAATTTGTTTCAACATCGTTGATTTTATTTTTGGTTGTTGTTGGGTGCCTGCTTCTCACGGCAAGCTGCTTAGTCATGCCCATATAACGCGCAACGTGTTGTGGATTTTATACTTCTAACGGTTAGCAATAAACACGGGCATAAAACATGACATTGTCAACGTCGCCAGGATCATTATTATAATCATTTGCCTGTCGTGCCCATCCATTTTCCCAGCCAGTCAAGTTAAAAAAGCTTGCAAATTCGCTGTTTATTCATATATATAGATGCAAAAACAACAAAATGGCTAATATTTATCTTTGGTTACGGGTGGTGGTTGCGTATACGCAGCGTATGCGAATTTTGGGAATAGAAATGCAATTCAAAGCTATAAAAATAAATGTGCTGACTAAAATTGTGTTCCATAAATGAATAAATAAGTAAAAATATAACTTTGTGATTCTGTACTTATTAACATTTTTTTTATTTCAATGGGTGGCTTTTAATCTACGAAAATTAAGACCTACAATCAATCTAATTGAAACATTACGAAATGGATAAATATACTGACGGATAAGGATGGCAACGTAGACATTTTAATTTATAAATAAATTTCAATTACTTTCGTTGTGACCTTCAACTGTTTTAGCTGTTTTGTATTGATATTTTCATGGTCCATTTTAAGTAATTTTTATAGTGACCAATATCATTAGCATTCATTTTATTAATTTGCCTAATACCACCCAAGTACTACACATGTACAACTATACTAAATTATTGAGCGGCAAGACCAATAATATTACGCTGCCCGCAAATTGGTCATTAAGTCAATTTCAATGCGTGCCACATAACAAAAAAATAATACAAGTAGAGAAAAAAAACAAGTGCCATAATGAGTTTATTGATTTGGGGTCTGGCCTCACAGTTTGATGGGTGTTCATGTTCACGTCATGGGAATTTAATATCAATTTGACGCCACTTAAGGCCGTCATGTGTAGCAAGAACCGAAGTTGGATTGCGCTGCCTTAAATGGATATAATTTAAAATTTTTCAATTTTCATTTGATAGTTTTTATAGAAAAATACTTCAAATCAAAATGATTTTAAAATCAGTTAAATATAATTTATAATTTCATCATTTATTTAGAAACCTCATATTTATAAATCCAAAAATATATTTGAATTTTTACTGCTGGCATAACTGGCAAAATATATTAGATAGTTACTAAGAGTTTCTTACCAATTAATTACAGAGTATGCTCACGTCTTGTGACCTCTTCTGGAACCTTTTTATTGTCGTGTGTTTTTTTTATTGCGTTGTCTCGCTACAAATGACAAGTCCAAATGTAAACAAAGTGGCTAGGGAAAACTCACCTCCTAGTGATTCCCACAACAAAGTCATTAATATTTATCGCCCAGGCCATCATTGCCAGAAGCGGCCACATGGCATTCACTCTTCCTCAATATTATTCCTATATTGTCTATACAGTCTATGTACATTGTATATTACCTATGTGTATGTGTGTGAAAACGTGACAATAGTGTGTGCCTTACGGCCTAAACAAGCAACTGTCGCACATAATAAACACTGGGCTGCAGTCAAGACAAATGTGCAGGAGGCCGCATAAGGCTTATGTACTTAATCTAATCGTAATGGAGCATTTAGCCTAACAACGCATTTGAAGACATTTAATAAGATTATGTAATGATTTGTATACAATTTACTCATTTGCAATTATTGATATCAATTATTGTCAGTCACTACAACAATGTACTCGTTACATCAGCCACCAACGGCAGCACAACAAACTTCTTTTGTTTAGTTACAACAAAAACGAGTTAGCCCTATTCTGTCACACATACACACACAAATATATACACACCGAAATATTTGTGTCAGAAATGTCGTAGTGTCTCCTTTTTCAGAAATATACATTTTTGTTATGCAGTGATTGAAAAGATAGCCATAATTGAATAATTCACATACTGTGATTACTGTTCACAGTATGATTTATTTCAATTTGGGTTTCTTCTCTTGTCTTATATCTATTCATTTGTTTTATGTATGTAACCTGATTGAACTCAATTTAATTAAAAATATGTTATGCTGTTATTAATGTGGCCACAACGTGTTATTTGGGCATCACACAAATTAATTTGCTTTAATTAATAACACATTATGAAAAACAGTAGCAATTCGAAATTGCAAAATTCCAATTAATTTTCATTGCATTTATTGTAAACGAAATTTGTTAATATCGTTGCATACCATTTAATCATAATCCAACTAGCAGCTACATCTATGAATCAATATTTCATAGGGCTTGCCGCATTGATTATGCCGCACATTAGCATAAATGTGCGACCTTTCAACTACCTGGGGGTACCTTCAACCCGAGGGTCGCCAAACTCGGCAAAATGCTGGAAAAACCCATTTGAGTCTATTGTTGTTGCTGTTGTTTTTACTGCTGTTGCCGCTGCCGTTGCTGCTGCTGGTCTCAAGTGTAAAATGTGTGCGTCAGTAAAGGTGAATGAACACTGTAAGCCGTCAGCAGCCAGCATCGCATCGATATTTATGTAAATATGCATAAATAAAATGGGCAAATCCCATAAAGTACAGCTACGTGGCCGTACAAAAAACAACATAGCATACTTTTCTGCGCATCGACTGAAAACACATGGAATTGGCTTCGTCCTTAAAGCCATTTAATTTTATTAAGCGAGGGGGAACCTTTTAAACTCCCCCTGCCACTCGTTATAACTCCCTCCTTTGCCTGTTTCGATACGAAAACAGGAAAAAGAGCCAAAAGAACGAAGTTCGGGCAAAGCCCATCGAGTGCTTCACAAGTCACTAAGTAAATAATTTAGCGCATTCAATTATGTATAATAATATGGCATCATCATAAATATTTGTATGTATGTAAAATATATATAGGCGAAGACCCTTTGATAAATACAACACGCGCCTCCAGGCGCTGCATATCAAATTCGCTTTAAAGAGCAATCTAATAGGCCCCGATTTAAGCTTTAAATTAAGTAACTTTAATTTAAGTGCGTAGAAAAGAAGTAAGAATGTCAAGTCACTTTAATTGAAGTAGTTACAAAAGAAGCACAAACGTGCTTTGTAAATGTATCTGATGGGCGAAACTCTTTTGTATACCCTAAGCTAGAATCTGTCTTATACCCCAAAGCAAGTGCCCTGGGAAAACTGCTCAAAAAGCGTGTGGATGGGATAGGAAACCGATGGAAATGGAAAAATTGCCTTTCAAACATATATTTTAGAATTTGTTGTTGTTGCTGAAGAAATATTAAGCTGGATTAATAGAAAACGTGCTGTATGTTTGTTCATATGTATGTGTGTCTTACCTCTCTTTCAAAATGAATCAAATCATGTTAACGCTTTGTCTTCTTCAGAGACAACCACTTGAAGTCGCTGTCGCTTTTCTGTTGTTTTTCTTTCGTTGGTTAACTTGTCGCTTTTGTTCTACAGCTGTGCGCTCTGTCTATGATTGCTTTTGTGTACTTGTATAAGTATTTTATGTATTGTGTTTCTAGAGCGTTCTTATTTTCTTTATATGTATATATGTGTGCATTTATACTTATATGTTTATATGTTCACTTAAAAGGCCCACGCACTTTTATTGCTTTTCGCTTTCACTTCTTTACATATATATATATATATATATATATATATATATATATTTGTATTGATATTATTGTCTCTTATAATACAATTTCTGGCGCTGCGCAATTCTATTGAAGAAAATGTGTGAAACAAATATTTAAATTTGAGGAGACATACGAATACGCATAAGGGTCTGTGGTTGTTCTGGTTGTGCTTGTTGTTGTCGTTGTCTTATGTAAAGTAAATTTGTTTGTTGTTCGTTCGTGGAACTTGTAGCATTTGTTATTATTATTGTCCTTTAAGTTTCATAATTTTTGTGCGACTCGTTGCGATATTTTTCTACATTATTGAATTATAAGTAGCTCAATGGGCTTTGTGAATATTTAATCTGCTGATAAAATACGAGATTAAAAAGACGATATATTTTGTGTGTTTTGTGTAAGGTTATTTACGGAACTCGCCTACGCTTATAAATAATGACTTGAATGAAATTTTATGTGTGGTCTAACAAAGCAAACAAATTAAGGACCAGAAATGTGCTGCTTAACTCCAATGTAAGCAACGGTTTTCTTTTTTTGTTTTTATGAAAGGTATCTATTACGAAAACATCAGAATGCTTAAATATTTATGAAGTTTTGACACATCAGATTGTTATTATTAGACTTTTATTTGACTTTAAGCATTTATTTTGAAAAGCATTCCACACTGGCAATTGCTGGGGAAATTGGTAACTCAGTTATCTAGGGCACTCTGACTGCTAGGTGTTAACGCAATCGAGCAGCGTACAGAGTCAAATAAATGTTAATAATAAATGAAATGAAAACTTTGTTCGAGCAACCATCTTACTGACCTAAATATGTTGACAGTCGAAACTTTTAAATGGCATCCGCAGTTGGACGCCCTCACGCTCCTTTCACACCAAAATTCCTTACATTTTGTGTTCTTTAAATTGTTAATTTATGAATATTTATTACCTGTGAACTTGGCATGTAGTTAATTGATGCAGTTCATAAGACTCTGAAACCTGTTGCCTCATTAACGCTAGAGACCCGCGCTCAATAAAAGTATTTTGGCCAGCGGGCCAAAGTTAATTACAATATTTTATGGCTGGGCATACGAAAGAAATTTAATTCCCTAACAAATTGCCGACGGTGTACAGAACGTGACAGCCAAAAGCATTAAGTATATTAAAATCCAAAACATTGTGCTAAAAATGCTCTTAAAATACTTAAGCGTAAACAGGAAATGGGTATTTACCAAGTACTTACAGGTTTAAGTAAACAGAAAGAAAGGCTAGGAAAGGACGAATAACAGCTTGACGAGTAGTATCTGATTAAAGCAAAGCATTTAATTATGCAAAACTATTCGATGAATGTCTAATATAGGCAATATTGTCAGCTACTTATGAAACAAGTATTCGAAAATTTTTAAATTGAAAATTAGTTAAATGAATCAAAATTTTCACTTATGGTATTTTCTGATGCCACCAATCTAAACGAACGGAAAACCCAGAGAAGCAAGAAATCATTTTGTTTTCGCTTTTGGCGGCAAGTATTTTACATAAGATAAGATCTACAGTGGAGACCAGGCGATAAGCTATTTGCTGCACACATTTTTGACCATCCGCAATCGATTCTCTTGCAACTTCGTGCCCATGTAGTACTAACAAACTTTGTCCGTGAGAACTTTGGAGTTGTGTCTTAAATTTTTGGTATCCGTGATGTAGGTAATTTGCGTTAAATTTATGCAAAGTTTGGAATTACGCTTTTTTTGTATTAAAAATATCAATTTTAATTCAAAACTTTAGTTTGTGTCATTTAAAAACTTGAGCCAAACGCCTTACGCATTTCAATTGGTATTGTAAAAAAAGGCATACAAGTTATGGCTTTTCTGGCTCCGAATAGACACGTAATACCGTTGGTTAACGAACCTGGGCTACTTTCTATGCAAAACACTCGTCTCCAGTCAAAGTTTTATTACTTTTCTACAAGGTCACAGCTGAAAGAACAACCTGTAAGTAAAAATCTCAGATAAATCTGACTGTGAACATGGGAAGCGGGCGCCTGGCTAATGCAGAGAGAAGAGGGTCGGGGCCATTTTTGCCACATACGTTTTTTTTTAGGCAGACGCCCACGCGGCGCCATTTGCGCATCTCTTTGCTTGTTATTCAACAGCGCACAAGAAGGCTGCACATGAAACGCACTTCTAATTTTGAAAAGATACAAATTTTCGAAATCGATTTCAAATGTGGGTTTGGGCTTCAAAATGCTCGCATGCCTGGTAATTACATCTCTATAAAATTGATGGAGTCTGTTAGACTTTTACTTTTCATTACAACAAATTGACGGCAGCAACAACAACCATTACACACACACCCTCATACACACGCGTGTGGTGCCACCCACACTGAGTGCTGAAATTGTTCACACGGACACTTTTCAATGGCCTCAGTTTTTTTTTTTTATTTATTTGATTATTAGTAGCTCCGCTTATCAGCGCAGCACAACCAACGCACTCGCAACTCCGCCACGAACTGTTCCGCTATCCTTTAAAGTTAAAATATGGTCTGCAAATGTGCTTCGTGTCCTGTACTTCGTGTGCTGAGCGAATACCAATTCGGCTCTCTCACGCATCCGGTCGCTACTGTCGCTTGTTGTTGTTGTTGTTCTTTTTGTTTGTTATCAGTTTGATTTGATTTGGCGGCAAGAAGAAGCACTAGGAGCAGCAGCAGCAGCAGCAGCAGCGACAACAGCCTCGCACAATTTGCCTTGACTTGTGTGAGTTTGTATTGCATGCTTCTGTTCTCCTCAAGGATATTCAATTTCCGTGTGTGTGTTGCGTTTTGAGAGCGCACTCCACTCTCTCGCCCTCTCTATCTATGTTTTGCTGTCTCTTTCTGTAAAACTCACCACACTTGTGCTCCTGTTGCTGACTACGTGCTGCACGGCTCTCTGTTGTTTTGTTTGCTGCTATGCCACGCTTAGGCAGACACCTGTAGTGTCTGTGTCTGCTAGCAAAAAAGCTTTATTTTTGTTTTGGTTGCAGGCTAAGGCAGTGTTGCCACACTGTTGCGCAACATAGCTAACAGGTTATAATGATATTTAATTAATTACAATTTAAAGTCTAAATATGTTTTGAATATCCTAAATACAGCGCAGTATAAGCAAACCTTTGTTATTGATTCTTATATATTAAAAAAGCTGAATTTGTTTGAAAGATACGCATAATAAATCCTGCTTGGATTATTAGTTGCTGATTATTTGTATTTATCTATTGTAATGTCTTTACAATCGCTTTTATTATTATTACATAAAACACATACCACAATCTGTAAATCGAACCTGGACGCTCATTAACTCATTGCCTTTATGATAGATTTCCATTGTGTTGATTATAAAGTGAACTAAAATTGAATGGCCAACGTAAATCGTTGAATGTCTATTGTATCTAACCAACTATGTCCTGTGCAAACCAAATAAATGAGTATAATAAGTACTCATGTTGCCATGTAAACGACATAGAAACCCACACTTACAATGACAGCTAATATTGAAGGTCAACGTTATGCTCTGGTGGCCATTGCATTTTAGCCTGAATTACTCGAACAACTGTAACCTGTTGACATTTTGTGTGTTATTCCGACTTGTCCAGCTCCTGGTTACCTGTTCTCTGATTGTCTGTCTTTCTGTCTGTTGGCTTGTCTCTTTTTATTTGTTGGTAGTTTATACAATTTGCAACATTCTAAATGAACTGTTAAAGGTGCTCTGACATTTAGCTTGGTCACGTTGCCATTGCCAAATCACATTGGGGATAACAGGGAGGCAAAATGAAGTGGAACGGGAAAAGGCAAACAGTTGACCCAATTTCCAGGTAATATGAGGCCTGTTGCTCTGACTGCTCCTGTTGTTGCCCTATGGGCCAAAGCAACGGATGTGTAACAACAATGTATAGTTGGACACAGTAAGAAATTTTGGTTGCCTACTGAGTAGTCAATTTGTTCTTGTATTTGAATTCATTACACTTTTCATTATATACACTTTAACAACATTTAAAATCACAAATAATTTAGTCAGTTGTATAAATTTATTAAAATTTTTTACTTAGTAAATATAATTATTAAATCGGCTAAGAAATATTTTATTATTTGCCAGCAAAGTCTTAAAATGCTGGCAATCAAATTATACAGTTTGCTTGCGCTCTTAATTCGAAGGTCTTTATATACTTTATTTGCAACATTCCATTTTTAACGTATATTAAATTTTATAAAGAAGAAATAACAATTCAACCACATTTTCTCACTGTGTAGTCTACTGCTCCGCTCGGTAAGTGCCCTTTGCTGACGCTGCTCCTGTTGATTTATGGCATTGATGGCCCTCGGAGGTGGTGCTGACACATCACAAACTGCCACCGTCGTGTCAATTACTGAACTGTAACATAAACCCCACTTTGTCTAGCTCGAAAAATTAAGCAACAGCAACACACACCCACACCAATCAATTTGATTTGACACGCTTATTATAGAATTAAAATTTAATTGAGTTCTCTCACACGTATATTGAGTGGCCAACCAAAATGCAATATTCAAACAGTGCTCCATATATGTATGTATACATACACCTGGGTGCTGACATTTTCCAAGTGCAAGTGAATTTTGCAAGCACATTTCCGTTGTGCTAAACGTGATTGAAAGCGGAAATTGCGGCATGTTCTTCCACTTGCTTTACATTTTTCCGCTTCCGTTTGACAGCCACAAAATGGAGCGAAATCACATCCTACTCTATGTTGACAGCTCCCTCTAAACTCTCTGTCTCTCTCTCTCTGTCGCCGTAACTGAGTTTCTGGCTGCTTAGCCTGAGTGACTGGCAAATCGTGTTTTTCAATTGACATTTCATAAAATTGTGTTAGAGTGTCCCCAGCCCCGTCCAATACCTGAGCACTTTTAAGCTACCCAACTGACTCCGCTGAAGTGTTGGACAACGCGCGCTGATGCGATTAACGGTAGTGAACATCAGTGGCTGTCTGCTTTCATCTGGATTTATGATACGCTTACAAATCTGCAGGACATATTGCCCACGTTTGTGGATTGTGACATTTGATTATGTTCTTTAAGGATTAATCTTTAACTCATACGCAATATTCAATTCAACTTTTTAAAGTTGCAGGAATATAGCTTGAAATTACTAATAAAAACACGCTGTCAGTTAAATATTTAATAAATATATTTAATATAGATTTTAAGACAACATTTAGACATTTAAATAACAATTTTTAAAATATTTTTCTCATTTAATGTGCATTTACCATGCATTGCTTACATTTAAAGAGTAGTTTCCATTTGATTTCAACATTTTCTATAGTGCCAGTAAAAGTGTTTGCCATAAAGGTATATAAGTTGTGGAAAATGTAAAAGAAAAAAATGCAGAAAAAATCAACATTAAATGTGTTGCACATAATTCAATTTGAATAACGATTCGATTAGGTCAACAGGCCCTCGCTGCGCAAAATGGAGCTCATGTCAAACTGCAGCAGGACAATCAAGTACGATGTGGCTGCACTCACAGTCTGCAAAAGTACAAAACAAGAAATGATTAAAAAACAAAAAAATGGCAATGGAATGTCAGTTGTCAAATGCAGTTGGTTGAACTAACTTACAGAGAATATGAATGTGTAGTCGAGTGCAAAGAGTCCAATGCCATTGAACTGAAAGTAACCCTCCCAGTGGAGGAATTGCAATGTAAACGATTTCATTTTGTTGTAGAACAAATCATTGCTCAACATAAAGGCGGGTTTCTTCTGCATTATCTCATGCACGATCATCGCCGATTGTTTTGAATGATTGTTGGCATTGCAGCAGAGACGCAACACAATGTAGGCAACAACCATTGTGGTTAGACTCCAGATGATATACAAATAGGTCATATAATCCAGCAGGGCACTCTTGCCACTCACAATGAAATTGACCTTTGTCTCTAGGAATATGCCAAAAATGGTGATTACAAAACAGGCCGCCATATAGGGTACACACTGTGGCCCAAATTCGCCATTCGTTATGACGCTCAATGCGAGTATTTTGTCATGCAGTTTGAACAGATCCGGCAAATTGGCCTCCGAGGTGCTGCTACAATTTTATAGACAAAAAGCGACATTTGATAATTAAATTTATTTTGTAAGTTCAATATTCGGCTTGCCGAGAATATTGTTGTATTTTGATTGCTTACTCGATGTTCTCGCTCACTATTGCATCGTTGTAATCTAAAATATCATTGTCCTCCTCCTCGCTGGTATTTAGCTCCTCCTCGTCGTCATGATTTGGCAATTGTGCCTTTTGTCTTTTCATTTCATCCGCTAGTTTTGGCTCATTGCTGAATAAGGCTTTGGTTGCAGCTGCCTTTTCCACTGGCGTTACCTTCCGCTCCTGCTTCTTTCCCTCGCTCTCAATGTCGAAGATGGTGATGGGGGCGCGACGATGTCGAGCCTCCTGGTTAATCTTCTCGAACAGCGTATTTATTTGCTCAAAGCGATTCGAAATGACAGACACATGATAGATGAATTCCCCTTGAATAATACTGCCAGCCAAATATGGAAAGCTTGAGACCATAAATGGTATTATTGCATATTCACCGAAGGTGCTGCAAGTTAAGCAAGAGAGAAGGAGAGGAGAAGAGGAGTAGATTGACACGATTAAGATGTCGCTTTTGTTTGATTTATGAATTTACTTGGCGATAATCGATGTCAAACTTATAAGGTTACTAAAATAATTATCATTTGACGATGGTTTCTAGATGTACTCATAATAAAACCAAAGTCTTATTTTTGATTTGTTTGCATAAAATATTTCTCTGCTTTCTGCCAGTCTGTTAAGTTTTCACGAAACATATTGATGTTCGGTAAGATGAAACACGTATAGGATAAATTAGAGTTATGAATTTTGGGAATGTCGAGAAATATTCCTACTGATTGATTAATATGTAAATATATCATACTCACTTATACAATTGCCTGGAATCGTAGTACAGGGCACAGATAAAAATGCTGAAGACAAAGAGCCAGGTGAAATGGTAGGCAACCTTATGCTTAACCACCAGGGCACGCAACTTATCTAGTTCGGCAACCCGACGGCATTTCTGAATGACAACATCGATCTCGGCGAGACGCGCCTCAAAATCGATAAAGAACTGTTTGCGACGATAGAGACTCAGCAATGTAATGGTTATATAGAGAAAGGCGCCCAGATGCGTAAAGAGATTGTTACTCAGGCGACAGACACTGTTGCAGGCATCCAGATAGGGCAGGCCAAAACCGTTAAAAATATGAATGCCCAAATACGTAGTCAAATACAAACAGGGCACAATCAACATCAATGCATAGTCCATCACAAAAGTCGATTGTGATTGCTGACGATTTAAGGGTATCAGGCCAAAGCCCTGGAAAATATAAAGCAAATTCATGCATTTAAAATATTTGCAATTCTTGTAAAATTTTTGATCTGCTCACCATGGATAGCCAGTTCATAATTTGTATCATTTTGTTTATGTATGTTGCTCTCCAAACTAACTGCCTCGTTTAGCTGCACGCTCTGTACTAAATTGCCCCATCGAGTGTTGCTTCAATTTGAACCGTTATTTGTTTAGTGTGTTGTTATAATAAAATCGGCTTTATTGTGTGGATAATGCGCATACGTTCAGGATAAATATCTTTCGGAATTGTGCGCAGTCCATTTGCTTTTAGCTTATTAAATGTAAGTCCCGCGTACACTGAGCGATAATTCGTAAAGTGAACAACAGCACTCACATTCATATGGTAATAATATTTGATGTTTTTTCCTTCAGCTAATCTCGTTAATTTCACTTTGTGAGCAACACTCATAAAATCCTTTTTGCAACTATTCGCATTGTTCACTCATCCATCACGAGGCTCTCGAACAATTTACCTGCACTTGGCGGCATGCTGTGAGCCTAATCTAATATTTTCCACATATTTTCACCGTATTTTACTTGCTAATTAAACAATTATAAGTTAGGGCCGTGTCGAGGCGGCTTTCAGCCAAATTAACAACTATAGGAACTACAACACAACGCACTCATGCTGCGCAGCCCTAAGAAAACCAATTAAAAGCAAAGCCCCTTGCAGCATTAAGGCCCAACACATGGATGATAAAATGCAAATTTCCCTCGAGCTGACGGATCCAAGTCCTGATATGTTGGGGCAAAGACGGGGGCGAGGAGTTGCTTATGATTCGAACAAGAAGTCTAAGTTAAAGGTGTTGCCTTTTGCTTTGGCATAGTTAATAATTGAGTTTGCAACTGAGGCACGCACAGCACAGCATACCAAGCACACACACACACACAGCACACACACATTTCGTACAAAGCTTACTTGCCTTGTAGCTCATGTCTCAGTTCGCGCTAAGCCCGCACAAATATAAACAAGAGAGTGCTGTAATAGAGTGTGTCCGTCCAGAGGTTATCCTGTTACCAGACACTCTTAGCTGCTTATGTTGAAAAACAAACACAGATGTTGCAAGCTGAAATCAATTCTTGAATATTTTCTGCTTAGTTGAGTCTGACTGCTTGTACAATTTGGGTGGCATGCGATTCTCATTCAAATGCGTTTTTTTTGTTTGTGATAAAATCACAAATAACACATGATCTATATGCACTGAGAATACATATCTGTAGAAAATACAAAACTTATAAATATGATAAATAATTAATAATTTATAAATGTAAATTTAGAAAGTGAAGTCAAAAATGTATAAGTTTTAGTATAATCCTTAATACCCGATTTAAACTATTTTAGTGGGTACAAGAAATACACACGGTCTTACATGACAGCCCGTAAGAGCACTTGGGGAATATACACACTCATACACACACACGCTCGCACATTTGACTGGGCAGACACAGCTTTGTCTACTCTGCGAAAATTTGTGAATAGATTTAACTGCGCTTACGCTCTATCCTCCTCCTTACTGCGCTGCGGCTTTATCATTTGGGTATTTAAATTTTTATAAACCCGCCCTGCTCCCTGGCCCCTAGCACTAAGTAAGTAAATTGACAAGCGCATTAGTCTACTGCTGGTCGTAGTTATTGTTATTGCAGTGCTTTGCTTGTAATAAACATGCCCCAATCTGAAACTAGGCGAAGCGCTTTATAGCTACCCGGTTGTAGATTTCTTGTTTCGGTTTCCCTTTTTATTTGTTCCCACTGGCAGTATCAATAAAATTGCGGTCATAAACTCAAACCGCAATAGACCGCAACCCAATTGCCACGCCCCCTCATCCTAACTGGCGTCCCAAGTGGCAGCGTTTTAGTCACTCAATCAAGTTGCATACATGTGGGGAGACGCCCACTTTTTGTACGCATCTTGGGGCTTGTCGTAATGAGTTTGTTTGCTTTAGATTTTGAGCAATGATTTGCCTAAACGTTTCTTTCGTTTGGCCTAAAATTAGGTGCACATCCAAAGCTTTTCGGCAAAACTGTTCTATCCTCAGCTTGTATTTTTGGTATATTTTTCAAAATCTTGCCTAATTTCACCTTAATTTTTAGTTTTTTGATTTAAGCGCAAAAGTTTATCAAAACACAATTATACCCTTGCCGAATATTGTACATTTTTCATGCTGTTTGTAATGTATTAAAGCATCTGCTCTGTCTTCAGCTTCATATAATATATATTCCTGATTAGCATAAGTAGCCAGGTCTGACTGTATTTTTCGATGCGAACTATGTTTTCCATTTTTTAGCGTGACTTTGGGAAAATACCAATACGAACTAGAGCCATTTTGTAGGATAGCTTTAAAACTGTTAGAAGGTCTTCCAGCGCATTAAAGTTGAGTTTATTATACCTTTAAATGTGCTATAAGCTTTTACTGTGCATTAAACTCCAGTAAAAGTATCCTGACAAGTTGGTGGGTGTTGGGAAGCCAATCTCTCTTGGCTGCAGACAAGTCCTAACAAATAAGTTACGCAGTTTTCATTTTTGCTGAATTTTGGCTTTAACTTGTGTGGGAGCCTCGACCTTAAGGAGTTGCCGAGGCACGTAGCATTGTGTTGGGATACCCTTAATGACTTTGTGCGTGTCATAATGAAATTCGACGCAATCTGAAGTGGGTATCGCTCTACATACATAATTTTCTCGTCGCTTGTTGCCAAAGTTGACTTGACCAAAATAATTATTCGTCGTTTGTTTTACTCCCTCCCTGAATGGCTTCGCTTATATAAATATTTCATTGAAAGCCATTCATAAAGGACATTGGTTCAATGCTGACAGGCGCTGGACACCACGCCAAGCCACGTGCCCAGCCCGAGAGAGAGAGCCAAACAAACTGAGCAATTGAGCGTAAGTGGCTGCAGCCATTTTCTCAAAAGCTTTTCACCACACCCTGTATGACTACAACTTTTCGTGTAACCATTTTGAGTTCGTTGTGTTGTTTCTATCATTTTAGAATGCACTTTGCAACTTTCAATTTGTTGATTTTACTAAATGTCAAGTGTGAAGGGTAATGCTCTATTGTGCAAGCTACATTTGGAGATGGGAGCTTGAAGCTGATTATGTTGTAAATCCTTTGGGTCAATTAAGTTATGTCAACGTGAGAGAACATATAAAGTTAGGTATTGAAAATGTGCATTTAAAAATACATTATTAAACTACTACTATTAAATTTAATAGCAGTTTCATAACTCAAATGAATTTCGATCCAAAATGGGGTTTATATATTTAAATCGCGAATTAGCTAAGATGTCAAACTGCCAAAAATGAAATGCTTTAGAATATCGTTGGAGTTTTCACGCAATGCCAGTTGAAAGTTTCCAAGTGGAAAATATAGGTTAGAATTTTTGAGCAAGCCCTGAGCGATAACCATGTTTTTAAATTTGAATGCAGTATTAATCAAGATGCCAAGGAACAATATGCTGTTTCTTTCGAAAATCGATTCAGTGTTGACAATGTTAAGGAAATTACGAGAAACTTTCGAACTAGATTTGTTTTCCAAATTTAAATGCAGCAGTCATCTGTAAAGCCAATCGCACAATAGAATTGTACACATTTAGCCGAGACGCAAACCGCTTGCAACGAAATTAACTTTCAGTTGCCGCACGAAAGTATGCAACCATATTTTGAGTTACTCAACTGAAACACAAAGAAAGATCAAACGATCGATGACTTTTGATTGGATACGTGCGCGATTTAAACATAGCGAACGAAGAAGAAGAATAAAAACAAAGGCACCGTTTTGCGCGATAGGTGTGCGGCATTTGGGATGTGTGTTGTGTGTGATATTTTGCGTAGTCGTGGACTAAAAGCACAACGCAGCGGACGTCGCTGCTGCTCTATCTGCTGTCTGTTTAATTTGTTAATAATTCAAGTGATTTAGTTCGAGTGTGCGTGCGCTTCCATTATGTCTGTGCATCATTGCATTGATGACAAACAGGACACAAAGGATGCCCGTCTGTTGCTGCCGCCATTTGTGCCGTGTGCGCCAATTCAGAAAATATTCATTGATGATTTGACAACGGAGCGAAGACGTCAATGGAGTGTGCCCTGGTTTCTATTATTGATGTGCTTTGTACAGGTAGTTCACAATGATAACGACGGCTGCAGTTGCTCCACATTTCGCCCGTCACAGCCAATGTGGCGTATGCGTAATGATGTGAGCCAAATGTTCTATCTACTTGAGCAATCAGTGTCTGTGTGTGCTTTTTTGTTTTTTTTTTTGTGCCTGTGTCATTTTTCACTCAAGCAAATTTAGTTTTGAAATTGTGTTTATCTTCCAACACTTCTGGCGCCACTTGTGGTTAATAATTACTTTTACTTTTTGTTTATATTTCGCACATGCCTCTTTGCGCTGTATTCAGTCGAAATTTGGAAATTTTATGTTCAGAATACGAAATTCATGAGAATCGTTATGTGAATTCTATTGTTAACAGCTTATCAGTGATTGTATAGGTTTATATATTTTTGTTCGAGCACGTCATTTGATATCGATATAAATATATGCTCACTTTATGATTTATTTTGGCACGCCTTCTGAGGTTACTGAACTTTTAATCAGCATGTGCTAGTTTAACAAACTCAATTCACATGTCATTTTCGTACTGCGGGTTATTGTTTCATTATTCTTACAAATGCATGTGTGAGTAATTATAAGGAAGTAGTAGCTAACCATTAAGTAAATTGAATGAATATGTATTTCGATTTAGATTTTCGGTTAAAAAATATGAATACAATTTGTTTTTTGACTGATTACAGAAATGGAAAGATTAAGAATATAACTATTAAATTTACAATATATTTAAATTTGTGCAATTCATGGTCCAAAATAAGCTCGGAAGTAAATTCTTAATGACGAATACCTTTCAGTCATAAATAACTTGTCGCCTTTCCAATTTTTATGATGACTGCCAAGTGTTTTATGCGATGCTGTGTGTCAGCAAGTGTTGCGGTTTTCTGCACAAGTTGTACGATTTGTTCCAGTTGTTGCATTCGATTTTCAACACCCACTCACTCAACTGGGGAGAAGTCGCAAAAGTGTTTGCCTGCGGTTCCCATCTTCATAATTTGACCCAATTATTAATGAGCAGTTGTGCGAAGTTGTGCTATAACATATTTGATATATTCGCTAACTACGCACAATAATGACTAGATCGCTTGTTAATTGCTTGAGCCCAGCCCCACAAACCGATATTCATGCCATATTACACAATCTAAAACACAATTCCAATCACAATCGATGTGGCTCGAGTTTTATTGCCATTTTAGTCGGCGTTGTTGCTAAATGCTGCAACTGGCATTTGTCATATTTGGTGTGATGAATGTTGCACCGATTTGGTGTTGTTGTCTCGAAGATTGCGATTGTTGTTGTTGCTGCTGCTGCTGCTGCTACTGCTGACATGTCAAGCGGCACAGCGCGTTGTGGCATCTTGGCACTCACACTTGGACATCTCACACTTCGCTGCTGAGCGAAAGTGACACATGACTTGACATCATTTTTTGTGGGTTTCTGATCGATAACACTGTGCAACAAAGCGCACCTTGTGCTTATTAGAGTGGAGAGTTGTGATAATTTTTTTATATATAGAATGTTTATAAGAATAATGTGTGGAATTGTAAAGTTAGCCAACAGTTTCTAGATGAATATCACATTTATTCTATTAGAGTAGTTAATCTTCCATACAACAATTATGGAATTAATTTCGATTACATAATTAGACATTTTAATTTGTTTCATAAATTAAGCAAAAATTTCACACACCTTGATATTTTATTAACAAATGAATAAGGTTTCAAAAAAATATGAGCAACTGCACACGCAAAACTGACAACTAAAGGGCTGAGCATTGCAGGATGGAACCCTTTGGCCACAGTTTTGTAGCATAGTCTGATTACCTATGTAGCGTTTAGGGTGATTTATTGTCGCTTCCACACTCACATTTGCAGATCTCGCTGCATCTGATTGTCAACGACTGTATGCAACGACGTCTCATCTACAAGCCAGAGTTGTGGCACGAATATTGGCGCTTCTCAACCTACATGCTGCTCCATGCGGATAACTGGCACCTGTGGATCAACATTTGTCTGCAGGCGAGTTAATGTTACCCACTGAACCACTTCCAACCGAGCGCCTAATGTTTTAGTTTATTTTTTCTTTTCCGTTTTGTTTTTGTTAGTGCTTCATTGGGGTCTGGCTGGAACTGGAGCAGGGTCATTGGCGGGTGGGTGTGGTCTATATGGCGGGTGGCGTTTGTGGTGCATTGGCCAATGCCTGGCTACAGCCGAAGCTGTCATTATTGGGCGCATCGGCAGGCGTCTATGCCCTGCTGTGCAGTCATGTGCCGCACCTGGTTTTGGTCAGTCAACTGTGGCAACATCGAATGCAACCGCAATTTAAATTTGATTTCGTTTTTGTTTTCTACATTATTATTTTTAATAGAACTTCTCCGAATTGTCGCATCGCTTTATTCGCATTGCCGCCTTGTTGCTTTTGCTGGTGAGCAATGTGGCATACACCGCATATCACTATTGCATTAATAACAATCTGAATCCACGCATTAGTCTGGAGGCCCATCTAGGCGGGGGAGCGGCGGGTTTGCTAATTGGATTTCTTGTTTATCGGCGATTGAAGCATTGTGGCTTGCGTTATTTCTAACTAATTCCATATCAATAATATATTGCTTAAATTAGCTTTTAACATTTGTAATTCCACTCAAGTCGTCAGGGAAGAGAACTATAAAAATATGTATTTAATATTTCTCTTGTGTGCTCTTAAGTGTAAATTTTGGTCACGCAATTGACTTCAACGCGTTCTATTAGGACATGCATAAATTTCTATGCTAAACGAATTGTCTGGAATAAGTGTAAATTTTCACATTTCGATCTTATATGGTTCAGACACATACTCAGCTAATTAGTTCTGAAAAATTATAGGAATCATAAACAGCTATTTTTAATGAGCCTTTCTATGACAGGCTCATTAATTATTTATTAGTGAACTGAATCACACAGATTTTCAGGCAAATAATTTGCTTCAAATTACACATTTATTAGCTTTGTCATTGTAAATAAGAATTCAACTTGAAGATTACTAAGCATTTTTTTATTGAGTGTTTATGTTTATTTATTGATTTAGACTCGTTTGTTTTACATTTTATTTATAAACATTGTGAAACATTGTATCATTACTGGTTCTGTAGTTAATTAATCGGAATTGAAATATTGTTTATCGAATATTTTATTGAGTCATCTTCGATTTCTATAGAATAAAACAGTTTATTATTATGTTTATTATTGTTAAGATATCTTTATTTTAAAAATGTACCCTTATTAGTAATAATTTAATTTATTAAATTAAGTATTAATATATAATCAAATTATTGTTTTATTATAATTTTTTCATTACAACTTTATAGACTTTTTAGACTCAAATTATGAATTAAATGCATTGAATTAAATAAAAGTTTGATTACATTTACAATACAACTTATTATTAAGCGAAGCTACAGTTTGTGGCCTAAAACTAGTCTACGACTTCATTAAAGAGCGGAAGGCTTAAAATTAACTAAATGCTATGTGCATAAATTAACAGCTTAAGTGGAAAGTGGGCAATTGGAAGAGATGGCTTAAATGTTAAGCACACACGCACGCCGAAGCGGGGGGGTGGATTGGGAAGAGGGGGGTTGCTTAAATTAACAGTCTAATGGGCCGCATTTAACGCCCACCTCGGTGCATTTGCATTCAAGGCATTGATTGGATAACTCGACTATAATGCGACCAACACGATACATGCGACCGTAAATATTGCAGCCAGCTAATTTTAGTATGCCCGTTGGATCCATGAGGCCATCACCCGCACTGACAACACCACTGTCTGCACCAGCCAGCCTGGTGGCACCACTTGCATCTGCGATTGGTGTTGCTGCTGTTGTTGTTGTTGTTGTTGTGCTGCTGCTGCTTGGCGCATGCTGATAATGATGGAATTGCTGCAACGGTTGCTGTTGCAGCCTCTGTTGTTGTTGCTGTTGCGCTCTCACTTCATAGCTGGCGTCCATGAAGGGCAATTTGTCGAATGGCGACATTAAAAATGGATGCACTGTGCTGGTAGCAACTGTTGCTGTTGCTGCTGTGTCTGTTGCTGTTGTTGTGCTTGTAGTTGCTGCTGGTGTTGTTGTTGTTGATGATGTTATTATTGTAATTGGATGTGTACTTTTGGTTTTAACACTTGTCTGCGCTGCGGTGCCCATTGAGCTGTTTCTGCTATTGTTGTTGCTGTTGTTGCTGCTGTTGTTAACGGGAGTTCGACGCGTGGCTATTTGACCTTTGCTTCTGACTGGTGTTGTTGTCATTTTCGTTGGCTGATTGCGTCTATTGCCCGATGGCTTCTGCTTTGTTTTGTTGCCTTTTTTGTGGCCACGTATTGCTGGGGGCGTGGCAGTTGGTCGTGGTGTGCTCGCAGTCACTGTGGTTGCTCTTGTGGCTGCGGCTGTTGGCAGTGTCTTGAAGGGCGGCACTGTGCTGTCGCTGCTGCTGTCGACTGTTGCTGCCGCTAGACTGGGCAGATTCATGCCCAACAGTTCATCCAGTAGCTCATCTAGTTTATTTATTTCACTTTTATCTATCAGCGATGTTTGTTTGGTTGTCGTCGTTGTTATTGGTGTATTTGCCGCTGTTACTTTAGAGCCGGATGTGTTGCTTATGCTGAAAGTAACACTCTCGATATGTTGTTGCAGCTGCTGTTGCTGTTGCTGTTGCTCTGTTGGTTTCTTGTGCTGGTGGTCCTCAATGAGTGCGTCGAGATTAGGTGAGCTTTCCGTGTGTATGACATCCTTAAACGGATCTGGGGTTGTGATTTCTGTGGTAGACCAAATTCGGAGAGAGAAAACCAAAAAAGTTCAATATGTATAAGAAAATGTTAGGTGTTAAAAGCGACTTCTTATCAAGGTGTGTTTCCGTTGAAGGTTCAATATTTCTAGATTAGTTACTCAATATGTAAACTGATTTTCAATATTTTATTTATGTTAGTTTTAGCGATACCAATATATTACCACCACTAATTTGAGCTTAAATTTATTCTCGCTAAAAGGACGAATTAACTCACCTATTGATGCCGTATCGTTGCCATCCTGAGGTGTTGTTATATCAATCAGATGTTGTGTGACATGATAGTTATCGCCCAGTAGGACATTCGATGTAACATGATCCTGCAGCACTTCGCCATCGATGACCAACGGATCCTTGGGCATGAAACCGCCCTCCGTTTCGGTGGGTGGCGAGAAACCACTGTTTACTGGCGGCTGCACCACTTGATCTTTGAAATCGAATTTCACATAGCCAGCGCTGCCCTCGTACTTGCCGCTCACTTGCACCACAGGCTCGGGTGGTGTTTCAACTGCCGGCACCTCCACACTGAATTTGTATTTATAGGCTGCCTGATCATTCTGGTTATTGTTGTTGCTGTTGTAGTTGTTGGTGTGGGATTGCGATTGCTCAGCGTAAGGCGAATCTAATATGTTAGTATCCATTTTATCGGAAGCCACTTGCGACGGATGCAATCCATGTGATTGCTTATAGTAATTCTGATGGTTGTAGTTATCGTGTGGTTGCAGCAGGGGTGCAGTATCCACCGCATCCGTCGGCAGAAAGGGTATGATCTTAAGGTTGGGCAAACTGGGCGGCAAGGTGGGTGCAATGCTATCGTTGTCATCTAAAGGTTCCGCTTCCAGAATGGTCGGATTCGTTTTGATGATCAACGGTTTGGTGGTGCTCGTTATGTGAACCGTTTGGTTGCGCTTTAAGCTGGGACGGACGGTAGTTTTGGTGGTTCTTGTTGTGGGCTTCGTTGTGGTTGTTGTTGTTAGTGGTTTGCTTGTTGTGGGTGGTTTGCTTGTTGTCGGTGACTTGCTTGTTGTGGTTGTCCGTCTAGTGGTTTGGCTTGGCTTCGGCTTCGCGGTTGTTGTTGTCGTCGGCTTGGGTGTAGTTGTGCTTGTCGTAAACACCTTTTTAGTGGTCCTAACTGCTGGTATTGGTTTAGAAGTAGTCGTGGTTGTTGTTGTAGTGGTGCCAGGCATATTTCCGTAGGTTACTGGCTGTCCATATTTACTAGTAACCACAACCATTGGTGGTGTGACCGTCAGATTGGCAAGCTTTGAGTTAATGCGCATGTGGTGTGGCTTATTGCTGCCCAGCGGACGAAACATGGGTGGTGCATGGAAAACAATGGGTTGCCTAGTTGTGGTGGTTGTCGTTGTGGTTGTTGTTGTTGTACTCGTTGCATTATCATCAAGCATATCGGATAGATTATCGAATAGAACATTTAATAGATTGGGTGGCTTAGCTGTGGTGTTAGTTGATGGCCAGCCTGCCGGGTTGGTAAAGATAATTTGTTGAACCTCCAGTGGTATTTCGCCATCCTCCAAATGATCATCGAAATCATCGGCAATGCGTTCATTGCTGTGCTTTGTGGTGCTGACTGTGGTTGGCATTTCCGTACTCTCACCCACAAAAGCCTCTGTCGCTGTGGCAATCTGCTCGTCATCAGGACCCAGCAGTATATCTACCCAGGAGAGGGGTTTCTTTGACGTTGTTGACACTGGCGTAATGGTTGCCCCATTTTCCGTGCTGGGTCCCAGCAGCAAGTCCAGAAAACTCAGCTCGGTGGTGCTGCTGGCTTCAGGCGAAACTTCCTTGCTAATGGAGGGCATTGCTGTTGTGCTCGACAGACGCCCCACCAGGTCCATGTTGTTGGCCAGCATTTTTTGGTTGTTGCCATCGATGAACTCCAGACCTTCGCGTAAAGTATCAAAAATGCTCTTCTCGCTGCTTGCCAGCTGGGCATCGCCCACGGGCGGCTCGGTGGGATGACGATCCAGTGGATAATGCTCGGCCATTGAATTTTGTGGCATCAACGTCGCTGCTGCACCTGCGTCCAAGTCCTGCTCCTCTTTGCCAAACAGTAGATTGTATAAATTAAATTGACGGGAGCTCTGCGAACGTCGATAATCCCGCTGACTGCCGCAATCGTAGCTGGAGGGACAGCACTGACCCTTCGGCACCACCGGAATGCAATTCTTCAAAGCCGGCGCACATTTCTTGGGTGCACAGCGTCGTGTGCCGCGTATGCAGAAGCAGATGTCACACGGCCTGTCCGCATCCGAACGCATCTTCTGCCCTTCCGCATAGAACTGGGAGTCCACGGTGCAGCCCCGATTTCGTTGCAATCGCTGCGACATGCGCTGGAAGTGCTTATTGGAGTTCTTTCGATAGCGTACCTCCTGTGAGGATTTGCCCGAAGTCTTGCTGCTGCAATCGTACCTCACCGGACAGCATGTGGAGTCGACAAATATCGGTTTGCACCCATCCACGGGCAACATGCATTTTGGCTTAACACACTTTTCACTACCCCCTGGGAAACATAGCAAAAAATGCATAGTATCAATCATTAATATTATATTTTATTATTCTTACAGCTTTTCTATCATTCTGCGTTATTTATAAAAAATTTATTTTGCATTCGATATTGTAAATTCGATATGTAAAATTATTCACTTACCAATGCAATAGCAATAGCTGCACAGATTTGATGAGGACATTGCCGATCCCGACTTGTACACAGTTCCATTCTTTACACACACTAAAAAGTAAACAAGCAAATAAGTTTCTAATCTGCATAGCTGTGTCCTTTGCTCTGTACTTACCAAACAATTCGACATCCGAGTCATCTGAGCGTCTCTGCAGCATATTGTCATTGACCACCCGGTCGATGGACTCTCGTTCATAGTGATCCAGATAGGCGATGATGCGTCGCTTGGTGGGTATCTTGTAGAAGGCATCCAAGCGGGCGCATGATAAATAGGGGCAACAGGTGTTCTTCTTTTGCACCACCACACAGCCACGTGGCGGTGGCATTGGCATCTCCGGGCAGACTTTTAAACGACAGACAAGAGTCTTTCGATTGCACTGACAGTTGAGGCACTTCTCCATGCTGGGCACCACCGATTTGTCCGCAAACCAGGTGCCATTATGATGACAGCCTGAATGTTGAGTGAAAGGAAAAAGGTAAAATAGAAAGAGCTCAACAAGTTGAATTTTAAAATGCTCTAGATTTATTGAGACAAGATATTCAAGGAGGTTGCTGCCTGAATATGCTACTGATCCACATGGTATCGATTTATTAGCTTCTGTGGGTCGGCATGGTATGAGGGAAATGCGGCTCCCGATTTCATCATCTCCGGTGAGGCACCATAGCGGTAAAGCTTTTTAAAATGCGACTTCTCTGGCAGCTTAGCCTGCTCCAGATGCACCAGCTGCTCAAACTTCTCCAGCCGCTCCTGCTCCTGATCTTGTGCACCCTCAATCCCATCCTGGGCATTTTCAGACTGGAGCTGCTGGTGCTGCTGGTCGTGTTGTACTCTCCATTGTATCATCATGGGCTGCTGCATCATATATGGATACACTTGATTTCCATGTGGACTGGTGACCATTATGAAGCCCTGTGGTGGTGCCATCGATGGCATATTCAACACAGTCGTGTTTGGTACCATACTTTGTTGTGGTATAGGCAAATAGATGGTTGTCTGGTACGGCAACTGAACCGGTCGGAGTTTAAGATTAGACTTTTGTGCCCACATATTGAAAAGCAATGTTTCCTCTCTTTTCTCTTAGCAAACTAACTTTAAAAGTTGTATATTGAAAATCTCACGTGATTTAAAGGTGTAGAACGACGATGTGAACATTACAGAGTTATGAATAGTTTTAAAATGTTGTATGGGATTGTACAGTGTAAAATTTATCCGAGTAAAGCCAACTGGGATAAGTTATTTTATATGAGAATATTGAATATTTTAAGTTACATAATTTCTGTAAAATTTGATTTCAGTACTGATTTTTTAGCAATATAATATAACTCTAATGTTAGATGTCCAACGCTACTTATTATACAAACAAAAAACAGAAAACTCTCCAATTTAGACTAGCTCTTAAATGTTGATTTAATCAAAACCGGGTTTAGATTTCCGTTATCGCTTAACAATTTTGACTTATTTAAAAGGAAGTTCAGACTTAAGTGAGTTGAGCTTTAACTAGCTTCAAGTTTCAAAGTTTGAACTAAAGTAAGCAAATGTTGTTTTCTCTTTTGTTTAACTGTTACTAATATATTCACGCATGTTACCGTTTCAGTTTTTGGGGGCTGTGGGGGTTCGTGGCTCACCTGTATTCTGCGTGATAAATGCATCCAACTGTGCGGGCAATATAGAAATGAATGCCACTGATAATATGCTGACTAAACGCAGCGTCATCTTCGTTTCACTTCTTCTTCTTCCGCTGCTCTGGGCCGTTGCACGCATGAATGATCCGACGAGGCCGAGGAGCAGGGGGGTGCAGCAAACGTCACCGACTCCAACTCCAGCTAAACTCCGACTCGGAGTCTTGAGTTGTCTGGGGTGCGGGCTGTGCTTGTGGCTCGGCTGTTTCTCTGAGCAAAAATATCAACTAGTCTGGCTCCAGGTTCAACTCCCAAGTCCAGGTCCAGCTTCGGCTACACAGCTACGTCTACAGCTACAGCTACAGCTGGGGTCGTGTCTAATTCGTGAAATGTGTGTCACGCAGCGGCAGCTTTCCAATGACAAGCGAATCGAAGCGTCTGCCGGCAACTGGTGGCCAGCGCATGCTCAGCCATATACTGAATTCAACCAGTTGGAATTACCCGCACAATTGTTGACGTGCCACGGAGCAGCACTTAACAAATGAGCAAATGATACAGGTCGTTGTCGTAGTCGTGGTTATTGTCGTCGTTGTTGTTGTTGTTGCCAAAGTTCTGCCACACTTTTAATAAAGCATAATACAAAAGAAATTTGTAGTCGCCGTTTTGTTGTTAGCTGTAGGTCAAAACAATAGAGATACACTGTTCAAAAAATTATCTTAAGTTCATATAAATTTGAATAAAAGTTTAATTCAACGCAACATGGAATTTATTTAGTTGCATTTAATATTGGAAATTCATTTGGTAAAAACCTTAAAATATTCAAACTCTATGAATTCTGGTTTTCTCTTCAATCCTCACTTTCTCTCTTCCAAATTAAGTTCCACAAGAATATTATTTATTCGACAGTGTAAGGAGAGAGGGGTTTAAGGTCAGGTGAGTGACTGCCTTTCAAAAGTACTGTACATATATTATAATATCATAATGACTGGACAGCCAAAAATACGTGCTGTTATTGTATGCAAACTTTGAACTGGTTGTAATGCTTGAAACTATCTTAAAACTTAGATAAACATCAGAATTTTGTCATGCCTAGGAATTTCAAAGAAACCATAGCTGTTTCGTATGTTTATTTATAGGCTTATTTTCTCTACACAAATATCATATAAGTAATGTAAATTTCGTTTAGTTTCACAATTGTGATTCGCTAAAAAATGTGTAAAAGTGCTTATACGCAATTAACAACTTACAACTTATTTCTGAGCTACACAGGAAAACCACACACTTCCAATTAATTCTCTCTCAATTCACTTCTTTGTCCCACACTCGTTAGGTTCATTATCCGTTGATCTAATTACAATATTTCCCATAAATTTACAGCTTTGTTTGCATATATGCTGTGCTTAACTTCTCACATAAGATTGTAAACCAATTGGTTCGCAAGGACTGAAATAGGGCAGGGAAATTATGGGAAGCAACTTCTCTACAGCGGAAACTCTGGCAACATACCATTAATTAAAATCGCAGCTCAGTTCTTGACACGAACGGCAACTATAAATAATATTGATCAACAAAAAGAGACACAAAAAAAAAGACAAAAATTAACAGAAATAATCTTAGGGGAAAGAAAAAAATAAAAGAAAACTGGTACTCAGAATCAGCACACAGCATCAAGAACCACTCACAGTCGGACGTGTCTCCCCCGGCCAAGAGTTGCATGCGAAAAACCAAACAAACAAATAAACAAACGTGAAAATCAAAGAACGCCAAAGCAAATGGCGGTCACTGCCAGTGAAAGAGCCCAAAACTAAAACCAAAACCAAAACCAAAACAGTCTTAACATTTCCAGAACGAAACCACACGACCACAACTGGTCAGGCGCATGCACCACAACATCCACTTTCATTAAGAACGTGATTTGCCAACAGACTCGACAAACTTGCATGCAAATGCAAACCATGACACAAGGAACATCAAGCGTTTCGATTTCAGTAAACCGACATATGTATGCTCTAACTGCTTCACAGTTTGTCAATGCTGAGAAGTGCAAAAAAGAATGCAGTCAGAAGTAACTAAAGAAGTCAATCAGATACTATCAGCAATATTTTAATAATACCTAGCTTATGAAACTTTCAAAAAGAAATACTTTCAATTTACAAGAATGAGTAGCCAGAATTGGGACGGTAGAACTCAGAATAATTGAAAAAGAACGATAAAAAAAAGACTGAAAGTTAAACCAGCCCAAGAGAGATTACAAAAGCTCTAATAGTAGAACAAATGTATATTTTGTGATGTGCATATTTCACAGATTCTAAATCTTGCAATGCTTTTTGTATTACAAGCTACTTGATGAGTTTACCAGACCCACTGAGAATTACAGAAACTGTGACATGAGCAAGAAGTCCGCTTAATTGGAGCTCGTCTTATGGCCTGGCATACGAGCAGAAACTCGGCAGATGTGCTTCGTTCTCATGACAAGTTTTAATCAAGCTATTATCTTAATGTCAAGCCCCTGAACTGTCGCTGAAACTTTCACGCTAGTAGCTAAACTTAAAACACGAAAAAAAGAAGCGGTTTCAGTTTCACACAATAAATCACTGCAGTTGATTTTTATTTTGTCTACTGTTTTTGGGTCTTTTAATTAAATTCACTTGGCTCTCATTTGCATGCCAACAAAGCGTACTTGGCCATGAAAGACGCTAGAATCAAACAAAATTGAGTAAGCTGAATTTTTGAGTCAGTTAATTGAGATTTCTCTCTCTCTCTCTCTGCTAACCTGAGAGAATGTCTGAAAAGTGAGCTGAAGTAAAAATAAAGTATCGCAGCTGTTGGCCTAGGGCTAAGAGTTGGTAAATACTTAATTTGGCACTTTCTTCACGGCGGAAATTGCAGTTGGCAGTGCTGGTTAAAATCTTCTTGAAAACTCTTTCGACTTAATTACAGCTCTTTAACGCAATTTGCATCCGCGCGAGATAAACCAAGCTTTAAAGGAATTGTAGATATCTAGCGCGCATGAGACGCACTCACAGATACAATTCAAATGGGTATTCAGAACGTGTGTATGAAGCTCATAAATAAATTACAGTTATTACAATAGCAAATACAAAGCAAAGCCATTCAAAGTCAAAACCAAAACACCAAAGAAAGCTGCTTGTCGAGGCTGTGGGAGCAATTGTCTTTCACCGAGTGTGTCCAAGAACTCAACTCAGCATTGTAACGGGGCCAACAATTACGCCCCAACAACATAATTTTTGACAAAAGCAAGAAATACACTGTGAGAAATGCTGGACAAATTAATAAAGCAATTAATTTTTATTGTGTCTTCGTGTTTATTGCCGGGGAAAGTGGTAAATTAAGTGCCGTAAGCTACCATTCTTATAAGGTAATTAAAAGTGAAGCTAAGGTTTTGCCAAAAGATTGAAGCGTCCAGCTGGGCAATTGATGGCTTAGATTAAGAACAGTTTCATCATTTAATTATTGCATAGGGAAATCGACGGTGAGCAGGTCAATGAAAAATCTCTGGCTATTATAATAAAATGCAGAAAAAGTTGTAGAGAGTTTGAATGGGGCTGAACAACTGTGTGCGATTCTCTTCACTTTCTTTTAGAACAATTACGAATCAATGATTAAGCTTTGCATCTCTGTATATACTTCCGAGAGCTTTAATATGAAATGCATCTTAAGATCTAGCTATATTTTATTTAAACGTTTTCTTCTTAGCCATAAACTAGAACGATACCTGCTTAATTTGATTTCTAAATAATTTCTCATGTGTAAAGTCAATTATATTATAAAGAATCTTCATCAGAATCAAACACGAATTTAGTTTCAGACAATCAACTCTATGTTTTTTTTTTTCAGACCCACCAATGAAATCAACCCAGTTAACTGTAGCTTTTAGCTGTCCCATAAACCAATTTACCAATCTACAGCAGCGGAAAAATGACAATAAGATGAAGACAATGCACAAACAATGCTTCTTGTTAAGTTTTTTTGATATCAATAAAACTAGCAGAGCTATAAATTCTCAAGCGCGACATCAATTCCAGGCAATAAATTAGCTATTGAGCACTTGTATCTTGTATCTGACAGATACTCTTGTTATTGTGCAGCAAACTTTTCGATTTGACTATTTGACACAGTAGCAACGCCCCACTGACAGATTTTTGTGTTTCAAGTCTTTTTTTGGGGGGCTGTGCTATCCATTCGATGTTGGACTTGAACGATGATTTGTGAAAGGCGCATACAAGTAGGCTCTAATCAGCACCCAACAGGCTACTGGGCATATTGCGTTCTAACTTATAATTTGTGGCGCAACAAAAATAAAGGAAAACTTTCACCCAGTTGCAAGTTGAGTTCAGATTATGTAAATCTCAGGGTAGATAATTATATACAAAGCCAGCCTAAGCCTATATTTTCACTTTTTGCAAATCGATATCAAAGTCGAGCACATGGAGCTGGCAGCGGAAATCGAAATCAATGAATGATCTGTGGCATAAGCATATGAATAATAAGATCTTGACTAGTCAAGAATTCTTTCGCCATTCTCTTGCTTTGTTTACTTTACACCATTTCTAACTTGGCCATTTCGAATCGAGTGAAACTTGTGCCAGTTGCTCTTGCTATTTTTGTTTCTGCTCTTGGTTCGTTGTTTTTTTGTTTTTTTTTTATAGTGTGCCAAAACAATTTGTTGCCCACGCGTGCTCACAGCTTAACGTAGAGTCACCATTACGAGAGCTGGTTTGCAGACACACCTGACCATAAAGTAAGAGGCCACCCAGCCCGTGCATGTGTGGCTTCTTCAAAATATTCTGCGTTCAAATTAAAAACAAGAGCCACCACCATCCATCGCATTTTTAGCCAGTGCGCAATTTTCGTGTCGAACTCAATGGATGCAAGTTTTGCGTGGCTGTCTGTCTTTTCGTCTGCTTCCCTTGCTTCCCTTTTAGAATGGCAGACAAATGCCTGTCATTTGTTGGCAGGCAAACATGTTTCATACAATTCACCCCGCTGCTGTTTGGTCTCCACCACCAATCAATCCACACGAGTCACAGCCACAACTTCGCGTCTCAAGCTATTAAAGCCTCGAGGGCTCAATAAATGGGCGTCGTTTATGCACCTCATCATCAGCGATTGCAGTGATCGCATCGCAGACTTTGCAGCTCTTTTTCTTCTTTTTTTTTATTATCGTTTTTTTTTTGCCAAGCGGAAGTTAGGGCAAGAAACGAACGAGAACCAACAAATCAAACTGACGCTATTTGAGGAATTTGTGCTCTCAATAAAAAAAGAGTATTTATATTTTAATGTTAAATTATTGATATGTGTAGATGAAGTAAAATCTTAATGAAGATATAAATTTATAATTTAGAAATGTATTCCCAGTTTGCATTCAAACTAATTTCTAAGAAGTTTAGTTTTCTTTAGATATAGTTTTTGTGCTTCCCACTAATCTTAATAGATCACCTAATCTTGGTAGATCTTATTTCCAAATTTTGTATACTTCAAATACTTTGTCTCTTTCACTGATCTAACCGAATATTATTACCGTCAACAACTAAATTTCTGTTCAAATCAGATGCTTCAGTTTTTAAATATAATTATAGGTAATTGGTATGTGTGCTTGGCACGTGTTCTGTTTAATTAACTGTTCCTAGGGCTGGGTGCTGAGCGGGACGCTGCATATGACCAGCAGTTTGGGCTTTAACTGGTCGGGTGAAAGTCGCCAGGTACATGAAATTAGAACAACTGCACAATAAAGTGATTGCAATGGAAAGGCACTCCAACTTCAACACAATAGTGCTTCTGGACCCGCTTAAAAATACACACACACACACCTTTCACAGCGAGTCGCAGTGGAAGCCAAGTTCTAAGCCACATTAAGTACCCAGAGCATTAAGTTCATTGGCCATTTTCAGCTCTTTTGCCCATCAATTTTGTCAGTCGCTTTGTACTAGGTCATTAAACCAAATTGTTGTTGCCGCTTTTTTACAGTTCGTGATTCTCTTTTCGCATTATAATAAAATTGTCAACCTGACAGCTCCGATTAATATTGGCTTCATATTTATCAAAGCATAAATCATGTCCACAAAAAAGAAAACAAACAAACAAAAAACTTGGAGCACAAACTTTGTCTCAACTCGGCAATTTGAATTTAATGCGACTTGGGGCCAAGTTGCAAGCTCTGAAGCCGAACGACCCAAACGTCTGCCTCAGGTAGTTGCTACAGCTCTACCAGGTCTTCGAGCTCTTCCAGCTCTTCTTCAGGTTGCAAACTTGTTTTAACTTTTGTTAGAACTCAGTTGAGTATGTTGGAACAATGCACATTATCAAAGTGAACCTTAAACTACTTCATTTTCCCTTTTCCCTTAATTCTGTTGGCTATGCAAATTCGTATGAGAATGTGTGCGTCTCAACAGTTTCCGGGCACATTTGTCAGGGCGACTTGTAAACATGCCCAAAAGCCGTTAGACTGCCTACTAGCTAACCAAATTTGCGTGACATGCAATTTTATTATCAGCTAGAGAACTCTCCAGTCCACAAATGGTATAGGCGGACAGTTCTGATAAATAACTGACAGCCGCTTAACTGTCAGTGCCAACTAAAGACAATAAAATCCATCCGCTTACAATTTATGTAGTATCTCCAGCCACAACTTAGGCGAACTTTCAGGCTACAGATTTATTACAAGGAGTTGCTTGTAATTTATGAACGCGTTTAACTATTGTCATTAAGTTAACGGCTAAACTACAGAGGTGCAAAAATATAAAAAACTGATTTGCTGCGAATAGCTGTAATTAATTCTGTATTTTATAGTTTGGTAAATGTGCTTAATATAATATTTAATATTTGGATGTTCACAAATTGAAGTACAACTCTATATAAGCGACACGTAATCTGAAGCAGTCGACATTCCGATCATAATTAACGTGAGACCGATGAGTGCTTGTATAGTTTTAAATTTTCCGCATATATAAAAACACTTCTCTGCTGCACTCTGGTGTTGAGCAGCTCTTGATTTATATGTACGCGATGCATGCACCTGGTTGTCATCTCTTCCGCTCACTGTTGTTACCGCACAATCTTTTCTGTGCACTCACCTGGAACAGTCCATACAGTCGCTGCACAGTCCTCCTCCCTCCCTCCCGTATCCCCTTTGCCAACTAGTTGTCTTGGCCAGTTACATTGGATGGCAGCATGTGTATGTGTTGCTGATGCTGTTTTGATAGCAAAACAAAAAAGAACTCGAGACAGAAAGAAAACCCTCTCCTCACATGGCAAACTAACTCTGTCTTTTTTTTTTCTTTTTTTTTTTCGTGTTTTAGCGATATCAGATTACGTGCGGCTCATCTATATCTTGTGTTCGGTTTTCGGTCTGCTTTTGTGAGTTGGCCTTTTAAGCATATCAGATGTGAGCGGTAACTGAGCTGCGGCTCATTGCCAAAAAGGAATTTTGCTTAGAGCATTTCGCTGCAGTTGACCTTGAGGTAATGTTTGGAGAACTTCCTCTCCCCGATCAGAGACTTCTCAAGATTGGCAATGCTTTACAAAATGTAGCCGGCAGCTGCCGGCCTGTTACAGTTTATGGCCTGTTTGCCATTAATTTAATGATTCTTCTGCACACTGAGAGAACTTTTAAGCCAGCTAACACGAATACTTTAGAAAGGTTTGCGATTAGAAGAAAGCAGTCCTGTGGTGAATTGTGCGCTTACTAAATGATGAGATTTCCGCGCCTAATATTATTTTGAAAAAGTATGCTGCTGGATGAAATGAGTTAAGAATTACGAAAATTCAGTCAATACCTGGGTAAAAGCAAGTTTGTAGTTTGGGAAAGGTAGGTAATTTTTTAACAGTGTACCTGGTGCCGTTCCGCTAGTCAATTGCTGGCAATTAAAAAATGCTATGCTCTAATGTAACGAACGAGCCAACTAACTAGTTGACTAACTAACAAACACAAATGTCGTTCACTTTGGCTTCATTTACAGCTTCCGCTTTGCATTATCAAATATTATTGGAGTTGTTGTTTTTGTAGATTGTGAATGGCATGTTGTCACGGCACTTCTGTAAAAGAACCCCTTAAGTTCGCGGCATGCAATCTAATGATGATCATTAAGCGGCAGCTGAAATCACGGCAATAGTAACAGAAGCCGCAGCAGCAACTAGTTGCCGCTTTGTCAACAGCAACAGCAACAGCAACAACAAGAGCCACAAAAACAACAATAAAACGGTAATTTCTGGCAAGATTACCGTGAACATTTTCACTCATTGCCAATGCAACCTACATTTTCACATGCTCCTCCAACCGAACACACTAATACACAAAAATAACACACACACTTCATTTGTTTCTTAACCCTTTTGTTGACTAGCAACTCTTGACGGCATTCGAGTGCGTTTCTTAGCCGCATTCTGCGACCATTGTAACGGCTTTGATCAGACTTTAAGCCAAAGAATTTGTCTTCGAACTTTGAGTTTGGTGTCGGCAGTTGGGAGTCTCTGAGATCTATACTTTTTTCGTCGCTTTCGGCTCATCTTTTGTGGTACACTGATGCCGCACAGCATTTCTGTGTCGTCGTCTTGTTTGCGCTGTCGGCACATTTAACAGTTAAATGTTTAACTTACATCATTAGCATGCCCCGCAACACAGAAAGATTGAGAGAGGGGGATGCAAAGGGTGAGTGGAGTGTGTGCTTGCAGTTCTTTTCAACTCTCATCTCTAACAAATAGTCAGTTTCTTATAACCATTTTTCTTGTTGATTTTTTTTTATATTTTCTACTTTGTTTTGCCGTTGAACTCTTATTTAATTGCTTGGCATATTATTTAATTTGTGCAGATTCGCATGATAATTTGAAGAGTTTTTTGTCTTGCTTGCAATTTTTCAACCGTAAAGAAAGCTCTTCAATAAGATTATAATTATAGCGTCAAGTTACGATTGGTTTTATGAGAGAAAATATAGTTTAATAAATATGTAGATAAATGTTTAATTTTATAATAAGTCTGAAAATTGCTTAAACCACAAAGAAATAGAAGAAACTCATTTAAACCGACTGCAGTAGTCAGTAAGTGGTTGGTGTATTCCTAATATTATATGCACATGTGTCTTAGCAATTATTTTGCGCATACGCTGGCCCTTAAGCCCGCTCAATTTAAAGATTCTCTTGCAAGTTTTTTTCCTAAGTCATTCGTTTTCTCGGCCTTTTCTTAAACTGCCTCTGCTGTGTGTGCTTGGTTTTCCGTGTGCAGCGACGCGAATCGTTTTGGCTGTCGTTCTGCGTCTCAATTATTTATTTAAGCTGCCACCCAGCACTGGGATTGTATTAACATTGTAAACAATACCGTTAACACGCCACAACACGTTGCACAAACAAACCCCAAGAATTTTTGCAAAGTTGCCGCAAAAGTGCCGCAATCCAAGCCAAAAGAACGAACGAGCCAACGACTGACTGAATATTTTAGCCAGTGAATGTCAGTTGCTCACCAATTCCCCCCTCTCCCTACCCATTCCCTGGACAATGCATCAAGAATCTGAAGCCTCTAAGTGTTGTTTGTGCAACGCAACCGCAACATACACATTAAAAAAAAAAATAAACAACTGTTAGCTGAAATACGACCAGGTCGCATACGGAGAAAAAGTCGCGGAAAACGCTTATTAAATCTCTGCATTTTGCATGCCAAAAATGCAAAAAATAGAAAGAACACAAAACAAGCCAAGTAGAAGAAGAAGAAGAAACCGCAGTCAAGAATTTTCCATGGATAGTTTGCGAGTGGAGTTCCTATGGACATTACCACGCTAATGAGTGCGCCTTTTCTTCTATATCTAACTATTGGTATAGTATTGTTTGTGCAAGTAGCTAAAGTTCACATACCTATGAAGTTCTTCACAGATTCTTTTGTTGTTGTTGAAAATGTTTATCCACTTGTGAGTTGGTCATTAAGTTTTATTTGCTTTTCGGTGACTACCCTTTTTAGGTTTTTTGATATATTTTTTTTAAGTTTTTGTTATTATTTCTGAATTTCCAAAACATAACAAAAATCGCAGTTTGTACGATGTGTGTTTTCTCGGCTGCACACTGCACTTCACTTCAAGTTCTCTTTCGCCGCTCTCATCCTTAGACTGTTTGTATTTTTATGGTCAGCTCTTCTTCTTTATCTTCGTCGTGGCTCGTTGCTTGGTCGTTCTGAACGCGTCGCGTGTTGGCTACTAACTGAGGTTCCCATTGTGTTGGCGCGTTGCTTTTAAGAAAAGCGTACACCTAAAGAAAGTTGCAATCATACAAATATTCTTCTCCGCCAAAGATTCTTGTTTTGAAAGCTGCAACTTAAGAGAGGAAGAGAGCATGTATGCTTTCTCTTAGATACATTGCTTAAGTGTGGGAGTTGCCATAGAAAGAATCAATTTGTTAGGGATTTTTCGAAAATTGTTTATTGTTTATGTTTACTTTTTTGGTTTTTGTTCAAGTGTTAGTTAAAGTTGAAATGCTCTAATTGGGTCACACATGAGAAGTTTTTATAATTTAAAAATTATGTATAAGCGTTTTCTTTAAGTTAGCTCAATATTTAATTTAATTGTTTTTAGTTATTGATTTACTTATATACGCAATGCTAGCGAGACTTCTGCTTAATCTCAGTCAGTATACAAAACCTTTTTCTGAAAGGGGGAAATAAAATAAACTATGTCTGTATTTAAGTTTATGTGTCTCAGTGTTTACTCATTGCTCATTCGAGTAACCCATTGTAAAATCGTTTCCCAACCACAATGCAACCACATGCGAGTGTAGTCCCTACCAATGTAAAGGCAAAAATAAAAAATACAAAAAAAAAAACCCATAGAGCACACGCAGCGCAGTCTGTTGAATTTTAGTTTGTGTTCTGCGATGCCGGCCATAAAGCGCGGCAAGTAAACAAATGCCAGGCATTATTTCCATTACTCATAATGGCAGCCAGTCGCATCCTCATCTTCAGTTTCAACCACATCCCCATTTTTAGCGGCGCCCCCGCCCATGTTGTACTCAAGAAGTTGTTTAAAACTGAACGATTCATAACACAGGAATGGAAAAGTTAAAGGCAAAGGCTTAGGTGGTGGTGGAGGTGGAGGTGTCGGCATTTGCCTTCTTTAGTCGACCAACTGGTGATTTTGCGGACTGCCTGAATGACCAGTGCCTGGTCAGAGCCTGTGTGTATGTTTGATTATGGTCTTCGTCTTTACGATTGTCGACTGCATTGAAGATTTAGTCTGGCGTTTTTGCTGCTGCTGTTACCGGATGCTTGCTACCTTTGCCTTTGGCTTGATGGTGCTTGAAACAGTGATTGCGACTACAAATCGGTATCAGTTTCGACAAATATTAACTGTTAATTGACAAATAAGAACAACATGATAAGAAAAATGTTTGAGGCACCTAAAAAAAATTCAATAACACAGTAAAAATTTTATTTAATTCAAGAGCTTAACTGAAATCTCTATGCTGGTTCTTTTTTTATAGGATTGGATGACAGTTTAAAAATGACTGACCTAGCTGGAAAGTGGCTAACATTACATCACTGGCCTCTCCACAGTATGCGATCAAAGATGAGGCGTGTCCGCTCTTTGCTCTTTGAGAGCTGTACGTGCGATCTGCCAAAAAAATATGGAATGAAATATTTATCGCCATTAGATCCTGATTAGCTGCGGGGCGTGTTATTGTCGTCATTTACGTTGTTGTTATTGTTGTTGTTGTTGTTATTCTTGCTGTTGTTCAGAGGCGTGAAAGATTTTCTAGTTCTTCTAATATCTTTTATTTTTGTTGCTTTTTTTCTTTTGGCAGTTGGGCACTTAATAAGATTTAGCTCTGATTGAAATTTGATATGTTCATTCAATTATGTTGTAGCTCTCGTTCCCACCGTGTCAATAAACTCATCTCAGCACTCCCAAGGCATCGCCCTACAAATAAGCTTCTTCGGTCGATATAAGAACATTGTACAGGATCTTATACCTTTATAAACATAGGTCTGTGCAAAAAACATTCATGGGGAACTATTTAAAGAAGTTGCGGTAAGATATCAGCTGTTTTTAATCAACAATAGGATTGCTATATTTCCATTGTAAGACATTTTAACATTTATTATAACAAATTATTATTTTATTTTAGTCTCAAATAATTTGCATCCACACTTCCAATAAGATTTCCAATAACTTTAAAGCGCTTAAGCTTCAGCCAAGTTCTCCACCTTATATACACTGCTTGCTAGCGGGCTGCCGAGAACAGCTTTTTGATAAGTGTAGTAAGCAGTAAACTGCTTGCACTGCCAGATGTCACCATAAATTCAATTTTTGCTGTGCATGCAAATATTTCAGATTATTTTACAACTAATTACAATTACAACTTAATTACCACAAACGCAAAAACCGGGAGAGTCAATAAAATGTCAGACTACAAATTGCAGCTCTTGCATCGTTTTCTTACTTACATATAGTCAATTACTTATATTTTGAAATATTATCATAATGCGCTTCTTTTAACTGGGCTAAAGAAAACTTTTGTTTCAACTTTGACAATAAACATTTGGCGTGCAAACACACTGCGCCATTTGCCACTTGCCACTTGTCACTTGTAAGTTTTCTTGCTTTTTTGTTGTACTTTGCATTTCTCACTCTTATGCGCAAATTTTTCAATTCACAATTGCAACTTTTGCTTCGTTCTCAGATTGTCGTCGGCGCTGTTTTGACGCCTGCAGAATGGCTGCTTAAAAATGCATTTTGCTATAGCCAACAAAAAAAGTAAACTTATGGCCACTTAAGTAATTCCTTAGTGTTGCCTTTTAGCAAATTCTAATTTAAATATGTTATTTTTATTGATAAACTTTTTTCTTAGGGGTTGTATTTTAGAAGTTAAGTTTTTAAGTTTTTATTTAAGTCGAAAACGATCTATTTGATCTTTTAGTTAAGATTAGTTGAATTATCCACTAAACTGTCTCATTGTATAAATTAATTTATATAAATTCATCTAAAACGTATATTAACTTTTCTTTTTCTTCAGGGTCAGTAAACAAAATTCGCGGATGATGGTGGATCAGCCATGACATGGCCCTGAGATCCTGAATCAAGCGGAACACAAATTCTTAGTTAAGTTTAAGTCAAGAGCTAAACAGCGATTGATTGTACCATTAATATAATATAATCGAAAGCATCGTCGCATTTCCCATTATGAAATCGGATGAAATTTTGTTGTTTTTTCGTTCATAGATAACTAAATATTCCTTGAATTAATTTCCTTGTCATTTGAAGGCACCGTGTCTTTTGAAACACTTTAAGGATTTGCCCAAATTCCAGCTACTTCGTCTTTGGCTTTGCACACATAAAAGTATGCAACACTTTCTTAGCGTGATGCCAAGCCTAGCAATGCAGCCACCTAAGTTGTGTTACTGGTTTGTGTACATGGTACACCAGCTTGGATTGAAAAAGATTTTAAATTTAATTGATTTGTATGATATTGTACAAATTACTTAAGTCATTCACTACGCGCTTACGTTATTATTGTTAGCTTAAAATTTATATAATGGTAAACAACTAAATGAAATCCGTGTGATATTCAATTTAAGAATTTGATTATTAAAATAAATATTGGACACTAGTTAAAAACCTGTAACGGTTTCAGTTTGGCAGCAATATTGTAGAGAAAATTTGAGGTTAACAACTGGACAAGCAGACAACTTTTATGTTGTCGCAGCGCATCTTTTCACAGCTTATTAATTTTATTTTATTTTCTGTTTTGCAAAATGTCTGCTGTCGCACTTAACACAACCCTAGATGGACCACCTATATAACCTACATCCTCATCCTTATTCCCTTACCAGCATTATCCACTTTCCACATCAGCAGTTTGTCATTAATGAATATTCGTGTGGTTAAGCTGTGCAAAAGAGTCTGCTCTAAAGTGCTTCAATGCTGGGTTTTCTCTTGGTTAGCTTTAATATTAATGCTGCTGGTGTGTTTATTATGCAGTAGCCACTTTTACTTGTATGTTTCTCTCGTTACTTACAGCTGCTGCTCGTGGTCCGTAGTTTTTTATTTGTTTAATATGGAAATCAATTCATCTTATTTTACACTAGTATCAAGTACCTCCTTTAGTTTATCGACTACTGAAGTACCACTCTCTCCCTCAATATCTTTCTCTCTATTTTTTAAGGTAGTACCACGAAGTAAGAAAAAAATCCTATAGAACGCAAGCTTATATTAGTATCGTCTGCCGGTTCACTGGCTTAAATATATTAAACTATTTTTTTTCTATATACATATCATATAGCAAATAACTAGTAAAATTGAATCATGTAAAACGTATCTATTTCTATAAATTAATGTTATTCCCGACGAATTGAACTTTATATTGCTTAGGCTCACTGTAATAATTACATTGTCATTGAATATTTGAAGCACGTATCTCGATTATATGGGTTACCTCTAACTTAAGCTAGTGAATCATGGTTATGTCCGTTGTTGTAGCAGTTGGCCACGCTAAGAGCAGACAGCAGCGTAAGGTCCGACCAGACGTTAATTACAGTAATTTTGTCAGCTCTTCTCCGGCTTAAGATTGCATGGAAACCAAAAAGCGAGCTGTCGCATAAGTTGCACTTGATGCTAGCCACGTGCTCCACTCAAAACTTTGTCAACAAAGAGAACAACAAAAATAAAAATAAAATAACTAAAAAAAAAAATTAACAAGTAATTAGGCATGCTAAACAATGAAAGGGTGCAGCTAAGAAATACCCTGGGTTGAGAATATGATTCTTATTATATTTTTAAATAATATAGCTATATGATTGCTGTGCTTATTATGAGACGTAGTTTTCTTTTAACTTTACAACTGCAGGGTATTTATATAACAAACCATCGGAGTTTATTCTCTAGATAATTAGCAAGCATAGTTTGTAACTAATGCATAGCTTGCCTCTCCCTTCCTGCGTCGATCACCAAGCATAAATCACTTTGTTGTAGATGTGCTGCATTATTCTATGGCAAAAGTTTATTGATGAACTTTGCAGGAACAAACAATTTGCGATTATATTAACGCTCGCTGCAGATTAAGTTGATTTTTATAGATTATCGTATTGCTTGCTTATCGCGATAAGCTTATCGTTGATAATTTCCTTAACCCGCATTGCCAATAAAAAGTCCAAATGTCCCCACGTATCATCATCTATCTCGTAGAGCTCCTGCAGATTTGGCAATAGCTCGGGCAACCGTGCAATATCCTGGACAGTAGCCGACTCATCGGCCCGTCCGGAGTACAAATAAACATTCGATGTGATCTTTGAAATGTCATATGAGGGCGGCACATCTGTGCCATACCTGGCCAGGTTCTTCTTGGGACCCCAATCGTAGTGACGGAAGTCGTTGGATACATAGGATTGTATGTAGTGTATGCCCTGATTTGTCGAAACTCCGGCTGGATGAGTCTCCGCCAGTTGTGGCAGCAGCGTCTGCAACCAGGGCAACCAAAAAAACATTTGAATTTAAGACCAGTAAAATGAACTTGAATACAAAATATGAACATATAATAAATATGAAACAAGTTAAAAGAATAAGTAATTCTGTGTGTGTTTCCACTAACTATTAGACTACTTTAGCTTTAATTTTGCAGTGTACTCACCGCATTTAAGTTGCCTACATCATCTCCCCACCACCTTGCAATAACTTTACAGAAGGCGAAAAAATAGGGATCATTGCTGCAGGCCGTGTCCAGGATTCGCTGAATTACAGGATTCATGGGTAGAAATATCTGATTCTGCAGGAGCTCAGCAGCCAAGCCAGGTGAACCCACAGAGGATGCGAGGGAAACAACGAGGCCTGTGGTGGTATTACCCATGAAGATTGGTGGTGCCAGCATGTGGGCGGTTTTAATCTTGTCATTGTAATCCGGACGTGTGGATCCCATGACAAAGAATGTGGTGCAGCCTTGGGAGTGACCGACATAATGCACCGCCTTCTCACCGGTGGTTGCTAGAATATGGTCTATCATGGCGGGCAGATCATAGGCACCAATCTCATGCCAGCTAAATGCCCAGTAGTAAGGATGTTGGGTGCTCATTTTGGTGTGATTCCGAGAGTAGATGTTGCCACGTGCATTGCCCAGCCAGACATCATAGCCTGCATCCACATAGTTGTAGGCCAAAGCATTGTCCGGTCCATTGAGCAGGAAACAATCGGAGCAGCTGAACAGACCGTGCTGGATGAGAACAGCCGGACGCGGCTCTTTCGCATTGTCCAGCTTGGGTGAATACGGAATGCGGAACATGTTCAGCAGATAGCCATCCTCCGTCTCCACCTCATGCGTTTCAGCCGGGTAACCGAACGATTCAATGCGTTGTGCCTGCAAAATGCCAAAAATGCAGAACACTGCTTAGCTTTACACACACTCATGGCAAAAATCCCAATTGGCCAAACAGTAAACGATTAGAGTTTTAATTCAATACCAAACGTTTTTTTTTTGATTGATTAGATAAATTCCAACATGGAATTTATTTAGTATTACAGAAATATAATTGGATTAAAAATAATATTTCCATAGGAATGAAAATCGTTGAAATCCTTTTGGCCGGGTACTCACCGAGGTCTTGAATGGTTTTAGAGGTAAATCAATGTAAGGATCATACTCGACAGCCAGCACTGTGGCGATCAATGCCAGGAGTGCCACCAAAACTTTTAACATATTTGTACACGTTTGTTCAGCTCCGAAATTATTGAAAGACTAAAATGTATTTCATTAATAATTTACTTCTATCTGGTTGACCATAGCGACATCTAATCTTTTGATTAGCAGCCACTTGACTTTGAGGGTATTATTTTTGACATGCTTGATATGAGCCACGTTCGTTAACAAAATCCATGCGAAATGTATGTGCGTTTTAATCAGTTGGATAACTCGCAACTGAGGGGATAAGAAACCAATCGATTGTGATTAATTGTCAATGACATAAAAATGCATGAATAATCTCGTTAATGATCAAGATTCATGAGTAACGTGTGTTACGAGCTTTAGGTATTATCTTTATAAATAGAAATCAATACACACATATAATTTTGATTATCACTTGTTGTACTATTTTAGTTGTTATCATTTTAATTTCGTTGCATTTCAAATATATATCAATATAAAAGATAATAATATGCAGATAAAATAAGCCCGCAATAAAAGAATATTTGAGTAAATAACAATGTTTTATTATCGCTGTGGATTAGAGATTATCGTATTGCTTGCTTATCGCGATAATCTTATCGTTGATAATTTCCTTAACTTGCATTGCGAATATAAAGTCCAAATGTCCCCACGTATCATCATCTATCTCGTAGAGCTCCTGCAGATTTGGCAATAGTTGAGGCAACCGTGCAATATCGATAACATTGGCCGTCTGATCGCCCCGTCCGGAGTACAAATAAACATTCGATGTGATCTTTGATATGTCATATGAGGGCGGCACATCTGTGCCATACCTGGCCAGGTTCTTCTTGGGCCCCCAGTCGTAGCGACGGAAGTCGTTGGATACATAGGATTGCATGAAGTGTATGGGCTGATTTGTGGAAACGCCAGCGGGATGTGTCTCTGCCACTTGTGGCAGCAGCGTCTGCAAGTAGGGGGAAATCAAGGAAAATTCTTACGTTACCCAGTTCGAATTTTGGCCCATGAAAACTATTTTATTAAATATATCTCATTGAAACAATTAAGACTCTTTGAAAGCTGGACAGAAGTAACGTATAATCTCTTTGCGCATATTTATAAGTTTATTTTAGCTGCGATTTTGCAGTGTACTTACCAGATTTAGATTGCCCACATCTTCGTTCCAAAACTGGCCCACAAGTTTACAATAGCTGAAGAAATAAGGGTCATTGCTGCAGGCCATATCCAGAAAGCGCTGAATCATAAAATTCATTGGTAGGAATACCTGATTCTGCAGTAGCTCAGAGCCCAAGCCAGGTTTACCCATTACGGAAGCGAGGGCAATGAATCCTTCAAAAGTGATATTACCCACGAAGATTACTGGTGCTAGCATGTGGGCGGTTTTAATCTTGTCATTGTACTCTGGACGTTCGGATCCCATGACAAAGAATGTGGTGCAGCCTTGGGAGTGACCGACATAATGCACCGCCTTCTCACCGGTGGTTGCTAGAATATGGTCTATCATGGCGGGCAGATCGTAGGCACCAATCTCATGCCAGCTAAATGCCCAGTAGTAAGGATGTTGGGTGCTCATTTTGGTGTGATTCCGAGAGTAGATGTTGCCACGTGCATTGCCCAGCCAGACATCATAGCCTGCATCCGCATAGTTGTAGGCCAATGCATTGTCCGGCCCATTGAGCAGGAAACAATCGGAGCAGCTGAACAGACCGTGCTGGATGAGAACAGCCGGACGCGGCTCTTTCGCATTGTCCAGCTTGGGTGAATACGGAATGCGGAACATGTTCAGCAGATAGCCATCCTCCGTCTCCACCTCATGTGTTTCAGCCGGGTAACCGAACGATTCAATGCGTTGTGCCTGCAAAATGCCAAAAATCCAAAACATTGCTTAGCCACACACAATCATGGCAAAAATCCTACGTAACCACACAGTTAAAAATTTGAGTGTTAATTAAATTTTATAAGTTGATTATTTGGCAACACTCTTGTTGATAAACGTATTTTAATTGATTGTTGAAATTTTAATTTCACATCACATTTACAATTGCTTTAAATGTCTGTTATCCTATAATTTGGGGCGAGGACTCACCGAAGTCTTGACTCTCTTAAAGGGTATGTCGATATAAGGATCATAAGGATCGAGAGCGAACACTGTGAAATTAATCACTGCCAGGATGAACACCGACACTTTTAGCATATTTATTAAACGTCTGCTCAGGTCAGAAATTATTGAAAGACTAAGCTGCAGTTAATTAATAAATAACTTGTAGCTGTTTGCGAAATATATACTGCTGCATCTAATCTACCGATTAGCAATTACTTGAACTTTAAGTCTCTATTTTGGTTTGCACTGATAAGAACGAAATTTGCAGAATCGCAATAGGAGCTGTTTGCATTAGCCCCCCATGAACACAAATAATAGTGTGTGATCACATAGGCCACATCAAAAATGTTAATTTGATTAACAAGATTTCTTTTTATAGATTGAATTGATTAAACCTACAGAAATAAGCTTTTTGCTTGGTTTCTTTGTTAAAGTTTTCATTTGATTTTCGACTGAAATGCTATTTCTTTGCACCTCTTCAATTTCCGCTAGTTACGGTGTTTCGCAATACATACACATCTCATTCCTATTTTTTGTAAACTTCCGATAGGAGCGTCACTACTCTTTTTTTTTGTTGGGGAGTTTGAGGGTTGGGGCAAAATCTGAAGGCTGATGGGCGTGCAACACACGTATCTACGAATTGCGCCTGACTTGCTTCGATTGCAGTGTTATGCGGTGTTGCAAATGATGCGCAGGCGATGTGCATACGGTGCGGTCCGCAACGCGTTATTCGATATTGGCATTAAGCATGGCAAAAGCCGCAAACAACGGGCAACAACAATGAAAAATCATCGAGCACTGAGCACTGAGCAGTGAGGATTGAGGACCCGGGACTGCCGATGTCTGTGGCATTGTCAACACCAAAAGCGGATGGATAGGCAGCAAAAATAGTGCAATGCACATACCTAACAGGCATAAGATAAAGAGACAGAGAGAGAAAGAGATAGAGAGAGATAGAGAGAAAGAGAGGCGGATGCCCCAAACCGTAAATACACTGCACTGAAATTATGTGAAGAGGCGCTGTGGAAAAGTGCAAATTGCAAGGAGTGCAGAAAGTGGAAATTGTATTAAAAAAGATGTAAGAATGGCATTGCTCTGAGTGTGCGAATTGAAGATGCACTGTGAAAAGCTTAAACTTAATTATGATCAAAATAGCTAAGTGGTAGATGTCATTCAATAAAGATAAATAAAATAAATGAATTAGGCATACACCTTAGATATGGAGGCAGGTTTGAGTTTGTTGCCTTGACTGTTAAGTCCAAGAACTGTTGAAGTTGTAAACACACCAAACACTTTTTTATTGCAGTGTACAACAGAAATAACCAATTAGCTGGACGGAAGAGCGCTCCCAGGCTCACTCAGAAATTGCTTGCGGCTTTTGTTTCCAGCTGCACTTGCCACAATTTTTGGTTGGAGTTGTTTTTTTTGAAATTGCACGCCTCAGTTATTCAATCCGCTCGCCGCTTAATTGGCAGCTGATGAGCGCCCTCAAATTGTCAAATTGGCAATTGCATAAAGCCAAACCACAAATAAACAATATATATGCAAGAAAATGATTGCAAACGTTTTGCAGGGCTCGATGCCAAAATCGTTTAGCACTCAAAATCGTGACTAATCATAAATCTTGAAAGTAACGTCTTTAAAGTATCTATAGCCAAGTAATCGTGTGTTAACTAAACGGCAACTCGTCAGAGGCGTTGACGACAACAACAACAACGACAACGACGACGCCGAAGACAACGTGTCAAGTTTATGTTAATGGCCCAAAGTCAGAAAGCCACTTGCAATCAGCCCGCAACTGAGTTGGCCATAATATGTGAGGCGTGGTAGTGTGGCAGCTTGGGGCATGGCCGAGTTGAATGCCACACAAGTAGGCAATAGAGACAGTAACAACAAGACTTAAAGCTAGACCACTTCAAGCAAATTATAACAAAGATCATTTATTGAATGTAAATTTATTTTACCATCCATCAAGCAGGAAACTTAAAGCAAAAAAGTAAGATGTGTGCGCTCAATTAGATAATATTCTAAGCAAATTTTGAATAATATTCAGCATAGAATTTCGGTAAAGTTATGGCACAATGAAAAAGCATTTGATCAATTTTGAATACCAATTTCATTTTGCTTGCCATGTCTGCAATAATGCAAGTTTCGAGTGCTTCCCATATACAGTGCGTTGCTTCCTCCTTCTAGAGTTGAGTAAAAAGTTTGTTAAATCGGAAATTACCTTTAGGCCACATTGCAGTTGTTGCTACTCCGTACAGCCTGCATTGTCTTTTAAATCTGAGCATCAAACGATGCCAAGAATTTATTATATCACAAAATTCATAACCAGCAACATTTTCTCTGCCAGAGTTTATTTCATATTTTATCCCACAAAAGTGAAATCAAAGTGTAATATTTTCAGCAGAATAAATTTGCTTACGAGTATTTTCATATATGCAAAAGCATGGCATGTACCATAAGTTCTATATGGGAGATACATTTATAACTTTCCTAGAAGTGGGGGGGGGGGGGGTCTTTTTGTGTAGTTGCCTTCTGGCAATTGACAGGCACAATAAATTGTGAAGTATGGCCAAAAGTTACTTATGGCCTGCACATATCTGAGAGATACATTCATATATGCATATGCATAAATCTATGTGCTCTGCCAGAATATACATATTTACATATTTATATATATGTACGTATATATGCAGCCGCAGCTGTAACAGTTTTTATGCTGCTTCTGCTTGCAACAGGAAGGTGACTATTTTTGAGTTTAGAGTTGAGCGATATTTGTTACTTGCAAATAGCGGATAGATTTTACTATGCAAATTGCAGGATACTCACAGTCAATAATACTTGTCACTGTTCAACAATGTTGCTCATCTCTGATATGTGTTCACTGAGAGAGGAGTACAAATTGAACTCAAGTGTTTGGCACTATTTGGCGCCATTTGCAGTTGGTCGTAAATCGCTTTTTGGCGATTCAATTTCCACATATGTATTTGCTTAGCAGATATTTGCGATTGCATTAAAAATGTTTAGCCTATTTCGAGTCCAGGCTTTTAACTATGTCGTTGCAACCATTGACAATGGATTTGGTATATTTGTGTTTTCCAAACAACCGAAAATTGTTGTTCAGTATTTAAGCGCACTAAGCAAATTTGTGCAAGAGCACAATTTTCGCTACCACTTGTGGCACATTATGCAGGTACTCGAACACTTTTCATTCATATTCCCCTCAAGCTTTCCGGCAACTCATGCAAAACCAATTAGTTGGATTTGCTTCTCTTCGCATTCGCATTGCATCGCATGGATTTTAATTATTCGAAACGTTTGTTCCACAAAACATTGCAATTGCGTCCGTATTGCTTTTGGTTTGCTTTATTTTTATTTCACTCAGCCCCTTCGTCATTTGGCTCCTTAGTCTTTAGCTGCCGATGCATTCCATTTGGACTGGTTCATTAGGAAGCAGCCTTAGCTGCAGCTGTGTCTGCAACTTGAGATTGAGCACTGTTGGCTTTTGCCACCTTCTTAGCAACTCAAGATGCTGTTGTGCGGTGGCTGAAGAGGCACTGCATCATTGCTGGCTTGGATTGTTTTTTGCTGCCCCGAGCGGTCACTAATTGTGGCATTCGCTTATCGGTTAAGAGTGTGTGAAGGAGTCACTCTTGAGAAATATATTAAGACTAATTGTTGGGTTGTAAAATTGAACAAACTGTTGCCGTAAATTTCACTAAATTGTTATAGCTTTTAACAGGCTTCAACTAATAAATAAATAGTTTAAAGAAAACTGCCAGCTGTTTTCATACAGAGTGGCAAATTCAATCACACACTTTGTGGTTGTTGCTGGTGTTGCGATTGCGTTATTGAAAACACCGAAAGACGAAACTAGCGCACTGTTTTTTTGATTATGCCTTGGAGCAACACGAAACATCCGCAACGAAATTGCACAGCCCAAGATGATTATGACTATGTGTTCAATGTGGACATATCCGATACGGAGCCGCTCATTAATCGCGGCGAGGATCCCTGGCAGGCCCATCTCGATCAGGTCGCCAATTTTATCGTCAAGAATTCGGAAAATGCGCAAACGGTGATCGCTCAACCTACAACGTAAGTGGAAGTTGAGCTCAAAGCGAGGACCTACAAGAGATTTAAAGTTTACTTGAAAATTTGTTTTACAGCGGCTATCAGGATCCGTTTACTGGTGGATCGCGCTATGTGCCCGGCTCCAGCAGCAGCAGCGTGCAAGGCGCCGGCAATATGGATCCCTTCACAGGCGCCTCCAGCTACTCCACGGCCAGCAGCAATACGCAGCCCGACACTAATGTGAACTTTGTGCGTGGCAGCGATAAACAGTTCCCAGTTAGCACTTATCGCACCTTCGACACATGCGATGCGAAGGTGCTGGAGAAGATGAAGTAAGTTGGGCCTGACCACATCCTTAAAATTAGTTTGCTTTTTTTTAAACTAGAATATAAAATTCTCGATTGTCGAATATTGTTTGTGTTTCGAAAATCAGCCTAGATAACTATTGGCTACTTAATTAACTAAAATATATTTAAAACTATTCTTTTACAAATTTGCTTTTCTTTCGTTCTATATATTTTTTAGAAGAGTTTTTTAGACGAGCGCGGAGGGCGGGGGGGTAAAATTTGAAATTTGACTGAAATTTTTTTTTTTTCCGTTTGTCGCGCTCAAACAAAATATCGAACCGCAACGTGCTCGAGCAACGCAACCACACCGAAAAAGGTTGCAAGAGGTTGTAAGACGGAGACGGCAAAAAAAACGCGGACAACGACGGACATTTTGTACTGAGTTTTTTCGGCTGAATTCGCGTTTTCGTGCTTCGAACATCGAACGTGTCGTTGCAACATGCTTGCTTGTGGCGTTTGTTTGCTTACAACAAAAAGAGTTCGTTCGACAGCATCAAACAATTTGCACCACGCAACTCTTATACGCTAAGCAAGCGTCGAACATCAACAAGTATAAGAGTCGATTAACCGTATTTTTTTACACAACAACAACAAAAATTGCATTTTGCCGCTTATATGAATAATTTGAGAATGGAGACGGAGGTGAAAAGAACTGTTGCGCATTTTGGCTATTTGAAATTTAAAATGGCAAATGCCGTAAAGGCCAACGGCGATTAAGCTTGGCTGTAAGCTAGGAAGGGTTATTGAATGTTCAAGGGCTGCTGCGCATCCAACTGACAATGAAAAAAGGCCATTCAAAACTATCAACAGTCACAGTTGAACACACAACACACACACTGCCTGGAATGCCGAGGCGATTCAATCAACTGCCAATTTGTGCCCCCATTGCAGAGCAACAAAAATATCAAATTAAATTTATTAAAATAATTGTGCAAAAACAAAAAAAAAACTGATAATAATCATAAATATATGAACATTAACTGGCATAATCATAAAGTCATCTACAAAAATAAAAGCAATTTCTAATTCATGGTGAAAATCAATTACGGCAATTTATTTTCCATTATTATGATAATGAGCTACGCGCTACGTTGTCGAACTATTATAAAATACTGTGCATATGATTTGTGTGTTATTAAATCAAAATGTTTGCTCCAATTGCACCGTACGAAATTGATTTTAATTAAACTGCAAATGCGATTATTAATATGACATTATGGCAACATGGTCAGTGCACAAAGTTAGACAATATGGGCATCCTGATCACATGAAGAGCACAGCAACAGCTACACTGCAAAACAAATTTACTTTATTTGCTATCTATCTGTCTTAGAAGTCCGGTAATTATGAAAATTCTTAAGCGCGGGTGAAAATAATTGATTTATAACTTTTATGATAATATAGTTCACTACTCTGATGCCGTAGCGTGAATCACATTCAACAGAAGACATTTCACACAAATCACCAGTTATTTTTAATGCTGTACGCCCCATTTCCTCATCTACTATATCTTCTCCCCCATCCCAATTCACACAAAACTAAACAATTTGAACGGCAGCAGCCAACCGTTGATACACTCAGAAAATTGATTTCGATAACTTGAACATTGGAAATTGCTCACTGAAGTTGAAAGATTAATGCCAAAGTCAAAGAGTTAATAACAATTTTTAGTTAAATTCAATTTAAAGTCTGTCAAAGCAGCCTAACTCAACAGTGCCGCGGCTCATGGAAATCTTGGAATAGGGAGATTTTGGGGCAGGATGGGGGTTTTCAATTGACGCAAATTGAATACTTAGCTTGAAAAGATTGATTATCATTATCAGCAGTTATGAATACAAAGTTATATACACGAAGTGTGCAGATGCTTTTTAGTCTGAAATACAGATGGGACCTATTAAATTTGCAAGGGACAATTTATTATTTTTGTGTAAATTGAAGGATTTCCTTTGGAAATATATTCTTATGAGATAAATTGCAAAAACATTCCCTAACACATTTTTCTGATAGTCGGAAATGGAAACATAAATCTGCCAAGGATAACTTACATTATTATCCAGAAAGTATATTTGTAATTATTTCTAAAAACAATGAAAAATTTCGAGTTCTTAAAGCAATTTAAATATTAGGTCGAATTTTTTGAGAGTGTATGCCCGGCTGGCCAAAGAGTTTCGCATTGTGATTCGCCGCTTTACTCGAGCGTAACGCGACTAGCAGCATGGGGTGGGGCACTGGTATGGGAGAGGTGTGTTGGGAAGGGGAGGTGATAGGGCCAGACAATACCAAACAAGTTGCTACTTGCGACGCTTCGACGCTTGGCTCATGCCAAAAGACTCGGTTGGCAAACAAATAAAATAAGAGGGGGAATAATGGAACAAAGCCAGACCGAAACTTTAATACAACTGTGTAAACCGTTAGCTTGGAGTTATAGTTTAGCTCGAAGTTAAATCTGCACTCAATATATATACACTTTAGCAAATATTATGCTTATAAGACTTATTCAATTTGGATTTCATAAAAGCTTTAAGTGCTTTATAACTAGAAAAATTCCTTGATATTTATGTTGCATGATAAACACCCACACAAAATGTTGATACCCAACCATTGAGGGGCACAGCTAGCCAGCCCACATACTAACACAGTCGCAGTAGTAACTGTAAGAGCCGACAGCAGCAACAACCCACTCACTTGGCCAGCAAATGAGTGTGGTGGGGTGGTGTGGTGTCCGGGGGCAGTAGCCGAGCCCAGGTGAGCCACTCACCCATTCACCCATTTCACGTGCAACTTTACCACATTTCAATGCGCTGTTAATTACTCCATTAGCTCTGCTGCTGAGCTCTTGTTACCAGGAATTGAGATAGAGTTAAGGCCATGTGAGAGCTGAAAGCTGTCAATCAGCTGTTGCTTGGTCAGACAAACAGACAGACAGTTGCATGCATCAATTAGCAACAGTGGCAGCAGCAGCAGCATCAGCAACAGTTTAACAACAATTGTCTACTATCTACTATCTACTATCTACTATCAAATTAGAAATAAATTCAATATCCACTCAGAATAAGCTCGAAATTGAGCAAAGTGAACTTCAAACAGCATTCGTTGGGCCTCAAATTGTGTCTGGAACTCAACGACTTGGAAAAACAATGAAACCGGCAACTAAATGACCAACAGCAGAGAAAAAGTCATTCGAGCACATTTTGTATGCAGTCTGTTTGGAATATTTAATGAATTCTCTGCATAAGACAAGAGAAGAAATTGGAAATCAGGAAAGGGGAATTGGGAAATGGGCGTATAAAGTACCTTGTACCAAATAACTTCGGTCTGTGAGACCAGTTTTTCAACTTTGCCTCTTTTTGTGCTTGTTTTGGTATCAAATTTGTACCAAAGTTTTATTGATTTTACTAGGCAAATTATCAAGGCAAGTTTTTGGGCAACAGAGAACGTGGACAGCAAAAGACTAACGAACCGGTCAAGATTGCAGTCATGTTTTCAAAATGGAAATTCGGAAAGAGAGAGAGAGAGAGAACTTTTAGAAAGGGAAGTGTTGGAAAATATGTTGATTTACATTCAAGATATGACAATTTCTCAGATCTTTGTCAGCATTTCAATTCAATTAAATTTAAACTTAAATTTTGTAAATCTATTTTGATAATTACAGTCATAAAAATGCAGCAGCAAAAAAGCTAAATAAATATTTTGTTAGCCCATTTGGCAATTTACAAGGCATAAATATTCATAAAGTGTATACAGTTATATGAATTATGAAATGAGTTTGGAAATTATTTGCGTACCAAAATGTCTGTAATATGAATGTGTATATCATGCAAAAAATAATTTATTAATGGGCTCGCACACAAATAAAAAGCACCAGCTTCATTGTTATATATTATTTGCTTAGGTTTTTTTTAGACTTACCACACAACAGACCCATACACACACAAAGTTGTGAGTGGCCCATTCACAATTCAGACTACAAGCCAAAAGAGTTACGCGTTTCTTATGAGCTAGGCATAGGTCAGGGAATTGCCAACAAACAAGTTGTCAAAAGAAACTAAAAAGTCAGCAAACAAATGAACAGATCACATATTCAGATTCCTCTGTTCATATTCGAACTCATGCAATTTTTGACCAAATCACTTTCATTTATAGCTCATTAAAATCATAATATCAGCATTAACACAATCAATCCCTGAGTACCGGTCATCAATCATCAAACATCATTTTGACCAGAGGACGACCAAAGGGGGGACGCGGAGTCATCTCTCATTATGGCGCTTGAGCGTGTATGTATTAATAATTTATTGTCGATTGCGAAAATTGCAATTTAATTGTTTGACAAATGGCTCAAATCGGTTTTGCAAACCCCATCGAAAATTTTAGACAAAATTGAATTGCATTGAATTAATTGTCTCGGATCTGTCGCAATCTCTCGCAATTTGTGATTTGTATATATTTTAAAGCATGTCAAGTATTTGGTTTACAGCGCTGTCCAACGAATAAATTTTAATCAACTTCAACTTCCGTTGTTGCAGCCCCTGTATGTGACTTTGGGCAGTAGCAAAACGAAGTCTTTCCTTTTCCATATAATGCCCAATGGATTTGTACGGCTATCAAGCTTTAGCATTGAGGTGAAATAATCCAAGCATTTCGTTTCATTTTTGTTGTTGCTGCTTTTGCAGTTTTAAAGTGCTTATTGGATTTGCCAAAGTTCAGCTTGTCATGGCAAAAGCTAAGGGAGAAGTTTTTTTTCTATTTCTTTTCCTCTCTCTCTCTCTCTGGAGGTGTCCAAGAATATTTACAAGATGAGTGAAGAATTTATTTCCTAGCCTGCCACAAATAAGTTAAGTTATGTGCATTTTGTGTATTTATGTGGCTATTGGGATATTTATAAGGCCATGGACTCGTAGAAAGCTTTGCAAGTCACTTTAATTATGCATGATATGTGTAGATATAACTTCATGTCAAATTCCGTATACATTTGTAAATCTGAGAGTACATTTTAATGAAGTATTTACTGAAACTTAAATTGGCAGAACATTTGGTGTGACTTGAGCAAAAGGAAATAGTTTAGCATTGGCCTACTCTGATAAGATAGGAGGACACTGCATTTGTGCAATTTCCCTCGCAACTGGAGACTTGACACTTTGAATATATATTCGTCACATTTTTAAGATATAAAATTTCTTGAAAATCCAGCTAAAACCGCTATTCAAAATACGTAGAAAGAAATTAAGATAAAATACAAAACCTAATCACTTTTGACAAAGTTACGTGTCTACAAGCGTAATTTCTTGGCCACACCCACTGCAGCACCCAAACATGTTGAAAGCCAATATCTGTCATGGTTTTAGAGCGAGAGTAACCAAATTTAAAAGGAGTCAACCCACCTATAATGCTTTTTGCCACACGTTATCTGCTGTCCAGAGTATTGACTTTAAATTGTAAAAGTTTCTCTTGTCCCGATTGTTGTGAAAAATGTTCAATATAGGAACAATGGTTACAAAATTTAATTGCGATTCACGAGAATTTCTTTTGTTCGACATTGCAACTTTTATAAAAATCGCACAGCCTCTGCAAATTAATTGTCAAAAACGACGAAAAATAAATAAAAATGTCAGAAGCACACAAATTTGACTTTTAGCTACCCTGTAAGTAGACTTTATATATATTATATCTTATATTACACTGATTAAAATGTCGAAAATTGGTTATATTCATTCCGTATAGATCACACAACAGATGACCAGGAATAATGAATTATATATACTATAATTGATCGAATATGTTTCCAAGTACCCCTCTGCAAGTGTTTGTAAAAATGGGTAAATAAAATGTGTAGACAAAAGTTGTGCTTGTTCAATTGCTGCTGTCACTGTGGAGTGAGCGCATCGGCAATTGAATGACAACAGGAACTGCAGTTCCCGATAATCATTTTGCTGCTGATGCTATGATTACTGCCTCAACTGTTGTTGCTTGCATTTCATTTTAAAGCTCGTAGTGACAAGATTAAACATATTTGTGCACCACCTCGCGAAAAGATTTATGCGCTCAGGAAAATGTGACAATGTGCAGCACATGCAATACACGACACATACACACAGACAGCAGTGAGGGGGTGTGGTGGGGTGGGGGCAGGTGGTGTGGCTTCGTGATGATGAATTTGATCTGTGCCATCAGTGGCACAGCTTACAAGCAAATCGTGTTTGCACGCGCAAATTATGCAACCTGCCACTCGTTGCAATGGTTGCATTCGTTTTTCGTGAGTGGCCTCACTTGGCCGGTTTTTCTTTATGTTTTTCATTTATTTTGCGCAGAGGTTTGTTGACTTTTGTTTGGATTTACGGCAAATGGCATTTAGGTATGTCAAGCGTTGCTTGAACCTCATTTGCAGCAGACACACGTACGACCTTGAGGGAAGATTGTGCAAACACCTACCAAGTATGCAAAGTAAGGAAAAACTACACAAAATCCACAGGTTAAAATGCAAAAAAAAACATAACTCAACCTAAAGGTGGGCAGAGTCTATACAAGTGGAAGCTTATTTATTAAGCAGTTGACAAGTTGCCGCATTGAACTTGAAGAAGGGCTTGAGGAGATTGGCTTGACTTGGTGCATGAAGTTGTATACTAAAGTACTGCCAACAAATAAAATAAGTCAAACCATTCAAAAGAGTCTTTAAGTTGTACAACAATAACTCAACTCGACGTGATGACATTGAAGATTGCTTAAGTTGTTGTTTTTCTAGTTGTTTGCTCAGTCATGCAAGTTGCATAAGAAAAGATTTTCATTATTAAAGAGCATTACTAAAAGTCGCTTTTCTATATTGCTAGAAATAATACAAAATACATATTTATTTACTGCATTGTCCATGGCATTAATCCATTTTGCTCTGCATCGTAATTAAAATCTTTAAATGACTTGTAATGTATCAGGGAAATGCGTTCAATTGCGCGATATTTGAAAATTAATTACGCTGCAAATTTTATGTGACTGTTATTGTTTGCGTGTTGTTTCTGTTAGTGTTGTTGTTGTGTCCAAGCAATTGCGACCGATGTTGGCGCTGCTCCGTTTCGGTGCTTTGCGCCTCAATTAACGGCAGATTGTGGCAGCAGCTGCAGAAAGCGAAACAAGAGTCGACAATGGACGAAAAAAAAAAATAAACAAAAGCCGAAACCCCAAAAACGCAGCAATTGCAGTAGTGCGAAAATGTGCACAATCGTAAATTTTTTAAAATTTGAACTCGGAAAGCCGTTAAATGTAGCAAACACACACAGGACATGGCCGCATGCACCACACACAGCGGCACACACACTCATCACAAATTGGGTCAGTAAATTGGGCCAGAGCAATAGAAATGCCTCACAATTGCTTACTTCAGCGAGCAAGTGTGTTGTACAAGGACATGCACAAATGTGCAGCCATAGTAAGTTTAATGCTTGCCAGAAAAACTTTCTTATTTTATATTATATTATTTTCATCGTCAGAGTCTAGAAAAAACAAATTTCGATCTAACCAACAATTGCCTTTGGGTGCCATCGCTCCTAAGCTCACGCAAGGCCTCTTAAATTTTATTATTTCTCTTCCATTCTGCACTCATTCAATTTGTTTTACACTATATTGTTAAGTTGTGCTAGAATCATATACAACTTGGTAAAATTTGAATTCAATTTCGAAAATAGCGAAAATAGCTTTTGAAATTCTGTTTAATTTTAACAAACTAATGCAATTGGAAAATCTGCACCAATCCCTAAAAGGAATTTTTCATTTCGATCAAAATTATTGAATCCTTCAGACCAATGCACAATATATCCTTTTGTGTTTTATTTTCGACCAAGTGGAGAATCTTTTAGTTGAAAGCTATCCAAAGAGCATTCCCTCCTTAGTTGTGTGTTTCTTTTTTGAACTTAATATTATCATGCCTTTGGAGCGAAATAAGGATAAATTGTCTCAAAATAACACTGAACAGTGCGGTTTTAGTGGGTGGGTTGGCGATTCTGCTTGTGTGTGTCTATTCTAGATATGTATGTGTATTCAAGTGGCAGGCTGGCTTACAGTTTCTTTTGTTCATACATAAGCCTGCAAAACGATTTCCTTGTTCTTAAAAATTCTGCTTAAAATGCACATAGAACAATAAATCCTGTATATCCCCCAATATGAAAAAAAAACTCATCCAATATACGGCAGGGAACCCAAAGAAAAAAAGAAAAGTAAATAATGTGATATAAGGAAGTATTTAAAGGGTCTATGTCGACTAACAGATATCCTACAAACAGTTTAAAATTGTGTATGATTTTTGTAGTCACTAAGTAGCATATGACCAAAATGGATTATTAATGAATCAAAAGTTTTTTCTCCTACACATTCATATCGATAACACTCCCTTTTAAGAAGAAAATATATTATAGAGAGGTTATCTGAAGTGCATACAAACTTTAGAGGAACAAAATGCAAACATTTTCTGCATATTTTCTTTTTTGCTTACTGTTTTTTACTCCGTTTGCACTAAAATGAAAACAGTTGGTAAAGGGAGTGCTTATTGTGAGTGGATCCGTTATTGTTTTGCCATTTTTTTTTGAAGGTACATTTTTGTGCATTAAAACTTTTGCATTGCATCTGCAGCAAATATGTAAGTGGCAATAAAAATATGCAAGGCAGCCAAGCATGAAAAAAATGTGCACGAGCTGAAATATTTCTACTGATAAGACTACCGTTTTTTTTTCTGTTGTTGCATATATGCATTAATTATGCGCCTGACGAAATGGTTTTAAAGTAGTGAGGCGAAAACATGAAATGTTACTTGGCAGAACCGCAACTCAATAAGCCAACAGCATGAATTAAGCTTCAATAGATGCTAATTAAATAATTATATTATCGGAACTTATACTTGCAACCATTTTGAATAGTTTCTACTTGTTATTGCAACATTGAAATATAGAGAATTTCAGCTGTTCCTTCATATTACAAATACTCTTTTCATATTAATAAATAAGCTATTTCAATTACACTCAAAGTGAACCAATCCATTTAGATCACATTAGTTCAGCATATTTCCATTCATAATTTTCCCTGAATATTTTGTCAAAGTTTCTTGCTCACATTTGTAGGTATTCGCTGCTTCATTTGAATGCTGCCGCTGTCCCATTATGCTGAGGCCAAGGCAGAAAATTGCATTTAATCAGCTTTTGACAAGCAAAATTGAAGTTTAATTAATTTTGTCGTTGCCCTGGCAAAGCCAAATAAGCAAAGCACAAGTAGCCAAAACCAATGTGTACATATTTAAGTGTATGTGTGTGAGTGGGTGTGTGTGTGATTTGATCAGAATGTGGAACTATGTATGTTGGCCTGTGGCCTGAGCTGAACTTTGGCATGCCGCCCAGAGAAAATATGTCATTTTTCTTACAGCTTAAATGAAAAACACGCATAATTTATGAGTCAGCGTGGAATATCCTGAACGCTCGTCCCTTTTTTTAGCATCTTCCTGCCAAGGTTTTTGCTTGAAGCCAGCACCAGTCGACCTGGTCGGTCACGACTGCCATTTGATGTATTATATTTTACTGATTTATTGCCTTATTTAAGCTTTGCATTTGAACGGTAAATTCTGTAGCAGCAGCCCCCGAAATATTCAACTTTTGATTACATCTTAAGCATCAAAATATTAAATTCCAGCTGTTCTGGAATACGATTACTTAAAAAATGCGAAAGTGTTGATATTAAAAGGTCAGCCCACGATATATTCATATTTATATGAAACTTTTATCCAAATATATCACAAGAAAAATATTCAGAATATAAATTTGTCTATTCTAAGAAATGAACAGAGTATATATGGATGTAATATCGACCACTTTTATGAATATTCTTTTGCTATATCGTCCGCTTTCAAAATCTGGTTTAATACAAGTCAGATTTTAAGTCGATTGCCTTAAGAGTTCTACAAATTGTTTGCTTTCAATCAAATTGCAATTATTTTGTGTTGCAAAGTGTAACTATTCCGTCAAATGTTAAACAAGGCGTATACGTAACTTTTCGGGATTTGAGTGGACTTAAGTGACGGGCGCACTTGCACAAACATTGGCCAATGCAGAGGCTAAGGCTTCACTTGACTTAAATGAGTTTTGTAACATAATCCGCACAAACAAAAACCACACACACACACACATAAATAAACTCACACATAGATAGAGAGATAGACAGAGAGAGTGAGAGGGAGAGGTGGTGAGACGACCGCACACAATTTCTTGGAAGTGTTGACCACAATTTGTGCATGTGGCAATTTGCTGAGTTTGGGAGCTGCTTGTCCTTGAACCTTGTTTGTGGCAGCTATATGCTTAGTCCTGGTCTTTTATTTGCTTGCGTCTTTTGTTTGCACTGTCTGTTTGCCACAGAAAGCACACACAATTTATGCGCTGTTGTCATTGCCAGCTGACTACTGCTGACCATCATTGTGCCACCCGTCTGCTTGCGGCTGTATACTTGTTTGCCACACACAGGTCTGTTATCCATGACTGTCTACGTATTTGACTTGGCTCGTATTTCAATTGTCAATCAACGTATGCAGCTCATGTGGTCCAGTCATGGCCAATGGGCCAGTTATTATTCTGACAATAGTTGCTTCAAGTTGCTAGCTTTAAATTGCAAAGCAAACATCTGCTGTCAAATCAACATTTTTATCAATCATAGTTCATCCAATATTTCTTATCTTAAAGTTAGATAAAGTTTCTGATTTAATCAAACTGTTAGTTGTGAGTTGCCCAAGTCTAAAGTGGTTTCACATACGTATATGAATATTTTGTTTGTTTGATTTGTTTAGTTTTGCCAAAGTTAGAGCTTTAATTTACCTTACTGCCTTCAATTATTTAAGCTACTTCCAATCACGTGTATGTGGCATATTGCACATTTTGGTTGCATCAACAAACAGCAGCAAATTATGCAACAACAAGAAGTTTAGTTGGTTATGCGTGTGTGTGTGTGTGTGTGGGTGTATGTATGTTTTTGTGGCCACTCAGATCTCTTTCTAGCTTTTGAACTATTTTGCATATGGAAATTGATTCAATAGATTGTATCAAAAACCTGAAATAGTCTTCAGGAAATCGTTAAAATTGCGGCAAATTTCATGCTAATAATACGTATATTTAATTTTGAGGAAATTCGATTATGATGTTTATAATTTAACTACCCTAAAAGCTAAAGAGAGAGAAAAAAGGGTTACTTTAGTTTCGCAAAACTAACAGACCTTAGCATTGTTCAATAGCAATAGCCTGGCTTATCTCATGCACCAGAAAAGATCTTCTGAAAATAAACTAAATTTACTAAATGCATCCATGTTAATATCTCATGTGCAAAAGTTGAAAGAATTGTTTGTAGAATTCGTTTACTTATGCATTGTTATAGGTATCTACTAGTCCCACACTCTCATCTGATTGCTGTAGATGCTGTCTAATCGAATTATCCTCTTGACTTGATATTCATATTTTAATCTGAATATCTACTCTAATTTGCATGTGTAACAAACAAAGCGGATATTTACATGCATGATAACTTTGAAAAATATGCCAAAATATGCCGACAAACTGAAAATATGCAATTTAATAAAGTACAAACGATTCCTTGAATATTTTATTTGTTTTTTTTTGTTTATTGAACTTCTTAATTCCTGTAGTTATATTTTATGTGAAATTATGTGTACTCAATTCTCGATCACTTTATATGTATCACTTTAATCTACACAAACAAAATGCATTAATTATAAATTACGCACCATGTATTGTATGCAAATATGCACTCTGGTGATAATAATAATTTATGGTGTGCACAAGCTTAATGCGAAAATAACAAATTGTTAGACAGGGGGCGACACGGGGTGTTTGTTTAGCTATAGTGAGTCTCGCGTATAAGGGCTCCATATCAAATGAATGGCTACCCGGCTGGTTGTGTGTTAATTTGGCTGACATTTCATACTGCCAAAACTATGAGGCATATCAAGTTGTGAGGGGGCAGGCCACCCGGCCAGCAATGTTTAAATTGTGTATTATTAATTCAGACAAAATTGTGTCGCTGTCGTGTTAAGCGAATATGATAGCTTTCTCCCGTGTTTGTCCATTTCAAAGGGAGGGCAGGCCCTGGCCGATTGCCTGTATATGCAGTTTATGCGGGCTGACAAAATGAAATTTGCATAGTAACTGCCGGCAGACAGGCAACAGTTTCACCCACCGACAGTCACTGCGAGACGCACAGCAGCTGAATCAAATGCCAACATGGAAACAGAAGCACAACTGCTGACCTGGCTAAATAAGCTGAATGATGCGCTAGAATAATGACGATGATTATGCACTTTGGGTTTCGCTCACCGTTAGTTATATGCAACTTGTTTAAAGTCATGGCAAGTTTTCTTTAAAAATCCAAATACCAAACTAATGTCAATTAAAAGAAATTTAAAAGTTTCACTAGTAAAATTCACAATCGATTTTAAGCAAAAATTAAATGAATAAAATTCAATTTAATCCTTAAAAAAAAATTGTTAAAATCGAACCGGCTTTAAGAACAGATATCATTTTGGTTAAGAATTCTTCTTTACATTATTGCTATATGAAATTTATTTAATTTAATTATTCAGTCAAACTTAAGCTCAGCAACTTTGTATTAAAATATGCAGCCAATGCTAATTAGTCGCTGCACAGTTGTTCCTCATTGTCTACTAGCCAGCAATTAAAGATGAAACGTTAGCCAGTCTTAATTGCAATATTAACTCCGGGTCGTTTGTAGAGAGTAACAGAGTAACAAAGTTTTATGCAATTTAATTTAATTTGCACATTGCATTTAGTTCTACTCGTACTGGCATTTACGGACTGGCATTCGCTTTGTGCGGGCAAGGAACCTTTTGTTTAAATTTAACGCTCGTGACATGCTTAATTAATTCGTTTACTTCGAGCGAACGGGAAGAAGTGGCGACTGTGCTGCTGCTGCTGCTGCTTGAATATGCTTTTGTGTGTGTTTTGTCCGAAGAACAACAATAGAAGCAGAAAACAAAAACTCCTTCTTCATAGAGTAAGCGTTTGTTGTTGCTGCTACAGCCAAAGCTAACAAAGTGCCATCGATTATGCTAATGGATGTTCCGTAGATCGTTGCTCCACAGCTCCTGATTACTTTGCTCGTCCTCTTCGCAAGTGCAGCCAGAAAAGTTCACGACGCTCACAAATTAAGCGGCACAAGATAACTTTAATGGGCCGCCTTTGTCAGCCAAATGCAATATGCTGGCCGGGCATGCAACATTCGCCTCTGGAGAGACACCCTTAAATTCCTGTTATGACCAAGTTGGCTTCACACTGCACCTCATCCTGCTCCTTTGGCAGCTACGTGACTTGTCATAAATCAATTCGCGTCCGCTTGTAAATTATTATGTGCAATATTCTGCACTTTACCATTATATTTTCAATATTTATAATACGGCATAAAGTGTAGCGTACACGCTAACGAGCAGCATGACTAACAATGAATAGTTGGTGGCATACCTCCCTCTTCTCCCCCTCTCCAACCATCTGTATCTTTGCATCTCGCTCATTTGTTGCCAATAAGCCAACAATAGATCGCGTCAAAGTTTGCCAAGTGGCTGTCAAGTTCCCTTAATGACGACAAATTGCAATGGGTATTTGTAGCATAAGAAATATTATTGCGAATTTATAACAATTATTGCTGGAGCCGTAGCTATGGCAATAATACTTAATATAATTGCTAAAGAAGCGCTTCACTTCCAGTTGATAATATTACTTATAAGACAATAATTATATATTAAGTATACTTTACGACTATTAGTTCTAGTTTGAATATTTTATATGTTTTGGCGTATTCACGAAACATTTCTTACGAATGCAAGTTGCGCATTTGGAAATGGATTAAATGCACATTTTGTATTTCCAGACTTGGAATATTTGGAATTTAATCAACGGAGACAACTCCTTTGTTGTCCACTTTTGGCGAATTCAATAAACTTAACAAGCGACAAATTCATCATTATTTCAATCGACAATCGAATTAAATATGTTATTGTTATACGAAACAAATTTGTTGGCTCCAAGCACTTGTGTTCGACTATAAAGCACACCGAGTATTCATTTTAATAGATTTCCAAATTTGTGAATGCCATTTCAGAAATAATGAATACTCAAAACTTAAACTACTTAACAGACTAGTCCTAGGTAAATTCTGAATATATAAAAGACTAGATAAATTTAAGAAATACTTCAAAATTGGTTGGAAGAGTTTACGAAAAACTTAAGTTCTTATCTTATATACCAGAGAATTGTCATACCCCCATTAAACATTTCACATATTTTACAGGGTGCACAAATAAATGTCAGTCATTGGTGAAGTAAGTTTTTGTGCAAATATTGGGACTTCAACGGATCTCTTGCTGCGTGTCGCACGTACGTGTAATTATTTCAGTAACAACGTTTGGGTCATAAATACCAATTAAGCCATTACGATGAATTTCTGTGCATGCTCGGCTTCGATGTCAGCGACAAATGAAGCGAAAATTGGCGAAAAGTGGCAGTTTTCACTCTTCATAATTTTTCAATTCCAACTCTGCGACGAGTGAGTGATATGAAAAGACTGCAGAAGCGGAAAATGCGTTTTTAAATTGCATATTTTTCGTGGCTTCAACTGGAGTGGCAGTTGCCATATGCCGCATGCCACATAAGGCAGTGCGGATGACACTGTTGGCGTTGTTCGCTCCGTGACTTTGGTTTGGTGGCAGGTGGCTTAGTTGAAAAACTTAATGCATTCAAAGCTGTTTGCAATGCATTTGTGACTATTTATTAGCCTACTGTGTTTGATGTCAATGAACCTGCCACATGTTGCAACTGGTAGTATTTGTGATAACATAATTTCAACGGCATGCTTTTTGTGCTTTGTTGTGAACCAACCCTCAATTCATCCCCCCCTCAGCAAACCAGGCCAACTCGTCTTTGATTGCATATGTGTGTGTGTACTAGTGTGTGTGTTTTGTATGCCTTTCACTTTCCGCTCGCTCGATGAAAAACAAGCAAACAAACAAACAAACAAACAAACGAACGAATGCCAAACAATGTTGACTGAGTAGCTGGCGGCATGGGCCAGTCACGAGAGTGTCGTCTTTACTATTTTATATGGCATTATTAACCCGTTTTCCTAGTTTTTTACTGTTGCAGGTTTACAGCCGACCGTATTCAGTTTCTCAGCACTCGAGTATAACATTAAATTTTTGCAATTATTACACGAGGAAGCTTTTTGCGCCTGGAGAAATGGAGCCATGTTTACTCTGTTACTCCCATAAGGTACATTTTATTGTTTATATAGCTACAATGAAATTTGGGACAAGTGGGTCATATTATATAACAAATATAGGCAAAAGGCTTATTTTCTTAAGCAACATGAGCGTGTGTGACAACATCAAGTGGCAAAAGTGGAATATACATATATTATTTAGCAAATACTTCAGATATTTATTAAAATACTTTAATCGGTTATCAATCGATATTTCCATACAGCTTATCAGCAAATCACACAAGACTTCCTTGTTTGCGTAGAACATCTCAATTGTCAAATATGGCATGTGTCTTATCATTTGTTAAGCCCTTACGAAGTACACATCCAATTATAGGTGCTTGAAAGCTGAAGCTCTTCCAAGAAAATGCAAGTCTTGAGAGTCATCTAAGCAGCCTGCCATACACTTCATGCTCTCTGAAGGATTTTCATTTACAACGCCTAGCGAAAGACTTGGCTTGGCTAAATATAAATGTACCTCTGCCTCTTCAACACGGCAGCATAATCATAATCTTATGTTGAGTGAGGTTGGGGCTGTTGGCTTCTTATCAATGAGCGCAGACATTTCAAGGCTAAACAACAGGCACTATGTGTGGTTGTGTGTGTGTGTTTGTATTATCTTATTAATTTTCATGCCACTCCTTCCTTGAGTCAGCTGAGCAAACCGAAAACAAAAACAATCTTATGCAAATTTCCACAGAGGCGAAAAGTCAAATTCTTAGAAAAACAAAAATTAATGATTTCCCATATAATCCATATAAATGACATGGCAAGTTACCCCAAAGGGTTTAAATATTTGTATGATATGAATGAATATGCTTCTCGGTATGCTGGGTTTACTGTCAGTTTAGTTTTTTTCTTCTTTTTTTTTTGTTTTTTGGTGCGCATCATGTCACGAATTCTTTTGTTCCTGTCTTCTGCATGTGAGGTTCGGGTGTGAACAAAAACAGTGACATGTGCGTTAGGGGTAAATGAATTAATTTCAATTTATGAAAATTTATAAGTAAGTATGTATGGTTGTATCTTCATATATGCATAAGCTTGTAAATGCTTAAGCAAATAGAAATTTATGTTGCCGTAAGCTAAAGTTTACTTAGTTCCACTTAAATATTTATACGATGTGTGCGATATGCAAATATTTAAGTAAGAATAGGCAATATATAAGTTAGGAATATCGAAATCGGTGATTGTGTCAACAAATAACTTGAAATAACAAATATCAGCAATCAACACAGTTAAGATACTGTTAAGAAATAGTAATTAAGTTTATTGTCAAGCTATGGCTAAAAAGGTATTGCTTTTGAAAATCATTACAGGTATGACAAAGTTATGCTTGTAGAAAACTAAAATTCGTAACTCAATCAAATACAAAGTTTCAACTTAAATTTCCAACGAAAATCAAAAAGGAAAATTATAAAACAAAATATAAAAATTTATTAACAATAGTTAGAAACCAAGCGCTTAATTTAGTTCAAACGAGCTGCACTTGTTGTACTTTGACTAACGGTATTTGTGAGTTCAAATTGTCAACAGAAAAGCTTAGCGCCTGCGCAAAGCTCTCCCTTAGTTAAACTAACCCTTATTTGAAGCAAATTCTTAAGAGCGCACGCGAGAGAGAGAGAGCGAGTGAGAGAGACAAGGAAGCAAAAGGGTAGCAAAACACGGAAATGCGCTACAAGAGAAAAGTTACTTCACAAACGAAGGAATGGGGCAAATAAAAATAAGAATAACAACCCGAAAACAGAGACCAAAAACAACAAAAACAACAACAACAAAAACGTGAGCGCCGTCGCCTTCCTCAGTTGCTTTGAGCGTCTGACAAACGAAACAAACGAAACGAGACGCGTCGCGTTTATTTAATTAAATAATAATATAATAATTAATTAATATTAAACACATATATTTGTAGCTGATAAATAAATAATTATATTTTTGCTACAAACAACTAGAACGTAAACAAAAATCAAAAACAAAAATCAACATCAACATAAGCTTAACAACAACAAAACACCAAAAGTGCATTTAAATACAAAATACCAGTAAAAATAAAATAAATTCGACTAAAATCGAAGAAATCGCTGCCACGACAGAAGCAATTGAGAAACGACAACACAAATTCAATAAAAGTGTTCAAATTTATTTTTCATACAAATGTGAGCAAATATAAAAATCAATTGTTTGTTGTGTGTATTTGTGTGTGTGTGTTGTTTTGGGTTGTGTGTGTGTGTGTGTGTGTGTGTGTGTGTGGGTGTGTGTGTGAATTATTGTAAAAATCGAAGGCAGACAAACAAGAGTAGCGAATGCAGTTTGCGTGACAAAGTAACCAAAATTTGCTGCAGCAGCTGACAGCTGTGTTATGATGCCCCCAAATGGGGGCAACTTGCCTAAAAGCTATGGGGCCAGGGGTGCAAAGTTGTCTGCTTAGTGCTGTTGCCTGATTGCAGGGCTGGGCACATTGCTTAATACTATAAATGTAGCCGCACGCATTTTATGACAGCTGCTCTCTCATACCCCAAAAAACACCCTCGAGGCGTATACGGCACAGAACAAAAGACAGAGAGATAGAGATTAAGAGAGAGAGAGAGAGTAAGTGAAAGAGGGAGAGAGAGTGAAACGTGCTTTGGCAGTTGAGTATGAGATAGAGAGCAGAGCCAAGGCCGGCAAATGCAATTCTCTCTCTTAGACTGCGAGACTTGCGCTAAAATCACGAATACACTCGAAGAAAAAGTTAATATGCACAACACAGTAATTTGTGTCTTCTGCTTATGGAAACAAGTAATTTATATTATTTGTGAAGCTAAAATGTCTAGAATTTATTTAAATACTTAGATATCAAATTGAGCTTTAAGATCTTTTTTATCCAAATCTCTAATGCCAATATTTTTTTGAGTTTAGCAGCTGAATTCATCTATTGCCAGACTGAATAATAGCCAAGAGTGTGTGATCAAAGAAGTTTAGACAGCCTCAACTATTTCTTAAGTAATTACTTCATTTAAGGAGCATATTAATAGTTTGAATAGCATAATTACAGTTCTTCAAATTAAGTTAAGCAACTAACACGCCTTTAACCCAAGTAACCGATCGTCTTGCATTTGGGTTGCAATTCTAGGCCAAGAGAAGAAGTCTTAGCCATTTCTAGATATGTTGAAATTAGTTGAAGTCAAATTCATTAAATTCCTGTTTTATTTCTTAAATAAATTTAAATTATTAAACGCAGTTTTAAGAGTATTTAATTTTTAGATTTTCCAATAGGCAATTGCATTTCTTCAGGTCTAAGCATTTTCTCATTTGCTCAGTAAGCCGCGCATTCGCACACTTTTCGTGGAAATTCTTTAAATACCATTAATTGTGGCACCACTCGGCACTTCACACAACGACACAGCCAAGGGCGATAACACTTAACGCCACTTAGCCTTAGTCACCGCCCTTCTCATCAAGACATTAGGCAGACACACACTCAGGCACTCAACCACCCACACCAGGCTTACATTTCTATTGCCACTGTTGCAACCGCAGAACACATTCCACATGCTCCCTCTCTGTAGCACTCTGCCACGCTAATAAATTGCAACAAATTTGGCGACTGCAGCCTTGGGAGAGAACTCAACGTAATCCTGCTCTCGATCCCCTACTCCCCAGATCCGCCTACCTCCCCCACCACGTCGGAATGAAGTGACTAATGCAATTATGCATTAATTTTGAAAACGTTCTTAAAATATTTTCAGCGTTTGCACCATGGGCGCCAAATTTAACGCCAGCTTTCAACAAAATACATTTGCACTTTGATTTCCGCCAGATGCAGCCATGACAAAAAGCTCTGTGGCAAATTGTGCCTGGCAGAGGAGGAGGTAAAGTTGAGCGAGGGAGGGGAAGAGTGGTGCGGCAGGCTACATATGTCACTAGAAAATGTTAAAGCTTGAGTTGAGAGAACTCAACTCGTAGATACCCAGCACAGTTAGTGATATATTCCTTACGCTTGAATAATACAGTAGAAATGACATATTGAATACTGTGTCTAAGTCAAGGAAATCTAATTGTATCGATATTATAATTGAAGAATTTATAAACCAGGTGTATCATTCAGATACCCTTATTAAACATTTCATAATTCGTACAGGGTATAAAAAGCCAGCAAGTAATGAGAAGACACTTTGCTGTGGATAAGCAGAAGGGAAAACTGTCGAGTGACTGCCAAATGTGCAGTGTGGTTCGAAAGATACGCTACGTGAACACACACACACACACACACAATTAGAGTGTGTGTGGGGTTTACGAGGAAGACTGGCAAATGGTGTGCAATCAAATGTGCACTAAGGCAATGGGAGGCAACGGGGCAGCTTGAAGGATGCTGCAACTCATGCAACATTTAACCAACTTTTAATTATCGTGCTTGAGCCAAGTCGCTGCCTCAGTTCGAGGCTGCCACTTCTAGTCTCGCAGCAGCAGCTTTATTGTTTTCAACGTAAACATACACACACACACACACACACTAATATATATGTCTAATATATACACACACATACACCCACACACACTTCTACTGCATACAAGTCATAATGTCTCCTCTGGCTGCATGTTGGTGCCTTTGCTCTGGTTGCTGTTGCTGTTGCTGGTTTTGTCTTTAGTTTTTCCTCAGCTAAATGCTCTAATTACGCCTAATGGAATGCCACTCATATAACTGTTGGGCATGGTGGCAGAAGATGGTGCTGCAACAACAAGGCGTGGGGCGTGGGGGCTGTGTGCGGATTGAGCGGAAGTTTACTGCATACGTATGTGTATTTTTATAATTGTTTGACTCCTCTGTCTAACTTTATGTACCCTCTCGGTCTTTCTCCCTCTCTCTTTCTCTATCTGACTGTCTGCATATTCATGACTTTGTTGCCCGTTCGTTGTTCGTTGAGTTTTTAAGCCAATTTAAATAAGTAAGCGGGCAGCGGGGAAATCTAGAAACCGACAAAAGTGAAAGAGCGCAAGAGATAGAGAAAAGGGAAAAATGAGAGCTGGTACTGTCAGCAACCCACAATTCCTAACATGTGTGTGTGTGTGTGTGTGTGTGCGTGTGTAGCTTAATCCTTTGTCTACAATATGCAATCAAAGGATCAAGCGGGTGTATTCAGATTAAGCCCAAAATGTGCTAAAGCTAAGTCAAGATAAATTTCTTATTTTACACTGAATTTCATATTATTACATAAGTTAATGCAGATATTTGCATTAGTTAATTCATGTTGCCAACTTAACTTACTGAACTAACAGTCGCATGGTAAGCAGACCCGATTAAATAAACTTTCAAAAACACTTCTCTACTCATTCCCAGATATCTTCATGTCTTGTTTATTCAGCTATTTTTAAGCAAATAATCGTTAAGCATTAAGAAAACATTTTCAATATCTTTATAGATCAGATGCGTTTCATCTGCAAGTTGCATTTGCATACTTAATGCATTTTACTTGTTATATTTACATTATTGCTCCGCTGATGGACAGCATTCTTAGTTCATTTAACAACAGCTGTTTCAGTTGTCCTTAAAGCGTTAAGTGTTTTTTTATCAGACGCACATACACGCGCAGCCACACACACTCACACACTTCCGAAGTGAGTTTATTAATAATGCTCGCATTCATCTCACCAAAAATTCAATCTGTCTAAACCATAGTTGGCCATTACAGACTTTGTAGTTGTTGTCCTGATTGCTGCCCAGAATTGCAGTTTATGCTAACAATTATACAATACATCATTTATTAGTTTTAATTGAATGCGGGAATATGTTGTTCCATTCGCTTGCCAAACTTCGTATATGGCGAAAGCTCATTAAAATTTAACTGAGTTGAATTAAAAGTTTGAATAAATGGCATTAAATAATTGAAATAGCATATAAAGTAGACAAAAGCTTGAATAGTGAAATGAATTTAGAAATATAAGTAAACTTTTGAAACATATGATAATGGAATCCAAATTTTAACATAATATTTTTGATAGACACAAGTTTCATATTAAAATGAATATATCCCAAATATCGGACTAAAATGAGTAAATCAAATTTTAATGTTAGCAAAATGTTTGCGCAAGCGAAAACACAATGAAATTCCCATTAAAAGTCTGTAATACAACATTTAATTAACAAACTTTAGCTGTAAAATAATGTTTGTCCAATCAAGCAAGAAGCGGTAAACTGAATTTGAATTTCTCCTTGCGAATATCACACATACGCAGCGTTCGCTTTATGCATTTTGTGTGTGTGTGTTCAAGTCGTATTAGTCAAACAAAGTTGCAATTGGCAGTTCGAAGCGAACCAGCGAGCTCTTATACGGCAAGCAGCCGTCGAACATCGAACTAACGTTACCGTTTGCGGCAGCATAAAATATATGCGACTGCTGCGCCCATTGGCCATTTGTGTGTGCGACGCTGACGCAGACACTGCTGCTGCTGCCGCTGTCTCGTCTCTTTGTCTCATTGTTGTCTCAGCCACAGTCTGTCTCAGTTAGTCTTGAGTGTCGGAGTCGGGAGCGAAATCGGATCCGGTGTTTCTGGCTCGTGGGTCGCGTGCAACGGGCGCCTCGTCTTTGTGGCGCGTGACAGTGGCGACGACTGCAACAACAACTGCATTATTAAAACATATTAAACGACTGAACGGTAAATGCAATAGATATAAATGCGTCAAATACCGAAAGCTGTAAACAGCCACAGTAATCAGCAAATCATAAGCATTTGGACTATTGTCTTGTGAATGTGTGTGTGTGTGTGTTTGTATGTTTCCGTATAGCGCCCGGCATTTTCTTGATGACCTAACGCCAAACTCATTAAATGAATCACAAACAAAATAATATAAAAAAAAGTGGAAAATAGGGAAAAAGATGAATCAAACTCTTAAGTTGATTAAGTTTTTGCTTATCTTATCGCACCACGATGCGAATGCGTAATAATTTCAGTGTCCATCAGCTTTGAAACGTGCCCGAAAAACACCCAACAAAATTTAATAAGTCAGCTGTGAAATACTTTCACTGTTCCCAAGCCCAAAATTAACGCTCACAGCCAATTTGATTTGTGGCCACTCTGAAAACATTATGAAAACGTTTAACATCCAATTAACGGCATATCTAATATATCATCATCAACGCTGACCCACATCATAGCGTATTTATTTCTACACTTGTGTTTAAATTTGTGTGCTCTGAACTTGACTGCTTACTTTTGCTTATCTGTTTCTGGGAATTACTTTTGCCGATAACTGCAAGTCTGATAATTTTTAGTTTATCAGAGCTTTAGATAAAAGTGCTTCTTCTTTGTTTCAATTAATTAATCAATTTATATACTATACTTAAAAAAAATAGGAAATATTATCGGAATTCGAATAAAGGCCATTCTTAAATTAATTTTATTGGAGCAGGTTTATTGGCAGTCCAATTTGAAATGTTAATAAACCAAATGGACCAAAATGTCAATGGTCAGATTAAAAATGTATTTAGGTAACAACCCATTAAGCAATCTGAAAAGCCAAAGAAACAGTTTTAGCTAATGATTAATCCAAAATTAATCCAATTTAATATTTGCCGAGTTTAATTGCTCGTTTTCGTATTTCCCACTGATATAAGTTTTAATAATTGCTCTCTTTGGAGCACTTCACTTGCCCGCTGCCTCCCCATTCAATTATCTTCGCATAAATGTTAAATGTGTTAATCACAAACTTTAGCCACTTGAGATTTGAGGTAAAATATTCAGATAATTAAATAGAGTTAACAAACCGAACACACAACCAAATCAATTATAATTAAACAGTGCAACGGAAAAACCAATGATAAACAGATTTGCGTGCTTGAAATACGTTATAATGAAATGTTTCTGTTTTACTTAGTGAAATACAACGTGAAATTATTGCCAAATAATAATTAGTAATAACAACAACAGCAACAAAGAAACGTCCGCATTAATTGCTGTCCAAAGGAAATACATAAATACAAATACAATATACACGTAGAGAAAATTCAATCAACATGCGTCGCAATATCAAATTAATTGTCTTCGTCAGCATCATTTGGATGTTCGTAATGGTCTATTACTTTCAGTCCAGCACCGAAAAGGTAAGTACCGCAATATACCAAAACTGACTTTGATTTTTCCGCCCACCTCCCCTTCCAAGCCTGTTCGGCTTTCATCACTACAATTTGTGTCCACCTCTTCCGCTCCACGAGAAATTCATCGTCAATGTTGGCCTCCGTTACGTGGCATGCAGCTAGCATTGTAATTATTTAGCTTTATCTTTAGCTATAGCTATAGCTATATGTGTTCCATTGTTTTTGCTCTCTGTCTGTCTGTTTGTCTTTCTATCTCTTTGACTATCCACACATAATTAGCCTACCGTATAGGGGCAGGTAGCAAGTGCAGAAGCTCCCAGTGCTGCCCACAACAAAAAATTGTCTATCTCCATTTGCAAATGAGTTGGCTTATGTTCGTATATACCCTCTAAACTTACACAAACCATGAAAGGGTATGTCTAAATTGTATAAAAGTTAATCTATTAAAATTCGATTCCACAAGTTTTCCACAACTTCATTTTTAAAAATAAATGCAAGGCTTGAAATAACAATCTGCTGTGAACAAAAAATTTACTTAATTTTTTGTGTACTGTCAACAGGGTATCGCCTAACCCTTAACTCTCGCATTGATGATATCTTCTTGCTTGTCCCTCAGTTGTTTTGGTTTTTCTTTTTTAATTAAAGTCTCTGATTTTTAGGCAGTTGCAACTGTCAAATGTTGGCTGTTGGACGTGGCGTATGCGCAATATCCAAAGGTGAATTTGGGTCAACTGTATGAGACCAACTTTTTAGTGAGGCACTGCGTGTGGCAACAAGAAGAGCCACAGCGCCAAAAACGTAAAAAGAGCCACTTGATTTAGTGGGTCCAATTTGTTTTCACCGTTATCAGCTTATCATTATCTTTATCGCTATCGGAATGACTTTCTGCACTATATGCAAATAGTTCACTAGTTGTCATCAGATTGTAACATAAATGACAACAGTTGTTAGATTTATGAACATTGCTTGTCAATTTATGATCTTATCAATTGGCGCAACACTTAAATGAAAATCAGAAAAAAAAACATACATGTTTTATCAACTGTTGTGATCAATGACAAATCATTAAACTGAACAACATTCTTTGATGCGTGCGATAACAAAATGTTTCAAGGTATTTTTATTTCAAACGTGCTTGCGTATTTTTATGTATGATTATCATTATCTCTGCCAATTTTCAAAAACATCATAGGCATTTTTTACCAACCAGAACCAGTTTTTACTATCTGAAACTCAAGTCTACATAGAGTATTTTAAGAAACTGCAGTCTTGATAGTGAAATGTTTTATTAACAACTATAATCTACTTGAGGGAAATGCAAAACAAATGTGCAATAAAGTCTAGTTAAAAAATTTAAAAATTACTCTTCAAGAATGAGTTTACGGTTTCGGAATAAATCATGATATAAAGTAGAGAAAAAACACCACAAAGAAAGCAGAACACTCCACACGGAATCGAACAGAGTCCGATAAACTCAATGGCTGCATTTCCCGCATTTTTCTCACCAAAAATCCAGTTTATGTGGTAAGAGAATTTCAGCTCGGTTCGGTTGTTTCATGTGGCATCGCGGTCTGAGCTCATAACTGACCAGCATTCAAGCTCTTCTGTGAAGCATCTGCCCATTTATATTAATTGCATTATATATACAGACATCATTATAAACTGATTTATTTTTCGCTGTTTTTCGTTTGGTCTTTCAACATTTCAACATTTGTGGCCTTTTATATTTTGCCAAATTAAAAAAGTCATTGCGAAGATCAAAAGTATAATTAACAGAGTATTATTGAATTACTTTTCACACTCATTTTGTGTATGTGTGTGAGTGTATCGATGTGTGGGCGTATGTGGGCGCTTGTTGTCAACAGAATTTCGTATAAAGGCTGTTTCTGCTCGACTCTTTCAGCAGTAATTCACTTTTTTCTCCTTTAAATAAATACATGCGCAGCTTAATAACTTTTTGCGAAAATCGCAAAAAAAAATTAAAGCAATTTTGTATATACCCTTGAAATATGATTTCGATGGGTTGGGCGTGATTTCGACAAGTTTATCATTTAATCAAGTATCTTCGGTACGATATTTTTGCAAAGAAATTCATATTTTTTGAATTCTTTATCATGGAGTGAACCTTAAGTAATCATTTTTTCAAGGGTATTCAAGCTTATACATCCCAACCATATTGCTTTCTTCGTTTTTTTACTTTCTGTTTTTTATGTGACAGTTATCAAAAGCAACTATTACCCAGGCACCAATTTGCATTCCCAATTACAAGTACCGAGCAATTTTCAAATATTAAAAAATGACTGGTTTCTCGCATAAAAAAATCGGCGTGCATTTAAAAGCATTTGATGAGTGTTACTTTAATTTTTTTGTTGCCCTTTGAAAGCAAAACAAAAACACTGAATATTTAAAAGACGTGACATATATTTGTGAAAAATGAATTGACATTTGCTTTTACAAATGAGCCAACAATCCCCAGAATAAGTAAATATATATAGTCGCATTTTATTTAAGGGATCTTGTATATAACATTTCATTTTGTAATGGATTTGTTGTAGGAAATTTCAAACCTGACCTACATTTATACCAAAATTACACATAGTTTCTTCTCGTCAAGGCAAGAGAAAGTTAATAAAACCATAATCATGCTCTGATCAACCTAATTGAGTATTAACAGCAGGGTGTTAATTGTGCAATAGTCCAAAATAGCTGATTAATTGTATTTGAATTGCACGCTGGTCTCCCTGAGAAATACACTCACATGTGTGGAATGCTTTGTATCTTTTCACACCAAAGCAATTTCAACTAATTTTATTCCCATTTCTCAAACCACCCACATAAACTCACACACACACACACACACACACACAAACTCACACAGCCAGAGCATCATGTTCATATTGTACCGTATCATATTTTATTGCTTATATGCAAATTGTTCTCATCAAATATGGAAATGCCTGAAAACATGTTCATAAGTTTTGCCAAAGAAGAAGTATTTCAAAAGTGGGACACATCATTACAATAAGTTCCAATTTCAGCAGTTTCTAGCAAAAAAAAAAAATAAAACCGAAAAAAAAAAGGAAATATTCCAATAAAAAACGCAACAAAACGAATTTCAAGTTCAAACTAAAAAGCTTTGAAACGACTTTACGCATCGCCGATTCGATTTATGGTCAAAGCAGCCCGACAGAGAGGGAAATATAGAGAGGTGGAGATAGATAGAAAGAGAAGGAGTCGCTAGTTCTATAGTGTAGCCAGAAAGATTGCAAATGTCGAGCTTCGCATTGCGTGACATTCAGTTACGCTCTGTTTGATGCCCAAATGACAAAATAACGTGCTGAAAGCGAATACAACAAAATCTACCATTTCAAAAGTTGAGAAAACGTGCCATTTCAAGCGGATTCTGAATAGAGTGGCAGGTGCTAACATATACTAATCAACAGTTGGAGTTACTTAAGTCAAGCTATAAAATTTAACATGTTCGCTAGTACCTTAAGAGTTGTGCATAATTTCAAATGAATGTGATATTTTAACTCTTAAAATAGATATTATATAATCTTATATCTGTGAACTAGCAAATAATTCCCAGGTGCTTTAAGAGTGCTCGAAACAAGTTAAGATTAATAGCTGACATCATAATAGTACCATGAGTTCAAGCATAACTTACTGTTAAACTAAGGAAATATAATTATTTGATTGTTTGACAGTTTCCGTAAATGCTTATGATTTACTTAAGAGTAATTCCAAATAAATAAATAAATAATAAGTTCCTTGTTCACCGAATTGAATTTTTAATTTATGCTTGGCAAAAGCATTACGAAATTAAGAAAAAACCGAGATTACTTATAACACACTTTAAGGGGTGCCATTCAAATGCTCCATCTCCATATTAATTAAATTCGTTTTTTCAGTTGGTATTCAGTTGAGCAGAAATACTTCAAATTAAATTCAAAGCCAAAAATTGGAAAAAAAAAAAATAAATAAATGATTTAAAAAGAAACCGACTAACATAAAATTAATTAAAGCTAAATATTCTTGAGGTCAAGTTAAACTTGAATATGTAACCAAAACTGGTTTAGAATGCAGTTGATAAAAATGCTAAACACAACACGAATTTTGAGTCGTTAGACTACCTGCGATGCTCTCTGCTGACTGCCTGTTCTTCTCTGTTTTACGCCAAATTAACATTCTTATCAATCACCTCTAACACAGTAGAGTGGAACAGGCTCTGACGCCCCGCTCCTACGCCCAGATAGTAGTTAAGTCAAGTCAGTTTGTTGACTGTCTTGTGGCACTTTTGGCATTTGCTTGGCTTTGATTTAGAATGAATAATTAAAGATTTTATCGGCCGAACTAGTCAGGCAGATGACTTTAGCCGTTGGCCTTTTTACTCTGTATCTTCTTTTTGGTTACTGTTGTTGTTGATTTTGTTGTTTTACTAATTTGAGACGCAAACAAGTAAGACTGCCTCAATAGAGATTGGCTGACTGCAAAATACCCTCCACTAAGCACGCAAAGGCCGTTCTTCTAAAATAACTTTAGGTATAATATGCTTAAGAATATAAAGTGTCTACTTTATGGTGCGAAGATGTCAGCTTCTGCATATTACATGCATTTTTACCGCTTCAATATAACGGTTATATATATTTCTATAGGGTATAACAATGAAGAGTCGACTGTATGCAGTAAAAAGCCACTCACTGAACCGGCTCTTGCTACAATTTTTGGTTAACAGCAGCCGGTTTGCAGTTGCCTTCATCTGTTTCAGCTTCTTCTTCATTTTCAAGCTACTCTCCCCCACTTCCCTCTTCTTGTACAAACTGCTCTTCATCGTTGTGTTCATGTTGTTTTTGGGCTACCAGCTGTTGACTGGCCTCTCGATTACGCAATGTAACCCATCGCATTTGCGCAAGGTCGCCAAGCATTTCGTTTAATAATTTTTATTGAACTCGAGTTGCGTTCATTGTGTGCCTCTACTCTACTCCCCTCTTGCCCCACTTGCCCCACTTGCCACTCCTCACAGACACGCAAGTGTGCTTTTGAGTGGGCTTTGTAACATCATTGAATGTTATCGCTGATGTTCGGTAGTTGCTACTTTCAATTTCGTTTCGATGGTTTTTATTGTTATTTTACAACTTGTTTGGATCCCGCTGCATGCCGTGTATATTTCGCATAATTGCCACAGCCAACAGCAACAACATCAACAGGCCTTAGTGAAACTAGTTGATCAATTATAAATGTGGTGAGCCAGGAAATGACTGAGCACTGCATTTCGGGAAAATAACTTTAGACTTTAGACTCAAAACCTTAAGAGTTCCAACAATTAGAAAACTAATTGCTGTCTAAACTTCTTAGGGATCTTAAGTTAATAAAATATGGCTTCAGTAAATATACTAATAAAAACAATTATATTATATAGTATATTTACACTGCCTAACAAAGTTTACTTGATTTTACATAAGTCACTTTTTGGCTTATTAGAGTTTTATAATTGACCAGTTAACGTTTTTTTTCGGAAAACTCCCAATTTCAGCAAATTATTTTGTAGTTGTAAGCGCGCTGATGATAAATTACCATCTTCTTTTTTGAATTTATGTAAAACTTTTCAAATTTCCAGAGATTGGGATACATTTAATGACAAGCTTAAAAATTGCGCCACAAACCAGCAGATCATATTTTATAAAGATGATGCATTGTACAAGTATTTATTTATTTCTACGGAATTCCGTTTCTTGTTTGTTACCGTTCATTTGGAACTAACAGATTTCCAACGAATAACGGTCTCATTGCTCAAGTGAAGCGTAAAGATTTCAGAGTCATCTTTGACGTAATATCATATAATGAATTGGCAAAAAAAAAATACTTTCGGTGTTTATGAATGAAATGTGATGAAACCAACATGACTATGTGGAAACGTCGACTAATTTGTGATATTGGAGACATGCCACTAATTGAATGACATAATGCTTAACTGAAATCTGCAAACTTTCGGACTTGTTCCTTCTCCGCCAACTCCTTGTTTGTCAATCTTCTGCTTTGTTTTTGACAGTGCAACATTTTATGTGTTTTCCCGGAAAAAGAGAAGTTAATCCACACACACACACAGATTTGTAGTGACGGGTCAGCGTTGCTGCATGTCTGTGTCAATAAAAAACGGAAGCTCGCAGCTGCAAAAGAGCTAAATGTAAAAATAAAAAGGAAAAGAAAAGGAAGAAAAAAGTATTAAGAGTGCTGCACTTAAAGATACTCTGTGAACAACTCTTAAGCGCCATTTATATTTATTGCAAGGTGCTTCTAAAATAGCCAAATGTTGTTAGTGTTTAAGAATGGATCAGAAAATAAACAGAAGGTTGCTGTATTAATTATTTTGTGGCAGAAATACTGCGGCGGCACCTTTAATAGACCCGTTTTATCCCATTAAATGGTTACAGGGCATACACAAAAATAGGAGAAGCTGTTAGCCCGGAGGTGAATGCCACTACTTAAGTGGCCAAAATGGCCAAAAGTCGCGACTGGAGTTTTACAGTTTGTTTTTTTTTTTTGCATCCGCGGGGGCTGTGGCAGCTGCCACAGAGCTGGTGATGGGGACTGGGCTCTTAAGCATGCACAAAAGCGAACAACGACGATTTTTATTTTGGGAATTGTTTTCATGCAATTCGCATTCGAATTTGAATTTAGTTTTTTTTTTAGTGCTTGTGCCTTGCGTCGGGTGACTTTCTCAAGTTGTTCGATTATTTTGTACTTTCACTTGTAGTTAAATTTTACTTCAATGATTATCTTAAGGCATTTAGCTGGCATTTAAATGGCGAGCACATTGTGTGGGCCCATTGGGGCTGGCAATTAGGCAACGTGAGCGAAAGGCGGCCCAGAAATAATGCTAAAAGCCAAACTGAAATGTCAACGTGGCCAAATGATAAAGCGTGCGAATCACTTTAACGGTCAGCACAACCTTTTGTGGCCAATTCATGTGTATGTGGCTTAAACGTTTCTTAACAACGGCTGCTGCCAAGCTCAGTCCAACGGGCCAATGCAAATGCCATTAAATAATAATTATTTAACAACGTTTTTTTTTTTTCTTTCTATTTGTTGTTTTTGGGCATCTTCTGTTTGAATTTGGTCATCAGATTGTGTGTTTTATTGCCGCTGGTTTCACTTTTTTGCTTTGTTGTTATTTTTGTGTAATCTCTGCAAGTGGTACTTAACATTATTTTTTCCCTCTCCGCTTTGGCCCCTTTTTATGGTGGGCGCCACATTATGTGTGTGTGTTTGAGTGAGTGTTTGTTTGTTGCCTGCCAGTTAACTAGTTGTTGTTTTAACTTGCTGTTGTTGTCGCTGTTACTTTGCGACTGTTTGTTGGCATAATGAACTTGAACTTTATGACGCAAAACACGTTAAGTGAGTGATGACTGCATAGAGTGGGATTGAATGCGGGAGGGGATTGGGGGCAGAGGGGCAGGGATTGCCACTTTTAGTACTACAAGTAACACTTTAAATATTATATAGCGAATGACTCTTAGGGCCCTCAGGAAGCGAGCTGCTCCGATAAGATGAGCTTCATCTTGAGTCTTGTTGGGTGGTCTGCATTTAGCCTGGAATCCTCATCTGGCTTTTATAGTGCTGTACTTGAGAGTTATACTAAAGTGCAGTACATAAAGCAGATGTAGTGGAAATAAGAGCACCAACTAGCAAGAACTAGGCTAAAGCCAAGAGTGCAAAGCATAATATACAGTTCAGTTGTCTGCTCAGAAAGGTAAAAAAAAAACAGAGAAAATTGTTGCAAATGGAATTTTTCGTAATGAAAAAACATGATTAAACACAAAGATTTCCACTTGAAAGCGTTTGTTGGACGAAGGAAAATAATAACCCTTTCAAGCTAAATATTGTCAGACTGAATTTGAATATATGTACATGCAAAACTGTAGTACATATACCTCTTTGCTTTTCATTTAACTATTTAAGTGATGAAATGCGCTCAAATTTATGGTTCGGCTTGCACCATGCAAACTCAAAGTCCTTCAGCTAAAAATGTTTGTTAGAAAATCCAAACTCAGGTATTTTATAAAATGTGCGGTTTAAATATATGAATTGCGCAATGCATTAGCATTATTATTATTGCAACAATGGCAACCTGCACTAATATCCAATAATGAGAGGTCATTCAAATTAAATATTAAATTTTAAGTGGCTTTCAGCCGCTTCATATAATAAATAGCCAAATTATGGCCGCATTTATAATCGAATTATAAAAATAATTTAAAATGTATTTCTAAAATAAACCACATCATTTCTGTGGTCAAATTTGATTATCAATAATTAAATGTTCAACAAAACATAACTAAGCGAGAACATCGCGTATATACATTAATTCGATATATTTAATTATATTGCTTTATGTTTCATGTTCCATGTGACTTCTGCTGCTGACATTGACATCATCATCAAATTGTTTGCAGAGCTATAAATGGACTCTGCGAGACATGTCTAATTAGAATGTGTCACACATTGGCGTCAGATACATTTGTATCTGTAACAGTATCAGTTTTATGTGCCTTTTGTCGTTGCTTTTGTTTGTGTGCGTTTAGCGCACATTTGGCAATTTATGTTGCATGCATCCATCAAATGTCCAAATCTATCCGCATTTGTATCTGTATCTAGAGCTATAGCTGATGCTATGAGCTCAGGGCTTGACTGATGAGCGAAGAAACTGACTTCGTCAGCGCAGTTCAGTTCTAGTTGGTGCAGTTCAGCTTGGTTGCTGCCACATCTACACATTGTGCAACATCATGGCATATTGTTGTATGAATGACTCATCTACATGACGACATTTAGCTGCACAGTGAGATACAAATCTTGTCTCGTTTGAAAAATCCATTATTAATTGATAGTCAAAATGTACTAAGAAAAATAATTTAGCTTTTGCCTTAGCAGTAACTTTGATTGGCGATTTTATGCATTACTTTGTGAATTTAAATTAAGAGTGTGAAAGAAAGAGCGACAGCAACTCAAAATTGTGACCTCAGCAAATTAAATTCCATCTAAATTATTGAGTGAAATTCATCTAACTTACTTAGCAATAGCCTTGGAATTTGTATACAAAAATTTAAAATAGCTACAAATATGATAAACAATAACAAACATCACAAGAGATATAATTCAGGCTGATATTTGTTACTGTGTACTCGACTCGAGTGTCTCCTTAATGAATGGCCCGTTTCCAAAATTGAGTGGCATTTGAATTTGACTCTCATGCCATTAATGAATGCTTGAAACTATGGAAAGTTCATTTCCCGAACGAGGCACTTCATCAATAGCTGCTCAGCTGTGGCAGCGACCTTAATTGATTCTCGCCCAAAAGGCAAACTGAGACAGTCTCAGATGTTGCATTCCTCGCTCCCCGTACAAAAAGCCAGAGCCAATAATGCATAGTCTTTGGCACAGCCAGCTAAAATTAATGCAAAGCACTTTCAATATATTTTACGAAGATATGTTGTTTGCAGCAGTCGCCGCATCTACAACAGCCGCAACATCTGAAGCCAGTGGCAAGAATTGGTGGCAAGCATGCCCACTTGAGCTGCATCCGAGTCAAAGTTAGAAGCAGTCACAGCCACTGTCCCACTCGTTGTGGCAATTTAGATACACTCTAACACACACATACACGTACATAGTTAGAGACAAATGCAACATCTGCTATTTATGCTACATGCAATTTATTGCTGTTCTTGCGGCAGTTACTTCACTTTGCCACCGAGCAGCGCCCTGCCTTAAATATAAGTCAAGACTAGACCACAGCCAGAGTAAAGAGGTTGCGGTTTCTCAAGCAAATATATTTTGTAAGCCAACAGATTAAATATTTCAAGTCAAAGTAGAATTTGAGGTTTAATTTTACACAATTGCGCTCCATCTCTGCATATATTTACTGCGACTAAGATATTTGGATCATGGAGTAAATTGTGTGCATAACATTCGAAGTGCTTGTTGCTGATGAGTTTGTTTTGATTATTTTATCTAGCATATACGAAGAGAGATTAAGCTGAGTCTCTTAAGTAGACTACTTCATTTGTTTTGATTATTAATTCCTATGTGAATCGCAGGCAAGTTGCTAAGTTTTAAGAACTGCTCATTTAGCATTTCCCAAAGTAGGATTTTTGGTACATCTGGGGTCAATATTTCAAATGTTGTGAATTAAAATACTTGGCAATGTTTGCCAGTTGCAATAGCATCACATAAATTCGATATAATTCAGAGTAATACAATTTATGGCCGCCATATGGAAACACAGACCAATTTATAAATAACATTTTTACCAAGACAAATATTATTGCAACATTTTGCGTACAATGAGAAACAAATTTCATATTTCAAGAACTGCTTTAAATTAGTATTTTGATAAAGTATATAAATATATTTTGCGCGATTAATATTATATTTTATTCTTGTTTGCTTAAGGCGTAACTGTAAGCACTTCAAAGATTAGCAAAAAGTTTAAGAAAGTATTATTATTTTAATTAAGCTGTAGCATTTTGAATCAAAGCTTTTCAGCTTAAGCAAAACACCTTTCGGGAAAACTGCTTGGAGCAGCAAAGTTTGTGGTCAAAATTGTTTTTCCGCTTAAGCACAAGCCGCTGGCAAAATTGAGCGTCAGCTTAAGCCAAGCCAAAAAAAGATGTATGGTTAATTGAGTTTTGGATGAGCAAGTTGGTAGCACGAGAAAAGGCCGCCAGCTATTTGTGCTTGTGGGCCAAAAGCCTCTCTACTCAAAAAATGAAAAGAAAAAGGCTTAACTGGGAGCGAGTTAACTGACAGCTGCAGCTACTTAAGCCATACGACACAAGGAAGCTTTGACTCTGCGAGTTTATTGCCACATCGCTCTAAAGATGCCACACACACACACACACATGCACATAACCAAAGAAACAACACTTTGCTACACAACAATTTGCAATTGTTGCTTTGTCCGCAATTTGGTTTGGCATCTGCGTCTCATCTTCAGCTCACAGCTCACAGCTCACAGCTCGTAGCTCGTAGAGCGGCAAATGAATTTCAAGTTGCGCAACTTTACATTGCCACAATCACTCGACGAGACACCAAAGGCAGCTGAGAGATCTACCACATAGACAGAGACCAAAATAGAGGCAGAGAGAGAGAGAGAGAGAGAGAGAGTGAGCTTGTGAGACTTTTCAATTAACCTCTAAGGCCAATCATCTGTGGCTTCTGCAGTCTCCTCTCACACATTTGACGGCCTCGTAATACATTATAACCTTATATCCATTTATTTATTTATTTGTACTATTTTTGTGCAGCGCTACACACATTAGGCCGTCAACAGATTTATAATGTTTCATTGTTTTCGGTCAAAGAAGCTGAAAATGTGCGATAAATTACTCGTTATGGTCAACGTTTGCATATTTTTTGGCCCAAAACAATTTTTGTGGCTTATGCAAATTGGACGCAGCTGAAGAAAAAGGTAAACAGCGGATTGACAGGCAAATCTAATAGAAGTCTGCCTTTTGTTTATTAACCTTTTTATAAAGGTATACAAAATAAATGTGCAAAAAAAATAGCATATAACCAGAGGATCTTTTTGACCTTTTCAACTTTGAAATTTAATTTTAGCTATTTATACTTTTTGTGCTGAATGAATTATTTACATTTGTACAAACGGGATATCTCCTTACACCGAAACACACAATATTCTACGCACATTTTAATCTGACTGTAGAAGGAAATAATAATTACGACAATAAAGTGAGAAGACTTTCAGGCAATTTTGTGCTGTGGAGAGTGCATTATTTTAGTTAGCCTCCTTTGGCCTTGTCGCTCATGATAATTGCAGCACATTTGAAAAGGTCTCTTATCATTTTATTGCCAACATCAACGTGCAAATGTTCAAATGTAAATGCGACTTCAGCAGAAATGAGTGATAATTATATAAAACTCCAAAGCAGTGCTTAGCGCCGACAGCTCATTATAACTGAGAGAAATTCGTTTTGGGGGTTTTAAATAGGAAATTAGCCATGGCCAAGTTTTCGTGTTTGTTTTCTTCATGTGCCATAAAAAAAATAATAAAAAATAACGTGAAAGATGCGACGCACGGAAATTGAAGCTACAGAGACAGAGAAATTTCCACATGCACGGAAATGTAACTGTTTGCTCAACAATTCAATTCAAATGATAAAAGTCAAGAAAAGGAAATGTGAACTCAATTTTGGGACAATCGCATCGTAAGAGATTACAGTTTGTCGTCTAATTATCATTCAATTCAATACTGCGAAAAATGCAACACTAGTTTACTTTAAGTAGGCCTTGCCCTTTACGACAACTACAAAATTTGTTCTCATCAATAAAGCAGCAAACAAAAAAAAACTTTGAAAATAAATTTCATAATTAGTTAAAAGTAAAGGACTAAAAGTAAAAATGGAAAATGTTTTGGTTATCCACAATGAGCTCAATCTCAACTCGGAATCCAAGGATGAACCCAATGACGATCAAATGTTGAAGCAATCGAACATTCTCGATGATAGTTCGACTAAGAGCAATGTGATAAATGAGAAGCATGCCACCAAACGCTGGTCCCTGTATACCTTGGCCCAGATTGTGCTGATGTTGCAGAAGCGTTTGGCCCAAACCAAATCGATGGCCGAGTGTGTTGATGTTACCAACGATGTGGCCTATTGGCGTACTCTGGCCTTGTCTCGTGCCGAGGAGATCGATGTCTTTTTAAATGTCATTGAGCGGCAAAAGAAGCGCATCGATGCCTTAGAGCATGAATTGGTCGAACTGGTGATTCTAGCAAAGGAGACGCACAAAAAGCTGGCTGAAATCCCGCAACCAAATAACTATACCGATGACAACAACGTTAAGCATAGATTTGAAGTTTCTGTTTCGCATTTTGGCCTTTAGCTTAAGCATAATTAAAGTAATTATTTGAAGACATTTAGACGTGTTTTGTGTTCGATCGAAGCCAACAGTAACAAGATATTACTTCTAAAGATGCGTGTTGCTTTGCGACTAACTTTGATTATAAACTTTCATCGGCCATACGTTATTGCCATGCTCTTTGAAAATGTTTTTTTCATATCAGTTTCCCATGCTAAAGATGTTAATTTAAATGCGTTAACCGTTATTTTTTTTCCTCTCTATTTTGTTGCCATGCTTGCGAATTTTTCGTTTCCTTTATTAATTAGTGAACAACTTTTCGCCAATTATTTCTTTTCGTGTTGCTTTTTGCGATTTTAATTTGTTGTGGTTTTTGTATCTCGTTTTATTTATTTTCTTTTTCTTGTTGCGCCCCTCAGTCGCTGGGGCTGAACCTCAGCTTTGGCTCGGTTTGTTTTTGTTTTGGCTACGTGTTTCTATATTATGTTGGTTTCTATCTTCTTCTATCTTGTTGTTTATCTTAACTCAGCTGTTCAGTCTTCCAGCTGAATGATTTTCACATCGTGTAGTTCCATTTGGTGCAGCTACCAAGTAGAGTGCATAATTTAGTAATTGGAACGTATCAAATTTATTTTCACCCCGAAATCTCTTTGCTAAAGACTCAAGAGAAAGGAACTAATTTCCAACAGTGGGTTTAATTATTAAATATATTATATCTGCAGACATAATTCTTTAAAATGTGAAAATTGCCATATTGGAGCTTGATATTATAAACACAGTTTCTGCAACTGAAATTCAATTTATGCTTTTAATTTAACTACAAATACGCGTTGCAAGACAGGTAAGGCCGTTCGAAGAATTGACTGCGAGACACACCCAACCAACTAAACATTCATTCATTCAACATGTGGCATTGCTGGCCATGCGTCACCAGCAGCACAGCATAAGCAAATAACTACAACGAAACAACAAAACTCGATTAAAAATCTATGCACGCCCAAAAATATTGATTCGGAAGCACAAAAATGTTTATGTCTGCAGTTGGCAGCACAAACACAAACACACACAGACACAAAAACACATATCCAAACACACACACACACATTGGCAAGAATAACAGCTAAAGCATTGAACCATCCACGAATTTGAAAATGAGACATGACTTGGGTACAAGATTTAAATAAGAAGCTTTAATAATAAGATTCAATTTGCAGACTTTTAGAAATCAAAAAAACATTTAACTGCTTTGGTCAAATAATCTGTTAATATATCAATAATTGTTGCTTTATTTCGCTGTAAGAGAAAATATCTTTGGAATTAAATTCTAATTATGCGGCTAACATAGAAAACAGGTTTTACTTTCAGCCCAAGGAACTCCTATCTTTTGCTACTGCCTATTTCATTTGTAAGCCAAAAACGTCTGAACTAATTTTAATGATGTGTTTTAAGTTGATTTGTACATAAAAAAAGAGAAGAAAAAATAAAAAATCAAACAGCACAAGTCAGACATTGAACCCAACCATTGAACTTAATGCGTTGCGTACAAAAAAAACTAAAGCACATAACAAAAAAAAATAAAAAATGCCTTTGGTGGCAACTTGTTGCCTGGCAACGACCGAATTGATGAGGTTGTTGTTGTTGCTGTATATTGGCCAATGGCACCGTTTTGACAAGTAGCTTGGAAAATTGTGCAGTGTAGGTCAACGAATATAAGTGGCTATTGAGTGTTTGATTAATTGATTGATTGATGGATGCACTGACAAAAGGTGGCGACATAATTGCCTTGGTTTCGCGCAACTAAGTTTACTTAAGCCCCAAAGATCACGTCCAACTAACCGATTTGAGCACTTAAGCACAAGAAGAGCACGAACAGCTCAGACATATTTCTTGTATAAACATACATGTATATAGAGCACATCCTTGAGTACATTTACACACTTGGGACTACGCACCCGACTATTTATAGAATGCCATACGAGCCTGAGAACAGTTCAACAGCCTTCACTTTAAATATCCTATAATCAATAGTGTTTGTAGAAGAAGTTTGATTAACTCGAAGGCACACTAATATTTTGCTGTTTAATCGCGCATTTTACGTTTTAATTAAGTTTTGTTATTTTAATATATTTACATATTTAGTTTAGTCTGACTCTAATTTTTTTAATTTCGCATTTCATTTATTAATTGAATTTTGTTATTTTCTGTTATTAGTTCCAGTTATTTATATTAATAATTTTGATTATTTTCTTACGTCAACTTTGTAATTCATTAATCAACCAGTGGATAGGTTATATATTATATAAATTATATGTTACGTTTATTCGCAATTATTTATTAATATGAATTTACTTTTCATTTATAATACCCCAATAAACATAGAACAGCGAAGAGTTCAGTTTAGTTCGCTTTTAACTTATATTTCTTACTTAAACGTTAGTTGGAACAATTAAAACCCATACAGGGTATTTGGTGTCTTCAGTTCTTTTAATTCACACTGTATATCCAAATGTTGCAAGTTAGCACGCAACGCACAACTCATAAAAAGCTTGGCGATTTTCATATGTGTTATAAGCCCATCATAAATCTTGTTGGTCCATCGCGTTGACCATTTATTAGAGGGCCAAATACGCATTTGATTTATGCCTAATTTGGAAGTTGTAACAAGTTAATGACCAATATCGATTGAATATTCTTCCCTTCGATTTCGGTTTTGTATGTGGTATTTTGTATTTCTGTTATGGTTTTGGATATCATGTTTGAGTATGATTTGGGGCCGTAATTGTAGCTCCCCTCAATTACAACAACAAAATACGCATAATGATCTGTAAATAAGCCGCTTATTCAGCTCAGCATATAAGCCCCGGACACATCGTATCGAAGCCAATCAATGACCATAAATTCCCAATCTGCACCCTTCGGTTACCCGAGTAACCCTCCCATCCGCACACACACTGAAACTAATTAAGTTACACATGAGCGAAGCTCACTGCAAAAGCGACAAATCGAATAGTGAAATAGAAACAGTTTCCAACCACATTTGCATGAAAAGTAGCGGGCTGAGGGGTATGTAAAATATCTATATGCGATAAAAAGAATTTGTATTTCATGGATGATATATTGCGTATACGCAACGTGTGTGCAAATAGCTTTTTCCATGTTTTACGCAGGGCATTTTGATTTCACTTATATATGTATATCTAGAGTCCATTTATAAGTCGATATACATATTTATTTAATAAACAACTGTCAAATAATTGAATAGATAAATCATATATACGATACAATAAATATTCGTTAGACTGTTTTAATATTTTTTGAGGGGTATTCCATTTGCGTCATTCTGAAGACATTTTTCAGTGCTCGTTTCTATGCTCCCTTAAGCTTTTTGTTGTCTACATAAACAAAACTGAATGCATTGTTCAATATCCACATCGTCTCCTTCATGTTCTCCAATATGTATATGTTTCTTTCTTTCTTATTTTTTTTATTGCCTGTCCATCACACATACGCAAAAAGCAGCTCAGAAACCGTTTGTAATTAATGGTAATAACAGAGGGCGTCACAGCTGAATGCTTGATATAAGCAAACATGAAGCAGCAATAAAAACAACTTGCAATGTTGGCAGACAGAATTAAATATTTAATCTGCATTTATATCGCTAAGCTGTTATGGAAGATAAATTGAGAATGGATACATACTATAAATATATGTATGTATATGCATATATACATATGTGCATACATTGTTTTGGGAAATATTGGCAATTGTGCTATTAAATGTATGAAGAGTTCAACAGTATAATAAATATGACTTGAGAAACTCAGTTTCTCTTATGAAAATAATTATATTTACATATTCAAATATGTTGTTGATTTGCATTTGATTTGTCTATGATATAGACAAATTCCATTCCATAAGTATTATTCCAGAACAAAACTGTGAATAATTCAAAAAGCTAACTTCAGACTCAATTCAAAACCCCCACGACGCTTTTCGCAGTCAATTGAAAATAAATGCAGCAAGTCACTTACCAGCTTCTTAAATTTTTAACAATGCAAAGAGGCAGAAATCTTCGCAGCTGAAAGGTGGCGGAAAGTCATGTTGAATGTGCTGAAAGCTTTTGAGTTGGGTTCTGCCCTCTCTTTGTCGATTGGCATAAGAAATGCGTTCGAAATGGCGCTAAAAGGCGCACGTATCAAATGTAAATCGAAGGAAAATACAAAATAAAATGCGAAACCCAGTCAAATGAAACAGAAGTTGAATTTGAAAACGTGCCCGCAACATGCTTAAAATTAAAAACACGCATACGCAGCGTATAACAAATGAGGGTCTGTACAATGTAAGTATTTATTTGTTGTTGCTGTTGTTGGGCGCATAAATACGAGTTAGCCAAAGAAAAAGCATGACAAATAGATTCGAATGCGAAAGGCAATTAATAATCAAGTCATGGCCAACGCCCGTGATGACCAAAATGACCCTCTCGCCGAGTGAAAGACTGGGTGGAGAGGGCGAGAAAGTGGGCCAAATTGGTGAGCGTGTAGCTGCTCAATGTTTGTCCCTTATAATGGCCCTTTCTGCAACAACAGCAACAGCAGCAACAACAACAATAACAATGCATCATTAGTAAAATCCCAAAGTTTATTCGCTGCCTCCACATCAGTGAAAAGAAAAACTTAAAGACCAAATCGCTGCCAATTGGGATACTAAGAAGTTTCGCAATTGGCAGGAAGTGTTCAACAGCTGTTGCCCTTTCAACTTTTGAGGTTTTCGCCATTTGATTGAGATTTTCAAACAAGTTTGCACCGAATTACAGATTCCAGCTTACAACAGATGAGGGTCAGCTGGCTTTTAAATACATTTTTTTATTTATCCAGAACAAGTAACTCTTAATTGTATATTATCAAAAATAAATGTATTCTGAGCTTGGCAAACAGGACGTTGCTCTGTTTTATTTATATCAATCTCCTGTGTCCTTAATTAACGAATAAACAATTAAATATATTATGTATCCAAGCGATTTGCTGTAATCTCATATGCTAGCAATTTGTAACAGGATTATCGAATTTAATGCATTCTAGCAGCATACATGTATTCTTTTCCGGTTAGAAAATTTTAACTGGGTCAGAAAATGTGGAACCTTCTCTATTTATAGATTGTTAATCTTTAAACAAAGCACGAAACTGGAAACAGTTTTCCGTTGTGCGCTTTAAACCATAAGTCACCCTCTGGATGTAAAACAGTGAAAAAGTTTTTTTTTTTGCTTATTTTTATGCTTGCTTGTTGCCAACTTTTTGTAGTTGTAAAACGCTCTAATCCTGCTAGCCACTTTCAATTCGCCCAACTACCTCTAAGCATCGTTTGTTTATACCCTGTAAATCCGCAATCTCCTAATTTATATGTTTTTTAGTCAGCAACTTGAATCCGTGCTTATCCAGCGCAGTTTTTTCGACTTGACGATAATTCTCAAAAGTCTTAAAATATCGATAAAATGTATTATTCGATCCACTTTTTTTTTGCTAATTGTAGAAGTTATACGAGAAGTTATATCAACACCAGATTTACTTTGGGAGGAGCATATACTCAGATGGAATACAAATACCAAGAATTTATATTAGATATTTCATATCTTATCCCAAAAATATTGAAAAACCCAAATTTTAAAAGTATCTTCTGGTCGAGCGCTCTCGCCTAGAATATTCTTATTTTCATTTGTGTTGAGTTATTGCCGGATTGGTTGCGGCGGCGTCACCAAAGTGGCGCAGATTAAAGATATAAATAAAATGGGGCAACCTCTTTCTCTCTGTCTTTCTGCTGTGTGCTTTTAGGTGGAAAATCGAGCGCTACGCTTACGTGAGGTGGCAACGGCGATGCAGCAGTATCAGGACGATATATCGGCAGGCGCATCGACTGCACGACAGTGGGCGCCAGCTGCCAACTCGGGCATTCGGGTGGCGGGTGCCATTGGGGGCAGCGGTGCCGATGATCCCGGTGGCAATGTCATTCTAATCGGATCCCTGAAGGACTTTGAGCGCAATGCGGTGCATGGCATCAAATTGAACGGCATAGTGGCGCTCGAGGAGACATCGCAGGGCATCGTAGGTGGTGCTGCAAGTGGTGGCACCGTCAGTGGCTCACGCTTAGCTGTCGGGCCGAGCGCTCGCGGCAGCGGCAGCGAAGTCGAATACTTTGATGAGGCTGGCTATATACATCGCGGTGCATTGCGCAATGGCGAGGATCCCTACATCCGGAATCGTTTCAATCAGGAGGCCAGCGATGCTTTACCCAGCAATCGAGAAATACCCGACACAAGGAATCCCATGTGAGTGATTTGCGCCCATTGACAATTACAGGGTATGTGTAATAATGTGATTGAGTTCAGGTGCCGCACGAAAAAGTATCGCGAGGATCTGTCCGCTACGAGTGTCATCATTACCTTCCACAACGAGGCCAGATCGACGCTGTTGCGGACCATTGTCAGCGTTCTGAATCGCAGTCCGGAGCATTTAATACGTGAAATTGTTCTCGTTGATGATTACAGTGATCATCGTAAGTATTTGTCCACAGCTTTCTATTGTTTACGAGTTGCATTCCTGAGCATATATATAAAATGTCAGCACTATATTCCCAAGTCGCAACAAAAACTTGTTTAGTCTTCATTCCAGTCTATATATTAAATCTTAACCCTATATTTCAAGTCCCTCAAACATTGCTTTTAACTTAAAAACTCCAAAACTTGTTTAAAACCGAACCAATTTTCAATTAGAAGGCTATTTTTCATTATGACTTTTACTTATGTACTTTTTATGTGAATAACATTTCAATACCAAATCAATCGGAATCGATGGCAAAAATTAACCGACTGAAATTCAGTATCAGAAACGAAACTCTAAATTCCACTGATAAGGAATCAATCCGGATTGATCGATGTAATCCAAAACCGGAACAGGAATCGGAAACCAATGCTTCATACTCAATTAGTATTGGCTTATAGTTGTGATAGCTCAGCATTAGTTCATTAAAATCGTCTGAAGAGTATTTTTGTGTAGTCAAAACTCCTTATTTTAGTTATGATTTTTAAAGAGTTCACCTGTTAACTTTAGTTTTAGTTTTAGTTCTCTATATTCTATATTGATCTACTCCAAAACCTTTTTAGCTGAGGATGGTTTGGAGCTGGCCAAGATCGATAAGGTGCGCATCATACGCAACGATAAGCGCGAGGGTCTGGTCCGATCTCGGGTGCGCGGCGCCGATGCGGCAGTAAGCAGTGTCTTAACCTTCCTCGACAGCCATGTGGAGTGCAATGAACAGTGGCTGGAGCCGTTGCTGGAGCGTGTACGCGAGGATCCCACTCGGGTCGTTTGTCCCGTCATCGATGTGATTAGCATGGATAACTTTCAGTATATTGGCGCCTCGGCGGATTTGCGTGGCGGCTTCGATTGGAATCTGATCTTTAAGTGGGAGTATTTGAGTGCCTCGGAGCGTACGACACGCCACAATGACCCAACGACGGCGATCCGGACACCGATGATTGCGGGCGGTCTCTTCGTCATCGATAAGGCGTACTTCAATAAGCTGGGCAAATACGACATGAAAATGGATGTGTGGGGCGGCGAGAATCTGGAGATATCGTTTAGGGTCTGGCAATGTGGTGGCAGCCTGGAGATAATACCCTGCAGCCGTGTGGGTCATGTCTTCCGGAAACGACATCCGTACACCTTCCCCGGCGGCAGTGGGAATGTTTTTGCGCGAAATACGCGACGTGCTGCTGAGGTCTGGATGGATGATTATAAGCAGCACTACTATAATGCGGTGCCCCTGGCCAAGAACATACCATTTGGCAAGTGAGTAATCCAAGAGCGCACAACTTCATCAACTCCATTTGCTTATTTGCTTTTTTCTTGTGTTTTTTTCTGCTCCACGCAATTCAGCATTGATGATCGCTTGGCTTTGAAGGAGAAACTGCATTGCAAGCCATTCAAGTGGTATCTGGAGAACGTGTATCCCGATCTGCAGGCACCTGAGCCACAGGAGGTGGGCCAATTTAGACAGGACATGACCGAATGCTTGGACACAATGGGTCATCTCGTAGACGGCACTGTGGGTGAGTAATAAAAAATAAATAATTAATATGAATACATCATTCAGTAAATAATGTGATAAAGTAGAATACCTATAGTACTATAGTATAGTATAATTATTGTCCTTTCTTAATATCAGTTCTTAAAGTCATTAAAAATGATTATGAGCATAATAAAACTATATAAATGTAAAGAAGATTTTCTAAGCTCCAAAGTAAATAACTGACGAGTCGAGTTTATTATTTCAAATTCTGAGTACAACAATATTATCTTAACAGGTCTCTTCCCATGCCACAATACGGGCGGCAACCAGGAGTGGGCGTATTCGAAACGTGGCGAAATCAAGCACGATGATCTCTGTTTGACACTAGTGCAGTTCTCTCGGGGCTCCCAAGTGGTACTCAAGACATGTGACGATTCGGAAAATCAACGCTGGAATATCAAGGATGGCGGTCTGGTGCGGCACAACAAGATCAATGTGTGTCTGGACACTAGGGATCACAATGAGCAGGGCATTAGTGCGCAGCGTTGCAATTCGGCGCTATCTACTCAACGCTGGACATTTACCAAATATGCGTGAGAGAAGCAACAACAGCAACAACAACAACAACAAGCGATCAACTAAGTGGCGAGAATTGCGAGAAAACGAGAAATTGAAGCTCCTAATTTAGAATAAGTTCTGCTGGCAAAGAAAAAACAAAAAGAATTGGGGGCGAAGGTCGTGATATAAATTCTACAACTACTCGGATATGATGGTGATTATAATGATGATGTCGTATGTGGTTTCTTTGTGTATTTTATGGTTAACAAAACACACCCACAAACACACACACACACAATATTAAACACACACACACACACATATAGATACGACAAGTACAACAAACGGTTTATATATATATAAATGTGTAACAGAAACAACAGTTATACCATATTTGCGTTAAAGTTCGAGATGTATAAATCAAGCCATTGCGGCAAAAATCGTTGAAATGCATTGGTATATATATATATAAATATGCATGTATGTATCTTTTTTAACACGATAATGCAAAGAAGAAAGCATACATAAAAAAAACACGTACTTAGACTGATTAATTTTTTGTATATGTAAAAGAAAAATATTTAAAAAATATATAAAAACAATACACATATGTATATGCATATACTCGCAAAGAAAAGAAAAACCTATGGAAAGCTGCTTAAAACTCAATAATAATTTGCGTTAATCAACACTGAACTCAACTCAACTTAACCTAATTCTCAACACATTCCTCAAGTCAATTAACACTACTCATCCCTAGATACAACCCTAACAAGAACCAGAACCATTTCCAACTATCTAGTGACTAATCACAAAAAGCTCAGAGTCTTCTACAAAAGTTAGGGCAAAAGCGATGAAAGAAGAAGCAGAGAGGAGAGAGAAATGTTATCATTAGTTTTAGTTATAAATTTAAGTATATGAAACCTTATAAAAAAAAAAAACACAAAAAACAAGTGAAATTTAAGTGTATATAATATGATTATTTAAATTTTAGAAGGCCAAACTGCAAATCTAAAAATTATTTAACAACAAATTTCCCTTTCACATGCTTCAAACTCATCTTTAGAACAATTTTCCAATTATCGGAATTTGAATGAAACTTGTATTTCTAGTTTAAATGCTGTTCATTGTTTCTGGCAATTTTACATTCCATTTACAAATTTTTCACTTTGTTTTAGTTTTTTGTAATTAATTGTTAACATTTAGTTGTTTTATGTATAAATAAATTTTGCTAGTTTTTATGAAATGCATAAAAACCGAAAATCATGGAAAAAAAACGAAAATAAAACCAAATACCGAGTATTGTATAATTGTTTGCCTGTGTACAGTGCGTATACGTAATCAATTGAAATACGTTTTTACGTCATGTACGTCAAATATAAATTGCAAAAAAAATACAAATTACAAACTAAACATAAAATGTTGTTTCATTTTAAAGAAATAAAGCGAACACTAAAAAAAGCTTGATGGTCAAAGGAAAAGCATTGCACAACACGCCGTATACGTAATGTAATCGCTGTTAAGGGCCGCAGTGGGCGATGGGCGAGGAGAGACAAGTCAGACATGGTCATCCAATCTATCAAGCGCCAAGTACTACTATGTAGTTTAAACAACTTAGCATTCTCATCTTTCGCGAAACCTCGGCAATCTTCTATCACATTGCGTATACGACACGTGATACGCAAGTTTGTTGCGCTAATTTTCTCCCTTTTTTCTTAAATTTTCCTCTTGTATTTAAAAAAAAAAAATAAGGAAAGGTAAAGTAAGACATCATAAAAAAGCAAAAGCAGGGCAGGCATTTTAAATTATATGACACTAACTGGGTAAACATGAGCAGCATAAAGCATAACATAAAAAAAGTATAAAGTTTCATGCTTGTTTGCCTTAGCTACAACAAGCAGATAAACATGGCGTTATAACGGGCAGTTTTTAAAATCATTTACGACACAATTTCTTTGAGTCGTCACAAAGGTAAAGTAAGCTTAAAAATGTCGAAGTTGAGAGAATATGAAAACGGGTCATTTTTTAATAACTTTTAAAGAACTTAACTTATATAATTTATCTAGAGGTGTTGACGATGGAGCAGATGACTGGAGTTTATGCACTAGCTTAGAAACTAATACTAAAAAGAACCGCAGAATAATGTAGACAACTTTCAGAAATATTTTTATTTAAAATTTAATTTGCAGAATAAAGTCTACGAACATTGTTGTTAATTCAAAAACTTTGACAATCACAAAATGAGATGTTCTCCAACAGATTCGACGTTTCTTAAATATTTCGATTCTTTAATCAAATAAAAGCTGAATTTCAGAAATTTAAATGGTTTGCTGAAGAGCATCAGATTGGGCTGAACCAAGCAGCTACTCAACTGTAAAACTCTTTCAACAACTACTCGAGACTTGTCGTCTGGTGCTGATTCAGCTGATGAAGAAAAAGTCCACAAATGCAACATGGCAACATGTGCAGGCGTAAGACAACCCGATTTCCACTTGGTAAGTCCTCGGTGGAACTGAAGGCACTTGGAAGCCACCGAAGCGGATATGCCCAAGCCTTAGTGAAATGCTGTTGCCAACGACAAGGTTAAGCCAGAGATAACCCAGAAGCAGCTGCATAGGACTTAAGGTGGCCCAAGAGCGGAAATGTGGAGGAGTAGAGTGCCTGAGCCAACTGAAACAGATTCTGAATCGCTTATAAGCATGTCACGGATAAGTCTGGGTCCCATATGGTTAGCCTGATGACTAAGGCGTTTAACTTGTTTGCCTGCCTGTCACGACAGGTGAGTCACACTGCTCCCCCATATTTTCCTTAGTGCAGGCAGCGCAAGTGTCGGGCATACAAAAGAGATGAACAAGTTGACGATGCGACTGGCCCCAAAAATAATAATAACAATAAAAACGTTAGCCCACAGAAGATTAGATACCCTGGTTTACAGGAGTTCGAATTGAATACAAAGTATTCAAGTAAATAAATTTTTCTATATGATTTTTTAGAATTTTTGCTATTGCTGATCTTGGCAATAAATTAAGTTTTTCATACAGAAACTTTCCTTTTAAATGTAGAAAAACATAATTATTGGCACCTAATGGTTCTTTCCTTTTTGGAATCCCATAAGATATATTCAGATACTGCTGCTGAGTTTCGGCAAGATATATTCGAAATCAAATAAGAGTTTTACACAAAAATGTTACACATTACATTAATTAATCAGTTTTAAGAACGAATAGCTGTTTCCATACATTTTGGTACAACAGTTTCAGTAGAAACATGTCTTGCAAGTCAAATAATTTATTCATACAAATTTATTATGCACTTCATGAGAAAATTATAATATCCTCTGCAAGGGTATACAAATAACAAACGACATTTTCATCATTTGCTATGGGGCTGAGATGCCATCGGAATTCTGTGCGCTTCCGCAATTTTATCGGGTGCTCTCGTTACGTAGAGTGGCTACGTCTTCCACCTTACGTCACAGTCAATTTACGTGGCACACTTTAATAACCAACATACACACACATGTGACTTGAATTTGTTGTTGCTTTTATACACTTTCAGTGATTATCAGCAGTAGCTGATGTGCAGGCTTCTGGCCTCCTGTCGTCCTTTAAATACTTTTTAATTAATTATGAACTCCTTTGCTTGTGGGCACTGAGTCTGTTGGTGAAGCATAATTAAAATTACATCTACCACCTGAGTTGACCGCGTATAAATCGCTCAGTATTACAAGTTAATAGGTGCATATTTAAACCTAGTTCCTCTTCTCGGAATTAATAGCTCTCAACAGCTTAAAATTAATATTATAGTAATTAGTGACGGAATTATGTTAGCATTCTAACTTATTTATTTGCCCACGCTTTTAAATTTACAGATATGCAATCCATTATTTTGGCAAGTTGACGTCTTAAGCACTTATGAAAGATAAGCCTTACTTAAGTGTAAATATCTAGCAAATTTAATTATCTTCTGGAGTTGTAAATAACTCAAATAGTCAACCAACAAGTGTCGGGATAACAAAGTTGCTTAAATTGAAAACTCTGAAAGGGCATAACTTTTGTGCATTCTTCAAAGTATCGTATTAAATTGCCATTTGCCTAATCTCAACTCTGCTTGATGTCATATTCAGTGACAGTTATATATGTATGTATATGTATATATGTATGTATATATATGTATATATATTTATATGTCTGAGCTATGAGCTCACATTGCAGGACAACAACTTACAAAAGCAATTATTCAATGGACTTGTTATTGTATTGAGGCAATTGTTGCCAACGCCTTCAAGATGAAAAATAAAATATGGCTAAGCGGATTGTGATATCGATTACATATACGTATTGAATTGAAAATATTTAAACACGAGCGTTGAATGAATTCAGTCTGATAAATTTTTGCATTTTCTGTAATTCGGCATTTGACAGTGGCAAAGTGTAAAATAAAGCTGATTTATAGCTTGTTTTTGTTTGCCACCAAGTCAATGTCACGCTGTCTGTGTATTGTTTGAATGTGTGTATAAGTGAGCCTGTGTGTGTGTGTGCAGGGTGTCTGTGTGTCAAACTAATCCGCTTATGTGAGCAATTCGTACGACAACTGAAAAATAACCTCGAATCGCGCCCAAAAATTTACAAGTGCCAAAATCAGCGTAATTTTCCAAAGAGATTAGGCAAATGTTTATCGATTGTGGAGTTAACTGAATTGTGGTAGGGTAACAGAATGGCTGGTTGACAGCGTGACAGGGTGGGGGAGTGTTGCAACAGCTACCGATTGCAATCGACTTAATAGATTTAAGTGGCTTTTAGCGGGTCGCCTAAAAGCAGGCAACACTTTCGGCTCATTTCGACAGATGCTGATTGAGCAGTTTTGGTGAAAGTCTATGTTTATGTGTGTATGGGGGGAATGTGTTTGTGTGAGTGAAACCAGAAATTTTGAACAGTGTGTTTAGCTGTCATAACAAGCATATCAAGTTAGTTGCGCTAGTTATTGGCATTATTAACGGAAAATTGGCATGCGCCAAAGTCCATTGTGTTTTTGGCTTAAACCAACTTAGGCTTTCACCTCAGTAATTTGTCTTGTTTTATCTCTGTGGCACACACACACACATGCGTAACGTGTTGGCTTTTACGCACGCCTACACAAACAATAACATTAAGGAAGAACAACATGGAGCAGCTCAGCTAGCAATGCCTGCCCAAATATTGGCAGGGAATTGAACAAGCCGGCAGCTGGCAGTTGCCAGTGTGTCATTGTCAGCTGTGGCACGTAGTTTGTAGTTTGTAGCTGCGACAGGCTTCAGTTTATTGCACGGCACGGAAGGCGTCTTCTAGTTCACATTGCTCAAATGGCCCAGCAAATATTTATAGCGCCCCCAACAACAGAGAGAGACAAAATGGGAGATGGAGATCGAGTGAGGGAGAGGGTTGGGGTAAGAGTCAGAGCCAGAACCCAATACTCCTCTGCACTCATCCACGTATTTAGTTGGTATATTTTCATTATATCAATTTTTATTTGTTCATTTCGATAAGCTCTCTATAAATATATATTTAGTTTATATATTTACATTATATATTTAGTTTATATATTTACATTATATATTTATATATTTCTGGTAAATTCATATTTTCAGATTTAATTGCAATCTGAAACTTGTCACAAAAATTATTTAACTAATTGATTATTATGAATAATTATAAATATTTGTAAGCTACTTTACAGGATATTTGCGAGTGTTGCACTTGCAGCTCTATAGTTTTCCGACTTTCCGCATTCTCGAACGTTATCATGAACGTGCGTGTTGCGATGAATACAAAGGAATGTGTTATGTAATCTATGCATTAATGATGATGCCATTTAACAAAGTGTTGGCCAACTAAAGAAGTTCCACTGACAACAACAAGCACTTAATATGAGCGTGCAGCTATTAATATAAATTATGCACTTAACCCAGATCAATAGGTTGAAATGCATTAGTAATGCCTAGCATTTCATTTATCTAAATGCTTGTTAGACATTGCATTATGTGTGGCGCCACACGCAAAGTGTGATAGTTGAAACAAAAATGCAAAAATAAATTTACGAAAATAGCTCGGCCAAATTAGACCATATTCTGCTCTCAAAGTTAAGCACATATTTTTGATATACCAATGCAATTAACAACATAAATGTAATATTAGTATAAATCCATAAACCTTATGTTAGCCACATCAAAACAAAACCAGATTCCTGAAAAATACTACGAAATTATGAAATTAATTAACTTGATTATATAGCAAATAATCCCTTAATAATAAGAGAGAGAGAGAGAGATATTGATAAACCGCTTAATTTGGTGCAAAGTCATTGCGGTTAAAAGGTTGCAAGTGTTTGGCCAATAAATTGCGTGTGGCCCAATGCCAGAGTTTGCATACTTTCCAGCAAATGTGTATTCACCTGATTAAATGCAAATAGAGTGTCATCAACAACAGCGAGAAGACCTGCCAGCAATTACAGGTGCAATTAAGTGAAGTGGGAGAGGAATGTGTGAATTGAGAGGCAGCTCTTTACACAAGGGAGCTATTCAGATGGTAAGCAAGGCAACATCGCTCGACCCCAAGTCAAATCAATGTTCAAAATTATGGTGCACATAAAAGTCAACAACGGTAATAAATGAAGCCCAGCGTTTTGCATGCTGCACTCAGAAAAAACATTCTAGAATAAGTGAAAGCAAGAAAATGCACAAACAAAAAAAAATAGAAAGCAAGTAAAGACAAAACGCAAAAAGAAAATGCTTATTTTTTGCGCAGATCTCGTGGAAGCGGCAGACCGAAATCCGTGCTCCAATTGCCAGTTGACAGAGATAAGCAACCGAACGAAAGGATAACAATGTCACCAACACACAAAACTGCAAAAGACAAGCAGCGACATAAAAAAAAATAAAAATAAAATTCTCAGACTGCTGCTGTAGTCAAGTCAGCCCGACTACGATATACCCTGGAGTATAATAAGTATAAGTATGAGTGCAAGTGCGCTCAGTGGAAGTGCTGATCAAGAGTATAAATACTTTATGGGGTCAGAGATGCTGCCTTCCACTTGTCAGATACACTTGCATGCAACCATTATATCCCTTGTTCAGGAAATGAAAAAAAATACACAAAACACACGACGGAAACTGATGGAAAATCTATACACATATTTGCTGAACAGTTAACAAATAGCTGGGGGGGTCAGATAGAGAGAAAAAAGTGTAATCTGTTTTTTCCGCTTTAGTCATTTTGGGTGGAAAAAAAGTCGGAACACCCACTCGGAAAAAGAACAGATGCTCAACTTGTCAGGCAGGTTGTCAATGCAGATTTGGAGCTGAGTGGAAGCGAGTGAGTTGCATTGCAAATTGTGGAAAAAGTTAAAGTTGAGCCGGAGAATTTGAAGTTTGCCAGCGGGCTAGGGAACTTAATGAAATCAATTACCAGTTAACAAGTTGTTCGGCTTCTGCTTCCACATCATCATCATTCGACGTAGTAAATCAAATTAGTGAAACGGAACTGAACTCCTCAGCAGTTGAGTTGCCCAAGAGCCAGTCGAAGAAGGAGTAAAAGGACTAAAATCATTCGACAAATTGTTTTTACTGTCCTGCAAGTATTTTATTGACTTCCATTTGAGATTGCGTTTTTTTTTATTTTGTTGTACTCTCCCATTTTTATCGTACCAAATTCAATTCGAGCAGAGCAACAATTTCTCATCGAAAATGGCTTAAACCAATTTGACAATAAAGTTGATAAGCAACTACATTTTGAGCTGGTTCAATTTTGTAATTAGATAAAAGCATTGCTGATAAGGTAAAATTAAGTGTTGCGAGTTAAATAAAATATCGAAACATTTAAAATGAGCTTAAGCAATTAAAGCGTTCTAATTAAATATAAATAGTTATATATAATATAGCCTTTCTCCCTCTCTCTCACTTTCTCACTGTGCAGAAGTTTGCAACAAGCTAAAAATTAATTTACATGTAATACGCTTTGCAGTACAACAAACATTTCATGTATTTGCATGCGCACAAATCGAATTTATTATCAACCAAATGACGGAGCATCTGTCTCAGCATACAGGAAACAGAAACCATTTAAACTTTCATTACTGTCAAACGCTCGACGCGTGCTCACTCTCTCTCTCAAACACACATCCTTTCTCTCTCTCTCTGTTTCCCTCTTTGGCCACTTAAACGACACTCATTCATAAAGTGTGTAGAGTAATTTTCCAGCTGCTTCACTTCCTTCATTTTGTGGCGCCGCCTCGCACTTGCCCCTCTGGCCTTCTGCTCTCAGCTTGGTTTTGGTGCTTGTGGTTTGAGTTCTGCTGCTGCTGTCTCTGCTGCTGCTGCTGTCTCTACTGCTGCTGCTGTCTTTGCTGCTGCTGCTGCTCCGGCTTCTGTTTCTGTTACTTTTTGGTTTTGCGGTCTTCCGTCGTAGTATAAATATATGTTGCAGTTGTAGTTGTAGTTGTAGCGAGCATCTCGTACGTGGCAGCAGCTGCTCCTCCTCCTCTTCTCTCTCCTTTATCATTATTGCTCATCATGCGTTTCTAATGAAGTCGTAAAAATTGAAAACTTTCAACGCATGCGACTTTGTGTATGTGTGTGTGTTTTATCTTGCCGCTCTCAGTCACTCCTTCCACTTGTGTGGCTTATGTGCTGCTTTATTGCCTCGTTCCCTTGTTGCCTTGTTCGTCTTGTGCACATCTGCTTTTAGCTTCACTCAGCTGCTATCCCGCAATCATTTTTATTCATTTGCTCATTTTGCTTGCTTCGCTGCCGACATTCCTCTTTTATATTATATCTGTGTCTCTCCATTTGTGTGCGTGTTTTCCAATGTTTATTTTATTTTTTAATACATTTATTTTGTTTTTGAATTCTCTTATTTGGTTTCGTGCTCGCTGTGAAAATCAGGTTCAAGCTTAGCTGCCAGCTTAAGCGCAATTCAAGTGCTTAACAAACTTTATATTCTACTATCCGAAAGCTAATTATGTTCTACAAAGTTTTGAGGTGCTAAGTGGCTCAGTTCGCATCGCAATTTAAGATTCCTGTTTATTTCAACAACTATTTTATAGCATACTTTTTGAGGCACGCAGCCATCAACAGTAGCAATGACCGTGTACGTCTGGCATTTATACTACTTTGTTCAAATAAATTGGCAAACTTTATAATAATTGTAAGAACTTTTGACCTCTTTATAATTACTGGCATTCAGGGAAGTTTACGATGAATCGTAATACTTGCATTGCTTATTTTGAAAAACTTTGCTTGTCTTGTTTTCAGAAAAGTATTTAAGTGTTCACATTGCAAAATAGTTACACTACAGTTGCATTCACATAAGAGATAAATTGTCTGTTAATATCACAGCTAGGCAACTCGGAGTTCATTCAGCTCCAAATAAAAAAAAAACCGTTTTTACCCTAGCAACATTCACTTTGATGCTAGCCAAGCTGTTGCCAACGTTAATGGAACTCAGCCCACAGCCCACACATTTATAACATTTTTGCGATTTTAAAAATACATAAAAATTCAAGCTTCACTTTTATAGCTATTTGATGGCAGTTGACATGTTTGTTTTTCGCTCCATTTGCGTGCGCCCTTCGCTTTTGAGGGTTGTTTGAAGTTTGGGATTGAATGTCTAACGCAATTGAAAAAATCGAAAGTCATAAATTTGCAGATATTCTGATAGATTTTTAATCGGTTTGTAATTTGATGAACTGTAAAATCCTTTAAAAAAAACTTTGTTCAAATCGATTTATATATGCAAAAGAAAAATACCACAATAAAAAAACGTTTTTTCAAAGGACTTTTGGCATGTGGAAAACTTTCTGTACTTTTTTATTTTCGCAAAGTCTTTTTCATGTTGGGAATATTTCTATTTAAAACGACTACAATGGCTGCTAAAAAAAACCATTGTAATTTGGTTTTTTGGCCAGAGTACAAAATTCTTGGAAACCAACAAAAAACACTCATTTCTTTTAGCCAGTTAACTTTGTTAACTGCAATTCATAATTGTGTTATGCAACCATAAAAAATGCTAGACATATGTTGTTCCATAGCTTATGGAAAACACCACCGATCCCTTTAAGTATAAATACAGATACACATTATTGATTAGCATTAACAGTCAAGTCAATCTAGAGAGGTTCGACTGCCTGTCTGTACTGCCGAGACAATCTCGAAAGCCATAAGATATGGAATTTGAGTTCACCCATACGCAGTTCAAGTATATATAATTTTATCGATAGCTCGCCTAATTTCACCGATATCTATATAAATCGATTAACATGATGTTAATCATTTGTAAATAAGACGTGTTCAACTTGGGTTCAGGGTAACTTTCCGTCGAGCTCTCTCGACAAGAGCATTCTAATTTATTTTTCTTTCATTTAGTTTAGCTTTTTGTTTGTATTTTTGTAGCATGTTCGAATGCTTCATTAAGCTACCGCTTTTTGAGGCAACGATATTTGCATTTTGCACCACAATTATTTTACCATTTTAACCCCCGTTTCCCCCTTTCCTGATCCCAGCAGCCGCCTGCCGACCAAATGTTTTATTGTTGCGACAATTTATGCTCGTATCTATGCTGGCAGGTTCAGAGGACAGAAAGGCAGACCCATATATAGATTTATATATGTATAAGTATATATATATGTTTATATATACATATATATATACTCGTATACTCTTCGATCCGGCGCATGTCGTCACTTCAATATCCGCCCCACACAAGCACGCAATGTTGCAAAATTGCAAATGACAAAACAAAATTGTGAATATTTTGTTGCCGCGGATATCCGCTATATGAGGAAAATTGGATGTTGGCCTGCAACTACAACAAACTTCAACTGCCGCCAATCATGCCACACCACGATGGGCTGACACATGTGGTAAGCGCAGTCGGTTTAACTTTCACCCATTTTCATTTTCTTTTTGTGTGTGTGTGTCAGTTGCCCCCTTTGCTGACTGCAAGATCTTAATTTCGATATTGATGTCAAATTGTCGCTGGCTTTAATTAAAAATACACGTATTGCACCAAAATGGCGGTTGGCATTTTCTTCTTTTATTCGCATTGCCTTTTGGCGTTGCATTTGTTGTTTTTCTTCCATTTCTCTTTCTCCTTTGTGTGTGTTGTACTTTTTGGCAGCATTTCGCATTTTATTTATCTTGTTTTCATTCTGGTGTTGGCTTTTCGAATTGAAAGCGACACGTTTCAGATTTTAAATAATAAATTACATTTAATTGTTTAAACTGAAAGACAAACGAATTTATTTTATTCAAACAGAAAATACAATTAAATTCGACTTGGAGACAAATATGTCTTTTTTGCTGAAATTCAACACTTTAGTAATTGTCGTAAGAGCGACTTCCGCTTAAAGCACCACTTCCTCAAGGAATGGTTGTATGTATAAGTTAATAATGGCAATCATCATGGCATCATCAATGGCAGCTCATCAGCAGCCACTTAAACGAGCACCCCTCCCTTACCTACCCCTTGCTACACCACCCTACGTTTAACATATCCTTTAACGACGATTGCGCCTACCAAGTACAAAATACATTATTGATTTCAATTTAAAATGTACTTTTTTATTTTATTTTTTGTTTCGTTCTGGTTGCTGTTGGCTCTTACAGTTGTTGTTGACGGCATCCTTTTGGGAATACAACTCGACGTTGTCAATGCCAATTGGTTGGCTGGCAATGAAAAATGCAAAGCATTCATTCGAATCGCATAAAATATGTATGAAATAATCCAAAACCCATCAACGGATGAGGCTAGAAGCTGCATGTTAGCATCTGTTGGATATTTACATATATACGTAGTTATATACATATATACATATATGTAAATATACAGTAACTCCACGTGGGTATCAGTTCAATGCATATTTGAGTGGAAAAAACAAGTTGTAAACTTAGACGCTTCATGTAACACCGAGCTTTGATTTTAAATCATATTTTTTGACTGTGGTTTATATTAAAATTGTAGTATTTTATTAGTTAATAATAGTTTTGCATATTATAAATAAATATATACATAAAATTAACAATTGTATGAAAACACAAAATAAGTTGTTAAACTATGCCAAAACCAAGCCGATTAGAACTAAACCATGATTAGACTTAAAGGATCCATTTTTGACCAGATTTATTTTAGGACTCTCATATTTTATGTGATTTATCTACTTAGGCATTTTCTTCTATTGGTTTTTCTCAACTACATGTGACATTTATCTCATCTTTCGCAAGCACAAAAAACCAATCGTGAAACCTTAATGTACGCCCAAGGCAGGGTTTACTGTAATATGCTTTTGTACACTGGCAATAAAAACAGTGCTGCAAATGGGCCAACAGCTCGTAAAGCGCTTGCCAATTTAATTTGTGTGAATGCCCGCGGCGCAAATTGAAACACAAAGTTAAGAGAGCGTCGCGGTCAAAACGGATTGAAAATTCGAGTGCAACACAGCGAACAGGAAACGGGATATGGAGTAAGGAGCAAGGAAGAAAAGGAAACCGGAACTGGAGTTGTGTAACAGATAACTTGCACCAGTAGCTGCCATAATGTTGCCTTTTGCTCATTTGAAGTTGGTGCTTTAAGTTGCTTGGCTTCTTCAGCTACGACTGTGCCTGCATCTGTGCCTCTGCACCCTTGCAACGTTGCAACTTCAGCTGCTGCGACAACCAGCAATTACCAGCAAAAGTTGTTGCTGTTTTCACATTTCAAGTTGGCCAGCTCGCTTCTTCTTCAACTACTTTTTTTTTCCCCTTGTTTCTTTCGCTGTTTGTCCACGACTTTGGCCAAAAGTTTTGGCCAAGTTTTTAGCCTCCACTTTGCGCTTGCTTCATTAATCTAATATTTTTTCAGCTAACACAATGAGAGTTATTAAGTTTTAAGTGCAAGTGAATTTGCTTGGAAACTCTCAACTCATCAAAACGAAAGAGATACTTAGTGAAAACTTAAAAGGTGTTTCACGCAAAGCAAATGATTAAGTATACCTTTGTAAATAATAGCATCAAGTTATCTTGTAAAAAAGATAAGTTTTCTGGAATTTAAAATTTACACTTTGCACGTCAAGTTCTAAAGCTAGAAAATAATTTGAAGTAAAATCTAAAGAATCTAAAGAAACATAAATAAAGCGCATGAGGAAGATCGGGGTGAGTGAAGGTTAAGTGTGGGAAGGATCCATATTTCGCAAGTCTAGCAAATTGAGCACAAGCAGCGGCAGTTGCACAAATGTTGCACAACAACAAACAACAACTGCAAATATCCGAGAGGATTTGTCTGAATCTGAAATTATCCGTACGTCTTCCTGAACTGAATTTGTTTGACAATTTAATCATGTCGGATGATATGGAATTGTGGGAGATTTTACCAGAATTTGGTGGCATGCAAATGTCAGTGGCGCCACTCTGAAAACGTATGCTGGCTGATATCGTTCATAAGCTGATTATATGCGAATTGAAAATATTTCTTCAACAATATAATCCCTTATTAACAGCATACTGATACTGAGAACGATATTGTGAAGGACAATTATCTGATTTTTGAAATTAATTAATGAATGAATTAATCGAAAGGACAATCGTTGTTGAGCTCAGTGCGGAACATGCACCGGAACACGATAAGATAATATTGTAGATAATATTGAATAATTAATAATTAATTAATTAATAATCATTTTGAACGCCGCTCTACACATACTATGTGCAGTTATGCTCAGTTATCGATAACGATTGCATTTGTTGCATGACCAGCTATCGATAATCAAATTTGCATTGTTGGATCAATGAAGTAATATAACACAAATAAGAAACAACAAGCCCTTAAAATGCATTAATTTAGCCCTTTAAAAATTATTAAAGCTTCTTCACAGCGTTCCTAACTCTGTCTGAATTTTCGGGTGAAATACCATCCGTCATTTTGGCAAACAGTTAGCGACGAGCACACAAAAGTCAAACATACATCTGTACACGTCTCTTCAGCAATATTTGCTGAAAGGCTGGCAACAATTTATACATACATATTTTGCAGCCCCCCACCTAACCAGCCAACCACCCAATTCAACTAAGCAACCCAGCCACCGAACTGCCACTGTAATTGCGTGCACTTTATGGCTCATTATTTGCAATGGAAAAACCGTTCTCATTTTCCTCTTCCATTTTTCCAGGACTCTTATTTTTTCTTTCGCAGATTTATTTTCGTTTTTTCGTTTTGTTTTTAATTTGCTGGTGCTGTTGCTCGTTTGCAAAACATGCAACTTTTCATTATGGGGGGCATCAGAAGCCAAAGTGTGGCTACAATATTTAAACTTGTGTTGCATTATGCACAGTGCTGATGTCATTAACACTAACGACGTCATGAAATTCAATGCACAACCGCCACTGGAGCTGACTGCAACACTAGCCACACACCCACACACACACAGACACCGACACACACACACACAGACGCCCACACACACGTACTCACTTAGCTCCCACGCTTTAGGCAAAAGTCCAGGGAATTCTCTTGAATGCTAAATGTATTTTCTACAGCCTGATATTGGAAACTTTGTGCATGACGACCAGACGAGGCATGACCCATCCATTTTAATAACACTTGCTCTGCTCTTATCGCGGATACTTAGATTCTGTCTCGCATTTTGTTATCGATCGACTTATCGACTGAGAGTTAATCGAAAGTACTTTCAATTTAAAAGACTGTCCATTTATCATACATCTATGCAAACAGAGGAATCAGTTCATAGAATAGCGCAAGAAATATAAGATTACCCTTCCAAGGCACAATTTCGAAAAAGCCAATTTTCCAATAATAGAAAATAAGCCGATGTAGGGAAACCATATCCAGTTTGTTCATATTTTCGGTGTAATACTATGGGATTGTTTTTATTTCATAGAGCAGCTTATAGTTTAACTAACTTACGTTAAATTAAATTAAAGAGCAGTCGAAGCTGGGTCTTCAGTTGGTTGAGCGTTGAGCATTTATCGAAAAGTTTTCTCATTTACATTATGAACATATTTACCATTTAACATTTTTTAAATTCCTTCGAGATTTGCTCTTAATCGAGTTGCTCAAGCTTAAACAATATTAAGTTTTGTTACTGAGTATTCCTACGCAAATTTGAACATTCCAGTTACAACACCGTAAAAAATAAATGCAAAAATATTGCAGGTAGCAGTAACTAGAGAACAAAATATGTAAGTGTACTTCGAGCAGAAAACTCCTCAGTGCCACATAGTGAAAATTAATCAGATATTTAAAAACCAATTTAGATTATGCTTTGAATTTGAACGAGCGATTGAAGATGGAAATTCTAGCTACAATTTTTGAAAGGGTGCAGCAAACATCGACTTTGCTCCGCTCATATTTTGTGTGAGAAATATGAGCTGCATACTATGCACCCACACACATCAACACGCACACACACTCACACAATCGAGCGTATCGTGACTTTATCGTCCTGCTGAGTTGCGTTGCGGTTAACTACAAAAAAAAGTCAACAATATTTGAACTTTCGACTGTATATTTAGAAAATTTGAATGGCTGTTGGCCAGTTTTTGGCCAGTGTACCATATGATTTTAATGATATCTCCGGCAAAACTTTTTTTCCACTGTCGCCAGCAGCTGTTCCTTTCTCTCTGCCTACCACTCTCACTCTCCATCTCTCTCTCTCACTCTGACTTTGAGTTGAAAAACCGCAACCGAAAAGGTTAAAAGTCGAGAGCCTTGACATCATGCTCAAAACAATTGAAACTTTGTTATTGCGTAGACGCCAGTAATACCAATTGCTGAATGTGCTGCCAACTCGAACGTGGCATCCACAAGACCAACTCGAATGGAAACCCAAAATTCAGTGTACTGGTTTTCATTTCACATTCGATGCCATGTTTAGTTTTTGGCAAAGGTTTGAAATGAAACTGAGTATGGAAGAAGAGTTCAGAAAGGGAGGGATGGGTTCTAATTAATGTTTGACCATGTGTATCAATTGGAGGACATTCCCATTGAGAGCAAACTCAAAATGTTGAAAACAATGCCAGACCGATGGACAGGCTGACAGACAAATGTACTACCAGGACAATGGAGAGCCTTTGGTTAAAGAGCTCAAAGGGAATGCGCCGAGCAGAGTTGAAACAATACAAAGAGCTGGATAAAAGATACGTACAAAAGTTTCCCACACTGAATGGAGTATTCACAATCGAAAAAACGAATAATTAAAAAACTGTTTCAAGCACAAAGGAAACGAAAAAAATATGGCACAAGAGCAAAGTCAATTTATGGGAGTACCTCGACCATTCAAAAATTATAAATGCATCATTTCAATTTGGTTACTCCAGCTGGATGTGGTCAAGGAATTTTAGAATTTGGCAAATGAATAGCTTGTAGGGACGGGTCTAAACTCTTCAGTTACATAGCTTTGTCAAAAGTTTTGGGATTTCAAAAAAGCAGGTCATTTAAATTACGGTTCGAAACATTCTTCAGTATCACATACAAAATCCGAAATTGTAGATCGCATTTCATGTAAATTTATACTCCCAAAAAATGCTTCCTGTAAAATCTCAAAAATGTATTTGTGTACTTTTGATGACTCTCTTTAAAATTGTTACCCTTATTACAATTACGATTTAAGTACGACAACTGCAAATGATATTGACATTTCATTAAAAAGAAAAACGACTTTGAAATGTTCAGCTGATAGACGCATGAAGTTAAATTGATTAAATTTAAGACTTTTAATCAAACTTGATAGTCCATCAATGGAGGAGTACATTAAGAAGCTGCAATTGAAATGCAACCAATTTCCGGTGCCACATTTTCTTCCTTGCTGCAGCTCAGTGAGACTCTTACTGTATATTCTCTTAGGATTGACAAGAGCAGTTACAAATTCCTTGTAATCCCCTGGTGCATGCACAAGTGTTTGGCAAAGACTATTAAAATCCGCTTAAGCTAAACAGAATTTCGCGTCGTATGATGTCTTTTTTGTTGTTGTTGTTGTCCCAGTTGTTATAGTTTTGTTGTTGTTGTTAGTATGCATCACATTGGCATTGGCTGGGTTTCCCACTTGCTGCACACTCCACTCAACTGCAAATTCCGCACAGCACCAACACACACACACACACACACAAAGGAATTCTCGTTGCCAGGACGAGGGACGAAGGACGTAAAACACATTGCTCGGGACTTATAAAACTTGCACATATGCCATTTAGGCACACACACTCGCATTTATACATATTTTGGTCCCTGTCCAACGAGCCATGCAAAATGGCACAACAAACTAGCAAAAGCTAACAAACGAGTTTCTGCAGCATATGTTATTCGACTTTTAGATACCCTATAAACAAGCAGCGACAAAAAAAATCATATTTTCTTTAAGCGCAAAAACTGATAGAGATTTTCCTTATAGATCTCGAGACTGATCTAGAAATAGAATTTCAGATGGTAAAACCTCAACACCAAATGTGTTGAAATAACGAAATCCTAGATGAACTCGTTTTTAGAATTTTTAGAAAAGATAGGCAATCTTTGATCGACTTTTCAAGTTTCTGATTTAGTAAAAATAATTGTTGGAATATGTTTAATCTATTCTAGATCTATTGTGCCCCTTCGCACGATTGCAACCATTTTTTTCTTAAATATCCTATGAGGATACTTCATATTCTTCTAGCTAAAGCAACCTATGTTCTTTTCTACACCTTCTCAATTGTTATCTGAGATTTTTAACTATTTATCACAATGACAATCACTTGAATATAGCCCACAACCCCGTCGACTTTATAGGGTATGCAGTGTGTAAGCGCCTGGCCTTAAGTTACAGCAATTTTACATTTATTTGAGTTGTCCGTTGGCTTTCCAGGTGTTAATCAAGTGGCCAACATGTCATGGCCATGATAAATGTCCAGAGTTACGATGAGGCTGGCGCCCTGAACTCTGAACTCTGTACTCAGTACGACCCGGTTGCGTTGTATCAAAAAATAAAAAAATAAAAAGAAAATGAAAATGAAATTGTGCCACTTCGTGTTGCAACATGCACAATTTTTGAAATTTTTGCTGCTGCATTTAACGACCTACTGCAGCAGCCGCTGTTGAAGCGCTCAAGTGTAAGCTTCGTGTGCAAGTAATTGTTGTACGTAAGGACAATGGCGTATTATTAGTTTCATGTGTCCTGTTATGTCCTGGTCATTTCGTCTGTCTGGCTGTGTGTGTGCGTGTGAAACCCTGCCTTGCATAATAAATTAACCACATGGCTGGTTGGTTGTTTGGTCGTCGGCCGCGTGGCTCATTAAAACGCATTTGTATTTAGTTGTGCATAAAACATAATGCGAAAATGGACAACGTGACCGCAACGCGAAACCAGCCAGAACCTATAATCAGCCACATATGTGTGTGTGTGTGTGTGTGTATGTGTGCTGTTGCCACTCGGTAGCAGGCATTATGCACAACACAGATTCAGCATCGAGCTACAAATTACACACATCTTTCTTTTGCCAGTGCGGCATCAATGTCAGGAGCTGCTCTCGCTCGACGGCCCCTAAATGAAATCATTTCAATTGAACTAATATTTATAATTAGTTCATGGCAACATCATAATTGATCACGTATCATCATTGAGCCTACTGCGCTGCGCTTGAAGAGCTAATTGCATTCATTCGGCACATCTGATGTGGCTCAAAACGATTTCATTTAATTAACCCACTCAATTGCCTGAATCTTTTATGTAAGCTTAAGTGCTAAATTGTTTAATGATTAGATTGATTGTTTGTCTGAAGATGAAATGTGAGAACTTTAATATGCATTTGAACAAAGTTCAGTCAGTCGAATAATGTAATTGAAAATGTATAATTTGCAGATGTGCAAAAGTACTTTGAAACATGAATTTATCTCAAACTTTTCAGAAAGAAGTGGTTTCAAGTAAAGACATATGTTGAAAATCGAATCATTTCGAAGAAGGTCAAGCATTTTGAATATGAATTTATAGAAACAAAAGACTCAAAACATGAATTCCTGGAAGTGGTTTTAGATGTCTAGAAGGCTTAACAATCTCCATGCCACATCACACAGAAGCTTAAATTTCGGTAGCTGATTGATTTGATATATGAGAGCGAGCTGAGTAAATGCAAATACATCCTTGAATCGTGTGACGAGCTGGCAGCATTTGATTTTCTTTGCATCCTTGACTTTGAAATTCAATTCACAATTTCAATAAGCAGACTACAAATGAGACTTGGTTTTCTTTCCTTTTCCTTTTATTGATACTGCTGGCGGCAATGTTTCAGAAAATATGGTGAAAAGTGATCAGGTTCCAAGAGATGAGGAAAACTAACAAGGAATACGAAAGTGTGAAAATGGCAAAGGAAAAACAGCATACAAATAAATATGTGACAATGTTGACAGAAAAAAAGAAAGTCAAAAGAAAACGCATGTTTCACAATTTTTCATTTGTTTTCCTCTCCTTCTTTTTCTTACCTAACCATTTGGCATTTCATCTTTCTCGCCCTCCCTCTCTCTGTCTGTCTGTTCCTTTGCCTATTTTGGCATTTAGGTAATTGCTATTTGATACACACAAGCATACCCACACACACACACACACACACAGAGAAAACTTTGCCAATTGTGTGTGGATGTGTTTTTGAGCCTGTGGCGTATTTGTGGAGCCAAAAAGACTGGCAGGCAACAAAGGCCCATAAAAGTAAAGTTCTTGCAAAAACAACAGAATTCAATTAAAAATTAGTAAGCATGCACTAATCGAGAGTGATAGAGCTCAACTAAGAGATACCCTGCACTCCAAATGAATTCAATTTAATGCACCTTCCAAATTTGGCTACTCTAGTTTTTTGAGACCATGAAATCATAATGACTAAATGTATTGAAATTGTTTCTAAGGACTGGAAGTTATGACAGCGGAAGTATGGCTTTCGATCGAACGATAAAAGTGACAAAGAAGCGAAATTGAATTTCAATACTATGGAAGATGTCTATAAAATGTATTTATAGCTTGGATTTGATTACCGGCTCGGTTTTTATTGGCTTCTGCCATTCGTTCGTATTGATTCCTCCGAATGACCAGCTCCCTTGAGCAACGGCCACCTTATCATCTGCCAGACATTGATCTGGATTAAATTAAGTTTTATTCACCAGTTATGTATTTTTACTAAACTATCTAAAGCTAATCGCTACTTAAAAGCAAAAAACACACACATGGAATCGACTGTTTTATAATACCCTTTGGTGTTTTCACTGTGCCAGAGTAAAAGCAAATTCGAACTAAAAACTCAACTGCAATAAACGAATGCGACTTTGTGATACTTTCAGCTTTAGACTCCATGCCAAAGTTTTGCGATTGCACAACATAAAAGGGCTTCCACCACATAACACATACACACACACACTCAGTGGGAGAAGAGAGTGTTGCGATTTGTTAGTTGACAGTGATAAACATTTGGAAGAATATAACGTAATTAAAAAGTTGTGCCACAACAAACGAGCTGCAAAGCAACAACTTTTTTACAAAGTGAAAATGAATGAGTGACGGAATGCCCGAATGATTGAATGCTGTGGAAAAACAGTGTCAAGAGCTACTTGAGATGCAACAGCTTGGACGTGTCTGCAGCAGCTGAATGAAATGTTGGAAAACTATATATAAAAAAAAAGAACCCATCTCTGATGGATGTATAAATCATAATAAATTTATATTGGATAGCAAGTGCCCCTGGAGACGTGAGAAAATCAACTTACATTGTCAGTTTTATACTTGAGCTGCATTTCATTAAGCGGAGCACAGCTAGTGACTACTATTTGAAGCTGGCTAAAAGGTAATCCAATAAATACGTTTTAATTAATATGACAATGTGCAACAAAACTTTTTTATATTATTTGTTGACCTCTTGTAATGATTTAAATATGTATTTCCCCGAGTCCAGCAAGAATTTAATTTCTTTTAATGAACAAACTTTATTCCAACTGCAAATAAGAAAAACTTTTGCTCCACTAATGAATGGTTTGCTTGTGCTAACGAAACTAATAAATAAGAAATAAATTTAATATTAGAATAAAGTTGAATATCTATTTTAAAAAAAATATAAATAAATACAATTAAAATTTCTTCTTTTTCTTTGTAACCACATATCTGACATTCCCCATATACATACTTTACTCATGTTGAATGTACAGAATGTTGTCCCGTATGGGAAAATTTACGGGGAACATATTTTACGGCCTGTCGACTTTCTAGAATGCAAGAATTTGAATAACAGTTGTGTGAAAAGTGTTGCCTACCTTATGGCGTTGGAAGTGAGCTGTTTTTTTGGTGCAGCCAAGCAGGCATGGAAAATCGAAACTTCTCCCTCCTGTTTCTTGTTGTTGTTGTTGTTAGTTGCTAGACACTCAGCATCAAGAAAACATTTTAGTATTTGGGGAAAAAAACTTTTGCCTTACTGGCTGACAGCTCGTTAAGGCTGTCACCTACAATGTCTCCCTCTATTTGTAGTTTTATCTCTTTCGCTTGGTCTGTTTCCCTCTCATTTTGTATTCATATTTTAAAAAGTTTTACATGCAAAACTAAAGCCATGAAATCCTAATGACAACTGTGCAAAATGGCTAAAATGGAGCTACGTATTCAGAGATAACCAGCCGACAGATGCTGTTGATGCTGCTGCTTCCTCAAGCTTTTCTTTGCCCTCTTCAAACCACATCTGTTGGCCCAAATTAGCTAAGTAAGTTTTTTTATTTTTTGGTGGTTGTATTCCTTTAAGAGTTGTCTTGTTTGGGGGACAACATTAATTAGATTGCCACGCCTACAAATCATTATAATGGCACCCAAGTGCTCTAGAGCCCAATATAAATGGGCATGTAGCAGGGGGGGGAGATAAGGAGGAATGGAGATGGCAAAGGGCATGGGGCAAGTGGCGGGGCTATACTCTAGTCGTAGCTGCTGTAAGCTCACACATTATTCACACGCCTCGCAACACACAATTTCGCGCAATATGCAAATTGCGCGCTAAATCTGAGCCAAATCCGAGCCATCAACCTCCTCCCAGCCCCAAACAACACCCCGGTGTCTAACGAACCGAAATAAAACTGTTTGGGGTGGAGTGTAGCGGCCAATACAACAAACAACAATAACACAAAACGAATCTGCCTAAAAACAAAATAAACAACAACAAAAATAAAATAACAACGCATCGAAACAATTACAAAACTATAAGCCTCCAAAGGGTTGGCCAGCAAATAAACCAAAAATGCTGCCGAGCGCAGCAGCCAGAAACAGGCGAGGGACTACAGCAAAACACAAGTGAGAACAGTGCTGTCGGGCGTAGCCGACTGCGGAATACTCTGTCACCAGTTGAAAACTGCAGCAAAGCAACAAGTAAATAATTATTGATGTACTTTTTATACTTGCTATACTAGCTTAAAAACCGTGGCAGTCAGAGGCGAGGGCGGCAAGGAGTGTGATCTTAGCGATTTGCACTTATCGGTGCTATCGACATAAAGGGAACTCAATTGTTCACTTTTATCGGTATATATAAATGCCAAAATTGTATGACTATTGGATATTTAACGGCTGTCTTAACTCCAAATTTGGTAATTCTAGCTTTAAGGGAGATAAGTGCTTATATCGATTTGCACTCATCGAAGCTATCGATTTCCTAGCAACCCAAAATGTAACACTTTCAAGGTTGATAAGACCAATATACTCCTCTACTTTCGGTAACAAGGCATACAAAAAACCCAAAATAATCAAAATAACTTTGCAAAAACTTCGATCACTTTCGTATACCCTATATACACCGCTATTTTGAAGTTTCGCACAAATTAAAAGTGAGTTTTCCTGAAAAAAATTACATTTTCCTTTTTTATTTGGATTGATAAAACCCAAGATAATGAAAGACTTTTTGAAAAGCTTTTGTGTGGACAACTTTTATAAAATCAACTTATAAATAATATAAAAACGGTCCCGAGTGGATTTTAAAGAATAATAAAACCCAATAAGCACATTGAAAATGTAATTCACTTATTTTTAAATTTTTAATTTAATTCACAGATTTTAATATTTTTAATGTGCTTCAAAATAAGTGAATTAAATTTGTAACCTAAAAATAACTAATATATTAATATTTGCAGCTGAAACTGCACAATTTGTAATAAAACTTTATAAATTTTAACTTTTGCAATTATTTAGCGTTCAACCTTTGTGTGGACCTTTCACATATGGTAATTTAGAGGGTAGCTTTCCATTAAATTTTGGAAAAGTGTGCTCAAAAAAAGTATACATACATGTATATGGAAAATGTTTGTAATCAGCTGAGGGACTTGCGCTGTTGGCGAACATTAAGTGGAGCCTAATTGGGTGGCCATTGGAGTGGAGAGTATAGAGTGCCCCGAGGCCGCATGCACAACAGCAACAACAACAACAACAACAGCAAATCAGAACGACGCATAATTAAACGAAACAAATTCCAATGAAGGACGACAACAACAAATATTGAATGTGCCCAGCACCCGAGGCACGCATGACTAATGACGAGGCGAGAAAAAGCTAATGTTAATTAGAAATTAAGTATGTAGGATCAAAAACCTATCCGACTGCCTCGTTAAAGTCCAAAATGGAACTACTTAGATTTTACAGAAAACGTGAAAAATGAGTGAAACAATTGAAATGCTCCGTAATTTTATGATGAAGATTTCAACTTTACAAATTACTTTAGGCCACGTATAATAAATGCAATAGTTTACAATAATTTTAAATGTTCTAAAAACTATATTAGATATATTAAAATTTCGTCAGATATACTATTTATAAAAAGACTTCTATTTATAGTTCATTTTCGTATAGAATTCTAAAAAAATCTTTACAAACTTTACTCTCTAATTAATTTAAGATTTACTTATTTGAGATTCACAATTTTATTAATGATTTGTTGAGCAGCCTAATGGCTACTCTACCTCTCGGTCTCTCTCTCTCTCTCTAGTCTTACTTCTCTTTCTCAAACATATATCCAAACAGCCAAAAACAATTGCAACATAAAATATTAACTGAAATCCCTTTTGCCACCACAGACTCTCGCCTTCTTTATCTGCCGCTCATTCTCCGTCTCTTACTCTGTTTCCCTTCCACTTAGCTGGGCTTATTGCTTAGCACTTTAAAAAATATATATACATATACATATATATATAAATAAAAAAGGCATTTCGCTTTCCGTCCAACACTTTACCCAACCGAACACTTCAACACTCCTTTTTTTTGCCTTTGCTCTCATCTCCCATTGAATTTCCTTTTGTTTTGGCCGCTCCGCAGAATGCCTTAATCATGGCTCGTAAATCTTTGATGTTTCATTTGTGCCAAATACTAAACGATTTTTAAAATGCCAGCATAGCAGGGGAAGGGAGTAGACCCCTAACATATATTCCGAACCATAGAAATATCCACATCCACAGAGGAGTACTGAGTAACAGCCTGCTAGTTATTAGGCGCTGAGCTGAGGCTCACTGAAAAAGGCCAGAGTTTTAGAGGGTACAGTGTTTTGGGGGAGGGTAGGGTAGGCTATTGTGAATGTGGATTGTGTGTAGTGTTAAGCAGCGTCATAAATTATGTCATGAAGATAAGGACGTAATATTCTGCGGCCAGCTTTACATTAGCCAGAATGTGAATTGAGGTTATGTTTGGCGCATTGAGAAATTCTGCACAAATATAAAATAATAATAGATTGTGTTGCTATTGTTGCCACCAAATGTTGCAACTAAATATGTAATTTTGCAAATTTATGATATGTTATAACCAAACAAGTCTGTCTCATATTATTTGACAAATAATGTTATTTATATGTGAGAGATTCTGCAGATAAACAATATATTAATGCTGTTATCATATAAATATAGTAAAAAAAAATTTAAATTTAATTTAAAATACTATAAAGAAATTTCTGAAGTCATTTAAAAATAAATGGTTCATTTAGACTTGCATATTTGAACACATAAATGCTTTAAGCCAAAAAATCCGATTTGCTCATACCGCAAAGGATGTCTTATTTCTAACAAAAAAAATCTTTGCTGTCTTCTCACAAATCCAATGCAATTGCATTTCGATAGCAAAACATCAACAACAACAACAATAAGAAAATGCTTGTGTACAAATTTGACTGCAGTCAAAAGACTTTCCAGCTAAACGAAAAGGCCACAAAAGCCGAATAACTAACTGCAGAATGAGAGACAGACATTGAAAAAAGGGGGGAGAGAGAGAGAGAGAGAGAGAGAAAACCGGAAAAACGCAAACACAGCAGCAATCAAAGCCAAATTGAATATAAATACAAAATCAAATTGAATTTGTACGCCAAAGATTCAAAAGGGAAATGGTTAAGAATTATAAAATCAGCATTTAATTTTCTCTTTTCTCGTTTTCATTTAGAGTAATTGGTAAGAAGCAGGCGAAAAGGATTTAAGAAAGAAGAGTGAATTTAAATCAGCAACCAAAATACTTGAACAATTTTTGCGCCAACAGTTTTAACAGCACTTGAAAAGCATTCCAATTAACTGCGACTTCGAGCAAAAAATTCCCATCACCACCTCGCACTCCCTTGACCAGAGCTTAATGCTTTGCCCGCAAGTGTCGCTTACTGTTAGTCTTTTAGATGGTTGCGGGGGGGACGGATGGGGCGGATTGGGATTGGTTGTATTTTTGGTGAAAATTGTTTTGCTGGTTTAGCTGCTGTCAAAGGCATTTGCCGCGTTCGAGTTTAGTGCTGAAAGCCAGTTGGAATTGCGCTAGTTCTTTGATTCGAGAAAAGTAACGAAATTCTCTTCTATTTTGGCCGAAGTCTGCCGCAAAAGTTACAATTGCGCAATTGAAAACATCATGTGGCTATCTCTCTCTCTCTCTCTCTCTCTCTCTCTCTCGCTCACACTGAAATGCACTAAAAGTTTCGTTGCTGGACGCTTTGAGCGAGTAAACGCTAACATTGAACATTGTCAAATTGAGAACAGAAATTTTTGCCAGCAAAATTGATAAAAAAATAAAAAAAACAGTTCTGTTTGACGACCGCACTCATATCACATGCGTACATAAGCAGCTTATACGGCCACATGGAAAATGTACTCATTCAGCCAATCCACCTTACTTATTGCTCAAGCGGTTTTATAGCTACTGTCAAGCACTCTTAAGCGCAGCTCATTTGCAGCTGCAGTTGCAGAAGCACTGTACACAGCTCTCCCCTCTTCTCTCATTATAATGTGCTTTAGACTTCCAGAAGCACTGGACTTCTTTCAAGAGCGGCTTGAAAGCGATAATTATCGATAACGCCCGATATACAATCAAAAGTATGAATTTGGTTGCATTTTTTTTTACTAGAGCTGCAGCCTAGCCGCGCAATAATATATCAAATTTCCGGCTTCAAATTACTTGCCATACAAATTGCTAGTTGTTTGGGACAGCAACAATTTATATGCCGACACATAAAAGTCGAATGTTTAACACCCTCAACCCCAAAAAAATAAAAATAAAATAAAACCTGTTATAACTTTGGACAGGAATAGTTTGGGATGCAGAACTGGAAGTGGCACAATTCTCTGTGTGTGTGTGTGTGAGTGTGTGTCAGCATTAAAAGCAACAGTAGTAAAAAGTAGTTTATTTAAGTAGATTGGGTACGGGCGCGAAAAAGGTATTTTATAACACTGGTAAGTAAGTACACACTGGCAGGCGGTGTGGCAGAAATGCCGTAAAGAATTTTATTTTCTTTCTGCCCTGCTCTATTTTTTCTGTATTTTTTCTCTTTTCTGCACACTACACAGTAAATGTATGCACTCTTGTCCGCGGGTGTGTGTTGTGTGTGTATGCGTGTGTGTGTGTGTACCTATTCCGTCTGTTTGCTTATTTAAGTCGTTTTCAATTTCTGTTTTGCTTTTCTTTGCTTAGTCAACGCATAAAAAATAATGTGAAGCTGCAGCAAAAATACAGTTTTCATTCGTTTCCCTCTCTCTCTCTCTCACTGTTTGAGTAATAGAACGAATGCAAATTTTATTTCTTATTCTCTCGCATGGATTTTACAAGCTGCCCGCGAGTTGAAGTTCTGTGTTTATTTGTATTTCTTTTTTAGCTTACAAACTTTATTTTAGTATGTTTAAGGACAACTTTTGCAATTACAAACTTTCATTTGCAAACTGAAATATGTGTGTTCTTCCAATTACCTAAATTATATGTGCAAGAAATTGGATATTCAAATGAGCGACTTTTAAACTTATTCGAAATCCAATCAGAATGCATTATTGGATTAATTTATTGTGTACCAAGCAACTAAAATTTTTATTAAAATATGTAATGTATTTATGCAGAAAAAATTCTAAAATAATGCTTTTATATTTGTTTTATTATTATATTATATTATAATATTGTGTTATTTTATTTAAATACTAAAAGAGCTTTAAGCATATGCAAGGATAATTATTACCCGTACATTTTATTTTATGTGTTACAAATTTTGTATAAAATAATCAAGACTTAAGACTATTCACTTTAGGTACATTTGTACAAAAATTGGCATGCTGCAAATTCACTTCTTTGCTAAGAGGCCCGGGGCAGTATAAAGAAGAAGGGCACACAAGCGAATTTAACAGGTTAAAATTTACAGTTCAACTATCAAGCTCAAGTTGAGCAAGCCTGGAAGCAACATGTCTCTGAAGCTTTGCACTGTCAATCTGCTGCTATCTACTAAGAAAAAAAAGTTTGTGTCACTAGTAGACTAGTTGCTTAAGCCTGGATGCAGTTTTTGGGCCACGCCAAAATGCTATTTTTCACTCTATTCGAGCGACAGAATGCGAAGCACGGCAAAAGCAGCCAGAGCGTGCTAACAGACAAACGAACAAACAGACAACAACTGCAAGCGCAGACCATCAACAACTACAAGCATCAGTAAACGAATGCACGAATACACGAATGCACGAGTGCACGACTGCAAAATAGCCTGTAAAAAACTTTGCTGCACATGTAGAAAATAAAACAAATCTACCATTAAGTAAAGGAATCCAATGAAAATATATGATTTACTTATATATATATACTATTTAATTATTATATTATTATTTGAATAGTATAATATTCAGAAAAATAAGAATATAACTAGTGCAAGCAAAAAAGTATTGCTGCCGAGAATAGCCTAAATGCCAACACTGGCAGTGTATGCCAAATGCAACGGAAACAGAGAAGCGACGCCGACGATGATGGAAACATGGACGCTGACGCTGTCGCTAACGCTAACGCTGACGTTGCCGCACACAGTGACAACAATTGTGCATTTGAATGTCGTTTGGGGAGGCAGTTTCCTGCTTTTGTATTCCCCACAAGGCAACTGCAGGCGAATAAAAAAAACAAGCGAACTCAACCAGCATATGTAACACACACACAAACACACACACACGCACACATATGCATAAATAAAATGCCAGCACATTAGAATCCGCTAAGCGCTGCAGGAGTCACAACGAAGGCAGCCCGCTGGCGTTTCCACATTTCAATTGGAATTTTTGTAGCTGCCGCGACTGGCTGGGAACGCCAGTCATTGCACTCGCAAATGAATTCGACTGCAAATTCTTTCGCTTGTCCAGATCAGTGCTTAAATTTATCGCCATAGAAAAAGATGTTAAGAGCGTCACTTGCTCAAGTATACTGATGCTCATTTAAAGTCATTTAAATTTCCTTTTATATAGTATTATTTACAAATATTAAAAATTCAATCAAATAGTTGATGCCATTTAAATTTGCTTTAAGAGTTGTTTTTATAGTATTATTTACAAGTATTAAGAATGTACAATTTAGTAGAAAGAAAGAATATATCTCTACTCAATTTCAAATGTGCATACCCTATTTAATGCTTTGGTTATAGGGTATAGCAAATAAAGTCAATTTAAATAAAGGCACTGATTCAATAATATAATTAAAAGCCATCAGAGTAAAAGACAAAGAAAAAGTATATATATAAAAAAGGGAGAACGGATTAGTCGGTCGTAAATAACACCATCGATAACCGGTGCCACAGAACAGATTGAGTTTAGCCAAGAAGTACCAATATTTCAAGCACGTTCCTAGTAATCTACCTACCTAGTTTATCTTTTGAGAATTTTGGTGGTGGGAGTGAGCGTGGCCAAAACACATATTAGAGGTAGTTTCTAGTTAGATATATTTGAAGGTTGTATTAAGTATATCGATTTTGGGAGACGTAGTATCAATCTTTAAAGGGAGCTAACGGTGATTCAAACTTACGAATTGTGGAAGATATGCACATTTCGCATTTTTAAGGGAAAAGTTCATGGGGCGATGGATGTGGGCGTAGTCTGAAAATGTATTACCAGAATTCAGAAATATCGCCTTTGGCGATTATATGCGCAGGAATGGGCGTATACGAGTAATATAATAATAAATGATAAAGCCATTTCCGATGTTTTTTTTAATACCCTCGGTATCAGAGTATAAAAACTGCAAGCAGAATAGAAGATTTTGTAATATTCAAAACTCGTTGAGATTTTCTCACATGTGCGACTGTGAAAATCTTTTGTCACGTAGCGTTTCCTAATTATTAAGCACGACACCTGACTGGGTCCAAGAACACTACCCTATCCCCTCGCCCTCACCCCTCGGAGCAAAAGCAACTCAAAACTAAGCACGTAAAGCACATAAAGAATTGTGAAAGTTATTAAAAAACAGTCTGCCAGGGGTCTAAAAACTACACACTAAAAAAAATAGATGAAAAGAAGAAAAGAGGAAATCCTAGCATTGTTTTTGGCTGGTGGCCAAATGCACATATCGACTGTGGTCATGCAAACCTTTAGCATACGCCAACCGAGCATTTCCCCAAACAGGAAGTGGAAAAGGAATCCGTCAAGGAATGAATTGGGAAGTGCTTTTGCTTCGGGGCACAAGGCAAACGGAAGCAAATGCAATTTGAGGGAGGCATTTCCTGTCCAACAAGCCAACGCCCAACCTTAAGCCCTGTACACTCGAAAAAAAAATAAGCATTAAAACTGAAATGGAAAATAATATAATAGACGAGAGTACAAATATATGTATATATATTTTTTATATATGTGCTTATTAATACTTTCTACTTTTTGAAAATATTTGTCAAACTTAAATTAAGTACAAAATTATTATTATAAACTTTTTTATAAAATCTCAATAACATTTATTTTGAAGCTGAAAAATTAAAATAAATATGGAAATAAATATATGTATAAATTAAATAAGACATAAGACACTTCTACCTTTTTCTGCCTCTTTAAAATGAATTTATAAATATATTGTTATATTATAAAAAAAAATATGCCTATTTTCCCATTTTTAATTATTTTAATAATAATCATTTTTCGGAAACTTTAACAAAATTATTCTTGGAGCTAGGAAATTATAATATTTACATATTTGGGAGGATTATAATATTGTTTTAATTTTTTTAAAGTAATTTTTATATAAAAAAAATAAATTAATGGAAGTTTTAAATTTATATTTTGAAATATTGAAACTTCTTAAAATCCGTCACATTTTTTAAAAATTTAACTAAGTTAGAAAAACACTTGCTTAAAAATTAAAAGAAGGACAATTTCTTATATTCGTAGGCCACTTTTTTCCAAGTGTAGCTTCACGTCATGCTCGCCTTTGCCTGCCAAGTCATGTTTGCATGACGATGTTAAAGTTCGGGCCAACATAATTTAAGATGCTGCCATCGTGCCAGCATCTGCTGCACCACAATCTTCCAGTGCAGTTGATATTCCTACGGATTTTTGCCTTTGACAAGCTCGGGGAAGCAGTCCAAGGACGCAATCGGAAATTGGCGCTAATCTGTGCAAGTTTTATGCCATTTCATGGATTTTCTATTTGCTTTACTTGCCTTCATGCGGATGCTTCTAAATGGATGACTCTGAAGACGGATACGTTGAATCGAATGTTGGCATGTCCAATGGGGCGTATGCGTAATCTTGAAGTATATCGATGAGTTTTATTAGTTTATAAGGATGTGGCTTAGCATTTATAAGGATTAATGTATGTGAGCTGCATCTTGAGTTTGCACCAATTTTGTGCAGAGCTGTCTTATTGATTGCATCTTGTTGCTTTTGAACTTTGGCTTGAGAAATACACTCAAAAAAAATACTTCATCTTATATATATTATTTAATTATTAATGCGTAATTGAGTGCAACGATTTTCACTTGTATCAAAACTATATTTTTTTGCGAATGCATTTTTTGATAATCTCTTGAAATCAATTTTCAACAACATTTTCTATTATTCAAAAATAAATGCTTAAAAAACTAAGAAATGCAAGCCCTTATTATTTTAGATTTTCTACATTTCAATCCATTTTTTTTTTGAGTGTAAGCTTGAAAGATTTTCCTTAAGACTAGCAACCGACTGGAATATGTTTTGCAGAAGGCCTTCAAGCGAACAACGATTAAGTAAATATTGAACCTGAGGCTGTTTTGCCAACATGAGTAAGCAATTCGATGCTCCCACTTGGTGATTAGCTACAATTTCTGGCAGGTAGCATCTGAACTTCAACTCTTGCTTGTTAGTTAATTAGCTACACCCGTCCACGCGTCTATGTTTATATATATGTATATATATATATATATATATATATATATGTATTCGCAAAAGTCAGCACTTTGCTGCTTCCTCAGTTTACTTACAAAATTGGTCGATTTCCACACCCCCAGCTAGGTAGCTCTCAAACTGTAGCCTGCTTTAGTTAAACTTCTTCAAATTTGTGTTTGCCAAGCAAAAATTAGTTATTGTCTATTAAAAATGCATTGGCAAAATAATGGCTTTTAAGTTTGTAATGGGTGGGGCCCCCCCTACTTACCTCAAAACTCCTACTTTATGCATCTAAGGCAAAGTTTTCGATCAACTTGCCTTTTGTTTTCGCACTTTCGACAGTTCGTTTAATCAGTTTACCAAAAAGAACAAGAAGAAAAAACTAAGGTACAAAGAATGCCAAAAATGTAAATCGAAACTTGGCAACTAACTTTGTGACATTGACCAACAGCAGGCTGGCTAGCTGCAATGCCTCTCTGCCCCCAACTTAGGCCCCTTGTTTGCCACACTCGACTGCATTAAGTTGGCTCTAAAATATGCGTGGGCTTTGTCTGTGGGCATTTTTAGTGTCGACTCCATAATGTTGCACCAGCTGACGCGACGCCCTAACAACGACAAGCCCCAAATAAAACAAGTAAGAGCAAGCTGAAGGGAAGAGACAGTGAGAGAGCGAGAGAGTGTGAGAGAGATACCCTGTTGTCAGAACTAATATAAAGTTTGTTTGATTTTTGACATGAAATTCAAACAAAAATTTGATTTCCCATCCAATGCTTTCACTTTTAATTGTAGCTGTGGAAATGTCTCCAAATTAATTTTATTTTCTTTTTTATATATTTCTACACTTTGACAAAACTAATTTCAGTCGCAAATTAAAAATATTGTCGCTGTTGCAATCTGGACTTTTTTCTCTCCAGCTTTTTGTACAGGGTATAGTCAATAATATATAGGCAAAAGAGGCTAACTGACTGGACATCGAGCACCGACAATGTCCACACAGACCACCCTTCAGCAGCAGCATCAAACATATTGTCAATCTAGCAGTGTCCAGAACTAAGCCGAACCTTTTTCTGTCTTTGCATATCTCTCACATGACAAGCCAACAACATGGGGTTGGGGCAGGTTGCAGGGGGAAGGCGGGGAATTTACGGCTTTACGTGTGTCTTTGTCAAAGCTCCATTTCTCTTGGGCTCTTGCTAAAAGTTTGCTAATGGGTTAAATACCATCTTGGGGTTCTAATGTTGAGACCCTTAATTCAGAGAAGTTTAAAATTTCTATGTGAGTCTTCAAAAATCAGATTGGTATCAGGAACTGAAAACTCTTTAAGCAGCAAAATTAAATTAATAATAATAAGTTAATTAATCTTAAATTTGTATAATACAAAAAGTACAATTTTTAAATAGAGCAGAACTTTTTACATACAAAAAATTGATGTCAATCATTATTAAACAAAATAGATACAAAATGATTTATTTATTAAAATTTCAAATGATGTTTAATTTAATTAAATGCAATAATTTAAAAATTTCTGCTCTATTTAATTATTTAATGTTGTTTGTCCCGTGAATTGAGAGCGTCGCTGATTGAATTTTCTGTTAATATTTGCCAAAAATGTTCTCATTTTGCGTGACTTGTTAACATTGCATTGAGCTATCGGCTTAACCTGTGTCAAAACAAAGTTCAACTTCACCCACCTGTGCTTCACCCAACCCCAAATCCCCCCTCAGGTTGACTCAATTGCGATGCGGCAAATGTGGCTGGCAGGCACACAAAATTCATTCAATTTGCAGAGAGCACACACAACAGGCATCAAGTTAAGTCTGAGGTCAAAACGAACTGAACAACGTCGTAGCCCAGAGCCAAGCTGTCCCCGGCGCTTTTTCATTTATGCCACAGACCAGCAGCTGCAACATGACCCAGCCAGGAGCTGAAGCAGCAGCAGCAGCAGGCACAAAATGTTTTGGTTTTCTTCTTTCATTTTTTTTTTTTATCTTGTTTTGCACAAGTCTTCAATCAAAATGCGTCGGCAAAGTTTTAATGCACCACCTAAAGTGGATGATGGCCGTGTGGTGTACAGTGTAAGGGGCGAAAGGGGGCGTGGCTATGCGGCTGTACAGTTGTGATAAATGATGTGTCGAAAATAAATGATTATGCCTCGCACTTGGCCAACAGCAAGAACAAAACTTTTGTTCTTATATTTTCGTTTTTAATACTTTGATGTTTATGCTTTTGACTAGCCGTTGAACTCGAGCAACTCAAGCAACAATGGATTGCAACCATTTCCATTTTGGATTTCCTGTTATGGCAATTGCTAAGTGGATGCCAGGATGACAGAGCTAAGCAATTGACTCTCAAAATGTTTCCAATATGAAACGAATTTTCGTGTTTGAATTTTTAGGCATTGGGGAGACATGGAGGCAACAATTTTTGGAAATGTATTAAATTGTCATAATCATGCTGTCAAAAGTCTGTAACAGAAGAAGAAAGCATTTCCGACGCCATAAAGTATACATATAGCCGAGGCAATTTAGACTTGCTCGTCTGTCTATATGAATAAGGATTACTATAAATTATCAGAAATATTAATTTTGTATGTGTTTCACCTTCGGGCTCAGAGTGCGTGCTTAAGTCAATTGAGTAGATTTTCCTTGATGACTTTCCGCTTACTACGGCCATTTTCAGTTGATTGCGTAGCTGTCCGTTGCATTGAGGCAGCTGCATAAAAATGTCATTAAGTGGTCAATTTACAGCAATTCTGCATTAAAGAAATGGCACGTAGGTGTGTGTGTGTGTGTATGTATTAGTGTGTACAAGTGTTAAATTGTGGTGCAATTGTGGTTGTTTCCGTCGCTTTTCCATAATTTCGCATATAAAAGTTCACTCAATGCGAAAGCAGCTGAAACTGTAAACACTTAGCAAAGCACAATTCATGTCAAACTGTTGGACAAAATGTTTTAACTGTTTTAAAGAGTTTATAATTTAGAATAGACGATAACTCGAATGTTTTGAACGCAACTACAATTAATTAGAACAGATTCGTTTTGTAGATGTACAATTTAATCTGCCTGCTGCTCCTTGGGATCGCTGCCTGGCTGTTTTGTGGTATTATCGCCGGAACCCTCGATGCCCACCAATGAGGCTGAAGATCCTGGCCGGAGAACAACGCTGCTGTCGCTACTCTCGCTGCTCGAATCGCCCACACTCAGATCCGCGTTCAAAGCCTCAGCTGGCGGTGGTTGTGGCGCCACAATTGGCATCGGTGGCACCAGATTCCCTGTCGCCGGCATTGTTGCAATGCAAATGCGTTTTGAGGGCGGAGGCGCCGCTTGACCCAATCGTGCACCAGTTATCATTGTGCCCGCTGTAACTGGGTCAAAGGACATTAGTTCGCCAAAGTAAACATGCTGGATAACTGGGAACTTGGACAGAATCTGGCAAGGATTAAGAGAGATTTGTTAAATATATATATACATTATATATAGAGAGAGAGCAGCAGAATACGCGCCTCTTTTTGATACATTTTAACCAGGCCCGAATTGATTTTGATCCAGGATGGCACGGCCGTAATGCTCCACAGCTGATTGGAGTGCTCGCCAAAGTGACCCGTCTTCACCTTGCAAATGTAATCGATGCAACTGATGAACATGAACTGATTCTTATAATCATTTATAATCTGCTCATCCACAAATTTGGCGGGATCAAAGGGACTCTTGACTGGGATATCAAAGTAGATATTAAATGAAATCACATGAATAATGAATAAATGAAATGCAATTACCCGCTAGCTGCGCACTGCCCCAAATGAAGGGCACAAATTGAAAGTCGTCCAGCGACCAGACACCCTGACTCCCGGCGGGTTCCATATTGTACGTGCGCTGCAATTGTCGGGCAAACTCCAAATAGCGCTGGAACAGACGCAGTGCCGCACCAACAATATCCTGCTCCTGCAATACTTCCGCCTTGAACAGGGCGCACAGAAAGAAGAGAAAGGAGAGCTCATGTCCAGTGCCATAATCGATGCGTGTCGCATTCCCAAATCCCTCCATCAGATACTGCATCAATTCGTTTAGATATTTGTGCTTGGACGCGGGCAGCACCTGCCTCAGCATGTCGGGCAACTGTTCGTGCATGGCACGCGACCAATCCCGATAAGCTTTATTGCCGAATCGCTGCGGTTGCTCCAGCGGCGGATGCTCTTCGACTAAATGCTCCAGGGAATCAAATAAGCCGACCAATTTGCGCAACATATCCGACTCGCGTATTTCATCCGTCGTTTTAATTCCCTGTATGGCAGAGCTGGTGCCATTGATATAACCAATTAGATCGTGGTACGCACTCGATCTTTGCCACTGGGCCAAATGGTGAATATTCTGGACCCGCTTCTCGATAGCCGGCAACTTGCCTGGAAATGCAATTAAATGACATGATTAAAATAATAATTTTCAATTAACTGGTAATGTTTGAGGTTTCACCTTCTGTCATTGCATTGGCATCGGCCATGCTTTCAATTGTTGACTTGATTTGCGATTTTCTTTTTCTAATTTGAATATTTGTTTGCGGAATTACGTTTTGTTTTGAGAAGTATACATGCAATTGCATGCAGTGTGACCGCGATTGCCAGCAGCTGTTTGAACAGTGTGACCGCTTGTTGCGTGTATATCGCAACAGTGCTGCAAACTCTGGTTTATTTGAACTCATTCATTTTTGTATGGACATTAACAGATTTCTTCCTTTGAGGCAACAGAAGAACATATTGTTTTATTCCTTATGATCTATTATTATTATTAACTAAACCATTTAATTTAAACTGTCATATTCAAATAGTATACAAATTTAAGTGAGGTGCTTCATCGCCAGTGGAATGAGACCGGTAGCATACTGAACAATTGAGGGAATTGAACGTTTCTAATGAAACTAATAGTTCATTCTTGATTTTTATTACTAACAATATTTATATACAGTCTTAAAGCTTAACCACAATTTTGCCGCGCATATGACCGCTTCTTAAGCGCTCAAAGGCTTTCGGCAATTCCTTGAAGTCAAAGCTGCTGTCGATTTGCGGTATTATCTGTATGGAATTAATATAAATGATTAGATTTAGAAAGGAATTAGAATGGAATTTGAGATTAGGCGCACCTTACGACGCTCGACGAGACGCTGCAGGAACTGAATGCCATGCGCCGCTGGTACAAAGTATCCCCACTTGACCAATCCTCCGCGCTGGCTAACTGCTCTCACATTTGCCACTACCAGGTCGGAGACGTTTTGCAGGACACCCAAGCCTAATCCCTGTTTGTCAATGTTTGCCAGCAGCGGTGACGAGAATGTGATATACTGCCGGAAATTGTAAGGCAAATCAGCCGCCTGCTGACCGCCCTGCCCGGCGCAATCTAGGACCATGTCGTAAGGGCCATAGCTCGATAGCTGCTCCATTTCAACGGGATTCGTGTAGTCAACAACGCAATCGGCGCCCAGAAAACGCACCATCTCCACAGCGTTCTCGCTACACGTGGCCAGCACTTGGGCGCCCTGCGACTTGAGTATCTGAATGGCTAGTGTGCCAACGCCACCCGATCCTCCAAGAACCAGAACACGCTTGTTTGCACCACCACCGGCTGATGTTGTGGCGCCACAGGGACCACCCAAGCCGCCACTTAAATATATGCCCGACCACGCGGTCAATCCGGCATAGAGCACACTGGCTGCCTCGCTGTCGTCCAGTTCCTTAGGCGCCGGACCGAGCTTAAGAAATAAAAGTGGACTGATTCAAAATTGAACTGATCATGGTCAACGTTGTGAAGACTTACACAGGATGCGGGCACCACAACGTATTCAGCATGGGCGCCGTTGACATTTGATAGGGGAACCACGCCCCACACCCGCGTGCCCACCTGCAGTTCCCTCTTACTTACGCCCATGCCCATTTGAACCAGTTCGCCGCAAAATTCACGACCCAGCGTCAAGGGGAATTCAATATCATCGCAGGGATCGCTGCGCATTTTGTTCAGCAGCGTGGATCCATAGCCGCGTAGCATGGCTATATCTATGGGATTAACGGTTGTGGTGCGCACTCGCACAAGGCAACCATCGGAGCTGCGGATTTGAGGTAATTTGAGTTTTTCAGAGAACTGCAACTCGTCGATGTCGCCATAACTGTGCAGCTGCCAGCCGCTCATCTTAAGAGACGATTTCGAAGTTGGCGGAATTGGTCTTGCGGCTGACGCTTTTGGTTTCACATCTTGTATGGTCGTCGCACCTGTAAAGTTGCGTGTGGCGAGCAGACCACGCGACAGCAAAGCAACTCGTTGCAGCGGCACGCGTATATCTGAGCCGGCTGCCAGCATTTTAAAATTTCGTATTTTGCTTTTATGTTTACAAGCGTAACCTGCGCATACGTAACTCAGTTGCGTATTTCAATTTTAACGGAGACGTTAGAGAGAAACGTAGAGTGACAGGCATAGTACGCTGATCAACAATTCGGATAGTTGGTATATTGACTCGATTATATGTTCTTTTTGTGATCTACTCTTTATTATTAATGTGAAGAGTTATCTTAAGTTTTATTAACACATATTTATTTTCTTAAAGATTACTTAAAGCCTAGAAATTTGTATAACTTCAATTAACATATTTAGTTTTGCTTATGATTAACATGCTCTGCGTACTATGCTAAAATATCGATGACGACGACATTTAGATACTCTCATCACTACAAAAAATACTATTCGCCAAGAAAAGCCGGCGAAAAATTGCATAGTTAGTGAATTGCAAAAAAAAAAGAAAAGAAAGATGGAGCCAACGCTGGACAACTACAAGATTAGCTGCGAGCTGCTGGGTCACAGCCTGGATGTGCGTGCTGTGTCTGCCGGTGGCAGCACACCAGACGGCTCCCAAATGATTTTGTCCGGTTCACGAGACAAATCCACAAAACTGTGGAAAGCAATTGGGTTCGTATACAAAGACAAAGAAACTGTATTTGCTTATCACCAGTCTCAAAAAATATATATATATTTATAAACAAATAGTAACGAGTACATTGAGAGCGTAACGCTACAGGATCACAAGAACTTCATATCGTACATATACTTTCTGGAGTCGGAGCAATGGATTTGCACTGCCAGCAATGATGCGACAATCTGTATTTACAACCAGGACGCCTTTGTGCCCCTATTGACGCTTAAGGGTCACGAATCGACGGTTTGCACCTTGGCTGCCGGCCTGAAATCACGCAGTCTTATCAGCGGTAGCTGGGACAAAACCGCCCGTGTCTGGCTCATCAGCGAAGCGGGCGATGTGACCTTCACCGTTTTGCAAGGACACGAGGCTGCTGTTTGGGCGGTGGCCACGATGGCAGTTCAACAGAAATATGTGACTGGCGGAGCCGACAAGTGTATCTACTACTGGAATGCACAAGGCGAGAAATTGCGCCTGCTCAAAGGTCACACGGACTGTGTGCGTGCTCTGATCCCGTTGCCCGCCAATTCTCTATTGTCCTGCGGCAATGATGCAGTGCTGCGTTTCTGGAACGAGGATGGCGAATGTGTGCGTCAGATGAGCGGTCATACGAACTATATTTATGCCATTGCCGGCAATCAGGCTCTGGGCGAGCACATTGTGTTGTCCTGCGGCGAGGATAGCACCCTGCGCATGTGGAATGTAATAACGGGTGAACAGTTGGGTGACCCCATCGTCCATCCAGCGATTTCGGTGTGGTCAGTTGCATGTCTGCAGAATGGTGACATTGTCACCGGTTGCAGCGATGGCGTCGTTCGCGTCTTCACCAAGGATCCGTCTCGCCAGGCAAAAGAGAGTCTCATGCGCGCCTTTGACATGGCCGTCGCCACACACAAGTCCCAGCTGAGCGAGGAAATTGGCGGTGTCAAGAAGACAGAGTTAGTAATGAGGAGATTCATGGTGATTCTCTAATCAGTGATTAATAATTCGAATTCTATCCTAATTACAGTTTGGCCGGACCGGAGGCACTGTTGTCGAATGGCACGCGGGAGGGACAAACGAAGATGGTGCGTCACGTGGATGGATCAATCAAGTGTTATGCATGGGAGTTGGGCAAGTGGAAACTGGTGGGCGATGTTACGGGAGCCACGGGTGGCACACAGGAGAACTCTGGCAAGAAATTGCACGAGGGCAAGGAATATGATTATGTGTTCAATGTGGACATATCCGATACGGAGCCGCCCATTAAGCTGCCCTACAATCGCGGCGAGGATCCCTGGCAGGCCGCACAACAATTCATCCATCGCAATAATCTACCTCAGGCCTATCTCGATCAGGTCGCCAATTTTATCGTCAAGAATTCGGAAAATGCGCAAACGGTCATCGCTCAACCTACAACGTAAGTGGAAGTTGAGCTCAAAGCGAGGACCTACAAGAGATTTAAAGTTTACTTCAAAATTTGTTTTACAGCGGCTATCAGGATCCGTTTACTGGTGGATCGCGCTATGTGCCCGGCTCCAGCAGCAGCAGCGTGCAAGGCGCCGGCAATATGGATCCCTTCACAGGCGCCTCCAGCTACTCCACGGCCAGCAGCAATACGCAGTCCGACACTAATGTGAACTTTGTGCGTGGCAGCGATAAACAGTTCCCAGTTAGCACTTATCGCACCTTCGACACATGCGATGCGAACAAGGTGCTGGAGAAGATGAAGTAAGTTGGGCCTGACCACATTCTTTAATTAGTTTGCTTTTTTTTAACAAATTAGAATGTATAATTCTCGATTGTCCTTTAAAGCAATTATTCAATATTGGTTTGTGTTTCGATAATCAGACTAGGAATTATAACTATTGGCCACTTACATTTACTTTTCCTTCGTTCTATATTTTTTTTTTTTAGAGAGTTCAACAACAAACTTACCAGCGCTGAGGGCAAGGTGGGCGATGAGGTTTTACTTGCCGTCATTCGTCTGACGGATAAGTCACCCGAATTGGAGCCGACCGCATTGGAGGCGCTGATGATGCTGCTCAAGTGGCCAGCTGGCATGCTCTTCCCGGTGCTGGATGTGCTGCGTCTGGCTGTACGCCATGAGGCGGTCTTCAGTCTGCTGCACAATAGCCACAATGTGTTGAGCTCTGTGTTGCCCCAACTAAGCGGTGCGGCGGCCAATCAACTGATGGTTTGCCGCTGCCTGGCCAACGGCTTGACCCACCCGGTGGGGCGTAAACAGATTGAGGCGCAGTTGCCGCGTATTGTGGAGCTGGTCAGCGGCATTCGTGCGGGCAGCGCCAATTTGCAAATAGCTATTGCAACATTCTATTTAAATGTGAGCATTTCGCAGACGCTGAGCGTGGCGCAGGCGGAGGTTTGCCATGCGACTACTTCGGGCATTGTGGAGCTGCTGAAGTGGGCCAACGATCTGGAGGCCTGGTATCGCTCAATGCAGGCCATTGGCAATCTGACGACAACGCCAAGTGGCCAGGAGACGATCGCTCAAGTTGTCTCCGTCGACTATGTGATGAACAAGTTGCGTGAGCTGACAAACACACAGCAGTCCGAGAACTTCACCAAGGTCAATCTGGTGGGGCAGGAGCTGCTCGCCGTATTCTAAAGTCCAGCGTTGCGTCATGCATTAAGTTTTACAAATTTCTAAATATTGGGAGTGTCGTTGTGAGAGTCTAATTTAATAATAATAAAAACGAAAATCATTTTGCTTAGCTTATCAACTATAAATACATATATATATATATCTATATATATATATATCGTTGTGTGTATATGTATTATTCTGTTTTTGTTGGCTGCCCAGCAGCTGCCTCTGTTTTGTCTGGTGTCCCCTTCCGCGTTTGGATGCGCTCCAGCAACTCGTGCTTCCAGCTCTCCTCGGGCACACCCTTGGCCCAGTCTGGTATTGTCACGTTTGGCAATGTTATCTTCGACATGGCTTTGAGTATCTGCAAGACGAACTTATTGTTAAGCCTCATATATAAATTGCATTTATTGATTTTACTCACTTGCTCGGTGCGCGTTTTGTCCAGTTCCATTTGGAGCTCCTGTGGTCGCGGCTCGTTCCACACTTGACGCTCGATTTCCGCATCGGCACTCTCAATTGCCGGCATATTGGGATCACCGTGTGTCACCTCGGCGTTCATCAAATCGATGTCGCCATCGTTATCCTCACACGGATTCGCGGACTCTGCTGCCGCTGTTCTCATCTCATTTGGCAGAACGCTTGCATCTTCGGCATCTGTTGCCAGCGGCTGGTAGCCATCATAGGCATCCGAGTTGTCGCTATCTTCGCTTTGGTCTCCAATCTGTGGATGCTCAATCGCTGGCGATTGAAAAGTGTGCTCCTCCCCGGGATCTGTTGGTAATTCGGGGCCGCCCATTTTCGCTGCTGCTTTCAATGAAAATAAACAATCTTCGATTGTTCGATAACAATAAGCAATAATCGGTGCAGCGATGTAAAATCACTGTAAACACTATTTGAGCAGCCGTTACCTCTGTTACTCTGTTAACAGATTTAAAATTCTCCTCCTAATAAAATCTTATGTTTGTGAATTTTAAACTAATCCTGGTCAAGAATTCTCAAAAAGCAATTTTCTTCATCGCTGTGAACTTAAAGTATCATTAGGCTTAGCTTGCTTCAATATTATAAATTAAAAATATGTAGTTTGCCAAAAACTGAGATTGCTCCTTTTAAATTATAAGCATACATTATTTTAAAAAATAAAAAACAAATTAACAAATATAATTCCTGGATGTTTGCTTGGAAATAGCGCCAAGTATGCTATTATATCATTTATCCCAAACACACCGCAATGAAATGAAAATAAACAATAAATTGATTTGAAATTGGAGAAAAAAATAATACGAATATGTAATTTTATGGCTAATTTAATTGATATTCATAAATCAGTAAAAGTTAACTAGATACTAGTACAAGTAACTCCCTGCTGAAGTCGGAGGAGCGGCAGATGATGTGCTATCGGCAGCACTTGCCCTGTGGAGTGGAACAATTGTTGATTTGATGTCACGATTTGAAGTTTTGCGCAACTCAGTTGCCGCATGTTGCAGCTGCAACGTGCACTCGCTGCCAACGCCATTCAGTGTGAGCTGTGCGGTCTCCTTCTCGATCAAGAGCGCCAGCGCCTCGAGCAGCTCCACAAAGCCGAGGGCCAAAGCTGCGCGTCGAATGCGATTCAATTCCTTGTAGAAATGCTGCGTTTTGTCGGGCATCTTCTTGGCATGCCGCAGCACCTTTTGTACATCCGATTGCAGACTGGCCTGCCGTATCCAGACGACGCTGCTCTGCGAATATGAGCGCCTTTCGGAGCGCACTGGAAAACTGGCACTCTCGCCAGGCGGCACATCTTCGGAAAAACCGAGCAATTCCAGGTCACCCAGCCAGGGTATGACATTGGAACCGGGTGGCAATACGTTAAGCATAAAATTGGATTTCTTCTTGCTGTCGTTGTAGGCATACATGAAGCCATACCATCTCTCGCCTAGCAGCACCAGAGCAGCCATATTCTCCAGCTTAAGTGCACCATGCAGCAGCACACACAGCGTGTCCTTCTGCTGCTCTGTTTGGGACGTTGAGCTGTGCTTGAGGACGACGCTCACATCGACATCGTCGCCACTCTCCTCGGCATCCTTGTTGTCCTTCACGTAAAAATCGCGTACATCCTGCTCGAGTCTCTCTAGCTCATAGTGTGGATTGCTGGCGTCCAGCGTCAGCTTGGCGGGCTTAGCAACTGCTGCCAGGCCGCCAGAACGACGAGTCGGCTTCTCGCGGTCCACCTTCGCCAACACCCAGTGACGACTAAGCGTTGCCGGTGAGCCGATGTCCGACAGCGAGAGGAAGCCACACACATCAATGCGCTGCTCAATGTGTCGCACTATGGGCTCACCACCGTATAGAGGTGCCTGCTCATAGGGCACAGTTGGGGGCCACAGCAGCACTTGGCCCTCCATGCGGAAATAGTGGCCGCACTTGAGCGTCACCTCTGTCGACTTGTAGCTGCTCTCGCACAGTCGCTCAATTAACTCGAATAATGCGGTGCGACCCAGTTCGCTCTTGTTGCTACCACTAGTTGTGGCATCTCCTGCCTCTGCGCCCTTTGTTGGCTTCGTCATAAACAGTTGACCTAAAAGTCGGCAAGAAGTTTACTAACTCAACGAGAGATATCTTTAGGGATTCTGCAGGATTTACGAGTTGCATTCAAGACTCACCCTTTAGCGCGGCATTGTCCAGCAGCTGTTGATGCAACGTAACGCCTCGCGTGAAATATAAATCTCCATGCACGCCGAGACAGATGAAATTCAGATTGTAGGCGGCCAATAGCTTTAGCCAGGCATATTCCGGTTCCGCCTCCTTGCCGGCATAGCCTTCCAAGAAGGCAGCAAGCGATGTGCTGCCAAAGCCTGGACCACAGTCTGTGAACACAACCAGCTGGAGCAGATTCTGGGTGCCCCAGTTGGCCATAAGGGTGACCGAGGTTTTGAGCATCGTCATCAGACATGCCTTGTCCAGTGGCTCGATTTTTTTAATAACCTGACGTATTTGATCGTAATCCCGGGTAAAATCCACTTTCAATTCACAAACTGTGGTGTAGACAACCAGAGCCAAATGCTCGAGTTTTCCTGATGCCGTCAGATTGTCAAGCAGATGTTGAATGCCCTTAATCGCTAGCGATAGATAGGTGTGTTCGTTGCGTCCCGGGACAGGACGCAGCATCGAAAGCGATGCATCAAAAGCAATGATTGTTGGCATTGTGTCCAATTTTAAGGATATTGAAAAACCCAAATGTGTTTGCCAATATAAACAATACCCGGCAACAGCTGATAGCCAGGCATCGATTTTCGATATACATTCACTAATAAACTTATCGAATGAGCTGCATTTTGTAAATATGCCAATCGCACTGAGCGCAACAATACAACAAATAACGTTTGTCTACTGGAGCCAATATATTCTAGTTAAACTTATATTATGAGAAAACGCCATCTGTTGGCAAACGAAGAAAGCTGGTCAATATTGCATGGCGCAAATGCAAATGTCTTTAAAATCATTTTTTTGAGCCGAATTATACTACTTCTAATACATAATACTATAAATAACTAAATGTAATTGTAGAAATTTATAAAAATAAAAAACAAAAAACATTTTTTTGTTAAGCCTTACGTTTCGGCTTTTTGCTTTCCACGAGGCTCATGATTGTTTTGCGTAAATCTTCCGTTTCCTTTTGCTCCATTTCGAGCTGCTCGATTTGCTCCTTCTTTTCATGTAGTTGTGTTTCCAGCACACTGACGAGATCCTCGCACTTTTTGCGCCCCTCCCGCTGCTCCTCGAGCGCCTTGTGCGTTTTGGCCAGCTCCACAGTGCGCTCCTCAATGGTGTGCACCTTCTCCTTGATGTCCTGCTCATAGGCAATCACCGTTTGCTTCAGCTTATCAATGCGATTGCAATTGTCCTTGCTGAGCGCTTCCAGGATCGAGAGCTCCACGCTTTTGGCGCTTAAATTGCTGCGCAGCTCTTCGTTGTCATTTTGCAGATTGCCAATCTCTGCTTGCTTGACGGCGAGACGACGTTCGCAGGCTTTGAGCTGCTCCGATGTTTCCGACCAACGCTTGAGCAACTCGCTCAGATTCGTTTTCAGCTGTCCCCCCTGCGCCTTGAGATCCTTGCACTGTGTTTGCAGCCGCTCCTGGCTGATGAGCAACTCAAAGTTGTTGCTCTGGAAACGTTCGAGCTGAGCATTCTGCACATGGGTCAGCTGGCTGCTTTTGGTCAGGTGAACGCTGGCCTGCTCCAGCCGCTGTTGCATTTGATGCAACTGACAGCCGAGGCTATCGATCCGATGATTGTACAACTCAATCACCTGCGATACAGGCAGCGCCTGCAGCTCATTCCTTTCCAGCGTTGCCCCAATGCTCTCAATCAAGGCATTCACCCGCTGTCCCAGCTCCTTGTCGGAAAAAGTGTGATGACCCTTCAGAATGGCCCTCAAATTGCGCCATTGTTCGGACGGATCCGCTTCCATGTTGCTGCTGTTCGGTGTTGCACTTGTATTGTTGCCTATTTTGGACACGTACTTTGCAACGGCTGCCTTGGGAAACTGTTCGAATTGTGCTATCTGGAGCATGGCGGCGACTAGCTGCTCGTTGCCGCTGATCATGGCGCGGGCAAGGGCGTATTGCAGCTGGGGCAGATCGAGCAGGGCGCAGCACTTGTCCAGATAGGCCTTCTTCGCGATGGTGGCAAAGTTGAGCAGCAGCAGCAGGCAATAGACGTACTTCTCCACTTCGGCGGCGGCGAACGTCTGACCGCTGAGCATTTGGGGCGGCAATGCAAGTGGCACGGCTAATATCTTATCGAAATATGACTCGGATACATTGGATAGGACCAGTTTCTCAGTTTTCGGATCGCGCAACAGGCTGAGCAGCAATCGGAGTATGGCCGTCACTTGGATGGGCTTCGTCTCGCTGCGCTCGGCGCTGTTGACCAACTTGATGACGTTGGCGTTGGGCTCGCGTGCGATCAGCTGGGCGACACCCGACTGCTTGCTATGTTGCAGCAGAGAGCATAACACTTCGATGGCAGCCACGCCGCACAAATCGGACTCCAGCCAGTTGCAGAGGAGCTCATACAGTCTGGGCGTAATTGCGTCCAAGCTAATCGCATTTTGGCTATCCAACAGCTGCAGCATATGCGTGATGAGCTTGAAGATTAACTGCATGCAGCACTGCTGATGCTTGCGCACATCCTCACTGGCGTCATCCATCTCGTGACGTGCATCAATTTGATTCAGCAATCGTTCGATATCCTCGCAGTAGTGACCATAGCTGAGCATGGCACGCTGCAGTCCCGCATGGCATTGGGCATCCAGCAGCAGATCGACAATGTGCCGCAGCTGTGGCACATCCCACTGTCTCAGGCAATCCTCAATACCGGCAAAGGCGGTGCGTATGAATGTGTGCAGCTCCCGCTGCTCCAAGGTATGCACATCCTCGGACAGTATGATGAGCATCTTGTACGCCAGCAGGCCATAGTTCTGGATGCGACGACTGAAACTGGAGATGTTCACGCTGCGCAGAAAGAGGAACAGCACCACAAAGTTCTTGTAGCAGACATTGACCAGAATCGACAGCGCCAGCTTTGCCCGCCGCAAATCGGGATCGTCAGCCCCCTCATCGTCATCTTCTGTGCTGTGCACTAGCTCGACGAGCTGCTCGAGTAACACCACCAGATACGGTTCCTCCCAGTCGATGCGTATGCCATACGTGATATCTTGGAGCAGGAGCAGCAAACGCAGCACACGCTCCTCGCGCGTTGTCCGCTTCAGCAGATAGCTCAGCAAGGGCACAAAACAATATTGCTGCACAATGGCTGCGCGTGCCTCCAAGTTTCGGCTGCAGTGCTGCAGCAGCGACACACAGCTCCACATTGCATCGCCATCGCAATCGTCCAGGACGCTCATCAGCGCATGCAGCTCTACAAAGAATTTGGCCAGCTCCAAATTGGCGGCAGCATAACAATGTGGCGGCACTTTTGTGCCGAGCAGCGCAATACTTCGCTGCAGGTGTAGCAGCGACTCCTCCGATTTGAGTTGTTGATAGGCCTTGACCTGGATGCTGAACTCACGCACATAGCTAATTGCTTGCGTCAGTGCCGCATCCTGTTGCGGCAAGGCTGAGTCGATGCTGCTGCTGTTGTTCTTGTGGCTTGTGCTGTCATGAGTTTTTAGCGTGGACATTGTGTTCACACGATTTGTATATTTGTTACTTTTAGCAACTGCACAAGTATAGTAGAGTTTTGCTATTTTGCTTGCAGCGCGGTTATTTATTCGAACATTGTTTGACGCTTCTGCGAGCTGTGTATCGATAACTAAACTAGTTCGCTGAACTAACATACGAATCGTGCTTGTTCATTTCGCTAGTTGGGGCCGCTTGTTTGCTCCTTTTTTCATTTCTTATCTAATCTTGACCGCCAGGTGGCGTGGAGTGCTGTTTTCTCTCCCCTCCGAAAGATGGTGCCAAAACCAATCGGACTATTAGCTGCCCTTCTAAGTTGAATATATATTTATTAGAATTTAATTTGTTTGATATTTGCCGCTGCATTAAGATTGCAATCACCCATATAATTAATATGCATTGAATAGTTTTGTATTAAAACAAATTGAATTTTGATTCAATTGCGCTTTCTATGAAACGCCGGTCGATAGACTAAGGATGCGGGAAGCTATAAACTCGACTTGTTGCTCTTCTCGATCACTCTGCTCTTTTAATTGCATTTAATTAGAAACATCTGAGCACGATTGGGACCCGATCTCTCTTACTCTGTTTAGCTGCCGCACACTCTCCCTCTCCCTCGCTAACCAGCAGACCATTAGTAGACAGAATACTTGGTGCCAGGCGGCAGCATCTTACAATCATTCATTGTGCGCTGCTCGTGCAGTGAGGACGTTGCCAGCTCTAACAACAATTTCAAAAGTTTTGTTTATTATTTGTAGTTGAATATTAACTGATCGACAGTGTGGTATTTAATATCGAAAGCAATTCAGTGTTTGAGGTTTGAAAATTGTATTCGATTTTCACTAATCATTACTTAAATGTGTGTGTGTGTGTGACAGTTTTTAAATAAGTACGTATTTGGTTGCGAACTTATGCTTAATTTAATAACATTTGCCGAACACATGCATGTGTACTCGATTGTACTATAATATAATCAAGTGTATCTCTTAACATTCACAATTTATCAACCTTTAACCCAATTAAATATTGCGATAAGGGCATACTCAGTATTTATGATTCCATTGAATTTAATATTTTTGTTTTCTTGTGGAATACAAATAATTGAACCATTTCTTAAAATCGGTCTGTGCTCATTAAAGCATTTCACTTGCATATTTTTGACCCATTTTTCTGTTTTTTTGCTTGCATTTACTACCGCCCAGAAAATGCAATAAATGAAAATTTAGCTCACGCTTAATGAAAGATCTGCGTCATTTGTTTATTGTTATAGCGTTCCGTACACGCCAATGTATATGCAGACCTCCAGACATATACATCTATATGTAGAATATAGAAATCGGCATTGCAACAAGGAAAAAAAAAAGGTGTCCATTTAAACATGCAGCTGCAATCAAATTCCCATGGCTTCTAGCTGCGATTTGTAGTTGTATAAAAGCATAACAAATAAATGTCGAAATCGAAATATTTCTGACATACCCATTGTAATTTTCAATTTACATACACTATTTATGTGTGCTCTTTGTGTGTTGATGCATTTCCTCCATCCATCCACAGCACAGATCACGCACTTTGAATTCATTTGGATTTGCATACAGCATCAGCGGCTAATTGAAGATCAGCGAAACGCACCAAAATGGCAACTGCAGCGCATCAATCAATTGCTTTAGTATTCCTAGCCCTAATTGGTCTGGGCCTATGGCAGACATCCGTCGAAGCAGCAGTCACGTGAGTACAGAATATCCAAGTAGAAAATACTTAAAGTCTATTTATACCATTGTAGAGGCTATCATACTTTACTCGTGAAGATTGCAACGCCTTCAAGGCGAAGTCTCCGACCTCATAAAGTATTTTTCTTTCAATAATTAATCCAAATCAAATTCGCCAGCATTACGTGGCATTATTTCTGATTTAATCAAAATATCATCGAGATAGAAACAATCGCCAAAGATGAGTTCTTGTTTGAAAACCTTTGTTTGTTTCGCTTTTTATGCTCCTCACATTCGAACCAGAACTTATCCACATCAGATTAATATATATCATACAGCTTTCATAGGAACAATCTTTCGGTTTGGTATTCATTTATTCTGATATTTAAATTTTTAAGGCTCTTGGATATTTATTTTTGTATTCCTCGTATATATTAAGGAAAACCCTCTTTGAAACCATATCTACCCAAAGTTCTTTTCTGAATTTAATGTAAGACATTCATCAAAGTTCTTTTACAAATAAATAAGACTTGAAAAATATCGTAACTCATTGAGATATTTCTTGCGTACACTCTTCGTGGGCCATCATTATTCTTGGATTCGAAAAACAAACAAAGTTTGACACATGTCAAACATTCGTTGGCACTTTGCTTTGGATTTCCACAAACGCATTTGAAATATAATGCACTAAAAATGTTTCTTTGCGAAATGTGCAAGACATCAAATGCGGCGCCAGGACGTCCCCAACTCCAAAAACAAACTCCCCCACATCCGACACCCAATTCGAAAAAGAAATAAACCCCCAAGTCCCCAACCCCTGGCCACTTTACACCATATGCTGACACAGGGCAACGCCTTCATCCAGCAGCTAGCTTCTAGCCCCTAGACAGACTGACAGCCCTGCCAAAACTAATGACTATTGCCTTCAAAGAAACAGAGATGTTGGTCTGTCTGTTCCGACTGTGTCTATTTGTTTATTTTTGGCCCAGAACATGTACACACTACATGCAAATGGCCTGCGGAATAGATGATATGGGGATGGGAAATGGTAATGGGAATGGGATCGGGTACGGGGTATAATACTCCTAAAGCACAGCCAGCATACACATGGTGTTCGGCACTTGGATATTGGATGCGCTGCTTATCTCTATCAACATCAGCAGAAGCATCAATGCATTTTACACAATACTCACATATGGCAAACTAAAAGGGTTTCTGACCCTGAGACGGCACTGAGTTGTTGCACATACATCGATTATTAGCAGGCAGGGTGAGCCGTGCATGTTTACGAGAATTGATCTCGATCTTTACATGTCATTTATGATGACTGACTGCAGGGGTCCAGCCCCAACCCTCTCAGCTGTCGATAGCTGAGCCATAAACGGGGCTGCGGTGGTCCCAAATCGCAGGCCCCCACCCACCGATGATTAATGAAATCATCTTGTTCCACAAACTATACTACATATGTGCACATGTGTTAGATTCGAGTGCGTTCCATGGACACGATTATTACGAAAATACTTAAATACTTTAACTTATCAATATTTTCATTTATTATTTTTCAAATATTATCTGATTTTTCGAAGGAAGAAAAAGTCTATGATCCATTCAGCATCATTCCCATAACTAAAGTCTATCTGTTTTTGGATGTCAAACAAATTCAAATTTCTTTAGAATGTATTTATTTTTAAACTTTATTTAACATATATTGGAAATGTATTTGTAAATATGATAAACCACTTTTATGTATATTATTTTTAAATATATTTTAATCATGGAATTCGACATTGTTCTTAGAGCTGTTTTTATTCATTTCAGATATATTACAAAGCTTACCTATCTAGGTATATAAAAGAATTCTAAAATCCCCATTGCACATTTTTGAAAGTAATTTACTCATATTCTGAATATACAGATTATTTATAGATATATACACTATTTCCTGGTATTAAAAGGCAGACTATGAAATGGTCTTATATTTTTTTGTGGTTTGTTTGATGTATTTTGCTCTTGCTATCCATCCAGCAATGAAGACTTGAGCGGAACACTTAAATCGCTGATTTACTCGTACAATCAGCTGGACAACAAGCTGGAGCGGCACGAGCATCGGGAACGTGCTCTGGGCGAACTGATGAAGAAGGCGATGCAGACCTTGCAGAAGGGCCAGAAGAGCTTGGAGCCCATAAATGGCATATTCGGGCGACTGGACGAACGTGTCAGTCAGATCGAGACAATGCTGATCACGGTAAGTACTCCAACTACGCAAATCACCAAATCTGAAGCTGAAGCTACAAATTTGCATCTCATCGCAGCAAGAGGAGAAATATAATACACAGACGGACAAGATCAATCAGGCCATGGAGCATATGTTCAAATGGATGCGTGAGAATGACGAGTGTTTCAAGAAGCACAAGGCTATAGCCCCACCACCTCCCACTCCCGCACCCGCTCCCGCTCTGCCCAATGCTTTTGTCCAGGAGCAGCAGCAGATCAACAAACAGCTGCTGGATGAGCTCAAGCAGCTATCGACGAGTGTCGACAAGCTGTTCGATAGCAGCAAACAGTCAGCCCAACAAACCCAGGAGAGCTTCGAGCGCATTCCCAAGGCTGATGAGCTGTTGACCCAAATCGAGAAAAAGCTGCAGGAGCACAGTGATGCTGCCGCTGCTGCCTCTTCCGCCGCTGTTGCTGCTGCTGCTGATGCTGCTGCTACTGCTGCTGCTACTGCTGCTGCTGCTGCTGCTGCTACTGCTGCTGCTGCTGCCGCCGCCACCACCACAGTTGCTCCACCCAAGAACGATGAGTTCGAGCTGCAGCTAATGGAACGTCTGGGCGCATTAAGCACCGATGTGGCACAGCTGCGTAATGCCCCACCAACACCCCCACCAGCACCACTCGGTCTGAATGAGATGGACAAAGCCTATATCCAGGAACTCAATAACGAAACGCTCAACGCACTGGCCGCACTCAAGTCCGAATCCTTGTCGGCCCAGGAAACAGGTGAGCGAAAATGTATTTCATGGAAAATTTTTAAGTTCCATCATTGTTCATTTTGATTCCCTCTATATAATATTTCGATTTGCCATAATATTATTATGTATTTATTGTCTTAGCATTGCGCCAGACGACAGAACATCTGCAGCAGACGGAAGCGAACGTCCAGGCTGATCTGAAGCGGATGTCCGGCGAAATTAATTTGCTCAACCAGCTCTACAATGAGATCAATGCCAGCCACAGCAAACTGAACAATGGCTTCGATGCGCTGGACACATTCAACGGCATCATGATGAACAACTCAGAAGCGGTGCAGGATACGCAGCGCAAGGTAGAGTTTGGCACGCTGCAGATTGTGCAGAAGGTGAGTCAGCTGCTGGAACAGCAGGTGGCTGAGCTGACGGGTTTGGTGAAGACACGCTTCAACGAACTGGGCGATGTGGTGGTGACCACCCAGCAGGAGGACAATCGGAACATTAGCAGTTTGCTGGACTCGGCCTTGGAGCAGGTGTGGCATCGCATCGATATCATGGCCAGCGAGATTCGTGAGAGTCGCGAAATGCTCGGTCTGATGGAGGCAGGCCAAGTTGGCTATGTGAACAGCACGTTCAGCGGCATGATCAGTTTGGGCAACAAAGTGGAGGACACCAAGAAGCACATGATGGCCATGGACGGTAATTTGAACTTCCTGCTGGGCAGGCTGTCGCTGATGTCCAGTGAATTTGCTAGCATTAAAAAGGGTCTCGCCGACTCGCTAAATGATTTACGCAACTCCTTTCAAATGATACACGAGCGCATGCCGAGCAGCTCGGGTCACAATAATGATAATATCGAAAAAAATCAGTATCTGACCGATGTGAATCTGCTGTCCAAGCGACACACCCAGCCCGACCGGGAATAGATCATACAGCTGCCGCATATATTTACATAAATGCCAACTACACCAAGATATACAACAAAAATAAATAAATCAAAACTAATATTAGAGCTTAAGCAAACGAACTTACGGTTAAAAAAACCATCAAATATTTATGCAAAACACAATTTGACATGCTTCATGTGTAAATCTCGGCAAATACATTTCGTTTTTGAATAACAAACATTCGTGTATTGTGATTTTCTTTCCACTGTTCCTTACATCTCTAGCGCAGTTTGATTTGTTTTCTTGTCTTTTACACTTTTCAACTAAACTACAATATAATAATTATGTAAAGTAACTAATTAGGACATTAGAACCACATTCACACTTTAAACACTATTTGCCCCATCGCTGTTCGCAGCGGGCATATTTATACAGGATCTTAACAAAGGACTTGGCATTGAAATAGCGTTCGCCGCGATGTGTGTGAAATTCGGTGAAGCGCACATGCCACGGCAGCAGACCGTATGTGCATGTCTGCCTCGCGAACACAATGCCCAGTTCCGGTTCCGGCACCACAATGCCCAGCCGCTTGCTCAGCATCGCATTGATGCCGTCGTGAAGCACCTGTCGCTCCTTCAGCATGCCCTCCACCTGCGCCGATTTGCGGGTTTCGTACAGCTCGCGACACACATCGGCGATAAGCGCATGGCCATCAGCGCTGCCAATTTGATAAACCTGCAAAAATCAAAATTTTCGTACTTGTTGTAGAGATAAGAAACCAATATTGAGTTCCGGTGTATTGTCAATAATTCTACAGCTAGACAGATTGTGCGCAAACGATAGATAACAAAAGGTTTGGAATACCTTGAGACTTTGACTAATATATTATGGCCTTAAGTGTAATGTAATTTCAGTGTTATTTTTAATTGTTATTATTAACTGACATTAAGCAAGTCGAATGTGTCTTTATAATGGACTATTCCGCGAGAGTAAATCAGCTTTAAAATACAATTCTAACTCAAAAATTAACTATCTATTACCAATTAATTGAAATGCAAGTTGTTTAATAGCCTGTAGCTGATGATAAGCTTTTATCAATGAAAACTAACCTGCAGCTGAGGGTAATGTGAACTTTTGCTCGCATAGCCATTGACTGTGCCATTTGTGACGACAGCCGTTTTACTCCAACAACCATTTGAGTGGTAATGTTGTATTTGTTCCTTGGTTTCTTTGGGCGGCCAGAGAAAGTGTCTGTCGTTGTTATCGCTGACCGTGGGTTGGCAGAGTTGCGATAGGTGGACGTAACCAGTGCTGGGTGTACGCTTATCATAGACACTTAAATAGGGTATGCCAACAAATTGGGCATAGCCGAAAATGCGTTTGAGCAACACATCGTTGACATAGCAATCGTCCGGGGCGATAACGAGCACCAAATGCTGCGGCAACTTCTGCAGTTTGTCCAGGGCGGCACGTATGAAAACGAACTCATGCTTATTATCACATTGCCAGTAATCATATGACCTGGAGACGAGCGCATGCAGTCGATAATAGAGCAGCTGCAATAACTCATATGCACCGAATCCCATTAGCAGCAGTCGGCCAATCAATATGCATAAAATTTGCAACATTTTATTGCGTTCGGAGTGCTTGCTGGTAATTTTAATTTGTGTTTCTATGTGCCGGGCAACGGAACTCCTGTTGCTTGTTTTGCTGGCGTCTTGCTACTGCGATTTCCACACATAACCTGTAATGTGATTAAAGTGCGTTAACTTCTCTTTTTTTGGCAACATGCCTTTTTGGCCAGTTGGAAACACTCACGTCAGTCAAGCTTCAAAAGATTTTTCTGCTAGCCAGCAACATAACTTCGACTTTAATTTTTCATTGGCCTTTTGGCGCACGCACATACGTATGGGCACATACGTGTTCTCATTGCGTGAATGACATATTATCGATTTGCGGCGATACATCGCCGAAAAAATACGAACGACACCATTCGATAACAATTATTCGTTTGAGCTTGACAATATCGTTTATTGAATGCGTGCTTGCGGGAATTTTGAAAAATAGCGGGCAATCGAAATGTTAACTATCATTATAAAATAGGTCAGTTTCTACTATGATTGTTAATTTTACGATTTCAATTTCGGCCAAGACCAACATCAACGCAACTAATATAAATACTGCAAACTATTGTTCTGTGCCCGCGTCTTACTGTGTCTTAAATAATAAATAAAAGCATTTATTTATATAAACCTATTATAAGCAATCTTGCACGACTCTGTGACAGCAGAAATAAATCTTGCCTGATTACAACGAATAGATGATCTGAATTGCTTTTTATATATGTGTCAGTTTCTTGTTTAATGTGAGTTTTATTTTATGATTTTCAAAAACACACAAAAGTGTAAAACATATTATTTTCCCACGAGTAATGTAATGATCTGAATTGCTTTTTATATATGTGTCAGTTTCTTGTTTAATGTGAGTTTTATTTTATGATTTTCAAAAACACACAAAAGTGTAAAACATATTATTTTCCCACGAGTAATGTAATCAATCTGGACTAAAATGGACTAAAATATGTCATAAATATAACAGTGCCATTTTGAGTAAAGCATGGTCTGAGCATTAACATTATTTGTTAAAAACAACGACAGACGCTCCAGGACCGTGGGACTAAGTATATCAGCCGAGTTGACATTCCTAACACTGAATTTCATATGATAATGCAAATAGTGTAATTAAATAACTGATTTACATATGTACACAAATCAACAACAGTGTTCGTTTTGCGGAATTTTCCGCGTCATTTGTGTTTGTGTCCGTCGTGTGTGCGTGTGGTCGTGATCCGCCCTGACAGCTGTAAATCACAGTAAACCTTTTGTGTAAAAGCCCAAATTAATAAAGTAAATAACATTTTAACTAACATGAACATAACATACGGCGTAGATTAAATTGAAAAGAGAAAATAAAACATTTAAGGTATTCAAAGTGAAGTGGGACATTAAATCAACATCAGTGACACCCACAGGTGCTGGGGCTAACCGTAAACACAAAAAAGATGTCCACCGCATTTTTAACTCTCGTCGCCGTCATTGTGTGCATTTTATTTCGAATACTCAATGTGCACAGCCAGCCACTAAAGCCGAGTGTTTGGTGTCTCGATGAGCAGTTTCTCGATTGTTTGTACAAAATAGCGCCGGTGCTACGTGAACCGTAAGTAGTACAATTTACAAAAATATACGTATGAAAATTTATATACCTATATTGCCCATATCGAAATTCAGTCGCCATTAATTTTTTTTTGTATTTTTGTTTTGCTTCCCACACATTACTTCTGTATGCAGCAACTGGTGTGCTGTGTGTGTGTGTGTGTTTGCTTGTGCCTGCTCAGCTGTTACTTGTGCGCTGCAGACATATTACAGCCATGCCAAAATGTTAGTTAACAGCTGGAAATTCAAATACCTTCAATAAAATTAGCTGGAAAATAAAATTGAACAAATTTCTAGTTGTCTTATTTATTTTATCCGCTATAGGCTTACCACATTCAGCTGGTGTCATTTGATATTTTACTTCTATAACTGCATGTTGCATATTTTTTACATAATACAATCAAAACGTAATCGTTTATTATTCACATTATATACATGCACAAAGTTCAAGTAATCGGCATGCAACAGCTGTCCCAATCCCATGAATCATTATCGGCAATTAGTGGCCTCTATTGTTGTTGTTGCTGACTATAGCTATAGTGATTATCAATATTTAAAGTGTTGATTAATTAATAACCGAACCATCTGTAAAATAATATTAATACTATATGCTTAATCTGATATCATGGCGCACTTTTCACATGAGCGATTTTCGGTTATTTAGAGTTCTCTTATCAATTTGCTTAACTCCCATATCACGTATCTAGCCACAATTGTATCTGAGAAGCTAAAGTCTAAATTGTAGTCCATATGAAATCCATTTGACACTGTGTTTTCTTATCAATGTGAGCAAAACTGACAATATGAACACATTCATACACATATAGTACATATATTCACTTACGTGTAATCACCTTACGCACCCTCGCACAGTCATATTTATTTTCGTGGTTTTGCTTGCAAGAGTATATTATATATATATATATATATATATTATTAACAAATTGTTAATCTCGCTTCAATTCTACAAACTATATAAGCTGTAGACTAACTTTTTGTGTGACTGTATGGACGCGCCTGGAAAATATTCAACAATTTTTATTGAAAAATCTATATGAATATGAATACACATAAATATGTACATATGTGAATTTATTTTGGATTTTTTGTCAACAATTTGACTTCATTTTAATTTGTTGTCAGCTTACGGACAAACATTGATAAGGGAACGGTACAAAGTGCAAACATAATTGCGCAGTTCTTTCAACTTGACGATTGTAATTAGCCTAGCAACAAATGAACGAACAAATGCAGTTTGAAAATTGCTTAATCTTACTAAAACAAACACCTTTATATGTATATGCATATATTTATTTGACATGTATGTCTCAAACTCTTAAAATTTAACTATATTCACATGTGTTAGCCTATTTTTAGTCATATCTTGAATTCATTACCAACCAAAAGCATCAAAAATGTTTTATGCTCCTCTTTGTACTTATTTTAAGTGCCACTCTGGCTGCCGGCTGACAACCTGTTTGTGCTCTGAAAGAAAGCCAGGCGGGTTGGCCGCTTTTGTTTGGCAACAAAGATTACGTAAGCGAAATGAGCACAAATCTCCTTACTCATCAGCAACAGCAAGCACAGCCACAACTTGTGGCTCTCTTCCTCCCACACCGGCTTACATTTTTTTATTGTTTAATCGCTCTTTGTTTTTTTTTATTATGAGTGGTTAAGGAATTAATACAGCAAAGGGGGGGTAGGTGAGTCATCTGCATAGAAACGCGCTTTGACCAGTGTATTTGATTTGATGATGTATGTGTAAACTACATTGGTCGCTAGAAAATGAAAGATCTTTTGTTCCCGTACTCTGGTTGTAATTCATAAATAATGATATCATCTGAAAGTTCTGCTTCTAAATGCAATAAATAATTCGAACTTATATGTATATAGCATATATTTTAAATCTAATGATTACTCAATTTCTATATATATTTTAATAAAATGGGATTTTTAACATGTAAAATATGTGGACAAGTTTTAATTCTTTAGCAACCAGTAATTATTTGTTACCTTGACATTTTGTCTGGTTTTTCTGTTTTTTTTCTTTCCCCCTTTCTCAAATATTGTAAATTACTGTTCGGAATTGCATGTTGGGAATTGTTGCATGTGTGTGGCTAAACTTTTACAACCAATCCAACCATTTTAATATTTAATGGTCATTGATCTGGTCAATTAAACTACTTGGTACATATTTAAGCAACGTTCATAAATAATGTCTGAAGATTAGCAAACTATAAAGCATTTGTTAATATTCCCTTGATTGATTCTAATTGAAAAAAGGGGACTTTTGCTGACTAAGAGAGTAACGGGACAGTTTCGGCACGTTTTTGCGCGCCTGGCAACAATAGCGTTGATTTTCGTACCTCAATTGACTTCAATTGATTCTAAAGAGATGCTTTGTTTGCCATACAAAAGTTTGCCATTTGCCATCTCTACTGCAGAAATCGCAATTTACAATTTACAATTGAATCATTTGGGCATTCATTTGGTCGCATTCATTTTTGGCACGCTACCGATTTTGTGGCCTTGTTATATATCAAGGTCATAAAGCAAAATATGGAAAAATACAAAAAAAAAAAGAAAAAAGTAGGTTGCATCGGCCGGGAATCGAACCCGGGCCGCCCGCGTGGCAGGCGAGCATTCTACCACTGAACCACCGATGCTTGCGCTAGCTTAACAGCGACCGACGTACTTAACGTGTCAACAAGTAACAGCTGTTACTGGCGCTATTGAGATGCAACAGTTTGCAGCTGTTAGATTTTTACCTTCAACTTTATAAATTATTTATTGAATTGACTTTCGTAGGTAGTGATTAAGTTACCCAGCTTAGCTGGCACAGAGCAATTAACTGCACGCAACTCACATGCTCATCTGATACTGACCATCTCCATTTATATTTGCAGCTATATACCGCCACGGCTGTGGGGATTCAGCGGACATGTTCAGACTGTACTGCATAGCATTGTGGGCCGTGTTCGATGCCCCTGGCCTCTGGGCGAGCGTGTCTACCTCTCCCTACCGGATGGCTCCACATTAACATATGACTTGTATCAGCCACTCAAGGAGCACGAGGGTAAGTCATCATAATCTTCTGGCCAACAACAACTTCTTTGTCCTGTCTAACTAATTTACTAACTCTAAAACATTTTTTAGATGACGTCACTGTCGCCATTTGTCCGGGCATTGCGAACAGTTCAGAATCGGTTTATATACGCACCTTTGTCCATTTGGCGCAGTGCAATGGTTATCGATGTGCCGTAATGAATCACATTGGCGCCCTGCGTACCGTCCAGGTAACCTCAACACGGATATTTACCTATGGCCATACAGAGGATTTTGCGGCGATGGTCGAGCATTTGCACCAGAAGTATCAACTGAGCCGCATGGTTGCCGTCGGCTTCAGTCTGGGTGGCAATCTAGTCACCAAGTATATGGGCGAAATGCAGAAGACGAAACCGAGTAGTGTCATTGGTGGTATATCCATATGCCAGGGCTACAATGCCGTTGAGTAAGTCGCTTTTCTTACCTTCAAAATGTATATAACAATGATGTCTATCGATTTTTATATATCTGCACTTTTTAGGGGCACAAAATGGCTCTTGAATTGGCAAAACTTCAGACGCTTCTATTTGTACATCATGACAGAGAACGTGAAGAGCATCATATTGCGGCATCGCCATGTGCTGCTCTCGGATGAGGTGAAGGCGCGTCACAATCTCAACGAGCGAGATATTATTGCTGCGGCAACATTGCCCGAACTGGATGAGGCTTATACGCGACGTGTTTACAATTTCCCATCGACACAGGAGCTCTACAAGTGGAGCTCGTCTCTCTTCTATTTCGATAATATTGAGAAGCCAATGATATATATTAATGCCAAGGATGATCCGCTCGTTCCGTTAGATTTGCTGCTGCCCATCAAAGAGTATGCCAGTAAGTTTTGAATTTTTGTTCAAATTGATCTTTTTCATTTTTTATTCTGCTAGTATTTTAACATTATCATCATGTATCGTAAAATGTTATGTTGGCCTGCGTTATCGTAGCATTTTACGAGATTCAATAGTTGCGCTCTGTTAAGATAACATGCGCTCGCCAACAGTGGCACAAGTAGGCACATTGCTGTACTCAAGCCACAAGCAGCCGTGGCCGAGCGGTTAAGGCGTCTGACTAGAAATCAGATTCCCTCTGGGAGCGTAGGTTCGAATCCTACCGGCTGCGTAAATTGCTGAAACTGTTTTTCATAGTAACTTTTTTTTTTTATTTTATTAAAACTAAATAAGTAAAACTTTTTATTTAAATATTTAACGACATTTTTTTTTTATCATTGCAGCCACTCGACAGAAATCAGCGTATGTGGAGGTAGCACATGGCGGTCACCTGGGATTCTACGAGGGCGGTTTCCTATATCCCAATCCTGTAACTTGGCTGGATCGCACGCTGGTTGCCATGGTCGGGTCCTTGGTCATGATGCATGCGGGTGGCAGCAAAGTGGGCGCATAGGGAGTCGAATCATTCTCAATACAAATCAATAATGCCGAAGACCTTACAAAATGCTTTTGTAGATTTTAGCCAAAATTTCATATTACAATCAAAATTCAATGCGAAATATTATAAAACAAACTGATAATTTTTGGTGTAGAAGAGGCTAATTAGGTCATTTAATTGATACATACTTTCGAATGTGAGTTTAAAACTGAGTAATGAAATTTATTGTATTACGTTTACTTTTTGACAACTTTTTGCAAAAGTTCAACTATCAAATGAAAAGCGAAACGTTTTAGATGTAGACGTTAATTTATGTAATAGTTAGTAACGCACATACCATGTACTTATTTGTAAGCGAATTCATATTAAATATTTTTAAATTCAACTTAAACGCCGTAACACACAACCAAACCAATAATAACTGTCTGAATGTTAAGTTAAGCACTTAAGAAGAATTTATAAAAATACAAAAAAAAAAAACAAAAAAAAAATGTATGTCCTTCGCCGCAACGTAAAAACAAAAATTGCCTTATTGTAGATTTTTATATGTGTATATGATTTACAATTCCCTTTTTATATAATTATATATATATATATAAATGTATTGTAAACTATTTACGACGAAAAGCATTTCGATATATCAAAATATGAAACAAAACCAAAATTTTTGTAGATGTAACTTTACCGATGAGTTTTTTCAATGAAATGTTGTATACCAAAATGAGCACTACTGTGTATATATATGTATTTGTATGCATATATAAGGCAAAATCATTTGTGTAGTTTATATGTGCTTAATTGTTCACAATGTGTTTATATTTGTAATAAAAGAAAACAAACAAACATAAAAACGTTAATTTAAAAGTCTCTATCAATGAATCTCTGAAACAATTTATTAGATGCTGTGCTCTTAGCAGCAATAAACATCAGTTGTTTGCATTTATTTAAATCATTGCACGGCCAGTTAACTGGAAATATTTGAATCCACACTTATTATTTGATAAGGATTCGCTTTCAAAGAAAAAATAGTGACAACTGAAGTGACTGCTAAGTTGCCTGTCCACTTGATTGAAAGGGACACTCGTGCGAACACAATGTACACACACAAACACACACATATACACATATATATGTACTCAGCATAGCCGGAAAAACAACGCATGGAAAATGGGCAGAAAATCTCAGTGATGCGTGCTCAAATGTTTGACATTTATTCATCCACGGCTGCTGGTCCGGCAAGTGTTTCATGTTATTCAATATTGCTCAAGGCCCCTTTGCTCGTACTTTATTTATTTGTAGCACGCACGATGGCGTCCAATGACCGTAGATGGATGCCATTAGGATTCGTGTGAACAACAAAAATTCGTCAACTTTAAACATTTATGAAACTGCAAACCAGGGCTTTTTCATTAAATTCAATTATCTGGAAGTGGTTTTAGACTGTTCAAATCTGAGACGACAAAAATATGTGGCACAAAATCACTTTTGTTTTGTCGACCGAATATATTTGTATGCCGATTGCTGTATGCATAAAATAATGGCATACTTTTAGGTGCACATATGCGATGAGCAAAAAAGCTGTTACTCTGACAAATCCTTTCAGAATTTCAAAGATTGCTGCCGCAAAAACAGAAAGCTTAACACAGGATTCACCAGGATTCGATATGGCTGAGTAACGAGAAATTTTCTATTTGGAAAAAGTCCTGTTATTTCAGCTGTTTCGTCCCATTTTTTTTCTTCATTCAAATCGTTATAGTCGGGATAGTCCCTGAAATGGTCAAGTTACGCCGTACTTTTAGATTTTTCTCATTAGTTTAAGCTACTAAAATATTTAACTTACGCTCGAATTGTGTTCATCTCAAACTATATTTCTAATACGAAATCCAAAACTTCAACTCATCATATCAAATAGTTGGAAATCCCTTAATCTGCATGGTTTTGTAATTGTCTCTTATATGGCTGGGTAAGTCGATGAAGTGCTGGCTGAGAGGAGGGTTAGCAACATTTTAATAAAGTTGCAACACAAACTGGCGGCATGCATGTACGTAGCATGTTGAGCGATTAAATGTGGCAGACACATCAAGCCGCATCGTGAGCCCATTAAAAAGTTACAACATTGCAACGCGCCAGTTGGTCAACAAATGCGTGTGCTAGAGACATGCCACAGACTGCGCCACTCCGCGTCTACTTCTGGTTTTTAAACTCATTCCTCTTCAAGTTTGTGTGAGTGACTCCAAAACTGTGAAATCATTTTCTGATTGCTTGTTGAAGGATCAAAACTTTTAAAACGATACTAAATTGTATTAATTATTTATTAATATTCATGATTAAGGTTTATCGCAGAAATTATACTTAAATTATTATAATAATTAATTAATTAATTAAATTTGTTGATCACGTTGGTGTTAATTTGACTTAATTTAATTCTTCTTCTCCACATTTACTCCAAAATGTTTCGCCATTTCTAATTTCGCTGCTTAAAAAATAGTTTTTGGCACAATTTAATTGTTTGTCACCGCAGTTGAAAAGGGCTTACAGGGCTCCCAGGACATGCAGGGCTTCTACAGAGTTTGGCCTATATACCGCTTATGAGCTATGCCCTGTCGCACTTTTTATGCCGTTTAGACTGTGGCTCGCAGTGCTTTTTTTGTCAAGTGCACATACCGCAAAATATATATATCAACTTTCAGGTGAAGCTGACAGGCTCCAGGACGATTTGAACTACTTTCCCCCCTGCGAAACACAAAACGCGTGTCCTTGCTTCTAGGAGTAGTGCTGTGTCCTGCAGCTTTCAAATGCTAAATGCAGTTTTACACTGTTTTGTGTCGGAATTTCAGATTTACATTACAATTTAAAATATATATATATATATATATATATATATATATATATGTATGTAACTAGATTTGTAATAATTGTTAATTTGTTTTATGTTTACTTTTTATGATATTTATCTGTATGGCATTGGGAAGGAAAGTGAAATTGTGCAAAGGATATAACAACATTTATATTTTGTACAATCTGTTCACATAAGCGTAGTTTTGCTTTGTATTTAAATGAATGCATATTTATATATATATATATATATATATATATATGTGATATGTGTATTTATATGTGACCTATTTTTTAAAATTTTTTTTTTAATTTCTAAAGTACTTTATTTGATTGCCTCATTTGCAAAGATTAACCATTCACAGTCGCTTAACAGTTAATATTTCCCACAGCGCTTTTGAACAATTTAACTAAAGCTAAAACACACACACCATACACACACACATACACACACCATACACACACACACACACACACATACAACTTGCACACAGGCACTTTTTCTAGCCACTTGAAGTCGCTGCCAACCGAAATGCATGCAAAGTTCTCACAAAAACAAAGAAGAAAAAAAAAGAATACAAGAAAAAAGAAAAAGAAAAACGAAAAAGAAAAAAGAAAAAGAAAAATGGAAAAGAAAAATGAAAGCCAAAGCAAACACTGAATAACCGGCGAGTGCCACTGACAAATGTGGAAAAATGTGATAAAAAGCTTGGTATGAAGAAAGAAAAGTGCAAAAAGTGCGAGAGAGAGCAAACTATAATTTGAACACGCAAGTGTTAGTTGCACAAAAGTAACTTACGCGCTTCGCCAACTTTACCAGTTTTGTTGCACATAGGAACAATAGGGGCAGCGCCCAACGCAATATGATGCAAGTGTCGATTTCATCGGCTTCGTGAGCATCCTTGAGGCGTTGCAAAAGGCTGCATACCTCTTGGCGAAAGTGCAAAGTAGAGTGTGGCAAGTGCAGGGCGGAAAGAGCGGGCGAAAGAGTCTGCCAAAAAATAAAGATACTTTTTGTTGCACAACGTTGCAGTTGAATTCATTGGATTTATTACAAATAAGTAGATAAATCAATTGCCGGATGTATTTTTACAACTGATATATATAAGAAAAAATATATACTGTTCGATAATATATTATATACAAATAAATATATATACAAATTTAACAGAAAGATGCATAGAAGAAGAAGACTAAACAACAGTTAACATAAATCAGGATATAAAATATATGTCATATTTTGGTATATATGCTTATCTGTACGATTTTACGTATACTTAATATTAAACAGTTTATTTTTTCGTTTTCTTCTGGCAAAAGTGCAGACAAATTTGATATACACTGGATTATCAATGGGTTGAGTTTGTCAGAACTGGTTGTGATTGTTGGTTGTGTGGCTATTATTGTTGTTGAACTTGTTGTCGTTCTTGATGATGGCCGTGGGCGAAAGCAGAGCTGGCTTTGCCATTTACATTGCATACCGGAAGTTGGCATTACAAGCCAACTGGAGGATGCCCATTGACAACACTCGTTGAGAGCTGAAGATAAAGCTGTGCTTGATGTTGTTGTTGCTGATAATGATGAGTCTTCCGTTGCTTGCTTAGCCAGCTTATCAGTCCTTCGTCTTAGCTGCTGCTGCTGCTGATGAAGGTGCTCATTTAAGGCGATTGCCCGCTTCAGCCATAAATGTTCATGTTGCTCCCTGCAATCGAATTGTTGACATGTCACTTGCAATTTGCACCACTATAATCAAAAGGAAATACATAAATGAACACACACACACACATACGTATATATATATAGATGTATGTGTGCATATGTCTCTGTCTCTGTTCGTATCAAATCGAAGAAAATAATCTTTATTTGGTTTTATTCGTGTTATTTGCTCCTTGTTTTGCGGGCGCTGTTCAAGTTTACGGTTATCCTTGAGTGTGCCACTTTTATGTGTGTCATTTGTGCTGAATCTTTTGCAATGCATTTTCATGGTGTCACATTTGACTCTTGAATCTTGAGTCTTGCGATAAGATTCCAATTAGGATACCCTTGAAAACCACATTCAATTACCACAGCTGTATGAAGTTAAATAGCTTAGAAAAGATTTAAGCAAAGGCCAAACTGATTTTTAAGTGATTTCACATAGTTTATTTATTGTCTTTGCCTACAATTTGGCTATCAATATACATTTCAGAAGATAAATTGCTTAAATTGTCGAATTCAAATTTTATTTCTACAGAATAGTGTTGCTGTTTGACAAAGTTGAAGTTCAGAAAATGAAGTGCAAACATTTTATATTTAAACGTACAGTTATATTCCATATATTGTCATTTAAATAATAAAACATTTTCAAAGGAATATTCAAATTGAAATTCATGTATCAAAATGTTCATTTTATCTATTCATAATTATTTCTAAATACAAAATTTGTTTTGGCGATTTGCTTGTTGCAAAGAATACTCGTTTGCAAGTGCAAATTATTATTCAAATGTGGAACATTTACATATTGAGTGTGTGTGTGAAACTTATAATTTTGCAACAAAAGCAGCAAATAGTTGCAAAAAAAAAACAGAAGAAACTTCAAAGTTGATTTCTAATCAGATATTTATACAGTCCATAAATGATTGTATGTGTTACGTATGTGTTATATACATTTGCATTTTGTGTTGCCTACATTTTGGGGCTGGCCAGGAATCCGCATATTTTATGATAAGTGTCAGGAGCATATTGTGCAAAACTAAGAAAGCAAAGCAAAATGGAGCAACTTTTTGTAAAATACTTAAAAATATTTCCAATATTAAATAAATAACAAAAAATATATATAAATATGAAAACTGCTTAATTTCGATTTAAAAAATAATTATTATCATTCATTCCTGAAAAGGAATTCATTCGTCATCCGCCACAAACTGGAAAACACGCAACATCCGCACGATCCGCACAGCCCAAATTGCCAAAGCCGACTGAAATTTTTTTTTCCGCTTGTCGCGCTCAAACAAAACATCGAACCGCAACGTGCTCGAGCAACGTGGGCGGCGATTGCAACGCAACCAAAAGGTTGCAAGACAGAGACGGCAAAAAAAACGCGGACAAAGACGGACATTTTGTACTGAGTTTTTTCGGCTGAATTTTTTCGCGGTTTCGTGTTTCGAACATCGAACTAAAATGTAAGCTAGTTGCGTGCAGTTGCCAATTTGTCCTAACAGAGCAAAACACTGGGAAATTTGCAACTGTTAGATAAATTGTTCGTGTTCGCAATGCCCCCATCTAGCATGTTACGTGCTTGTCCAACCGAACCACAACCTAAAACCAATTCATGTTTGACGCCTTTTCAACATTCGAACAAGTTGCAAACGAACATAATCAGATTTAGTTTTTTTTTTTTTTTTTTAATTTTTAATTAATTTTTTTTTTCAACTAGTGCTGCACAGGGCTCCAATGTGTTGCAATTGTAATCAACACGTTTTCAATATACCCACATTTCTTGTGGCGCTTCCAGCATATCAACGTGCAACAGTCCTCGGCACGAGTGCAGTTGCTGCCACTCGCCTTGCAGCTCTCCAGCAATTTCTCGCGATTGAACTGCAATTAAATGAACTTCATTTCAAAATTGCTTTACCAAATATTATCAATTGACATTATTTACAAGTGTCAAGTTTTTCCAGCTGCTCATTGCCAGTCTTTGTAGCTTATGTTGCTTGGTCAGCGTGATGGAAGGATATCTTTGCCAAATCCTTTTTTGCCCCGCGGCAGCGCATTGGCCAATTCTGAACAGAACCAGTAGCAATAGCAACAAACTTACAGTTGGCTGCATTTATCTATTTATTTATCAGCTGACCACTGACTATGATACCAATTTTCTACAGTCTTTTATAGTAGGTGCCAAGAAATCGCAAGTTGTTTTTGTGCAGCAAAACACATGAAGAGATAGAGAGAGATTGGCTCAGAAAAGCTGTTTATGATTGGGCCCACAAATCAATTAGTATACTTCTAGAAACTTTTGGTTTTATCCACATTTGAATCAGTTTTGAAAGGCCGCACATCTGTTTCCATTTGCTGCACTTAACAAGTTTATTTCGAAGCTGCCTATAAATGCTGCAGCATTTACTTAGTGCAGTCAGAAGAGAAATTGAGTTGAAAATGCAACAGTTTCTAAGAATTGTTTACTTGGTGCTCAGCCTGTGGCTGGTGGCAATTGGCATCGCGAATAGTGCGTCTGCCCGAAAGTCAACTACCACCATGTCGCCTAAGACTCGGCTGTTGGAGCAGGTGCTAGTTAAGCCCTCTGCCAATTTGACACAGGTACTTGGTGTCTGTCTGCTAAAAAACATATCATATTTTTATCAATTCGATTATCAAATGTGCATTTTTCAACTTGCAGCGAGAGAAAACTGATTTGACGGACAACTGCAAGGCAATTGGCATGAGATGTCGTCGTGCCGAGGATTGTTGCACGCAGCAATGTCTGAGGGATAAAAGACTATGTGTATACTATCAACTGGCTTTAATCGAGCACTGAAAATAAATAAACATTTCCAGCAATATGTTACACCTTCAGAAAACTCTTCCACTCAAATTTTATATGGAAAATCGCTTAAGAATTATTCAAATTGAACGTTTTGTAAACAGTCCACAAAATAGTGAGAATAAATTCAATATTCACAAAAATACGAGTTTATTCTCGATGAAATTCTTCAACGAATTCGAATGTGTAAAAAATATTACATTGGCTTATTATATATAGATCCAACTTTAAAATCACTTCAACTCATAAATTCAATTGTAGCAGAAGACTTAAACTAATTTAATTCGACCAACTGCCTTCAAATACCAAAGTTTGTTTTCTATTTCTATAACATTAACTTCCATCCATCAAAATGTAATTATTACACTTAACTTCAACTGCAATAAAAAACAGTCGCACAAGCAAATAAATTATAAACCAGCTGCAATATAATATAATGTAAGAAAAAATCGAATCATTCTCCAACTAATCAGCAGTAAAAAGTATAATTTATAATTTACATTTTAAATAGTTTAAACATCTGTTTCATCGAACACAACTTCAAAACCAGATGTGTGTGAGCCATATACACATCTGGCTTGAAATCAGTAACTGAAGTCAGATCTGAAATGAAGAATATTTTAAATTAAGAATTTCTTGCTGCAGTCCGAGAAAACTTATTGGAATGAGGAAAACTGGAGACAGAATGTAAAAGATATCACTAAATATAGTCGATTGATCACAGAGAATTGTCACCTCCAATAATAATACCCTCAATGACTTTCACATAGGTAATCAAAGTATAAATAAATAATTTGTAATCATAATCATATTATTCTAGCTGCAAATTATGCTAATGATGCACAATTAGACTTTTTTTTAGTTAAATCGACTTGAAATCCATTATTTTATTGCTTATTATTATTATTATGATTGGGGAACCAGCACTGCGACCTATAAGGTCTATTGTGGCCCCTTCTGAGCCCACAGCTCATCCATCAACCCCAGCTCCCGCACGAGTGCCAGAATCCTTGTTGGGTTAAGGGCTTCTATGTCCTTAGATTTCATAACATGCATCGCTAGGATGCTGCATCTAGTCCTACCCGACCCATTCTGCTAGGATGTGCATTGAGGATTCCTCCTCGCTTCCACAAAACCTGCATACATCGCTACCATAAGTACCTAACTTAGTTAGCTGACTTCTCAGTCTACAGTGTCCTGTCAATATACCGGTGAGCATCCTGAGCCTGTTCTGCCCCATGGATATTACTTGCTTAAATCGTTTTTGATTACAGCCAACTAAAAGACTTCTGGCTTGTCCTGATGCCTCTGATTATTTGATTGATTGTAGAGCTTTAATTAAATATATATACAGTGAGGGACAACTCGAAGCGACCAGTGTCAAAGAAAAAACGTAGCAAGATTAGCAAGATTTTCAAAATAATTATCGAATTAATTAGTTAAAGTAATATATAGAATGAGAGCTAAGCTAGCTTTCTTCTGCTAGCCCTATTTCCAACTGTTCCTTAAAGCTCGCCGCTATGAAATCGCAGCGTAGCGATAGCTGTCAATCAAAAGATGCTTATCGATAAGTGTCATCGAAGGCTGTCACACAAAGAAGTTGCAATTAAAAAGTTTTCATTGCGCGCAATATATATTCGAATGGGCTGTGCAATTCGAATAAATACCAGAACGGCGAGGGGTGTTGTGTCCGTTGCGAGGGCGGCACTGTTAAACAAGTGGTTGCATTCCGTAACTAAGAAGCGCAAAAACACAAAAGTTTTCTATTTCGAATGCAACCACAAACAATCACACAAACATTCACACAAACATTCACATGTACATGAATAAAAATCAAAGCAGGCGACGCAAAGTTTGATCGATAAAAAGTCAAGCGATTGTTCGAATGCGCCAAATGTTTTCGGTTTTATAGGAGCAGCAGCAGCAACAGCAGTTGGCAGCATAACCACACAGCTAGGCAAAGAGTACGCTATCTGTAAAGTGGCAAGTGGCAAGTAGCAAGTCATGGAGGAGCTGCAGGATAGTAGCATACACCACATGACAGCCAAAGTAATTGCGGCGATCAAGAGTGCCAAGTGCTATGAGCCCATCTATAAGGAATTGCAGCGACTGGTCGCCAGTCCCAATGTTGATAAGAACGATATGCGCAACACGCTCGAGGATGCCATCAAGGCGGCCGGCCTGGAGACTGAGATCCGTAACATGATTTATAATCTGGTGCGCAGTCGCTTGAAGCGACTCGATGTTGCCGATGGCAGACAAACAACGGTGAGTTTCACTTCTTTTTATGTTCTGAATGTTGCCACATTTTTTGGCACGTAGAAATCAGCACAGAGCGATCCGCTCGGGTATTTGAAGCGTGCCGGTGTCCTGTGGGATCGGCGTGTCCGGAAGAGCCTCAATGCGATGTGCGGTGAGCTTAAAGTACCGTTACACGGCCAGCCGCGCATCAGCGCCGATCGCGAAGACTTTGTGGCCAAGTGGAATGAGCTGAGCAACTACAACATGGGTAAGTCACAGCACTATTTACATCATAAATTAAATCATTTTCTGTTCAATTTTGATATTAATTTGATAATAATTTATTTCACACTACAGATCTTGCCAATTATCGTCCGGTTTATGCGCCCAAGGACTTGTTGGAGGTTCTACTCTCGCTTAAGGGTCCCACCAGGCCCACAGAGAAAACGGAGTATGTACCATCCAATTGTATAATCTTTTATCTTTTCTCGTTTTTTAATGATCCTTTCAACTACAGTCAAATACCGCAATGGGAGTTTTCGCACATTGCGTTGCCCGTTAAAAATCTGTTCGAGCTGCGGACACATTATGCGGAACTGTTGCGCAGCGAACCGTACAGTGTGCCCGATCTGGCGATGCAGTGCCAGCGCATTCTGGACAGCCGACATGCGCCCATGTGTCAGCAGTACTTGAAGAAGGGCTGTACGCCGGCACCCTATCGCGGTGCCCTTTGGGCCTCGGTGCTGGACAGCAAGCTGCATGATTATGTGAGTGAATAGGAATCATAATCATCAAGAGCAGTATTAACCAATTGATTATTGCCACAGGACATTGACAATTGGCAGAAGTTGCGTAACAGTGTTTGGACCACAGATCACATTGTGGACAAGCTCGTCTTTAAGGATATACAGCTGACGGCCTCCAATGATGATCAGTACTTTGTGTTCGAGGATGTGCTCTACCAGGTGCTGTTGTGCTTCTCACGCGACACGGACATTGCCAACTGTGTTGAATACGAAACGTTTCCCGTAAAGGGCAAAACCTATGAGGGACCACCGTCGGGCGTGGTGCCCTTTCACGGCATCTGCATGTTTGCAGCGCCCTTTTGCTATCTGTACGATTCGCCTGTGTGCCTCTATTATACATTCCGGGCCTTCTACATACGCTACTGCCACCGATTGACCACTATCAATACGCATCCCCAGGGCATTGTCAGCCTGTGCCTGCTCTTCGAGAAGCTACTGCAAACTTACGAGCCGCAGTTGTGGTCCCATTTTCGTGAACTACAAATACAGCCGTAAGTTCACTTGAATGCAACTAATAATTATATATATATATATATATATATATATAAATCTATATATATTTATATAGCTTACGTGTGGTTTTCAAATGGCTGATGCGCGGTTTCTCTGGCCATTTGCCACCGGATCAGTTGCTGGTATTGTGGGACTTGGTAAGTTTATTTATGCCAATTGCCAATTGTCTCAATTCATAATTTGTCACATTTGCAGATACTCGGCTTTGATAGCTTGGAGATATTGCCGCTATTTGCCATCATTATATTGAGTTTTCGCAAGGACAGCATTATGCAGGTGTCATCACTCGATAGCATTGAAGCCATCTTAGCCGACTTGTCGTCGATTAAGGTTCTGCCCTTGGTGCAATTGGCCTTAAGTCGCGATTAGCTCTTCGCACATCTACTCATCAAATTTAAAGTTTGAACTTGTTAAATAGAAAATAAAATATAGAAAATTAAATGTACAGAATGTGTTTAAAATTGCAATCGTAATGAAAAAAGGGCACATCTCTGATTATAATAGAAATCGCTGACTATATATGTATAGCTGTATATAAATACAGTTTTTTATGTGCTTTAAATTAAATTGTCAAATTCTTAGTTAATATTAACATTTATGTATCAAATACATTTTTCTATAGCTTGATTATATCAACCATCTGCGCACATATATATATATATACTACTGTACAGTTATTCGGGTAAGCGCTGACAGGCGAGACAGGTAATTTAAATCCGGGTAGGGAAAGACAACCAAATGCATTTTGCGTAAAACTGAATATCCATTTTACGCTCCTGTCAGTTGGCGCCTGACAGCTGCAAGCCATCCGATGCGATTTGTTGGATTCCAAATTCACTGTCCCAGCTGTCGGCAGGTGAGTCCACATTAATTGCGCTTTCCGAGATTATAGCCTCGATAAAAAAAAACATCGAACTGAGAACTAGAAAAATGTTTTTGTTTTTAGAAATAATTTCGAAATATACGTAAGCATTTTCGGAAATTGTTTTTCAAAACAGAAATAGAAAATATTTCTAAGAAGTAGAAATGAAAATACTCATTTATAAATAGAAATAAGTTAATATTAATAACAAAAGATATATATAGCTGTTTTCTGCTTAAGTTTCAAATTAAATTAAATGAATTTATAAACTATAGAATATAAATGAATTCAAATACTAATGTTTAATAATAATATTAAATAACAACTAGCTGGAAAATATGTAGCCTGATTTTTAGGAATATACACTTCCTGAATCATAAGCGGGGTAAGATGATAAACCCTTGACGATTATTTGTATAAGCCGACAATGACTTTGCACTTTGCCATGGTCAAGATGCGGTTGTTCCGTGTAAATGTAGAATTTATGTCTTTGTTGCCACATAATCCCTGCTCACCATTTGGACCGATCCTATCCAATGCAATGGTTCAGTTTTCTATGCAGCTGGCAACGAGTCAAGCGTTTGCCTAATGACCACATTTTGACTAAACAGACACTCACAAAATACACACGCGCACACACACCACACACACACACCACAATCCGCAAGCCTGTTTTAATTGTATTCGCTTGGTGTCTGTGCCAAATTCCTTGGGCATTTGTGCAGCTTTAGCCAAGTTGGTCGACATGGCTAAATTAATTGAATTATTTTCATGCAAATGCCGTTGGAAAATGTCGCTAAATTTTCATATTTAGCATATTTAATTTGATTCAAGCATTGTTTATTGAAATCTAAATTGCTATTCAAATGTTTACACACTTGTTTTGTGTTTTCTTAATGGCTTTGAACTTGAATGTGAATTGTTATTTATCAATTAATGCACATGCCACACAAACAAAACAAAACACTCGCAAATCGGCAAAGAACTTGAACACAGCGCAACTTAAATACCCTTTGGGGCTGATCAAGAATATATATATATATATAGAGTTTGTCGCTGTTCGTGGCAATCTCCTTCAGTGCGTTACAGAGTTCAGCACTGAATTTGAATACTCTCTTGGAAAGCGTATAGAAATTGGCGCACGCGCCACGCCTTTATACGGATTGAGCCACGCCCCCTTCATTGAGACTGTCTGCGGATAACTCGACAATTGAACTCATTTGAGCCGCGCATTTGACTACCAATTGGGAGATTTCTCAACGCTTTGCAGCAATTTCTTTCAATTGATTAAATCATTTGCATGCGCGCATTCAAATTGCACTCGATTGGATTGGATCATCATCCACATCAGGCAACAGCAACAGCAGCAGCATCAGCATCAAGCATCAGCATCCGCATCTGGTTGCAGCTTGCCACAGGCAGCCGCTTTAATGCCTTATCCAAATATTTTATCTATGTGGTTAAGGGGAACTAAGCCAGAATAAAACCCAATCAGATTAAAGTATGAGTTATTTAAGCCAGGATTATCAGGCATAAATTGGCTTCATAATTTGTAGTTACCAATGCAGAAATTGAATTTGAAATACAGCGAATTTTGCCACTAAATGCGCTTGCCACTCAATTTGATTGGAGTACAGGGTATCTGCAAATCGAGCACTTTCCACACAACGCTTGTTGTCTGTTTTCGCATCTACGTCAAATGCTGGACTTTAGTAAATAGTCCAATTGGTGCGTCAGCAGTCATCACAAATAAGTACAGATTCCGTGCTGCATAATAGAAGAAGATCAACAAAATGATCGCAACTAGAATTTTGCACGAGGCAGCTGATATTTCTCCGCTCATATTGCGGAATTCTCATCCGGTACGTCAGTTTCTAATCAGTTTCTAATCAGTTCACATTTCAATGTTATTCCCATTTGATTAATATGGTTTTCTAGATTGTACATTGCATCAGAATCGACGTGGGAACACTAGTAAATTCTATGAATGGAGGCTAATGCAATGAAATATCATAAATTATATAATATAATAATATGAATAATCAATGTCAATTTTATTTTATATGCTGTTTTATTAGTGTATTTGGGATTCGTCTTATTTGTCTCTTTGTCATCATTTATTTGATAATTTTTTCAAAAAATGTAACTTTCCACAATCCCCAAATGCAGCAGTCAAATATTTTATATGATCTTTATATTTTTTTACATTCCTCCTTAACGATTATTTGTATTGGTGACTTGCATTATTTGATTATTTTTGTTGTGCTGGCAACGCTCAACCAAAATAAATTGGCTGCTTCCATTTGAATTGTGAGGCGATCACATGGCATAAATATATGTAAATCTCTATCTCTCTGTATATATATATAAATATCTGTATATATATAGACAGCCGTAGCATTAGGGGGCCCGGCTATTTTTCTACGCGTTTCTCGTGACGCAAAAAAACAACGACAAATAAAATAAAATACGACAAAAAACACACAAACTGAGAACTCGTGAGTTTTTAATATATTCACACATATATACATATATATGTATAAATATATCAGCTGAAAATAGACAGTCAGCCAGCAGTAGCTGCTATATATGTACATAAGCACATAATGATATTTGAATTTTAAAAGCTGTATATATATAAATATATATTTACAAATTCTAGAAATGCCAAATTGTGGCAATAAAATGAAATTGTGCCATTTGCACTGGAGCAAAAAACCTTAATAGCGGCACACATTTCACAATTATTTTAATATGCGTAGGTAATTGATGCCAAATGTGAGCTTATTAAAAATAGCACTTAACAATTACTGAAAATAATAAATTAAATTTCCTTTTGTTGCGTTTGGCTGAACAGCAAAAAAATAAAATGCCATTTCAGTAACAACAAAAAAGCGATTAATCAATGAAAAACAAATTGAGGAAAACAAAACCAATACAAACAAACCAATGCAATAATAAATAATAATAACAAAGTCGCTGGACAGCCTTGGATGAGCAATATGCATAGTGTACTTCCAAGTAGAAGGATCTTCCAATTTATACTGTTCTGATTGGAATGTTTGCCGCAAATTCCATTAATTTCTCTTCTCCCTCGTGCATATGTACTTTAATTGCAAGTAACAAGCAAAGCGCAAATAATCATAAAATCAGGCATAAGGACAGCTTAAAAGACATGGCATTAAAGAATTACAGCCAGCATTGCATTTGCTGCCATCAATTAAATTTCTTGGCATCATAATCAAAGCAGCAGCTACTCCATCTTCTCTCTTCTCTCTCTAAAAAAGTTTTACACTCACTCAGATATAAAACTGAAAGCTGCAGCTGCACTCATTGCTCTGCACCCCTTCTATCCCTCTATCTCTCTCTCTCTCCATTTGCCTTGAAAGTGACTCAATGTAATTACTAAAAGAGAGATGACATTAACAAAGTTTTGTAGTCACGCAGAAGCACTCAAAGCTGCTCGCTGCGTCATCATTTGCTCAATGTCGCGAAAGCTTCGCTGCCCAAAGCTGAACAGCAGCAATAAGAAACAATCAAAACTCCACTCACACACGCACACGCACACATGCGCATGCATGTGATGGCCACTTGAGAGCAGCAGCAATGCAAACAGCGAAGGAGGCTCGTCGCATGACGATGCTGCTCAGCTGACTGCGCAGTCAGCTTTATGCTGCTGGTCAAACAATGTGAAATCGTGACCGAAGTGGCCTCCTCAAGTGGCTGACGTCGTCGTCGTCGCTGTCGCTGTCGCTGTCTGCGTCGCTTTTGCTGTTGACCGTTGAGCAAACACACACACACATACACACACTAGTGCATTGGAATTTTGCGCTTTATACGTTAACAATTTATTTGCATTTTTAATTTTCATGTTGCCTTGCATATGCATATGTATGCGTGTGTGTGTGTGTGTGTGGGTACAGAGATTCAGTTCGAGATTCCTCGTGGCTTCTATTTTAGGTCTAACTTGTTGCATGGCCAAGTTGGCCAACAGTTGACCAGCAGCAACAGCAGCAGCAGCAGCAGTCGCAGCAGTTGTTGTTGTTGTAATTCAAGTTAGCTACAAAAATAGAATCTTAATTTATTGTTGCTGCTGACGCGTCGCTTTGCCTCGTTTGCTGCCCTTACATGGACATATCATTTTCATTTTTCATCGTTGTTGTTGTTGTTGCAGTTGTTGCTGTTACTGCGCTCTTGTCTATAGTTATTGCTGTCCCCCTACCCACGCCCCCTTTGTCCACACCACTATTGCAGCGATTAAAACAAAAACGTTTACAAGCCACTCTTTTTAAACGAAAGTGAAATGTGATTTTGTTGCGGCATTCTAGTTAAGTACAGTAGACAGTCGTTAAGGGGAACATAAAATATGTATAACTAGCCTCAATTAAAATAAAAAAAATCGAATTTTATAAAACTAAGGTTTGAACTTTTACGTTTTAGGATAGATTTTTCAAAAATGTAGAGCATCGATGCTTAATTTCCAGAACATTGTTTTCTAAGAGAAGAATTTTTATATTAGTGTGTTTTTGTTACTTATATTATTATTAATAAACACTAATATTTGTAGACTTCTATACTATATAATTACATATAATTTTATTTGAAAAATAGCTGTGTTCAACAATTCGGGGGGCCATTATTGTTAATCGTTTGGGTCTGCAGACTGGAACTGGAAGTGGGACTGCAGCTCCAACTGCAATTCGAACTGGAACTGGAACTGGAACTACGTTTACTTGTGCTTTTAATTACGGTGGAAGATGTCCGCAAGACAGACGAACGTCTGCTTTTAGCATGATCCATGTAATTTACAAGTCGGCAGACTGATATATATATATATATATATATATATATATATATATGATATACAATTTATACGTTCTGGAAGTACAGTATGTAATTCATGCTTGGGCAAATTAATCGCTTCGGTCCCCAATGGCAGTTCTTAATTAACAAAACCGACTCGTAAAATATATTCACAATATTCTAGTTTTAGTTATTGGGCAAGGTGTGTGTGTGTGTGTGTGTGCGTGCGTGTCTGTGTGTGTTTTTCAATACTTCACGCGAATTCGATGCGAACTTAATTTACAGTCACATGTTAATGAGCAGACAAAACACATTTGTTTAACTCAAGTGGTTTATAAAGACAAAACGGAATTAACAAAAAAACAAACATTTATGTAAATTGCAAACGTGTTTTGAACAAAATAACCCGCAAAATGAGCGTCACGTGAGATTTAAAATGTTGTCATGAGTTTTTTTTTATTCTTTTTTCTGATGACTCACGGCAAGTCAGTTGCCCCAAGCGATCAGAGACCGTAAACAACTGAAAAAAAATACAATTTAAAAATAAAAAGGCGATGCCCTTGACCATGTTTTGACAGATACACGCACATACATAAATACATATAGAGAAGACCGTTAACACATTGCCAAATGGCCAAAACGAAATAATTAATGGATTCTACCTGGCCAATAACTCACATTTTCGGTACAGCCACAATCCATTGATTGACAGTGGTGCAGATGGCCAGATGTTTAGTTTTTTCGACCTGGTTTTTGCATAGCCTATCTAAAAGAAAATGTATGTATATATATACATATATTCATATATATATATATATATATACATATATATTTACTTGTGCCAGTTGCATTCAGAATTCTGTTAGTTTCAAGCAGTTTTTTTTAACTGTTGTTTACGAAACTGCGCACAAAGCGCAGCAGCCAATAAGTAGGAAGACTTAAGACGACAACGCTCAGGCTAGATTACGGGATACCCTGTTTATATTCATTTATTTATTACATCTCAAATAAATAATAATTGAAAATTAATAAATATATTACTTTAAATCAAAAATGAAAATTAATATTAAACTTAGATTAAATATGAATTTCTCAATATCAAGAAAATAATATAAAACATATTTAAAATATTCATAATATAAAATAATTATTATATGTGATTTTTAAAAACATCGTTTAAATTATAAAAGAGTTTTACCTTTTTACAAATTTCTAACTTTATTTGATATGTTCATTTTTCGCAATTTTGTGCATTGAAGTACTACCAAAAACTACGCCTGTATTATTTTACATAATTACAGGGTAAATATGACACATAACATGCCCATTCTTAACTGTTCGGCACATTTCTAGAAAAATTTATTAAGCCACACAAATATAGATAGCTATGTTCTAGCAGTCAGTTATATAGCACAAAGAAATTTCGAGTTTTTGAGTTAATGCACATTATATATATATATATATATACATAGAAATATAATGCCCTATCTGTATGGGATTGCGGACACCAAGTTTCGGGTGAAGAAGACGGTTATTAAGAAAAACCCCACCGATTGTCCGCCAGTTAAATTTCGAACAAATGCCGTGCTCGGGTGTCCGCTGAAATTCGATCACAATGCGTGGCCGATTCAGTTTCGGGTGTCGCCCGCATCCCTCGTCGAGCAGTGTTGCAATGTTGTCGACAAGCTGCCCCTGCCGGACATCTATGAGTGGACTGACATGGACATAAGGCGTTGGATTTGCCGCTATGGCTATCCACAGTACATGGTGAGTTTGCCACCATCCTATAGGGGCTATTTTATTGGAATTTCAATGCAATATCACAAGATAAGGCAGATAAGTGAACCAACATTTTGAGATTTTGAGATTATTTATTAATAGTTACTTGATATAATTGCAACCACAAAACCCACAGAACACCTTTCGGGTGAATATGATCTGGGGCAAGAAATTGCTGCTGCTCGATGCCGATGCGCTGTCGGCGATGAATATCAAGGATTTTGAGCACATCAAGCACATCACATACGGCATTCGAATGTTGTTCCACTTTGAGTTGACGCGTTTCTCGAGCAACATGTCCTTGCCGGATGAGAAGCCGAACGAGCTGTATTTGCTGTGGCACACACAGTCCGGTGTCAACTGTGATGCAGTGCGTCGCTCCGATCTCTATAGACGTATGCAGTTGATACGCGAACGTGAACTCAACTTGGATCACTGGGATATGCTGGATGTGTGGCTGCATCGGGAGCGAGATCGCAAGTGCAAGGAGCTAATTGCATTTGTGCCACGTCACAATATGTATCACTGCCCCGCCGAACCCTTGAAAACAATGGTGGATGAGGAGCAACCAAGTGTGGAGGATCAAGTGTGCCACTTGTGCATACCGCCGTGCGAGTGCAATTGGACCGAACGCGATAAGAGTCTGCCGTGGCGCCTCAGCTACCTGCGATCGGGTGTACCACAGACGAACAGCAACTGGATGGCCAGCGAGAATTTGTGTGCCGAGTGCATACCGCCGTGCGAGTGCCGTTGGCCATCCCGTTACTATGTCACCGGCACCGTCTTCCGCTGCTTGCAACACAAGTTTCCCGAGAAGTTTGCCCCGATTTTCGATGAGCGAATCACGACGGTTATCCGTCCCAGTCTGGTGCAGCGTTGGACACGATTTTCTATATAGGATACACACATATAAATATATAAGTGTGTGTGTGTGTGTGTGTGCGTGTAATCTATATATACTCATATACTCATAATATACATATATGCATTTACCCAGCTTTTGATTTTCATTTGATTTCCCCCACAATATAATCCGGAAGTATTCACAAAGGAAAAAAACATTTTAATTGGATACCATTTTAATATTATCGATTGTATCTGAATAATAGATGCTAAAAATCAAATGCATATCGCTCTACACGTGCCTGCAACAGTTAAGAAACAAATCAACAAAATAAGCAGTGGCAAGCAGCGCGACTATGAAATACACTGTTCAAAAGAAATTATTACGAAAACTTCACTTTTATAAGAATTTTATGTTTAAGTTCATTTTCAAAGCATTATTTGTTTACATTTTGTTCCGAATATCAAAGATATTTAGTTGGGGAAACAAAAAATCCATTCACGAAATAAATCTTTACAAAATATATTAATAAAAATACAAATGAATAGCAATAACACGTCTATCTGTAATTAACACATTTACGTTTATTATGCATATGCTAATTTTTGCTCATTTAAAAATAGCAGATGTCATATATAGACACAAAGCACGTTTCATGTCCTCAAATTTTAATTATTCATTAAGATTATATCTATAACAAATTAATGCTAATTAAATGAATTAAACAAAATATATTTGTTAGCTTTTGATATGTATATATATATAATGCTTTCGAACTAATTGGAAAATTATTAAATGTCATTATCAGAGTCTGTTGATCGAACTTTACAGCACTGATCCATCAAGCCCTCTCGCTCTCTGTCTGTCTCTCACCCTCTACACAATCGGGGCAACAGAAAAAGGTACAGTACAAAAATAAAACAAACAGCACAAAAAAATTTGAATTCTGCATCCCACGACGACGATGAGAGCAGCATCAGCAGCAGCAACGACAGCAACAGCAAAAATAACAACAACAGCAGCAGCAGCAACGCCAGCGACAGCAACATCGTCGTCAACACTAATACTTACGCACGATCCATTGTAAAAACGGCCCCATTGAACCGAGCGCCAGTGCTGGCAACGCTGCCGTCAGCGCTTGCGTCGACGTCAGCGTCGCTGGCGCTGGCAACGTCGCATGCTCGTGAGCAAAGAAAAAGCGGCTGTCGTGCAGGCAACATTTTCAGTTCAGTTCCAACAATCGGAGTGTCATCAAGCAGCTGCCAAAGACACAGGCAAAAATAAAACGGCACCAGGCAAAAAAGCAAAAGACAGAAGGCAAAGAGCCACAGGCGCAACTCGAAAATTGTTTTGGGTTGAATTCGAGAAATTAGCTGAATAAAATTTTGTACAACGCATGCGCTGCTCTCGAAAGTGCTTCTTTCAACGCCGACAAGAACAGCTGCCTCAGAAATTTTCCAAAAATAAATAATCAAAAACAAAGACTAAGCTAAAGAAACGCAAAGATAAAAGAAAAGAAAGACGACAACAACAAAAACACACAAAATCACTGTTATGTACATTTAATTAGTGTAATACAAACGCGTGGGTCTCTCTCTCACGCTCAGTGTGTGTATGTGTTTTGGTGTTTTTAGTACATAAGTTGTATATAATATATATGTATATTTGTGACAGTGACATCGAAATACTGTAAATACTTGTTTCAAAACAATCACAATCAAATCGTGTGCATTTTTGTCATTATAATTGATGTTAAACACTTTACAAGTTGCTAATCAGCGTGTTTTGAGCTAATTTCATCCTTTGCTGTATTCGCATTTTCAACAACCTCAAGTTCAAGGTGAGTTTCAAATCTCAGGTTTTCCAGGAAATGCATTGTGGTTTGGGTTAGAAAACTTGTAAATTCTTTGAAATTTGTAATTAGGAACGCCTTACCTAATTTTTTACGGTTGTTTGTTAAAAATGAGATTTTTCTCTGGAAGTGGTTTCAGGTCATTTTTTTAAATTGTATTTATTTTCAATTAAAAAATATATAATATAGAAAATAAGTTTAAGTAAAAAACTTAAGCACAAATTTGTTGAATTTAAATGATTAGATTAAAAATTTGCAATTATTTGCATTTATTTTGAGTAAGACTTAGATAATGATCTTGAACCGTTAGAAGCTTAAATTTTGTTGATTGATTAGTTATATATATATATATATTTAATATTTAAAAGCTGCGTAGTACTTAAATTAAATATTCAGCAGTTAAGATAAGATTAAGTTTGCAAAAACTTACGCACAAATTTAATAAAATTAAATTTTTGCTTAAAGTGCAATTAATGTTCCATGAATTAAGTTTACAAGCAAGGTTTTACTATTTTTTTGTTATTAAGTGATTAATTGATTAAACATTACACATCTACATTAAAACAAATAATTACAAATTTAGGAAAACTTTGCGATACTTTCGCCTATCTCCAGATATATATTGATAAATGCATATTTATATAGAGACGAAGGCGCGTTTTGTCTGCTTAGCCAGCAAATGACGTACGCTTAGAGAAATTGGCATGTGAATGTATATTTAGTATAAAGACACACATATATCGTATATATAGACAAACATATGTCGTATATAGCCAATGCCCACAATGCATACAATCAAACAAGTTTAATTATAAATATATATATTGGCCGGCAATACGGCTAATAACATGGCAACACGCAGAGGTCTAATCATCCTAAACAAGGACAGTTACATTGTGCTTAGACATACATATCATATACGTATATAATATGTATATCTTATAAATATATATACATATATGTGTCTATTTTATGAATCAACCCCCACACATGGGCAAGTTGAGCTTAGTTTGCTTGCCAAATATTTGCACAGTATTCAAATTTACTTAATGTGTGGCGCTCTGGTGGTCTCTATAATGGCCCATTCATTGTTGTTGCTGATAGTAAAATAGTATATATGTTTACTGTTGGGTTCGCATTGGTTGCTAGGCTGCCTAGAACTTGACACTGATTATTATGCAGTCTGAGGCTGAACATGTGGTGCAGTTTACAAATTTACATGCTGCCCTCATCGAAAAGAGCGTTAGACAAGAAAACCGATTCAGAAATATTTCGGACTTGCAACAAATATATATAATACAATTCAAATATTTTTATTTTTGAAAAAAACTCCTCATTTTCTTGTAATTTTTGACTTTACAACATTCAATTGCTGTTTCGCCTGCCAGCCTTATCATTTTGATCAGGCAGAAATAGTTTTCTTTGTCGTTGATAAACACTCTGAGACTTTGAGAGACACTTTATTTTTAGTTCACATGCCCACTTGAACAGATAACAAATGTAATGTTGTGATAAGAATAGTGCTTGAATTTGATATTGGGCGGCAATGATTTAAGAGGCGGCAAAGACAAATCATTCACGATAAGCAACTATTGAACTATAGACCAAAAATGCGATTGTTTGGGGTTCATTCATTTCTGAATATATTTAACTATGAATGAGTCCAGACTGTCATGTGCTTACTAATCTTCGAACTTCCTTTTTCGGGTCTCTGAATCATGGGTTGAGCAGTCTTTTTCGTTTATTTTTATTTTGCCGCTATCGTTATCAACTCAATTTAAATATGGTATCACTCATGGAACATGGGCACGTTTCGGTCTCAGCTCGAAGGCACGAGACGATACGATAAGATAAGATATGGTTTTCATTACAAGTAACTGTAATTATTGACTTATTTACATATCACGCAATTGCACATCACATGATACATATCTGATATCAATATCAATATTTCTCTTCATTTCTAGTTAAGAACGGCGATATGTCGAACACAGAGAAGCGGGGCCTACAAAGAGTGCGAAGTAAGTAAAAACTACAGCAAATATTTCATTTAAAAATGCGACAACTGTACGAGTGGAAAGACCAACCCCTATATAAGACGAGCCCCTTTTTTGTGTGTACGTGTGTGTGTGTGCTCTACTTTAATTGTTTGCCATTGTTCAATTGAAACTACAAATCAGTCACGCACTGAAAATTCAGTTATAAACAAATTGATTGGGTTGACCGGCCCTCGATATCGTTAATAACAAATGCCTGTTGACAGTTTCGCGAATAGTGTCAATGGGACAAGTTTAATTGACGTTACAATTCAATTCAAGGGTATTCGAGTGTGCAAATTGTAATCAATTTACATACTAAATTGTTGCAGCTCTTTTGTGCTAAAATGTTAATGAATCTTAAATGTTTTGTTTATTCGCAAGCAATTAAATGTGTGAGTAATTCGGCATTTATTATTACATTTTCAATTTAAATTTTTGATCGAGTGTAAAGCAAGCAGTGCAAAGGATTGCAATGCAAGCAGTGCAAAGGAGTTCAGATTAAAGCAGTTTTGTTGTATTTTTGGCGATTTTGTTTTTTTTAAAGAGTTTACCAAAGAATGTTCAGCTTATAATATTTGTATTAAAGCTTTAAATTGTTAGCTCTGCATCAGTTGCCAGCAATTATTCAATATTTGCCATGATGTAATCAAATTTCTCCAATTAGCTGGGGCGTTGTTGTCATAACGAAGAGAGTAACGCTTCAAAGTGTCCAGTTGGCCCATATGACGCCATTGCGGCGACATTCTGAAGGATTACTCATAAATAGTCACGCCAGTTGAGCACGTCGCTTGACTAAGCCAACTCAATTTACAGCCAGCAACTGTTTTGTGGGTGGGTTTGTTCAGGGCTTCAAGTTTTACAAGGTAGCCGACCGCACAGTGGGCTTTACTAACATTTTGGACGTGTAAAATTGAAATTTAACATTTTTTTGTTTGTTTTACTCTTGTCTATATTTTATTTTTGCTTTTTGCTGTTTATTTGATGAAAATGCTCCACAGTGCAACGTTGCAATTAAAGTCACTGTTTGTCATTGTTATTGTTATTGTTATTGTTGTAGACATATGACGCAGAACTGCGCGATCGAATGAAAATAAATAAAAAGAAAATGCTAATTGCCAAATCAGCGTTGCTTATTTCAGTATTTTAGCTATTTAGCACTTTTAACCACAGACAGACAGACAAATAGACAGAGCAGGGCAAGAGGGCAGAGGGGATATTGCAGACAAACTCGTGAGGCTGCACGAGTGCACATGATATGATAGTTAAGATACATATCTCTTACCCTATTCGATTGACCGGATGTGCTAACTAAATACTAGCCAAAGCTGCCAATTAGCACAGGCTAAAAATAATCAAGAATGGATTGGCGAGGAGGGCGACGAGGGCACGACTCCCCTCGTGGCACGACTTAAGTCACAAGTGTTGGTGACACATATAGTTTTTGTATTATGGCAAATGTCCTTCAATGTCAATAACACAACGCAAGACGCAATTTAATTATGTTAATTTTCAACACTCTCTAAAAAAACAAAACAAAAATCAACAACAACAACAACAACAATAACAATAACAATAACTTGTTGCAATGCAGTTCATTGTTTATTGTTATTCGTATGCATTTTCCACCCACGCCGCCAATCAATCAAATCAAAATTCACCACGTAGTGCAGCATAACACTTGTTTATTCCCTGTCCATGCACTTGACTAACTGCCCCGAAGGTGGTGAAATAAAATAAAATAAAATTAATTAAATACAATAACTATAAAAAAAATGTTAATGTGCATTAAACAAAAAAACCACATTGCAACTGGCGAAGGTGAGCTGCGATCCATGTGGAAATCAAAGACGGCGCATGTCTCGAAAATCAATGAAATACACTTATTAGTAATGTAAATAGGTGTCACATATCGCGAGCACTCATTCATCAGCTATACACACAGATATCGAGAGAGATCTAATATATATAATCTATATGTAACTGCATAACAGATTATAAATAATTAAATGCAACATTGTTATACCCTGATGTCACAGACAATTTGTAGAACGGGTAGTAGTGCAAGAGTATGTTACAGACAGAGAGTATATATATATTCTTGATCAGCATGTCTAGAGATTATAGCTTCTCGAATACCCTACGCAGATGAAGTTTCTTAAAATTGTTATTACTTTTATCGATACTAAACGAAAAGCAATAAAAACAAACATTTTTTTTTGAATATCTATCTAATCCAGATAATTTGATCGGTAATATAAAAATATGACACCTGTAAATGTGTCTATAAGAATGTCATGAACACGGAAGAAAATCGTATTTTCATATTTATCAAATTACACAGCTGCTAGCGTAATCATTACTTATATACATACATACATACTGTACATACTTGTGATAGATAGAGAATTGGGTTCAGGGTATCTCCCAGTTCGAACGAGAGCAGCATTACATGTGGGTTCCACAAACAAACACCTGTCAATCCAATCGAGACGTGATAAGGTCTCCTCATAGCAACAGCTGCAGCTGTTGGGGGAAACCACATTTGAGGCAAGTGTTTGCAACTTACACAGTATAATTTGTGGATATCCGCTGGTGAATCAAATAGTGCCAAGCCTATGAGTAATGCCAGATCAGATCACATTTACAGCGATATCATTGATTCAATTATAAAGCTAGACAATTGCCACTTGAAATGAGAATTGTTCAGTTATTTTTATTTAGTTTTTTAATACGCATCAATTAATTTCATGCAAGTTTTTGTTGCATGCACGTCGCAGAAAATGGAAAATTGTTTCTTGGAACTTGTGCAAGTTATTTGATCGATTTAATGAATCAATTATTATTTTCAGTTTTTGCACATAATTGCAACGTGAATCGTTAGCGAAAACCTGTCAGTATTTACAACATGTTGTTTTAACTGAATCATTAACCACAATTGTGTTGGCTTGTTCCGCTCCATGGCACACTTTTAACCCAATTACACAAAACGAAAAAAAATGCCACTCAAAGTTCAAGAATGTCTTTGGTCACTGAACGTTTAATTAATCAAATCAAGTGAATGAAAATTAAAATGAAAAAAAAAATATATATATATATATATATATATATATATAGAAAAAAGTGCTGCGCATGCAAATAGACCACTTTGAACCGATTCTGGGTTCATGTTTCCATAGCTGTCGTCTGCTCCGGCGAACACATGTCTGACTTGTCCGATAAGCCTGCCACAGCCACAGCCACCCAAACGAATTTTGTTTATTGAAATTATTTGAAATAGATTTTTCTAGCATGCCCCAGTCGCCCCAGTCGCCCCAGTCTGGCCTTAGCACAGATCGTTCACACTGTAATTTGAACATCGTCTAATATTCGAAAGCTGCGAGAGCTACTCAAAGTTGACTGCATATTTTTAATGTTTCCTCTTTTAAAGACAAAATAAAAATTAAAAAAAAAATACTCATTAATTTATTTGAGCAACGTCTATAGGGTATCTGAAGGTCAATCCATCTCTCTCTCTCTCTCTCTCACTCTCTCACTCTCTGTCTTCAACACGTGTTTCATTCAATATTTGTTTACTTGTTACCAGGAAAAAATAATTAAAATTATAAATCGAAATTGCTATTTTTAACGAGCATACATATATATATATATATATATATTATATATATTTTAATCACGAGTGGAAAAATATGAAATCACCGAAATCGTCTCCATTCCAATTGGTAATCGCTAATGCTATTTATACTCATAATCGGCATTCAGTTGTCTATATGTTTACTTATTAGTTTTTGCCAGCCAGACGCTGTAATCTGTGCGTTTGGCTGTTTCTCGGACGAGCCCCCTATTTCTAGAGAGTTTGTATAATAAACACAAATAAATGACAGGGCAATAAAATGGGCACACGTTCAGAGCTGTAGTTGTATCTGTGAGATACGAATAGAGAAGTATCTTTTAACGAGCCGATTAGAATGGCAATTAAAGTCGGAATAATTATTTAAAAATCGCAAATATTCATTAACAGCTGAACTGAATCTATTTATGTATATCTATATATATATATATATATATCAGTTGTGATTTGTAGCCATCGGCAAATTAGCCTTCTGCACTTTGCACTCAAGCGCAACAAGTGCAACACTTGAGAATCCAATCTGTAAGACATTTTTCCATGGACGTCATGGAATTTTCCTCGACAGGAACGAAACTAGGACAATGTTAAAGGCAACAAAATAAAAATGGTTCTTTCATTCGGCGAACAATTGCAACGAAATCAAGTCTAGTATCAGCATAATATATATATGTATATATAAAAAGTGAAAATACAATCAGACAATCAAGTCCACAATCCACATTCCATTGGATAAACACAAATTGAGTTATTGTATGATGATTAATTGAAAAACTTTTGTGCAACAATTGTATGAGAAGTGCATTGAAGTAAATTAAATGCATAAAATTGTTTACACACAACAACAACAACAACAACAAGAACAACAGCAACAACATTAACAATATATGTATAGATTGGATAAACAATTAATGGCGATAAATAATTTAGCAAAACAAGGCCAGTTCCGTAAAAATGTGCATTGGAAATCAGTTAGCAACGGAAATGTGGCCGCAAGTTAAGTTCAACACTGACAAACAGCTAATAATTGTCGAGTCAACAATGCCAATTGTTGTCAGATTGCCAGACACCCGGACGGACAGGCACTGCTGATACACTGATACACTGCGACAGTTAGAAATTATCGAGTGTGCAAACAAGTCCCACTACAAAACGACTTATTTAGCAAACAAACTGAACTGTAACTGAATGAATGAATATATACACATATATATATATATGTGTGGTATTATGTATCTGGAAAAGTGAGCTCGTGACTTGGGAGCGCCTGCTACAAATATATATACATAAATATACATACCAAAATATATTGGCAAATTGACAAAATAATAGAATCGCGTATGACGTCGATTTAATGGGTTGGGGGACAAATTTCCCATTTGGAAAATCACCGATCACATGGTTCTTTGGATAAATGCCACACGTTTTTTTATGAATTTCAAATTCAAATAATAAATAAGCGAATTATACAGTTAAACACAGTCGGTCGAGGCTATATAATACCCATATATCCTAATCCATCTCTATTTATAGAGATCCATCTATTTGACATTGTCAAGGTCAGTAAGTGCGCATGCAAAAATAGAAAATTTTCATCAATGGGTTAGGCGAGAGCCTCGGGCAAGCAGTTGGAAAAATGTTGAAAACATTCGAATAATGTGCACAAGTTCAATTTCAAGAGCAACAAATTATTATTTATTATATATAAAGCCGGAAATGCGTCTTTGCTCAGTTCGTTGCATTTTATAATTATTACAAACTTTTACCTCGGTTTTATTTTTATTTGTTTTCAATATTTACATATATGTAAATCAGTTGTTTACCAACTCAACGAACTCTCTTTGGAATGACTCAAAGCTGAGCTCCAACTCGAATATTGCATATTGTATTTTGCTGCTGCTGCTGCTGCTGCTGCAGTTGCAATTAGCATTTCATTTTAGTATCATGTTTGCCCCAAAAACATTGTTGGCATTTCTTCATCTTGTTATTTGGCTTCGAGCATCTTTTTGTGGCTGCGTCTCTGTGTCCCTTAATGAGCTTCACATTCGTGGCAGGTTTCCGTTTCTTAAGATCTTTTTATGATCGAATATTGGTTAAGATTTAAGACTTGTTTAACTCTTTTGCTGCTTAGTGTTTCAATATTAAGCCAGGCTCAAAAGCGAAAGCTAATAAATGCTAAAGTGCAGATCCTCTCGCTGAGACAACGATTTTATATCTCGTTTACTTTATATATAAAGATTTTAAGATTATTTTATTCTTCAATTTGAATTTGCATCTTTATTTCTCGCTGTAAAAACACAAAATTCAACCTTAATTTCATATCAGAAAAAGTTTACTTCTGACCGGTATGGATCTGAATACAAAACACAAAATCGTTTTCAAACAATCAAAAAAAAAAAAAAAAAAAAAAAAACTTGCTCAAAGGCAAACCACATTGCGAATTCTTGGAAAAAGCATTACAATTTCAGGAGATGAGTCAAGATTTGGCAAATACATTACAAAGTTGAACAGAGTACAACAAAAAAAAACACTTTCATTATAATTATTTTAAATTAACAACAATAATAATATTAACTAATAATACTGCTAATGTTCCACCTTTTTTATTTATTTATTTGTTGTTTTCCTTTTCGCAGTTCAGCTCTGCTGTCATTGCCATAAATCACTTAAGTCTGTTGTTTCCGGTCTAGTCTATATAGACTTGTATTGCCAATGCAATTGTATATAATATTTATAGCCATAGTCTTCAAGCTGCTATAAATAAACATTGGTCGCTAAATCGTGCTCTTATCGGACGTCTGTCAACCCATAATAATTTTGAAACCACACGTTCACTTAGCATTGATTTAAAGGTCTCATGATCTATGCCCATAAAGTCGACATTTTGTTTACTATATGTTATATTTGTCGTGCCATTCATTCAAAGTTTTCCATGATGCAAAAAATTAGGCATGGCTTATCAATTAAAGCCCAAGTCAAAAATATATTCAAAAATTTGCCGAAAATTATATTGCTACTGAGTCCAAAAATTGATTGTGAAGGTCGTCGTTGTCGGGGAGCAGCAGCATTGCTGCGATCCATTGCGTTCTAGTATGCTACGGAACAAAAATGCTTATATGTCATTAGCATTTGACATTATTTTTATTATGATTGGTTTTCGAATGTGTTTCGTTGCACGTTTTTCTGGTTTCCACTTCTAATTCTAGAATCTAAAAAAAGCCGGCAGACAGTCAAGGCATTCACAGCTGGGTTTAAGATTGGTTTTTTGCTTTTTGTATTTGTTTTTGAATGTCAAGTGTAGATCGTTTTTTAATTTTTGATATTGTATCTTCGAGATACAATCGTAACTGAATGCGTTTGCATTTGATTGGCATTAAATAACGCCACTCTAGACTGCCGCCAGACGAACACTCCACTCCGATAAGCCAGCTATGTGGTCTGGTCTGATCTGGTCTGGCTGTGTGGGGGGGAACCAGGGAAGGTAATCGCTTCGTACTTCCCATTGATAACGAAGCGACTGTTATACGATTTTATTTCTTTATTTTTTTTATTTTTTTTTTATTTTTTTATTATTATTACTTTGTAAGCCCGCTTTCTCGACACCACTTTGATTTGCTTGATTGCGGCCAAAACTGGCTTTTGCTGCCGGCTCCTATTAATATAACAACAGCAACAGCAACAACAACGACAGCAACAACAACAGCAACAACAACAGCAACAACAACAGCAACAACAACAGCAACAACAACAACAACAGCAACAACAACAAGAAGAAATTTACAATTTATGCACACGCGCAACTGTTGCAAATTGAAGTTTGAAAGGGGTTCAATGCCATCATCCCGAATGAATGCAGTTTTTTATGATTACAGTCTACCTACCCTTTTATGGGCTGTATATTCGTGTTGTTGTTGTTGTTGTTGGAATTAATTAGACTTTTGAATAAATTAGGCTTTGGAGTGATGCAGTGATACATAAGGCCTTACTCTCCCACATATTAGGGGTATTTATTCGATTCGATATCGTTAAGAACTGTTAACGGTTATTTCTTGCACTTTTGTACTTTATTTGCTAATAACTAACGGAAGACAACAAAGTTGTTTTTTTTATCGTTTAACAACCAAATTGACAATAATAACAAATAATAATAATAAATTCATAAGTTGAATCATCGCTTGTAACTGCATAACTTTGAGGTGCAATTTTATTGTTTATTGTTGTTGTTGTTGTTTTATGGATTTGGGTCAAATATTGACAGTTAGTTTTGCTGGTTAATGGGTTTTATCGGATCGTTAATAAAGTTAATAAATGCGCTTATCGCGCCACATCGCCACATGTAATGAAAACAAAGTATTACATCAGTCACATTTACATCAGTCATATAGTTCGACGTAGTTGGTAAATGTTGCTCAATTCCTCGTTAAAACTTATACATTTTATATGTTTATTAATCCGGTTCGAGGCGTGATAGGAACTTCCCATCCAAGAGCTGTTTCTTATCAACCTTTTCTAGAAAAATTCCCCACACGCGCCATCCATCACAACCACTTAAACTAATAATTTGTTGTCTAATTTTGATAACGATCGGAAACACAAAAAAATTTACAAATTAATAATCATATATATATATATATATATACATATATCTAAACACTTAACTAATCTATGATTCTTCTCTGGTCTCTTTGCAGATTTACTATCATGTCGCCAAGTATTGAATCTGCTGACAATGCTCGGCTTTATGCTGAACTATGCGCTGAGAGGTGAGTGTCTGATATATGGGAAGATCAAGCAGCTTTACTCATCCAACATTGCATTCTATCTTGCAGTAAACTTGACCATCGCTATTGTGGACATGGTTATGCCAAATGCCACAAATATAGTTGCCAATAGTAGTCAATCGGTGAACAGCAGTCTAGATCTGGCTGAGAACAGTCCCAACTCGACGACCACCTCCAATGGCATCTTGAGCAACATCACCACTGTGGATGGTGTGGATGTGCTCGAGGAACGCTTTTCGTGGGACACATACCAGACCAATTTTGTGCTCGGCTGCTTCTTCTGGGGCTATGTCCTTACAGAGCTGCCAGGCGGTCGGCTCGCTGAATTGATCGGCGGTCGTCGGGTCTTCGGACATTCCATGTTGTGGGCTAGTTTGCTGACATTGATAACACCCCTGGCGGCCCACATGAGCTATGTGATGTTGATCATTGTCCGTGTCGCACTGGGCTTCATGCTGGGTGCCACCTGGCCAGCCATACATCCTGTGGCAGCTGTCTGGATACCGCCAATGGATCGTTCCAAATTTATGTCTAACATGATGGGTAAGTTTAGAATTTTAAAAGTTGATTTATTTAATTGAAATTTGCATTTATTCAAATTAGCACAATTTGAATTCATTTTCGCAATTTTGAAACTTTTTTGAAGTCATTTTCCTTTGGAAGAGTTTCCATTTACTTTTGTTATTTGAACATATTTTTGAACTCGATTTTCTTTTCGCTATTTTGTAATTTTTAGCCTCTTCCTTGGGTGCTGCGATAACGTTGCCTGTTTCTGGTTATCTAATCTCGGTTTGTGGCTGGGCGAGTGTCTTCTATCTGACGGGAGCGATTGGATTGCTGTGGTCCTTGTGCTGGTTCACCTTTGTCTATGAGACGCCAGCGACGCATCCTCGCATTACCGCCGAGGAGAGACGTGAGATTGAGGAGGCCATTGGCACATCCACCTCGAAGAAGCGACCCAGCTATGTGCCCTGGGGCCAACTGCTCTGCTCCCCTGCCGTTTGGGCCATCATCGTCACACACGGCCTTTCCGTCTTTGGTTTCTTCACGGTGATCAACCAACTGCCCACATTTATGTCCAAGATATTGCATTTCGACATCCAGAAGGTGAGTTACAAATTCCATTCTTCATTATTTTGAATTGTTATTTAAAGTGTTTTTTAATTTACTTTTGCAGAATGGTTTGTTCTCATCGCTGCCTTATCTGGGCAAGTATGTGATGGCCGTCGCCTCCTCCTATCTGGCCGATCATCTGCGACAGAAGGGCACATTGAGCACAACGGCAACTCGCAAGCTCTTCACCACATTCGGTAGGTTTATCAATCTGAAATAAGGTCGTGAGGCAAGTGTAAGGCAAGCTTCAATTCCTTACTTTCAAGTTCAGCTGATTCTCAATATTTTCCAAGTTTATTTTTGAATTATACTCATGGCTTTTCCAACTTTGGCTCTCCTTATCTCCATTGCCTAAATAAGCAGTGCCTGTCAAATTTATTCTTTATATATATATAAATATATATTTGATTTATATTTGATTTTATTCGAGAGATAAGCGTAACGAACTGACTGCTAATATATGCGGCACTCAGATTAGAAGAGTTATTAAAATAATTTAATAATAATCTAGACCAAATTCATTATAAATATTGGGCAACTTTATAAAATTGCAGATAATATTCCAAATCCAACTTTTGCATAAGGAAACTATATATATTGTAAGATATCTTATTCCCAGATGTCACTTAAAGCCTTTTGTTATCTAATCCTATAAGTAAAATGTCTATAGCAGATTTTATATTACATCTTGTTTTATGGAATATATAATTAATAACTGAATTCCTGCTTGCAGCACTTGTTACGCCCGGATTGCTGATGATAGCCCAGGTATTCCTGGGAATGGATGCTACCTGGTCTGTGGTGATCTTCACTCTGGCACTCTTCGCACATGGAGCAGTTACTGCTGGATATTTGGGCAATGGCTTGGATATTGCGCCCAACTTTAGTGGCACCATTTTTGGCATGGCCAATTCTCTGTCGTCCTTTGGCGGATTCCTGTCCACGTGGATGGTTGGTGCATTGACCTTCAAGGATGTGAGTAAACCATACCATTTCACCTTTAGAGCAACGATACTTATTTTGTTTCCATTTTCCCTTAGTCCTCGTTCCATCAATGGCAAATTGTCTTCTGGATTCTGGCGGCCACCTATATCTCGGCAGCTATTGTTTTTGTTATCCTGGGCACTGGTGAACTGCAGCCGTGGAATAATCCACCCGAGCGCAAGAAGATCAGTGATGTGGCTCAAGAGGAGGGTGTTCCACTCAAGAACGAGAAGTAATCGAATCGAGGAAAACTCTCTTCGATATGACAAGAAAAGATAACCCACCACATCCACCACAAGCTAAACTAGTTTCTAACTGCACAATTGAGATTCTGATAAGCATAATTTATACTTGATTGTCTGCAAGTACACTTAGAGAAAAAAAAACACATAATGGAAGACACTAGTTTTAGAAAAGCTGTAAAGTTTCTACATATATATATATACACACACATATATCTATATATATATATACATTTACAAAATCTGATAATGACGAATGGCCTTTGTAGCCAGAAGAAGTAATATTTACTTTAGAATCGTTAAGCTACTTTATATTTATAGGCGTGGCGAGATAGCAATTTTTTGTTTGCTGTTTGGCCCGCAAATATTATTTTACATATTTCATTTATAAAATATTAATCTAAATAACTGTATATAGTCTACATCAATTAAGATGTCCGCATATATGTTCATCGACTGCACAGAAGGAATTGTACAAAAGAAATATGGTAGACAAATTTGTTGGTTCTTTTGTGCATGAAAATGTTCTGTTAAATTAGTTAAGTAGACTCCCCTATACTCGTATTAGCTAATTTTATATATGCATACCTAAATTAAGTCGAATAAATCATGTACACTTCATTATTTATGCAATTATCTATAGTTTTCTTTTCTAACTGCATAATAAAGCCCATCAAAGACAAGAATGCAACTTTTTACAATAACGATGCCAACAAATTATGCATTTCGAGATCAAAAAGATGAGTTTCGAGTTGTTTTCTTAATTATATTACATATTGCCCATCGCTGCTTTATCTCGTATCGCATTGAGCACAATCAATTATCAATATTCCCAGCATTTAAATACTGTGTACGTCGCGCCAAGCAAACATCGATATATCGCTCGCTAATGCACATGGCAACAAAACTATCGATACATTGCGTTATATATGACGTCACTCTTGCTCTGCTCAGCTCAGCGAACTGAAGAGAAATTTGAGCAACAAAACTGAACTTAAAATTGAATGCATTCTATTCTATACGATTGTTATATTTATACATTATAATTAAAGTGCTTTGTAAGTGATATATTTAAAAATAAACAATGCTCATAAAATTCTGCCGTTAGGACTAATAGGAACGTGCTTAAAAGCTCACTGCTACGAATACGCATCTCTTGATCAAGCTTCCCATATTTCCAATAGCGGGGTCACTAATGACGTCATAAACATCATTCGCTATGTCTCTTTCGCCTCGTTCCATTGGCGCTCAGCTGGTTTGACAACCCCCCTCTCTCGCACTCACCCACACTTGCCGCTAGCCGGACTCTTGCTTTTCGTTATGGACAACATTCATATCAGACCACAAACTAGAGCCAATTGAAAAGCAATTTAATTTTTTACGATGAAGGGATGACGTGCATTTCAAAAACAAAAACAGGTATGTTAAAGTAACGTTTGTAGTAAAATCTAATAGAAAGCCACGCTGTCTGTCCGTGTTTCTGTGTGGGTGCAGCGCCAAGCGCCAAACGCGTCGCGACTTGACATTGAAAAGTTAATTGCATTAGATGTCTAGAGAAATGTTTATTGGGTAGCTTTTTATGCAAGCCACGCACAAGCAGCAAAAACACACATAACAGCACCTAGCGAGAGAGTTAGAGAGAGAGCGGCGTGAGAGTAAAAGCAAAGCCAGCATCCCAGTCCTGAGAGCAGCTAGATTTGTAGTTGGCGTAAAAAGCGCTTACAACAGCAACAATTACACATACAACAAGCTCAAACACTCGCTTTTATTTGTGTGTGTCTGTAGGCACGTTCTCTTATGGCCTGTGTCTCTCTTTCCCTCTTCATTAGAGTTGAGCACGTGCCGCGATTGCATTCCTTTTACGAAATAATTCGATCTCTTGTGCTCTGCGTGAAATGAAAACCTAAGGATAATTAAAATATTACAATAATTTTAACTTATTACAAGCGCTTGCTATAGAAAATTGCGTTTGTAAGAAATGCCGACTAAGATGGCAGAGCAGAACAAATTACACAATTAAACGAAATAGGTAAAATAAATGTTTTTTTGAGTCTATGGGATGTAATGGTAATGTAACAATTAAATACAACAAATGTTCTTTAGTCTGGGGCACATTTTCGTGTCATGCTGGAAAAAATGTGACACGCGCGCATCTCAAGTTTCTATCGCTTGCGCTTGTTTTGTCAATTCTCCAAAAGCGCGTCGCGTGCTCCAACAAACACACCCCAACCAACCTAACCAGCGTTTGTCGCCTCAGCTGCTGTTGGCGTCGCTGCCGCTATCGCTGTCGTACTCGTCCAGTGCTGGTGAATTGTAGTAGAGAGTAGCAGCAGTAGCAGAAGCAGCAGCAGCCCCATTCATCGTTCGACACTCGCTGCTGCTGCTGCTTGCTGTTTGGTTGCTTGCCCCGAGTCCAAAGCATACAACATAGTTTTGATTCGCATTTGCTGCAAGTGTGTTGCAGCACACACACACATATTTCAACCTGTCCACATTTTGCATAATTGTGTATAAAAAAATCCCAAAAGAAAAGTAAGTAAGAAAAAAAGTCAAGTAAGTTGTACGAATTTTGTTGCATTTGCCAAACAAAATTTTCGCGTGCAGCACGCATCTCTCTCTGTGTGCGTGTGTGTGTCTATGTGTGTGCGTAAAAACGAAAAAGTGTTAAAAAAAAATCCTTGCGAAGTTGCAAGCTAAGTGCTAAATTTAGACCTGAAACCAAGAAGGCTGCAACACGCAGTCGCTGCTACTGCTGCTGCTGCTTATGGTGCCTGACCCCCCACAGCACCAACAAACACCCACACCACAAACTGTATGCATTGCACATATATGCATACGTCAGACGCTCTCTCTCTCCTCTCATTCTGTAGCTCTCTCTATTGGTGTTGCTCTCTGCATTACGTATGCATGCATGCGTATGCACGTAAGAGTTTGATTGTGTGTGTGTGTGTTTGTGTCGTATGAATGGAACAAAAGTGCTTGGCGACGCAACAACATCAATGCGGAATCGATAGTCAGACGTCGACGTGTTTGAGCGATGGGTGGATGAGTGGGGGGAGTGATTGAGGCAGAGAGAGGAGTTTTGCTCCGGATAAAACGACGCTGCAAATACGCGTACATTTACTGTGCTCTCTCTTCACAGTATTTGTAACTGTGCCTGTGCCTGTGTGTAAGCTCGTGGGGCACGTAGACATTGTCGTAGTATTTTCCGCGTAAATTTGAAGCAAACCGAATGTGTTATTGATACAAAAAAAAGCATAAGGCAATAGCTAAATCAAACATGTTAAAAATATTTGTATGTGGTTGCCTATCTCTATTTGGTTTTTATCGTGTTGCCACATTTTTCATTGCTTTTTCTTGTAACTTACATCTCATTTTTAAATACAGCGCTTTTTTTTCTCTTGCTAAATTTGTGTTGCATTTCTCCTCGTCGGCTCCCATTACTATCGCTGCTGCTTCTTCTTCTGTCCATACAAATACTATGTACTACGAGCACACGCTGTTAACTCGTTGCATTTCCACAAGCCGAAGCCCTGACGAAGTCTCACGAATTAACCCGAGCTGTGCGCGCATGTTTGCCCCCACATACTCCTCACCCCTTTTGCCCTATTCCCACAAGCACACACAGACAGATCAACCCAGTCAGTCAACCAGTGCAAAATGCTCCCACACACAACACATACACAAATGCACGCACACAGAAATTGCAAGTGAGAGAGGAGAGCAGCAAGCGAAAGGCAAAGCAGCAGCAACAGTAGCAGAGCTCCAGCGCCAGCGCAGAGATTTTTTGGCCATAATTTTTCAGTTTGAGCGCAGCGCTAGCCGGTGACGGGTGATGATAGTAATACGTAGTAGTAATAAGTCGGCGAGCCGAAAAGTCTGCCATAATCGAGAGAGAGCTGCAACAACCAACCAAAAAAAAAATAATTGTGCAACTGTAAATTGCAATTGTTTTGCAAAACAATAGAAAATTAATGAAAATTGAAATATGTAAATTCAAATGTCAAAATCGATCAATGCAGCGAAATTAGCGTTTCGTGTGTGCGTCTTTTGCGTTTCTACAAAACTCCTGCCATGTCTGCCATGGATGGGTTGTCCTGTTGAAGAACTTTTTGCTTCCGCAATACGAGACCGAAAATCGATAAATTCGTGCTGTATAAGTTACGGCAAAAGGTGCGCGTTCGTCTCGTCTCGGCTCAGCTCGGCTCGCTTTGGTTCGGGCTTCAGCAACCATCTTCTTCTCTTCTTGTTGTTGCTGCTGCTGTGGGTCGGTGCAGATTACAACAACAAAAAAACGCCGCGCATGAAACGTGATTGAAATTATTGCACAAAGAAAACGGCGCTTACACGCGCCAAACAGGCGCGCGTAGGCGGAAAACAGTGAAAGAGAGACAGCGAACCAGAGAGAGAGAGCGAGAGTTAGTAAGTGAGTGAGCGCGCATTGAGCCTCTCGCGTAAATCAGGAAGCAAAGTAAAGGCAAAAAATAACAAACAAAAATACATACACTGACTGGCGAATAAATAGAAACCGAAAACACGAGTGTAAAACGTAACAGCACAAAAAGTACTAGCATGTAGTAATGTAGTAGTAGAAGCAAGGAAACAGAGCGAGAGCCGAGACCGACGAGAGCGTGAGGACGACCCCACGGCACTCAACAGACACACATACATACGCGTGCATGCAAACATACTCGCACATAAAGAAATACGAAACGTGGGCGTCGCAGCCGCCGTCTCAGCTGACGTCGACTTTGTCGTAGTAAGTTTTTCTGTGTTGTGGGTGCAGTGTCGCGTAAATACGAACGTGTGTGTGCCTGTGTGTGTGCGAGCGTTTGGAATGTGTAATAAATAAAACAAAAGCACACAGCGAAAAATCATGATAAAGTTTGTCAGGCACAAAAATCGTGAGAATTCATTAAAGGCATCGAAAAATTTTCTGCGAAAAAAGGTGGGCAACCGACGAATAGAAGACCAAAACCAATCAAAATAAATGAACTCAAATGCAAAAAAAATGTATAACAACAAAATCATTTACAAATTTTGTATTGGGTTTTTTTTTGCAGCGTGAATCGAATGACTCTGGCACCGAATCTGATGGTGAACTCCTCGATGTGGAAAACAAACGTCACTTAGACGTGGATATGGAAACTAGTAAGTAACTGTTAATGTAATCTACGTATACTTGATATCGACAATTCCAATTGATGACAGTTAAAAGAGAGCATCTAATTCGATTTACGTTTGCTCTTCATTCTAATTGGCACAAACATCTTACATCGCGAAGTAATATATAACTTATTATTTATTTATTTAATTAATGTCAACTAAAGTCAGCCAACACAAATTATACAAAAATAATCTGAACAAAATATATATATCATAATAAAAAATATATATAATATATAAAAATATATATAATATATAAAAATATATATAGTATATAAAAATATATTTTTCAACTAAAGTCTAACGACACAATACAAAAAATAAAAAATAGATTAAATTAAATTAAAAATAAAATCTAATGTTACATTAAAGATGAAAACATAAGAAATATTTAGAGGATTTCTGTACGATTAATGTACGATTAAAATTGAGTTTTTAATGAGAGAATTGGAGGACTTAATTGCAGTTTTCCTCGAAAGTATTTAGTAGAAATTAAAAAAAAAAATATGTGGAATTTAATAACGAGTACTAATTGGAAATGTGTGTTTATTTTGAAACAGGTTTGAGTTCCTGTACGGATGCAAATTCACCAACAACCGATACTGCATGCTCATCGGAGTCTTCGGCACAGGCTGCTGCTGCTGTTGCCGCTGTTGCTGCAACAACAATGATGTGTCACCATCAGACAACGTCGTCGTCCTCGTCATCCTGCGCCCATCTCATGTACGACCAGCATAGCTCCGAGGAGGAGCTCGAGGTCATCAATGGGCCATCAGCGGTGGCAGCTGCAGCAGCAGCAGCGGCGGCAGCTGCAGCGGGATCGTTGCATACACCGCCAAAAACGACAAACAGCAGCTGCACAGCAGCCGCGGCATCATCATCGTCCTGTGTGTCGCGTCTATCGAATCGGGGCTGCACCTCATCACTGGACACAGAGGCGCCGCAATCATCATCGAACTCGAAGCGTTCCAGCTCCACGCTAATGGTTGAGAATCGCAAGCGTTCGCTGGCCCACAGCTCCGATGATGAGGTGAGATGGGTGTCAATAATTATCAATATATAAATTAATCAAATTATCCCATAATCAAATATAATCCGTTTAAACAGTTGCGCAACTCGCTGGAGCCGATATTGACGCCCGTGAATTTTCGCACATCGCCGCCATTGGAGGCATTTAAGCCAAATCGTAGCCATATGATGTTCCGCTCCACAACGCCACTGATATTATCGGAGGCCAGATGTGGCATCGAAAATATTAAATTATGTGATAATAGTGTAAATGACGAGGAGAACGGTGACGCCACCAACACCAACAACAGCAACACCAGCAACAATGGCAACAACAACGGCAACATTAAATGCGCCAAACTTGGTGGCCAAGTTGGCAACGAGAACGAGCCGAGTGTTATTAAAGCATGCAGCAGCTCGCTGAAGATGAGCAACAGCTCCCATCACATTTACCAGCCGCAGCCCAAATATAGTTTCCATTACAATAGCTCCAGGAGCAGTCCGGCCTCCACAACCGGATTGGATATGGAGGTGCGTTCGGTTAGTCCGCCAGCGAAATTATTTCATTGCGCCATTTCGCCGCGTCGACGTCCAAGCAACAATGTTGCAGGCGGAGCAGCAGCAGTGGGAAATGCGGCTGGAGATGCTGCGGCTGCTGCAGCTGCAACAAATAATGCTGGCGTTACCGTTACACAGAGACTGCAACGGCCGCATCGGCCGTGTTTAGATTTTGATAAGATGCAGCAGGTGAGTCTCTAATGCAGAGCGCGTTAACAGCGAAAATGAAAGCAGAGCAGTGGAGAAATGGAGAAAAGGAGAAATGGGAAATGGAGAAGTGGAGAAAGCAAAGGCAAATCAAAGACTTTTTATACAAAACAACAACAACAAAAACATCCACAACAACAACAACCAACAACTGCAAATTGTAAAAGTACCTAAAAGCAGCCAGTGTTGTTGAACAGCACTGTTTCCATACAGCACTGGTCAAACAACTAGGCGCACACAACACGATCAAGCTTAAGAACGTGTCAGACAAAAAAAAACAAAAACAAAATAATAATAATAACAAAAAACCAGCAACAAAGAGCAGCAACAAAAACATCATCAAATCAAATTATATAAAGCTAAACGTAATTCAAATTTTAAAAACAGAAAATACGCTAAAAAACAACAAAATGTAAGAACTAACAATAGAAGCAGCTATTTTTTCACAATTTTAAACCAAAAATGCAAAACAAAAAAAAACAAAAATCGAAAAAAAAACCAGGCAGGCAAATTTGGAAAGTTTGGCAGCAACCAGCAGATCGATGTTTAGATATATATATATATATATATATATAAGTGTATATCTCTATATATATATATAAATGTATGTAGTAAGTACAGAACTGTAAATAATGTATTTGTGTGCGTTTTTGAAAATTGGCAAAAAGCTACATTGTTAGCGAGTATTTTAATTTTTTTAAAACAACGTTTGCGACCAGTCAGACAAACGAGAAAATAAGAATTGATTATGATTAAAAATTGTAACAAAAGAAGAAGGAAAACAAAAGAGAAAAGAGAAGAAAAACGAAACAAAACAATTGTGGTGTGATGTAGAATGAAGACTCGAAAACTTTACAGAGCAAAATTATATTTCTATAAATTGTGTAAAAATTATGCAAAGCAGTAAAAACAGGAGGAGGAGGAGGAGGAGAAGGAGGAGGATAGCGAGGATAGCAGAAGTAAATGTGGGAGCAGAAAGACAGTAAAGCAGCAGGAAATATCTAAGCAAACACTGGAGACAACCAACACAAACACAGATGGCAACACAGGCAACAATAGCAGCAAAAAACAAATAATAACAACGGACGCAAAAAAATAACCAAAAATAATACCAAGTTGGGAACTCAAAAAAGAAAAACCAGATTAATATGTTCAATGTACAAGAATTAAATGTGAGCTAATTTATAAACAATATTCACAAATTTATTCACACAACAAGCTGCCATCAACCAACAAGAAAAACAAAAAACATTCATAAATCCCTTTGTTAAAACATGATTGAATGCGATTGATTGATTGATAAAAAGCAAAACACAACAAACAAAAAAAACTAAAGAAAATTGGCAAACATTTTGCAGGCATATAATATGCGTATAATAAGTAAAGCAGAATTAACTTTTCTTTGTCAACTTAAGTATATATGAAAACCGAAACATGCAAGAAAACAAAAACAAAAAAAAGCGAAAGAAAAACCCAAAAAAAGAAAACAAACAAAAAAAACCGCAACCAACCAATAATAAACCCATATTAAATTTAAAGCAAACACAACCAAGCGATACGAGAGAAACCAGAAGAAAAACAAGAAACTGAAATAACAGTAACAGTTGTGTGCAACAACCATAGCAAGAAGCAGCAGAACATGCAACATACATTTTTAAGTACATATATATTAAAAACGATATTCAAAGTAATGCTAATTTTAAATCATATTTAATGTGCGATCAAGCAAAAGCAACAACAACAACAACAACACAAACATTTTTCTGTTAACTCCAAAAAGTAGTTGAAGAATTTCAATAAAACGATACCCATATAAAAAAGAAATACACACACAGCCACACACACACACAACTACATTCACACACACCACCTACAAAAAAAAAAAACAGTATAATCCACACCACCAGAAACAAAAAATAATAACGAACGAAATCCATCAAAGATCAGGCAGAAGTTAAGCCAGAAGTGCGAGCGAGAAACTAGGAAGGAAGTTTTCATAATTTAAGAAAAGGATGAAGCAAAAGCGAGAGAGAGAGAGAGAGAAGAAAAATCACAAGAAATTATATTATATAGTATATATATATAAATATATACACATTAAAATGGAGAATGGAAGATATCATGGACTGAGCGTATGTTAGAGAGAGCAAAGTGAAGCAACCGATACTAGGTTCTAGTTTTTAAGTTACAACGTGAAAAAGGCAAATTGTGAAAATGGCCACAAAAAAGGCTACAAGAAAAACAAAAAAACAAGAAAAAAAACAAAAAAAATAAAAACGATAAAGCACACGACACACAAATCAAGAAGTTGATGAAGAGGGAGGAATTTATGTTGAATATTTTTGAGACACACAAAGCAAAAAAAGCGAAAACAAAGAAGGTAAAGCATATGATGAAAGAGAAACATAAATGAAACAAGTTAAGTTGTAAACAAAATACAAAGATTTCATTGAAGTTTTGGGACTGCCCCAAAACACATGTGTTGTACATAGTTACATTTATAATTACGATATATATATATATATATATATATATATATAATTAATCATTAACAAAATGAAAATGGAAAACAACAAACCTACGAATTAAGTCGATGAACGGTACAAGTGCAAAAAGAGAAAGAATTATTCAAAGAAAAAAAAAAACAAAAAAAAAAAAAAACCAAAAACAAAATGATATAATAAAGAAATGCTCTGCAATAGTAAGAAAGAAAAAAAACAACCAAAAACTACTTTCTTCAATCCAAACGGGCAGTCTGAACTTGCCACACAATAAATGGTAATTAGAACTTTATTTTACATAGTTTATTCAGTTAAATTATAATTTGTATATAATATTTAAATAATTAATATTAACAGTTGCTTCTTGATTTGCTGTTTTTGGTCAGTTTGTAATTCCAAATTGATGATATTCTTTTTTCTCGTAAGTCTACCTATATTAATTATATATATATATTTACACTATATATCCATATTGAGTACAGATCCTAAGAGGGGGTGTTGTAGCTAGTCTGTGTTAATACTGTCGGAGTCGTGCAGAAACCTTGGCACATGGCTAGCTAACAGCCCAAAATTTCCTGTTCACTTTCGCCACAAACGGCATCAGACTTAATCATCGCCTCGTCCTCCTCGTCCACCTCATCCTCGATTTGCTTCCAGCGTTTGGTGCGCTGCGTCAGTCGCGACGGATCGTGAATTCGCGAGTGTCGCTTTAGATCACCATTCACCCGGAATTTCTTGTCGCAAACGGAGCAGGAGTAGGGCTTCTCACCCGTATGCACCTTGATGTGGGTCAGCAGATAGGAACTGGCCCGAAATGTCTTCTCACAGTACTGGCACGCGTAGTTCTTTTCACTCGTGTGGATTCGACGATGCACAACCAGCGAGTATTTGCGGGAGAAACTCTTGCCACAGTATTCGCACATGTGCGCCTTTATCTCGCTGTGCCGCGAGATTATGTGCAACTTGAGATCGCCCCATTGTCGAAACTTGAAATCGCACTGTTCGCACTTAAACGGTCGGATGCCGGTGTCTGAAAATCAACACAGATATCACAGAAATATTATATATATTATAGTAGCAATTTTCTCAGACTCAGTAGCAGATTTTAAGTTAGCTTAAGCAAACATTCCAAATGGATCTTATCTCAGTTTCTACTCGGTTTACTCACGTGTGCGTTCGTGTTGTTTCAGGGAACTGGGCGTGTAGAAGGAAGACTGGCAGGTGGGACAATGATAGGCACGCTCCTTGCTGTGTGTGTGCTGATGATATTTGAGGGCGTTGTATGAGTTGAAATCCCTGGTGCATTTATCGCAATGGAATTTGCGCTTTGTCGCCTCGTTGTTGTTGCTGGGATCATCGCTGGCGGACTTGGTGTCCAGCTCCAACAGATAGCTATCGGCATTGTCGTCATCTTCGATGATTGTGGCTGCTGGTGAGGAGGATGCAATGCTGCCCGCTGGCACACTGCTCTCTACATCCTCCAGCTTGAACGTTTCGCTAATGATTAGCGGCGAGCGCTGCAGTTGCTCAATGGCCGAGCTCGAGTTGGGCGACAATGATGATGCGTGCTCCGGCGAGGTAATCAATAGCGTCTGTTCATTGCCACTGCCATTGGACTGGATGGCATTGAATGCAGCCGCCGCAATATAGTTCTTCTTGTGTCCCATTTCCAGTTTGGGATGCGCCACCGATTGCTGCTGCTGCCCATCCGGCTTATTGAGAAAACTCAGTGTCATTTGTTGCTGCGGTTGCGTTTTGAGCAGCGGATCCACTTCAGTGTTTGTTGTTGATGTGGTTGTCGCTGATTGGGGTGGTTGTGCTGGTGTTGGTGGTTCACCTGGCAACAACAGACCCGAGAATCCAATATCACTGAAATTGTTATTAAACCAAGGTGCACGCATGCCACTTGTGGTCAGCTCAAGATCGACCAGCTCATCGCAGGTATCCTCTATCGAGACCTTATCGACCACATCGCGCATACCACCGAGCATATCCTCGGGATCACTGAACTCCACATCGTCCACAACAACGGCCACATCATGCGAGGCGGAGGCAGTTGTTGCATTTGTGGCAACCACTGGCGTTAGTTTGCCATCGCTGGTTTTATTGTGCATGGACATTGCATCCGAATGTATGACCATGTTGACGGTTACATCATGCACAACATCATCGTCATCCTCATCATGCACATGATGATGGCTGATGTTGTGAAAGTTCTCAAAGTTTAGCTGCACATCGTGAAAGACCTGATCCAGTTTGGCCTGTTCCTGTTGTGCGGGCGAGAAAGTATTTAAAATTAAATTATATTTATATTTAAATTAAAATGTATTATTTTATATTAGTATATTATTGTTTTATTATATTTTTTATGTTATTTTATATAAATTTTTTCATTTAAATATACCTGGTTTAACTTATCCTGTGTTGATAAGCCGCACATATCCAGTGGCTCCTTTTGATGCTGCTGCTGTTGATGCTGCTGTTGTTGCTGCTGTTGCTGTTGTGGCACCTCGAGACGCTGCTCCAGATTATGCACGGGATCATAGTGCTGCTTGAGATGTGCATAAAATTCGATTTGTGTTTGAACCGCATAGCCGCAGATTTCGCAGCTATAGTTGGCAACCTGCTGCACCGTTGGCTGCACCACCTGTTGTTGCACCTGGTGCACCTGCACGTGATGCTTGTGCTGGTGATGTTGCTCCAAATCCGATGTATCCATGCTGCACATCGAACCCTTCAGTTTGCGCGAGATGCGCTTCTTGTGCGGCAACACTTTGCGGGCGTTGATTGTGCACGCATTGTGAGCATAGAGGAAATCCTCATCCTCCAGCGCATTGGACACATCGATGGGCACCGTTGGCTCAATGGCCAATGCCGGAAATGCTGGTTGTGGCACCTGCTGCTGCTCTTGCTGTGCCACCACATCGCCGGCGCTGCCTGTTGCGCCCGTTGTTCGCTCTGTTCCACGATCGAGGAAGCTGCTGTTGATAGTGAGAAATTCCACATCCGTTTCCTTGCCAGACACCTTTGGTCCGCCCCCTACCTCCTCCTCGTCCACGCCGCCGCCGACAACATGTTTGTTGACAAACTGAAAAATCGTATTGTGGAAATTGAGCTCCGGCGGAGACCCAGCTGTGGCGCCGTGTCCGCTTGTGCTGAGATTGGTGGGTCCTTCGGCCTTCGGAAATACGCTAGTGTGATCCATTAGATCCATCATCAGCTCAGTCGCCAGCAGCGTCTGCAATTGATTTGTTATTATTGTGCCCATGCCGTTTACGGCTGTTACATTCGCTTACGTGGTCGATGAACTGTTCGGCGTCCACTTCTTTGCGCTCCATTTTGTTCGTTTCACACACAAATTCATTAAAAATAAAAATCAACTTTGAACTTGGGCAAAGAAAATCTAAATTGCAGAAATTTAACAGCTGTTTCACAGTATCGATTAGAGGTGAGCGGTTGTCGTGAAACAATAGTTCAAACTCGATAGTATTCTAATTTATCGATAGTTACCAATGGTTAATAATTTTGACTTGGCAGCACTTTTTGGGCGCGCAACTTAAATGTTTGCGGCTGTAAAATATGATTTCAATGCTGGATAAGCCACATAAATGAAAAACTAGAATTAATTTTTGAAGTAAATACATTAATAAGAAATACAGAAAGCGGATTTATTTGCAGATGATAATAAAATAAATTAAAAAAATAAATGTCCTTAATAGCTATATGGAGTTTACAATGTTTTGGATCAGGATAAATTATAAATAAAATATTTGAAATTTAATGAGTATTAAAAATAAGATAAGAGAAAAGTACAACGATTTGTAAAGACTGACTCTCCTCATTTCCAATTTCTTTAAAATTATACAACTACACTCAAGAAACCACACAGAAAACCACTTCAAAAACGAGCGCACATTAAACCAATTGGTGGCAACATAAAATTCAAACAACAAACATAACAATAAACATTCCAATTCATTTACAAATTAACACTTCATATATTTTACACGCTAAAGTGTCAGCGTCAGCATATTGTTTATAGGCATTATGAGGAGGGAGCACCCCTCATCCCCCCCCTCGTTCCACGCTTGCCAAACTCCATATGGTTGCAAACAGGAAGCTAATCCTGCGCTGTGATATATCAACATATTTATGGTAAATGGATCAGAGGGCTTAGCTCACAAATTGAGCTCAGTGGTTGCCTGCCATATGGTTGGTATTTTTAGATGGGGGGCGAACCGATTAAGTTTTATGTACTTTTCGTATTTTTTTTCTTGGGATTTTATGTGACGGCAGCGGCTGTTTAATATTTGGCATAAGTCTTTAATGTTTAATAAACAATTATTAGACAATATACATACATTTATGTGGGTGTTGTGGTGTAAATCTTTTGATCTGCTTCGACCATATACAGCCGAAGGATGGGGGCATGGGGCATACAAATAAATAATACACACGGCGCGACGCGGCATCTTGTTTGGATGAAACAAGCATCGAGAATGGAAAATGCTATGTATTTGAGTAGAATGTTGTGCCAAGCAATTACGCATCTGAATTCATACGAATCATAACAATAACAGATCCAAATCCATCATTCTCACCAACTCGGAACGCCTCCAATACTGTTTGACATGCAATTCCGGGCAACAATTCAAGTGGCAGATACTATTTTCATTTTCATTTTCATTTTCTTCTCTTCTTTTTTTTTTTTGTATATAGTTATGGATATCGGTTCGGTATTATCGCCTTTGATGTGCATTAAGTTGATGCCGCTGCTGAATGAGCAATGACTTTTGCATTAAGTAGTCCTCTAAAGGTGTCAGAAATCTGAAATATGTGCCTCATTTGGAGTCCTAGTCGAATTCAACAACAATTCCAACTCAATTCTACTCACTGAAAAATTTAAATTTTTTAATTTGAAAATACATTTCTATTATTTATAAATTTATGTGAAATATTATTCATAAATATTATTTTTATATTTTATTTGTATGCAAACATTATTTGTCTTTTGAGCATTTAAAATTAAGTTTATTATTCATAAATAATTTATTGCATTGGTGTGAAAAATATATATTCATAAATATTATTTTCATTTGATTTGCATGCAAATAATATTCGATTGACTGTTCAGTTTTAGTTTATTATAATGATAATAAAATATTTATGTCCAATTGGTTAATCCAATAAATCGCAGATGTTTTGCTGTTTATATTTATTTATTTTGTTGGTTTCTTTTCAGTCTTTCAGCATTTTTCAATATTATCTTTTCATTAGAGTAATGCAAATAGATATTGAAAATTAGTGAACGCCCTACCAAAAATTGCTACCTGATCAACTGGAAACCTTCAACCAGCTCTCCGATTTTCAGTTTGTTTATTTTGGTTTTGGACTCTGAACACAAAAAAAAGAAAATAATAAACGAAGACGGTATTTTCGTGGCAGTTGAGTTTGTTTTCGATTTGGCTCAATGTGAATCTATATAAATAAATAAAATGCATACAAATATTTTCAACAAATAAGTAAAGTCAATATTGTTGATAGAGCTTCCCTTTTCAAAACTAAAATAGCCAGGCTAAATGAAAAATAACTGATATATAATGATTTTTCCAATTTGTAATATTTCTGCCTGGACCACCTGCATTTCCTTATAGAGATGGAGTATCTATTGCATTCAGTTGCTCTCAGCCGTAACCTACTTTAACTTTCATTTGCAATTAAAGGCTAAAACAAACAGTTAAGGCCTGAAGAGGGCAACTTAACTAAGCCAACACAAGTTTCATTTGTTTTTTATTCTTTTTTTCTTGTTTCACACATACTTACCAAATTTGCTGTACAATTTCCGTTCGTTAAACATATTAAAAAAACGAAAAGCAAAAAGATAACTGTGGCTGGCAACTTTTTGTATATGTTTTTTTATGCTTTCGCTCTTGCAGCAGACAATACATAATGACATTATTATTATAAGCGTGCTTTTTTGTGGATACAACAAGAGCGGCATGCAGCGAAAAGAAGAAAAAACAACAATAAAATATAATAGAGAAAAGATGGGGTGGGGGGTGTGTGTGTGGCAGGACTTGCGGACCGCCAAAGGAGCGTGTGGCAGGAAGCAGCAGTGGAAGTGTTGCAAGTGCCTTCTTTTGTTCTTCGTCACGTTCTGCGGTGCCAAGTAAAATCCATCAGCGAACATACATTCAATATATAGTCCTACATAGTGCTGCTATCGATGCGCCTCAAAGAGGAAACGGAAACAGTCACAATAACAACAACCAGCGGTGGTGGGCGGGTGGTGTGGGGGTGGTTAGGGGTTAGGGGTAGCTGGTGTCTTGGCTGCTTTCAAGAGCTATTCGATCCTTTGGAGAGTTTATTCTAAAATTTTTGCTTTTGCCCCACTCAAGTTGCTTGGCTTGCGGGCACAAATTACAAAACAAAAGCTGTAAAATTGTAACAAAAATGCAAAAACAAACAAGCAACAAAAATGTGAGTGTGTGGTGGAGAGGAGGGGGAGGGGCATTGCTGTTGGTGCTGCTGCTGCATAAATATTGTCAACAACAACAGCTTTGCCTCCCTTTTCGTTATATTTTTTTTTCGTTGTTTTTAGCCCTTGGGCTGTGCTTCGGCATCGTTTTTGTGGCACACGTTTTTTTATTTGCTACTCTTCTGTTTCATAATTTTGTGCGCATCTCAGCGAAAAATCTGTTGACGCAATTGTCACGTGCTGTGTTGTTTTTTTTGTTGTTGTTTTCCTCTCAGTTTTCGTCCTGGCAAAGGATGTGCTGGCGGGCAAGGCACGCGTGCTATTCGCATAGTTTCTCCCTCTTCCTCCTCTCTCTCTCTCTGTCTCTGTCTCTGTCTCTCTGTCGGTTGCCCCATGCCTCGTGCCACAAGTGCCACTCGTAAGTGGTGCGCAATGCGACGACAAACCAAGTGGCGTCTCTACTTTCCTTAATCAGATCTAACCAGAACATATATGCCTTGCAAAAGCGCACTTTGTGTGTTTGGAGTACAGTTTTGAAGTATGCTGGCGAACAGCTAAAAGGAACTAGCTATCCATAATCATTATGCTTCAAAAGATAATACAAGATCAGTCCACAAGATTACAAGATTTTCAAGTTGTTAGAAATTAGCTTTCATCACTTCATTATCCTACAAGTTTGTCAAAATAACCAGAAATATCCGAGTCCATTCCCTTCAGTTTTTGCGTTTTGTGAAACCAATTTCAAAATTGTTACAAGTATTTTCTTCAAACTAGAAAAATATTAATTATAATTATATATCTTGAGTTACTATATTTAATTATTTACATTAACATATTTGATGTAATTGAGACAGATGCTTGATGTAAGAAACGAAATTGCTGAATTTCAAAATTCGTTTAATGCAAGTGTTTATGTTTGGTTTCAAAAAAATATTTAAACACTTAGCAATTAAATGGGTATGGAATGCCTCAACGGATATTTGGGATCATTAAACTGGGTACCACCCTGCTCACTCCCCTGATAAGTCAAGTCTATGAGCACACGCCCTTGCGGCTCTACCTTTTTGCCAATCCATCAAATACAAAAGTATATTTCAGCATTTGTTGACTCACGTGAAACACCCCAAATCGAATCGAATGAAAGGCAATTCAATATTATATATATATGTATATGTATATATAGTCTAGTGATTTCAGTTTGCCGACTTTGATATAACTGATTTGCGAGCGATAGTTTTCACATGTTTTTGTTCGAGCATTAATTCCATTTAAATGATTTCCACTTTATTTGGCTGCCAGGCTGTGGTGCACACATTTGAGCATTGCACGTAATCAAGTGGAAATGAATTTGACCAACACAAGAGGTTTCATTACTTACTTTTTTTTTTCTTTTTTGAATACCCTGTTATCTGTAGTATTGCTTAATAAATGGTTATATTAATTATGGGCACGACTATGTAACGTGCAGCAGAATTCATTTGCGAATCTATTAAAAATCTCTCGATTTCACATTCCAAGTTAGGAATTTTCCAACAAGTATTTTGATATTTTTTAAATAAGTTATCACAAATTAAAGCTAGACAATTTCCAATATCAAAATTTGACTATTGGAGCAACTATTTTGTTGCAGCTTAACATTGACAGTTGAGTCCTTTTTATCTTAATGCGCTCCTGGTTTTTTTTGACTATCTGTGTCTAAATGAGTTTCAGCTAAAATTTAAAACTTCAAAGCTTGAAAGATTTTCTGTATAGGGTAACTGCTAGTCTAACACACTCAACTATAGCATGCCTATGTATTTTTTTTTTCTTTCAATATTTGCATTGGTTTTTTGTGCCGAGTGCGATTATTATTTTGCGGTGCCCCATTAAAAACTGATTTGCCCAGGGCCACTGAGCTGTGAAAACCCCGACAGCATTTTTACCATTTTTACGACCACAGTTGATAGAGCCCCTAAAGCGGATGCTGATGCTGATGCTGATCAGATGATGACTGTGACCAAATAACGCGACAGGATCCGCAGCCTGCAGTTTTCAGTTTTCAGCATACAGTTTATAGTTTTGGGCAAGGTCGAATGCTGGCCACAAATCGCGGGGCGAGAACTCAATGTCAAACTTAAAAACTGGGCGCTAAATGCAATTGGGATTAACGGTTAACCCACAACAGCCAAAATATGCCATTTACGTTGGCCACATCGATTGGCCCGTCAAGGACACTACTTGACTTGTAGCAGTCAGCTGAGGGCTCAAGGACAAATCAGTTGCTGCAGCTGAATTTGAGTCGTGTCCTGTTTTGGCCTGCTGACTGTCGTCAACAGCGTTTCCACAGCGGGCGCAATGTCCTTTCACGACCCATCAGCATCCTGCCGCGTGCGTCTCTTGCTGTGGATCTATCCTGGCTGGTCGTCCTCTCTGGTCGTCCTGTCTGCCTCATCCTGCCTTCCTCTGGTGCGCTGCTGGTGCAAATCGTTGCCATTTAACACAAACCTTCTGTTGCCGTTGCTGCTGCTGCTGCTGCTGTTGTTGTCCTGCCAGCAGCCAAAACAATAGACCCACTTTCTGATTTCCAATTCAAATATGTAGTTGCCAAAAACTAAACACCTGAGGCTAAATACATACACACACACACACACACATTTATCCTTGGCTACAATAAACTCAATTTCCAACTCAGTTTGAAGCAATTTACATCAGTGCAACAAGTTTCTCAATTTCTACACTCAAAATAATTAGAATACAGATTGAGGCGATTATTTAAGCGTTCTTTGAGTTCTCTTATTGATATGCACTCTTTTTTTTGAGTGTACACAACTGTCTTTGATCTATTGTCGGCATTTGTAATTCGAGTGAGTCGCTTGCGTTCTGCCAACCCCAACCCCAACCACAAACTTGGATGCGTCTCAAGTGTTTGGGTGTTTTGTAATTAACCGACATTCGAACACATCTTCACACACACACATACACACAACTTCTGGTTGCATACTCAATCCCATTCCCAACACCAAACCCAATCCCAAAATCCAAATCCCATTTCGCGTTCCAGTCCACGCCTAAACACTTCACTTGTCGCATGTGTTTCGTCTCCGGGTGCTGGTGTCGGATTTCCGACATTAGCTACAAACTGGCTGGCGGCGCCTTTCTCCCCCTCTCTCTTTCTCCCCCACTCTCTCTATCTCTCTCTCTGTCTCTCTTATCGTTTTGCTTGTGAGTGGAGCCCACGGACCGCCCGCTTGTCACAGTCTCCTGGCGTTAATGAGAAAGTGTCACTGATTTGACGCCTGTCGTCAGCGCCTGCGCCGGCTAAAGACCAAAAAGATTCTTTCAACTTGTCATTGTGGCAGCGTGGAAGGGGTGCGAGGTGTGATCCCAGTGATCCCAACAACCAAATAGATTGAACTACTTCTTTTCGCCTCTTTGATGATAAATTGAATGTTGGCACACAACACTCAAATAGCTGACACAGTTTTTTGATAACATACGAAATGGGCGAGTTATTTTGAGAGACAGTAATTATCTTGGTAGCACTTCTTCAATATTTAATTATGATTTGTTAGTCTTCATTTAGTCAATCAATTAAACAAGTTCTAACTGATTCCATAATGGGAAATTTTGAAAGTCTTTTCTTGTAGTTTGTTATGATCAAATGCATTTCACAGCTTAGCCATTATCAGTGACAGTAAGTGACAAGATCTCTTAATACCAAAACTCGACCTATTTTCAATGATATCCATGAGAAAATCCCATACTCCAACTGCTGAATTTTGCTGCAAAGAAATCTCCTAACTCAAAAAGTGACAAGTTAAGCTTTGCAAAAACCCATCAACCCATCAACTATTAGCCCAATAAGATATATTTTTTTGTTTGTGGATTGCGCATCGCGTGATTTTCGTCTAATCTAGTGATTTGTAGAGAAATTGACAACATTATCGTGCATTAGCAGGCGGCAAAGATGACAACCGCCGCACAGTGGGACCAGGACAGCATAAAGGACATCGAACACGAGATCGAGGCATTGTTGCCAACGTGCCGAAAGATGAGACAAAGCTGTTAACGCAATAAAAGCAAAAATGTCACCTGAAAAATGCAGCCGTTCCCAAAAAAAAAAGAATACAGACAACAGGAGAGCAAAATGTGCAAAAGGACCTCAAAGAAAAGAAGCCACATTTGCCAGATCGGTTGACTTTGAAGGCATTGTTTTTAGAAAACACGTTATCACATTGTCGGCACAAGAAAGCAGCCGCAAGCCGAACATCTCAATTAAAACGTGGAGGAGAGAAACCAACTGGAAACTCAACGCAACGCCTTGAAGTCTCCCTCTCCCCTATTATGCTGCCCTCTCCCTCTCTCTATATATATGCTCCCTCTCTTCCTCTCTCTCAATAGAGACATCAAGTTGAGGATCTGGCAATGACTAACTCATTTGAAAACCGTATTGTGCACGTTGCGCACCGCAGCGGGTGTCCTTGATTTATGCATTCCTCCGATCCTTGATCCTGGCGCGCCCAGCACACGCAATCAAAAAGAAGAAAGGTCAGAATTAGAAAGCACACCGAAGATTACATACCCTTGAATTCAATTCGAAATATTTTTCCTAAGATATTTTAGAAAACGATCGTCAATATTTACTACTATATAGTACTGTAATCCGATAGATTTTGTTCATGTATGTATATATATATTAAATACAAATCGATGTACATTTTTATTCAGCTAGCTGCCGTGCTGAAAACTTCACATAGACAAGCAAATAGATTGGAGAGATGAACTATGCTTTTGTATAAACAACTTGATGTGTTACACACTGCACAACAAAATTAGCATACCCGCTGCGAGGGCAGCAAAATGTGTGAGAGGGAAACCAGAAATCAATACAAATCATTGCAGCGCGTGCAAAACATTTGAGCACAGGATCAAAGAACTATACAGCGAGGGGGGCGGCAGGGGATACAATATTAAAAACTGGCCCGATCGACGGACTTGATCCATAAGCCAACAACAAACGAGCTCCGCCAAGAACAATAATAACAACAAAACAAAAAACAAAAAACACACAAGCCAAATAAAGAAGAGGAAGCATAAGCGGATTGTTAGCAACGTTTTCGGGTTTCTGATTTTTTTTTTTAATAGTCTTAAAGAATTTTCGGTTTTTGGCCTTATTGAAATGAGCAACGTGGCTTGTTATTGTTGTTCACACTGTGTGTGTGTGTGTGTGCTTGTGTGTGCGTGTGTGTGGACGTGTTAACACAGCAATTAACTTTTACAGTCAATTTATGCATCAACAGGATATGGCAGGACAACTGAGGCAACAGCTGCTCTGATTGTTGTCTGCAGTAATCAGCAGGTCTTACGAAGATTTACGGAGGCTGTAAAACAGATCAAGGCCAAAACTGTGTTCGATACTGTTTAGCCAAACAAAAGATCATTTGCATAGGCATAGTAAATAAATAACATTTTTTGTGCAAATTGAACAGAGGAAAGATATCGATGAGAAATCGAGAATGAATGAAAAAATATAGTCAAGAGGAAAAATCAGTGAAATGAGTTGGAATGAAATTGAATGCGAATATACATATATATAATTGAAAATCAGTGGAAAATGCATTTTCTATTTTGAAAAGTACCTTCGAAAAGTGTTATAGAATCGGCTTAAAATCAATTTATGGCAGAATTGAAGTTATTCTTAGTAAGATAAGAACTATAGCGAAATAATAATTATTATGATATAATTATGACTGGTTTCTTCTTATGGTTGTTCAAAATTTGTATAGATTTTAAATCCAAGTATTCAATACAATATTTGCAAGATCGAACTAGCAATCTATATAAAGTAGTTATACATACTCGCTATAAGTAGTTAGGGACAGCAGCTGCGTAGCATGCCTAACTATGTAGTTCGAACTGTGGCACATAAACCACTCACTAAGGACTTTATGGCTGCTGGAACAATGCAGGCTAACAACCGCATTAGGGTGGCCCATAAAATGCAAGACGGCGCGCATAAGCGTTCCAGCCATAAAACTGACAACACCCACTGTAACTGATCGGTGCCACAGAAGAAAAAACCAATAACAAAAAAATAAATGTACAAGCAGCATGTATATATATATATATATACATATATATTTTGCAGTGCAACTTATTGATTAAGTTGTACAAGGATAACATATGCCAGAGACAGGATGCAGGAGCGAGTTGATCGAATTGTAAAGGCAACTGGTTTGCTGGTTGTTTCGCTGTCGGTTTTACTCGCCGGCTGACTGACTGACTATCTGAGCTAAATTGATTCGTCACACAGATTTCGATACATTAAATGCAATCATTTGACAACAGGACGAAAATATTTTCATCCATTGTGTCCCAACAATGCAGCAAAAACAACAACGCACAAAATGCCTGTCGCCCTGCTCGGGTTCTGTTTCAGTTTAGTGTTCACCATTCTCGACTCCCCCCCAAAGCGTAACAAATTCCACTGATGAGGATATATACACGCTGACTCCTTATTCTCTCCGCTCTCTCCCTCTATCTCTCTCTCTTTCTCTCTCTCTCTCTCTCTCTCTTTTTGCTTCCCTTGTGTGTGTTTTGTCTGTGGAGACTCTGTGTGCAGGGTATAACGCCTGGGAGCCGGCGATAATTGCTCGTTAGTAGCAAACATTTCCATTACGATCCGCCTCGCATCGAGCAAGATGTCCGCTTGATGATCTGTTAATCTGAGAAATAAATAATATGTGCTTGGTTTGGGACTGCAAATTTTATATACTTTGATTGTTAGTTTCAGAAGAAATTGAAAGACTCAGGGAAGCTACATAAAAGTTGGTTCAATATTAAGGATAAAAAATAAACTTGTTAATAAAGATAATGAATAATTTTATTCAATTTTAAATTAGTTGTTACAAGTTGAAATCTTAGTAATTAAATATTTAGCCTTGAAGCAAAAAGGGGTCCTAGCTTTATGTGGTATCTTGGTTAGATAAGATATTGGTTTTCGCACTCATAAGTAAGATAAAGTTAGTTCGTTATCGGATTTTCCATATGTGATTGCATAACATATTGAAAACTAAACAAAATTCAACTGCTGAACACATGCAGCTCATGTGGAAGTCCAAGTAGCATTCAACAAGATCAAACGAAGCGAGAAACAACCAAAAACAAGATGTCGAAAAAAAAAACAACAATAATAAAAATAGTGAAATACTTGGACAAGTGGCCTTTGTTTTGAGGCACTTGCTCGACAAATCAAATTTGAGCATGCTACACAACATACATATTAATATGTGTATACATATATATCTGAGTATATGTTAGATGTTGTTTTATGGCATTTGTTTTTGCAGGAACAATTGAGAAAATAAATCGACCGAAAGTCAAGTAGAGACAATGAAGACGTCAGCGCTGTGGGTTATTAGAGAGAGAGAGAGAGAGAGGACCTCTTCATCTTCAGCTGCTGCTTTGTCTTCTGCATGCCGCAGTCGGCAAAGCACTTTGATATCTAAGACAACTTGACAAAACAATCAAAGCAACGCCAGCAGCACGCACAAACCAACAACCAACAACAACAAGAACAACAACCAACAACAACAGCAAATGTTCAAATGACTGTCGATTAATTTGCGCCATAGTTTACAACTACTGTTATTGTACTTGTACTTGTTGTACTTGTCTTTTTTGCCCAAAATATTGTGTACGTGTACAGCAACAATGGATCGGAGAGTTTGATGAACAAATATTTAGAAAGAACTGCTAATGTTGAACCGAAGTTGGTATACCCTTTGCTGATAGCTAATTTCAGATATTTATTAATTTTTCTTTACCAGTGCCACAAATTTAAGTCTAGTCTCTGATCAGCTTTGTAAAAGTTAAATAAATTATATAAATAATATATAGATATTAAATATGGACGATTCAATTCTGTACTTAAGTTGGAGCATTAAATTAATATAATTTGTAAGCCAAAAGTTATTTCATACAATAAATCCTTTCTTCCTTCCTGCCTCATCCTGCCATCGATTGCTGAATAGAGCCAACTTGCAACAAGCATATAAATAAACTCGATGGTTGCATGAATGTCAAAAAATGCCACACTTGACAACAAAATTAGAATACCCTTTTGCTAGGGCATTAAAACGAGTGAAGAAGAACCAGAAGAAGGAAAAAGTAGGCAGCGCACTTTGACGCAGTAGTCCAATTGCCGATGATAATGATGCACTCAGTCGGCAAACTTGAAAAGGGCCGAGTGAAAGAAACCAAAACCTAAAAGACTCGTCCCCGACGCTCATCGACTCTGTGGCGGAGGAGGCTGAGGGATAAATGTAGATTTGAACGCCTCGAATTTTCATTTCTCTTTTGTGGCCAAAGCGGCTTCTCATTTTTTCTGTTTTCTGTTTTTTTGTTCTTGTTGTTGTTGTTTTTCATCCACAATTGCTTTTCTTTGATTTTTTACTCGGCGTGGGCAGACGTCCAACTAATTGAGTTGGGAATTTTTCGCAAAATGCCATGACCAGCGGTCGTTGGCCATCAAAAGACTGTGCCGCTGGCTGCCAACTGCAACTGCCACAGAAAACTGCAGCTAAGCATGTTGCAACCATGACTATTCGACTTTTACCTCCAGAGTCAAATTGTGGGCGATGGCTACGTCTATGTTCTAGTGTGTGCGTGTGTGTGTGTATTTGTGTGTGCATCCTGATCCTGGCGCATTTTGACAGCCGCGACAAAACTAATTGATTTGAAAACAGCATAAAGCCGACAGGATCCTCAAAATGCTCGCCCACACAAGCACATGCATCAGCTGCTGCCAATAAATGCCAAATGCCTCAAGTTGTCAGTTGGAAAATTCAATTTGAAATATTAGAAACATTTAGTTAATTGTATGCCCAGAGTATGCTCCATATTTTAATATTATAAATTGAATATCCTTCCCAACAAAATTTGAATCAGATGGTTCTGGGCTAGCATATCCTTTCGTCAGTAAATTTGTTTCCTCATCTAGTGTTAATCCAAGAATATAATTTATTCTGTATTTACTTTTGTCTTAGACTGTTTAGCTGGCCTCTTTTAAAGTTGATATTAAGCTTTATATAATTTTTTTTTTTTGTGGGATGGAATATTCTTTTGTAACTGCAACATCTTAGACAAATTTGAAAAAGTTCCCAAAAATATGTCGACCATAAGAGTTCGTTAAATTTCAATAATCAGCACTTCACAGCACATTTTCACAACCTGTTGAAAATGGGCGACATAGTTGAGATTTGCATGGTTATCAAGGCGTAACAGTTCGTTGTTTAGTTGGGTTTCTGGCTTCGTCGTCAGAGTCAGAGATGTGTCACAGTTACTGATTGGTGATCAGCGCTTGCTCCATGCTGACAGGACATGATGTGGCCGCCTGTTGGCTGACATTATGGTTTCATTGCCAGACCACACTTAGGCGATAGCTTCACGCCTGAGACGCAGTTACAATGCATTCAGAGATGCAAAGACATTGACTAAATTCCACGTAGATAGCACACACGGATACGAACACGGCCACGGCCACTGCCACAAACAATATGCATGTAATTTTGAATTAACGCCACAAGATTCGCTCGGGAGGGGGGAAACTTTCGTCCCCCTTTCGTTACGCCGCTGGAGTTCATTGAGGCTCATAATTGATCGTAATGTGCGAGGGCCTGTCAACAGTCTGCTTGCCTGTCAACAGCACGACTCTAAGAGGACTCTCTCTCTATCTTTGTGTGTCCTCTGATAAAGAAGGACATTTTGCATTTGTTGCGCTCGCACTTTTCTCCCACTGTGCCTGCGAAAAAGAACAAGCAGAACACAATGCACATGATCGATCGCTGGTGTGTGGGCCAGTCTGGCCAGGACCTTTTTTAATTCGGTATGCATCGCGTGCAAAGATCTATACCGATGCAGAAATATATGTATATAAATATATACATGTGTATTTTATCTGTCACCCGTTGTCGGCTATAGCCCCGCAAATCTATTTGCTTTATTGATAAATCGCTAGATTTGAATGAATCCTGGTCTTAACTTCTAGGTATATCTGCAGCTTTATGGCCTGGCTTTATGACCCGGCTTTTATAATACAAGTTTATAGCATTTAGGTAGCTCTTTTCAATTTGTAACATTTCCTGTTCTCACATTTTTGACTTGGTGAGCAACAAGTTGCTGAATCTTAGATGTTTAAAGTGAAGATCGCTCTTTAATGTTATTACATTTGTTTTTTGCAAATTCTTATAATTATCACCAAGGTCTGTTAAGTTGAAAATGTTTTCTTTCAATCTTGTATATTTCATAAGTGTAATTTCCCAATGAAAAATGATTTTATTACAAATTAGGACTTTAGGATTTTGTAGTACCTGAGAAAAACACACAATATGTATAGTTATATCTTTTTCAATCTTAATTTTTGTCACCTTCTAATCATAACTCCCAAAATGCCAAATATTTATCTAATATATGCACAAAACACTTAGTCATCAATTAGATCTCCACTTTCAAACCCCTTCTCAAACCTAACAAAGTCAGAAACTAAAACCAGACTAAGCTTACTTACTTTTAAGTAAGTTTTGTTGCATGGCAAATGTTTACTTGGATCCATTTGGCACATCAAATATGAAACTCAAGTCCTGGCTCTGGCCCAGCGAAAATTCTCGAGAAGCGCGTGATTTACAAAATCTGCCGCGAAAGGGAACTAAATCCCCGGCTGGGCATGCTTAACCCTTTACTTGCAAGCGGGCAGGATTACCTGCCACTTGAGCTCCATTGAGCTGTTGCAAATCAGCGCAAATCAGCCAGAATTGTTAAGCCAATGTGGATTGTCAAGTAATCCTGGAGAGCGAGATCGAAAATCCCAGCAACTCAAACTGAACTAATTGCTCGAGTGGATTAAGCAAATATTTTCCCCGAATTTCGTCTATTTTTGATTAAAGCGTTGCTTGCTTTTATTGTTGTTGTTGTTGCTGTTATTTTGTATTTTGTACCAATTAACTGGGCAATATGCCACATCAAAAGAAGGAGCAAGAGGGAGAGAAAGAGAGCGAGAGCGAGAGCGAGAGAGTGATATGAATCAACAGTAAAACGCCTACAAGGGGCGAGTGGCGCACAACCCCTGTTTGGATTGGATGTAATGGATATTTTGACGGCGATGCATGCAAAGGGCTGCAAATAAACATCCACAAGTTCCAAAACACGCGCAACGCCAACAAAAACAAACAGAGACTGTGTGTGGATGGCAAGTGGAACAAAATGGTCAAATGCCAAACCCGTTTCGAGCGAGAGGCGGAGTCTCCATGCGAGCTGCCTGCGTCTACCTAAACAAGCGAGCATGCTCGCTCTCGCTCTCTCTCTCGCTCGCTCGCTCGCTCTCTTGGAATGGGGGTGGGTTACGATTGTGTGAGTGAGAGTGTGCGCTCTCAGCAGTGAGACGCGTGCGTATAAATAGCGCGCCTCGCTGCTGTGGAGAGTCAGTATTGAGTTACGCTTCACAACGTGCACAGCAACAACAGTTATTCACTCGTGTATCTGTTTCAATTAAATAAAAAAAAGACTTGCAAATATGGTGAAAAGTGTCTGCGAAATGGAATTTAAAAGCAATTTCTCCATCGATGCCATCTTGGCAAAGAAACCAACAGCGCCTGCCATCAAGCATGAGCCACAAATCAATCACCCCTATCCATATCCATATGCCAACAACTCGGATGGTGAACTGTCCGCATCCGAGGATTTCGACAGTCCATCGAGAACGAGTACGCCGATGAGCAGCGCTGCTGAATCGCTTTCGTCGCAGCACAACGATAAATTGGATGTGGAGGAATTCGATGACGAGGATATTGAGCTGGATGAGGAGGACAGCGATGCAAGTGAACAGTGCAACAGCAACAATCCAAGCAAGAAACAGAAGATCAGCTGCGCCGGCAGCAATGATACCAAAAAGCCGCCTTATAGCTATAATGCACTCATCATGATGGCCATCCAGGACAGTGCCGAACAGAGATTGACACTAAATGGCATCTATCAGTATCTGATCAATCGCTTCCCCTACTTCAAGGCGAACAAGCGTGGCTGGCAGAATTCAATACGCCACAACCTGAGCTTGAACAAATGCTTTACGAAAATTCCGCGCAGCTATGATGATCCCGGCAAGGGCAACTACTGGATTCTGGACCCCTCGGCGGAGGAGGTGTTCATCGGTGAGACGACGGGCAAGTTGCGCCGCAAAAATCCCGGCGCCAGTCGCACCCGTCTCGCCGCCTATCGTCAAGCCATCTTCAATCCGATGCTGACCGCCGGTGGCTATGGTGCACCACATCCCGGTGCTGGTTATGGTTATCCGGGCATGCCATTTGTTGCCGCCGCCGCTCTCTATCAACGCATGAATCCCGCTGCCTATCAGGCTGCGGCTGCAGCAGCTGCTGCTATGGCTGGCTACGGTCAGCCACAGATGCAGTATCAGGCGGCAGCGGCACCACCCAGCGGTGCACATCCCCAGCTCCAGGCGGGTAGTTATCCTGGTGGTGCGCACATGAGTGCGGAATTGTTCCAGCGCATGCAGTTCTTTGGCAAGTTTCCTGCCAGTTAAGCGCCTCCGAAGGCGTTCGCCACGCCCAGCGTTTTGGTTTTGATGGGACAAGGCTTTGGTTGAGCCGCCGCCGCCACCGCCGCAAGGAGTCGCCGCAAAAGGAGCCGCGCACAAGAAACCCACCCCCACTTTTGACTTCTAAATGTTGCATTTAGTAAAAACAAACAAAAAAAATTCACACAAAAAAAAAATCGAATGCCGCCTCCGGCCTGGAAAGCCGGTTAGCTTTTGGCTCCTGGCTAGGATACGAGCAGCTGCAGCAGCACTCCACACAACTTGCAGCTGCCACCCGCCTCCGGCCTCGCGTCGCCTCGCATCCCAGAAAGGCGGCTTGTAGTTTGGCTACATTAGCAAATATGTACATACATTTATCATACACAAATTATTATTCAAATAAAAACATATTTAAACTAAAAAAAAAGAAGTATTTTTTTGTATTTTGTACGTACTTTCAAATTTCAGCTTGTTTTATCTATTTTAGCTTGTTTTAAAGTGAAATTAGTTAGTTTAAAAATATTTACTTAGTATTTTTCTCATTTTTCATGCCTCTAGCAAAATCTAAAATTATTTAAATCTTTTTTGAGTTATTTTTCTGCATTGTTTTTTCACTTTTCCAAAATTACTTGCCTTTTTTTATTACTTAGCTATTATTCTAGCTATTTCTAGCCAAATTGATCTAACATTTAGCTGCTTTTGAATTCTGACTGCTTTTGTAGCTCATTTTCTTTGGCTATTAGCAACCTTTTTTTTTAGCTGCTTTTAACTGCCTGATGACTTAATTAGGCGGCAAACATGAACATTTGTTTGAAGCAGAAAAGGGCGATCTTCTCCATTGTTGTTGTTGTTGTTGTTGTTTGTTGTTGCTGCTTGTTGTTTGCTGTGATGTTGTCTCAATTTCTCTGGCTCTTTACATGCCCAGTGACAACTCCAGCTGTGCCCCGCGCTGCGGGCAGGTAACCCAACTGTGTGATCCCTGCTCGGTCTCCGACTCTTACTCGGACTTGGACTCCTTGCCGGGGTCCAGTTCCAGCCTGGCCATTGTCTAAGCAGCACACTTCTATTTGCCTACACACACACACACACATACACAAGTGTTTGTGTGTAAATACAGCAATTTTTCTTAACTTTTGTTATACAATTTTTCAACTAATATGCTTTGGGTAAAAGTGAAAGATGAGAACCCTAGAAAAAAAGGGCACCGACAAGACCGACCGATAACACTTAGAGAAAAAAATATATTATGAAATAATAAATTTCTTGTTTTAGTTTTCAACAAGTGAAGAAATAAACTATTGATCAACTTATAAATATTAGTTATAAGTTTTAGGTCTTACAATCTGCTATAGTATCCTTGAAAGCCTTTCTTTTCATTTTTGGAAATATATAACTTAAAAATATGAAGTATTTCCAAAAAGTATAAGTACATAAGACATTTTCAAGAAAAACTTCTAGTTCATACATTTTTTTGCTGAGTGTAGGGTCAGTTTTTTTCTCGAACAGAGGCGTTGTTGAAATTTTTCAAACTGTTTTGTATGTTCGGAACCTAATGTTGATGTCTTCATTTTCGTATATATTTGAAAATGTGGAGGTGCCGGCAGTTGCTTTGATCTTAAGTGCGCATTTGAGTGAAACATGTGAGAAAAACGGAGCATCAACATCCTCCACATCATAATGATCATCATCCTCGTTTCGTTTCCATCGATGGCATCAACAAGTTCTTCTTGTTTACCCCCCTCCCCTCCCCCCCCTAGCATAACAAGACCTGCTCATATCATAAATACTGCGCTTTTCTCTCTTTCCCTCTTTCCCTCTCGATCGCTGCTCGTCCCACATCGATTTGTAAATGAAAATGATAATTAATATCATCGTTAGTTGTGATGGGGAAAAACGACGTGAGTGAACGACGGGATCGGTAGCAATTATCATACTCGAATTTTCATCTCTTTTCCATTTTATCCATTTTCAATAATTGTAAATTATTGTCCGTATGTTATTTTTTTTTGTTGGGTGTTGTATTGTTGTGTTTTGGTGTTGGTAAATCATGTTATTGAAACGATTAGCTGGCAGTTTTATAGGGTGCCAAGCAGCATTAGAAATAGTTGGAGGGAGGAGGAGCAACCGTAGCGGGGGGATTAAGTGGATCACTTGTGTAATGCTTAAAGTCGGAAGTTAAATTTGACACCTTATGATGTGTGAACCTTAAGATTTCCAAAGGTTCAAGCTTAAACAAAGATTTTTGGGTTACTTGTGATCTTTATTAAATTTTAGGAAACTCGAGAATATGAAAATATTTGTAATAGTTGCTGTTGCTTCTTAAAAACTAAACTCAATAGGTAAAGTAATGCATCTGGAGATGACTTTTGTCGAATTTGGGAAATCACTTCAGAAAAGGGTCAATATATTTTAGCAGAGTAAGTCTAGGGAGTTCCTTGAAACTGTAAATAATAATAATTCATCAGTTTCAGTTAATTATAAAAATTCTGAAATCAAATTAAAGATTTTTTTTATGATGATGATCCTTTGTCGCATTGCTTAAACAAATCCTTTGCTCATTTCAGCTTGTTACTTGTTTTCCCTGCCAGTTGATGTCATATGTGTAGATATTTGGGGTTTAAGTGCGGCTTAAGCAGTTGCAAGAGTTAAATCGGGTTGCGGGCCCACACATAAATCCCATATGCTATCAAATATTTTGCATATACAAACTATGCTTAGCCGGCGACTTAAGATACTGAAACTTTGTGTACGATTAAACAAAAGGCTTCGACGTTGGACAGGAATTGCAAAGGGATGAGGATGTATATATGGAGTACGGTAACGGGTCATTGTTTGATTGGGTTTCTGGTGCTGGTAGTTGCCCAGCTTAAGTAGCTGCTTGTTATTGAAATAGTTTGTGGATGAGCGCATTATATACTTAACACATTTTCTACAATTTATCCAGGGCACGGGATTTGCTGAATTGGAATGCGGCTTGAATTTAGCAATCCACTTACCTAAGCCCAAGAACCAACCTTAAGGATCGACAGATCCCGAGCGTCTAAGTCGCTAAAGCAGTTTGCTCTCTAAGACGGTTGGTTGCGGGTTGATTGTGTTGATTGTGTCGATTGTTTGAGGCTCGAGGCTCGCATTGTCGAATTATTGGATCGTATACATAGGGATTTGCTTAACTGTATCACCGACTCAAAGTCTCGGACTCAGACCGAGACTCGAGCTGAGACTCGGTAGCACGCGTAGTGTAGTTGTTGCTTCTTAACCAGTTTGCGAATTGGCTTAAGTGCTCGACATGCAATTTACAACGATAACAAGCAGCGAGAAGCGGCAGAGCAACGGATCTGGCTTACTTATCTTATTACCCGGGTTAAGTGCAGGGATTACGCTGTCGAAAGAGCAGCAGCAGAAGCAGCCAGGACACACCAACACAAAAGCCAGTCCTGGCTAGAGTCCAGATGCACAAGCTGATTACCTTCTACTTACCTTCCATGGCACAGCATGCTGCATGCAACGTGTGCCGTTTGTTACACTTTTTGCTACACTTAGACTGCCCCAGGATGAGAAAAATGAAGAGGACACACACACAGAAGGAACTCATCTTTGGCTTGTCTACTGTAATCTAAGCCCAGTTTCATTAATGATTCAAGCCCATCGTCGGGGCCTTGTGAGACTATCTCTTCTCTCTCTCTCTCTGTTTTACTTGTGGCATAAATATTTTATATACATATTGTATATAGATCGGCTAGTTATTCTTTACTTTGTCGGCTGCTATCTGCCGGTTTAACCCAAACGCGTTTAAGTCTTAGACTCTTTTGTGTTTCGCAAGGATTGAGTTCTTGAGGTGCTCTGCTGTACAAAGATTGCTGGATAGGCAGTTACCATTTTGGCATTTGTTTTTAACAATTGCACTTATCTTGGACTAGACCAGTTCGTTAGGCTTTAGTGTGGTGGATGTGTTGAAAAGAAACCGTAATGTGTTAGGTAGTTGGGAGTGGGAAATACATAAACATGAATCTTTATGATTGATACAAAATACCTGAAGAAATCCTGAAAGACAGTTTAACTTTTTGGGAAAGTATATTGTCTAAAATTCCAATTTGTTCTTGCATCTACTTATATATATAAATAAATTATGCTTTTATCTGAAACTAAAGTTCGAAGCCAATAATATTGTTATTATTTTTATAGATTAATTTAGATACCGACATACATTTCACTCTCAGCTGCTCAATAATTAACCCTATGAATATTTGGCTCGCACAACCTGTCAAAGCATTTAAGCCATTTGTTCAAGGCTATTTTACAGTGGTCAAAAGACATTTTATAATTATTGATTTATGTCTGCTGGGGCGACCTACTTGCCAGACACTAAGCAGTTGCATTACATGTTTAGATTTGCCGACACTATTGATGGACAGCTGTAGTTACAGATTGAAGCCTTGCAAGCGTTTTGCCCGGGTGTGTCACCTATGAAGATTCCCTGTCTCTTCCTTCCTATCTCTCTCTCTCCGTCCCTGGCCATATCTGTTTCCATTAGAAGCGACCACACAGTGACCACAAAATGTGTTTTTAATTGAATGCAATGTGTGGCGGCTGCCGAGTTTGGTCATAGCTAAAAGCAATGGTTCAGATGAGGGCAATACATTCAAATGTTTATTAATAAAATAATTGTTAACCCATGGACGCACAAATACTAATCAAATAATGGCAATACAAACAGTAGCAACAGCGACAACAACAGCTATGAAAACCTCATGAAATTGCTGCTGCCCAGCGATGAAAATATTTGAAAAATATTTAAGCGACACACAACAAAACCGCCAGCATGTGGGTTGTTCTGCCACTGCACTGAGTACAGTCAGAAAAATAGAGAGTACATATTTATATTGTAAACTAAACTGTGTTTAGAATTGATTACTTACATTTGAGTTTCAAGGTTTCTTAGGAATGGTATATAAAATACTTAAATTTAATATTTTTTATAAATGTTTTCCTGAAGAGATTTACAATTTTTCCCTTTTTTTACTAAACTTATAATAACACCAAGAACAACAATTTTATAGTACTATAATCAAGATGTAAAGTGGTTTACAAGTTTTTTTGAGTGTGGTTTGGTAGGTGGATCTATAGTCTATGCGACGGACGAGAGTTGCTCTTTAATTAGTTTCTTTCATTATCTTGGCCTCTCTGTTGACCCGAATTTCAATTAAGTTAATTTACGCGCCACACATCGATGGCAGCATCGAGGGGCAGGCAGCATCAGTCTGAACTGCGACTCGGACTCGGACTTTTACTCTAACTCGGACTCTGACACTGGGTGCGACCTCTCAACGGAACCAATTCAGAATAATAATAAATACATATACAATATGAATGAATCGTAGAACTTGAGCTCTGCTGGCCAATTGTTAGCGTAGAAATATATAATTCTCAGATGGGGCAGGCCACAAAAAAGAAATACAACTGAGAATACGCGCACAATTAAAAGAAATTATGAATGAGTAAGAATAATGAATGCACTTGAAGTACAAAAAAAGATGACTGGACCCGCTCGCCCGCCCAGTTCAAACCGTTGATTGACTAAGGGAACTCGCCGTACCGAGTAAGCACAAAACGGAAGTGAGTTCAGCCGGGTCTTGACAACCTCGACTTGGGGATATATGCAGCGCAACAACAAACATGACAACTTGGCATCTGAACTCTGTTGTGGGACATTTCGAACATGTTTACAGATGTTACAGTTAACCACTAGTTACGAGTCTCAAGTGTGCCACACGCGATTTTTATTAAGGGTCCCAACGAGCTCTTTAAAAACATATTCCATAAATTCATTGAGCAAGGTAACCTATCTTATATACTTATTGCCTCTGTGATTGGAAAACTTCTTCTTTGTTACGCATTTCAAATGTTTGATTCATTTGTTTCACTAATTTTCCTATCTTCTTTGACTTTAGATCTATTTTGTATGATACAATCTTTATAATCTATAATCTCCCGATTTGGTTTAATTTTTCTTACTTGCATATATTTTTATGTAATTAAACATTCGTTAAGTTGATTTGAGTTATGATTGCAGTTTTAACAAAATATTGTAAAGACCTCAAATTGAGTACTCCAAGTATCAACTGTTTGTCAAAAGAACGTTCTCTTCTCTGCTACTTAAAGAGTGGCATTGCCACCATTCAATTGCTCTTTGGTAACCCCGCTTCCTTTGGCAGATCTTAAAGCTGGATAGAACCGATGTCAGTTGACAGATTTCACACTGATATGGGACTGGCGGAGAGCAGCAGTCAGTCAGTTAAGCAGCCATTGACTGCCAACACATTGGACAAATTAAGCCGGGTTAAGGGGCCAACGCGGAGCTGGACCTCAATTAAATTGATTTGGATCAGCGCGGTGGCCTGTTGGAACCAAAAGTGACCAGCCACCAGCATAATCAAGCAAACACACACACACTTCTCTAACTTGCTGTCTCTCTCTCTCTCTCTTTCTTCTTATCTCTCTCTCTCTCTCTTTGTTGTCCGATTATGTAGCAATAAATCCGCAAATGAACCCGCAGCAGTCCCAGTTCAAGTTGTGGAAACGGAATTGGAAGCGTGGCCACTGACTTTTAAGTTGAGCCACATTAACAGCAGCCTTGTTATACCCTGTAATCATTTGAAATTGCTGACAAGGGCTGCTGGGAAGTTGAGAGTCGAGTTATCTTTGATTTTATGAAATATTTGTATTTGGCTGATAAGCTGAGCTTAATGGAGTTGTTACATAGATAAGAGTCAAAATTGAATTCGAAATGTTTGTATATAGCTTACGATCCAACGTATTTCCCTATTAGAAAAAGGTAAAGCCTTGCATTTGAATATAGTTTTTTAAAGAAATTCAACACAGAACTTTTTTAGAATGCGGAACAGAAAGATTAAATTAGTACAACCATACAGACATCAAGTATATTTTATATTTAGATACCCTTAGCAGTAGACGTATCTTTTGCATTGGCTGGTTACAGGGTATCTACTAGTCAACTGAAGCACTGTTTAGTTGTTGTTGTTGTTGTTGCTGATGTTGCGCTTTATTTGTGCTCGTTGTTGCTGTTAATTGTTACGCAGTTCATTAACACACACCACACACACCGCACACACCACACAAGCAACACCACAAACACAAATCATGCTTGCCCCTTTAAGTTGCCACCCTCACGTGGCACACGCGACCAGTTCCCAGTTCCCAGTTCCCAGTTGCCAGTTGCCCCTTTCCCTTCCTCTTTCCATTCTACAGCTCCCTTTCGCATTTCCCTTTCCCATCAGCAGCAGCAGCAACATCAGCTAACGATGACATCTAAGCGGTTGACGCTAACGATGTTGTTGCTGTTTGTTGTTGTCGCTTGTAGTTGTTGTTGTTGTTTGTAGTTGTTGTTGTTGTTGTTGCCGATGGTGTTGGTGTTGGCGCTGCGTGAGTTTTGGCAGTGTTTCTTTTCGTTAAATGCGTGTAAATCAGTTTATAACACATTGTCAACAATTATCAAGTGTTGGGCAAAAAGGGGTGCCTTACATTTGTCTGTGTGTGTGTTTGGGTGTGTGTGTGTTGAGGGGTGGGCAACTGGAGTTGATGCGCTAAGTGATCAGGAGAGTTAGATGATTTTGTAAGTATTGTTAATAATATTTCTACTTATTTTATGTTTGTTGCATAAATTTGTTTAACTCAAATCTAAAACGATTAATTAAAGTTGGAAGCTGACTTGGAGCATTAGTTTTTCACTGTAATTATGGCTTCTAAATTTTGCTAGGGTATTCAGCCTGGCAACCCAGCCATGCAATTGTTTTGCCTTTAAGCTCACATTGTGCCGCCGTTAACCACCCGTCGTCAACCATACGCCAGGTCACACCCAAAATCTGAACTCCCAAAACCCTGTTGCACCCTTAGCTTTAACCATACCTCCCCCAACAGCGTGCCCCCTTGCAATTGTACTTGTAGCACACTCGTTTGGCTGTTTATTTGCACAACGAAACACACGATAATAACAACAATAACAAGTGGCAGGAGGCGGGTAAGAGATGCCAGTGTCCAGGAGCTGTCCTGTGTTGTCCTGCGTCGAACGGAAAAGCTGCTGCGCGTGATTTCAACAAAATTTGGCCAATTTGTCAGCCCGCAAGGGGGATAGGGTTGCGGGGCAGCAACCCCATAGAGCTGCCCCATACAAGCCACGGCATCAAGTAATTGTAACTGTAACTGTAACTGTTTCAGTTTTTAACTGTTCTCAACGGAATTCGCTAAATGAAATCAGACGTCAGCGCATGGCGAAAAGAGAGAGAAAAAAATGGTTTATCCTAAACCTTAACCTTTGCCGTTAACCCTTAACCCTTTGGCTTTAATCGAGACAAATCCCGCGTACTGATGTTGGAAAATATTTGTGTGGCTAAGCGACGGCGATTAGGCTGAAAGATACAACTCCAAAACTGCGACACGGTGTTCAAGTCCCACGAAACATCAGATTAATACGCGCTAAGCTCAGTCCGCAAATCCCCAGAGAGAAAGAGTGAAAGAGAGAGGGAGAGAGATAAGATCTAATCCTTGCTTAACTCTTTCGGCACGGCCAAAGGACGAGGCTGAGATCATTCTGGGCGTAGGTAAGATCAATTTGTGACAAATTTTTGGCTACTGTGCAGAATTTCAAAGTGCTCAACATGTAAACAGACAATATAAACAACGGAAGCGCACAATGCCTCATGTGTGTGTGTGTCTCGGTGTGTGTGTGTGTGTGAAAGGATACTTAACCCGTTAGCCAGCTCCCTTTAGGTAGTCAATCCGCCCGCTCTTAGGTAGCCGCGCCAGCCTCTGTTTGCATGCATCGCGCTGATCCATTGGACAAACAAGCTAATCCTGCGGTTAAACTGCCATTGAGTTGATCAAAATAAAAGCGAGGACCCGTCAACCGCTACCCGGAAGGACATCGCGATCCGGACAAACTGCAGTGGGCGTACCAACTTTGCCGAGCGAGACGCGAACGGGTTGAGCACCGGCTAAATCAGGCCGTAGACCCTTAGAGCCGTGTTCAAAAGGGTTGAGAAGGCGGCTGCTCAACGCTGACGGATTTATTTTGGCTGCTCAAATATCAAATGTCGACACAAAACCAACAAAACTAAATGCCAGCCATAAATCTGGCTGATTAGTAAAGTACTCTCGCCTCCACTGAAAGTACGCTGCCCGTTTCTCAAATGTTTATTCTCTGTGCCATTTTGTGCTCTGCTCGTGTTTGTTTATCATATTTGATTAGCAGCTCTCAAGTATCTCAGAACTTTATAGTTTTCGTCAATGAAACATTATCTTTTGTATTATTTGCTTTCGGATTGGATAAGATTAAGAAACTATAAGTTTGAATTAATTTTTTATGCTGGAGACAAATAAAAGCCCGTAAGTTAAACTTGCTGCCCAGCATTTATTTCTGCTAACATACATATATATGACTAACGACCTTGTGGGTATCTGTCCACGTAATAGCCCTTTCTATAACAAATTCTCTGTTGTCGTCGTAGAGTGCACTCCATATACTGACGCCACTGGACAAATTGGGGTGTGTGGGATTGCTCGCTGTTTCCCAGCCTAAAGATCTTATGCCTGAGATCTGTCCAAATTGGCCGATGTGGACGGATACCGCCATAGACCATTGTTTTAAGCCATCCCCTCATCTTGGGCACATTGTAGATGATACTGCGACCAATGCAAACGGTTTCCACATCTCCTTTATATCTGTGTTGAATGATTTTTAGCTTATTAGATCTACGATTGGCTTAAACTAAGTACATACTTTGGAAAGTAATTCACTTGGGCCACATTATCGATCACCATGCGATTGAGGGTCATCCGTCCACCGGCATTGAAGCGTGTATCTCGCCACATGTCGCCATATGTACGGCCCCAGGCTTACTCCCAGTAGCCATTTTTTTTTTGAGTTGTCACCATTTTCATTTTTTTGTTTCTTTTCTTCATTATTATTAACTTGTTCCTCATTTTTATCGATTTGTTCGTCTTCGTTCTGGGCCAAAAAGTTTAGTCTGTTTTTTACTTCTACACGAATAGGTTTTCTGCGCATTGAAAATAGCTGCAATTTCTGCAATTTCCATCTGTTCAACGGATTTTCCGCTAACGCAATTGACTCGTTTGTCATAATTGGTACAGCATTAGACACTTCTAGAAAGAGGTTTTCATTGGGTTAACAGAATATCTCGGATATGAATGAATCGCTGCTTGTATAAAGCCCATAATTAATGTTTATCTTAATTTATTTAACACTCACGTGTTAGATCTGAACTGATCGAAGTGTAAATTGTCAATAATAGTCGAAAACAATTAAAAATATACCCCAAGTTGATCAGACTCTACTTGCGTCATATGCAAAACAGGGTATACAATTATCAGCTTACCAAACTGTTACGCAAGTAACCAAAACAATTGCAAAACAATGGTAATCATAAATATGGTGTGTGTGCACATATTCAATTGAAAAACGAGTACACAGACAAAACACGCACAGCTGACAATTATGTGATGCCCAGCAATTAAAATGCCGTTGCTAGCGCCATTTTGTTTTGACCTGCGGCCCCCATTGAGCGCAGAGAGTGAGAGACAAAGAGTTAGAGTGGGAGAGCAAGCATGTATTTAGGTCTGTGAGTGTGGAGCTTGTGCAGCTTTTGCGCGCATGTCTCCACTCTACACGCGACCCGCACGTCCAATAATTTTGCGCCTCTCACACACACACACACACACACACACACACATACACAAGCAAGCAGACCGCATTCCGTTGTATTAAGCACAACAACAGCTACAATCCACAAACAGCAGTAACAACAAAAACAACTGGTTAAACATGGCGTCGCTTGTTGTTCTTGTTGTTTTGTCCGTTGCACTTTTATTTAGTTTGTTTTGTGTTTGGCTTTATTCATATCGCGTTCTAGTGTCAGCTACTGAAACGTGTTGCACCTTTTGCAGCTGTCTATTTCTTGGCTCCAATCAGAACGCTTCGTCCTTAAAACGAAAGCAACGCCCTCAAGAAACGAAAACAATTATTATGGTTACGAAATGATTTTTGTTATTGTTGTTGTTGTCGCGTTTTGTGGCATTTGCCTCCTGCGAATTGCAGCAGCTGTTGCCGTTCACAAAAAAGATTCCACGAAAAATTATATTTGCTTGCAGCAAATTGCATTAAATTGTTTTTGCGGATATTTTGTCATTTATTATTTATGAACATGCCAATTATTGGAGCCTTAAAGTAAACTTAATTTTACGTATCATATCATATTGTATGTACTTTTCTAGATATCGAAAATATTAAATGTTAGTTTAATATTAAATTTATTACGAGTATTTAAAATGCTCTTATTATTGCCAAATACACATTGAAAATTGTTATTTGCGAATTTTTGGACCTTTAAGCAAACAAAATTTGACATATCATATTGGTCTTCTTAATATAGTTTTCGGTATCGAGAATATTATATATAATTATGATATTGAGGATGTTAAGACATTCAAATTGCTGCCATTCTTACTTTTGTATATTTAATTTGATTTAATTGGATTTGTTCTAATGTGATTAGTTGCTTACCAAAATTCTAAATGTTGTTGATGTTAGAAAAATAAATATCCTATTTTTATTTATGAATAAAAGGTTGTTAGATATTCAATATATTTTTTAAAAAATGTATGTTAAGTAAATAATATTGATATACATCGCAAAAAAAAAAAATTTAAGGCATAAAAAAGTTGTCGTATTTAACTAAAACTTAAAACATTTGCAAATGTTTTTTTTTTTAACCTTAAATTGTGGCGAAGCTTAAAGGGGAAATTACAGAAAATGCAGGACAACAATTAACAAAGACAACTGTGTGTGTGTGCTTGTGTGTGAGTGTGCTGGTGTGTGTGTGAAAACAAGAAAACCATTAAACAGGGACCTACAACAACAACAACAACATTGTGTGTAACAAAAGCAGCTGTTCCAAAAAGAGCAAAGTAATCAAAAAAAAAAAATAAAAGAAACCTGGCGTATCAAAACGCAACCCACAAGCCATTCTGAGAGTGTGTTTGTGCCCTCTCGCTCTATGTGTGTCTACCCCCCACCCTAAAGCAACCCACTCCACACTCAGCATAAACGATAAAAGCAAAAACAATGCTTCGTCGTCTGGCGTTCGTGTCATGTCAGCGGCAATTAGCAACGAATCGGTGGAAATCTGTACACGAGCGAGCGAGTGAGCGAGTGAGATATAGCCGGCGACAGAGAGCGCAAGCGAATGCGGTCCACAGCTGCCATTGGCTGTTTCGCTTGTCGGCTGCGACTGAGCAATAGGCAAAGGAAGCAGCACAAACTGGATTGTGTGATTTTTAACGAATTCTTGTTATTTAGTCTACACAAAACGCCACAGTGCAGCGGACGTGTGTGAATTAAACGGCAAATGTTCAGCGAGCGCCCAATTTGAATACGTGTGCGTTACGTATGTGTGTGTTTGTGTGGGAGACATTTGTGATATCAATTTAATTATAACAATAAACATAAAATAAATAAACATGCAATAACAATTAGGCCAGCGAATTTGAATTTCAAGTGCAAAAATGGTGAAAATCGTTGAAGAACTCAATGCACATCAACAACATCATCAACATCAGCATCAACATCAGCATCTTCATCAACTGCATCAACTGCATCATCATCATAATCATCATCAGCATCCACACACACACCATCCACAGCCAGCAAACACCGTCGGCGCATTGAATCTGAACTTGAATCTGACGCCGGCAACGCTGCTGATGAAAATGGCGCGAACGCCTCATCTGAAATCCAGTTTCTCAATAAATGCCATATTGCCCGAAACACTGGAGCAGGATGAGGAGCAGCAGCAGCGGGATGACGACGACGACGAGGAGCAGCACCAGCAGCAACAGCAGCAGCAGCAGGAACAGCATCAGAAGTTTAAAAATAACAACAATAACAACAACAATAATAGTTCACCACTGATCTCGGAGCCGGATAGCGATGTGGAATCGGATTTGGATGTGACTTCGATGTCGCCAGCGCCACCTGTCGACGAAGCCGAAGATGAGGATGCAGACGCCGATGCGGATGCGGATGCTGATGTGGATGCGGATGCTGATCCCGATGAGGATGTGGAATGTGATAACGATGGTGATTCGGAAACAAAGTCAACGGATGGCAAGCCCATCAAGGATAAAAAAGGCAACGAGAAGCCGCCGTACAGTTACAATGCGCTCATCATGATGGCCATCCGGCAGAGCCAGGAGAAGCGACTGACCCTCAACGGGATCTACGAGTACATCATGACCAATCATCCGTATTATCGGGACAACAAGCAGGGCTGGCAGAACTCCATCCGACACAATCTCAGTCTGAACAAGTGTTTTGTGAAGGTGCCGCGGCACTATGATGATCCCGGCAAGGGTAACTACTGGATGCTGGATCCATCGGCGGAGGATGTCTTCATTGGTGGCTCCACGGGGAAGCTGCGACGACGCACCACTGCCGCCAGTCGCTCCCGCTTGGCGGCGTTCAAGCGTTCGCTAATCGGACCCATGTTTCCCGGCCTGGCAGCGTATCCACAATTCGGACAGTTCCTCACCTATCCACAGGCGGCGCCCAGCTTGCTGGCCAGCATGTATCAGCGCTACAATCCCTTTGCGCCAAAGAGCCCGGTGTCCATGGTGGGTCATCCGGCTGCAGCGGCAGCAGCAGCGCCGCCTCCCCCTTTTGTCAGTCCGGCTAGCAGTCAGGAGCTCTATCAGCGTCTGCAGTATCAGCAACTGTTGCATCAACATGCTGCCGCGGCGGCATTAGCCGCACATCAGCGGCAACTGAGTGCGGCGGCTGCGATGCCAACAGCGCCGGCGCCACAGCCACATATGACGCATCTGGGACAGCCGCCCTCATCGCCACCCAATCTGCACCATCAGCTCGAGCAGCAGCAGCAGGCGCACAGTGAGGCAAATTCGCGTTCACCCGTCACATTGGTCACACGCAATAGCTGAAGGAGCGCGCCTCTGCAGGCAGTGTAGTTAGTGTATAAGTATTCGTTGTACATAGGAACAGCCGCGACTGAGGCGCCTAGACGCTTGTAAATAGACAGAGACAGACAGAGAGAGAAAGAGAGAGAGAGAGAGAGAGAGAGAGAGAGAACGATAGCTCTAATTGTAACTTCGGCTAGCCGATGTTTAAATAACCTTGCAGCAGTCAAAAATTTAAAAAAAAAAATCAATATTTAAACAGCTTAGTTAAATATTTTCTAAATGTACAAAAATTTAAATGTGTGGAAAACAATATTACAAATTCTAACAAGTAATTCTGTCTTTATACAACTTTGAATTTCATTCACAAGCAAAGTCATTCAAATTCACTTAAAACCTTATATCAACATTTATTTTTGAGAGCATATTTAATTATTAAACAATTTTGAATATAGCATCTTCCAAATACCTAGATCTCATTAAATTAAAATCAAAAGATTTTCTTTTGAAGACCACTCTTTGTGTATGAAAGAGTGTATTCTAAAACCGCAGACGTTCTCTTTAGTTGAGAACATTTTGAAAGCAAGTCAAAAAATATTGTTGGATGTGGTTTAAGCTGCAGCCTTAAAGCCAGCAATTCTCAGAAGAAACAGTTCATCTTTTATTATGAAATTAATAATATCTTGACAAAGGAAGTCCTAACTAAAGTTGTTGCTTTCAAAAATGAAATGCTTTTGTGTCATTTCCCCAATTGGAATGAATCTTAAATTAACTCTGTAATTAATTTGATGAAAAGTACTTTGAATATTCTCAAGACGCTGTCAAGGGTATTTAGTGTAACTGATGAGTGTTCTGAGTGTTTCGATAACGATAACGATAACGATACTTAAGCGCAGCAGGCAATTGAAACTAAGCACTATTTAATTTATATTATTATTATGATTATTATTATTATTATGTACTTTAGAAGGCAGACAAAATAAAAATTGAAATTCTATTGAAATAAAAGAGAAATTGCGAAACATAAATCGACTTTTCACTGGCTAAATTGAACTGCAGTGCGTTCAATTAATCTGTTGTCGCGACAAAAAGATGCTGACGCTCCCCAAACAGGAAGTCCTTAATAAGTCGCACACACACGCGCACACACACACGCACACATACAACGGCAATCTGTCGCTTGAAAGCGCTGTAAAAATTGCGCGCTAAAAGCCACCGTTAAGTGTCAAATCAAATAAAATTTTAGCGCATGTCCCACACACGCCACAAAAAACAACAAGAACAACAACAACAGCGATAACAACAAGAACAACAACAAAATGCGAGGGGCGACTGAAGCGTGCGGAACTCAGAGGCTGCTGCTGTTGATCAAATTGTTTTTACTGACTTGCTAGTCATTATGTTGTTGCCGTTGTTATGGTTGCACGTCTCCAATATGTTGTCGTGAATGGAAATGGGAATTGAATTCCCCATAGAGAGGCTGAAGAAATGCGGGCTCGACAAACAGACAGACAGACAAACGGACATCGTTGGCGTTGGCGTTGGCGTTGATCTGTGAAGATGTGCAGTCAAATGGAATAAAGTGCGATTTGAATTGCTTGCAAATTGCAAATAGCTTCTATAGTTCAAGATTAGAAAGGCCCTTCTATAGTTTCCAGACATGCATGGCCAACAAATAATGTTACACAAAAATATATAATATAATTTGGATGATAATAAAAATTGACTTGTATGGCACATATGTTTATAGATAACATTTCCAATAAATTAAATATGTAAAAGTCAATTTTAGTTTAGACTTTGACGAACGAAAATTGTGTTTTTATATATTTATTTTCATAATATTTGAGTTTGAGAAAAATGCATATATGCTATCTATAATTCGAATCCGTAATTACAAATATTAATCTACATACATGCAAACCTCAAAAATTGTCCCTTTCTTTTATTAGTCGAGTTATTAGTTGGAATTTCTGAATTTTGTGTATTGTGAATATCGCTTAAAATTAAACTTATTCAATTTGAAGAGTTTGGCTAATATATTTCTGAAATCTATAAAGTTTTACATACGATAACTAAAATATTGACCACTTACTATATTTATTATACGTAAGACTATGACTATATAAAAGCCATATTAATGTATAAGTTTCATTTAATATATTTCTCAAATTGATTAAACTTTCAACACACATCACAGTTCTTTGGTATGTGTTTGTGAAGAAATAATGGGAAGCTGTAAAGATAGCAAGAGATAGTGCTGTCAACACTCAATAACCCACATAAGTCAACCCAAGTTAATCAGTTGAGTTCCACACACACCAGACACACCCACACACATACACACACCAGTTGCAGGCGATGAATCTTCATTACAACTGCTGGCAGCAGTTTATAAATCACAACAAAGTTAAACCAGAAAAACTGGCGCCAGTTTCAATCTAAGAAAAGTTTCTTGAACTTGCTGTTGCCGAACCCAGATCCAAGACACGAACCGAAACCCGAATCGGAATCTGAATCGGAATCGGAATCATGCACTCAGATCTTCATCCATGTGAACGCATTCAGCTTAACTGGCAATTGAGGCAACTAGAAGTGACATCATATATAGGATAATTCACTCGAAATGTTTATACAGCACATAATCCGTCGCATAAGGCGAATAAATTGAAAGAAAAATGTTCTCGGGTGGAATGATGAGGTTGATGTTGATGATTATGGAGCCTGGTTCGTCAGAGTTTACGTGGAAATGAGACAAACAAATAAATTTACTTTGATTGAATAATGGTCGCATAATTGGCAACTTGAATGGAATTGAGTAGCAGGCAAAACAGATGCTCCAAACTCAATTGAAATTGTTACAACAGACAACAGACGACACAGACAACGATGTTGCAATAAGATAAGACGAATCATCCATAAGCACATAAACAGACATATCGTCCGTCTATATAGCGTATATATACAGTGCTATAATTCTATGTATTCGCGCGCATTAACTAACTGAATTGGATAATCTCATTCTGATTCTCATTCTCAGCAATTGAATCAACGCCTAAGTAAGTTCTCGATTTAATATACCCCTTAACTAGTTTTCAGGAATACAGTTTGTAGGAATTTTTTTTTGAGAAAGAAAGATTATTTAAGCATAAATAATTCTTGACATGGTTAGAGTATATAATATCGATAAATCCCGAGCTTAGGATTAGGATTAAGGATTCGTTTCGAATTTTTTAAAGTAATACTTTCTAAATTTACGACTTTAGTTATGTATATAATGTATATAACCCAATAAAACACTACGAAATGTACAGGGTATCGAATAAAATGTCTGAACCGGCGACTGGCGTCGCATTGTCGCCAATTGTTGTCTAAGATTTGGTTTAAATTGAAATGTGCAACTGTGAAATGTCAGGCGACAATTGTCAGCTAGATGGATGCGATATATGTTCCACATACGCCCCGTTAGCCATGCCCCACAGCGGAGGCGAGTGAAGAGAGTTGGGCTTGTGTCGTGAGCTGCAGTTTATTAACCTGAAAGCGACTGCAAGTGAGTCATGCAGCTGGGCAAGTGACTAAGATTTAAAGATGCAACAACGAGAAAAAGAAAACCAGTAGCTGAAGTCATGCAAGGGCTTTCCAGGGAGTAGCAGTGGGGGGTGGGGGGACCAGAGTGGGGACCTATGTCTACACTTGAGAATTGGAAAGCTGTTGAACTTGCTGGCTGGCTGGCATCTTGATCTTGCAACACCTTTCTAAATGTTCTAAGCCCCATTAATGGTACACTTCACAGATTTCTAATAGCAATGCAAGAATATGTTGTAAATAATATTTTTTATAACACCATTTTTTATAGAGTTTTAATAATAGATAAAAATGGAATTAAATTACATTCTTTAGTGAATCATCTTAGATTCTAAAAAGTTATACGTAATTAATATCTACTTAAATGCTAGGATCTAGAATAAAAAAAAAGTCCGATGGAAGTAGTTCCAATATCTAAAATATCTATCTAAGTATATACATTTCTAGCAAGTAAGTGTTTTCAAATATATTTTTACGTAGAATTTACATTTTGGGGCCTTTTATTAGTAATCTGCACAATAACAACAAGATATCGCACCCAATAGGCCTGATTTCTAGCTGAATGACATGAAACAAAGTAGAAACTGTGCCTCAAGGCTTTTGTGAGCGTGCAACTTACGTGTGTAGTATGTAAATAGATTGCTGCCAGTGTTGTAGTAGCTGCTGCAATTAGACGGAAAGAAGTGCACAAGACACATTATATACATATATATATATATATATATAAATAGTTGATGTGGGGAATGTTATTACTGAAAGGCTGCACGCTTAACAACCAAGTCACGCCCTCTGCGAAGGGGGCCACACCCACAGCAAATTGTTCGTCATCGTCATCGGTTGCAAGTCTCACTGTTTTTATTTTTTTTGATTTTTTTTTTGGGTTAGAGTTGCAGAGTTGTCATGGAACCCCAACCAGGCAACCAACCAGCCAACCACATGAAAAGGCAGCGAGCCGACGACCGTTGAGCATTTTGAGGCTGTCATGAATAACAATGTTTAAAATCGCTCATTAGGAGCGAAATTTTGTAAACTGAACAAGCGATAAAGATCGCTCGTAACTGAAGAATGGTTGAGCTCCCCAAGCCGCACAAATGGCGCCCCCTTTCAGACAGAAGCGGACGGACCAATGGTAAAAAGCGCACGGCTCGGAACAATGGAACAGCAAAAGCGTGTGGAAATAATTTGGTTACAATTAAATAACAAAAGAATTTGTTTGGCAACTCTGGTGCGCATTTTGGCCAACAACTGTAGCCGCAAGTGGCAGTTGCCGCAGGTGGCAAGACTGAGACGGCAGACGTTCAACTTGGCGGCATTACAAAGCGTACACTCAAACAAGAGAAAAAATTAATAAAAGAATGCAAATGGTGTTTTTTTTTTAAATATAATATTTAAATGTAATATTTTTTCAGATATTTTTATTTATGTTTATTTAACTTAAGTTTATTTACAAATTTGCTCTTAAGATGTAGAAAAATATAATTTAATCCAGCTTACACTTCTTCGTATTTTGTCATATAAATGTATGGGCTTTTTTCTGAGTGCACATTGGGCCCCCACCCCCTCACACTCCTGGTTTTTAGCCATTGTCCATTGTCCAGCTGCCTCCTCGCTCCAGATTAAGTCTCCGTCACCATGCGGCGTTTATAATTAAGCAGCGGTCAGCTGCTGCTGCTGCTGCGGACTGAAAAACTGTCTGTTTACCATAACAATGAGGGGCACACACCAGGGAAAAACACCTTTCCAGCAAACGTCACACTACCGCACGCCACCCCCCGTCCCCCGCCTTGAGATCAGGTGTTAATGTCTGTGTTTATGGCCTAAGTGAATAGCCAGACAGGTTAACCCAAAAATGAAAAAAAAAAGCGTTGCCGACTTATTTGAGGTGCGCAATTATCGTCATTAGTCGACGTCTCTGCATCTCTGCCTAACCGTACCATGTACCCCGTACCCCGCAACCCAACCCATACCCCTACCATGGCCCGTTGCCTTTGGCATTGTTCGTTTGCCGCTTTAGTTGCGGCTTGTTGTGTATCGATGTGCATGTTATAATTTTTGAAAAAAAGAAAAACGTAAAAATGATTTCTTCATGCCAGTCACAGTCACAGCGACGCGTCACACTCATCATAATACATAATACATAATCATCATCGTCGTCATCATCATCATCATAACATCATTATCATCAATGCTCGCCTCGGCTCATCCAATTATTACAGTTTAGCCTGGCCACAAGTCAAACAAAAGATATTCCCGGCCTGCAAACCGCCCACTTGGGCAGTTGCTCCGTTAACATGCAGTTTTTTGTATCTTCCAAGTTTTAATTACATTATGTAGATACATATTTGTGAAATGCTTTTCAAATGGTCTTGAGGAAATTGCTCAATTAATGTTAAACCATAACTTTGTCAAAACTGAACAAATTTTTCTTTTTCATCTGGATTTGACGTTTAGAATAAGATTATCTTTAAGATTGCAAAAAATCGAATAAAGTCACAGACACTTTCATAACTATATTAAAGCTAAACCAATTTTCATGAGCAACAGGCAACACAGAATATTATATATAATCACAAGATCTATTTCTGTAGATTATATTGTCTAGAATTTAAAAGTACTGAAATTCAAGCTAGAGAAAAAATTCTTTTGTGTAAAGAACAGATAATTATCTTAATTACAATCAGTAGCATTATAATTAAAACCTTTTCTTAAATTATACTTGATATTTGAACTTGCCTTTGCTTTGTGAGGCACGTGTTGTATGACAGCTGTTATTATTCGACTTGCAGCCAATTTCCGTTGATCTTGTGGTCTGATTTTCTGCTTAAGGACCAGAAATCCTTTTGTACTACACAGAATATTACCCCAACCATTTGGTAAGTAGTTCAACTTCTCTTTTGTCTGTGCATAAAGTGCCGTATCATTTATCGTATTGCATTCAATGAACTACTTATAGACAGCATCCTTTACCGCACAGTGCCGAGCCGAAAACGAATTAAAGGATAACTCACTCCTTGGCCAGCCACAACTGGCCAACAGATTAGGGCCAATAGAAAAATGGCAATACACATACAATAGTTGCAAAAGGTTTTTCGTCATTCTTTTTTTTCGCTGCATTCTACTCGTTGCTCAATATCCTGCAACTTATCTAAACATGTTGCAAAACAAAAGGTCAAGGGATTTGTGGCTATTGGATACTATCTGTGAAGCGGCTTAAGATTGTCTTTCACCCGAGCAGCTGTGTCCGCAATGGTAATATGAGCAATAATATTTTCCTTGACCAAATTGGCTTAAGATTTGGCAAACATATTTTGTCTTTCGTTTTTTTTGGGGTTGAGAATTACGATTGTCTGGGAAATATATTCACTTGCAGCTGTTTTTGTGTAATTTCCTGGGAAAGCTTTTCAATTTGTCAGACCAAAACACTTGAGCACTTAAAAAGGCGCATGAATATGAGCGCAGGACTCGCTACTGACTTCCTATCCTGACTTCCTGCTCGCTGCGTCTCCACTTCTTGCGGCTTCTGTGCGTGTGTGTGTGTGTATGTGTGTGTGAACAGTTTGATGTGTGCGGCAAACAAACTGATTGTTTCAATGCGCTGCTTGCGTCGTTTTGTATTGTTGGGAAACAGTCGAAATGAACTCATTGATTCCAATTGACTGATTTCCATTGCAGTTAAGTGTCTGACGCGGCCAAATGCCAAAATGCCGCGCGTCCTGCCACACAGGACACACAGAACACAGCGTTGAGCCTCGAACGTCGCTGCCTTGTTGACTTTTTGGGCGGCGCTGGCAGCTGAACGTTGATCGGGGAGACCTTTTTTTTGGTTGGTCTGTAGTGTACTAGCAGAGGGTATTTCAAATTTTTTAAGAGTTATGTAACCTGCTGAAAAATATTATCTTTATATTTATTACACATATAGATATATAGTCAGATCTTATTGATTTAGTAAAGGAACTTATTGAAAAAGGTTATCCACTATATATATAGTTCATATATAAACATATTGTCAGTTTATTGATTGAGATATATAGTAAATACTATATGAAACTAGTAAGCATTTTCGATTTCCGAAATCTTTCCCTTAAAGTCTTACTATATTTTATTCAGCTACTTTTAAAATTGTTGAGTGCTTTTCGATAATTATATATACAGAAGATAATAATTGAAATATTTCACTAATTAATTATTGTTAATTATTTATAAATATTCATAACTTAACTTTCTATTTAATTTAGCTGTGAAGAGTATTCAGGTGTTCGTGATGTTTTAGCTAGCTGTTGCTTATTAGTTTCAAAATTGGGGGTGATTGTGTAGCCCTAGGTGTATGGCTTGAAGTTTTCAAGTGGAGTGCCTTGTTAGCTGCCGTCGAATGTGCCACACAAGTGGCTCACATCAGCGGGGGCAAACAACTCAACTCAAGAAATCGCAGAATGAGCTACTAGTCCAAGACCAATTGCAACTGCAAGTCCAAGTTTCAGTTGAAGTCGAAGTCGATGTCGATGTCAGCAGGCAAAGTTCAAAGTTGCTGATGTCGTCGTCGTCGTCGTAGTCGCTTCCGTTCAATTGACAATTGAACTCCTGGAGCTGATGCTGCTGATGCTGCCTCCAGCTGCTGTCCAAGTCTCTCTTTCTCTCTTGATTCAGTTGCAAGTCGGTGTACTTAATTTCCCGTTTAAAACGCCATTCATTCAATTAAGCCAATGAATTTGAGGCTGCCCCCAGAATTGTGACGAAGCGGTGAACAAAGAAGAGGGGGAGGTTGGACAGGGAACAGATCTTCAAGTTGTCGTTCTCCACTTTGACTAATCAGACGCGGGTCAAAATATTTACCACTTGACCCGTTTGATTTAATTAAATAGTTGCAAGACATTCAACCATTTGTTGTCGCACAAACCCGAAAGCTACAAAACGCGGGAGAGACTTCTGAATTTCTCTCTCTCTCTCTATATATATCTCTCTCTCTCTCTGTGCCCCTCGCTATCTCTGTAGCGGAGCTATCTGTTTGCGTTACTTACGTTCGTTGCACGATCTTCGACGATCTTCGTCATCGGCTGTCAACACAGATTTCGCATTGCTGCCCCCAACTAAAGACGTGTTAATTAACGAGAGTTAACTAATTGTTGTTAGCAAAATACTTTCGTAATTTGATACTAAATTAATGTTACGCTCAACTGGCTCGATCTGCGCTTTTGTGTATCGCTCCAGTTCAGCGCACAGTGGCACAACATCAAAGAGTTGCGTAAGACAAAAGACAGCTAATAAAGTTTGCCATTTGCTGTACGATTATGTTCATTTCCTTGCCCTTATTTTTTAACGTTTCCACAAAACATTTCCTTACATTGTTTATTTTATTCGCTATTTAAAAATTAAATAACTTTCAATATCAATAAATAGTGTATATCAATAAAGTTGTACGTTTTATTATTGATACTTTAAAGAATTGGTCTTGATATATTTAACCGAAGATATTTTCCTTTATTCTATTTTTATAAATTTTTTGTTCAACTATTTCTAAACAAGCTGAAAAAAATATATCAAATAAATATCTGAAGCTTTTTTCTTGAAAGAAAAATACTTATAAATCAGTTGCCTTTACGCTTGCACCACTGTGCCTTCAACGTGCCGACTCCAAGCCACCAATCTTCGTTGTTGCTGTTGTTGTTGTTGTTGTCGCTGCTCATGTCGTGGAATTGGGAATTGGATACCTGAGCGTTGTCCAATGGCCACAGAAATCTTGTGTTGTGTGTTGTGTCTTGTTTGTGTTGTGTTGTGTTTTGCAATTCGCGCGCGCCTGCCTCATGGACTTAAAGCCGCAGCATCTACCCCTGGGCTCCAATCGGGGGCAGTGAAGACAAGGAAGACAGCAATGAATCGCTTGGGCAACGCCTTAAATGTTTTATTGTTTCAGCGGTTCGTAAACGAGCGACGGCGCTTGGCAAAGACAGAGAGAGTCGGATATAGAAAGAGAGAGAGAGAGAGTTGAGGGATCTGAGATCTGTTGGAGACAGCAGCAGCAGCATAAGTTCCATTAATCAAAATCTATAACGTTTTAAATATTCATGAGCAACGTGTGAACAACAAGAGGCCAACAGGCAAGCAAATGGCAGGCAGAGGCAGGACTGCAAAGGAAACGACGTAATGTATTAATTTCATTTATTGCCATATTTATTCACATGACAAGAGGACGCAGGATGCCGCATGGAGAGTGAAAGAGAGAGAGGGAGACGGAGAGGGAGAGGGGTGGAGCGAGGAGGGTGCGGGGTGCAGTGTTGTGCACGCAATTTAACGGCATGGCTGGCAAAACGGGAGCAGACATTGCGACATATAAATGACAAGGACACTCCCATATTTAGCACGTTTTAACAGCCACGCACAATGGCAACTGTGGCCAGGACATTATTTGGTGGTGCCTGGTAGTCCTGGCTGCCAGCCAGCCAGCCTGCCTGCCTGGTGGTGCTCTTGGTGGTAGTTCATCCTGTGGCACCCTAAAAATCACAATCAATGCGCGCGCGGGTTAAATGAAATGGAGAATGCCATTCCTAATTAATGTGATGTGTGTGTTTCTCTCCCTCTCTCCCTCTCTCCCTCTCTCTCTCTCTCTCTACATCACTCTATTATCCTGAGCACCCTTTTATATTGTTGCCGCATTTAGCTTGGCCTGTCGTCGCAGCCATTGTTGCTGCCCAGCCACAGGATGAAAGATTTCGTATTATATATTTTTATTTACTTTTTTTTTCTGTTTTGAAATCTGGAATTTTCTGTTTCCATTCGCGCATCCTGCCCAGATTGCCAGCCGCTTTTATTTATTTGTGTTTATAATACAACAAAATCAGCTACGCTTGCACCCGGCACCAGGCACCCTGTGTACCCCCTGCCCCTGCCCCTGCCACGCAACCCAATCCTGATGCCTCCTGCTCGGACTTTGACATGGCCGCTGCCTCAACATAAAACTGGTTGCCTGCCAGTCGCTACCACAGCCACTCTCCCCGCTCATCCACTCCGGCACTGCACCACCCAACTCCCAACTCCCGGTTCGTCTCGGTTGTTCGTCTTGTTGTTGGTTTTGACTGCAATGTCGACGTGATGTTTACATTTATGGATTATTGTTTCCGTATGTCCTGGGTCCTTGTTGGCTGCTTGCTGCTTGGTGCTTGCTTACCGCCTCATAAGTTCCGCACAATCATGCTCATCAGCATTTCTTTTTTTTTCGTTTTTTTTTTTGTTGTTTCCGTGCCATGCTTCACTAGAGCCGCTGGATTTACAGTGGGTCGAGATTTTCTAATACTTGTGGCTGCCTTAAGTGCGGTTAAATGAGCCTGAGGTGTTTGCTGGAAGCCACTTGAAAAATGCACAACTTTTTGCAACTTTTGGCAGAGTTAAGTTTTCAACTAGGTTAAAGTTGTGCTGTAGGACTAATTATAATAAAGTTTTTAGACATCAAATGCGATAGCCCTATCAGTCGGAAAGATTTTTGAGCTCCTCTCGAGACTACTAAAAGTTCTGTTTATGTTTCTCGTTATAGCTTCTCAAATCTGTAATCTAAATTGAAATTAATCTCTATGCCTTAATAAAGTAAGATAATAACTTAAAGTGTCATTCCTTGGATCTAGGTCTAGCGTTCGAAATATATCGCAGATATATAAAATAAAAACTTGGAACTATCGAAAGACATATTTAAATTATAAAAAGAGATCAGCAAACTACTTCTATCAAAATCACTTCTCATCGCTTGTGGATCGCATTCAATAATCTTTAGCGTACACACTTGTATTGGCATACTTTCGCCCCACTGTGCGCATTACGATTGCCAAGAAACGATGCCTTATTGAGTTGATCTACCTTTTGGCTTTGCGTTTTCCACTTGAGTTGCATTTGATTTGCTTGCGTTTTGCATTTTGCTGTCCGACGGCTGCTTCAAAAGTTTTCTTTGATTTTACACTTACACTCACACACACATACACACACACATACTCACTTTTGTTTCAGTTTGCTGAAGTCGCATTGAGATTCAAATAAATAAAATAATATTTGGAATTTCGCACCCTAAATAGTGAGGCGAGTTTCCGTTGCACTCTCGCCGTTATCCTCCCCTTGCCCCTTACCCCTAACCCTACCCCTACCCAGCTTTCGCTGGCATTAGTTCGGCTTTATAACTGTTAAAGAGACGTTGACGTTGAGGTAGTTGTTAATATTTTTCTTTATTTTCATTTTCATTTTATTTTTTTTTTATGATTGTTGTTGCTGTTGTGATTCGCTACGACATTACACACATATGCACGTGCATGCATGTGTGTATGTTTGTATATTATGTATGTGTATGTATATATTTCTGGCCCTGCTGCGCTGAGGTCTTAATCTGACCAAAAGTGTAAACCAGCCAAGCAACCCCGAGGGGGGGTTTCTGTTTTCAGGGCATATGCGAGTAGACAAGAAACAGCGCATATGCTATGTTACAGTTACCCCTCCCTCTCCCTCTCCCTCTCTCTCTCTCTCTCTTTCTCTCTCTCTCTCTTTTTCTATCTCCCTCTCTCACTCACTCTCTTTGCGCATTACGCGGATTTATATTACGCTCTATTGACTTTTGCCTGCTGCCTCATCCAAGTGGCCTTTTTGGGTAACGAGTGGGCTTAGTCGGGAATTTGGGATTTGGGATTCGTATATCACGCTTATAGATGTGTGTACATTTGTATGTGTGTGTGCAGGGTATCTCTCGTTTGGGGTGTTTGCCATAAACGCAGATTAAGACATTAATTTAATTGCCTGACATTGCGAGGTGTGAATTATAAAGTGATAGTTTCGCAAAAATCTCGCCTGTTATTTGCACATTTGATTAGCGGCTCCTGTCACAGTGTCAACAGTGGCAGTGGGGAAAATCTCGGTTTGATTTATGTACTGTTAGTAAATGTTGATTTTTCCCATGGTCACAACGGCTGACAACAACAACCCGGGAAGTGGACAACTCTTGATTTGCTCAGCTTGAAGCAGGTTTTTCTTAGCCTTCTTGTTGACACAGTAGTTTGCAGAGCTTTCTGAAGAATAAGAAATGGAATCGTGAAGTGATTGAAGAGAGAAGATTATATTAGGCTAATTTGTATATAAATTGAATATATTCAGTCATGCATTCTTTAGGGTTCATCGGGTTTAATGTAGATAACTTTTATAGGTTATATATTTAATTGATTACTCCGCATAAATTAGTTATATAAATGTTACTTGAAATATAAAAAACTCAATTAGCTTTTTATTATATGTCAACGAGTTCCTCAAGCACGTGTTAAGTGCTATCTCAAAATAAACGATCGATTACCATTCTAATTCAAAGCTAGTTTGCAAATCTAATCTACCATTCAGAATGCTACTGATGCTTTTACTGCTTTTGCACCAGAGTCAACAAATTGAGACATTTAGGTGGCACTTGGCTTAAATGCCAATGCTACTCGCAACTGTTGGCACAAATAACCACCAGCCACCTTTCCCCCCACTAGCCACATACATCTGAAGATCAGTTAAGTGCCTTGCAACAAAAATATTATCAATAATAATTTTCACAATATTCAACTGGAAATTTCACACAGAGCCAGGCTATGGCAATGGCCTAAGTCTGAGTATGTTGTCTCGTGAGACTTGGCTAAGCAGCAAAGTTGGCCAACTGTCCAACTGTTGGTCGGCAACTGCTTCTCGTAAATCGCGCTGTGATGCCAACAACAACAACAACAACAACAAAAACATTTGAGCCACAAACTGGCGAACGCTTTTTGCTGGCTGAGCAAAAAATGTTAATTAACTTTTCAATCCTTAAATAATGAATGATCAACGCATCCGCGGCGACACGCTGAGTTCCTTTTTATCACTGAGCCTCGGCGAGCGTGCCTCCCGACTCCGCCGGAGCCTGAGTTTGAGCCTGAGCCTGAACCGCTCCCCCACCGACCCCAGTAAAATGAGCAGCCGCCAAACAAAACAGCAACAACAAGAGAAAAATAGCATCATAAAAATATGCCTGCAACTGAATACTCTTCCAAATCGAATATTTATTCTACAATAATGTGTTTGCTTTAATTTTCACAGATCACAGTAAAATCGTTGATATGAGCAAGCCAAATCCTTAATATATTAAGCCTTATCTCAAGATTGATTCCTTTGAATATGGAACACTCCATGAAACTCTTATTTTTGAGTTTTTCATGTTGCATTTTGTTTTCTTTTTTTTACTTCTTACTGATCATTTCTAGATAACTGATATAATTTTGAAAACTTCATTCTAAACATAATTGTTTATATACAATGCTTAAGGTGATTGTTTAAGAAAGTCAAAAAGTTTGGTTTAAGTATTTTAGTTTTTCCGATTGATATTGAATTTTAATATTTTTATTTATTATTTTTTTTTTTTATTATTTTTTTTATTATTTATTTTTATTATTTTTTTTTATTAATTTTTTTTATTATCTCTTATTATTTTCTTACTGCTCGTTTCAAACTTAATGCAATATGAACAATAATATTTATTGCAATGAGTTTCTTTTTTTTTAATATTATGCAACTTTATGACATTATACATCACCAACAAATAGATACTAAAATTTTTATTGAAGTATCAATATTTTTCCGTTGTATTTTATTATTTTGCATAAATAATATTAATTCATAAAACTTATGCATTTTTAAATAATTTGAGTATCTAAAGCAAGAGTATTGCAAGTGAGACAAATACAGTCATATTCTCCCTTGCCCTCCCCGCCCCTTTCTGGGTGTGTGTTAATGTGTGTGTTTGTATGTTTGTGTGTTGTTGCTCTGGTGATCTGGTGATATTGCCTTGTATATAATTTATATGCAATACGATAAATTTATGTGCTGTGCGCGCGCATGCGCCTGCAACACAGCGACTACCGTCGGAGTCCGATTTGAAGTCGGAATCGGAGTCGGAGTCGGGGTTGGAAGGGGGGACTGGCAACTTGGAGTTGGAGTCAGAGTTGGAGTAGCTGCTGCTGCCGTCTAGTTGCCGGCACGAATCGCATTCAAATGGGTAAAAAGGGAACGTCTCTACTATGGCCAAATGTCAGCGGGTGAGCCGAGTGTTTACACGCAAATTTACACTCTCATTTGTTGGCAACGAAATTGTGTTGTTGCAAATCCGCAAATCGGTGGCTGATGTTGCTGTTCATGCCGCTGCCGCTGCTGTTGCTGCTGCTGCTGCTGTTGCAAGTTGTCTCGGCCACCGCTTGCCATAAATAAAGTTTTGTATTATGCGCACTCGCATTTGGCAGCGCATCCCACAACAGCAAAGCAGCACCATTGCATCTGCACCACACACTGCACCGTTCTCTGCCACACTCGTAAGTAGTTTGGGGCACGGCAATTATCGCTCACTGTGCTGAGAAATTGGTTTTTGCCACTTCGCACTTTTATGATTTTCAATCACGTTCAATTTTAATTGAAAATATTTTCAAATGTTGCGAAAAAAAAAATGAAAAAAATTATAATAGTACAAATAAATGAATGCAACATTGTATGCTTGCAACATGGCGAAGGTAAGCAATTGCTGAAGATGCATACAAGAGCATTAAAGTTGTTGTTGCCACACTTATGTGCAACAATAAGGCAGGCAATTTATGCAATCTCGAGTGTGTTAGTTATGACAACTTTTATTTAAATATATAGATAGCTCCGCACTAGTAATTAATCTATATAAATATTTAATCTAAAGATTAAACATTTTTATTTTAATTTATTTAAATTACGAATTGATTAATAGTTTGTTTTTGGCTGATGTGATCTCAATTTGAATTCGTTTTGAGAGCAGACATATTTATTTTAACCTCTCTCTTTCCATCCGTGTCTCTTTGTATATCTATCTATCTCTGCTTCCCGCTCTGCCTCTATTTCTCTCTCTCTCTCTGTCTCTCGCTACTCGCTCTTCGTTTATCCCTTTTATCAGCTAATTTGCATAGTTTTGTCTACAACCATTAAATAGCTGACCACATTTTGCCAGGCACGCCTCACAAGAGACCATATCATGGCCGTTCTAGTGCCAAGTATACTTAAGAACTTCCTTACACCCGCCCTCCCTCTGCAGCCCTCTCTTTTTGCATTTAACGATTATAAAACATAATACTCAACGGATTTTGCCCGGGTATTTAGAGTCGGAGACATGAGTTGTTCGTCGTCACTCGAGCGACCCTCTTTGGTAGGGCTCCCAAGTTGCATAACTTGAATGTAGATATGCATGTAAAAATGTATCGAGTTACGATCTCTGATAAGCTGCTGGGCAAATACATGTATAATGTTTATACGCAAACTTGCTCAAACAACAAGCGACGACGACGACGACACTGACAAACAGACAGACAGACAAATGTTTGCTGCGTTCTCTGAAATAAAGGGAAAAACAAATAAATACAATTTGTGGAATGGGGTGCTGCGAATTTGTAACGATTTTCTAATATTCAACAAACAACAAGCCACCCCAAAAAAAAAGAAAATATTGTTAAATCGAATGCCAAATCTGATGTAGTTGTTAGTATTGTTGTTGTTGTTGTTGTGCCTGGCTCATATCTGTTGAAATCGCTACAACAAACACAGCAGCAGCAAACACGACAAACAATGAATCGACCGGAGAAATCTCAACAAATGTAACAAAATGCGGATTATTCGACTGATTGTACGTATGTATGGCGAGTCCTGAATCCTGAGTCCTGAGTCCGACTGCTGACTGTCGATTCCTGTCGCCTGTGCACACATTAATGAGAATATTGTTAAATTAGTAGGCTTTGAAATGTGATACGCCCAACCACAGGAACAGAGGGTCCTGCGACTGCTTTTGACTTTGCCAAAACGAGCAGCTGTGTGTGTGTGTAAGTGTGCGTGTGCGTGTGTGTGTGTGTGCGTCACCAGGATTGGAGAGAGGTTGGAGGGAAGGAATAGCATTTCATTTGCACTCTTGATTGTAAATGTCATAAAAATGGGTTATTTCTATAGCTTCGCAAACGAAAAGAGAAATAAAATAAGGCCAATGATTCTCCCTCTCTCTCTTTCTCTCTCTCCCTCTCTTTCGCCCTTTCAATTCTAACTGGTAAGTGCAGGGAGAACTTTTGGCCTAAAGCTCCCTTAATAGGCTTATGATAAACATGACACTTGACTTTTGTGTCGCCGCTGCTGCTGCTGCTGCCCGTGCAGCCCAAATTGCCAGTTGACACTCAATTTGACACATGAGACCCCGCCGCAAACTGACATCGTCTTCTTGGCTAAAGGCCGCGTCCTCCTTTGGACTGAAGTTCATTGCAGCACATGAACATGGCAACCTCAAGTGTGTGTGTGCTCCATGGTTACTCGCCTTGGCTAATGATGCGCCCCGTTGCCCGTTGCTTTCGGTTACGGTTTACGGCTTACGGCTTACGTGCTTACGGGCTAACGGCCACACGTCTACGGTTTCAGTTCAGACATATGAATAGCTAAACACTCATCATTATGGCACCAAACTCAACAGCAGTTACGATTACAATTACAATTACAGGCGCAACAACTTGACTACAACTTTCGGTTGGGTTAGCTTAAAGTTGCGTCTTCGAGTGTCCGGATGAGCACACTTCATCTGGCGAAGGAGATGAACAAGACTGACAGGATAAGACTGACATACACAACTGTTGAGCTATAATATAGTATGCAAAGCTAATTTAATTACAATTATATATATATTAATATATTCATCAACTGTAGAATATGAAAATGATATTAATGTTCCTATTGTTGCTTAAAGTTTATTCTATCTACATTATTTTGTAATCTATTTAAATAGCATATATGGAAAAGTGTTAGTTTTGAATATAGCATATATGATATAAGTTTCTGATTAAATATCAGTGGAGTTTTTTCAAAGTTATAGAAGGAAAAACTATGTTTTAAGGAACTTCAATTATTGAATTGTTGGTAATCATTCTACTAATGTCATCAGCGATTGTTTATAAATATTACTCATGGTAATAGTAAGAATTTTGACAATGTTTTTTAAATTAGCAGTTATCGCTTTTGTTCTGAGTTTAATAACAGTACACAGAATTTGAATAGCTTGAACTTAGTTCCCAAACACCCGACTAACATCTTCACAGAACAACTGCATTTGGAATCTTCGATCTATTATAATAGTTCACGCACAACAATTACCATTGTGATCCATAGAAAATCGTATGTTTTATGAGCAACTTTAGTCTTGAAGCGGCTGTTGTCACCCGATGAAAACGATCCACATTGGGCATCCGAACCACGAAGACTAAGCGGCACCTCATCAACACATCAGCATTATCATCAGCATCAGCATTCAATATATATATATATATGTGTATATATATAATTTAGTCGAATGCACATGGGTCGTCAGCATAATAATAGCAATAATAATAATAAAAGATTTCAAACCTTTGGGCATTTGTGGCATTCAATGTCGTCGCGGGGCATTGGAGGCACAAAAATATTTATGATTATGAGAAATACACGGCAGGCTTATTATAAAATATACAACAACTTTTCCAAAATCAAAAGAAAAATCCAGTCAAGCCGACGCACAAAGACCGATCCGGACTTTATTTAAATATGTATGTTTGTGTCCCAGGTCGCTTAAGTAGCCTTCAAACCGTTCGCCTTTCGGCCATATCGACAGGTAGCCCAAATATTTATAGTGTTCAATAATTGAGATACACATTAATGAGTCTGGAGCTGGTGCTCTGCTGTGATTGGTGACTGGAGTTGGGGTTCGACTTTCAAGCTTGAATTGGAGCTTGAGTCAGAGTCCGAGTCAGAATCGTAGTAGCGCCCATTATTTCATTTTGAATAGAGCTGGCATTACTCTACAATAGTCAATTATTGACCCACACAACATTCTCAAGCATTTGGTGACGTTTGAGTAGGGGATATTTTGAGAACTGAAGAGGAAAATATTTTTAAGTATTGTGCTTATAGCGAAATATATATATATATATAAATGCTTAGCAATATTTTAGATGTCACAAATATTAAAATTTGTATTATTTTTAAACAATCTTATAAGAAAATCCGTTTCAATTGTAAAATATTTTATTTACAACTGAATATATATGTATGTATAAGAATACTCCAGATTCCATAATGTATATTCGGTTGGTTACAGATCAGAATTCAATATAGTTAAAATAACAATAATAGGTGTATAAAGAGTTCTTAGAGTTATACATAATACTAGGAAACATTGCATTTATTGGAAGTTGAAGTATATTTAGGCTGTCTCTCATCTTTGAAGTGTATTTAAAATTCGTTGTGTTGCTTGTCTGCGTATTATTTGTTTTGTGTTTCAGTTCGAATTCGGTTGTCTGTTGTTGTCATTGTCATTGTTAATTTAAATAATAATTTTTTGTTGCATTTTACAAGCAGCTCTGTTGCTGGCTGCTTTTCTCACGTGGGCTTTTGGTAACTATGCAACGGCACGATTCAATATGTGTATGTACATCTGTATCTTTTCGGACTGTATCTGTATGCGGTGTCTTTTGTCGGCTTGCATTCGCTTTGATTGCGCTGCAACTTATTAGTTGTTGTTATTTGTTTGACTAGACACAGTCATATAGTAGTATAGTATCTCTGTATTATTATAATGTTGTCGATTCGTTCGTTGAGGGAAGTTGCTAGTTGCCAGTTGCCAGTTGCAAGTTGCCAGTTGGAAGCTGCCGCTGTCTGTGGTGATAATGGGACAAATGTCGAGAGAGAAATAACCAGGCTTAATCTTCAGGTGTCTCTCTCTGTCTGTCTGTCTGCCTGTTTGTGTGTGAGTGTGTGTGTGTGTGTGTAATCATTTGTGCCCTTTTCTTTGCCGTTGTCAACATAGCTGGCTTATATGTGAGTCAGAATTATGTGACGATCGCTCGCTCGCTTCTCAGTCGGCCTTTTTGAGGTTGCACAGTCGGCGGACTGTTGCCACATGTTGTTGCAGGCTTTAATAAAGACATCAGCCGCGTATAATTATGGATTTGTAGTAGCTGTCCCCAGTTGCCCAGTTATCAGTTGCTACACTCACAAAAATAATATATCGCTAACGGCAGCTTACTTTATGTATTTTTTAAGATCGTTGTTTCCACTTTTAAGAATTTAATATCGTATGTTTTTAAAAATTTTTTTTTATAATTTTAAATTTTCTACAGTAAATGGTTAATGTTTGTGGCAGATTTTCTTCGAGTGCAGCTCTTCAGTTCTTTGGTTCTTTGGTTCTCTCGTTCTCTGAACTCTCCACAAATGCAATTCGTTCAGCATCGTTTTTCAGCCTTCTTTCATAAGTCGTAGATTGGCATTATTGTCATGAGTTTGGCTTGGGATGTTTTTTTTTACTGGATTCCTCTTCGGTTATCACTTAATTCTATTGCATATCACGGCATTCCATTTCCATTTGCAGCCGCTTTTGATTTCTTGACCAGCTTCGTAACGATCCAATGCAAATGAGATCTATTAAATTTATATCAAATATTAGCTACTGCGTGACTCTTTTGTAGTCCCCATTTTCTGTATCAGTTAAGTGCAGTTAGTTTCTTTTGCTTTTAAAAACGAATAAAATGTGTTGTTTTCAGTTACTATTTAAATATGTTTTCTACTGTTTGAAAGCTTGCGATAAAAGTGCCTTTTGTGAGTTGAGTTATGGTATAATGAGCGGAATTTGATAACAGCTTCATAAAGCTTGTGAGTAATAGGAAAAGTGAAACTTCAAAAATGGATTTAGCTACTATCTATACTATAATCAAAGTAAAAATAAATACTTAGCCAGGCATTTAATGGGTAATTTACTTTTATTGCAGGCAAATCTAAAGTATCCATTTTAAATAGCAATTATAAATACTTTCTCCAGCAGTAAAAAATAATCGCAAACTAAGCAAAATTCAGTCAAGATCAGCTCCAAGCTGTATTATTTTATTCCTCAAAGCATAAATCCATTTGATTTTCTCATGACTCTGCCTCGCTGACTAGCGATCTTCCCATGGGAGCCAAGCCATCCAGCTGTTTTGGGGGAACTCACACTCTTTTTTTTTTTTGTATTTATAATAATCCCACACAGCCGTTGACAAGCTGCGTTGATATGGCTGTCATAAATATCGTACATAGATGGGTAGATGTGGCTATAATCTCGCATCTAATAGCCGACACATAAGCAGCAAACACCTCTTATCTGCGACACCCCCAAAAAGGCGCCGGGAGGGAGGCGAGGAATGGGGGCAAGAACAGAGTTTGTGCAACGATGTTGAAACATATTAAAATTAACAAATGTGTTTTAATCTCCGACAACAAATTTGAATTGTATTTTGTGTGTTGGAATGTGTTTTGTTGTTGTTGTCTTTTATTTTTTATTTAGGCGAAATACGTTTGGCTGTTTTTGGTTCGATCACCCGCTGCTCGTCAGGTAAACCTTTGGGAATCAGGGACCAGAGAGCTGCCTGTGCTACCCGGTTAAATGCTGACCCGCCATGCGAGTTGTTCATGTTGCTGGCATTGTTGAACAGGTCGATCGATCTATGACAGATGAGATCATGTTGACTTGGCACAAAAGCACCAAGCACAACAACAGCAACAACAACAGCTGCAGCAGCAGCAGCAACAACAGCAGCAGCAACAGCAGCAACCCAGAGAGTCGAAGCTGCTGGCGTTTCAATTCCACGACGAGTCCTGTTGCTTTTCGATGATGTATCGTTTTGGAGTTGGGTCCTCTCACTCACTCACTCACTCACTTATTCACTTATTCACTCTCACATTGGGCTGGGTTGCTCAGTTTGAGTTCACGCTATGCTGCGTTCCTCATCTCTGCGTGCAAATTCTCATTCGAAGTGACATTTATGCCATGCTCTACACATTCCAGACGATATCATTTGTCTGACTCAAACCCTACATATATATATGAATGTATATATATATATATATATATTTCATGGTTGGCTTATTGCAGTGGCACAATGAATGTTTATTGTTGCTGATTTGTGTCTTATTTGTTGACAGTTTATTTGGCTTATCAATTGCATTGAGCCTTTTTGTCAAGGGTGTGCATTCATTTTGGCCTTAAGCCTAATGTTCTTCTTTCTAGAAATTAGCATTGCATTGCACTGAGAACAATTCACAAGTGATAGAAGTGATTTTAGCTAATGTGTGCTATCAACAATGTTTTAGTGATGTATTTCTTTTGACTGTAAGCTTAAAATGCTGACATTAGTTATAGTTGAAGCTAAAAAGCGATATATATAAAATTTGTGCGCCTTTGACTTATAACTATTATTAAAAATCGGTTAACAAATTAAGGTCATTAGCGGGACTTTTCTAAAACGTTTTTAATTAAGCTTAAAAGGTCGATACACATTATTTACTAACTTGAAACCTTAGAGCTACTCATAAATTGGGGCAACCTTATTTCTCTCAGTGCACACACACAATTGTATGTAGATTACCAGTTGCCAATTCACACACAGATAGTCACACCTACAAACGACATACACAAATACATATACACACAGATACATCTCTCTCTATATATATATATGCACAATTGAGCTCAGAGTGTGGACATTTCTCGTGCATTGCCTTCTGGGTCTGCCATCCATTGTTGCTTCCGTTGCAGCAGCAGCAGCAGCAACTGGACCTTCTTCCTCTTTTTGGTTTTTTGTTGGCCCGTTTCATGTGCATGTCCAGCTGACATTTTTGCTGCTTTCCTGTTGTTGTTGTTGTGCTCGTTTATAACAGCAGCTCCGCCTGTTTTTGTTCAGCTCTTTTGGCCTGTTTCTTTCTTCCCTCTTTTTCTTTTTGCAACTGTTGTGGAAATGGCTGCAATTGTGGGCCAATTTTTGACGTATTCGCATTTCTTGTGTTCTGTTTGTTTTCCAAATCGTGTTGACAGCATGTAGAAGCTGCAGCAGCATCAACAACAACAACAACAACAACAGCAGCAGCAATCAATCAAGTTGGAGAAACACACGCTTGGCACTGTTCCACATAACTGGGATGACTTTTGGGTAAAGACCCCATGGGGAAATTTCAAAGGGCGTGCAGTTTTTTTTTTTTTTTTCTCTCCTATTTTTGGTCACAGTCACAGTCATCTGGAGTAGTAACCGCATTCGGCGTAATCAATTGTTGTTGCTACCAGAATTCCATAGGGGGCAACGCGTGGCAGACAATAGATTCTAACGGTTAACAGCTGCTGCATAATATTGCTTGTTCTTGTTGCTGTTTTGTCTTGTGGCTGGTCAAGCTTATACCCCAAAAATTTTGATGTAGTCTCCACACACAGCGCCATGAGTAATTACAATTTAATACAAAAAACAATTCAGCAAGAGCAACAACAACAATTTAACCATACAAAAGTACAACTCATACTCACACACACTCACACACACACACACACACACACTCATAGGCATGGCGAGTACTCCAACTTATATTCATACACTCATATGAGTATCATTTGGCGCGCGAAGCCGCTTTGATCACAACAACAATGCTTGCCACAACAAAACAACTTCTTTGGCTTTGTGTGTTGTTGTCTGCCTGCTATGTGGCCAGAGGGATGGGGCAGGGGCAGGGGCAGGAACAGGAGCAGGGGCACAAGTTGTAGTAGAAGAAATGTGTGGAAAATGAGAAAAGAAATCCATCTTCGCGACCGTTTCACACTGATCACCACCACAAGCCCAAAATCAGTCTTTATCTGTGTGTGTGTTTGTATGTGTGTGTGTATGTGTGTTTGAGTGTGTGTGTAGCTCCATTTAGTCACACAATGGCCGCCGCTGCTATGGCCAGCCGTTTTTATACCCCCTGCATTTAGATAAGAAGGGTATGATCTACTTTAGAGTTGTGCAAATTTTTAAATGTGAATTTTCGCGTATTATTATGTTTGTGATTTTAATTAAAATTGCTTAACTTAGAGTTTGCAAAATGTGAAGTGTTATTTATAGTGTTTATATCATAAATAAGTAAGAAAGTGAATTTTCGATCATTTGCATAAAAATTAATAGTTTATTTTCATATGGGGTATGCTGCATTCACACTCACACTCTTTAATAATTATCGCTTACGTGTTTTATTTTAGTTTTGGTAGTAGCTCGCGCAGAATGGTAAAACATTTCGTACTACTTGAATCACGCATTTGTAAACAAATACGGCCAAGCAGCAGTCCCCCGCCCTCCCCCTTACATACAAACACTCCTCAACCCCAACACTTCACGCTGAAACTATTCGTCATTTGGTTTACAACTACAACTACAACTACAACAAGAGCAGGGAGCAGATGATTGCAGTTGTATTCGTATAGTGCCACAAGTGTGTGGCGTTTCAGGCATCCTAATGATAATGGATGGCCACATACCACATACCATCCATACTACTCCTCTTAGGCACAGTGGGGCCAACCTAATTGTCATTCTGTTATCATTTTAAGGCGACACATATGATTGAACCATTATATTTTTAGCTGATCGAAATTAATAATTTACTATTGATTTTTCCTCCTTTCAAAGTATCAGCTTTTGTTCAAAATCATATTATTAATATTATTTTAATGTTACATATATTTTATATATTTTTTTCAAATTACTTTCTAAGTTCGTTAGAGATTCTGTGTAATATGTTTTTGAATACCATTCGTCACGTGTGGATTCTATACTTACAGTTCAGTTAGATATAAACTAATCTATATATTTTATATTTGTATTGATTACTGCACAGTATATTTTTTTGATCATATTTACATTTTTGTGTGCTTTTCTCACATTATTCAAAACACTTCAAAGTGACTCGATTATTATGCGATGCTTGGCACACTGTGGCGCAAACATTGGTTTCCAAGTGCTTTGGCCCAAACAATTCAATAATACAATAACAACAATCATAATAACAACACAAAACACACCAGCGAGCATTGCCAACAACAACAATAACAATAACAATAACAACTGCTTGAAAGTTAAAAAGCGCAACCACATCAAAACTCGAATATACGAATACTCAAATCGAACTCGAATACCCGAATACAAGTAGACACCCCCACAAGCACACACAATGCATACACATTGAAGGGGTGAAGTGAGGGGGGGGGGGCGAGGGGAAGGGGGTTCATATAAACATATACATCATAACGCACCGACGCCGACTGACAGTCAGTCAGACTGACGAACGTCAGGCGACTTCGACGTCGACGGCGAAACGACCTTATTCCACTCACAATCAGTCAAAATTGAAAATTTATTGAATAACGAACTGAAAATACAACAAAAAACGACTAAAACTTGCCATGATCTTGTTGTGTGTGTATATATATAAGTGTGTGTGTGTGTGTGCGTGTGTGTGCATGTGTTTGTGTTAAGATCAACAAAGGATTTCTTACCAAAATAGCTCGTGTCAAAAGACTTTGATCCATTAATCAATATGCCGCAGCCGCCGTGTGTGCGAAGGTTTTGCCAGCTTGCTAACCCCTCTACACCTACCCCCTCCCAACACCCGTTCCCCACTGTACTGTTTGTTGTAAGTTTGTTTGATGATGAGTCCCGAGACACACAGACCCCCAACTTCAGTTCCAGTACCCCAGTCGTCAGTTGAGATACAAAAGCAAGTATTTACCTTTATTTTTTTTTATATATTTTTTTCTTTGGTTCTTTTTTTTTTTGGTGTCCGGTCAAGATGATGATGAGGCTGTTATTTGTTGCACTCAGTCGTATATTTTGGTTGCCCGGGACACTCGGTAGGTATGCACAATGATGACGTTGAGGATGATTGTGGGGGCCCCCATTGCTATTGCCATTGCTATTGCCATTGTTGCACTTAATGCTCGAAGAGCATGTGACATGTGTAAGTGATAGCGTTAATGCTGCTCTTAAGTAGTAATTACTACTACAATTGGGGGCCTTCACCTTGATGGGGGCTGGACGGATGGTTGGGGGCACGTCGCTCTCAGGAAAAGTGTAGAGAATACATTTGGCTCTAGGTTTTCTAGGTTAATTACAACTTGGAAATTCTTTATGATGAGCTGCCTGAAGTTTGACCATTAAAAATTATATTGTATATAGCAAAAGTTTCTCTATATATTAAGATTGTTAAGAGTTTTTAATGGTGTTTTATGTAGAATCAAATAAGTGCCTAAGGATCCGCCTTAGGCATCCGTGGAAAGCTTTTTATTGTAAATTAATATTGAGCGTAAATCGTCGATTTTGCAGTTCTTTTACTGTATTTATTTGACATTTATGTTGAAATGATTTTTAATATTTTTTCCTCCACAAGCGTCTGTGAATAAGGTATAATATTTCGATTGGTTTTTATTTATTATTAAATTAAAAAAGACGATAAAATGATTTAATTATCTATATGGCCGAAATTGCATTTCTCTGATCCATCATTAAAATCCGTTTTAAATTTATTATATTTTATCATTCCAAATAAGGAGTTTGGTTCTGGCAAGCACACCTGCATATTATTTTTCCATCTTTGAAAATTGGAATTCTAAGTAAGGATATTCTATACCGGCGCTTAGTGGGCAAACTTCAGTTCCATGTCAATAGGCTTCTCTCAACAATTGTTGTTGTTGTTGTTGTTGTGGCTGCTGCTGCTGCTCAGTCAAAACTGGAAACCAAAACAAAACCCAATCTCGAAGTCCGTGTGAAGCAATAATTGCCCCCTAATCTCTGAGAGGAGTATCCGAGATCCAATGAAAGCCTCGATGCGGCTTTTGTTTTTGTTGTTTTTTACGAGGCGAGCAACGAGTGCTAAATTAAGCTCTTTTTGGTTGTCCTTGTTGTTGTTGCTGTTGCTTTTATTGTTGTCATAATTATTGTTTAGTGGCGCAGGATGCGCTGCCAGCCAACTTGTGTCCTGGCCGGATGCCCCTCTACCCCCTGCCCATACCCCTTTCCCCTTTCCCGTTCCCGTTCCCGCCTGCCTGCTAAACTACAAATGTAGTACATAAATCGCGCACACAAACGAATGGCTGGCGATTGGGATGCGGGATTAAAGAGCAAAGATATCGAATTACACACCTGACGACAGGGTCTCTACACTCAGAAAAACTCAATATGAACAAAATTCTACAAGATCGGCATACTTCTGACAGCTTTTGGGTTGTTTAAACATGTTGAATATTTTTTCTACAATTTTTCTTAAGTATGAAAATCATTTTCCATATTTAGGCGTGCGTTTTTAGGATTATCTAAAATTAGGTGTTAATGATTTTTTCTTGTTTATGTAAAAAATTGCTTATTTCGATATTATTAATATTGTGAAATATTTTTTCCAAGTGCACAGGGAGAAAAAAAATGAGAATCGGGCACACAGAGAGCTGAGGGATGCAGACAAAAGCTAAGCCATCGTATTTTATTGTGAACTTTCATTTGGGGATTTTGCAAGTGGCTGCTGCTGCTGCTCGGAACTGTTGGCCAGAACGCAGCTTCCAACATTTGCCAAGTGTCAAAGTCAGCTGGCTGGCTGGCTGGCTGGCTGGCTGGCTTGGAGCAGCTAATAACCAAGGCACTGCTGGCACTGCTGCAGTGCATCCTCTCAGCCACAGCATACTTTATGGGCATTAAAAATTCAAGTGGCAGCAATTTTTCGTTGGCAACTTCAAATGGAAAAAAGCCGCCGCCTCGAAAACTGTGCCTTCCGTCCTGGGAGCTCTCCTTGGGGCCACCAATTTAATGTGTCGGCGTGTTTATCGGCTAATGAAGTTGACAACACGCGGATTAGCGCATTTAGTTGCCAACTGCTGGCTCTGACTGCCAGTCTCCTCCATTCTACAGTCTACAGACTCCAACCTACAGTCTACAGTTTACAGTCTGCTGTCTACAGTCTCTCGACTCTCACCTCAAGCCTCTCGTCTGGTGACTCTTGACTCTTGGGCATTAGCACAAAACAACATAAGTTATTAACGATAACGATGAATATTATTTTTATGCACAAATTGCGGTACCTGGCGATAGTACGGAGCTCCGTCTGCGATCATCCTCTCCAACCTTCCATCTCTCTCTATCTCTCCCTTCACTCTTTTTCTCTGTCCGCACTCTCTTTATATCTTTATTTCTTCCCAGACTAGCGGTATTTAAATATATAGGAGCTTAGGCCTACTACAAGCTGCATTAGCTATTTATACCCTGCACACATATAAATTAGAAGAAGGGGTATTTTAAAGCAGTAAGAGCCAGAAAAAGCTATCATTATAAACATAAAACTGAGTTCTACTTTTAGATATACATATGTATATATTTTATTTCGCATATTATGTATATTTCTTCTTATCGGTCTATGCCATTGAATTAATTTTATTATATTTATTTTTAAGCCCTGGCCACAGGGAATCCCCTAGTTCGGCACACTCGCTTCGCGCCTTCCTGCTTGTGTTCTATTTGCTGTTCATGGCGAATGCAAATTGCTGTCGTGCATGTTTTTGTACCCCGCTCTATTTGGATTGAATCTGGTTTCCAGTCAGCGGCTGTGGTGACACCGCAAGTTATACGATGTGATAAGACAATAAATATTTTTACCATTTACAGTTCAATTATGAATTCGTTGGCCACATAAATTTGTCAAAGCAACGACTCTTGCACCAAATTAGCTACCAGTCGAGACTAGACTCTAAACCCAAGTCTCTAAAATCTAGAGTACCGTCGCAAATCAACTTTGTGGACTTGCCTTGTCGGCTTATCGGTTTCCATTTTGGTGTTTATTTGATTTCATATTTAGCTGAAACACAAAGAGGGTTTGATTGGTTGCGTGGGTTTAATTGGAATGGCAATCAAATGGGTTTCTTATAATCAAGATCTAAGACTCTTAGAATAGTAACTAAAATCAATTTCAGATATCTCAACTTTCTGCTCTTTGGAATGCGCTTTACGAATTGTTGCAGTGTGTAATTTATTTCAAATTCATAACAGACTTGTTTTGCTTGTACATCAAATTTGGGGCTATAATAAAATAATGAAATTTAATTTTTAAAAATGATTGAATAACAAAATAAATAACATTTGCATACAAATTTCGTTTTGACATGTTAATGGGAGTCTTATAAGGCAGCTTTTAGGAAATTATATATATGAGACATCTAGATATAATATTCTGTCAAGCTCTATTAAAATGCACATTCCGATTAAAATGAGATTCGCGTCAGCTGCGAATGACAAATATTTATATTAATTATACACAACAATGCCATTGAACTGGGGCATCCAAACCACAAATGAAATCATTTCGCAGCGAACCGTAAGTCTCGAACCGAAGGACAGGGTTTATAGAAAGGAAATACTCGCAATTTGTGTACAAACATGCGACAGTGAAAACTAACTTTGTGGAAAACAAATCGTGCTGGTCGAACCACAAGCAAATGCCAACCCGTAATTAGAAGCAACGCAAAGCTCCCCTAAAAAATACCAAGGATGAGCGTCATATGTTAAAGACGCTACCAAAGAGGACGTGGGTGGTAGATTGTGGGAGGTGGGCTCTGTGGGTGTACATACTTCATAATTCATGGTTTCTAAACCTGACATTAAATTAAATTGCTCGGAAAATGCACAAGCGGACAATGGGTGGTGCGTCTGTGGGTGTGAGGTGGTTCTGTTGCTGAACGGCATGTAATTTAAACCAAGTTTTAAATGGCTAACTACCTTGGCTAACTGTGCGTGTGAATGTGTGTGTAATAGAGCGTCACTCAGCGCCCAGCTGGCTGCGTTCACAATGCGCCCCAATTATATAATTTGTTGACGAGCCCAAAAGCCCAAAAGCAGCAACAGCTGAACACAAATGCTCGAATTCAAATCACGGCACACACAACAACAACAACAGCAGCAGCAGCAACAACAACAGCAACAACAACAATGTCGTCACGTGGCTCTTTATTGTAGTTAACCGTTAGTTGCCTTGACGTCCATCGATTGCGTCTGTAGGCGCATCATCTGCCAGCAAATGAATTCCCCGTTCTATAACCCAGCACACAATGCTGTCAAAATATTGAATTCTTATATACTATATGTATATGTATGTGCGTATAATTTTGCCAAATTATCAATGTCAGACCAGCTACCAGATGGGAAGCACACGCGGAGGTGCAAAAGTAGAAAGAATAAAAAAATACAACAACGAATAAAATAAATATGTCTATATGAATTTATATATATATATATATATAAGTAGCTCCTTTTGGCAAGTCGCAAATTAGATGCCCTTTTATGCAACTGTTTTAATACAAAGAAAATGCTTAATTTAATCTTAATAACCAGTATTTAAAATACTTACTTTCGGGAGTTTCGAGAGCGAAAATATTCCCTTAATTTTTAAGTTTATTTTTTTAATTTAAATTTAATTTTTGCTATCTCTAATATATATTTAAGAGTGCAGTTTGAAAGTTTTTCAAGTTATCCACCTCATGACTGAACTAAAATACCTCTAGGCAAGTGTATTACAAAAAAGTTTCTCGACGTTTGTTGTCATCGTCCACATTTCCTCATCAACAGCTTCTCTGGCCGTTTTTTTAAGTTCGCAGAAGCTAAAGGTAGTCCCAGCTGACAGCCCCTTTGCAAGCAGACCCAGAGATAAAGAGAGAAAGAGAGAGTGAGTGAGTGCTACCCCGATTTTTGGCTCTTTTTTTATATATATTTTTTTAATGCCTCACCCATAACGACTGTAAATTTCCAATTTTATTTAACCGCCGTCACCGTGAAATACCAGAGAGATGGTAGAGCTTATGGGCTTTTTATATGGACAGCATGAAAACAAAATAAGCTATAAAATTAATCGTCGACTTAGCTGCCGATTATGTTTATACGACCCTCGTAGACAGCATCCATTTTGTGTAGTTGTTGTTGTTGTTGTGTTTGTTGTATGCTTCCAACTCAAAGTGGCAACTAAAATCTAATCATGAATTTTGGCTGGCTACGAAGACGCGACAGTGTCTTTCTCTCTATATATGGTTGGCTCTCAAGCTTAAAGATTTTTTGGCGTTGCTTGAAATGAATTGGAAACCTCTTCGAATTTGTATCAATTTGTTTTATCTATTTTAAATGAACTTATTTACTTAAAACTTTATTTCATCTTTTGTTAGTGGTTTTCGCTGAATAAATGAGAAATAGGTCCGGTTTTGAGTTGCAGATTGAGATGTGATGTGATATGTGTGCCAGACGCTACAGTAGTTTCCATAATATTAAAAATTATAGCTTATTGTGTTTTTTTGTAATAAATGATAAAAACTAGTCATTAGCATCTTCATATATATTTTTTATAAATAGTTTCGATCAATACTTTACAACTCATTTTACTCTTTTGTCAGCATCTGCTTTGCTCTGTGTGCATCAGATTAAGTAAAAGATATGCCCAATTTTACACCTTTTTTGCACGCAAAACCCGAAGGATAAATACCGTTGAATAGGTATAGATATGATCGCAGGCATTGGCTGGGTTCACCTGGCAAAATGCCTTCTCCATTACACACACGCAACCGATTAGATCGAAACCGTATGTGTAAGTAGGAGAGGAGAGGAGTCGAGAAGGGGAGGAGGGAGCTACAAATCAGCCATATAGATTTATGAGTACCCTTTGTAATTGAATAATGGCAAAGTGAGGCAGCTCAGTTTCGTCTTAAGCACACCTTGAACTGAACGCTGTAAATTGAGCTCTAATCAGTGTACAAGGATCAAAAGGAGCGTACGAATCCTTTTCAAGCATCTCGGGTTTACCAAAAGGTGCCGAAAATAGCAAAAGGCTTAACAATACATAACCAGGACCCAAAGCACACACATGTCCTATGTCCCCTGTCGATTGGTATCCAATGAATAGACCCAAATTACTTATACAAATATGGCCAAGGCAAATGGAATACAAAGTGCATTGTGCAAATTAATTGCATTTTACGTTTGAAATATGATATTTTCTCGAATGCCGCCTACACAAAGAAAAAGAAGCCAAGGGGAACCTGAAATTTTAAACCCCTCCTCCTCCCGTTTGTTGATATGCCATTAATTATCCACATTAAGGCTTAATTAATAATATTTAACAAACAAGCGGCGCGCTTTTCGCACACAAAATAAATCTTCACGCTGTGAGAAAAAAAAATCAGAAACCCGAAAGAATTGTCACAAAGAGTTTGCAAATATTTAAAAAATATTTACGATTTGCTTTTGTGCCTTTTGTTGCAGTTCAAAATAGTTTTTCATATGCAAAATTCTTTTTATTTTTATTTTTACATGTAAACAAACATTTTATTCAACCTCAGATCAAGTGGCTTAAGTCGCAGACAGCAATTTCGATGCTACTGTGGAGAGGAGAAACTTGAGACTTGTTGATATGCCGCTAATTGTGCGCATTATGTGTGGTAATTAATAATATTTAATAAACAAGCAACGCGCTTATCGCACACAAAACCAAATCATCAAATATGATGAGAGACGAGGAGTGGAGTGCAGTGGAGTGGAGTGGCTAACTATGAGCTGGATTGCCAGATTGCCGAATTGTCGGATTGGTCGCTTGTCAAAGGCCACACACACACACATACATACACAGAGAGAGAGAGAGAAAGACAAAGAGAGATAGAGAGAGACAGAGAGAGAGAGAGGAGCTGGAGCAGCTACTGGATTAGACACATGGTCATATCTACATCTGCCATACGTCCAGCCACTGCACCGCAAAATGTCAGTCAGACAGACTTACAGACAGACAGGCAGTTTGACAGACGGAATGTGCACACACAGAAGAACACGTTAAACAATTTTCGAGATGAAGATAAGTTCGGCATCGTAGCCAGTTGTTGGACAGGCTGGCTTCTCCTCTCTGGGTCGGGGTCTGGGTCTTGGCCCGGGTGTTGACGTTTTCGTAGGCGGTGCCTTGAGTGCCGTTTAAACGCTCATAAAGCCGCCGTCGCAGCCACAACTTATCGACAGATTCCTATCGTCTTCTCTCTACTTCCCCGTGTCTCTCTGTGTCTGCGTCTGTTTGCTGCACAGGCAGCAGGTTCTGTTGCAGTGCTTTTGAGTTTGAGCGTTTTTGCCGCAGGATCTGCGATAAATCACTTTGTACCTCAGCATCAGAATCAATAAAAAAAACAACAACAAAAAAACAAAGAAAAACAACAAAAATAAGCAGTCGAAGGTGCATAAATTGAAACGTTGATGTCTTCATCAACAATATGAGGCGGCATTTGATCTGAGCATTCGTTACACTCATGTAGGTCGGACCGCCACGTGTGTGTGCGTATGTTTGTGTGTGTGGTGTGTGTATGTTAGTTGACTTGGGTCAATTCTATTTTGATTTATGTGCTTGGAATTTAAAACAATACTTATTGCTTATCAATTTGACACATCGACGATGACTTAATTGTATTTTCCTGATGAAGTGATTTTTGACTCAAATTTTGTGGTAATTTGAAGTTGAATAATAATATTTCCTTCATTCGCAGAATTTCAATTTTGAATTCGCACTCAATATATTTGGATCCTCGCCTACACTTGCTGTTGGGTAACACTGTTTTTGATCGATCGCACTTGTAAGCTTTGTTGAAATACTTACGACCTTATTTAAATAATTTACGATTGGTAGGCAGCACTTTCTACTGATTCCTTTTGCAAGACCATTTGTCTGTGATGAACAGGTTAAGCATCCGAATTAATTTGACATAAAACATATAAATTAATGATAAAAATTAGTAAACTTAATTTGCACTTCATGTCCACATTTGCATATTGATATGCAAGGCCTTCATCTTAGCCACAAACACATTAATTTGAAATGCGCGCCATACCAACATCAATTTGATTGGTAGCACTTGCAGATGGGCAATACTGCGTGCTTGGCAACACTGGCACGCTCACATATTTAGTATCTTTGTATCGGCATTTTTTGTCGATTAACGTTCTATTGACGCTCGGCCACTTTAGGTTTTGTTTTGTTGTTGTCTTTAGTGTGTACGGATTTTTGTTTGAAAATAATGAAAAAAAAACTTCGTATTTAATCTAGTAATCTTAAAAACAAAACTCACAGAAACCATTTTCGGTTCTTTTGTTTTGCTATATTTACAAAATTATTTGTGCACGTATTAATGTAAAAGGTGAGTCCCTCTGTGTGCGTCTGGCTATGTTTTAGTCTGACTACAAAAAACAGCGCCACGCCGGGTGCGCAAGGCCAACAACAACAACAAACAGTAGCAGCAACAACATAATTTTCGCGGGCTGCTATCGAAGCATTTTGAAAAGGTGCAAGTGCTATTTTTTTTTGTTAGTTTTTTGTGTTTATTTAGTTGGCCAAAGCCCAGCGATCTTGATTCCATTGATACGAATGCTAATTAAATAGTCAATTATCGAGACCAGCAGACGACAGAGTGAGAGAGATAGAGAGAGTGAGTGGGGGAAGGGGAGAAGAGCGGGGCGTTGATCTTGGTGCTGTGCCATGTCGAAAATAGCAGCCATTGACAACATGCAACTGCAACTGCAACAGCAGCAGCAACAGCGGCACACATCCCCCAAAAATATCGAGCTGAAGTAATATGGCGCGCATTAATCACATAATCGAACCAAATACAAACAAAAGAACAATTTGCATTATCAGTTTTCTCAATTCCAATTCATCCATTCCGCAGTAATCCAAATTAACTGTGGAACGTACCCCCCATATGGCACACATAACAACGGAAAAACGGACAACGGGAACAACGATGCGACCAATACATCATGCGACACCATCGGGCGCTTCGACAGTCATCGCTGCGAATGCCTCAGCCTTGGCCACAAAGGAAAATTCGCGGCATCAGGCAACGTCGCGTGGCGGCGGCGGCAAGGGCATCGAGATCTTGGACTTTCACGAATCCTGGCTGGAGGAGGTTGAACTGTACAAGAGCAAGCTGGTCATGGGCAAACAGCTGTCGCAGCACAATCACCAATCGTCCCATCAATCAGCCCACAACTATACCAATTCTAATTCCAATGGCTCCAAGCGTTATTCCTCACAGCTACGCAACTCCACTGGCCATTCAACTAACACCAACAACACCACAACAACAACACCAACGAGATCATCACAAAAAGCCAACCACCAACAACAACAACAGCAGAAATCTCCAACGTCTCAAAGGCGCCAGAAGCATTCGGATGCTTCAGTTGCGAACATTGGCACCGATGCAACGCCCGCCGCGAAGACTTCCCCGCCACGTCTAACAACCAAGTTAAACTCGGTGCCAGCGCCGGTTGTTGGCATCCTCCAGTCGGAGCCATATAAAAAGGTTCAGGTGCGTATCCACTGGAAAAGTGTAAAACAAAATGTGAAGCATCGACTCATACACAAATTGTTAATGGTAATCAACTGATTTCACATCTGTCTGCACGCATTTAAATTGAAGATTACTCTAAGCGAATTTCTCAAAATGTTACATTTAATTAAAGTCTATTTCATGTTGTCGCTCTAATAATTTAAACTACTAACTTCTGTTGAGCCAACAAAAAACTTGTTATCTTTTCTGTTGAGTTTGAGATTAATATAGCTGCCAGGTACCCTCTCGAGTTTAAAAAAGAAATCACATGTTGATTGTTTGTGTTGAGTTTGATATAATTTCCAACTATTCCAATTGATATTCCTCAAGTTTTAAATTATTCACAAGTATCTGTTCTAAAATTGAATGCTCCTTTTGTTGCTAATTCGCTATTTGAAGATTCCCATTTTTGCCTGCTTATCTACTAATAATGTCACCTGTTACCTAACTGTGTTACCTGTTTCATGGTTGTGCTTGTTGTTTGTTTGTGCTTTTGGCTTTGGATGCTAACACGCAGATGCTTTTAAAGCGTGCACGTGAGGATGTGCTTGCCAAAAATGCCCCGAATAGCAACGGCAATGGCTATAAGCGTCCCAACGTCAGCACGGCCGGCACAAGTCCACCGCGGAGTGGATTGGCCCGCAGCTCGAGTGCGACAACGATTAAGGCGGCCAGCAAGATTGTTGTTAACCCGTTCCACGGCAGCAGCATGCTGAGTGGGCAGCAGCACGACGAGAAGAGCAAGATACTAACACAAAATGGTCTAACCAAATCAGCAGCCACTGCCCTGGAGACATCGCTGTATGCCTCGCTGTACGCACAGCCCACCCAATTGCCATTCCAATGCACGCGTGTCGCCTCCGGTGAGCATGGTGGCAACAACTATACGGGCGTCTCCTTGAACAAGTCTGTCAGTCGTGATTGTCAGCAGAGCGACGATGATCCCTGCGGTGGTAAGTTATCTATATAAATATAATATAAGGACATTATCAGCAGATGCCCCTATATATAAATATACGCAATTCTTCCGACAGCTATTGACGAAATCACTAGCTATGATGATTCGGATTCGGATGAGGATTATGTTGGCGCACCATTCTTTTTGAATGAGGAGGAAAACGAAGAGACCAACCAGAGTCGTCACATTCGATTAAAACTCAATAAGGTGGCGTCAAAGACGTCAGTGGCAACAGTGAATACCACAGACTCTGATGCATCTGTGTACTTTAAACCCGAGACAATATTGTCGCCCAGTCTGTTCCCGAATGTGCCACCATATTTGAATTTCACCTCGCACGCAGAGAAGGGTCCGCCAATGCCAGCCGTTCTGCATCGTGTGCTCAAATGGAAGCTCAGTCCAGTTATGCCAAAGATTGTGAAACGTGTTGTGCTCAATTCAGGATTTCGCATTATCAGAAGTGAGCTCAGATCAACGATAACAATTATTACTATTAGTATGACAATCTATTGTATTCGAAACAGATACCACTGACTGGATGGCTGTGTGGGAGAAGCATATGAAGAGTCCCGGCTTTCGTACGATACGCTCGCATCAGAAATATAATCATATGCCCGGCTCATTTCGCATTGGACGCAAGGACACCATGTGGCGGAGTATTGCTAACAATATGAAAAAATTCGGACGAAAGGATTTTGGTATTATGCAAAAGTCAGTTGCGATCCACACAAAAAGAAGTAGTACCCCTAATTTTATTTATATATGCTCAAATTCTTTATGCAGATCTTACATAATGCCCGATGATTTGGAGGACCTGCGTCAGGTGTGGCCCAAGAATGCGTCGAAACTGACTAAATGGATTGTGAAACCTCCAGCAAGTGCACGCGGCACTGGCATACGCATTGTGAACAAATGGAGCCAATTTCCCAAGGATCGGCCGCTGGTGGTGCAAAAGTATATCGAACGTCCGTTGCTTATCAATGATAATAAATTTGATATGCGTATTTATGTGTTGCTAACCTCCGTGAATCCGTTGCGCATCTACATGTTCAAGGATGGCCTGGCGCGCTTCGCGTCGGTCAAATATAGCTCGGAGCTGGGTAATCTGGATGAGCGCTGTATGCATCTGACCAACTACAGCATCAATAAGTTTTCACAAAACTATGCGAAGAACGAAGATTTCAATGCGTGCCAGGGACATAAGTGGACACTGCAATCTCTGTGGTCCTGCTTGGAGAATCGTGGCGTGAACACCAAACGTCTGTGGGCCACGCTGCGCAATCTGGTTATCCGGGGCATTGTGAGCGGTGAATCGGGCCTGAACCGTATGTACCGACAGAATGTCAATTTCCGTTACAATTGTTATGAGCTCTTCGGCTTCGATGTGCTGCTCGACGAGAATCTAGTGCCTTGGCTGCTGGAGATCAACATATCGCCATCATTACACTCCGAACTGCCGCTTGATTTGCATGTGAAGGGTCCAATGATCCAGGCCGTACTCAACACGGCCCTTTATCAGGTGCCGCCCAAGCTGAATGAACGACAGCAGCAGGAGGTGCTCGACGAGCTGGAGATGCAGGGCCCACTGGTCCATGATAAGCGCATATTCACCACTTGCCTAACTGCGGAGGAGGTGCGCAAGCACAATCATTTCACCAGTCGGGCCGTTGAGTATCGGGAGGAGTATCTGGATACCATACTCGATAATCTGCTGCCCGACGATGTGCGTTGCCTGATCGTGTCCGAGGATGAGCTGGCTCGCTGTAAGCCACTGGAGCGCATCTTTCCCACTCATAACAGCCATATGTTTCTGCACTACTTTGAGAATCCGCGCTACTACAATCGACTCCTAGATGCTTGGGAGACCAAGTATGCCAAGAATCGTGAGATGGGTATCGCATTATTGACGCGCTTTTGCCAAGATAATTATCATTTGCAGGTCTCCGAAGCAGCCATGGAAAAGGTAAACTTACTTTCCCCATGTATATTATACCCAATTGTATTAATTTAATTTTAATTAATTTTTATTATTCACAGGAACCGAATGTGGCCCTCACAGAGATTGATATGCTGCATGTGAAAAAGGATGAAATTTTAGACAATCCAACCAACCTGCCGCCTGTTACAGCCGTAGAGACCAATGATGCTGCGTTGCTATCGGCCAATGACTGTATAGTGACAAGTATAGAATCGGCAACCATTAACTAAAAACAAATAATGTATCGCAAATCTTAAGACTGACTGTAAAATTGAATTGAGTAACTTGGCGACAACATATCCACTTTCTGTTTGTTGTTTCATGTGAGTGCGACATGAGAGCAGTTAAAGGAATAACTCCAGTCTTCTTTTAAATACGCGTTGAATTTCCCACAAAAAATAAAGTTCAAACATTTCTGGTTAATATTTTCTACATACACAAATTACATATATTTCAATTATTTTTGAATGCAACGGAAGCTTAGCGAATGGTGCAGAAAAGTATCGATACTATTGGCGGTATATGAATATACCATAGTAAGGAAAAACTTTACATAATTTAAGGAAACAATTCAATTCGACGACGGTTAAAAATTATTGACAGCATTATTATAAGCTGCATATTAGTAAATGGTTCTCCACAAATTTAAATTCAACGTTTTTTCGTTTTGCTGACGAAACTCTACTCTTATCAATATATCGGCTAACAATCGGCGTGATGTTTGCACGCCGAGTGCCCATCGATGCATGGCGAGCGATGATGCGACAACTCTAAATTATCGGCAAGGCAAACAATGAATGCACGACGTTCGACGACGTTTCGTTCTAGAACGAAAATGCGAAATTGTTATTAAAAAGTGAATAGGCATAAAATTACGAGTAATAATCCGTTCACCACTACCAATGCAAACGGCAAGTAAACAAGCAACGAGCAACAGCAACAAATTGCGCGTGAGAATTAGATAGCTTCCTGAGTAGCGTCACGTAGACGGCAAAGCGACTTGCAAATCGATATCCACACACACACATACACTCACACATACGCGTACACATACCAACACCCACCAGTACAAACATTATGGAAAACACATTAGAAGAAGGCGGCGGCGGTGTCGGCGTCGAGGAAAGTGCTGCTCATATTGAAAATACACCGGTTACCATGTGCCAGGATAACGAATGCATCACTAGCAACACACCTCCAGCGATTGCTGTTGCAGCTGCAGCAGCGGTAAGTATCGCAATCTGCCGCCCAATATTTTTTGCGCCTAATACTCTTTTTTTCTTTGGTTTTCCCATCCATGCACACCTGCAGCCAATGATAAGCAGCGAAGTTGCTGCGTCTTCATCGACATCGACAACCGCAAAGGGCAAGTCGCAATTGGAGAAAGAAGAAGAGGCCAGCACGTTGGCCGCGGATCACCACAATAATAACAACAATAACAATAACAACAGCAACAATAACAATAACGAAAGCAGCACTAAAACTATTCAGCAAGAACCAGAAGAAGAAGAAAAAGAGCAGCTGTCATGCGATGGCAATGCAAATACCACAGTACCAACAAAAACTAAAGCAATAACAGCAACAACAAACACAACAATAGCAACGAATTGTGTCAAAGTGACGGAAGCAGCGACGACGACGACGGCGACGTCCACTGCGTCCACCGAAACAGCAGACAACAAGAAAACGGGTAAGGCTGAAAAATGCCAAAAGCTCATTCATTTTTACCTTCTGTTTGTTTGTCTCTGTGCTTGCTGTTTTCGATGCACGAACGAATTCTTTTTTATCTTCGGGTTTTTCTTTTGTTTCTTTTCACAGAGCGCAATCACAAGAAGAAGAAAAAAGATAAGGAACGCGAGCGAGATGAAGATAAGCGACACAACAACAACAATAGTAGTAGCAGCGGCAGCAACAGCGGCAAGGAGCGTGAAAGCAACAGCCTCAAAAACAATAGTGGCAGCACTGGCAGTGGCAGCACTGGCAACGGCAGCGCCAGCAAATCCTATTCAAATCGACACAGCAACAGCAGCGATTACAAGTCCAGTTCCAGTTCCTCCGCCTCGACCAGCTCGCGCAGCAAAGACAAAAAACAGCATCGCAGCGACCGCGACAGAGAAAGAGAGCGGGAAAGAGAAAAGGTAAGTGAATTGAAAAAAGAGAGAAAAGAGTTGGACAAATACTTAACTTATTGCAAACTAATATCAACATTAAAATAAACAGTTTTCGCAACTTTTAAACATTTCCTGCCTAATATATGCTCTAATATTAAATCATAATTAATGAATTGGATGTCATTGAGTAAAGCAAACTAAGAGCTTGATTAGCCATCATATAAATGCTTCATAAGAACTTCAGTAATCCAAATCTCAAGAATGAATTTGCTTAGAATTGCTCCAGAACTCTAATAATAGTCTAGCTATAATTATGCCAGAAAGTAATTATTTGCTTTGTGTTTATTCGAAGACCTACAAATAAATACGTGACTCGCCAATGAAATGTCAACTTCTAGTTATTCAATACATACATTTGCTTGCTCAACAATTAGTAATGGCAATCCTTTAAACATTTAACAATAGATACCATCGTCGTCGTCCAGCTGCTCATCAAATTCGCATCGCCGTCGCAGCTCGGACAGCAGTCGCAGCAGCAGCAATACAAGTTCCAGCAAGCTGAATGTTATCAAAGAGGAGACAGATAAGGATAATGAGAAGGGAATCAAAACGGAAGCGAGTGAGCAGAAAGAGGCGCCGTCTGGTGCATTAACGGTACTTAACCACAACAGCAGCAAAGATATCAAATCGGAATCAGACATCAAAAATGAACAAATCGAAACGAAGCCGCTGCTAAATGGCGATGCAATCAAACCATTGATTAAGACACGCGATGAGGTCACGCGACAGCTGAGCTTCACCATGACATCAGATGCAACAAAGATAAAGGAGAACAGCACCACCAGCAGCGGCAGCAGTATCAATAATTCCTCTTCCCTTTTAATGCCTTCGCCCGCACCCAAAACAATCAATAACAGCAGCAGCACCAACAGTGGCAGCAGCGGCAATCATCATTCCTCATCCAGTTGCAGTGCGCGCAAAACCTCCTCCTCCTCAAGTTCCTCCTCCAGCAGCAGTCATCACAAGACTTCCTCCTCCACCTCATCCTCCTCCTCGTCGCGCCATTCGTCATCCTTCTCCTCATCGCGTGATTGTTCCAAATGTTATAAGCGCTCCAAAATACGTCGTAGCAGCGTTGGCGTTCAGTGCATTCAGCATGCGCCCATTGCCGGTGCCTGGACAACTGTTCCAAGTTTGGCGAAGCCGGCGGCAGATCGTAAAGCGATGCTGACCGGCCTTGAAAATCTGAAATATGGTCATTACTTTCAAGTGGAACAGTATCCGAATGGTGGCGCATCCGTTGTGCATCTTTATCAGCACGACATCAATGCACTGCCGCCGGATGAAATGGAACAACTCGTCGATGAGTTCTTCAGCGTATGCTTTGCCGAAGATGAGCAAGGCTATGCACATCATGTGATGGGCATCGTTCATGACGCCGCACGCTATATACCCGATCTTCTCGAGCATATGGCTGAAAATTATTCAACGCTCACAGTGAAGGCTGGAGTGCTCGGACGCAACTCGGACATTGATACGTGCACCATGGCACAGTACAATGAACAGGTGAGATTTCATAGAATTTATAATGCAATCGATTAAATTCCAGTTTTAACATATTTTTGTAAAGCTCAGTGAATTGATCAATTATTTACCGAGCATTACATAAAAACATGTAAAAAACTGGATTGTATTTGTGACTAGTATTGAAATATTAAATTAATTTTGTTTTGCTTTGCAGGTGGTGCGTAATTATTGCCAGGGCACATTCCGCTATGGACCGCTGCATCAGATCAGCCTGGTGGGCAAAGTGCATGAGGAGGTTGGCGGCTATTTTCCAGATCTGCTTGGTCGCATCGAACAGAATCCATTTCTGCGCAAGGCAAGTGCTCATTCCCAAAAACACCGTAATAACTACTAGAACTAACTGAAATTATATCAATCCTCCTATAGACAATGCCCTGGGCTGTTAATTCAATACTACAAACAGATCCGCGACAATCAAACGATGGACCAATTCTGTGGATACGTGCGGGTGAGCAACTGGTGCCCACGGCGGAGCTCAACAGCAAGACGCCACTCAAGCGACAGCGGTAATTGCAATTTTCCTAGATTTCCAATTAATTAACCAACTAGAAGAATTATTTCTTAATCTCTAAAAATGTCGAAATCGTTTAATTCATTTTCAACATTTAGATACACAAAAATACTGAATTTAATATTAATATTACTTTATTTGAGCATTTTCTTTTATTTGAAATAATATGTAAGTGAAATATTAATTAATAATAGCATACATTTTACTTTACAGCACTCGCATTAATGAGCTGCGTAACTTGCAGTATCTGCCGCGTCTGTCGGAGGCACGCGAAACGATGATCGAGGATCGGACCAAGGCGCATGCAGATCATGTCGGCCATGGACACGAACGCATCACCACCGCCGCAGTTGGTGAGCCATAATGCATTTTATAATGCTTTTTATTTCATGCTTTAAACTTTCTTTTCATCAAACTATTTCTTTTGTATATGCTGTGCATAGTTTCTTCTGCTGCAGTTTCCAAATTGCAATGAATGCAGTGATTTTCTTTTTATTTGGTTTTCCATGGCTTATCTTTTCATATACATCATTTATTTACTTAATAATTCTCATCACTTGCGCATTATTTGTTTGTAATCATTGTCTGATTTTGTCCTTTGCAGGTATTCTGAAGGCGGTGCACTGTGGACAATCCTATGACCAGAATCGCATCACCAAGGATGTGGTAGCCTTTGCCGCTCAGGACTTTAATACGCTGGTGGGGATGCTGCAATTGGATCTCCACGAGCCACCCATTTCACAGTGCGTGCAGTGGATCGAGGATGCCAAGTTGAATCAGTTGCGACGCGATGGCATTCGCTATGCTCGCATCCAGCTGTGCGACAATGATATCTACTTTCTGCCGCGCAACATCATTCACCAGTTTCGCACCGTGACCGCTGTGACGAGCATAGGTGAGTGAAGGGGAAACCTTTCAACAAACTGGAACTCAGAATTAATTGCCTATTATTTATTTACTTTTAGCTTGGCATCTGCGTTTGCGTCAGTATTATCCCGGCCAGGAGGTAATCAATGAGAAGAACAATCCCGTGTTGGCCGAGACGCCGCATTACAAGGAGAAGCAGACCATATTGCCCAATCCGATTGGTCACGATGAACCGGCTAGGAAGACACCCTCGAAGCGCACACATGATGGCAAGCCGAAGCGCAAGATCATCGATTTGGATGGCAAGGAGCGTCGCTCCAGCGAGAGCAGCCAGGACGATCATTCGTCATCGGCTGGCGCATCGCCCAAAAGCAATAACGGCAGCGGCAGCAGCAACAGCGTTAGCAGCAGCGGCACACCCAGAAAGAAACCGAACAAAGATGACGCCAAAATCGATATGCGCAAAATGGTTCTCGAGCACAACAAATATAAAATGACCAAGGCGGCCGCGACCACGGGCACGGGCACTGTGCTCGACAACGATCGCAAGCCAGTCGTCGTCAAGAAGGACAACAACGAAAAGTCCACTAGTGATAAAGATAAAGACAAAGATAAGGATAAGGATAAGGAGCGCATCATCAAAAAGGAGACAAAGTCGGAGCATTCAGCAACGCCAGTGAAAATGCCGCGACTGGCGGCTAATGAAGCCAGCATATCAACTAATGTGTTAACTAATCCTAATCCTAATCCTGTTCCAATTGCCGGGGTGCCATTGTTGCCGCTGCTACCCCTTGTGCATCCAAAGCCCTTCTTGCACCGCGATGCGTATGTGAATAGCTTGAATCAAAAGGAGCCCGAAATCAAAATCCAACTTAAGATGGTATCCGATGAACCCAGCAAAACGGAAGCCATCGCCTCCAATTGCATGGGAACTCCGAAATCCCCGGTCGAAACCATTGTGCCCGATCCCGTTGAGGATGTGGGCAATGAGCTAATTGTGGAGAGCACGCCACAGCTGGTGGTGGATCACGAGGAAGAGGTTATCGAGCTGTGCGAGGAGGTGATTCCGTTGGATATACCAGTGCCAGCTCAAATAGCACCACCAGCTCTTGCTCCAAATCCCGCTCCCACTCCCGCTCCCACACTGACAGTTGCAGCCACGCCCACACCCATACCCTTGCCAATGGTGCGCATCACACAGCCACCTTTACCTGGGACGACTGCAGCTGCTGCAGTTGTGCCATCAGCATCAGCACCACCACAGGTTGTAAAAGTTGTTTTGCCCGGTGTGGTAGGTCGTTTGTCCGCTGTGGTGCTGACGCCACCATTGCCGTCGATGCCATTGCCTCCACCGCCGCCACCGCCACCACCACTACCAACAGCTGGAGCTGGAGCTGCGGCAACCATACCGACGGCAGTGATCAGAACCGGCAGCAATCCGAAAACAATGACAACGACAACCACCTACAAAACGTTCAATTTGCCTACGCACAAGATCATACTCGCCGGCAGCAGAACTGTTGCAAAGGCGGCAACCGTAACCCCAGTCGATCTGCTTGGCTCGATTATGGCCAGCATGGACAATAAGAACAGTATCAGCTCCAGCAACATCAAGAGCTCGAGCAGCGCTGCCACAACAGCAGTCATAACTGCGACAACAGTGCCTTCCAACAGTAGTAGCAGCAGCAGCAACAGCAGCAGCAGCAGCTCGACAACCAGCACAACAAACAACAACGCTTCGCTGTCTTCCTATGCCACCAACTCGTCCTCTACTAGCAACAGCTACTGATGAGTGAGCAACGGCGGCCACAGCAAAGAGGCTTCTTCAATCCAATCATTATTGCAAAATTGTTGCAACTTGTTTTTTTTGTAAATTGTGTTTTCGGTGCGGCAACTTCGAAAGCTGTGCAACGCCTTAGCGTCTAACGCAAGCGAGCCCTCTCTCGAGTTGGTCCCCGAAAAAAACGTTTACTGTATATAAAAAAAGAAGGGGGGGTTTTCGTTCTCACGATCGCCTCCCCCCAGAAACATATTAATTATATTTGATAACAGTAGTGAATTAAGCTCAAAAATGCTAATTACTTTTTAGACATGTAGTTTTTTAATTTATTATCGCATGCACTTTAAGATACACACAACACATTGGCAGCTGATGGACAAAAGTTTCAAATGCATATATATATATATATTTATATACATATATATGTATATATATTTAGATCGGTATAATAAAAAATAATGTGCCCGCATATTGGCAGAGTATTTTTTTACGTGTCAACTAAAGTGCAAAGGCGCTCAGTTTATTGGCTTATTTTCTGTGTTTTACCTAACGACATTTTAGAAGTGTTTTGCACACACACACACACACACACATATATATATTTGTATATATCAATAATTATGATATATACATATATATATATATATATTTATATATATACAACACATATATAATTGTAGTTTTAAAAGCCAATGCACGTTGATGAAACAATAATAAAGATTCGGATCGTACAAAAATTACATATTTATAATCGTTTATTGTGAGTTTAAAACTTTATGCCTACGAATATAAAAAGAAAAAAATAGGTACAAGTAACATACATACATACAATATTATATTTACATGTATATATCTATAAAGATCCATTTAGACAACGGTTTTAAAAACAGCCCAAACCGGAAAAAATTGCAAAGTGCCAACGGAATGCTTTAGGAATTTACAGTTTGGAGCGCAGCTCCTCGATGCGACCCTGCGCAGAGCGCTGCAGATCCATTAGTTTCATGGCGAAGCCCATGTTGCCCTGGATCTTAATCTTGCCCTGGAAAAAGGCTTTCTGCGGCGGCAGCTTGCCCGTCAGCAGCTCAAACACATCATCGTCGCTGATTATAAAGGTAACATCACATTTTTCTGCACCGATAAAGCGATAAGTTAATTATTTGATATTATATTTAAGGTGAGGTCACTCCACTTACGTGTGCCATTGAAGGTAATCTTGCCCTTGCCCTGCTTGGCATCGATCACCCAGAAGCCAGTCTTTCCCTGGGGACCATTGTTCACCTTGAAGCCGTACACGGCGCGCACCTTCTCAATCAGATTTTCCTTGTCCTCCTGCATGGCCTGCTCGAGCAGCCTCAGCAGCGGCGACACCTTGAAACCCTCCTCACTGGTAGCTGTCTGTGTGGCCGCTGTTAAGTTGTGCTGGATACCGCTGGATGCCGGGAAACCCAACCGATAGAGACCAACCACAACGGCTCCACCCAATCCCAAATTGTGCTGCAGAGCTAACTTGACACCATTCACTTGCCGCTTCTCGGCCTGGCCACGCAGCTGCCAACACAGCTCGGCACACTGAGCCAAGCCAGTGGCACCAAGTGGATGACCCTTGGAGATCAGTCCACCGCTGGGATTGACCACAAATTTACCGCCGTAAGTATTATCCCCGCGGTCGATGAACTCCCCAGCCTTGCCCTCACCACAGAGACCCAAGGCTTCATAAGTGATGAGTTCGTTAGCCGAGAAGCAGTCGTGCAGCTCCACGACCTGCACATCCTGCGGTGTAAATCCGCTCTTAGCGAACAGGCGCTGGGCAGCCAGACGGGTCATATCATAGCCAGCAATATTCATCAGGCTCTTACTAGCGAAAGTGGATTCTGGATCTGAGGCCATTTCCATGCCGACTATTTCCACAGCTTGGTTCTCCAGTCCATGACGACGCACAAACTGCTCAGAGGCCAGTATGGCTGCACCAGAGCCATCCGAGGTAGGGCAGCATTGCAGCTTCGTCAGCACACCCTCGACCACCTGCGGCGACTTCATAATCTGATCCAGCGTATATTCATCACGAAACTGTGAGTAGCTAAACAAGATAATAAAAAAGATTAGATTAGTAAGTGGAAAACATTTAAACTTTAAGTTTATTAGCACTTACGGATTGTTGATCGAGTGCTTGTGGTTCTTCCAAGCAATCTTGCCAAAATGTTCCGGCCTTGTGCCGTATTTCTTCATGTGCTCCTTGCCAGCATTACCGAAGATCTGAGCGGCCATTGGACCAGCACCAATTTCAGTCAGTTCGCCCATTTCAATGATGTGTCGCTCCATGGGATTAGCCCGGTCAAAGTACTATCAATAAAAAATTAATGCATTACCAGTTCAGGTCAAGTTCAAAAGTCGTTAACATACCTTCGCCGCCAACGAGCCACGCTCCATTTTCTCAAAGCCCAAGGCAAGGACACAGTCCGCGCTGCCCGATTCGATGATCTGCTTGCCCAGGTACAAGGCACTCGATCCCGTGGAGCAGTTGTTGTTCACATTGTAGACTGGGATGCCGGTCATGCCCACTTCGTAGATTGCCCGCTGGCCACTTGTGGAGTCACCATAGACATATCCGCAGACAGCCTGTTGCACATCGGAATATTGCAACTTGGCATCCTGCAGAGCCTTTGTAACGGCCTCCTTGGCAAAGTCCGGATAGCAAATGTCAGCACGACGACCAGGTTTCTCGAACTACATAGGATAAAGGGTGAAAAGTATAAGCCCTAAGTACTAACATGACTTATTTATAGCAAGAAGAGCATTTAGCTTGTGGCTTAACTTACTGCAGCCACTTGTATTAGTAATTAAGATTTCTCCATTGACCGAAGTGCACCGCAGTTCAAAGTCCGAGTGCGATAATTATTGTGTTGTTTTGTGGATTAAGGGTTGGAAGGGAGGGGGGAGTATTAGGCAACTCGCTGCTGCAGCATCTTCAAGAGCGGCTTTTTCTTTGTGGCAACTGGTTTGCTGTGCGTGTTTGTAGTTTGTATTTACCTTGGTCATGCCAACACCAACAACATAGACTCGAGTTTTGGTCATTTTGTGGCTAAAGATACAAATCTCTGGTGCAAATTACGAAAAACAAGTACAACCGCTTCAACTCGGTTGTAATCAATAACTAAACAATAATTGTAACTGGAAAACAAAAAGACGAAGCTAAAAATATCGATGTTTATATCGATACAATGACTATCGATTCAGATTAAAAAACCAAAATTCGGATAAAAGAAGAATGGTATTTGTGACACTCAATAATACCAAAATGTTATTTTTTTCTATTTATAAGTAACGGTTGCAAGTAAAACGAAATTAGATATATTTTACGGATTGTAAATGACTGAATTTTGTTTAGATTAAACTACGATTGCAAGTTTGAAGTCAGTATGATTGAATGTTGTGTGACCAGCTTATTCGTAAATGAAAAATACCAAAGATTTAGAATACACCATAGCTCATGTGAACTGAGTTACCAGCGACAGAGGTGATCTCGCGCGCACCTTGTTAGTCAAGAGAACACTTCTCTTTTAGACGCTGACAGCAAAACAAGTACCAAAAGAAATGACTAAGACAAGAGTTTATGTTATCGGCGTTGGCATGACCAAGGTACGATGTGTGAAAGTGACCTTTGAAATTGCCAGTAAACTTTAATACTTTCTTAGTTCGAGAAACCTGGTCGCCGTGCTGATGTTTGTTATCCGGACTTTGCCAAGGAGGCCGTTACAAAGGCTCTGCAGGATGCCAAGTTGCAATATTCCGATGTGCAACAGGCTGTCTGCGGATATGTCTATGGTGACTCCACAAGTGGCCAGCGGGCAATCTACGAAGTGGGCATGACCGGCATCCCAGTCTACAATGTGAACAACAATTGCTCCACGGGATCGAGTGCCTTGTACCTGGGCAAGCAGATCATCGAATCTGGCAACGCCGACTGTGTCCTTGCCTTGGGCTTTGAGAAAATGGAGCGTGGCTCGTTGTCGGCGAAGGTATGTTAACGACTTTTGAACTTGACCTGAACTGATAACGCATTAATTTTTTATTGATAGTACTTTGACCGGGCTAATCCCATGGAGCGACATATCAATGCAATGAGCGAACTGACTGAAATTGGTGCTGGTCCAATGGCAGCTCAGATATTTGGTAATGCTGGCAAGGAGCACATGAAGAAATATGGCTCAAAGCCGGAACACTTTGCCAAGATTGCTTGGAAGAACCACAAGCATTCCATTAATAATCCGTAAGTTATAAGCAAAGAAAAGATTACAAAGACCAGTCGAAAGTTCGGTCGCATTAAAGACCCCTTGTCTTATCGCTTATCGTTGTTTAGCCATAATCGCAACACTCCACTTCATCTAACGCTTGCTCTTTGCTCTTTGTTTTGTTTTTTATTGTTAGGTACTCCCAGTTCCGAGATGAATACACGCTGGAGCAGATTATAAAGTCGCCGCAGGTGGTCGAGGGTGTGCTGACGAAGCTGCAATGCTGCCCCACCTCGGATGGCTCTGGTGCAGCCATTCTGGCCTCTGAGCAGTTTGTGCGTCGTCATGGACTGGAGAACCAAGCTGTGGAAATAGTCGGCATGGAAATGGCCACTGATCTAGAATCCACTTTCGCTGGTAAGAGCCTGATGACTATTGCTGGCTATGATATGACCCGTCTGGCTGCCCAGCGCCTGTTCGCTAAGAGCGGATTTACACCGCAGGATGTTCAGGTCGTGGAGCTGCACGACTGCTTCTCGGCTAACGAACTCATCACTTATGAAGCCTTGGGTCTCTGTGGTGAGGGAAAGGCTGCGGAGTTCATCGACCGCGGGGATAATACTTACGGCGGTAAATTTGTGGTCAATCCCAGCGGTGGACTGATCTCCAAGGGTCATCCACTTGGTGCCACTGGCTTGGCTCAGTGTGCCGAGCTGTGTTGGCAGCTGCGTGGCCAGGCCGAGAAGCGGCAAGTGAATGGTGTCAAGTTGGCTCTGCAGCACAATTTGGGATTGGGTGGAGCCGCCGTGGTTGGTCTCTACCGATTGGGTTTCCCGGGTGCTACAAAAGCGAAGTTGTAAATAGTTCCTTGTTCATTTTGTAAATAAATCGTACTGAGTGTTTACTAATTTAAAGTGTACGCCAATGAGAATATGTTCCGTTACAGCATGGTTTAAGATTGGCAAAGGTCCTTGAATGCGGTCCGATAGAGTTCGTGTTCAACGAAATTCTGCATGCAGCTTGTATGACGGATTGAGCGCCTGGGAAAGCGCTTCAAAGATCGACTCTTCACTCAAATTTGGAAAGTCGAGCCGCACAGGCATCTGCCGCTGCACCAGGGCAGCCACATTGAGGAACTGATCGCCCAGGACGGGCATACCCACAATTGGAACTCCGCTGGACACCGCCTCCGTCAGTCCCATCAATCCGCCGTGTGTGAAAAATACCCTAACATTGGGATGACATAATATATTGCGTTGTGGCAACCATATCAATAATTATGATATATACATATATATATATATATATATATACATATATATATATATATATATATATTTATATATATACAACACATATATAATTGTAGTTTTAAAAGCCAATGCACGTTGATGAAACAATAATAAAGATTCGGATCGTACAAAAATTACATATTTATAATCATTTATTGTGAGTTTAAAACTTTATGCCTACGAATATAAAAAGAAAGAAATATTTTAATAGCTACAAGTAATATAATATCGTAGTTATATATATATCTATGAAGATCCATTTAGACAACGGTTTTAAAAACAGCCCAAACCGGAAAAATTGGAAAGTGCCAACGGAATGCTTTAGGAATTTACAGTTTGGAGCGCAGCTCCTCGATGCGACCCTGCGCAGAGCGCTGCAGATTAACCAGTTTCATGGCGAAGCCCAAGTTGCCCTGGATCTTAATCTTGCCCTGGAAAAAGGCTTTCTGCGGCGGCAGCTTGCCCGTCAGCAGCTCAAACACATCATCGTCGCTGATTATAAAGGTAACATCACATTTTTCTGCACCGATAAAGCGATTAGTTAATTATTTGATATTATATTTAAGGTGAGGTCACTCCACTTACGTGTGCCATTGAAGGTAATCTTGCCCTTGCCCTGCTTGGCATCGATCACCCAGAAGCCAGTCTTTCCCTGGGGACCATTGTTCACCTTGAAGCCGTACACGGCGCGCACCTTCTCAATCAGATTTTCCTTGTCCTCCTGCATGGCTTGCTCGAGCAGCCTCAGCAGCGGCGACACCTTGAAACCCTCCTCACTGGTAGCTGTCTGTGTGGCCGCTGTTAAGTTGTGCTGGATACCGCTGGATGCCGGGAAACCCAACCGATAGAGACCAACCACAACGGCTCCACCCAATCCCAAATTGTGCTGCAGAGCTAACTTGACACCATTCACTTGCCGCTTCTCGGCCTGGCCACGCAGCTGCCAACACAGCTCGGCACACTGAGCCAAGCCAGTGGCACTAATTGGATGACCCTTGGAGATCAGTCCACCGCTGGGATTGACCACAAATTTACCGCCGTAAGTATTATCCCCGCGGTCGATGAACTCCCCAGCCTTGCCCTCACCACAGAGACCCAAGGCTTCATAAGTGATGAGTTCGTTAGCCGAGAAGCAGTCGTGCAGCTCCACGACCTGAACATCCTGCGGTGTAAATCCGCTCTTAGCGAACAGGCGCTGGGCAGCCAGACGGGTCATATCATAGCCAGCAATATTCATCAGGCTCTTACTAGCGAAAGTGGATTCTGGATCTGAGGCCATTTCCATGCCGACTATTTCCACAGCTTGGTTCTCCAGTCCATGACGACGCACAAACTGCTCAGAGGCCAGTATGGCTGCACCAGAGCCATCCGAGGTAGGGCAGCATTGCAGCTTCGTCAGCACACCCTCGACCACCTGCGGCGACTTCATAATCTGATCCAGCGTATATTCATCACGAAACTGTGAGTAGCTAAACAAGATAATAAAAAAGATTAGATTAGTAAGTGGAAAACATTTAAACTTTAAGTTTATTAGCACTTACGGATTGTTGATCGCGTGCTTATGGTTCTTCCAAGCAATCTTGCCAAAATGTTCCGGCCTTGTGCCGTATTTCTTCATGTGCTCCTTTCCAGCAATACCAAAGATCTCAGCGGCCATTGGCCCAGCACCAATTTCAGTCAGTTCGCCCATTACAGTGATTTGTCGCTCCATGGGATGAGCCCGGTCAAAGTACTATCAATAAAAAATTAATGCGTTATCAGTTCAGGTCAAGTTCAAAAGTCGTTAACATACCTTCGCCGACAACGAGCCACGCTCCATTTTCTCAAAGCCCAAGGCAAGGACACAGTCGGCGTTGCCTGATTCGATGATCTGCTTGCCCAGGTACAAGGCACTCGATCCCGTGGAGCCACTGTTGTTCACATTGTAGACTGGGATGCCGGTCATGCCCACTTCGTAGATTGCCCGCTGGCCACTTGTGGAGTCACCATAGACATATCCGCAGACAGCCTGTTGCACATCGGAATATTGCAACTTGGCATCCTGCAGAGCCTTTGTAACGGCCTCCTTGGCAAAGTCCGGATAACAAACATCAGCACGGCGACCAGGTTTCTCGAACTACATAGGATAAAGGGGGAAATGTATAAGCTCTAAGTACTAACATGACTTATTTATAGCAAGAAGAGCATTTAATCAATCCACTTTAGTTTGTGGCTTAACTTACTGCAGCCACTTGTATTAGTAATTAAGATTTCTCCATTGACCGAAGTGCACCGCAGTTCAAAGTCCGAGTGCGATAATTATTGTGTTGTTTTGTGGATTAAGGGTTGGCAGGGAGGGGGGTATTAGGCAACTTGCTGCTGCAGCATCTTCAAGAGCGGCTTTTTCTTTGTGGCAACTGCTTTTTGCTGTTTGTTGTGTTTGTTGTTTGTATTTACCTTGGTCATGCCAACACCAACAACATAGACTCGAGTTTTGGTCATTTTGTGGCTAAAGATACAAATCTCTGGTGCAATAATACCAAAATGCTTTTTTTTTATTTATAAGTAACGGTGGCAAGTAAAACGAAATTCAATTTTTTTTTACAGATTTTAAATAAATACGTTTTTTGTGCAGATTAAAGTACGATTGAAAGTTTGAAGCCAGTATGCTTGAATGTTGTGTGACCAGCTTATTCGTAAATGAAAAATACCAAAAATTTAGAATACACCATAGCTCATGTGAACTGAATTACCAGCGACCAGCAAAAGAAGTACCAAAAGATATGACTAAGACAAGAGTTTATGTTATCGGCGTTGGCATGACCAAGGTGCGATGTGTGAAAGTGACCTTTGAAATTGACAGTAAACTTTAATACTTTCTTAGTTTGAGAAACCTGGTCTTTGCCAAGGAGGCCGTTACAAAAGGTCTGCAGGATGCCAAGTTGCAATATTCCGATGTGCAACAGGCTGTCTGCGGATATGTCTATGGTGACTCCACAAGTAGCCAGCGGGCAATCTACGAAGTGGGCATGACCGGCATCGCAGTCTACAATGTGAACAACAATCGAGTGCCTTGTATCTGGGCAAGCAGATCATCGAATCAGGCAACGCCGACTGTGTCCTTGCCTTGGGCTTTGAAAAAATGGAGCGTGGCTCGTTGTCGGCGAAGGTATGTTAACGACTTTTGAACTTAACCTGAACTGATAATGCATTTATTTTTTATTGATAGTACTTCAACAGAGCTAATCCCATGGAGCGACATGTCAATGCAATGAGCGAACTGACTGAAATTGGTGCTGGGCCAATGGCAGCTCAGATATTTGGTAATGCTGGCAAGGAGCACATGAATCATCCACTTGGTGCCACTGGCTTGGCTCAGTGTGCCGAGCTGTGTTGGCAGCTGCGTGGCCAGGCCGAGAAGCGGAAAGTGAATGGTGTCAAGTTGGCTCTGCAGCACAATGTGGGATTGGGTGGAGGCCTCCGTGGTTGGTCTTTACCGATTGGGTTTCCCGGGTGCTACAAAAGCGATGTGACAATGCGACAATGAGAATATGTTCCGTTAGAGCATGGTTTAAGATTGGCAAAGGTTCTTGAATGCAGTCCGATAGAGTTCGTGTTCAACGAAATTCTGCATGGATTTGCCCATATTTGAACATTTCTCCCTCTCGCTGTTTTGCCCCTAAAATTATGCATAATATTTTTTGGGTGTGTATAATTTAGCTAATGCATCAACCTAATTTGTGTCACTGCTGTGTGCACATGTTAGCCTATACAGCAACCCGCAAAGAAATAACGATGCAGAAAAAACACATTTCGTTAATTTGACCTTGGTTGTTGTACAATTGTCGCTAAAGACTAGTATAGTTATCTAGATATTATATATTCATATTGCTGTGCAACTTGTGCAATTTATATTATAATTTTTACAATTATTGTTGATCAACTGGAAAACATTTGTAAGCAATTAGACTATATTCGCTTTTGTTTTTGCTGTTGACGGTTATGTCTGCTGCACAAGCGCCAGACTCCAATCACACTGGCAGAGATCACAAGGAGAGTGATACCGACTACCATATAGACGTCCAGGGAGTAGTAGACAAAGCGGCTTAGATGCACTGCACTGGATTGTAGCAGAGGAGCACCTCGAGTATCGGCCACATGCTCCACCCACCACAAGGCGGTTTCCATTGGCAATTGGGGGCGTTCTTTGTAGGCAGCTGCAATCTTTGTTGCATGCAGCTTGTATGACGGATTGAGCGCCTGGGAAAGCGCTTCAAAGATCGACTCTTCACTCAAATTTTGAAAGTCGAGCCGCACAGCCATCTGCCGCTGCACCAGGGCAGCCACATTGAGGAACTGATCGCCCAGGACGGGCATGCCCACAATTGGAACTCCGCTGGACACCGCCTCCGTCAGTCCCATCAATCCGCCGTGTGTGAAAAATACCCTAACATTGGGATGACATAATATATCGCGTTGTGGCAACCACTTCATGATGTGAACATTTGCTGGCTGATTTTCCAGCGTGTCGTTCTCCCACTTCCAGATGATCTGCTGCGGCAGACGAGCCACTGCACGGAGCAATGCCTCCCGCTTGGAGCTCGAGAGCGAGGTGGCACGCAGCATGGAACCCCAACTGATGAGTATGACGCCATGCTCGGAGGCGTTGTCCAGCAACTGCTGCAGTTCGTTGCTCAGCGCCTGCTCTTTTTTCATGTGTATCCCACCCACTTCGACGACATTTGGCGGCAGCGGCTTTGATCCACTCAGCGAGAAGTGCTGGTTCAGCAGCATTAGCGAGGTGCGCTTCACCAGTTCGCCAGTGGATGGCAGACCAGTTCCGAATCTTTGACGTAGCAGCTGATCAGATGCAGGCACGCTAAACCAACTGCAAGCGGAAAAGGAAAGTTTATTGGAGCTGTATGGAGTCACCTCCCTCTTCTTACTTATAGAGCCAGTTGAGCGTGTGTGTGGTTATCCAATTGTTCAGGCGTCCCGCAAAATTCATGTCTTGTGAATGGCCCAAGAACAGTGCAGAGATGTAGGAGGGTATTATGGGAGCACCCATGCGCTCATAGTGCCAGGGCATCATGGCACAGCTGCTCATGGCTACGACTGGCGCTTGCAACTGATGTGCCACGCCCATCATACAATCCGTATTGAATTGCTCCAGTATGATGATGTCATAGTAACCAGCAGGATGTTGGAGTATTTGTGCAAGTGCATCGGAATTGAGCGTATTTTGACAGGCAGCCTTGCCATATTCGCTTAGAATAAAGAACTCAATGTAAGGTTGCAGAAATGTCAGTCTTTGTTCCTCGAATATCTGCGGAAATAGTCAGCAATATGAAATATGAAGATATATTAAATATAGTACGCACATCCAAACCGATTTGATTGCCCAAAGTGACGCCGGGCAGCACGTAATCTTTGTAGCCGGATGGGGACTGTTCATCCGGAAAGGGACTGACCACATCGACGCTGTGACCCGATTGGGCCAATTGACGCATCAGCGGATGAAAGAACTGAAAATGACTTGGGGCGGGATGTGGAAAGAGGCCCAAGATTTTTAGCTGGCCAGTGCTCACCGAAAACAGCGAACACAGTAGAAATAATTGTGTTATACAATTTTCACGCATTGCTAACTGTAACTAGAAACAATAATACTTAAATTATGCTAATTCGTTTCAATTATACTTATAGAATGTGTAGCTATAATTAACACTCAAATGTAAAAGCTTCCGTTCACAGCGAGCAGTGTTCAACAACTGGCATATTTTCAGAAATATGTTTGAGCAACTTTTAATGATTAATATAGAAAAAACAATTTTGTGCGCCAAGAAATTCTCAACTGCTTCATGGCGCCAATTTTCGTGTCTCTCTTTGACGAAGAGAGAATTATTTTCACTTCCAGAGATGATCATAATTTTTGAAAGTCCTAGTCTTATCCAAATTATCTAGTTTCAATTAATATGAAATATAGGATAAATCAAAATAGTTTTTAATTTAAGCAACACATAAAAAAATAAGTAAAATTCAAATTTAAACTACTTTGTGTATATTTAGGAGGCGGAGTCACTAGTTTAAAAGAACACCTAAGACGTACACATACAAAATATCACATAGACTAAACCAGGATCGAATAATTTAATCCTTCTTGCTCTTACGATCCGTTCGCTTGCCACAACAGGCACGGATTAAAGTAAACCAACTGCCAACAACAATGCACAGAATGAGACCCAAGGCGAGGTAGCAGTCCAGCGAGTAGTAGACAAAACGTGACATCTCCACTGAACTGGGCTTCAGCAGCGGATTCCCATTGGTGTGAGCCACATGCTCCACCCACCATAGGGCCTTCTGCATGGACTGCTGGGGTCGATGATTGAACGAGTGCGAAACTAACTTGGCAGCATCCATATGTCTGTAAGAAGAAGAAAAATAGTTGATTATTAAGTTAGGGTGAATGGACATGAAGGGTACTCACTTGGGGTCCAGAGCACGCCTTATCGCCCTCATAACGGTATTCTCGTTAATATCCTCGTACTGCAGCAGCACGCCCATACCGCGTTGCACCAACGCGGCAGCATTGAGGAACTGATCGCCATACATGGGCGTTGCCACAACGGGCACACCACAATATGCCGCCTCGGTGGAGCCCATTAGGCCCGCATGCGTCATGAACACCTTCACATTGGGATGACAGAGTATATCGCGTTGTGGCAGCCAATCCATGATGTGCATATTGGGCGGCTTGCTGGGCAGCGTTTCGTTCTCCCACTTCCAGATGACCTGCTGCTTCAGTCGGGTAACGGCGCGCACGATGCCATCCCGCTTGTCCGCCGACAGGGAATTGGCGCGTATCATGGAACCCCAACTGATGACGATCACCCCGTGTTCGGAATTGTCCAGCAACCGTTGGAGTTCGGCACTCAACGGTTTGGCCTTCTGTATGTGCAGCCCACCCAGCTCAATAACATTGGGGGGCAGTGGCTTAGGGCCGCTCAGCGCATAGTGTTGATTCACAAAGAAAACGGACGTATTCTTCGCCAGCTCACCCACCGAGGGCATCTCGTGCCCGAATTTGTACTGCACCAGTGCATCTGCGGCGGGTACGGATAATAGCCTAAAAAACAGTCAGAAGAGGCAGTTTGTGAATAAGGCATAATATTTCTACCTTGAAGGAATGTCTAAGTGAAGTTCATAAAAGTTGAAAGTAAAATTCATACTAATATTTCATTTAATCAAATTGAAAATATCTATATATCTATATATATATATATAGATATATAGATAAAACTTTTTATCACTTACTTCTATATCAAATATATAATGCCTAATATTTTATTCATGAATACATGATTTTCCTTCAGACAAGTTGAAAATAGGTATTCGTATAGACAAGAATTTTCATCACTTACTTGTACATCAAGTTGAAGGTGTGAAATGTGATCCAGTTGGCCAAGCGACCGACAAAGTTCATGTCCTGCGACTGACCCAAGAACAAGCAGGGTATGCACGAGGGTATTATTGGAGCACCCATGCGCTCATAGTGCCAGGGCATCAGGGCACAGCTGCTCAGGGCAATGACTGGCGCCTGTAGCTGATGTGCGACGCCCATCATGCAATCCGTATTGAACTGTTCCACGATGATGACGTCATAGTAGCCAGCCTTGCGCTTCATCACCGTCTGCAAAGCATCTGAGCGTAGCGTAAAGTTGCAAGACTGCTTGCCCCACTCGTACAGCATGAAAAACTCTATATAAAGACTGTAGAAAGCGCGATTGTCAAACATCTATGCAGAAACAGAGAAAGAGAGAGAAAGAGAGAGAAAGATTAATTTGAGTTAAATGATTAATTGTCTCATGATGAATTGAATAAGATTACACTCGAAGAAATACTCTGATAGCTGTTGAATCACAATTTTTTTAATTTTGTTCAAAACACGACGATAGTAAAACAAAAAATTATAATGGTAATACAAAATGAATATATCAGATATTATATGGCCAATTTTTATCAATTTATACAGTGTACACAAATAAAAGTGAATGTAAAAGGGGCAAGCTACGATTGGGGGTATTCCAGCAGCTTTTTTTTTGTTGCATTGCATTGTTGCAAATACCCATTTAAGGTTGTGTTCACTCACCTTGAGGTCCACGCTATTTGTTAGCTTATCTAAGCCCGTAAGCGGAAAATCCTTGTAGCGTACGGTCGGATTTTTCACCGGAAAATGACTGACAACGCTGACATCATGTCCAGCCTCGGCCAAGGCTTCCATCAGGGGTTGGAAGAAGTGAAAGTGACTGACGCCGGGATGTGGAAACAATCCGAGAACCTTCAGCGGTCGACCGGCTTCCACTTGAACTTGCAACAACAGCAGCAGCCACGCTGGCAGCAGCACCAGCAGCGAACGCAGCAGCAACATTTTCTTTCCCCTTTGCGTATTGAAAAAATGTAGAATTAGCAAGTAACGATAAAAACGAGAAAATCAATCGAAACGCGAACAGTACAAAAAATACACTTGTTGCATTAAATTAGCAATTTCTTGACCTTGGCTACAGTTCCCACTGCGCATGACACAGCCACACAATACTTATGTAAATTGAAAAAAAAAAATGAAAAGAAATGCAAGCAAAGCCCACAAAGTGTTCATTAAAAAATAACTTACGAAAGTTGCGACGAGATTTTGCTTATGTGAATCGAACTGGAATTTTATCAATTCACCTCAAACTGTATGAGTTCAATTAAATGCTACACAAAAGCGGCGGCAACCACACGCTACTTGCTTGGCTATCGATGAGCGACTGGCAAACGCACTTCACTCGTCGGTGCAGAGAGCCAAAAAAAAATTAGGCGACTGACAAAAAAAAAAGAAAGAAAGAGCGCTTATCAATCGTGCATGTTTGGTGATCTTTCTACTCTCTTCGACTCGCTCACTGCGTGCCTGAATGCTCTCTCACATTTTGCAATGTTCTCCCAAAAAACAGCACAGTCAGCGAACGCACTCACATACACACACATTGTACATGTGAAAATAACATTTGCAAATAATATGCAGGTATTGGCATTGGTTGTGACCCTAACCTCAGAAGCTGAGCTGCTTTTGAGTAACCGGTAACCGGTTGCATTGCACGAGACGCATAAAAATAACTGATTCGATCGTTCAACTCTCTGGCTTCTTATCGGTTAAGTTTCTCACGCGTTATCAGTTTGAATGCACTTGTTACATTTTTCTGACGGTAATAAATATAGGTTACTGTACTTTTGTTTATCTAATGCACTCACAAAGTATGTTCTCTTTGATGACATTTTGTGCCAGCATTCTGATTTCCATCGTTATTATCATTTAATATTATATGTTAAATAAACCATGAAATTTCTAAATATTTATTGTATTTATTGTGAGGCAGCAGAAAGACGAGTAATTTGTAAACGAAAATTTGTGTTTATTGCTGCTTTGGTTTCGAATGCTTTGTGGCTTTGTTGCACTTGCTCCAGACCCACTTGATTAGCTTAAACAATTGCCAGACACCGCTCAGGGTAAGCAATGCGATAGGCAGGCAGCAAGCGTATACATCGATCGAGTTGTACACAAACCAATTGATATGCCTTGCCACACTCTGCGACAGAGTGGCGCCTCTTGTTGTGATCACATGCTCGATCCACCAGATAGCCAAATCAAGCGGCTCTTGTGGACGCTCTCGGAAGGCTATTGTCGCGTTTTTCATCGCAGTCGCAAAGCTACAAAGAGTTGTGAAATTAATCTAGAAAAATATAGACAAATTATCTGTAGCTACCCCTCATCCAGAATGTGCTGCAGTGCCTGACTCAGATGGGGCTCATCGAAATCGCCAAAGTTAACAATGATTCCGAAGCGTCGCTGGACAATGGCTCCGGCATTGAGAAACTGATCGCCATAGAAGGGTGTCACCAGCATGGGCACCCCACAATATACCGACTCGGTGGTGCCCAGTAGACCGCCATGCGAGATGAAGGCCTTTACTCTAGGATGACACAGCAGATCCCGTTGTGGCAACCAATCAAACGTATGGAGATTACTGGGTTTATTTTGCTCGGACATCGTTTGATTTGTACAGCGCATCACGAATGTGTAGCCAGGCAGCTGGGTGATGGTCTCGAAGAGTGCCCGGAGTTTGGCTGTGGGTAGAGTTCTCGAGTCCACCATGGAGCCCCAACTGATGTAAATGATGCCCAAGTTTGAGGAATCGAAGATTTTTTCCAGGTGCTGAGCGAATCAATGAAGACATACATCAAATAAAAATATTTCACAAAATATATTTGCGTGAATATAAATTTAAAAAATAAATAGTTGCATGATCTTATCAACTGACCCACCCTAGGCAGTGGTTTACTTGGTCCCACTTGCAGTCCGCCGACCTCAACCACATTGGCTGCATATGGTCGTGAACCCGTTAGTGAATGATGCTGATTGATGAGCATTAAGCTAGTGTTCTTGACAATCTCATTAATCGATGGCAGACCAAAACCAAAGCGTTGCGCAATAAGCTCATCTGTGGCAGGTTGAGTAAGAAAGCTGCAAGGCAGTAAGTAAAAGAAAAATAAAATACATATATATAAATATATACTCATCTTCACTTACCTGTAGAGCAGATTGACAGTGTGAAAGTGCAGAAAGTTATTCATGCGTGCCACAAAGTTCATCTCATCCGTGTAGGGCAGAAAGCTCATCGGCATAATGGGGTTAATGAATGGTGTCCCCATGCGTTTATAATGCCACGGCATAATGGCGCAACTACTCAGCGCTATGACTGGTGCATCTAGTAGATGTGCCACAGCGGCCAAGCAATCGTTGGAGAAGTGCTCCAGAATGATGACATCATAACGCTGCGGGGAGCTCAACAGCTGGGCGATCAGCGGCGAGTTCAAGGCCACCTTGCAGCTGCGCAAACCCCAATCGTGCAGCATGAAAAACGTGGGCACCTTAAACGGTTGGCCCAGCAACAGCGCTTCATGTTCAAAATTCTGCAAAAAAATATATTAGAAATTATAATTAACAATGATATATATTCAGTTTAAATAAAATCAAACTGCAGACAACAAATAATTGTTGTTGCAACAAATTTGCAACAGATCTGTTAACAAACGGGACTAGTAACTTATTAACCCACCCGTAAATCGACAATGTCCGTCAGCAGTGGCATGCCCTCGAAGACGTAGTCAGTGTAATTGGCCACGGGCTGCTTCAACGGAAAATAACTGTACATGCTGATATTGTGACCCCGTTCGGCCAGCGCCACAAACATTGGTCGAAAGAAATCGAAATGACTCTTGCCGGGATGTCCGAACAGGCCAAGTATCTCAGCCGCCTCGGTTGCATGGCGATCGGTAGATAGGGCCAGACCCAACAGCAGCAGCACTAACCAATGCCCCCGCATATTGCAACTTCAAGGTTCAGATATTTTTTGTACCTGCAGCGTATGTAAATTTAAATTGCAATCTTTATGTCAAGATCGTGACCAGCATTTAAGTTGCAAGCTATTGTTTCGTCTCTTTGGCTGTTACTGTTGCATAAAGAACTTTGCAGTTGCAGCTGCCGCAGCTGTACTAGTTCTTGTTTCTTTCAAATTGCTGCGTTGACACTATAATTATCGCTCTAGGAATAACGGGTTCTAAAATGCCACATAAAGTTCATTGCCTTAACAATAAACGATATTTTAATGGCTGTTTGCGAAATTTAATATTAATCTTTAGTTTTATAATTGTCGAGAAAACCTATTAAATGTCTTGAGTTCCTCTTGATCTTTGTACAGATAATAAAACCATTTCTATCACATAAAATGGATGGGTCTAATAGCAATTTGTAAAGTACATTTTAATACAATTTGACAACTATATATATGTATATATAAAGCTAAGCGCTGTATTTACTTAATGACACTGTGTGTAATAATCTTGTGTTTTAGTCTAGCCAAGGCTGTTCTGTAAGTCGTATCAAAATGTTGGGCGAACACAGCCCTCAAGCATGTTTATCGCAATATCAATCCAATCTTCATTATTAGTATATGTATGAGTCGCATAATTTTTGTAACAAGTATAGAACTTTATTATAAGTGCATATTTTGTTTATTTAAAATAATAATGTCACTTAGAGTTTTCATGAACTACATAAATAATTTGGTTTCTTCGCATATTGTTTAAAATATCTTGTTTATCACATTCTATTAATACTTATATAAAACTTCGATTCATTTTTCGATTTTTTGTGAGAGATTTCCGAGTATTTTAGTTTGGAAAAGCTTTTTGAATTTTATAAATATTTTTCTTGCAGCCATTTCACAATGGAAAACACTTTTTCAAATATGGGTTTTTTATTATTATTATTAAATAAAAGCTATGTAAATATCACTTAGAGTTTGCAACATTTTATTATGAGTTTTGCAAGTGTGTGTAAAAACAACAATAAAGTCAGAGAGAAAGAGCTTTTGTGATTGAGTGAGCATTTCTCTAGCTAAACTGTTAACACTGCATCTGGCTCTGTTTATGCCTCATCTTCTCGAACGCACAAACAATAAGCAACTAGTCACCGCCACGTTTCTAAGCAAACTGAAATTTAGAAGTGGCTGCGAGTCGCCGGTAAATGAAACTTGAAGCAATGCTAAAGCAATCAGAACTGCGAAATTGAGACACTGAGACCCTGATTTGAGTCTCAATAACGGCAAATCAGTTGGCGGACCCTGCGCTAGAAGAGGCAGCTTATTAACTTACCGCAAGCTCAGTCAAGTGTATTGCGGAAACCTCATTTACAACTACGTTCAACTTCACATAGGTTCAAAAAGTATTTTTCGGATTTTAAATTAACATATGAGCAAATTGGGTTTGAGATGAGGTGAGTTAGAAACGACCACAAACGGTTCTCGCCGCTGCGATCACAAGCAATATTTATAGTTTAAGTATTACTATTCCTACGAAATATTCACCATTGTTCTCTTTGTTTTTATTTTTCTAAGAGCAGGTTTTCTATACATACATGCATATACATATATGCAATATATATATACATACGTGACTGACGTGACAAATAACATCAGAGCATGTTTATAATGCAGAAAGAAAATCTATATATACTACTCTTAAGATCTAAATTTTCCAGATTACATGTTTGCTTTGCATAATAAATAAAAGTGTCAAAATTTAAATTTTCATAGCTTTCAAATGTATATTTTTTCACACTTAACTTTTGCTATATTTAATAATATAGGTAAAATACAATAATATAATTCCCATAAATATACGAGGACGTACTTTATTTCAAGACCTGTCCTTCAAACTAAACCCCTCTGTTTAATTTTAGCTGCGCCCAAAAGAAGTGCTATAAATAAATGTTTTAATTTTCATTCCTGTCAAACGCACATTTCTTGTTGCATACTTTCGGGCTGCCATTTAAAGCGTCGCAGCCTCTGATTAGAAACGCTCCTCACTGCCAGCGGAAAAGTCAAACGAAGTTATATTTCTGGAACTTAAGGGATTTCCTGTTGAATGACAAAACTTTTTTTTTTGGGACTGGCTTATTAAAATTCACTTGGGTGATAATGTGCCGAAATGGTAATAATAACCATAACTTTTGAGATACTAATTTCAAAATGTTGCACATAGCGCACACATAAAATATCATACGGAATGCAGGCATTTTCATTTTCTGGCAAGTCGTTAAAATTAAGGAAATCATTTAATTAGGAAAAATTTTCACGTTCCGCTCAATTAGCGTGAGGCTGAGATTTTGGTAAACTTTTCGACTGGGTAACTGGACGCTGAACGGACGATGTCAACAGCTGCGGGGAGGTTGACTGACTGACGCCGGGAAGGGGTGGGTGAGCGGGTGTGCTGGGGTGTGGTGGAATAGACGACGCCTGGCAGGAAGTGTTGTGTTAATATTTGCGACACGTCATTAAAGCCGCCTTAATTGTGAAAATTTTCAGAAGCCAAAAGTGAAATACCAAATGCAGCAAAATTTATGACACATTATCAAATCAAGTGTGGATAAAGTTGGGAAAGCCGGGAAAATTACGCACACACACACACATATTGACAGCTGTGTGTAAGTTGAAATTATTTAAGTGACCGAAAAGCTGTCGAACTTAAAGACTCACGAATGCTTTTGTGCTACCCAGCAATTGGCCAAAAATTAAACTTTATCCTGATAAAAATACGGTTGCTTAAAATGTTTTCTTTAATGTTTAAAAAGTGTATTTTGAAGTTCTAATTTTGACTAGAAAAACGAACAAGTTTTGACTAGATTATGGTAGCTTTAAGTTTTGAAATGGCATTTGTAATAGACTCTAGAGGATAGACTCATTCCATCTGTCCTTTCCTCGACAATATTATGCCCTTTGTCAACCCATTTGATCGAAACGGGTTGTGAAAGCTAACTGAAATAAAATGCTGCCGTATCAATTTATTTTAACGTCACACGTTCTTTTTTTTCAACATTTTCATTCACTTTTGTTGTTTACCTAATACAGAGTTTTCTATTTGCTGAAAAACGGCAATAAAATGGAATTTTAAATGATAGAAATCGCATTGAAAAGTCGGAGATAAGCTGAAAGGGTTACAATCAACGCGTGTCCTGTGAAAAGTGGGCGGGACACTTTTAAGAATTTTCCAGCCATTTACATTTAATAGAACTGCATGAAAGATAAGCGTGCGGATGTGTGAGAGTGTGTGTGTGTGTGTGCGCGCGTGTGTGAATGTATGAAATTTATAACAAATCAATAAAATGACAATAGGTGCAAACTTTATCGACGAATTGAGAGTGGGGCGGAGAGGTATTGGACGTCGTTCTATTGTGCAATGAACATTTGCCATTGATACATCTCATGGGAGATGGGAGTTGCACACACATATATATATATATATAGACGAAGGTGCGGAGTGGGGTGAATGAAAGTTTTCGATAAACAATTTTTCGCACGGAAGTGCAATTTGAAGTGAATGCTTCGATTCCATGTCCTGAAAATGCGGAAATTATACAGAGAAAGTTTCTAATACATTTGTTACCGCCAATCAATCGCTTTGTCGTAGATGTTGCTTCCCCATTACTTAAGGGTTGCTCATATGTATTTAGGTGGCTAGCCGGAATGGCAGCTAGTCAGATAGGCGAACTACTATCTCAAGGAAGGGCCATTTGCTTAACTTTAGGTTCTACTCAGTTTATAGAATATTATTTACAAACTTACTTAGGCATGTTCTGCTTTTTGATTTCGCTCATATTTTCGCATAGTTGAATATATATATGAAAACTGTAAACTGTTAAAAGTTGACCAATAACTCAAGTATTTCATAGAGATCATTAGGATTATCAAGATAAAAAGAAGAAATTATTTGTACGACTCTATTTTTGCCATAGAAATTACAGAAAAATATATAATTGAACAGTTTCGAAACTTCCTTAGTACAAAGCTATGTAATGGAATTACTATACATCTTGCAACATGTATACCCATACACAAATACTCGTTTGTGGTAAGTTCCCGCCACTTCTGGCCAGGAAGCTACCACTGCTTGAGGCATTTACCTGCTGCAGGTGTCTTTAATTGACAGGCGCCAACTATTTATTGCCACGTCACGTGATCTATAAACGTGACGACGACCCCTGCCGCCTGCCCCCAACCATGCCACACTGCCCCTGCCCCTTTGGCCATATGGCGACTTGATTTACACGTAAGCTGCTTTTGACTTTGAGACATTTGGAGCAATTCAGACTTATGGCTCTTATGAGCAAGGTGTCCTGCTCGTCCTGCTATATCGATTAACAAAACAAACTTAAGTGTGTGTGTATGTGTGTGTGTGTGTGTGTGTCTGTATGTGTGTGTTTGGAGCTGTTCTAGCTATTTCCGTGACAGTAATCAATTTATTTTTGGCAGTGCGCCGATTGCGTTTCCGTTCCTTGGAGTACTCACTACTGTTTGCAACTGCCACAAGAAGAAGAAGAAAAAGAAGAAGACGAACCTGTGTATGCCGCCTCCTTGTATCAAAGTTTTTGGCCCAAGTTGCGATATTCGTTTTGGCTTTTTGGCGCAGCGATTTCCGCCAAAATGTCGATAAATCATGCAGTGAAATTGGCAGACAGCAACAAGAATTAAGATTGAAGCTCGACTGGGGAATAGGTATAACGTTTGGGTCTGGGCAATGGTGTGGGGGCCACAGCCAGCGACAGATCCTTTCAGGATGTTGGCGTGATAGATAAGTTGACAGAAGGGTTATCGCCGCCGCTGTCTGTGCGAGCGAACTTAATCAATCTTTCGCTCGCTCTTTTCAATTCGGCAATTAATTAATTTGGACCCAAAAGCCGACGGCACGTGACCAGAAATGTTGCACGCAAGCAGGGAGAGAGACAGAGAGAGGGAGCGAAAGAGAGAAAAAGAAAGCCGACTCTTTAAAATCTTTGTTGGCATCTTTTTGGCTTGGCTCGGGTCAAGTGCTGGAATTGATGTTTCGTTTATGATTTATCGTCCAATTCAATTGGCCAGTCATCGTATCAGTTACCCCCCCCTGACCCTATATGCACCACTCACTGCTCACTGCTCCCCCTGCCTCACCACCAGGCTGACATCTAATGGCCAGCATATTGCACAACAGCAACAGCAGCAGCAGCCAGGCAAAAAACCAAAAAACTAAATTGAACTTGGGCTGCGTTCAGTTGGGTGCCATCTAGAGATGGTCGCGTGACACGAAGCAAAAATACGAATAAATTGGGAAATTGCTGTTGAAATTGTAATTGGCGTAGTTAGTTCAATGCTCTTTTATTATTAATTAATTTTCCTTATAAACAATTTTCTTCTCAAATTGAAATCTCCCACGGCTCAAAATGTGACTAGAAATCATTAATCTTATATAATATGTTATACTCTATATATATTTAGAACATTTGCAATTATGTTAAGTCTAGTTGAAACTGGTTTAAAATATAATCGAGTTACTCTCAGCATAATTGAGTTGGAAAACACGAAAATCGTCCATCTCTAAATGGGATGTTGTGTGCCAGAGCATCGTCGTCGTCGTCATGCTGTCATAATCATCAGAAGACAGCATTCATCCATCGTTCGCCCGTTTTGCAACGCCCACATGCGCACCACTGCCCGGGTGGTGCAGACATCTCCATCGGCGTGGAACTCCAACCTCGGCAATCCTGATGTAATAACCATGTTTTCAGCTTGTAATGCGGCAGGGTAACAACAACAAAAACAACAACAACAACACATTGCCAAACCTTAGGCATTTCATTGCGGGGGTTAAAGTCAAGTTCTGGCTATACACAGCAGGGTCGAAGGGGTGGGGGGGGAGAAGGCAGGGCAGGGCAGGGCAGGGCAACAGCTAGGCCAAGAGGGTCGCTGGGGTTTTAATCGAGGGTGCAGAGCAGGGCGCTACTTGTGAGTTGTGAATTGTTTTTGATGTTAAATGTGTGATAATTTAATGACTGTCGACGCCTGACGCATCGCAGGACTCCGGTTCGCAGGACTCTGTCTCAAATTGAGCAATAGGACGCAGCCATAAGAACGCAATCTTCACTTGAGCTGAGCGTTTAATTTACTGGAATAATAAAAACGTTTTTCGGGCATAAAATTCTGTGGCTGGCTATGATTTGTGCACTTTTCGATGTAACAGATTGTCTTTTAATGGTTATTCTCCCTCGCTCTTCTTTCCCCCACTCCCTGAGCCATGACATAATTTGTGGGAGGGTTGCTTCCCATTCAATCCAAAGTGATACGATGATTAGCCACTTGGTGGCCTGTGGGAAAACTACAGCAACTGATGTGATTACTCATCATGCATATATCTAAAACTATAAGCACAACAGCTATCCAAATCAATTTGAATACACAAGCCTTCTTTATTTTATTTATTCAAACACACATTTATATATCTTTTAGTATCTCAACATAGTTACAATTGCAAACGACTTGTTGCTAAGCCACTTCTATGTAAACATTTGTAGTGGAAGCAACCAGTTAGATTGAATAACAAAGATTAAATATTCATTTGCATAATCGACTTGTTTGATTTTATATGCATAACAACAGCTTTTCTAGATAGCAACAATTTTCTTTCATATGTATGATGAGTATGTGATAAACACGTTTTTAATTGAGGTAGAATTTAAATTTTTTTGTTTGTTTCGAAAACTAAAAAGCAAAGCTATAAGTATGTTAATTTATAATGGAAAAATTATTGGCAGTTGTAGGAAGTGGTCTCTCTATAGACACTTGACTGAATCTGAACTCAACAATTCACAGACCTTCTAGATACATAAAAAATAAAATTAATACAAGGAGTCGACTTACTCTAATACCCGTTTAAAGATGAGCTAACACAGCTGAAAATTAATCTTAAAAATGTATTGATCTATAATATTGATTCGCTCAAACTTTAGTTTATCCAAACAAACTCTGAAGAACACTTCTATTGTCACATTTTGATTATATTTTGGCAGAAGAATGCTTTAGCTGTTTGGCCGGTTTTTCTAATGTGCCCAAGTGAAATTCAGCTTCGAAGCTAATCACAATTTATGCAAATCCAAGCGAAGCTTTTTTGATTTTGCACTAATGTGAAAATATGGCAAATGGAAAAAAACTGAAATTCAAATGTGCGAAATGTGGCAAACACCACGCGCACAACCGCACACATAGACGCATACAAACACATGAATGTGTGGCTGTGTGAGTGTGTGTGTGTGTTATTTGCATATGATGACAAAGTGGGCGCAGACAGCCGCAAACAATGAAAAATGTTTTCAGCCGTCGGCTTTCTGGAACGGATGCTAATAATTTAATTTGGCAAAGAGGAAAATCCAAAAATGGCAACAGGAAAATAAAATCTGCGACACGTGACTGCGATTTATGAGTTAAAACAGGCGGCACAATTAATTTTAAATATTTGAAATTATATATTTATTGCAAACATCATTATCAACACGAATATATTTATCAACATTATTATCATCATCATCATCATTATCCTTCTGAGGCTTAGCAAAAATGCAGGTCATTGAACTTTTCCCGATTGTTTTCGACCATATTGTTGAATTTGTAGGCCGAATTTCGGGAACTGCTGCCAGCTCCTTCCGTATTCACTGTCAACCTCGAGTTGCGAAGGAAACTATCTGCGGGACTGCTGGAAACGGCATATTTGCCAAGCTGCAGCTCCGTATTTCGCATAGGACTCAAATGCTTGGATGGAATAGCCTTGCTGGGTGTACGATTCTGGTGGACCATTTTGGGGAATTTGTGATTTTTGTTACAGTTACAGACAGTACAAGATTGGAGCGTTTTCACTCAAGGCACTTTGGATAAGTGGTTTAGCACGGAGAATTCCAGACGATTACCGCAGTTACTGGTGCGTGAACCCTTTTTAGAGGACAGATGCTTGGAAAGACTGCAAGAGGATCAAATATATCTCATTAGTATCATTCCAAATCATTTCATTTTTAAATGAAACTCACCTTATATTATTTAGTAGCCTTGCTTTGGTGTCCGGTGTCTTCATTGACACATTTGCTTTGGCACGTTTAAAGAAATATTTTTGATTACTCTTTTTTTCAAAAGTTTGGTTCAAGTAGCGTTGGTTGCTGTTTTGGTTGTGTGGTTGAAAGCGGCGACTGCCTCCGGCTTTTATACCCCGGCGAATCGAACCGATTCGTAAACCTTTGAACTAGTTGGGATTTTTGTCGCATCATGCGATCACTGCGTGTTAGCCAAAATGTGTTGATCGTGTGTTGGCCACGAAACAAGTCGCGGCCCAGACAGATATGCAAATCTCATCTCGATCGTCTTGTTATGAAAACAACTGAAAAAGATTGTCGTCGTCAGCGTCGCAGACTTGATCACAATGCTATGCGTCAATGCTGATCTCAAAAAGTTGGTAAACATTGCAGAAAGCTACGTCATATTCTTAGAAATGCCAAATGTTCATAGATTTGCGGCAAAATACAACCAGTTTGGAGTTCCCCCAGATAAATTGTTTTTTTGAGAATAAAAAAATGAACTATACACAGGATATTTTAACGCATATTACTGAAAGGTGCTAATGTAGAATGAAAAAGAGGGAAAGTTACAAAATGTGTTACTAATGGGAATTCAACTACATCTTTTCATCTAGTTACGAGTGTCTACAAATAAAAAAGATTTTGTGAAAGTAAAATATTCGAAAAGTCATATAAAACTATATTTTAATGTCAAACTTCTGGAAAGAATTACATCTCGAATCCCTTTAAAAAGTTTGCCTTCAGCTTCTATTAGCTTTGGGTATCACAGGAGCCAGTCACAAAATGGAGTATTTCAAATAATATATTAAATAAAAATTGTCGGTAAATTTCCAAATAAAAATAAAACTTTGTCATTTTAAAGCTTCGCAAACATGTGGAATAAAATTAGCCCAGATTCGTTCAAAAACAAGAGTTAAGTGCAGAAATTGACATTTAAGGCTGAAATTCGTAGACGTTCAAAGTACAATTTCGAAATTTGAGGTTTTATTAGTGTCAATGGCCAATATTCGATTAAAAGGGGGATAAAAATATATTGTTAACAATGTTGGCAATGACAACATTGTTTTTGCTATAAATAAAGTTGTTTAATTATTGCTAGGGTTATACGAAGAAAACAATGTGTTGATATGAATAGGAATGAACTATAATATTGTAATTTAATTAGACGGGTTTCAAAGGAGTTGACGTTATAGATGAATATGATAAATGATGTGTCAGAACTGCTTAGGGCTATAATGAAGCGGCAATGTTGCTCGATTTGAATAGGGCCCTGACTGTAAATAAGATTTAGTTTTTTTTTTTATCTCACAGCTATAAACTTAAATAACATTAATTAATTTCCTATTATTATTCTTGACTAAGATCTATTGAATTAGATAAGAGGGTTGTTACTTTTGGATCAGTTATTGGTGAATTTGGTGTTTATTACTTGTTCAAGGACTAGACTCTACCTAGACTTTTGCTTATTATAGTGCTTTATCTGACATTTATAGCATTGCTTATGTATAGTATTATCTCAGATCGGTTAACTATATAACCGAGAACAATAACAACTACATTAAATTAAAATATATATACACTAAACGGGCAACAGGCTTTCAAGCTGATTTCTTGACCAAATTGGCTGATGCAATGCAACGGGCACTTCTCATCAGCCAGGCTCATGCATAATATGACGATATATAGTCGTATAGACAGAGACAGAGAAAACATAAAGATAGAGAGAGAGACAGAGAGAGGTAGAGAGAGATAGCATTCGAAATACATATTCATATTTTTCAGACGATGGTCATACGACATCAACGGAATGAAAACGCAACACTTTATTAATGCAAACAAACAAACAAATAGTTAAAACAAAAACAAAATAAAAGACAACTCATCTAAGCAGAGTTCCTCCTACAAATAGGCGAAATAAAGCCCAGAGCCGGCCGGTGGCAAAAGTTGACGCATTCGTCCCCAAACTACATACGTGAGTCTCAGCAGGTTCAGACAGCCGTCAAACGCTAAAAGCTGGCGGGGCAACTTCGGTCACTTTGCGTGAGTATTTAAAAAAAATAAATAACTCCTTCTTTATGTACCCTGCACCCATGAGATGTGTGAGATTGGGTAGTTTGTCGTTTTGTATATGTTTGCCACTGGCAGCAGATCAAATAAACTCTCAGCTGCTGCATTAAAGAATATTTTTCTTGTGTCTCTTTTCTTTATTTCAAAACTGAGAGTCATTACATGATGCTTTATCGAATTTACATTCAAATGTTAATTACTTAGCTGTTTTGACACATAAGCTAATTTATTACAACATTTTTGGTTGAGTTGAGAAACACGATATGTGCCCGTCGAGCATGCTCCATTTGAGCACTCATACTTGTCTTGCTGTGGTTGTTTTTGTTGTTGGTTTTCAGTTGCGCTTTTTGCAAATGTGACAAACCAGTTAGTTGGCAACTCTAATTTGCATTGCCGACGTCGTTCGACGAGTTTTTGTCTGCGTCTGACTCTGAGTCTCAGCCTGAGGTCTGGGTCTGGTTCGCTTGGTCAGTTTACGGGTGGGGGGTCGGGGTTGGGGAAGGGTGTCGATGATGGTGGTGGTGGTGGCGGGGCTTTCTTCATTCCTCATGCGACACGTTGCCTTGCTGCTCGCTGCTCGCTGCTGTTTGGAGCTTTGCTTAGAACTGTAACGCAGTAAAGCGGACTCGGTAATTTGTTGCTGGCGTTATTTAAGCCAGATGCAGGCATCGTTAGAGGCTCAGTAGAAAGTTCACAACAGAGGCGAACGCTGCAGTTTGATCCGATATCTGGAGCACTGTGCACCTGTCGTGTTTCCTTGCAACAAATTTATTTTATTTCCTATCCAATGTGCATATTGCAAGTGTTTTGTGTCAATGCCAAAAATTAACAAAACGAGTTCTAAAGAAAAATTACTTAAACAATTTGGGTAAGTCAGGTGTATAAAAATACTGTAGCAATAAATGATTACAAATTGAACTTATGCTCATTGACAGATTGGACAACAGTCTATCGTCCAGCAAGGGATCCCGTACAGGCAACTCGGCCAACAATAAAGAACTGAAAGTGTTGACGCTACTGCAAACTGTGCCGTGAACTCGTCCTTTGAACTCAGCTACTAATTGAAACTGCGCAAAATTGGAATTGCAATTGATCAGAAAATCACTAGAAATTGAGCCCAACAACCCAAAAACAGCTAGCAAACCAAACAACAGCAAAATGGTCTACACGGAACGCAGCGACAAGTGTCTGGCGAGCAGTAAGGACAAAGTCGGACAGAATTCGACAAAGACGGACAAAAACTCGAGTGCCGAGAAGAGGCCTCAAGCCAGTCCAAGCTCGTCGGGTGCCTGGAGCAGCCAGGCATCGAATGCCGATAAATGGAAATACAATAATATGGTCAAGGATAATCGCGATAAGTTCAATGGCATGCACTTCTCCTAAGTCCCTCAAATGGACACACATTGTGGGGTCTTTGGCTAAAGTAAACATTGCCTGCAATGTGATAGAGACTTATTGTTATTTCTCTCGGTTCTATGGATTAAGTATATTGCCTAGTTGAAAACCTGTTATTAATTGAATATAATATAAAATTATAAATTATCTTACAAAATTTGTTGAAAACGATGCGCTAAAAACAAAAGAATTTTTGCTTAAGATGCAGTTCGAAAAAGTGAGGTTGGGACAAGCTTACATTAAGGAAGATAATATTTATGAAAACCAGTGCGTAAATTATGATGCTGATAGTGCTTGCGACTGTTGTAATCAGAGAGTGAATAGCTAGAAAAAAGCCCACAAAGCCTAAAAGTTCTCAAAAGGATATACATTTCGTGCTAAAATTGTATAATATAATATAATTATGTATATATATACATACATATATACAAGAAAACCTTTAAATTTATTTTGGGTAAATCTCCGAAAAAAACCCAAGCTGAAATGGAATTTTTAGAAATGTGATTACCTTTAGAGTGATCCTTTAAAGAACTTCTCTCTGTTTCGAGCAAATTGTGTTTTTTATTCGAATCCATAGAGCTATTAGCTTCCTACACCAAATTGTATACCCATTGAACTTGCTACTTGACTTTTAGCACATCGCATCTATTAGTGTATGTAAAACATTTGCATGCACTGTGGCTATTATCGTGATTAGCTTAACTTATGCACGGCCAGCCGCTGATTCACCCCTCTAAAATACATACGTATATATATGTATATATATATATATCGCGCAAAGTGCACTTAATACACATTAGCTACGCTTATTTGACAGTCTCCCCCCAGCACTGCAATATTGATGATGCCTGAACGTCTTTACAAACAGCATTCCCCCCTTTGCCACCCTCTTCTGTGCGCATCACCCTCGACAGCTGGCGAACGGGAGCGTGTCCTGTGCTCGGGGAAACAAGTGTATCTCTGGCTGCTCAGGCATATTACCGCAAGGACGACGTTCGCTTTTGGGTCCGGTAGTCGTTACGGCCGAATGGTCGACAGCATTTTATGCATCGGATGGATTAGAAGTGCGAAATTTTTGATAATTTTTCAATTGTATTGTTTGCCACCACTGGGCAGATACGATACGTCGAGGATAGAGTTCTGGGAGTGAGCTGCGGTCGTCCTTTTGACACACGACTGCACAGGACACAGGACACAAGACCCACAAGCACGTGGCGTTGGCTATTAGAAGCGATTTCCTTCACGCCGCTAATACAAATTTTTTCATAGACACATTTACAATTTTTGATATTTGAGTGTGTTGGAAATGTTGTGGCGTTTTCCGGATTTTCCTGGGGCAAACTGTCACCGTGCGACACACTTGACGTGTTCGGCCTCTAATTGAAGCGCTTTATTTTCTATTTATTTCCTATTTACTTTTATTTATTTTTTTTTTTGTCGCACTCTTCTGCCATAATTACTTTGTTTCCAAGCGCCGGGCGGTCGCTTCTTAATCCTGGCTGGGATGTCAGAGGACATTTCCTTTTTTTGGCATCTTTGTCACATTGCAATTAAAAGCGCACAGCAGGTGTGCCCGCAAGGACCTTTGAACTTTGCGCTATAAAATGTGAATGTGTCACTTGCAAGGATTCCACAACCGGATGATGACAACCAGCGACTGAAGCCCGTCGTCCGACTCCCGTGATTCCTGACGCTAGCCAAGCGCAAAGCAATTATCACGTCATTATCATAGAGAAGCCCGCAAGGATTCTATTCTTTTTTTGTGCTCAGAGCAACACGTGCCCCCAGGTTAGGCCGGTCAAGCAAGTTTCTCCAGAAAAATGCAGGCATTTCATATTCTGTCTCTTCTATCTCTCGCTCTTTCTATAAGCCAATATTATCTAGTGCTGGCTTCCGTTGACAGACAACCCTTATTGTGAGTGCCCACGATAACATCTTCCGACAGCATGTCGCATGCCACGTGGTGGAAAATTATGAATAATTTCCGTAACTTCTGTCGCAACGTCGGCAAAATCGCAGCTTGCAATGAATAAGTGACACCATGTGACCATGCCTACATTTTGGCAGAACGCCCTCTTGCCATAGCCGTTGCCAGACTGAGCCGCGTGTCTGAAGTGTGGGGCGTGCCGTCAGATACAACTTCCGACATCCGACAGATGTTTTTGCTGTGCGGTGTGCGGGAATGCAAAAGGCGACCCCATCCCCCCCTGCCCCCTTACTCTAGTCTGGCTCTGCCTCTGATTCTGGTTTCTGTGTCTGATTCTTTGGGAGTTGCGCCCGGTTGCAAAACAATTGACACGGCAATTTCTCGGCGCGGATGTCTCTGCGCCAGCAGCCTGCCAAATTGTATTCGAATTTTCGAATTGTGAGTGTTAATGTGAATGTACTCGAACATAATCTACGGGCGTTCACCTTTGCCCAAAAGGTGTTTGGCGGGTTCCCGTTGTTGTTCTTGTTGTGCGTGTCACATGGTTCTGGCAAGGTGTGACGCAGTTGCCAAACACGTCAAACAGCCATAATCCGAAATCGATTCGCCCCCTTCTCTGGCAACTGTGCAATGTGCAATTTGTGTGCTATTTGGTGGCAACAACAATTGGAATCGTTAAAGTGATCAATGTGCCATGTCACCCGATCAATGCAAAAGGTGCAATTGAATCAGTCAACTAGAGTTAAAGGACATGCCAGAGAAATTGGCCATATTTCAAGCAGAATGCATAATTTAAAGGGTAGCACAAAATTAAATTTGTAACTACTTTAAATAATGTTCTTTTCAAAGTATATTTCACTTTACAGCCGACTTAAGCAGACATATATCAAAAAGTCTTTCACTTCAAAATATAATTAGTTTTAAGCAGTTTTGAAAAAACTCTAAATAAATTCTCATATATTAAATCTTTAAGATGTGTTCTTCCGATTATTTGTGCATTCATTGTTAGTAACATAATATCTGAAGGAGTTGCCAATTGAATTTCTAGATAAGAACGGTGAACCAAAACACTTCCATCTGCAATTAATTTCGAGCTGTGTTTAGATAAATTTAAAGTGTAATTTAATTAGATCCATTCTTCGGCAGATTAATTTTATGATACGACATTAGCATGACAATTATGGCAAAAGATAATCTGTACTGTTGATAAAAATGAATATTCGATATCATATCATATTGCACTCTGACATTTCTGGTCTCATTTCTGGCAGATCAAAGTTATGCAAATGCCATATAATTTACAAAATATGCCAAACACGAGGCCACACAAAGGGCGGCAATTACATGAAAATCTCAATTCAATTGAGAGGCAGGGCTGTCAATAGAGTTGAGAATCAACCACCGTTAAAATATAAAATTTATAAAAACACAATATTCAGCCGCCATTTCTCGTTTCTCATGCTGATCGACAGCTGTCACGAATGACAATTGGATTGTCGAGCAATGAAGTCTCTGCCCTCCCCGATCCTGTTCCTGCTTCTGTTTGCCTTCCCCGTCAAATTCATATAAAATATGCAATAAAAATTTGAGACCACAGCATTTGTATTTATAGTATTCCTAAAATGCGCCAGGTCATCAAAATCAAAACAAGAAAAACAACGAACAATAACAACAACAACAACAACAGTGAAACCGATATAAAAATTGAAACAATGGCAATGCTCTCCACTTTTCCCTACTCTACTCGCTGGGCCGAGAGTGGTTCATTGCGAGTCTGGAGGACACTTGAGTAAAACGCAGAAACGTGGTTGCGTTTTTGTGGGTTGTCATTTTGGGGGGAGTGGGGAACAGCATTATAAGACCGAGTTTATCCAAGCGTGGCGCTGCAAGTAAGCTACCCTGCATTTAATGGACCATCTGAGCTGCCCAACAACAAATAATAAAGATTTTAATAATTTAAGTTGACTAAAGTACTTAAGAGATAAAATCAGAAGACGCCGGAAAGAGTTCAATTTGTTGAAGAAAGAAGATTGCCTTTGCTTCTTACTTTCAAGAGAATGGTTTACTTATGTAATAATGAAAATAATTCAAATTATCTATCTGTTGATAGTTTATAATAATATGCAAACTGAAATATTTTGAGTCGCACTTTCTTTATATTAATATCACAACTTTCTCAAATTTATCAAAAGCTAGATCAGACACTTTAGGAATTTATTATAAGTTAAAAAGCTAATATTTAAAAACAAAATTCTTCAGTAGGGCATCAAAGTAGTCGATGTAGTCCAGAGAAATCCTTGTTTGCCTGCATCACAAATTTGTCTATGTTTTCATACAGAAAGCGTATGTAAAAATCTTTAAATGCAATTATGATTCATGTGCAGCTCTCACAGAAAACGCCAATGATATGCTCGTAAGTGTCTTTTGTTGTGGCTTAAATACACACACACCGCTACACACATGTGCACATAATCAGGGCGGTTATTTTATGGTGCGCGCTAAAATAAAGCTGCCTCGAAGCTACCATTTGTTGCACGTCCTTCGGGTGGTTCCCAAGTAGATGAATGAGCGAATATATATATAAATGTCTTTATATAAAAACATATATATGCATATATATTTATATTTATATATATATATATATATTTATATATATCTGTAAGTATATGTATACATATACAATCGCATCATTTTGAGCAATTAAGTGTGTGTATTATCCGCATAACACCGCCACTGTCAGAGGGCCTTGAAAGACTCGAACACACACACACACACATTAAAACAGATGCAGGACGGGAGCCTCCCCCTTCCCACTACCTCCTCTCGCCCTGTTTGTCTCCCTCTCAGGTTATGGCCCGGTGCGTATTCGCTTATAGGTCCTGCCACCGGAAGTACATTGAATAAGAGTGTGTATGCATGTGTGTGTATGTGTGTGTGTGTGTGTTTGTGTGTGATTGTATGCTTTTATGTGCAAATTGTGCATTTATGTCGACAATGCTCGCGACGACTCAACTTGACGCTTGGCGAGGTTAGCACACAATTCAGATTCAGACTCGTCATCAGCATTAGCATCAGCATCAGCTGCAGCCTCTGCTTCAGCTTCAGCTTCAGCTTCAGCTTCTGCTTCAATCTGTGGCAGAAGCCGCTGCAGGACAACAACAAAGCGCCCGGCTACATGTGAGTTCATACAGCAGCGCAACAGAGAGTGAATGTAATGATGATCAGCAGCAGTTTCCTATTTGTTCGTATACTCTAGCAGAGGGTATTATGCTTGTGGCACGAACTGTGCAACACAAGAAAGGCAACAACTGAAAACTAATAAACTCTATTTGATTTTCAATTCGATATAGGAAAGAATTCCTAACAAACAATCCGTCGAGAGATGAGTTTTTGTACCTTCCATATTCTTAAAAGCTGCAAGCTTTGTACTACGTTTCAACAAAATAAATAATCGTTCCCTGTTTAATATTTTAATAATAATTAATAATTAGGGCATTAAAAGTGCCACATTTGAAACTCAGCTCAACTGTCTTCTTCCGCTATATTTACTGTTGTGGCTTCTGACCCGCAATCAGAATCGCAGTTGCAGATGTAGTTGCAGTCGACGTCGACGTTGACGTCGCTGTTGCAGTCACAGTTGAGGTTCAGTCATTGTGATAAGCAGAGTCGTGCCCACTTTTCCGCATTGCATTGTTCCGCGCTGGGAGGGAGGTGAGCGGCTGTCAAATGTGTTGATAAACCAGTGCCTAGTGAAGCATCAAGCAGTCACTCCTACAAGCGGCTGATGGAAGGGGCTTCTCGGGAATTACTCCTAATCTGCTCAGACAGACAGCTATAAATACGAATAAAGATATGCAAGCTGAGTTCCACAACTGAAAGTTCACACAACAGTTATTCAACGCTGCTTAAAGTGTGTTCTGTTTATAGAATTAATAATATTTTATAAGCCATTTACACACACAGCACACACAGCACACACAACACACACAGCACACACAGCACATTTTTTTGTGAAGAAAATCAATTTTTACGCTACACAAATTCAATTACAATTGCTTCCCATTTTCATAGACAAGACTTTCAAAACATTTATATTTTGTAAACACGTTATTACAACTTCCAATAGGCCAAGGCTTGTCAAATACCTCAAGTGCTGTCCGCAGCCACGCCCATTTAACGCCCACAGCCACACCAAAAAGCATGTGTGTCAGTGGCCAATTTGAAATTCAATTTAAATTCAATTGACTTGAGATTTGGAAATGACTTCACAGCAACCAGAAAGGACGACGCTCAATAATAACACACACACACATTTAAACACACACACTCCAACACACTCAGATCACAGCAGGGAAGCCCCATTAAGAGCTTTTGCAGTTTTTACTCGGACTTTTACTTTGTGGTTGTCGTTTGAAAAGCAACAGCAGAAAGCAAATCTAATTACAAAGGAGTCGTTTCGAAATTCTTTGCTCGCAGCAAAGTCAGAAGTGAAAATGTGATAATTGAAACGGGGCTTCCAATTGCCAGACAGCGAGTAGCAAAACAATAAATTATGCACACAGCACATAAAAGACACAACCTGCCGGGCAACCTGTGAACACAAACCCGGAACACAACCTCGAGCCCACACCCTCAGACAACTGGCCACAAATCCAAAAGTATGGGGAGGGGGCAGGAGGAGTAGGAAAAGCAAGTAACACTAATTGCCTGGCGGCTCCTTTAACAAAAGCATCCTGCCACAAACAGTGGCAACAGCAGTTTGTTTTTGTTTTCCCAGCGACGACGTTCAGCGACCTAAAGCCTTGAAGCCTTACGACACACGAGCACAACGCGCATCCCTCCCCTCTTCCAAACTTCCCTCTTCCCCCACACACACAATAAAACGGAAGAAACATTTGCAACACGTTCTGGCAATCTCATAAATAATACCGAAATTTCATTAAGACAAATTAATGTCTATCAATATGTTGCCAATGAAACGTTGCTAAGCTGGTCACGAAGGATTCGCAGGACTCGCTGCGCTTTACTTCACACTCTTTACTCGCCATTCGTTGTCTGTCACTCGTTACTTGTACTCCTTGTACTCCTTGTACTATATGGGATATACTCATCAGCAATCGAACTCCCTTCAGACAAGTTTCTTAAGATCCCTTTGAAATGGTCAACTCAAAACTGAATAGCACAAGTTTGATTTTAGTTCTTTAAGGGAGACGTCAAAATAGCGTCATGAATCGTCGACTTATGATTTTTTTGATGGCCACTGAGGCGCTACACAAATCTTAATGGGCATAATCATAAAAATGTACATAAACTGTCCCGTAATTCACATTTCAAATGGATTTTCTATTGCTCTCCACGACGAGAGTCAAGAACTGAGACTGCAGTTCCTGTTGTGGTCCAGCTGTGCGGTAATCTTCAGACAACTTGGGCCACTTATCAAATTTCACACTCGATTTCTAGTGGAACGCGTCGAAGACTGTTTCTCGATTTTCTTCTTGTTGATTGGAAGCACCGCAAATCGCGCAACGAATCTGTGTGACAGTCGCGTTTGTTGAGAATACACATATATGAATGTATGTATGTGTATGTGTATGTATATAATTATATTTAATTTATGGGCTCATGACAATTAGGCAGAAGTCAAGTGGTAGCTGCGGTTTGTTTGGGGAATGCGAACAGTTTTGAACGATAGAATCTTGTGACTAGATAATTTTCTATTTTCATTATTATTTTTTGTCTGGGGGACACTTTGGAATAGAGTTGAGCTACCCTCAAGCGTACACGCAACAGAGACTGAACTCGAACCCAATTCCGAACCCTTGCCTCGATCATGATTATCTCAAACATAAATGCACATGCCTCTCGAGAGTTCCTCAGCAAGCACGTGACTTGTGTACACACACACACACACACACAGACGCGCACACTCACTCTCACAAAATGGTCTAAAGAGACGTCGTAATTCAATTTACTGTTGTGGACCGCGGGCATGTTTAATTTCATATCCAGCGTATTTAAGCTGAAACCAAACCAAACCAAAACAAAACAAACCAAACCAAATGCGGCCAACACACAATGAACAGACGAGCCCAGTTCTGGCTTGGGCTGTTGGCGTTTGTGGTCACGCGTAGCAGTGGAGGGGGGAGGGTGCGCGCAAAATGTTCAATTTAAAAATTTATGCAATTATGAGCCGCAAATATTATTATATAAACACAGGCACAAATACGGGACAGGTAAAAGGTATAAGGGCATTGCCAGCACACAGAATGGGCAGCCACAAAATGAGCAGCGAGTGAATAGTAACGAGTTAATAAGAGTAGCGAGTAAGCTTACATTTTGTTATTCAATTCGGTTCAGAATTTTGAATTAGTATTTTATTGAAATCCAATTACAATGTATATAGCATAATTTCCTCCTTCTGTACAATTATATTCATTAAAGGATTCATTGCTCCTTATATGTAGGATATATTTGATTAAAATAAAACACATTTTCCTTAATATATCCTTTCCTTAATATATATCAAAAAGGTTTAATGTAATAGTTGAGGATTCCTGCCGAATTTATAGGTTTTTAGTTGGACTTGTGAGACTGAATCATTTTTCCAAGGTAAATCTGTGTGTAATCAACATTTAAGTGTTATTACTGAAAAGTGGATTCGTAGGCACTTAGTATCCTTGTTGAACTCAAGTCTTTTGCAATCTATCACATGCAATATCTCCGCCCATGTACATACTATTATTGTTATTATTATTGTTGTCGTTGTTGTTGTTGTTGTTCACATTTCTCATGTCCTGCTTTGAGAACCTGTCTCTCTCACACTCCCATTTGGAAACAGAAAAATCGCTTAAGCAGCTTTTGGCCGGTAACTTAGTATTTTATGTGTATGTATAAAGATTATATGGTCATACACACAGCCACACACACACACACACATACACGTATACACACACGCACAACACTAAAGACACTAAGCACGACAAAAAGACATTAAACACGACAACGAAATAAAAGAGAGAAGGAAAAAAAAATGAAACAAAACATTGAAATTCCTTATCAGCATTTCCGCTTTTCGTGACCAATGTCTCGGACTCTATGCGCACGTGCCTATGTGTGTGTGAGAGTGTGTGTGTGTGTGTGAAGGAGTATCAATTTCGCACACACGCCTTGGGTCCGTGTGGTCATGCAAAGGTTACAGAAATGGAAAAGCCCAAAGTAAAAAGAAAAAAAGCCAGCTTTGGGCCACCTGTCATTGGCTTTTCGGTGATTTCAGTGGTGCCTGCCACAAAAGACACGCCACCAAACTCAAGTTGGCCAGTCAACTGGGCCAGTCGTTGGACATGCCTATCCTGGTTATCCTTCATTATTCATAAATATGCAAATCGACCTGCACACACAGTGTGCAATAAATTGTGAAGTCTTTCGGCTTTCAGCTTTTAGCTTTTGGCTTTTGCCTTTCGGCGTTTCGACCTTCTTCTAGTTCTGTGGAATTTGTTTGGCTCCTGGACATGCTTAACACTCAATCTGTGTGGCAAACTGCGCCCTGGCAGAGCATATGCCACATTGCCTCCGAAACAAATTAAATCGTTTCGCATTCGACTCGAACTGAGCAGGCAGCTCAAGCATAACCAGCAGCAGCAGCAGAGACAGCAGTGGAAGGAGCAGCAGGAGCAGGACTGCTGCAAGGACTACACATGCTGGATGCCTCGTTAAAAGGGGCGGTCGATGCTTGGCTCTGATGTGCGTGGCATGTGGTGGGCGTTGCCACAGCTTTGACTGTCGCATACACACACACACACTCGCATACTCAATTGTGTGTACGTAATCTAGGAAAACCACACACACTCACACAGATATGCGATTGCAGACTCTGTTCTGCTATATCTGCAGATATGTATATCTTGGGAAAAATATTTGTGTACCCTGTTGTCTTAAAATGTCAAAAAGAGGTTAACATAATTTGAGCAAAGGTTTTTTTAAGGAGACGACAGAGGCATTATTTGATATTTATTTATATTTCAGAATAATTTCACTGTCAAATGATTTTTGATCACAGTTTCATCTCTGGAATAATACAACTCTTGATCAAATGAAAGTTTGTAGGAACTGAATCGCTGCTGATCCTTTGTTTTCCTTATGTTTATTTGTAATTTGCTGGGTATCCATTAGACGAACACTCTGGCTGGACAAGTCATATTTGCTATAGCATTCGGGCTCCAGGACATCGCTTGATTGTCTGGACAGAACGTTGCTTGATGTAAAACAACGTAAATCATAAATTTCTCAGGCAATTCCTTGCCTCCGACTCCCACTCCCATATACCATGTAAATAAATATATACATATATATAAATATATATATACATATGGCATATAATGCGCAAAATCGCAGCCAGACCACGAATTGAAAGTTGTGCGGGTTGGGGCGGCTGGAAGTCGTCCTTATGCTTGGGCAGCAATAAATGAATTTCCCTCTTCCTTGTCTGTGGCTCTAAGGACTCCAACAAGACTGCTTCACTGAGCAAACAAGCGTATTAAATTGAGCCACAATTTCGTAACAGGACATTGCAGCTGATCCTGACATTCTGCCGGAAGTTAAACTCCATGTAATTTAAATGATTCCACACACACACCTACATTGCTCCAGGAAATAGCCGCAATTTCTGATTAGGAAAATTATATCGAAGCAGAAATTGAATGTAGTATGGGAGATGGTGTTATTTTGATGATTTGTAATCAAATACTCTTCAAAATACACTTCTGATAGTCTTATTTGAGTTTTGACATTCCTCTAAATTGGAGATTTGATATATATATCATATATGTCTTATCCAGATAGGTCGATGTTTGTGCACATCCGATTATAAATATTCTCTTTTGACTCTGGGCTTATTATATATGGTCGATCCGCGAATACAAATGTTAGCTGATTTTATGTTTTGTGGGACAAGTTATTAATCATTGTTTATTGGGAATTGGAAAAATTGTGTATCGCTGCAGAGAGCAATTTAGTTTTGTCATAAAATGTGAAGAAGTCTATTGCGAGCCAGTAATTTATGTGTGCACATGATCAGCATCAAAAATCGAGTCAATAGCACAGCGTTAGCATAAATCTACAAGGATATCTCGAACCTAACAACAAATACAAGCACGACAATACGCTTATTGGAGAATATTTCTTGATTACAGAGGACTCGATCTGTAGAAGCACCGTGGAATAAAGTGCTCCATCAGCAAAGCGCGCATATTTCCAGGCTTCCAATGTCGGTTGGTTAATCACCCAGTCTTTATTATCCTTTTGGAATCTCCGGATTGCATCGGCAGCGTCATCAGCCCCATCATCCCAATGTTCAGCCCATAAGTGTTTCAGTGTTTTTGTCGGATGCGCAAATTGTCGTTTCGATATGTGCTTCGGAACTAGATGCTTTTGAGGTGAAACCCACACAATTAATAGCTGCAACAGGGTTTGTTAACAAAACTGAAACTGACTCCTCACTTGGCACTCACAATAAGCAGGCAAGCAATGGTCAAATTAAATAATGGTTGTTTAAGCATATTAAAGATAAAATAAAATTAGCTTCAAATTTGTTAAAACTTAAACCTAAAGTAAGAAACGAAGTTCAATAACCATTTTAACTAAACACCAATATTTCAGGATTGATTATTTTGACAAAGCCTGCTGTGTTAAGGCCGGTGTCTAAAATGTTGCAAGTAGATCATTAAAAGATGCTTGGCTTTAAAACCAGACACAACCACAGGTAATAATAATAATCAGTAATCAATGGGAATATCAGAAACGCTTGAATTTATACTATGACAATTGTATCATAATTCAAGGGAACAATTTTATTGAATCAAGCACTGCTCAATTTTTACAGCCAAAATCCAATTTGGTGCAGTGGGTACATGGGAATGATGGATTCCAGTCGCTGATTGCGTCTCATTGCGCATTCCTGATAATCACGCCAGTTTTTGTAAAGTGTCGCATTGTGACACTCCTCGGAATTGCCAACATTAAAGATGTGTTGTCTGAGTTCATACCAGATGGGCCGTTTTTTAATCGTATGATTGTAGATATGTCGTCTAAGCCACCTTGCCACCTTGGGCGTACCATACACCGTCGATTTACCATAACAAACAGTTTCAAGTTCTTCGTTTTCACCGCTGTTTCGACAAAATGGAAAAATGTACAAATGAAAAATAAAATCGAAGGAAAGCGAATAAAACTACAACTATGCAAATAATTGACAAGCCTAAATAATCGCTAACTAGAGAAATAGTCATCTATAATCGATATATGAGTTTATACGCACTTTGGATAATAATTCCTGGGTGCATCGGAGTCAACCTGAAGTCGGTTGACGGTTTTAAAGCCGGTGAATTGGCCATCCTGAAAGATACTGCCAGAGGAAGGGCTGAAGACCCAGTTGTTCATGTGATCCTTGATGGGTTCGGATGGCGATGGAATGGCTGGACTAGATTGAGGCTCAAGTGCAGGCTTAGTCAGAGGTTCTTCATGAGGTGTTGCTACAGATCGGTTCATAGGTCTTAATTTAAATTGAAACTCATCTTCTTGAGGTTCTGGTAGAGACTGGTTTATTGGTTTTGATTGAAATTCAGGCTTATCGTTGTCCGCACTGCCACCACTTGCATCAAAAAGTTGCACAAACTTTGGTTGCACTTGGGACCCATTCTTTGGACGATTAACAGTGGCCTTAGTCGCAAATAGACGCATGCCAAGCGGCGAGGCATATGAGTTTTGCAGCTGCAAAGGGATTTTATATACACTCGACGGTCCTTGATCTTTGCTTATCCTACACTTACGCTTATCAGCCACGCAATGAACACAATGAGACAGAAAACATTTGCCTGAAACATGTCACAAGTAATATAAATTTACCAGAAATTTTCAAGTGTTATTATAAATTGAACATGATAAATGAAACTTCATTTGCCACATTTACTGAACTACAAATTTCAGATTATAGTTCGTTGAATTTCTTGTCAGAGTCTGCGAAATCTTACAAAGGCTAACGATGACGACTTTGGTAAATAGCAAATACAAATATCATATATAAGGTTATATTTAATGAGTCTTCACTCAACCTCTGGTTGCAAATTTTCTTTACTTTTACTTTTCATTAGTCATGCGCTCTCGCCTGAAATACTTCCAGCGCTGGAGTTAATTAACTGCTGGCAGCTAATTAGCAATCAAAGAAAGTAAATTTTGCGCTACGATAGTTTGTCAAGGAGCTGGCCCAATCTAAGTCTGGGAGCCCATTTGAAAATGTCGTTTCTGGCCATTGTTTAAGCATATTTTTTGTGCTCGCCTTACGAAGCAGAACTAATAAATTTTAACTAAGCCAATTTCACAGGCAATGCGCAAAGTACCAACTGGAGAGCGGCTATCATTGAATGGCTACAAACAGGACTAGGTGGGTAAGTGGTTCTCTGAGTGAGTGCTGATGACTGATGTGGGTGGGTGCAGCAGCAGTAGCAGCAGCAGCAGCAGCAGCAGCAGCAGCAGTAGCCACTTCAAGCAGCCACCGAATGCGACTAAAATGCGTGCAAATTCGCTCGCCCCGATGATATGCATATACTACAATTAAATTATAAGCATAATGAAATACTTTATTATACATACAATTTCAGTTTTCATTTAAATACCCTGCACAAGAAACCTAAACCCAGTTGGCCATCTAGTTGTTCAGAATAATGTTCTGCAAACTTAACTTCCCTTTCCACAAGGGAAAGCTCAGCGAAACTCTGAAATTTTGTCTGCTGATATATAATTGGTATATAAATGAATAATAATTAAAAAAATAAATTAGTTAGGTTCAACCTTCAGTTACTTTTACGAAGTAGTAAATCATGATTTAAATAAGTAATCTACATTTATTAATATATATTTATAGAGTATTTAGATGCATTATTTTGAGCGAGTTGCTGCTGTTGCTGTTAAGCTATGAGCATTCCGGCTTGAAATGGCAGTTTATGCTCGTTTGACATATTGTGGCAATGCTGAAATACCATTTTGCAGCCCCCTCGGCACCACCTGCACCACCTGCCCAGGCATCGAGTGGCATACTCGAGCATGTCTTTACATCTCTTTACGCTTGGCTATAGCTCAAAGTGCTCAGCGGGCAGCCAGAGCTCTAGGATGGGCGGTTTGGGGAGGGGGCGCAGGTAATTATAGCTCTGGCCACAAAATGGCAGTCGCCCTCATAAAATCAACAGCTGACTGCCATATAAAGGGTTTAGAACTCAACAAACACATATTATAATAAGTCAACATATATTTCACACATGTTCATCTTCTGTTTAAAGATAAAATACACTGGCATTAAGTTTATGCTGGAGTCTGCAGACGATAATGCAACATTTTCTGAAGAGGAAGAAGAAGAAGAAGAAGAAGAAGAAGCAAAGGAAGGTCTGCACATAGCCAGATAGCGAACCCACATTGTATGATCTCGAGTATCTTTTTGTTTGTATTTTTAGACATTTATCTGGCGGGCACAACAGTAAAAACAACATCAGCATTCACAACAACAACATCCACAACAACATCAGCATTCACAACAACAACATCAACAACAACATCAGCATCAACAACAACGATTTAACATCTTAACTTAGTTCTGTCTGGTCAGCAATATTTCAGTTGCTCACTTAGCCTTTCTGCTGCCTCCTTCCACACTCCCGCTTTCTTGTTATTATATATATACCCTTTACTCAGACATTTAGAGGGGTATAATAAAGTTGTGTTCAATTCGCAGAAGTGCTGATAAAATATTCCTTTCTTATTTGGAACTCTAAGTTTATCACAAAATGAAAACACCACTTTTTATGCTTAATAATATGCTTAAAAGTTCACGTCTACGTTACAGGGTATGTACTAGTTGGTCCCACGCACACAACTCAACAGACTGTTACATGTTAAAGATCTGTATCTGTTTTGTGCTGTATGCCCCGCAGATTGTCTGAAAATCGATCTGCATGGTGTGGCAAGCGCCAAAATGCGAAAAAGTCACGTAGTCAGCAGACGGAACAGACAATAAAGAGCCCACTATAGCCATATATAGGAGCCATATAGACAACGCTAATGAGTACACACAGCGATTTATGCAAATCAAGTGAGATCCAAAAAAGGCTGAACTTAAATGAACCCATAAACTGAAACACTATGGCTTTTTTTTTTGTTGTATTTTGTGGTCACTTTGGGTGGGTGTTCACTGTGGTTGCTGTTGAAGTGAAGTAGTGGATGTAATCCCAGTGAGCAATTAAAGTGTCACAAGTTCGGGACATGCAATATTTCATGACGCAATGGCCAAGATTATGAATATAAATGCAAATTAGGCACAGTTTCAGGTGGATATTCGGATGGGGGTTGGGTAGTTTTGGCTGCCTGTCTGTTGGCGTGTGGATGGTGGAGACTAAAGAGTGGCAAGCGGTGTGGAGTGGTGTGGGAGCGTGACAATCATTAAAAGTCAAGTCAACTTTAGTGTGCCCTGAACAATCACTGAAAATGACTAACGGTAACCACGATAGTCCACATCCGGCACTACAGTGTACCCCCATAGGGCGTGCAGGTGGTTGACTGCTGGAAGTTCAGGTAGTGCTGGTAGTGCTTCTCCTTGCAAAGCTTTTAACCTGCAGCGCTGAAAGAAAATTACGCTCTTATCTTGCTTCCTGTCGTGACACAATTTTCTATCATAGCCAAGGACTTGCAAGGACTTCGCTGGACTTTGCCGTTGTGTGTGTATGTTGTGGCGCAAAAGACATAAAGTTATTATTGCCTTTTCTTTTGATTTTGCTTAATTCGTCAAGTTGGGGGTCCAGCCATGATAAATGTGTTCATCGCACGTTTTGGCCAACGTCATAATTTAGTCAACATTACATCATATACTTGTATTTAGTCTATCCTTCATATAGTATATATATACTATACACACTATTTGGCCTAGAAAACTTGGAAAATCTTTGCATAATTAGATAGACCCGCCACATGCAAGCTCAGCGCGATTTTTATAGATTAACCAGAAGGGTTTGTTGGCAGCGGACTGTGGTGGTTATGATAATTCTATGAATTTCATAAATACTAATTCGTTATTAAGTGAATACACTCGAACCATCCACCTCGAAACTCCTCCGAAACACCAACCCGCCCGAAGTTGTGGCAGTAGTAATGAGCAAAGGCGAAAATATATCGAACTGAAAATCGAGCGTACGTGACAAATTGAAAAAAGCGCATCAGTGAAGCGAAGTTAACTAGTGAGACCTGTGTGGAATCAAGCATAGAATATTGGACGACTTCGTACGACGACAGTTTTGGTTTTTTTTCCCCACTTAGTTGTTGTTGCTGATGACTTCCTACGGCAGCAGCACCCACAAACAACAAAAGCAACAACAAAAGTGAAAAAGGCTACTGCAAATTCACTGCTCTCTGTTTTTACGATCGTTCGTAAATAACAAATAAAAAAAAGTGAACGTCTCAGCGTCCCAGTCTGCCCCCCAACCACCTCCCAGGCTGCACATTTGTGTCAAAGATTGCAACGTCAGCACGACAGCGTCTCTCGGTGTGGAAAGTAATACTATCTAGACACGTGAAATGAGTTGTTAACGCAACGTGCAAAACTGCACAGTTGCACAGTGCCACAAAATATATTAATTGTTATGCCACAATAAGGTTTCGCCTTTAGTTTTAACAAGCAGTAATTATCACGCAAATAATTCAAAGAAATATTTGTAATACATATCTATAATATATATACATAATATTTAATATTTATTACAATAAATTAAACTAAACTAAACTTCACTTAATAATAGTCATTTTCAAGATTTTCTTGCAACTTGAGGGAGAACATTAAATAAATCTGAAATGAAATAAACTCTTTTTATTAGTCAGATACGCAGTCAACAAAAACCGCAACCTTCAGATTGAATATTATGCCGGATCATGTGTCATTATTATATATACACAATCTATATGATTCAATAAGTAGCCAACATATTTTACATTAAATAAGTGCAGCCAGCATCAGTGTTGACCACTGTGCACTGCCAAATAGCAGTTGCTGGCTGAAAATAAGGGTATTTCACTAGGAAATACCCTGCACAAACTTCAATAGTTATCCAAATCGAGTTATAATTATACATTAAATATGCGTATAGGATTTGAGTGCAGAGATTGTTTTGTAATTAAATTATTTATAATTTTGTATATTTTTTAAATTTTCTTTTTTTATGGAATTAAATGTTCTTTTTTACGGGATGTGCCAATAAGATAATTCTATAATGAAGTATTTTATTTAAGTAAATATCTGTTTGACCCCTTAGGGCGCCATATCAGTTTACAGGGTATTCAAACTGATTACCGTGACGCAGATCAGAAATATTCACTGACTGTTTCTTGTTTGACTTTAACTGTAGGTGTTACTGTTGCTTACTCCCTGTTTTTGTTGATGTTGTTGTTGTTGTTGTTTTGCCATTTAAACGCAAGTATTTTAATTTTTTCTTCTTCTCCTCCTTTTAGCATGCTCTCTGACCACGAGAAATGATTTCTGGTTGCTATTGTCAACCCGACAATCCCAATTACCGAACACACACACTCACACGCACACACACTCACTCATACACACCCACACATGCACAGATGATGTGGTTGGCCCCCAATTCTGCCCTTACTCCTTGCAACCACTGGCTCTTATGGCTCATAACTTTTCAGTTAATGAAGACATAAAACTCAGCGGCAGCTGCGGCAATAAAGCTGCAAAGCAGAGCAGCAGAAGAAGAAGAAGAGCTTTTGTTGGCCCCTTTGCATTTGTTATTTGTTTGTTTGTTTATTTGCTTTTGGTAGTCACACAAGTTAGTTGCACAGATTCGCGTATCTGGCTATGTGCCAAATACCTATGTACATACCTATATACATATATATGTATATATATACTTCTGTGTATCTGCTGAGTGATAAAACGTGCCCGGGTAAAGCGAAAAGAGACGTCTATATGTACATATACATATATAAATATATATATATATATAAATATGTTCAATTGTGTGTGTGTGCACACTGAAACGCCATTTTGAAGTCGCTGTCTCTGTCGACTGTCGACCGCGCTGCTGGCGCGTCTGTCGCTATCAGCGCACATCAATGGACCAACGACAGTGGCGACATTTTGGAGCACATTACGCTGGTCAAAGTGCGAGCGAGCGGGATGGCACCATATTGAAGAGATAAGAGAGCGAGCGCGCGCTTGCAAAATGAGCAGCAGAGCAGCAGAGGCAGAGGCAGAGACAGTAGCAGCAGCAGCAGCAGCAGCGCTTCAGCGTTTTGCGGCGACACACACAGAGATAGAGAGATATGATAACAGATGCCACGCCTACAATATTTTAAGGTGCCGTCGGTAAAAAGAAAAAAGTTGCGGCTAACCTAACCTCAATCAAGGACTCGCGTTGCGGCCGGCCGCAGGCATTGTCCTTGGCGGCGCTTTGGCATTGCAACAGTTTGACGTCGACGTCGTCGTCGTCGCTTGGCCCCTTAACACACTTCATTAATCAACAACAACAGTAAAAACAACAACATCAAAAGCAATAAATGAAAACGCAAAAAAATTTGCCTACAAGTGCGAATTCGCCGCTCACAACGTGGCGAATTCAACGCAACAGGGCGCTCTCTCGCTGTCCCTCTCTCTCGCTGTGTGTGAACAAAGCTCCACCTACTGAGCCAAAGCGCAGACGCACACAAAGCACAAAGCCAGCATAATGCATAAGAGAGAGAGCAAGACCGAGAGCGAGAGAGAGAGAGCAGTGGAGCTGCGGCTGCCAACTGCGCTGCCCAGTCGATGGCGATGACGATGACAAACGAATGACAGACACTCTCGTCGCTCGTCGTTGCTGTTGGGGAGAGAGATAATGGGCAAGAGATAAGAGAGACGTCAGGCAGCGCACACACAACCAGCGATGGCGATGTCAGCAGCAGCAGCAGCAATAACAACAACAACAACAATGAACGAGGAACCATCCGAATGCCCGCCAGTCAGAAACGTTCGTTTTTCGTTTTATGCGCGTGTGTGTGTGAGTCTGAGTGCGAGTGGGCAATAAGCGTGCGTGTTCCTGTGTGTCTCCCTGTATATCTGTGTAAGTTCGCTTGCATGTGTGTGCGCTGGGCAGATATTTGCGGCGTTGTCCAAAAAACAGTGTTTGTGTGTGTGTGTGTGTGTGTGTGTGGGGATTGGGGGCTGCTGCATTTTCCAATTACCTCATACTGCAAAATGCATCTCTTGCGCTACATGATCACACACACATATAAATAAGTTATAATATATTTATTTAATATGCGACTATTGCTGATAATTGAATGTTTGCAAAGTTATTTAATTTTAGCAATGCAAGGCAGATTCTCCGCACACCTCTTAATCCAACCCCCGCCCACCATTTGTGCTCCCTTAAGATTAATGAGAATTTTCTTAAGGCTCTGCAAGAGGCCTTCACATTCTGCCTCAGTTTAATGTGTGCGTGTGTGTGTGTGTGTGCTTTTAGCTCTTAATTAAGGCAACACAATTTGAGGTCAATATGTTGCGGCTGTGCTAAAGATGGGACCACCTGTCAATTGCAACTTTAAGTTAAGTTAAGTGTTCGGTTTAATATTTAAGTTCCCATTATTTATAAATCAACTAAGTGTTAGTAAGTAATAATAAATAGATAAATGACTTTAGTTATAGTTTGTTGAGGTTACTTTAGCAATAAATTATTTTTATTACATTTCTCCCATTTGTGATTCATTAAAATGATATCATTTGCTTACGACATGCTTTAAATGATAAATATAGATCTTAGACTAGGAATAAATCATTTTACTGTTTCTTTCGTTATTATGCATGAGTTTATTTAAAAGTTTTAATTCCGCCCTTAATGTAATAATTTAGAATGGTTACAATTTACCACAATTAGCTTATCATTTAAGTGAACAAATGTTAGTTTTCCAAGAAATGTTATATATGTATGTATACAGATGATAAATATAGAAGTTAGTCTACACTAGTACATTTGGGTCACCTTGAAATTGGCAACTTCCACGAGCAATACATATATAAGTGTGTGTATGGATATAAGCAAGATCAAGTGCATTTATAAATAGAACAATGAATTTCTAAGCACTATACATACATATATATATATATACAGTGGCGGACACCTTATTCTGATCAGCGTCAAAGAAAAAACGTAATTGCCTGCCATAATCCTACCTAGCAGGTGGGGAAACCCCAGTGAATTGGGGTCATATATTAATTTTGGTGGTTAATACATATACCTACCATCGGTCTTTGGAATTTTTGAAAAATAATGAATGGTTAGCTTACGGCAGGCAATTCCTTTTTTTCTTTGACGCTGATCAGAATAAGGTGTCCGCCACCGTATATGTATATATATATACGTACACACGTATAGATTTCGTGGCCGATTTTCACGTACTTGCTGTATGGCGCCCAAAATGAACACACAGAACGTAGATAAACACTAATAAAAATTGTGAATATTATTAATAGGGTGCAGCACATTTTTGGATAGCGAATCGTTTACAGCAATTATTCGTTCCATAAAGCTGCCAAAAAACAAAGAGAAAACCAACAAGAATTATTTGCTAAATCTTTGCATATTTTACGACATGGCAAAACAAATGTTTTTCATTCGCCCGAGTTGCTTTTATTATGAGTTTTCTCGTAATATGAAAAAAATGCGAGCAATGCAAACTGCAATTGGAACGCAGACTGCAGCAGGCAGGTGATTCGAGGTCTGCAGGGGGCTTAACACCCTTCCCCCTCCCACAATGCAGATATACATATGTGTATTGATTGCTGTTGGCAAGGGGGGGCGAAGGGAGCTGCACTCTTATGACAAACGACTGACAAGCGGCCTGCGCAGACGACAAATGCAACCGTAGAAAAGTTACTATAAAAGCCACAACAGTCCGCTCCCCCTCTACTGCTCACCCACCCCGCTGAGTGGCAAACACCACCCCCTGTCTGGCTGGCCCTTGAGTGCCCAACGGGTGGTGGTGGCTCTGCCTCTTGACCATTTGTCTGCCCATTGGCTAACCAGGCGAGTACGGTTCGAGTACGGTTCGAGTACGGCTCTTGAGTACGGCCGTCGAGGGCTGTTCATTAGTTGAGCAAGCTTCAATACTAAATGCCATAGGCATATGTGTTTGTAGTTAGATGGCATAGATAGCAAGGTTAAGTGAGCAGTCGTTAAATCATAAAACCTAATCATAAAACTTTTGCAGGGGTTCCATTTTGAGATCTATGAAAGGGTTCGAAAATTTTTCAGAGTGATAACTAGTTATTGGCTTGGAATGATGAAACTTGAACTAAATTTTCTTGATAAGAGACCCGATAAAATGTTATTAATTATTAAACATTTATAGCAGCTACACCCAACTATATTTCTATATACTTTCTTCCAGTTTCATTTTTGTCGGAAGCCATGTGGCTTTTTATAATAATATAATATTTAGAATAGATTGTTAAACCTTGAAATGAATCTGTGATAAAGAAAAAACCGTTCACATGTTCTTACTTGTATATGTATACAAAATAAAAGAACTCTGCACAAAACTTGCTTGGTAAGGATAAGATATAGTAAAGTAGTCTAAGGCTCTCTCTCCAGGAATTCCCATTAAGGATTCGCTCCAGGCAACAGTTCGCTGGCTGTCGCCACACTGCGCTCATACCGCTGTACCCCTTACTCTCTCTCTCTCTCTTGCTGGTAGTGGCCAGTGCCTATTGGATGGGCAGTTCGCAGGACCTAACGAGTACGGTAGGGTAGAGTAGAGTAATGCGGCGCTGTCTTTAGCTGTGACTTTGTGCGTGACTTCATTTGCATGAATTACGTCGCGTTTTTTGTCGTGCCCCAAGAGCCTTAAGAACTCTATACCTCCCTTACATACTATGTTGCTCTCCCTTTCCCCCACAGCTGGTTGACCCCGTGCTGGTCGTTAGTGTCCTTTTGGCTGGAGCTAGGCTACACCTACAACGTGGTACGTGGCACACGTGCCTTGAGCTTGCCACCTATAACCTGAAAGTGTGGTTGCTGTTGCTTGGGACTCATGGACAGGACTCTGCCGACTGCCATAATTGCCACCGCCGAGTAGTCAGTCGCAGTTTGTAAGCGCCGCCTGCTGCTGCAGCTGCTGTTGCTGCCTCACTAAATACAAAAAACAGTTTCAAATAAAAAAGGAAAAACGCCATATATGTAAAAAATAGAAAAAATAAACTATTGCTAAGTGCATAGACGAAATACTCGTAGTAGTCTCGTTCGTCGTCGGAGTCGTTGTTTCTGTTTGTTGCCGCTGCTGTTGCCGTCATCGACATCGTCGTCGTCGCCGTCGTTGCCGCCGTCGTTGCCCTCAGCGTCAGTCGCGTCTGAGGAGCTTCAATGGGCAGGTGTGTGTTTGCCACACAGTCGGAGTCGCGTCAAACTTGTTGTTATTGTTGTTGTTTGCTTTTTTCGCGCAGTGTGCCTTCACTTAAACTTTCAACTTTTTTTTTGTGCAACAACTTTACAACACACTTTTTGCCGTCGGTATTTTCGTTCATCTTCGTTGTTGTTGCCGTTGTCGATATACATTTTTGCCAACCCACCAGCGTCTTCGCCCCCCTCCCCAACCACCGCAACTTGCAACGCGTGTGTGCAAAAACATTGCCTCGATTTTAAAGACGACCCACAGCTTGAGGGGTGCAGTTTTTAGCACCCCCAACATCCCGCTGGCCCATAGTCATATGCAAATTTTAAACTGTGTCGCTTCAGTCGGTTCGTTGTGCTTCTCTTGATTTAAGTTGTGATTCCTAATTGTGCACACACACACATATGTATATATATATATATATATTCATATATAAACCGAGAGAGTCTCTTCTGTGTCAATGTCAATGGCCTGAACTCTTGAACTCTTTTGGTATTGCGGATTTGCTGAAAGTCCTGTGTGTCAGTCATGTGGATATATATGTTATAAGGAGATCTCAGTATTAATGACGTCACTGCTGGATATTATAATGCGATCCAAAGCGATTGCGAGAAAATTCAGTCAAGGTAAGATATATATCCTTAATTTTATATGAAAATTCAACTTATTGAGTATATTTTTATATATATGCATCAAAGCAGTGTTTTTTTTTTGTTAGTAACTTTTATCTTATACACATATCAAAATTAACAAATGACTGAAAATCCCAAGATGACGCTTAAGATGGAAAATAAATCTAGAATTTGTATGTATAATTTTTAGATTCGATTGCCTGCTCTTTATGGTGAAGGAATACTACCAATTCCTATAGAGTGAGTGAGCATTGCATTAGATAATGCCTGATTTATGTGCGGGTCCTGTCGGGATTGAGCTAATCTGGACAAATTTCATCTGTGTTGTGTCATTTTTCCGTTTTTCTCTTTTTATTGTTGCGAGTTTTCGTTCCTTACTTGTTTGTGTGCTGTTTTTTGTCTGACCGAAGTGAGTTTTATATTTAAGTGCTGTCGTTTTCAGATAACAAATACTGGCACCGAGAAGCACATGGTAATTCTCAAAGTTTTGTGACAAGAGTATTTTGTGATATTTTAAGAATCTAAAACAGTCGTCAAGCCAGCGCACAAGCCCGGTTTATCAATCTAAACTTCCGAAAGCCATTTAGCAATTCTTACAAGCACACATCCAAGTATATATTCATGGAGCGCGGGATGATAATTCAGTTCTGTTCTGTTCTGTTCTCGTCTGTTTTCTTGTAATCAACTGACATTGAAAATGTTGGCCAGCGATAAGTTGCGCTGAGAAATTGCGAAACACGCTTATTTTAATGTATGTTATTTACAGATTACTGGAAAAAACATTAACAAAATAGACCCGACTATCTTTCCATGATGTCATATTAGCTTACATGAACTTATTGCTCTATGTGGGATAAAGATTTCCGGGCCACAGATTGACCCATATATAATGGCATAGTATGCCGATATTTGGAGCGATTTGCCCGCTTCCTTCAGACTTATAGTCGGCTATCGAAGCGATTCAAAGAATTGCTCAATCACATTCTGACGCATCATTTTTTTTTTAGATTAATGCCAATTTATGCCCTTCAGGGGATTTCGGTTCAGTTGTTTTCTGAGTTCGGGCCGATTTGCGAATTGATTTGCATTCGTGGAAGTGCACAGATGCGGGCCTTTAACACACACGCCTCTCTCTCTCTCTCTCTTTCTCTCTCTCTTTCTCTCTCTCTCTCTGTGTGTGTATAATCAATTCTCTGCTTCGAGTATATACACATATATAGATCGTGTGGTGAGCAACAATTGTTGATTCTGGCGCATCTGCGGGTATTTCATATGACATTTTACGTGCTATAATTGAACAATCGATTGAAAGTGTTACACTTACCACAGTCATACAGATTCTATACTAAAATAATCAATAGTTATCATTTGTAATTTACAAGTATATATTCATTATTTTAAATTCTCCACAAACAGCATTTTTAATCTAAATATTCCACCAACGGATTTAAACGCAACCTTTGACTCAGTTCCATCCTTCAACACCATACAAAAAAAAACCCGCATAAAATTCGGCGCGTTTATGATAATAAAAAACAGCAACAACGTCTCCCATGGACACAAAAAAAAAAAAATCAACAATTGCAACAACTCCAAAGTTTTGATCGACATATCAGAAATGTGAACGAAAGTTGGGCATCGGTATCAGCGTTTTTATTACCTGTGAATCGATTGTATTAAGAGCTATTAAAATATTTTCTAAGCCTGCTATCATATCATTCAATTAGGCAAGAAATGGCTATATATAGCATCATAAAACATAATATTTTGTGGCTGATAATGTGAAGACCTATTCAATATGCGTTCTCGCTGTTGTTCTTGTTGTTTCCCAACGCACATTAGAGCCCCAATAAATATATCAAAATAAAACTGTCGCCTTCATAATATTTATAACTCGAGTGCAGATAATGGAAGACGCCAAGAACCAGATAGACTACAGTTGGAGTAAATATTTATATACATATATATATATATATATATATATATGTATATTCGCAGTAGACAGTTGAATTCAGACCCAGGGTTCCTAGCACCTGTATAAAGCTATACTTTTATTTCCAAGTATTTGGTTTTTTTTTTGGCACACAGATAAACGCCAGATAAGCTGCGGATCAAGATTAGGTGGTTTTTGGGTAGTTGCTTTATCAGTTCTATGGCTGGATGCTCCATAAACTTGATTAGATCTTCTAGCTTTCTTCTACTTGCGATGTTGGGCTCCCTTGAATTTATGAAGGCATTTTGCTACTTGATTATTATTAGTTGTAGTCAACTGGGTTAGGCAAGCGACACTTAAAGCACGAGAGTGCAAAGAGTGTTTCGAGCGATGGTGTCGTCTCAGTTTTATTGGATTGTTGCTTCATCGGGAGAATATCATCGGTCACGGTGCAGCACCTGATATATTTATGAATTTACAATACCCCAAAATTATTCTCCCAATTTCGACAATTTATTACCGAGAGTACTTTGAACGTTTATTTGCCTCGAATCGACACTCAAGAAAAAGACGGCACTGTCCCCCAAAACTGTTTGTTTTTTCTTCTGAGTGTGCGACTGTGTGTGTGTGCGAGTGTGTGTTGCAGATAAAAAACGAAAATGTTGTCTAGATAGAAGAAGAGATAGCCACGAGCAGACCATGCGTATGAGCTATATACCCATATTTTATATGATGGCCAATAAAGTTAAGCACCCTCTAAACTCGGTCATAATCGATCGACTCGCAGGCAATGCTCACTTCCCCATTCAAAACCATTTGGTCAGTCTGTCAGAGTTCGCAATTGTGAGCTGGTGAATTTTCATTCTCAATCTACTTGCAACGGGGCACTTCAGGGGGTGTTTATCTATCGACCTACTCAACGCGTTCTGTGTGCAACTTGTTTACATTAAGCATTACGTCAAGCCACTGCAAGATTCGACCTCTATGTTGTACACACACTTTGAAAAAATATATAAAAAACATTAAATCAAATACAAAAGTTGTCGAAATTGACGAGAGTGAAATTAATATATTTTTTTCTTGTATTTCCACATTTTCTAATTGCAAGATTGTTTAGGAATAAGTAAAGTTTTTAAACATGTTAATACTTAACTGATATCCTGATATAATTTTGAAATAAAACTAGATCAGTTTCAATTAAAATCAAATTTTACATTTTTTTCTCGAAGTGTATATGTATATCGTTTAAATGTAAGTCGCTTTTGTGAAATAATTGCGTTGACAAGATCGAGAGTCGTGTGTTTACTTTGATTCGAAGTTACTTGGAACTGATTGTATACTCGATTCTCCTACTCCTTTTCCACGCACATTTATATATATATATATATGTATATATATTCTGCTCTAGACTATTCACGGATTATATTTTTTATATGAACGGGCTTTGCTTTATCGACATGACTGTCACTCTCTTGTCATTGGACCATTGTTTATGAGTGTGGGACTTTTTCCTACATATATCTATATACATTTATTTACAGTGCCCCATTACAAGACAGATAGTTCTGATATGCAGGCGAATTGATATATGAAAGGAAAACAATCTTTATGAAAATGGGGCATTTAAAGATTTAAAGCTTATTAACACTAGTCTTGGTGCATGATTAATTTATGCGTCGTATGGGAAAAGTTCTATACCATTTCTACCTCAACTTTATGTGATGGCAAGTAGTAAAGATAGCATTCCCATTCAAAAAAATTGTTATAATTGTGACTATATATAACGAAGACTCAATTGGCATAAAACCAGCCCAATTGTATTTTATTGGCACTTTATAATATTATTTTGGGAAATTACTTAAATACTGCTATGTTTACTTCATGTGGAAATTCAAAATTCAAAAATCAAAAGATTTAACAGAGTATACCCTGTTCACATATGTAAGCCAGATACTTTGTATATTATAGTTGTCAATTATAAATATGTTTACAAAGTGTCTAATAATCACTTAATCAGTAAACATGACCATTGCAGGGTATAATCCACAGCCTAGCAACCAATTTGGGGGTAGACTCGTTTTATGCTCGCTCAGAGCAACTGAACAGTTTCAGGTGCAAAAAGAACTGAAAGTAATTTTAGTTTAGTTTAGTTTGTGCACTTTTCAAAGATATAAATGCATAAAAAAAGACGAATTTAAAATAAAATATTAAAAATATATTTTCCATTTTAAAAGCAGTGATTTCTTGAGAAGGCAATGTATTGTTGTTCATTGACCACATACAGGATATATAAGAGTCTGTCAATGCCACATTCCTTGGCTATACTCGCTAATGTGTTTATTTTCATATTAGAAAATAGATAGTATGTAATCGCCTTTAAGGCAACAACAACAAAAACAACCACAACAAAGTGCATAGTACACTTTTGTTATATGGAGAAGCGATCACAGCTAAAGAGAGCTCGACTGAGCAACAGAGATAGACATGGTGCGAGTGAGAGAGAGAGAGAGAGAGAGAGAGAGGGAGAGACTGACACATGGACAAACAACAAGTGCTCGTGTTTTATGAGTTTTGGGCTATAGCGGCGACGTGACTTTAACCGCTGGACGACGTGCTTCCAGCTTTTCATGTTGTTGCTTTTGTTGCTGCTGCTGCCGCTGCTGCTGCTGTTGCTGCTGCTGCTGCTCCCAATTGTGAAACTCTGTCGTCGGCGTCGACGTCGACGTCAGCGTCGCACCGTCGCTAAGCAGCACAGCTTCGAGGCTTTTTTTGTTGTTGATATCATAGCACTTCAGTTGGGCATATAATACAAATACTATGAGCATTATATACGTCGTTCTTGTTGTTGTACTTTGTATTTTTTTTTAGCTCTCGCTTTTTATTTATGGTTATGAAGAAGTCAGTCACCATTTGAAAGGCGTACTGCGCTCTCTCCGGATCTTTGCTCCTCTAATTTCAAGTGTGTTCGCGCCTCAGTGTGTGCGTGTCTGCATGTGTGTGTGTGCGGGTGTGTGTGTGTGTGTATTTTTCATAACGCCTCCGGCTCATTTAAGGTTGCGCTCCAAATGTGGCGATCAATTGACGTCGAGCCAGCCAAACGTATAGTTTGTGATCAATTTTGTCGTGTTTCTCCCAAGATCTCTGTGTGTGTGTGATAGTGTGATAAAGAAAAAGAAGCTGCACAGCGAAAGAAAATTTGCGAAAAGCCTGTAAAAAGAAAATGTAATTGCAAATATCGATTGCCGCATTTAAGTGCTTTTCTCACGTTAATTAAAAAAGTGAAGAAAAAAAATGTGATCATATTTTGCGGCAAAGTGCTGTTTACCTGGCCCAGAGTGACTTAGTGGCTGTGCCCTATCGTAAGGGTTACGCAAGTGAGTGACATTTCTACACAGGATATATATATATACATAAGCAAAGCGATCTTTGAGGTTAGCTACCCTCAGTGCGAGAGACAGCTGTAGATAAGGATATCTGCTGGGCTGCATCTTCCGGTGCAAGATTGCATTCTAATTGCAGAGATGGGTAGTTAAGGGCGCGTGCCTTGAGAGATTGCAGCTTTGCTTTTGCACAGTATTAAGTTACGAGCTGAGCTGCCACGCCTACTCTAGCTTCATCTGCCCTAAAATGCAGTAGCAGCAGAAGTATATCGCCTTTGACCTCGTTATAATTATAGTGCCTGACCCCAGTGGCAGAGTAGTAGACTACTTGAATTTGACTTGAGAACTTTGCAATTCACTGGATGAGTTCTCCTTCTCGTTCTCGTTTTATTTTTCGGGTATTTGTGTGGCAAAAGGGACGACTTCCGTTCTGTTTAACAATAGCAGCAGCAGCAGCAGCAGCAGTAACAGCAGCAGCAGCAGCAGCAACAGCAGCCGTCGAAGTTGAAGTCCTGGGCATGTCAATAAGACACACAATTGAAATCGTAAGGTTTACAAGATCAGCCAAGGTAGATATAGCTCACTGTACTGTATGTGTACAGTGAGTACTCGAAATCAACTCGCAGAACAATGACGACGACGACTTTTGATTTCTTCAAGCACTCCGCAGCGAGCAAAACTTTCAAACAACAGCACAAAAAAATAAAAAATAATCAAATAGAAGGGGCAGCAGCAAAACACAAATCAGTTCAACAAAAAAAAAAAAAACTACATTCGAATATGAATACAAGTACAAATGTGAGTACGAGTATGTTAAAATCACTCACAAAAGCTGCTGCGGCAGCAATCTTAAGATTCCATTGTCCTTGTGCAGACAGTTAAAGTCAAAGATCAGCCATCCAGCTGAGTTAATTATAGACGACAGCTCCAAGCCGAACACAGAACACAAGAACAGCAGACATCAGAGTCTGTGAGTGAGTTTTGAATTGGGCAAGTCAAGGAAGTGTTCAAGTTCAGGACAAGCCTGGTCTGTCGCAAGGAGCACCGCCTAAGGACACACAGGAATTCAGCACAGTTGGAGATTTGGCGCGAAAAGGTGGGAAACTTAAAACAGCAGTTAGGCCAGACAATTGAGAGATTGCCAGGATAATAGGGTGACTACTAAGTAGCAGCAGTATATAAACAATATATATGTGACAAGTAAATATGATCAAAGGATGCAAAAGGATGCAAATTGATTCAAGTGTTCAATTAATTTTCTTTTTTATCCAAAGCTCACTTACACTTTTTTTCTGATTCCTTTAAAATTGATATTATATTAAAGACAGCGAACATTTCTAAAGCGAACTGAATTTGTAAGATTTCAAAGTCTCTTACTTCTCACACCTTCCCATTCAGATGGTTATCTATTATGCAATTGATATATTTATAGTCCTGTGTAAAATCTGCGTAATGCAATTCTCTGACAATATTTCCGTTGACTTTTAAGGCGTGTTTACTGATGAATTATGCGCTGCAAGCACCCCAGTCAATATCCAAATCAAATGCAAGGCAAACCAAAGCGAAATGCAAATACAAAAACCCAACAAATCCAACACGTATCCTGGCAATCCTTTCTATCTGTTTGCTTCACGCCAGCCCAAAAATATGGTATAAAAGTGTGTGTTAAATTATGTGACAAGGGCGCCGAGTTGTTGATTATGTTGTTTTAATTTAACGCTATTAGAACCTCAGACCCCTGTTGTTGTTTTTTTTTCCTCCTGCCTGTCGGCAACGAGGAAGAGTGTGAGGACGACCCTTGCAACCCTTAAGGGCGCCCCGATCTTGATGATGATGATAATAATGACACAAACCAACTTTTGGACGTGCGCCTAATTGACTGCTGCTGTTTGACAAGCACAAATAGATACAGACACAGATACAGATACAGACGGACAGACAGACAGATACTGTCAGCTTGTAGATAGGAATATTCATGACACCTTTTTTGTTGTTGTTGAATTGAATTCATATTTTATCGCATTTGGACTGCTGTAAATTATTAGGGGGCTTGCCCTTAAGTGGCCATGCAAATAAATAACAAGTACACAACAATTTATAGCCCCATCAACAATGCAAAGATACATATATATATATATCTATCTGCCGTTTGGGTTGCTTACACTGTGGTGGGAAATTATCATATCGAAAAAGGGGTTTCTTTTTTCGTTTGCGCAATTTATTTGTACAATTTATTTTTAAGATAAATTTATCAGCAATTCGAAGTGAAATATACAATAATTTGTATGCGGGCTCAGGGAAAAAGCTCAAAAATATAAATAATAATTATTATCAGCGCATATTAATGGCAAAAACAATAAGAGAAAGAAACGGATCACAGAGTGCTCCAAGAAATCAGTAACAGCATCACAGAATTTATATTTGCCATGCGGTACCCCCATAAAGCCCCAAAAAGCAATTAAAAATTTGCGATAGTGCAACGCAGCAAACAACGAAACACACATCCACATCTGACCATATACAAAACTAATTAAGCAGGCATACCGAGGTCAAATAAATTATTAATTACCATCCCAAATTCATAACAAATATGAAACAAAAATATATTTTTCATATTTCATTTACAATTGAAAAATTGTTGCCACTCTTTAAGCTGCACATTCTTAAGGACGTGTTAATTGCTTCGAACTGCCTATCGAATCAGCTCTTACAAAAAACAACATAACACCCCACACACACACACACACACACACACACATATTAGCCAACCTGCCAGTGCTGTGTGTGTGTGGCATAAACTTTGACGACAGATAGAAAATTAAGTTGCAAACAAAAGCCGACAGCCTAAGGAAAAAAAATCAACCTTGCAGTGTGTACATAGCCTAACCGCACACACTCACCCACACACACACACACACATACACATATTTAGAATTTTTGTTTGCTAGGGCGCCGATAAAAAAACCAAAAAAAAAGAAAGCAAAAAAGAAAAAGCGCAACAGAAAATGTGAGCAAAGTGAAAAGGCCCCAGGTCCAAAAACAGGCAACGCAGTCGCTTTCAATTATTGCCGTGTGTATTTTTTTGTGGCCAATACACACACACACACCCACGCACACATAATACACACACATACAAAGCCATTAAGCTAATGTGCGCTTATTGCGCACGCTTTGGAGCCAGGAACAGACGCAGGTGGACGGCAGGCAAGTGAAAATCAACCCCCACACAACACACACACACACACAGACCCAACACACACACAGAGTACAAATGAACGGGGGTTGGTGGCAAGCCACAAGCCAGAAATTTGCCGCTGTCTGACTGCAAATGGTTAGTTCAAAGTTGGGTGGGGAGGTGGGAAGCAAAAAGGGGGGGCGTTGTGGGAAGGATTGGCTGGGCCACAAAACACACACACAACCCAAAACCACAAACAAGACGTGTGTGTGTGTGTGTGTGTGTGAAGGAGACAGCATTCGCACAGCAGCCAAACTGTATCTGTATCTCTCAGTTTGTCTGTATCTGTATCTGCATCTGTGTATCTATGGCTCTCTGTCTGCCGCTGTGTGTGTATGTGTGAGTGTGCATAATGAATGCGAAGATGTGCACGCCCTATTATCCTGACGCTGGCTGGCTCCTCCCTCTCAGCTACTACAGCTACAGCTACAGCTCCAGCTACAACTACTTCTGCTGCTGCTGATGATTTCGTGTATCTGTGAGATACATAACGCTGCTGCTGCATTCTGATAGGAAAACTGTGTGGGTAAATAAGAGAGTTTGCTATACATATATACACTAATATCTTTAAGTGTGTGTGTATGTGTGTGTGTGTGTGTTTGCTATCCTTTTGTGGCCAGGTCAGACAGCAACAACAACTAAAACAACAATAGTCAACAGCAGCAGCCGGAGCAGTAGCAGCAACAGCAGGAGTCCAACTTGAGCCTCGGCTCGCAATTCGAATCAGAAATGAGCAAAAGAGATTGCAGTTGCTGATGATGATGATGATTATAATTATGACGTTACAGTGCTCACTCACTAGCGGGCTCTTACAGAAATTAAAAGATTATTGTTCTACACAAAAGTAAAGCGCTTTTTCCAGATTTTTAAGTAATCGTTTTAGATTTTTAATAAGTGAAATAATTAAATGGAAATACATTTATTTTTCGCATAAGAAATATTACTTTACAATTTATTTTCATTTTGTTTCCTATTGAACATTATAAAAATATGTTTAATGTATTTTCATGTAACATTTCGATTTCGATTTCGAGTTCGACTTACTAAAAGTTCAAAATATTTTTAATTTCTTATTTTTAATTTTATTCAAATAAGGAAATAACTGTGAAACAGTAACAGAAACAGTTTCCATTATCGAGTAGGCACTGTAGCCAGCATCATGACTGCTCCTTGTTAAACTGACACAGATTCAGACGCAGACATACACACACAGACACAATCAGGACAGCTGAGTAAGAGAGAGAAACAGAGAGAGAGAGAGAGCTGCTCGCTGCCTGTCTGCACATATGTATATATAATATTGCTGCAGGGTAGTCAGCTACAGATACATGCGCTACACGCTCTCTCACTCACACACTCTCCATCTCTCTCTCTTTCTCTGTGCTGGCTGTGCTCTCAATTTCATCCCCTGCCGTTGGCAGATAGTCAGCAGCTCGATCATCACCAGCAGCAGCAGGAGTTGAGGCATCATCATCTTCATCAGCGTCATCATCATCATCATTTGGTGGCATCCTGTGGTATAACCACCAGCACAACAACCAACCAAAGAAACGCCGCTACCAATACCCAATACTCACTCCCATTGCCATTCCCCATTCCCATTGCGATTCTCAGCAACAGCAGCAGCAGCAGCAGCGACAGCAGCAGCAGCAGAAGCAGCGACAGCAGCCGCAGCCGCAACAGTCATTCAGTCAGTCAGAACATCATCACTTAGTCAGTCAGTTGGTCGCTGAGCGTGCGCTCGCAAATCAGCTCGGGAATCACAATTTTTTGTCGACGTCGTCGCCGCTGTCGCTGTCGCTGCTCACGCCGACGTCGCAGTTGACGTTGCCGTTGCTGTTGTCGTTTGTACTGCTTCATTTTTTTGCGCTATCGTCGCGCTGCCAGCGTCACATATCCGTTCGGTACTCAGTCTTGCGAAGACAACCGGCAGATAGAGACGACACCAGAATCAAATAAATACATGAATCAAATATATATCTCAAATATATACGAAATATAGAAAAGGCAAACACTCATACGCAACGTGGGCCGCGCTTTAAGCCATGTTGTTGCAGTGTCGCGTGTGGCAAATGTGCAAATGAATTTGGAAATTATTTACACTTGGAAATTGTGATAGTAAAAAAAGACAACGAGTAGCGAATCATGTTATTCGATCGTTATGTTATATCAGGTTGGTTCCAATAGTGAATATAATAGAAGCAACCTCTTCCCTCTCCCCTACACGCCCCCCTCTCTGCCACCACGTTGTGTGTGTTATCAGTTCTTTGTGGCGAACAGCAAGTTTTGAGTTACCAATTTGATGAAGCTGCCACAAATATTTATTGCACCAGCTACTAGAAACACTGAGCCATGTGTAAATATATAAACTCTATGTACATATATCACTTGGATAAAAAGACTATATAGAAAACCGATTCAGTTTTCTAGTCATTGTGTATCAGTGCAGACGTGTAAAAGCTTTGTGTCAACTATTATTGTCAAAGAAAGTGAGAATCAGCCAAATAAATAAATCTTAATTATCAACAATATAAATTATACTTACTTCCAAGATGGTATCTTCATCGCAAACATTATCAGGAATATCTTCATAATATATTATTAATACTTTATATAGTGTATGTGATGAAAAACCACAATGATTTACTCAGCCAGTGCTGTTGTAGAACTATTTTGTAATCCATATAATTAATTGTGTGAGTTTGCGATTAATCATCATCATTTGTTGAAAACAAAAATAAACTCTAGAACTTTATTAGCTAGTTTAAAGATGTTTGGTCTGATTACATAAAAATTATGTGAACTATTCTTCATTATAAAATATTTGCAGAACACACGCTCATCACAGATTGTGGTTGTGGAAGAGATTACGAAACTGTATGAAACAATGAATTTATTTAAATATTTTGCTTTGGAATATAACTTAGAAAACTTAGAAAAGATAAAAAAAATTATGCTTAAATTAAACATGTTTTCAACATTTCTAAAATATAAATCTCTTTCTCGATCGCAATTTGTGGAAGAACTTTTCGCTTTAGCTGATTCACAATTGGCAACTTTTCAATGCAAAGCGGCAGCTTGCAACAATCGAGGCCACTTCTAAAACAAACCTCAAACATAATTAACTAAACTAACTAGGACGACAAAACAACAACAACAAAAAGACAAAAAAATATATAAAAAACAACATGTGAGCGCACTAAGTGGATGTGAATAATAAATAGTCATGATAGCTGTCAAGAAACGACTAAAGAGGAAGCTATCCCAAAAATAAAAAAAAAGCATAAAGAAACTACTGATACGGAGTACTCATCGCGCTTATCGCGCCAGAATGTCAATCTAAACAATGAAACTGTTATAGCTAGAGTCTAGGGCGATTATAACTGTATAGCTATAGTTAACTGATCGGCGCTGATGGAGACTCGCTGAACTCGATGGACTCAGTGCGATGGATAGGCGCGAAGACAGGCGGCTCTTGAAGGCACTTCAAAAAAACCAAAAAAATAAATAAAAATAAAATAAAGAAAGATTCAGATGAAGATGTTGGCTGGGTTCGTTTGAGGATTGGTCAGGATATTTGTTGTTGTTGGTGTGCTATGCAAATAGCGTGTGCCAGGCAAGTGCGAAACTTGTCAGCTTGTTGAGGATTGACGATTGTGGATTGTGGATTGAGTATCGCTTGTTCGGAGCACTTGTGTGCGGCTTATTTATATGGCAGATACTTATCAAGTGAACAACATTCAGACGTATTACTGTTACTACCTATTACGGTTGTTGACTGTTCGATATCGTTTCCCCCGTTTTCGAATTTCGTTCTCGTTTTCATTTTGGCCGCTTATCTGTGGCACTAGGCAGTTGGGACGACAGCGCTTGTCATATTTTGTCTAACAGCTCAAATTACGATTTAGTTTCAAGTGTTTAAATAAGGCGGTGTAGGTACATACAAAACACAACACAACACAACACATTGCATGGCCTAACTACAAGACCCAGACAACCACAACAACAACAACAACAACAACAATATCAACAGCAACTACAATAAAACGCCTTAACAACAAATAAACAAATAATCGGTGCGTAATTTGTGCAAGTCTTTTTTGTTCGTCTGTGGAACAAGTGTTTTTATGTTTATCTCTCTTCGTGTGTGTCTCAGTTGAGATTGCAGTGAGCTCAGCAGCGTGTTAAGGGTTTGCCTAAGGCTCCTTGGCAACAAAGAGGGTGGCAGTGTGGGCTGCAAGGGGCAGTTTGAGCTATTAGAAATGTAAGAAAATAATAATAATAATAATATTTTTATTCAGATTATGACTTATGCGGAAATCTTTTATTATTGAAATATTTATCTGAATCATTTAAAATAGTAGTAATATTATTATTGTGGTTCTTATGTACTCCTTTGTAGCTTCTTCAACGACTCTAGCAATTTGAAGAATTACAAGCAGTTCGAAAACTGAATACGATGTAAACAAATTAAACCCAGAAACTGTGCACAAACTTGCGTCTTAAGTTAATGCTTTGAGGAATAGGCTTAAAGTGAATAAATGTATTTATTTACATTTATATATCATCTAACGCTGAGTTAAGTGTCAGGCTGAAATGTCTAGTCTGTTTCGAGGAATCGTTGTGTTTTGTCTATTTATTTGATAAGCAACAGCTGAACATGTCACATCTTTTGAAATAAATGGAAAACAAGTGCAGAAATACAAATTCAATATAGCAAAGCAAATCGAACAACAATATAGATATGTATATATAGAGAAATACTTCGAATAGTTTCTCAAGGCATTGTTTGGTCAGGCCGCATTCAAAACAAACTTATTAACAACATACAAACAAGCAATCAAGTAATTCGATCTACAGGTGAGCTTTCAAAACGCACTCCACACGGTGGCATAGTGGCAAAGTGGCAGATTGCCAGATTGGCACAGTGGGACACGAGCGAGAGATAATCGATGATAGAATGTGTCACAACTGAGAGCTCGAGTGACTGATTGGCTGCTCAGGCAATCTGAAGTGCAATCGAAATTGCAAAATGAATGAGCCGAACACCAATTTAAACAGCGATGACAACTCAGATATACTGCGACTGATATACATATATGTATATATATCGCTACAGATATGACTGTCTTTATCTGTGCGCTGATTTCTATTGACGGCCTGACATCTGATGCCGATTGGAATTAATAGGGAATCACTCGAGTTGCAACATAAATGTTTAGGCTTAATCGTAATTCTCTTATTGCTAATCTATTTCTTCTCATGACGTTATTCGTTAATCGCTAATCGATTTCTTCGCATTATGGGTACTTATATTTATCATGAATCGTTAATCGCTCAATCGATCAATTCGATAGAAACTATGCGAGAATTATGAATCGCTTTTCTGTTGTCGATTTCTCTGCAAGTTTAGCTTTGATCAACTCTAAACACTTATCGTTAATCGATTTTTCTTGTCTCGATAACAGGCTCAAACGGCGACGACTACGATCCGAGCGTCGTGCGCCATCATCACCATCATCATCACCACTTGGATCTCAGCAGTGGGTCGCCGGCATTTGCACCATTGCCGCCGGCGCATCTAACATCCAGTCAGACGAGGCCCGAGGAATCGTTTAGTCGCCACCTCCCGCCAACGATATCCCCGCCACCAGCAACGCTCCAGCAGCAGCACCAGCAGCATCAACAGCAGCAGCAGCAGTTGCAACAACAGCAACAGCTGAAACATTCACCGCCCACGCTGCCGCCTGCCTCAGCGTCCGTCTCCAACGGTTCCAGCATGGAGCATCTGTTCAATGACAAGGCGCAGGCGGAACGCTTTCTGCTGGAGATGGCGCGTCTGCGCGAACCCGTCTGTGATCTGGATATACGTGATACTGGCGTCTATGCCAAGACACATCTGCCCCGAGGCACCCGCTACGGACCCTTTCCCATGCGACTCTGCCAGCAGCCCAGCGATCGACACTTGGCCTGGGAGGTGAGTAAAACATTTCGATTCCCAAAATATTTCTATATCATATCTGCATCTATTAGCTTTCATTACTTTTCTCACATATCTGAATTAAACTCAAAGAGATTATTTTGTTGAGCAATCATCGAATTTGATATAAATTGCAAATAGTTCTTTACTGATTAAGACAATTAGCAAGCACTTTAAAAACTACCAATCTAAAAAACTAATTTTCAGAAATTAAACAACAACATCAGTGGCAGCAATTACTAAGTTGGTATAATCATATAAGATCTTAATAAAATCAGTAGCAACAAATGCTTTGTTAGTATTATCAAATGAAAGTTGAACGAAATTCAAGTGCATCATTCATTCCAAAAATCAATTTTGATGGTTATCCCAGTTTTTATGAATCATCCAAATAAGTTTTAGTATTTTTCTAAATCTAAAATCGTTACAGTTTTGCAAGGAGAAGTTTTCGCTGGCTAATTGCGAATCTTTTACCTTATGGCAATGATATAGAGGCAGTTACATTTCTAGTGTATTACAGCAGCAGCTATAATCCTTTCGCATATGTGCGAATATTGCCTGCGAGTCGTCTCCAATTACCATTGGGAAATTTAATCCCATCAAATCTGCGCGCGAAACTTTTTTTTTATGCGAAAATTGCACAAAAATTGCGAGCATTTTTTTGGTTTGGAAAATCAAACGATTGGAAATAGATTTGATTAGCAGGAGCTAGGATCGGCGGTGGCACGCCTGAGTACACGCACAATTGTCAGTCAAATGTGCTTAATCCTCGGCCAGAGCTAATTTCCTGGTCTCACCAGCAAAATTCCACAAAGTGCACCCTAAATGAGGCTTAAGTTGAGGCCCGCCTGATGATGATTCCAATTAGTTTGGGACGCGCCCGACCAAACCGAAAAACGAACCCTTCGATCGATTGTCAGTCAGTCAGTCCGTACGTCTGTCTGTCTGTCTGTCGGTCAGTCAACTGACACTTTAGCAGCTACTGCTGCCAGGCATCCAGAAACTGACAAACTGACAGACAATCCAATCAAATTATCGCGCCTAGTCCTGTTGACAATCGTCATATGTTTTCAGGCTCTACCTACTGTCCTAGAGGGTATCTCTGTCCGTCTGTCTGTTTGTCTGTCCGTCATTCAGGTATTGCAACAATATTATTGTTATTGTTATTGTTGTTTTCGTTTTTGCCACTCGAGCCAAGGCGACAACAACTGCAAAAATTGGCAAGGTACACGCAGAGAAAAACGGCAACAGATATTCAAGTGCGATAAGAAATAGAATTCTTTAAATTTCCACTAATAATTTGACTTCTTAGATAGCTGAAAATCAATCTTAAATCAAGCTGAAAGTATTCATTCATAATCATTATACTTGAAAATTAGTTTGTTGTTTTTTAAGATGATATCAGAACTGCTGTAAGAATGATTAGCAGTTAAATCAATATATTAAGTGATAGAGTTAAAATGATTTAAAATGAGAACAACCATGCTTAATTCAAACTGAAACATTCTGCCGTTCTTTAAACTGCGTTAAACTTCGCTTTACTTTTTTCTGAGTGTAGACGTTGACAGTTCTGTCGGCTGATCCCTTCCCTTTTTCCTGGATGATCCTCAAATCAAGCGCACTTTTCTCTCGTTCACATTTCCGTTTTGACAGATACATTGGCCGTACCTTTAGCTGTATCTGTATCTGTATCTCTATCTGTAGCTGTAGCTCTAGTTATGTTTCCCGTTTCGCTTTGAAACGTTGGTGTGAACCAAACACTTTTGAGATTATCTCTGGCGCGTAAATATTTTTCTTGCCCATTGACTGTGCCCATGTTTTTGAACGGTTCTTGTGGCCTCTTTTTTAATAAAGTTATGAATAGCTTCTTTGCCAATAGCAAGGAGTGTGCAACGGTAGCACGGACAGACCTGGACATGTGCCGGCTTGTCCCAAGGATTAGCAACAACAACAACAACAACAACAACAAGAACTTGGCGCTGATCTCAAATAACTGAACAGCCGTCGCAATCTTCATTCGCATGTGTCTTGTTATATGTATATACATATATATATGTATATCTATTGGATATATCTTGATGATCTTATCTTTAGTGGCCTGCCTCATATTGCAGTTTCCGTTTCCATGTGTGTGTGTCTGTGTTTTTTTTTTTATTTTGTAGTTTGAGCTAATGCTAATCTCTGCGCTATTTATTGCCTGGCATTTTGTCGTTGAGATTAGTTCATGTTTTGTTTGTAGTTGCGGCAGCAAATGGAAAACTGCTTCAAACATTTCCTCCAATCACTTTACAAAAATGTGATAACTACTTGTCTGAACTATTGTTAGTATGATTTTTTTTTTTATGTGTAACCAATGCAATTAAGGAAATTAAAGAAATTATTTGCGATTTTATAATAAATATAAACTTTTGCTTTAAAATCTTTTAGTTTATTAATGAAAATGCACAAATTTAACATAATTAAAATAATAAATGGCTTAAATAATAGAATGCGTAAATTCTAAGCTAAAACTCTTCACACCGACGGAAGATAAAAAATCAATAGAATGGCGAGACTTAAGCATAGCACAGTAGTACGGATTAAGCTAGCTAGTTATATATAATATTGTTAAATATTAATTAAAATGCGATGCATTAAATCTACTTGAATAATCACACACACACGCCGATCTTCCCCATTAAAACTCAGTTTTATTAACAATATGCATATTAAAAATACTCTTCATAAGTTGAAGCATCAAAGTCGCTCCATATTTTACACACACGCACACAAGCACACACATGCACACCGCACTTGACCATAAATGCTCGCAAACTAACTCACACACACACACTCACTCACACACGCACTGTCGCTCATGTGTAAACCGCAACTTGAATTTGTATTTTATAAAATCTACTTACATGCACACACACACACACAGGCATAAGTTAGTTTTTTTTTTAATTCCTTGCATACGCCACGGCGCGAGCACTTGAAGCGTTTTTAACTTAATTTTTGGAGCGTGCACAAACATATGCTCTCACACACACACACACACACACGCTTGCTCTCTTGTGCAGCCCAGAAAAAAGTCTGCAGACTCTCCCACTCAAAAGCACTTAATAAAGAATAAAATGCAAAAACGAAAAAAGCGAAAAAAAAAACTAACTGCTGTTAAGCACCGTTTTTCCATTTGACTTGATAGACAAGAGTCTGACGGCGGCGGCAGCGTTAACTGCGACGGCGTAACGGCATATGCCGAGTCATTCAGTTGTTGTTGTTGCTGCTGGCGTCGCGGCGTCTTCGGCGTTGCCAAACCGCAGTCAGCGGTTTGTGTAAATTATGCGTATTTAGCAGCTCGTTATTGTTGTTGTTGCTGCTGGCGTCGCTGCTTTTATTTTGCATACAAAAACTGTCGGCGGCTTGTTGTTGTTGCTTCTGCTGCTCTTTTTCTTATTTTGCAATTTGCGGCCTGCAAATGACCTTGACAAAAGCAGACGCTGGCAATCAGTTAGCGGGGGCGCCGGCAGAGAGAGCGAGAGAGAGAGAGAGAGAGAGAGAGAAAACGACGTCTTGCTGAGTCTAAAAGCCATTGAGCTTTGTTTTGACTGAGAATGTTTTTATAATTAGGGTTCAAAATTGAAAGTGCTACTTGAAGCAACAGCTAAAAATAGTTTTCAGCAGCTGGGCAAACAGCGAAGTGAGCTGGATAAATATATATATGTAATAATAAGTGAGCTTAGCTAATATATAAACGCATAATTTGTTTTATTTAAAGGTAATTTTCTTACTTTTTACAAACTACTAACTTTTGCTACCTTATCTCACAAAAAATACTACTATTTACACAAATATGCTGCCTTTTCACACTGTCATATGGCAGTTGGTGTCGCTGCTGCTGGTTTGCGTCTGTGCTAAGTAGTGCGCTTTATTACACTTAGCACAGTTTCGCCAGCAAGCAGTCAACAGATGGCGCCAGCAGTCTCAACAACTAAAAATTCAATTTATAAATTAGAAAATTAATATTAATTTATGTTTTTTTAACCAATTGTTAGGTGATTGCCGGCCCATTGTTTCACGGGTGGCTGGAACCCTCATCGGATGTGGCCACATGGCTGAAAAAAATACGCGCCGTTCAAAGCGATGAAATCGAAGAGGCTAATTTAAGGAATTTCATCATTGCCGGCTATGTGAGCAAAAAAATAATTAAATAATGATAATTGTTGACAATTTTTTAATGATTTCTTTTTTTTCTTTTTTTTTTAACAGCTATGGTACGAGACAAAACGGGACGTAAATGCTGGCGCTGAAATTGTTGTCGATGCCCGTCCAAAAACCCCCTACGATATCAGCGATAGTTTCATGAACGGGGGAGGAGCTGCAGCCGGCGGCGGCAGTGCAACATCGACGGGGGGCAGCAGCACAGCAGCCGCTGCAGCGGCAGCAGCAGCAGCAGCAACTGCAATGGCAGCGGTGGCAACATCCAACAACAACAACAACAATGGTTCATTGCCAGGCGATGATCGAAGTGATCGTGATAATGGTGAGTACCCCTAACATATATCGTATATATACTAAGAATATAAAAAATAATACATAAAACATTTATTGAGCAGTATATCTTATGATGAGACATTATTTACAAGATGAGCTTATTCTTTCAATCACTGAAAGATTTTTAAGCTTGAGACCAAATGAGAGAAATAATTTTGAATATGATATTAATCTTAGTTAAAAGTTGCTTGAAATTATAAATTCAATTTTGCAGTCAGCTTGCACACAGTTTAAACACACATTTGAGCATATTTATCTTGATTTATCTTGATTATATCAGATACAGATACGAAAACAACATTATTTTGGTCACGGTGGACTTTTAATGTGTAAAATGCCCATATAAGCATTTGGAATGTATGCAGGCTGTGTGAAGCATATTTAATACAGCTGGCAATCAAATTAACGCCGGCCAGGATCTAACACACACACACACACAGAGAGAGGAACAGTAGCAGTTGAGAAATGCGCGTGACAAAGCCGCTGGCACGAGCCAAACACAAAATATGATATCATCAACAGGCAACCTCAGCAGCAGCAGCAGCATCCGAGGCAGCAGCAGCAGCAGGATCAACCACTGAGGACAGCTTATGATGAGGGCTGCTGCAAGCAGTCATTCACTCAATCACACTTCCCTTTCCCTTCCCCTTCCCCTTCCGCTTCCCCTACGCGCTGCCCTCGCACCCTTTGTTTAGGTCTACCCCTCGGTAAATGGGCAATTTGTGCTCATGGGTGCTGTGGTGCATGCAATCTGCGGCAATATTGGAGGACTGAGCAGAGAACCGCACATGTTTTCATTTGTTATTAAAGTGTTTGATAATTTCATTAGGCAAGCCAGTGAAAATAAAGCGGGCTGCAAATGATACCGATCCCGATTCGAATACCGATCCCAAACCGATCCGATCCCGAATATTGTGTGTGTGTGTGTGTGTGTGTTTCGGGCACACGCTTAATTTAATCCTAATCCAACACTGTTTGCTGTGTTGCGTGTGTGCTGCGTGTGTATTGCGTGTGTGTTTAGCAACCCCGCTCGGCACCCAGATCGGAGCGTGTTTGCTTATAAACATGTGGGATTTATACACGTCTCATTTGCCAATTCCCATGGCTTTTCAACTTTTTCCGCTTTTATCACGCGTCGAAATCGGTTTTCATGTTTTTCAAAAATTATTTTAAGCCAGCTTTAAATTTGAATATGTAATGGATATTACCATATGGTTCTTTGGATATGCAAGCCATGATTAGCTGACAGTTCCTCACTCAGTTCCCCTCTGCCTCTCTCAACTTGTGTTCGCTGCTTTTCAATTAAAGTTTTCCCATAGAGTCCACCTGTGTATGAACAAGGACTCGTGACTTTTTAGCGTATTCCGGTGCCAGTTTTCTTCCGTTACCAGTCACGGATTGTTAAGCACACGAACTACACTCGGCTTTGGTAAAAGACAACGCATGTCCTTAGCTATGCTGAATGCCAGATGGGCGAGCGCGAGTTGCAAGAATAAGTTGCAGCGATCCTTATGCAGCAAAACAGGGTTGAAATGTTGACGCTAGTCAAATGCTAAGCATCGTTGAGTTGAACGCGGGGGGGAGGCGACTCTAAGATTGACCGTTACATTTGCGAGACACGACGAGGAATTCATTTTGAATTTGAATAATAAAACGGAAGTCGAAAACGGAAGCAACTTTCATAATGAAACAGTTAACTGTTAAGTAAAGAACTGAAATTTATTTCAAATGTCCAGCAATCAATCAATCAGAAGTGGAATATTATTGGATATACGAGAAGAATTCCATAAAAATTAATGAAGATCAGCTAATGATTACTGTAATTATTTATACAAAGTGCGCAAAATGCTTGCAAAAAGAAATATACATTTGTAATAAACAAAACGCAATTAAAACGTGGCCAACATCAGCTTTGAGCCAAGTGCTCAACTGTTACTCAGTTCGCAGTGCTTAGCTGTTCATTTCCAGCGAACTTCGCAATGAAATGACAAAAAATACACACAACTGTGGCACAACCTCCTCATCAGGCCTGCAGCTAGTTGGAAAGCAAACAATAATAGGAGTCTAAGGCTAAACCACTTTTGAGATGGCTTTCAGCTTAGCGCACGCGGTGCGACTTCAATCGACCAATCAAAGATTAACAATTGAATTCAGTACTCGCAACACTCGAAGTGCGAGTTGATTTCAGGGAGCACACGCCAAGAGCAACACCAACACCAAGACCAAGCCCAAAAATCAAATCTTTACTAACTACCAATACACACAGACACACACACATATATCTATATATATATATATACACTGTGACATTGTCGCCAACAAAGCTGATAGATGATTAATGAGCTGGCATGTTATGGCGAGTTACCAAAACTACAGAAAAAACAAGGCAAGAAATAAGACATATCCGAAGTTTGCATACTCTTGCAGAAGATATAAGCTTGATTATTCCTATAGAATATAGTAGTCTGATATTGAAAATGTGTTTTAGCTTCTTTTTTAATAGATTTCAATAGATATGTTTCTAAACTGAGAATTTGTTCATACACAAAATCACCATTCCTATGGCAGCCAAATGATATAGTGCTTCGATCCGGCTGACTCCAACATATATACTTCCTCAGCCAAAAAAACACATACATTTAAAATTTCATCAAGATTAACCCGAAACTGACAGAGTTCACATAGTTGGGGTAAATTGATGGATAGACAAACTTGGCTCTAACGACTCAATCGGAAACTAATATATCTTAACAGTTGCCATCAATACGTTACACAGTTAACAGCAAACCCATTAAACTCTTTGTAAGCGTATTACGCAAACCAAAAAATACAGAAACCCAAAACCAAAAACTACAAAATAAAAAAAATTTGGCTTCTTCTTTCTGCTAAATGATCATCGTGTGTCAATTTGGGCATCATTAGGAGTGTTGTTTGTGTGTTTTTCATTTTTTACCAAGCCGAACCCTTTTTTTATTTTATTTTGTATTTTTTTTCTTTGGCCGGCTGCCAAATCGATTAGCAGGCGGATCTAACTTTGATATTTGCTACAGTAGTTGTAAGGTGTAAATAATTCAATCAATCATTTGTCAACAGTTTTTGGCTTCCGTTTAGGATTGAGCTGAACGTATTCGATTCAGGGTCAGGCACACGATATAGACATGAAACTCCTCGCCCCACCCGCCAATAGTTCCCCCCCTCCACCGACCATCTTGCATCCTGATACCAGCGACTACTTTTCGAGAGAGAAATAAAGAAAAAACGAAAAACCGAAAAAAAAGATAACACGCCTCCATTGAATTGTCAGCCAGTTGAGCGCTGAGGAGTAAATCAATCGACAATCTACCAGGTGGATGTGGATATTGCTGCGACAGCTGCGACTGGTGAAAGGCGTGAAAGGATTGAGCTGCATACGTATGGGCAGCCAACAGCCCAGAGAGGGGCAGCTGTGCAGCGGAGCGGGGGAAGAGGTGTTATTGCAATTGATAAGAAATTGATGTGAGAGCTCTTGGAATTTGATAGATTAGTCAAGAATTTTACACACAAGTGAGCAGATTTTCAGCCTTAATTGCATGCTTACAAAAGTAATCAGAAGCGTGAGGCACAAACAGTTGAGCAATGTGTGTTTCTCGTATAGATGGAAAGTTGGCTGATATTGAGTTGGTTAATGTCGATTCTAGTCATATTCAAAAGGAATCTTTTCAATTGCATTTCACTTGTTTTGAAGTATTTGATTTGGATCCTCACTGGCTAAATATTCGATTTAAATGAATTCTATTGGAAAATGAAATCAAAATTATTAAAAAATTAATTTAATTTAAAATTAATAATAGTTGTTGCATTTATTTCAAATACTTAAGATCTTGAAATCGAAATGTATTTATTTTTGACCATATCTAATATATATTTTTGTATATTTATGGTTTCACTTCTGACAGACATTTAAGGTGGTTTGAAAGTGCGTAGAAATGAAAAGTAAAATTAATCTAATATATTGTTAATTATACTTTATGTAATTATAATTATACTATATATTTTATTATATATAATTATACTGTATATATCAATAAGCTGTTATTAATACAGTTTCATATATACATTTAATTTTTCACTTATGTTTAACATGTAATAATATCTGGTGGTTTGAGAGAGTGCTGAGAACTTAAAGCTTATAAATATATATATATATAATAATATTAATATATAGTATTGTAATTAATTAGTTTTCTAATTAAGAGGAGGTCATCTTACAATCTGCAGCTAGAGCAGCGTCTATCTAAAGTACTCCTGTCTGGTATTTAAACTAACTCTTAATAATTTTCTCAGGTAGCTTCTCTGTGGGCCAGCTGACGTTGCGCCTGCCTAGAAGTGAAGTAGGGCTAGGGAGAACTTTGCCTCTTCCCAAATCCCACGCTTCCCAGACTTGGCCATAAGGCACACATTGACTTGATGTGGGAATCTTTAGCTGGGAGACGCAGTTGGGTGAATTTTCAGTTGCTGCCCTGCTTCTCATGCAACTGGGCATATTGCACACTCGCTGAGTGGAAATTAACTTTTGACCCGAAACATACAATATGGACGCGACCTGCAATTATTAAGTCGCACACAGAAGCATGTGCATTAAGTCACCCCTGTAAGAGTGGGGGGGGCGCTGAGGAGGGGTGTTGGTGCCTTGAGAGGCAACACCTGTGTGTTCTGTGTGCCTCACTGCTGTCGCTGTGCTGCTCAGGTGCTCAGGTGCTATATGACTTTTGTAACGAAATCAGTCCAACGGAACCGAAGCAAACCGCTAAAAACCCAGCGACCCCTTGCTAGATGTGTGGTGCATGTGTTGTTGTTGCTGTTGTTGTTGCTATTGTTGCATGCATAATCTTTACTGGTCACTGTCATCCCCTAGGCTGCATTCTTTGCTGCATTTGCCTTACCTGGTGGTTGACCAAGTTCACGACGCACACGGCTCGTCCAAAGTCGTCCGTCATTTCCCCTCGGAATTGTCATTGGGCTTTGTGTGCTTGCCACCAGGACCTCTCAGCCAGGACCTTTGCTCTATATACATGTATGTGTGTGTCAAGGGGTGCTTTACTTTCATTTCGGCAACAATTATCTGTTCAACGTCAACGGCCCTATATGAGATAGATATGTATATGAGTGCACACACGATTTTTTGGTCGCTTGCTACCAATTTTGTGTTAAGTGTTTGCGTGTTTACTTCTGTGTGTGTGTGTCTGTTGGTGTATGTGTGTGTGTGTGTGTGTTGGTCATAAGCCAGTGCGTTCGTCCGTCTGTGCCGGGCTAGTCCTTCCGCAGATTGTTAGCGGGCAAATAAAACATTTGCTTCGACGGCATAGTGCGACACACTTGTTCCTCAAACGCGAAACCGAACGGTTGTGTCAAGTGCTACCTAAAACTTATAACCCACATATATAATATCATCCCGACTGGTTTGACTTAACTAACTTAGCTGATCAGCTTACATTGCGCCGAAGTCTCAACCAAAGTGTGAGTGTTGAGTTTTTGTTTGGAAGAGTGCTAAGAACTTCAAATCAAAGTTAAATAAAAATTATAATAAAAAAATAATATTATTCTTGGTGCATATTTAAGAAACAAGACGCGAAATAAAATAAATTATTTATAAATATAATTTTTAAGATATATATTAATTATCTACAAAGCAGTTAAAGTCTAAATAAAAATGATTTATGGCCTACTATATATATATATATATATATATATATATATATATATATATATATGATCAATTAACCATCTGTATATCAAAAAAAAAAAATTTGAATTTTTAAATGCTGCTCAAAAATTTGTTACAAATATGTTATTAAAAATATTATTTTATATATATATATACATATTTTTTATATTATTTATATATCATCTATATTTGCAGGCTTTTACAGCGGTGACGAGAAGAAAGGCGACAACGATTTCACGGACGACGAAAACGGTTTCGATATACGCTGTGAGGTGTGTGATAATGTCTATACGGATTTAGAACGGTAAGCAAGCGAGGCCAATTGGCAATTATTATTAATATTATATAACGATCTCGTAACGCACAACAACTTTGGTTATATTTTTTTCTGTTTTTTTTCTTTCGGGGCTCGTCGGAGAATGTCCACCAAATTGCTTTGGCATTTAAAAGCGACGCCAAGAGCGACAATAATCTAAATCAAATTTGATTCCACCAAAACACAAAAAAAAACACAAAAAAAACAATCTATAAATGTTAAAACAGAAAACAAGCTGCCAATTAGCTTCCAACTTACCCATAGAATTATGGGTAAGGCGCATTGCCAAACTACTGACTCGAGGCATAAAAAAAATACACCCAAAAAGCAGCAGCTGAGACAAAACTATTCCCAATTGTTGCTAAACACTCGAGCCGCATGTCGGCGATCTTAATTAAAAGTTGATAGCGATAATACCTATTTAGTGTGGCTAATAAAATCGCCATTAAACAACAACAACAACGACAACAAGAAAATACTTTAGCCAGTTTGAAAGTGAGAGTTGCCAACTCAACTGAGATGTTTACAACATTTATTTATTCATTTTGCAAACGTTTCAAATAACGTAATTTCCGATTTGTTTTACAAATTGGTCTGCAATAAATTCAAATCACAAATAAAACAATTGCAACAATAGGAAAACAGTTTATAGTTAAAGAAATATAATGTTCAACTAAATGTTGTACAAGTTGCATAGATAAGGATAGTTAATATTGGATTATTTGCAATGTGTGATGACATTTAAGATACTTGCTGATATTGCTACTAAGATTGACTATCAACGGCAGCAATTACAACATTTAATGCAAAACTTTTGTATAATATTTACAAATGTTTTACATTGTAAATAAGCCGAATAACAATTGCAGTAAGCGCAACATGAAAATGACATTTCTCGCTCCTCAATTGTTTCTCGGCTTTTGTGTGTTTGTTTGCTGTTCAAGTGCTAAAGTGCGCTTTGATTTCATTCTGGGAAGGTTGGGCAAATTGTTATGGAGCCCAGCCAGTAAGTGGGTGGCCAGTAACACTTATCAGTGTGTGTTTGCGACAGTGTGTGTGTGTGTGTATGTGTGTGTGTGTGATTTATTGAATTTTAGATGAGAAAATAGTACTGAAAGGAGAAGCTATGCCAGCAACCTTTCCCCTCTCTCGCTCTCTCTGTCTGATGACTGCGTGTCGCTGAGTCCGTCAGGCTTTGCAATTTATCTGATGTTGAACATGCATAGTTTGTTGCTATTGTTATTGTCGTTGTTGTTGCTGTTGTTGTAAGCAAACAAACGCCCACACTTCAAACGCACAAGAGGCAACTGGCCCAGTCAACTCTTCCATGTCGATGACAAAAATCACAACTACAAATGCGAACAAGAGTGCTTTAGATTAGACTGCCCAGACTGGTAGATACCCTGTAAAAAGCACTAACATACGCTTGCCGTTATTTATCAACTGCTCTTGTAACTTTTGTGCTTATTTGTGCTGATTTGCGCTATGACAAAAATCAAAATCAAAAAAATATAAAGGTGATAAACTAAATCAAACATATCAGGAATAAACGCAGAAATTCGAAATTTTCACCAAGTTAATGAAACTCATTTTGTAGCAATTTTCAAGTGGAGATATCTACAGGGTATATACTATAAACAGAAGACAAAAAAAAACCAAATGAACCGAAAAAAAAAAATGTTCAAAATATGTCCGCCTTTTGTCGACGGTTGCTCCTCCCACGCGTGCGCTGCTCGCTGATAATCATCGCACTCAATATGTCTGTCTGTCTGTGTGTGTGTGTGTGTGTATGTGTGTGTGCTCCACAATCAAGGACAACAGCAGGATAGACAGACATGTCACTGGAGGACACTCATTGGCCGCAGCTGTTGCAGGACGCGATCGCTTATCAGCAGCTGGCATATTAAATATTGAACATCATTTGACTAATTGACGCCAGGGAGCGCTCACCAGGCTAATGGGTTGGTTAGATGGGGGGGGGGGGGGGGGGGGGCAGGAGGAAGAAGTGGGAGGAGGTGTGTGGGCGTTGCCTATAGTTGAACAACAAACAAAAGGAGCAGCGCTGTTGGGGGCGTGTGAACTGTCGCACATGACGCTGATTCGAGGCAGTCGATTGTTGCCACAAAATGCTAATTTCATTTGCTGATGACAGCCACATCGATAAGAAAATGCCTATATCCCACAACTACAAAATAAGTGGAATATCCTTAATAATGACATTACTGTTCTCATACTGCTTCCAGCTTGGATGATCATTTAGTGGGCGCTCATCATTTCAAGCGCGGAGAATTCGCCTGCGAGCTCTGTGCCCAGCGTTTCAGCCATCGTCCTCTGCTCATCAAGCACGGAGCCATCGCCCATAATAACATACGCAAATATTCCTGCGAGAACTGTTCCAAGGTAAGTCAAGAAAATTTGAATAATTTGAATTCTTTTTCAATTTCCTCATAAATGAATTAGGCGCATTTGAATTATAAAAAAAAGAGATTGACTTAATTTTAAGTGACAAACTGAGGCTGAATTTAAGTAAGGGATTTGGTGTGCTGAATTAAAGTGTGGCCAAGGTGTGAGGCCAAAACGGGAATTATGGCCAACTATCAGGTCATTAATTATTGTATCAGCTCTTGTGGTATGTGGCACACAGCTAAAGACTTTTGATTTCAAGCAGATCAATAGCCGCTGGCCGTTCAGTTGTTAACTTGGCCTGGAAAAAACCTCTTTCGGTTGCTTGTCTCTCTTCCCCTTTACCCGCCCCACTCAATTACTCCGCTCCACCCACAGTCTTTGCTGCTGTCGCACGCGCTGGGGTTAATACGAAATCAGGGCGTGTACTCATCCAAAACACTTAGGCGACCATTTGAACCGCTCTTGAGTAATGAACAAACTTTGTTGTTCTTGTTGTTGCTGTTGTTGCTGATGATTTTGTTGTTGTACATCTTCGCGTTGCATTTGAAGGGCGAGGAGAAGAGTGAGGAGTGGAAATAGTAGTAGGAGAGCTTTTTCAAGTCAATCCATCGCATTCGATTCGATTCGTTTCGATTCGATTGCGAGCGATTCGTTTCAAGCCTAGCACTTCGTCATTGTCATCGACATCTCGACTCCGACATCGACATCTCTTGCAAAGATGTTTTAATGGCATGTTGATTACAATCTTGTGGTCGTCAGCTACCAATCCAGTGAGCCAGCTCCAAGACGAAGACCAAGCCTAACTCAAGCTTTTTCTTTTGGATTTCCCCTTTTTTTTATTCTCTCCATATACCGCGCATCCATTGAAAAGGGTGTCATGAAATTGGGAAAATCCATGCCACAAGTTGAAGAAGAGGTCAAATTTGTGCACACCTTACGCAGCAGTTAAATATTTGAAGGACGAATGTTGCAGATCATAAATAATTATTGATAATTAGATATTGTTTTTCTGCTTAGAATTGGGAATATTTGTGCGGAGTGCATACAGGGTATCTAGCCGTGTTGCACACTTGACTCGAGCACTGCTCCTAACATGCTTTTTCATTTCCAACGGTATTTCAATCGGCCGGCCTGCCCCGCGATGCATTACAGTTAGTTTACTTAGCGCTCTGTAATTGTTTCGGTGGCATGTAAGTAGCACGCATTGTGGTAGAGCCGAGGGACGTCAGCCCTGCACCCTGCCTGCCCCCTGCCCCCTGCCCAGCCCCTTTACCACGTGCACCGAGAGCGACATAAACGGGAGCCACACTGAGGCTAAACAAATGATGATCGATCTTGTGGGGCACTCGGTAACGGGCAGTGCTACATAAAAGGCCAATACTTTCGCTGGGCCTTCAGGTCCAGCATTGACAGGCCCCAAACGATAGAAAAAAAAACCAACACACACACAAACACACACACACACATAGCAAGTAAGACTGGGGGTATCTGCAGCTGTCAGCTTTGTTTGTTTTAAGCAGGCGGCTTAAAGCGTTACAAAAGGGATTTGCCACGGATCTAACATGTTTTCCATTTGCGCTTAGCTGCACTTCACATTTGAAGGCAACACTGAGTCACAATTGAACAGCCACGAAATGGGCATCGCAACTGAATTCGAAAATACTTATCTGGCTGACTTCCTGGACTCTAACGAATTTAGTGCGCTATATACATATGTATGCAACAGTAAGTGGAAGCTATAGACTAAAGATCAGAGCTGAATATCGATGGCAACATGTGCGATCCAAATTAATATAGTTATTGGATCAACTTTGTCTTTGAGCTTAAACTAGTTAAGGGAATATATCGACCATATACTTCGTATCTGAGCTGAATTGAACAAACTTTATTAGATCTTAACTTATTTTGAGATTTTGGAAAATACTTCTTTGTAAGTCTAAAGCTGAATTAATTTGACCTTTGACCTTTTTCATATTTTGGGGAAACACTTCTTCAGCTTTCAAAATCAGTTTTTTCTTAAAGTCTCAAACTGTTTGGTGACATTTGAACTGACTCAATTTAAATTTGAGCTAGTTTACGTTAACTGCCAGCAGCTGATATTCATAGCCAACTATATAACTACTGCAAATACCATTAAGTTGGATGTTGGCCAGTTTACTTTTGCAACAGCTAGTAAAAGTCAGTAGCCACAGGAACTGCCCGCAGATATGGCAGTCGTAATTCCAACGTAATTAGTATTTTGCTGTTTGTGAAATGAATTTCTTGTTGGGTTTAGCAGCTGGAACTTGTGCTGCTTTTAACCAGTTTACAGAGCACACACACACAACACACACACAGCACACAACCCGGCTGCATCAGATCATCTACCCAGCAATCTTCTTTCATTGCCCTACTCCAGACGCCTTTGGGGCTGACCCCACGTACGCTCCTAACGCCACACGGCAACAACTGCAACAACAACAGCAACAGCAACAACAACAACAACTGGCTCACATCCCAGACAATCGCATTCCAAAGGCGAACCTTTTGCCAAAGCAGCCAAAGCCAAAGCCAAGACGCAGATCGTTGTTGCCGTCGCCTTTGCTGCTTGCGTTGCCTGCATGCCACAACACCTACACTAAAAAAAAAGCCATGATTCTTCAGCTTCAGCTGTAGATTGTTGTTGTAACACCAGCGTCGTCGTCGTACCTGTTGTTGTTGTTGTTATTTTTGTTGTTGTTGTTTTTGTTGTTGTTGTTGTTGCCGTTGTCTTTTGTGGCCGTTTTTCGCCTTTTTGGAGAGGTAGTTGAATCTAATCCATTTGATGTAGTTATAGCACGAGCTATTCTTGTGTGTGTCGCACCGTTTGTCTTCGCGTCTCTCTCTCTCTCTCTCTCTCTCTCTATCCCTATCTATGTCTATCTCTTTCGATAGACAAAAAAGGCTGACTCGATCATCGTTTGATATGAATTCGTAGCGCATTATGACAGCATGATTAGGCATAACAGTTTCGTAAAAGGCAGCGCGGGTGGAGGCTGACCGAAATCAAGTTTGAAGTGGGTACTCAAACTGGTACCGGGGCTCTATATGAACGCCTGCCCTAGCCCCCTCTGCTTACCTCCCCTCCTCTCTCTGTCACTCTCTTTCTCTCTCTCTCTCACATTGACTTGTCTTTGCCTGGCCCAAAATGAATGGCTCGATCTGTCATTGCGTTAGCCCCCCAAATACAAATATAAAAAAAACAAAGCTTTACCTTTGGATTTGGATTTAACTAGGGTTGCATACAGTGTGGAGTCACTGTGACGAGAGGATTTACCACACATATATGTGATTTTTGTTTCGATTTCTTTTACGCCAGTTTACCGCTTTGTGTTGAGTCAAAAATTTAATGTTATATTCTGAGTAAATAGTTATAGTTGTAAACTCCAATCGAATTTTAGAAAAATCACCCTTTTTTATATATTGTGGGAATGCTGACAGCTTTCATATTTAAAGTACAAAAAAAAAGAAAAAGAAATTCATTTTGAGCTTAAACATTTGTCTTTGCAAATCAGTCGAACTCTACTTTGAGTTTAAACATTTTTATATACTGAGCGATTTGCTAACAAGTAGAAATCAAATCAAAAATCAAAAAGTCTCCCAATTTGTTTTGCTGATTTGAGCATCAGAGCTAATCATAAAATTGGAACCAGAATTTTAAAATTGAGCAGAGCTCTAGTTTTCTGCTTAAAAAAGTATGTCTTTTCTTCTTCTTTTTTTTAAATCTTAGTCGTAGTCATTTGAGTTTATTAGTCAACAAGAGTCAAAGTCTCCAAATCATAGTTAAATATTTAAATAGTTTTAAAGTCGCAAATTAAGACTTAAAGTTCGAGTATCACAGTTCACTTCACAGTCACGATTTTGAGTGAAGCAAGTGACGCATTGTTGGCTTTAACAAATGTTGACATGGCTTGTAGTAGCCAGCTTAAGGGGGAACGGAGGCGTCACAAAGCAGTGGCAGCAGGAAGAGGGGCAAGGGGAAAGGGGCAGCTCGGGGATGGTCAGGCTTACGACAATTGTAGCAATTGATGTTAATAATTGACGAAGGTGTTGCTGCCGCTGCTGTTAGTGGGTGGAACTGTTGTTGTTGTTGTTATTGTTGTTGTTGTTGTTGTTGTTGGTGGTGGTGGTGTTACCTTTGCGTAATCTTATAGAGCGGTGAGCATTGTCTGGGCAGCTTCGCATAGATCCGTTTAGGGGCCAAAGCAGGCATGATGATTGATTAATTTCAGTTTCATTTCATTTGGCACTGGAAACAGAGCAACTGTTTTTTTTCTTTTGCTATTTTCTAAGGTGGAACGCTCTCTCAATAAATACATAGGTTTTATACAAATACGTGTATGTATGTATATTGTACTCATTGAGTTTGTTTTTTCTCGTTTCTTGTTTTTTGCGCAGGTATTCTGTGACCCATCGAATTTACAGCGTCATATTCGCGCCTATCACGTCGGCGCTCGCAGTCATCCGTGTCCGGAGTGCGGTAAAACATTTGCCACATCATCGGGCCTGAAGCAGCATCAGCACATCCACTCATCGGTTAAGCCGTTCGCCTGCGAGGTGTGCTTCAAGGCGTATACGCAATTCTCCAATCTGTGCCGCCACAAGCGGATGCACGCCGACTGTCGCATGCAGATCAAGTGCAAGAAGTGCAACACCAGCTTCAGCACGGTCACCTCGCTCTCCAAGCACAAGAAGTTCTGCGATACCTCCGACAGTTTTCGCAGCCAGCAGCAGAGTCGCCTGCAACACGCCCACGATCGCCACCATCATCAACACCAGCATCAGCAGCAACTGTCGCAACACGCGCAACATACGCAGCCGCCGTCACTTTTGTTGCCACCCGGTGCCCATCAGCGACTTGCCGCCGAGACCTCAAACTCGGCCATGGCCACGCCACCAAATCACATTTTTATGATGCGTCCGACGCCGTCGTTCTTTGCGGGCTTCCCCAATTACGGGCTGCACGGCTTATTTCCCGGCTTCCAGCAGGCTGGCAATTTTCCGCTTTCACACATGTTTCCCAACACGCAGCTGGGCGACATGAGTCGCGGCCTGCCGCCAATTGTCTCCCCCACTGCCGCATTCCAACAGCAGCTGCAGTCAGCGATGAGCCTGAAAGCAGAATCGCCTCGCTTGAAGCGCGACTCCAGCACGCCGGAGCGCAAGCCCATCAAATCGGAGCTGCATGCCTCCGACGAGGAATCCGATTCGCTGAGCTACGATGAGCTCAAGCTGAAGTCGGGCAAGTTGCGGCAGGAGTCGGGCAAGGTGAAGCGGGAACTTAAATCGGAGGCCAGTTGCTCCCAGCTAGCCGACGACGACAGCGATCACAATAATAGTGACATTGACAACGACCATGATAACGATAATGATAGGGTAAGTTTTCAATATATAATAAACACTCTCTATAAAGTCTTCACCAATGACAGTTGATTTAAAATTTAAATCGATCCACACTTAATTTAATAAAAATCTATTTATGATTTACAGAAATCCATTGACATTGTGAGCACCCCGCCGCCAGCGGAAACGCAAATGAAAACCGCAACAGGAACGGCGGATGTGGACAAGAGCAGTGCTGAACTGCCGCTGGATCTGTCCATCAGTCGCAAGCGTCGCAGTTCGCTGTGCACCGCCTCAACGCCAGCCCCGCTCTCCATATCGCTGTCCAGTCGCGAGCCAACGCCGGACGTGGACGCCGAAGAGGACGAAGAGGAGGAGGAGGACGATGTGGAGCTGCTGGCGCCGCCGGGTAAGCAGCCAAAGCACAGTTCCGGCGAATCGAGCACCTCACGTCAGTCGTACAAGGGTAGCAGTCCGGTGGCGAGTGCAAGTGCCTCGCCCGGACCTACACCCTCACCCTCGCCACCCATCAGCACTGCCGGCGAGTTGAGCAGCATGTCGGAGAGTGCCGCTGCCAATGCAACGGCAACAGCAACAGCATCGGCTACTGCCGCAGCGGCAGCAGCAGCGGCCGCCTCAGCGATGGCCTGTCCCCGGCAGCTGCATCCGCAGCTGATGCTGCAGGAGTTCTACCGTTCGCAATTCCCAACGCAACCGTTTCATTTTTTAGGCCAAATGGGCGGACGGCCAGGTTTTGAGTCACTTAAGTCGCCAGTGATGGGTGCCGCACATGCGCCCATCAGCGGCGGCGGCTCGCGTCATCTGCCGTTTCCGCCCGAGCATAATTTCCACGAGGCACTCCGTGCTGCTGGTTTGGCGGCCGCTGCCGCCCGTCCGCCCGCAGCGTGCAACGCCAGTGGCAAGCTTAAGGATCGCTATACATGCAAATTCTGTGGCAAGGTGTTCCCCCGTTCAGCGAACCTAACGCGCCATCTGCGCACCCACACCGGCGAACAGCCGTACACGTGCAAATATTGCGATCGTGCGTTCAGCATCTCCTCGAATCTGCAGCGTCATGTGCGCAACATACACAACAAGGAGCGACCATTTCGGTGCCACATGTGCGATCGCTGCTTTGGCCAGCAAACGAATCTCGATCGGCACCTCAAGAAGCACGAGGCAGACGCGGGCGGCTTCGAGTACAACGATTCGCCCAGCTCGAATGAGGCAAATGATCGCGATGAGGCCTGCTTCGATGATATCCGTTCGTTTATGAAACGCGTCTATACGCCCACCAGTCTAGGCGGGGCGGATGGAGATACGGAAGAGTATGCGGGCAGTGATGATCAGTTGTCCGTTTCCACGCGACAATCTGTCAACTTTGACAAGGAGTTGCTCTCAAATGGCAATATCATCAACATTAACAACAACAACAATAGCAACAATAACAACAATAACAACAACAACAACAACAACAACAATAGCGACAGCAGCAGCAACAATCAGACTTTGAGTACATCGGAGACAATTGCCGTGAGCACCTAAAGCATTTCTACTTTAGAATTCCCAACTGCTGTTTGCTGAATTTCTTGATAACAAAAAATAAATTTAATGCAAAAAAACATCTAAAAACATTACTTTAAAAAACTTTACTTAAGCGTGCCTCCGAGAGGGAAACTTATCTTATAAGTAGTTCGCATTTTTCCTTCTAGATATTTAACTATGTAACAACAACAAAATCATAAAGATTATATAAAAAGCAAAAAATTATAATAATAAAAAAAAAATACAACAAAAAAAATACTAATTGTAGCTATGCAATCAATGGAAAAAGACGGTGAAGTAAGCAAGAAAACATCAAAATAAATTTAAATTAAAAAAAAAAACAAAATAATAAAACTCAAAATAAAAATCTTATAAAATGTTTCAATCGATGATATTAAAATGTAAAACTTTTCTGTAATCTTTGTAACTATGTATACAAGAACAAGAACAACAACAAGAACACACACAACACACACGAGCACACACACACACACACACACACACTTAAATGTATACTATGCTTATATACACCACTTTATATAAATTGAACTTATATATTGTAGTTAACTTAAATGCTAAGTTTTAGTTATGTGCTGTAAATTGAGCGGATGTAAATATGTATAAGTAAAGTCGAAAGCACTTTTTTCGGGCGGATATTTTGAATGCGATGCTATAGTTTATACTTATATAGGCTATATAAATCTATATGTACGATAAGCATGTCAAATTGCTGTACGAATAAGTTGAAATATGTTTAATGCTAATTATTGCAATTCTCAACAACAAATTTTATAACATTTACTTAACGTTTATGGAGGAAACTGAAAGATCGTTACGGATATATTGAAAAATCAATAAATAAAACAATCACATCAAATTCAATGCTTTTACTTCTACTAATTCAACGAATATTGCTAATCAGATTTCGTAAAAAAGTTATGATTATAATCATGCCAGGAATTTGAATATTTCTACACAAATTTCTTCGGTTGGCTGCCAACTGCTCAATCTTTGTTAATTTGTAACAAATAACTTAATTGAAGCAGTTTCGAAATTTTTGTTTTTTTTTGTTTTTATACCCAAAAACAAAAAGAGGTTATAACCACATGGCCCAAGCACTTTGCAATCATAATAAAGCCATTAAAAAGCTCATCGACTGTAAATGAGCGCATAAAAGAAGACTTTATACACCCATCAATCCTGGCAGCGCCCCAAACATCATTTCGAACGCATTTGCCTATGAAGTTTGCCTTTATTATTAATCATTCGCACAAAAAACCGAGACAGAAAAAAAAATCAGAAAAAACAGAAGTTAAGGCAAAAGAAATAACCTGATACTTATAGCTTTTTAATATACACAGCAACAACCAAAACCCAAAAAACAAAAAAATAAAAACCAAGAAACCAAAAACCAAACCCAAAGCATTCATTCATCCAAGCATCTATCTATCTTCGTATCTATCTAGCCAGCTATCCAACCAGCCAGCCAACCATCCATCCATCCATCCATCCAACCATCCATCCAACCATCCATCTGCTCTGAATGCAAAGGCGTGATCGGCAAAGCGAGTTAATTACCCTTCCGGTTTAGAGTGTGTTACGCCTTCGGCGAAATGCGGTTAAAACTATGAGCTACCAATACTTTTCTTTTTTTTTTTGGATTTATTTTGTTTTGTTTTTTATTTTTGCCTTTTGTTTCTATTGCCTTTTATTTGGGGCTGCTTTGTAGTTTTTTAACTGAATGTTAAGCTGTATTAGTCTGGCGCTGTATTGACATCAATCATTTTTTTTTCTTCTGTTTTTTGCCAATTTTGGCAATGTTTCAACCTGTGCGCTTAAGCAGTGCACTGCAGCAGAGTACACCGTAAAAAAGGATGTATGGGATTGATTGGAATAGAAATTTTTATTTTATTTTGAGATAGCTCGAAAGTTTTAACAATTGGTAAATAATTCTCGATAGAAATATATTTGGAAAAAAATGTGGAAATACATTTAAAAATCTTGTGGGAATGCGCTAGTCGAGAGTGCTCGACAAGGAAATACCCAGAACCAAGCTGTTAAAGAAATTAATTTGTTTAACACAGGTTTTTATTTTATTGCATTTATATTTTGCCGTAATTGGCTTTTCACTAACAATGCTAACAATTTTATATTTTTTGTATATCTCCTAAGACGGTCACAAATAAAAAATAAGGCAGATTTCGAATACTTACCGGATTCTTCTCAAGATTCTGTGGACTCAAAAGACACCCATCGCATTAAGATATAATTATGGGTGGAATCTGAGGAGATTCCTCAAAACACATCATAGCAGATGGTGTCGCCTTAGGTAGAAGAGAATGCATTTTCCTTGGAGACGTGTCTTAAGCTCGCAAAGCATATTGACCCAACTCCTGATCAAAATTCTTGAATTCCTGTAATAATCAGTACAGATAAAGTAGCTATAGACTCTGTTCATGGCACAATAGTTAATAATTATTATTAATATTGATCCACGCATGCGTAAACGAGAACTTGCATTACAAATTCTCTAGCCCCGATCAAGATTAAACATATATCGTCGGACATGTGTGTTTCACAACTTAAATAGGCCTATTGCCCATTTTAATAGGTTCAGGGAATAACAAACTAAAAAAAATACAAATTTTTGCAACAACTCGTTTTTTCTGGCTTAACTAATCGGTCTCTTACAAAATGTTTTGAGCAGAGATTTTTGGATTTGTTATTTTCTGTGTAGCAGGCAGACAACCGCCGCACCGCACCACTCTAGCGGAGAGACCGTTAGTTGCCGCCACACAATAGATCAGTCAAATAGTATTTGCGGTTCGGTCACTTTCGATTATGCGAAATACATTTGGCAGTTGGTAGCCAAAATAATAATCTTCGGCTCTGGCCACAATTGGCTTGACTACGACATAGACACTGACTCCGACTGCGACTCCGACTCCCTCCACCGCCTGGTCTTCGCTTCTCCTCACCTCACCACACCTCGCTTTTCCTCTCTTCTCCTCCACATTTCGTCTTCCTCTTCTTGTTGTGGCGCGTGGTTGGCCCTGACCACAGCCAACTTCCACAATTGTGTGCCACAAATTTGAACGCAAAACTGGCCAAATTATGTTAAATTTGTGTAGAAAACAGTAGATAATTGGTAATTGCCTTCATTCCACTGAGACCCCGCCCCCTCCACCACCCTGTAAACCCACTACACCTAACAGAATCTAGATATATATTAGTCGGTTAATCTGTTTTGTTTTTTTTTTTTTTTGGTTTTTGCTTTTGTGTGGCCTTTGGGCGTTAATTGAAGAAGGCATAATTTGAGGCTGGAAATACTTGTGTTGTGCTGTTTAGTAATATGTTGGCCAATTATTCGATTGCTTTTGACTTGGTCAATGGCATTTTGGCCTCAACTCTTGCAAACATGTGCTGCTACCAATTTTGGCTTAAGGTCTTTAAAGCTCGATGCTTGAATTCAGACTAGAGCAAAGAATTAATGTTCAGCGGCGGCTTATGTAATCTGCTTGAATCATGACATCAAAAAGTGTAAAACATAATTCAAGCAATTATAAGTCATTAGAATTTGATGAATAAATCATATTTTATAATTGCTATATTTTATATATAATCCTATATAAGTATAAAGATCTCGAATGAGTAAATTGATGCGTAAGCAAATAAATTATTACACATTATGACACATCATGTGTAAGAAAAACCAAGTTGAAATCTGGTTTTCAAATAATATGAACACAATTAAATAGCTATTTTATGACACTGTAAACAATGCGGATATTTTATTTACTAGCTGTGTGGCAGTCTAAACACATTAGACATTACACCCACAATTAAATCATTTGCATATAGCATATACATATGTAGCTGTAAGCCCATTAATAATGGAAAAGAAAGAAAACCTTTTCGAAACTGGTTCAAACTTCAACTGACAGAACTTTGTCAATCTTGAATAGGTTTAAAATGTTAACACTTTGGTTCGGCTTTTAGAAGAGCTCTCTCCTCACTTATTTTTTATAATAGCAATTCAATCATCTAAATAATATCGACTCAAAAACTTCTATCATAAAGACTAGAAAAACAGTTTTAGTTTTAGTCAATTTCTTGGTAAACTGGACGCACAGAATGTAGACTTAACAGAAGACCAAACAGGATGGCATTATGGGAAAGCAATCGCTTGGAATGGCTTAGCCATGTGCCAGTACCCTATAATGGTTGATATTCAGGTCACTCACACCTCTCGCTGATTACAGGCTAGCGTCTGCAGCTTCTGATGAGGAAAATGTGGAACAACTGTTACAAAGTTGCACAACACATTATGATAACGAGCATGCTTAAAACATAAATACCTCGTCTATGGCCCTAGACCCTGTCCGATTACCCTGACTAAGCAACTGTTGATTATGTGCCAGTTACACAAATGGCCCAGTTACACGCCCCAAACACCAGGCACCACAACAAGGCTCTGTTGCCGGTTGCCAGTTGCCCGTTGCCCGTTGCCCGTTGCCCATTTCAAATGTGGCTGCCTTGGCCGGCCAAGAAAATGCGCATCAATGCGCACATTAGTCGAAGTATTGAGAACCGTTAAACGCTGGCAGACTCTGCAGCAGGCGGCTATATCTACCTGGTAGTATCTTGGGTGACTTTCGAAAAAGGCCCCCTGAAACGGATGCAAATGTAGACACAAGCCAAAGGCGCCCAAAGCTGGGCCACAACTGGCCAACTTAACAGTTGCTACACTGACAAAATAACATTTTGGAAAATGTTGCAAACAAAACTTTTCTTTTAAGTTTTACAATGTTTGTGTTCGAGTTGAGAAAATTTACAATACACTTAAATTATTGTGTATTTTCCAAGTTTTATTTATATTAAAAATCTCACATCTGAGAATCGAAACGGGTAAATTGTTTTGGGGAAGCTGCGCTTGCCATGCAGACACTTGTCCGTCTCAGGGATTTCTGTCTTCGCCCCACAGCCAACTGATATGCTGTTGCAAAATGATGCAATCCGAAAACAATAATAAAGTTATTGCATAAATGTATATGTTAAATATATTATTTGTCAATTTGCATATAGAGTTGCCTTAAAATGTGCCGCTTACCTTATTGGCAGCGCTCAGTGTAGAGTGTGGCTAGTCTGTGGTGAGTCTGTTGAGTCTGTGGAGTCTGGCGCGGAGTATGCTGAACTCCCTCTGTGTCTGTGCTGCAAGCTAATGGCACAATTATGGCAACAAAATCAAAGCGGCCAACGGAAGACGTGAAAAGCGCTGGAATGGAATCTAGCCGAAGGATATCACGCGTATCCCATTGATCCATGAAGACCTACACTGCACACACACAAACACACACACACACATATATATATATATATATGTATATAGTATCTGTATATGTATTTTTATACAAAGAGGCCCTCGCAGCAGCAGCAGCAGCATCGTCTAACTGTTGTTCATAACTTGGCTGAGTGATTGGGCAGAGTTGCTGCTGTTGTTGCAGTTGCTGTTGTTGTTGTTGTTTTCTTGTGGCTGCAACTGCAACCAGGGGGCAATCAGTCAGCAGATGTTTTCATTTCCTACAAACGAACTAAGTGAGCACCCAAGATATGCAGCACTGCAACTCAGCAAAGCACCCAAAGGTAGCGCAGATGTTGTTTTGTGGCACAGTTTCGTGAAGCAAATTGCGCACAGTGGGCCGGCCCCGGGTCCCCGGTATTGAGTACCCAGTACACAGTACCCAGTACCCACTAACCAATACCCCAGTACCCGGTATACCCGGTGTAACTAACTGTCCAGTTCAGCCCCACCCCCCACCCAGCGCTGCGTTGCAGTTGCAGATGGAATCAAATATTGTGCAAACTCCAACAAGAGCATCGTTCAAGTCCAACGGGGATTTTCTTCAGCGAGCTGAAGTGCTTATACCCATTCCGAAAGTCTCAAAAAGGGTATATATTAGTTGTGCACCTGAAGCGAATAACATCTTTATAGACTTAAGCTACAATTAAGCTAGTTTTAATTAGGATTTTGACGGTTGCTTTTTAAATTGAAAAAGTTTATCTCAAAATATAAATATGACTTTATATCAATTTTTATTAGAATATATATTTAGCTTCTTGAAAGCTTAAATAGTCCAGCAAAGTCCAATAAAGGTTTACTTAAGCGACTTTAGCTCTGGATTGTATGAATTGTCATAACCACAGTCAGAAAGAGTGACTCAGACTGAATAACTTATATATATTATATATATATTAATAAAATCGACTTGTACACATTTAAATTAACCAATAGAAAACTAAAAAGATACTTGAATATACCATAAGCTTATTTACTGTTATTTATTTATTACATACTTTTATTATTTATTACTTATTATTATTTACTAATTTACTATAAACTAATCAAAACAAAATATAAAGTAAGTCTTTTACAAAGTAAGTATTAAATTATATATTATTCTACTCAATGCCATGACCCGCTTACAGGGCATCGTCAAGTCGTGCACTCTCTGCACGAGTGCCTCTGTCGCATTGCTCTGTTTGTGTCCGTGTCATGCGCCTGGCACACGGCCTGTAACTAAATCACACTAATCAAGCCCCGAGTGCTGCTCCAGCTACAGCTTCAACATCAGCTCCAGCTTCAAGTCTGCATCCAGGTTGAGATGCAGCTTTGAGCTTGAGGTCTTGAGCTATCAGCTGAAGCGCTGCTCGTGCCGCTTGTCGTCGCCCCCGAGACACAGACGAGAAGCGTCGAGTGATCACTGAAATTGGCAAATCAAAGCAATTGATACATTAAATTACAATGCAGACGATTTGTTCACGATTCCACGCCTCATGCAATGTCTTTTACTCTTTTTTTACTTAACTTTACTTTTATTTTTGTGTTCTTTGTTTTTTTTGGTATTCTACGTCCACGCAATGCAACAAATTTATCGCCAGACAACATTATTGTTGTTGTCTTCATCTTGACTGGTGTCATCGTCAACGTTGCCAAAATGCCACAGAGAAACAACAACAACAACAACAGCAACAACAGCAACAATAGCAACAACAGCAACAATAACAATACACAAGACAACAGAATGTCTTTTGGGGCCAACACACGCCATTCAACACCCATTACGAGCCTCAATTGTTTTCTCAGTGTGTGTGTGCTTATAAAAAAATAAAAAAAATATTTGTTGCACTTAGAAAAAAATTAAGAATTTTCTATATAACTATAAGTGTGTTTGCAAGTCGGCCAAGGCCACAAAAATTAATCTTTAAAGATGGTTTTATCTATCTATCTTCAAATCCCTCCAGGTAACATTGCCTGTGTTAAGGCAATTCAGATTGTTCTTATTTCTAATTTATATTGCTTAAATTAAGCAGCTTATCACTTGAAATAAGATATTTAGTTTTCAAGTCAACCCTGCAAGAAATCAGCTGTGAAAAACTTTGAGTTTAGCAATGATTTAGATTATATTGAAAAATATTTAGGAACGATTTTGACTATAGCAATTGTAGCCGAGTTTTGCTTAAATTTAGATCAGCATTTTTCGCTGAGTGTGTGTGTGAGAGTGTGTGTGTGGCTGAGTGTGTGTGTGTGTGTGTTGTTTGCTCCTCTGATGGCCCGATGCGTGGGCTTAAATTATGTTGGAAATGTCATCGTAAGATTCAACACGACAACAAGGGATGACATAAATTTCCACCAACATCATGTGTTGCCACATGAGCGACGTGGCAAGCAGCTCCAACTTCAACTCCATCCTCAGCGCCACACTCGCATCCAAGCATCCAAAAATGGCAACACTTATTCTTGTTGTTGTTTTTGTTGTTGCTGTTGCCTGCTATTGCAAACTAGAGTATGTTGGCCAAGTTAAGGTTGCGCCTGCGCCTTGTCGGTCGGTGCAACTTCAGCCTCAGCTTCAGCTCCAGCTCCAGCTCCAGCTACACACAACACACATATCATTGCTCTATCAGTTGAGATCTCAGGCGATTGCGCGCCAAAGCCAAAACTCGAACTCGCTGGCAAAGAAGGAGGCGGCCGCCAAGACGACAACAACAACAACAATCACAACAACCACAACAACGACGATGATGACGGACAAAAGCCAGCGCATATCTAGCACTATAAAATTCATAGAGAGGGTCGCTTGAAATTTATCACTTGTCTTCAATTGAAACTAGATCAGTTTGAAAATTATATTAAATAACTCAACTCCATTAAGCTTGATATCTTTGGTGAATCTTAACTGATTTTCTATCTCCAGGCAATTTAGGCCATGGTTTCTCATACAATTTTATTCTGCAAGTCATTATTGATGCCGTTTCAGGATTTAAAAATTCTAAGGCTTGGAAACTACACAGATTTTCAATCTACATTGATTTTCCAGTTCGTAACTATTTTTCTATATTTTCTGTGTTCTATCTCTCTTTCTCTCTCTCTCTATCCATAACTTGCCTTGTCTTTATTTTACTCTCTATATATTTCTTATTGCTCCTCTGTACCTCTGTACCTCTGTCTCCATTTTTCTCTGTTGCTCCCTCTCTCTTTCTGTTTCTCTTTCTGTCTCACTCTCAGTTTCTCTTATTCTCTTCTTCGCTCTCTGTCTGCCTTTCAGTCTAACTCACTCTCTCTATATCCATTTTTTCCTCTCTCCCTTTTTCTTACCCACTCCTTCCTTCATGTCTTTCCTATCGACCACATTTCCAACGCCTAGCGACCAACTCTTCAAGCTCCCCATTCGTCAGCTTCATCATCAATGTGGCCTTATGTAGTGCAAGATCTGGCCAACAACCAACTAAAAACGGATCAAAAACCAGGCACAAACACATACGAATCGACGTCGAGCCAAAGCCGAAGATCTGAGCTGAGGTGGAGAGCGACTTGGGACGACTCCTCCTCGTCTTCACATCTCCACATTGCCACAACTTGGTGACTCTAGGTTGTTGCTTTGGCCGTTTGCTAGTTTGGTGTTTGTGCCTGCCCCATCTGTGACTCCATCAGCATCTCCTATGCTATCCGCCTGGCTCTGTTTCTTGGCTCTTTTGCCTGTTTGGCTGTCGCTGCAAAGGTGTTTTGCAATTTAACTGGCAACGCAGCAGCACCCAGCACCCAAAAACGATCAGCGGTTTACTACACTGCACAAAAATGCATATTTAAAGTATATTGCATAAATTAATATGCATTCATTTATTAAAAAAATACAAAAAAAGAAGCGAAAATCAATTTTTAACAAAATAAATTCTTTGTTGATGATTTTAAAGATATTGTTAGCTAACACAACATTTTTTACAGTGCACTTGTGGCTTGGGATGTGGATGTAGATCTATCTAAGGCACACTAGCTCCACTACAGCTGGGCCTCTGACTCCAGCTCCAGCTCCAGCTCTAGCTCTAGCTCTGGCTCGTTTATTTCTGTGTGGTTTCTTGCAAGCCGTAGTGCAGAGGGGTGGGTGCGGAGGTGTGGGGAGAGGTATCGTATCTTGGCTCCACTTCACATGCCACATGGCAACATAAGTAGGCGCGTGGCATTCGTGTGTTGTTGTTACTATTATTGTTGTCGATTATTGTTGTCGTTGCCGTTGTTGTTGTTGTGGCCGTTGTTGCTGTTGTTGTTGCCAGACATATAACAACAACGTAAAATGACAATAAAATGCAAGCAACATAAAAAAAAAAGAAGAAGGAAAAATAGGCGAATGCCAAATCCAAATTGAATGCAAATGAAAGCCACAAACTATGCTAAATTCCTGAAATCGCATCGGATTGGCAATTTGTGCTTTCCTTTCTTAATATCTCTATGTGTGTGAGTGTGTGTGTGTGAGTGTGTGTTTGTGTGTGTGTGTGTGCTTATGTAGTTCCAGCTGCTCTCGAAGGCCTCTTTCTTTATTTAGTTAGTTAGAGTTTGAGTATGAGATACTTAGGCATCCGCTCTGTGAAATGATTGCCCTGTGGAGGCTTCTTCTTCGATTGGAATATGGGGCCTGCACTTATGATCCGGTGTTCTGTCCAGCTGTCTGTCCAGCTGTCTGTCCATCTGTCTGTCCTGTCTGTGTTATTATACGAACAGATTGAACTAACTAACCTAATGAACATAGCTGTAAATCGATACTTGAAATTGCATTTTTCAACTGAAGCATTTTGCAATTGAGAATTATTGCATATCATCAGTAAACAACGGAAATTAACCTGCTAAATGAGAGTCGTGCAGATTGCTGTTAACTCGAATTTGCTCAGTTTTTAAATATTGATAGTGATATTTTTGAAATATATTGTGGATACAGTTTCAGTTTGCCATGAGGAAAACTTTCACAAATTAACATTTCTTTTACTGATGGAAATGACGATCATAGAGAATGTAGAAGTAAGTTTCGATAATCGATCAAAACTGAGTCAGCTAATCACTCATGCAATAAATAAGTTCAAGTTAAAGCTAAATTAACAAAACGCAATCAAGTTATTTATAATCTTGAATACCTTAGCCATTATTTGAAGTCCGTTTCGATTTCCAGGAATATTCAAACGGACTACAAATGATGTCTAAGATATTCAAGATTATAAATAACTATTACTTATCTGTACTTTCTATCGATGGCAAACTCAGAATAATGCCCATGATCTGTATCTGTAAATATATCGTCGTCATAGGGCCTAAATACATTCATATATGCAAATACCCGGAGCAGTTGGATAGTTCAAGTTCCTGCATCCGTTTGAGCCGAGCTCGGGGGTCGCCCACACAAAACCAGGGTTAATTGCAAAGCTCCATTCAATTCAACTGACTGACTGTCCGGCACTTTCCGGCTTTGTCAACCGGGCCGCGGACTCCTCCGTCCAATCAATTTCTGGCCATGAGTGTGTGTGCGAATGTGTGTGTGTGTGAGTGTGTAACTATTACCTACTTGAAAAACTCTGACACATTTCGCTCTGTACACAAAATGAAATAAATCATTTGTCGTCTGTCGGATTTCATGTCGAAATGACCATTAAATAACATTTCTACAACTATTGAGGGGATCATAAATAAATTGCAAAAGTAAATAAATAAATAGAAAATACAAACCAAAATCAACAACAACAACAACAACAGCAACAAACAAAGTTGCCAATAGCCGGAAAAAAGTATAACGCATAGAAACATATTTTTCTATTTATATTACAATAAAAACAACAACTCATCATTGAAGCGGTCAGTCAGCAAAAACAACGCCTAGTTATCGACATTTCTGTCAATGTGTGTGTGTATACACTTGAAGAAAAACTGTGAATTGCGTTAGATATAGTTTAAATAAGGTGTAATTTTTTGAAGAAATTTTTCATTTTGTGTAAATCACTTTGAATCGCGAATTTGAGTTCAGGTTAAAACACTTGGCATGAGGAATAATTTACTTTAATTTTATCTTATTTTTATTAATTAATTTAAGTTATTTATACTTATAATAATTCTGGAAAAACTTTCGCTTGAAATATTATAGCAAGGAAGGAAAATTTAATACCAGCTAAACTTAGATTTCAGGACAATGTTTTTACTCTGAGTGTATGCATATGAAATGTTGATACACAATATATTTGTATATATATATATATATATATATCGGACAACATATTGCGGCGGCACCTAATATAGCAAAACAAATTTAATTTAAATTACAGGCGTGGTCGCAGCACTCAAAGCTCTCATTGTGCACTACTAGTTGTTGTTGTTGCTGTTCTTATTGTTCTTGTTGTTGTTGTTCATAAAATATGCAATAATCTACCACAGAGGCGCGCAAGCAATATACTTAGATAAAGTTTAGAGGTCGACTTTGACTTTCTAATTTATTTATGCGTCGTCGTCGTCGTCGTCGTCGTGTTTCCATTTTATTTTTCTTTATTCCTAGGCCAGAACTCGAGTTGAGCTTTGATGCGTCAAATCTGAACAGATAGATAACAGATTCTAAACAGCTTCCAGCTTGAACTGATGAAGTAACTAACTAGCTGGCATTGATATATTGTACTAGAACCCCAGATCGAGTCGAGTCAGAGTCAGAGACAAAGGCTGTCTGTCCGTCCACAGGCTACACCCAATTTCCAGCTGGAAGTTGTTGTGCCAGCTGAAGTTGCGGCTGCTGCTGCTGCTGCTGTTAACGTTAAAGTTAAAAGTCGAGACCACCAAGGAACACGCCCAAACAAGTCGCACAGCTGCACACAGTAGACAAAGTCTGCACTGCATTGCTTTTAGTGTGGATTACAATACTTATACACAATACCTATGCAATTGCACTATCCAAAGAGGCGACTAACAAAATTTAATTCAATTTGTCTGCCTACCTAAATAAAAATGAAACAAAGAAACACAAAATGATTCATTAGGCATTCGAGTAGAACTGATGCACATTTATTTCAAAATCAATTATTTAGTTTCAATAATCAGGAGGAATATTTCAATTTAACTGAATAGTTTTCAAATACAGCAGAGTAATCTAACAAAGACAAATCGATTTACAAGGAAAGAAAATAAATTCTCTTCTGTCATATTAAATATGATTTGTAAATAAAAAATAAAGTTATATAATAGATGAAATTGCTTTCAATATACAAATTTGAGCAGCTGTGATTCACAAAAGTGACAAAAAGGAATAACAATTAATACATAATTATCTTTCACTTTGATTTTTTGATTCGCTGTCAATCTTTAAATTTGCGTAATGGAAAGTAGATAATGCTACACATACATTTATGTTTGCCATATTTATTCATTCGCCTAATCTCAAAACGCAATCTCAACAAATCGTAATCGGCCTCTGCAAAAGTTGCAACCATTTTTTTTTTCTTCTTACATTGATTTTGTTGTTGTACATTTTCCATTTTGATTAAATTGTAACAAGTGCCAGCCCACATATCGTTTTTCTTTTCCGCTCGCCACCAAAAAATAAAGGAAAAAAAAAATCATTTACAAATTTATTGCTAATATTTCATGTTATGTGTCGTGTTGCATAAATACAAAAAGGCCAGCCCCAAAGACCCAGTGCAACATGTGATATACCCAACAAAAGCAACGAACACAATTTTCGCTCGCTGTTAATTGCAAACTTTTGCTTTTAATAGCGACAGCAGCAGCAACAACAACAACTACAACAACCAATACCAAAGAGCAGAACAGAAGACGGAGAACGAGCGCGTCGAGAGAATCGAGGCCTCGGCAAATGGAGTCCACACACCAATGTGCACAAAGAGAGCACAAAATGCTGGACTGAGCGCTGAGCTGGCGCTAACGGTAATAGGCAGCGCAGTTGACGTCAACGTTTCTGCTTTACTAACAACGCCGTTATGGGCAGTAGCCAATGCAGCCACAGCCAGCTGCCTGGGCGGGTGCCCACACCAGCAGAGAGGAACACACACAAACAACCACACACACATGCACGGCTGTCAGACAGTCGCTTAGTCAGTAAAATTGTATCAAAGGCCGCTGCCGAGAGACTCGAGCAGCGAGCATCGAGCATCGAGTGAGTCTGTTGCCTAAGTCTTTTGTTTTTAGCATTGAGCGTGACTCGTGGTTTTTTTTTTTTGTCTCTCTTTTTTGGTGTGCACGAGACCAGCCGACCACTGGCGACTGCAGGCAGCGACGGCGGCAGCGACGCCACCACACCCTTGACTGGATTGCAAAAAAAAAAGAAGAAAAAAATAAGTTGACTGCGGTCCACTCGCAGTTGGTTTTTGTTGTTGTTGTGTTTTTCTCAGCTGCTGCTGCTGTTGCTTGGCATTTTGTTGCTGGTTGTGCTTGCTTTGGCTGCGGCGTCAATTTGCTTTAAGCCATTTCGCGCCCGCTGCTTGGACCGCCAAACTTTTGCTCCTTTTGTAATTGTGCGCAAGAGGTGATGTCGCCGTTGCCGTCGCTGCTGCAGTCGGCGCAACGTTTGCTATTTTGATCGGCTGCGGTGCTATCTATCGGTCCGGTTTGTTTTTCGTATTTTTTTTGTTGTTTTTCTTCTCTTTTGGGGTGATTCAAGTTTCGCCTGCCTGCCTTTAATTTTGCTGATGTTGTTGTTGTTGTTGTTGGCGTCGTTTTTTTGATGGTCTTTTGGACTTGGTCTGCATCTGCAGCGGCTGCAGCCGAAGCAGCAGCAGCAGCTGCAGTTGGGGCGTTAATGTGCTTTGCTATTTTATTTATTCATGCCAAGCATCTAAGCTAGTAAATTGTATTGCTCGGACCTCAAACTCGGACTCCAACTTCGACTACGACTCCAACTCCAATATCGACTTGGACTTGGTTTCGGGCTTGGCTTGGCTTGGCTTGGCTTTAACTTTGCGACAACAGCAAAACGGCGACAGCGGCAGCAACTGCATTGCAGGCCAGCAGCTTTTGCTTTTCTTTGGACCACGACAAACAGTAAGACGGCAACAACAACAACACAACAACAACAGCCAACAACAGGCAACAACAGCAACGACGACGACATCAGATTGTCATTCTTGTTTTTTTGCTTCTTTTTTAATTGAAAGTCGCCAGGCGTAGCTGTCTATACTCTAACCCTGTTCTGGTTACTACAACTTTGTCAATGTGTTTGTCAATTGCAGCCAAATTATTTTATATTATCAATTCTAACATTTTAAATAAAAGTACGCAGATTAATTATGCCAAGATACTTTTATTAGTATCCTACTTTAAATACGGTATAGACACATACATTTAAAACTAGATCTAATATATTTTCAGCAAAGATACTGCTTGATACTGCTAGGTTCTAAAATTCTAAGATAATCCAGTGAAACTTGTTACTCAGTTGAAATATCATTATCCTTGACAAAACACTCTATAGCTTGTTTAGGAAAATTATAAATCAGAGTAATATTTTAGCTAAACAGTATTTTTAAAAATTATTATTTGAATTCCATGAATATTCTTTAACATTTTTTGTTATGGTAAGGAAACTTCTGTAATTAAGAAATCTTCTGCCTAACAATCGTAGCCACTCCAAGAGTATCTTCGTATCGTCTTTATTTTATGTTGTCGAGTGCAGCTTGTGTATTTATTTTGCTCTGTTTGCACTGTCATTAATTTGTTGCTCCAATATTTTGTAAAAATTGGTTTACTTTGAAGCCGCTTTGGCTGCATCGGCTGGACAGCTGGGTACTGGATTCACTTTTTAATGGCTGCGTGGAGTATGCGGTATGCAGCATGCAGTATGGAGCATGGAGCATGGAGCGTGGAGCGCTGTCCACATCCACATCCACATCCCAGACATCTCTCGGACACCGGGCTGAAGTTGAGACATTGTCTCTGGTCTCTGGCTGTTACACAATTGCGGATGTGAATGAGTAATCCGTGGGCTTTGGCTTGATATATGTCCGTTACACATACACACACACACGCACACACACTCACACACATGCATAGCGCTCTCGATTTGCCAACAATGGTCGCACACGTGTCGTATACGTAACGCAAAATTCACTTTGACGATTCTTATCGAGCTGCTGCTGCTGCATTTGTTGCATTTGTTGCAGTCGCACGTGTTGGCCAATTGTCACTGTTTTTGGCTCTGGCCATGGTTATGTAATTGCCAAGGTGCGAGGCGTCATTAGGCCAACTTAATTTTCGCACAAATTTTTTAACAGCTTCATGCTGCCATGCTTCATGCTGCCACAGCCAAAGTTCACACAAAGCCAACGGATTCACCCACGCTTATGGCCAGCTGATGCTGCACCGTGTCTGCACTGAGAGAAAACACGGTATAGCACATTGCTTTGACTTCCACAAGTTTTTAATTTTTTAATAAAAAAAAAATGTTGATTTGAAATTTTTGAATAGTTCAAAAGGTTAATCATGAGAAACATTTGAGCCTTTCGGCTTGAGTTTTGTGCAGAGTGTAAAACAGTTGGATGATTCATGATGATGCACAACAACTTTAACTACTTCTCCCCCGGCTACCCCCGCCCCAGACCCCTTACTCTACTCGTTTAGTGCCTCGTACAGAATTCGGTAGTCGTTAAAATCGCGTCTAGAGCCACCGTCGGCGATCTTCGACGATCTCGGCCAGCGCCAGCCAACATCATAAAAGAGACTGCAAAATTTTGCACGCCCATAAAAAGCGCCCACTGAACATTTCTAACTGCGTTTCAAATGGCCGGCGGTATTTTAAAATTCTGCTTTTGTTGTTTGCTCAGCCATTGTTGCTTTACTGCCTTTTTATTGTGTGGTAACAAGTGTGCACACTCGCCTGTGCGTGTGTATATCTGTGTGTGTTTCTCTGTCTTTTAAGTAGCCTAAGGGTAACTCCAGATATGGGTAAGTTGTCTGCCCGGCTTGTTAAGTTAATCAACTCGAACTGACCTGAAACCATTAATGTTAATGCTACTTTTAAGTGCGATACTGCATTTTTTTAAGACTGGCTAATTTTGATGATGGCCTTTCCTCTAAACCAACTCTGCATTATAATTGTAAGTTTAATCCTGTTGACTTAATGCTGACTCTGTGGAACATCTTAATACATAATACTTTAAATACCTTATTCCTTGACTAAGACTTAATTCAGTTACGAAACTGCAACCTAATTAAAGAAAATCATCGAACTTAAATAAATGCAACAAGTTCGACTAACTTAAAATGAATTGAATATAGATTAGCGATATTGGCAATAAGATTCTAAGCCAGAAATTATTTATGCGTATTTTGTTTTTTACTGTATTTATATTTAAATTTGTGTGTGTAGAGCAATTAACTAATTAGTAAGAATTTAGCAATGTGAAATTGTTATGTCACGATAAGAATTAAGGAAGGCGGCAAATTGTAGATACCAGTATAGACAAGATCATATGCTCGATTGTCTATAGTGCAACGATAGACAATGTCGCGTAGCTGCAACAACAACAACAACAACAACAACAAAAGCAACAACAACAAGGTGGTTCAAGTAAAACCAGTGCACTTAAATATCGCCTCAACAAAACGAAAAGTGGCAATTTAATTGCGTCAAACGCAGCATTCGATTGACAGCGATAACTAGACAGAGACAGATGCAGAGCGACAGAGAGAGAGAGAGGGAGACAGACTGAGCAGACAGAGCAGACAGATCTGGATGCTGTCTGCGACAGTCTGCCTAGCCATTACAACAACACCAACGAAGTCAAGTGCTATGCTTGTTTAATTGAGAAGCGATCATAAAAAACGAAAAACGCTTATGGCTTGCTTATACGCCTCAGTTGCAGCTTGCAGCAGAGTTGAGTCTTGAATGTAGTTCTTGTTGTTGTTGTTGTTGGTGTTGCTTTGGGTTAACAACATCATTGCTGATTCGCCATTTACGCATTGCGTGTAAATTATAGCTGAACAACATTTACGTATCTTTATTTATTATATAAACAGAAATCAATAATTTGAATGTTTGGCTTCATGAATATATCAATATAGATATATGTATATCAATATATATATATTATGTAATGGCTGCTGATCTTAAGTGACCTGCTAATGTTGTTGAGTGCATTCGCTTAATTAAGTAAGAGTGTTGCTTGTAATAAATTGATTTGCTGTTAAAAGTTTTTGGCCAACGAAATTTGTGATATGAGCTCAGCTAACTTTTAGCTCTTGCGGCATATTTTAAGCATGTTTGATGTTTGTTTATTTGACATACATTTATTGGTTTATTTATCTATAACTAGTAACATAAATAAATTGAAAATATATTACATTTATATTAAACTAAGTAATTCGCATTTCAATTGATTTCTTTATTTGAAGAATTTTGCATCAACAGAAATCAAATATTTATAATGATCTTCAAATAGTATATATAATTTATTAATTGTGATTGTTTTCTAAATAAATATATACATATATATGTATGTGAAAAACAGATCTTAACTTAATATAAATAATTAATTTTTGGTAATTTTTCATTAAATTGCAATTAATTTTGTATCTGATAGCGTCGCTTGCACTTGATGGAAGCAGTTGTTGTTGTTGTTGCTTGTGTGTTTTTTACTTAACTTTTTCCACCTTTTTTTATTTTACTTACACACATATATCTTTATATATATAAGTATATATATATATTATTTATTTATATTGGGGCTGCATGAGGCTGGCATCATTAAGTGCGCTCGCCATTCTCTATTAGCCGACAAATTCTTGGCCTTCCCTGTCGGCAGCAGCAACACACGCGGACACCTCAAGTTGGACTTGAGATGTGGCAGGGGGCACAGAGGGTTGGGTGGAAGTGGCAGTGGGGTTTTGCTGCAGATAATGCTTGTGTTCCACACAATCTAAATGGCCGTCTCGGGCACACCTTAGAATTTGAGTGTGTTACAATTTGAAGTAGTCGACAATGGCAAACGGCGAGTGTTGTTTTCTTGTTGTTGTTGTTGTTGTTGCAGTTGTTGTTGGTGCTGTTCTTATTGCTGCTGCTGCTGCTGCTGCTGCTGGTGGTGCTGACCAACTGCAAATTGTGAAAGTATCTGTTGGATACGAGACTCTCGGGCTGGCATCCCATGTGCCACACGACGTATGCTTAATTACAAACAAGCAAGGAAACAATGCCAGCAACAACAACAGCAACAAATGTTTTTTAAGGCTGTGGCTTTGTTTTTTTTTTTTTTTTGATGGTGCCTGCCCAGCGCACTGCTGCCAGTGAAGATTAGTCGCAGTGGGTCGCACATTTCGTTTCGCAATCGATTGCAACATGCAACAACAGCAACAGCAACAGCGACAGCAGCAGCAGCAGCAGCCGCCGCAGCAACACACGAAACGAATGTGGCAAGCTGTGGCAAGTCTGTTGCTCTAAAAAACATAGGAAAACTAGTTTAGGTGGGGACCAAATGGATATTCTTTTACTGCTATTTATACGCTGATCCCCCAATGCCCGAAAACAGTGTATATAGTGCTCAGTGGTGGCATATCTGCCGACTTGCTGTGATACTTGGCAATATATACTCACTTTTGGCCACGTCCACGAGAACTGCTGAGTTTATCTCTGACACGCCCACTTGGGGTGCTGAAGCAAAAAGAAACTGTTAACGCCTCCATGCTAACTTAATACTGTAAACTTTTTATTTTATGGTGCACCAATAAAAGTGCAGTTGCCATAAATGTCCATGTTAACACTTTTAACGTCAAGTTTAAACTTCTATTCAAAACTGACTTTCACACTCAGAAAAAAATATGCTCCTGAATTGAGCGCCCTAAAATGGTTACAACTTTTAGCCAAACATAAAAAAAAAATCCCTTAAAATTTGGTGTCCAAAAATTTTAAATAATTTGAAAAACTCTTATTTCTGACATATTTGAGGCAAAAGTTGGTATAGAACTTAGGGCCCAAAAATGCTAAATACTTTCGAAAATTCTAAACTTTTATTTCTGAAAAATGAAATACCAGTTTGAAATGCTTAGCAACATTCTATCTGTAAAATTATTACAACATTTATAAATCCCAGCGAATTTCATTGCAGTCGCTGATTAATTTCTTAATGATTTCATTATTAAGTAAGTATGCTAAAATATCTTAAGGATATATCTTAAAGAATGACGACAAAAAAGTAGATTTCTGATTGGAAGTATTTAATGTTCAGATTCGATTTCTGAGCTGGAGCAAAAAGTATTTGTAGGCTATCTGCCAAAGTTGTGGTAAAACTAACATCATGCAACCATTAATGGGAGTCAGTGTATTCTGCAGTCGGTTGCATTTAATGTGCCATGTGCTCGCTAGTTTGTTGCAACTGCAACTGAGGCAGCCGCAGCAGCAAACTGTGGCGGCATTCTAATGGCCGCCCAATATGACTAAGCACACTCATCGCACTCCTGCGTCCAACGTGTATGCAAATCGAAACCAGTTTAAGCAGCGATATATATATATACATATATATATATATATATATATATATATGTATGTGTATAGCAAAATATGGGTCGAGATCTCAAAATGCAGCTGATCGAATTTTTGCATTAGGCGCAGCAGCAGCAGCAGCAGCCAAACTGCCATCCGGCCATGCAGCAAACTGTGCCCAAGCTGCCTGCTGTTTGCCTGTTGCCTGATTATCTGCCAAGGAAGGCATGCCAACAACAACAGCAACAACAACGACAACAACAATAACAACTGCAGCCGGCTGAGCAAAAATCGAATGCTATCTATATCTAACGAAGCAGGGCCATATAGCCAACATTTTGCTATTAGCCAAAGAAAAATACAGCTCACACACACACATTGCACAAAGTATCTGTATCTATGTATCTTTTCGCTTGGTCCAAGCGAACGCAGAAAACGTAACGTATAATCTAAGAGGCCACAAAATCAAGAGTGTGTCTAAGCCAGCTGCTGGCCTGATGAAATGCATTGTAAGCCACCACCACCACCACCACCACCACCACCACCATCAGCACCACCAATAACAAATAACCACATTAAAATGCGCCCAGCAAGGAGATACCCTTTATATAACAATAACCCAAATCGTATTCATTATTATTTATAGATATACATATATATTGAAATATGATTTTTAATTGATGTCTGTGCTTCTTGCTCGACCTTCCACGAATTCCAACGCATTCATTATAACATTCTAATGTGTGAATTAATCAAATTTCAAGGTCATAGCTCGAAAAAAATAAAATTAATTAGGTTGCTTTATAATGCTAATGTCGAAAATATGCTTGATCTGAGCAAGCAAAACTGCAAAATGCACATCAAATTTGTTAAGGGATAACAGGCAGACTATTTATCGATATTTGTGGATCTGGCTTAGAGCATCTGCATTTAACATCCGACTTATTTATATATCTGCTGCTGATAGCGACAAAATGAATCAGAAATCATTTCAGCTGCCTGTTACATAAAGCTCGACTTGTTGATACCCTTCTTAAGCATCTGTAGCAATTACAGGGTATAGCAACCGCTAGTAACAATCTATGCACGCCTTGGCGCGTACGTGTGGCGTTGTCGGGGCGGACGTTGCTGCTGAGGCCGTCCCCATCGAATCTGCTCGGTGGCCCACAGGCCACTCAACTCAGCTCAGCTCAGCTCAGCTCAGCTCAACTCAAGTCAACTCGCCATCGTTGGACAAAAACAACAACAGCAGCAGCAGCAACAAAAATCTACATTTGTCCAAAATACCACTGCGACTGCAACTGCAACTGCAACAGCGACGACGACGACGACGACAGCGACGGCAACAGCGCTGTTGCATAAAAGCAACGCTCCAAATTGCTAACTGAGCGATCCAGTTTAAATTGCAATTGCTCGTTAATGGGCACTAAAACGTGCCGGTGTCGTTGTGAATGTGTTGGTTGCCCATTCGGCTGTTGCTGTGTTTATTTTTTTCTGCATGTTTTTTGTTTTTGTTTTTTTTTGGTTTTTGTTTTTATAGCCAGAAATACGAGCGCTGTTGGCCGGCGTGTGGCGTGCGCGGCGTATGCGCAACGAGATACGAATATAACAAGCCAGCAAGCAAAACAAAACTCATACGCACAGTGGTGCGCCAGCGGCGATAGCTGTGCTCGTGTTGGTGGTGCTATTGGTGGTGCTGGTGGTGGTGGTGGCTCAACAGCTTTGGCCGCGCTAATGATGGCAAGACAGTTGTGGCACTATTAGTGTTAGTCACGCATATATGGGCACTGTTTATGAACTCTACAAAACTGGAGACTTTTACAATGACCACAAGCCACTCGAAAAGAATGTTTATAGCTGCTTTACTGATCAATTAACATAATATGAATGCAGTCGAGCTACCTTCCTAAAGTGGAGACATTTAAATTGTCGGAAATCACTTTACATAGGCTTAACAGCGCTGCCAGCGCTAATTAAACAGTAGCACTGTTAATGTTAATCACACATAAATTGAGCATTTTACGATGTCTACAAAATAGGAGACTTTAACAATTATTTGAATAGAATGTTTAAGGCGTCTTAGGCAAGCAAATTACACAATTATAATATAATTAACCAAGTTTCATCAACTGTATACATTTAAAAAAATACCTCAAATTTTGTAGGATCAAAAACGGTTTTTTTCTAAAGATATTAATAATTGGAGTAAAGTAGAGTTCTCGCTTTGTACTGTTCTGTAAGGCTAGCCAAAGTGGCTATTTGCATATTTTGCTGCACTGTTCTACATCAACGCTTTTCAATTAACAATGCAACTCCATTGGAATCACGAGCCCCAAGCAAGCTGTGCCACATTTGTCGCATCTAAACGAGCGACGACAATAACTTAGGCGCATGACAACATATTTCACAATTACGAAACAATTTCGCCCACTACTAAATACAGAAACCCCGGCAGCTCTTCGAACAATAGAACCATATCAAAGGCATATCCCCCCCAAACCCGCCCACCTCCACCACCCAAATAAAAAACTATCGTAATAGTAGACGAATAGGCGTAGACGCCAGAGCACAGAATCGCGACGTCGCGTCGACATGCCACAGATACACCGATACACAAATGCAGACACACACACACACACACAGATACAGATACAGATACAGATTCAGCTAACAGCGAACAGAACGAAACCAGATCACAAGCCTATAGCAATAATTATGAAAGCGTACTCGTCGTCAAAATGCGGTTCGTGCCTTAATAAACTCCGCAAGCAGGCAGCATATTGAAATTTTCAATAATAGTCAACAACAACAATAACAACAATAGCAACAACAACAGCAACAACAACACTGACAACAGCTATTAAATTATATAAATACAAATGTGTCTTTGTATGTGTGTGTGTGTGTGTGTAGCTTGTTTGCTGCAAAAATAAGAGAACAAAAAATAACAACTTGGAATGGATGGCGGCGTTATACGTATTATTGATTTAAACATCAAGATAAATTACATTGAAGTCTGCCGGAGTGCAGCGAGCGCATTAGAAGGCGTCCTATAATATAAATAAATATATATACATACACATGCACATACACATACATATATTATGTATGTATATAGTCTAACAACAACAGCTCTTTGGACAGCCGCAGTAACGACTTTTTGGCTGACTGCCGTTGTTGTAATTGTAGATAATTGTTGTTTTTGTTGCAGTTGCAGTTGCAGCTGCCTTCTTTTTTTCTTCTTTTTTTTCCTGTCGGACGCTACAAATTTTCAAACCCCACTAGGCACATTTGCGCTGGCGCGCACGATCCCCAAAAACCCAAAGCCAAAACCCCAAATGAAACCAAACGTACAACCAGCAATTGTAGCATCAACATGAGATGTGCAAGGCGGCCCAAACCCGTGCCCCAATACCCAATAGCCAATACCAAAAGCCAAAGCTGGAGCTGCACTTAGACAATTTAACATCAATGTCTTCAAATTACAATTAAATATTTGTTTTCTTTTCTAAATGTTTCCCTTGATAGAGTTAAAAAAAAAACTTATTTTTACTCTTGAAAAATATTTTACATCTTTAGGAAATATGCTTAAAAAATACAAAATGCATTTCTTAGAAAATGCATAAAATAATAGAAAAATATCAAATTTCCCAGATAATTATTTAAAAATAAAACCGATTTATACTTAAAGTGTTTTAATACTTAAAATATTCTTCAATATATAAAATTTGATTTGCAAATTGTAGTTAATACAAAAACAATGCTGATATTCTCAAACAAAGCTTATATCGTTTTTTGGCCAGTGTAAAGCTAGAGCCCGTGCCAGAGTCAGAGTCAGAGTCAGAGTCTAAGTCTGAGCCTAAGTCTGGGTCTTTGGCTACTCTTTGACTTGTCGCTCGCTCCAAAACGTCGAATGCGTCTAATTTCTTGAGTTTGCTTTTGGGCTTCTCTCTAACTGCGCAGACGCCGCCGCCACCACTGAATGTCGTGCCACGGTCTCCGATCTCGAACCCATTCCCCAATCCCCAATGCCTGGTGCCTTCTGACTGTTGCCCAGCCAACGTCGTCGTCGTCGTCGTTGTCGTTTAAATCGTACCACCACAGGCGACATAAAAATAATGAAGTGTGCGGGTGTGGTCGACTCGCTTTTAACTCGGCCCCGTCTGACTCTTTGACTATCTGACGTATCCGACTGTCTGAATGTCTGTCGACGGTCTGTCTGTCGACTGTCTGTCTGCCTGCCTGCCTGTCTTGAGAGCTGCCTTAGCCAAGTCTAGCTGGCCGATCTGTTTCGACGGTTGCCAAAGACGTCGAAGGCAACGAGACGTTTCGCAGATTGCTGAATCGTGTTTAGCCCAGCGGTGTGCTTTGCCATCAAACCCAATGAACATTTTCCACACCACTTAGAACTGATCGACTTCTGTTCACACTGAAAGCAGCTAACCCTTCAAATTGCAAGCGAAATATTGACGAAATCTGAATAATAAAATAAATACGAATAAAAATGTTGCCATGATTTCCTAAGCAAATGCTTTTCTAATATTGACAAATGAATAGCGTTGGCCAATTTCAATTAAATTTAAATCCAATCTCATATTAAATTAATTATAATTAATTATATTGAACTGTAAATAAATATAAATAAAAATCAAGTTTAATTTAATTATTATTTTTATGAGTCATATGAAATATTGGCTCGAACATTTGATAGCCTTCTGTTGTTCTCGAGGTACTTGAAGTGAAATATGTTTGCTGTGTTATTTTGTTGCCCACTAGACAGCAACGTGCACACACGCCCAACAACTGCAAGAAATATAACGGTATCCAAGGTTGTGCTACGCTTAAAATGTAATTGTTCGACTTAAAGAGCCACAACAACAGCAGCAGCAACAACAACAACAACAACAACAGCAATGAGAACAACTGTAACGACAAGTTTTTGGCTCAGCAGCAGCAGCAGCAGGCAAGTCTCTAATCAAATACGAGTGGAATACCAGTCGAAAGGCAGCCAGCGAGCAACCCACCTAGAAAAAAAGAAAAAAAAAAAGAAATAAATAAAAATCACCACATGCAAAATCACACAATTTACATTTGGCAGCGTTGTGCGAGTTGTGTGTGTTGGTATAAGTTCGAGCGCACAATACATGTGCGCAGCCGCCTCATATATGTGTGACACCAACACAATGTCAACAGTGGAGACAAGCGCCGCGCTTGCTGGCTGAGTGACTGCGATAAATTTTCACTTGAATATTCGACACACTTAGCGAGAGCCAAGCCGAGCGGAGCTGAGCCGAGCCGACGCGACGCGAGACGAAACGAGACGATGCGATGCGATACGAGTGCGCTCACAGCTGGACGCCTTGTGGCGTCGTCGTTGCCAGGACTGTCTGTCTGTCGCTCTCAAGTATACATATATATGTATATATATTTTTTTGTATTTTCAGGGAGGGGCTGGCAATTCTGGAGGCTATGCATCATCATCATCGGCAGCAGCAGCAGCAGCCGCAGCAGTGGCGGCTGCAAGCATGTTGCAACCAATATAGTATGCAAGCGGCGCTCTGCATGCATAAAATATTATGCAACACGCGAAACAGCAACAACAACAACAACTGAAAAAACCAACAACAAGAGACCAGACGACACGTTGGCTCTTGTTGGCTGTCTATTTCACAGCTGTTATTGTTAGCCTGGCCCGGCTGTTGACAGCATTTAGGTCTAATTGAATTGCCATTGCCAGTTAAATGTTACGTCGTAATCCTGTTGATATCTGCTGCATGCTGCCTGCTGCCTGCGCCCGGCACATTTAAGAACGCTTTTGCTCCCATTCGAAGTAAGGCACATAAATCAGGCAACACACACAGCTTGAGTTTTCCGAGGGTGAGTGTTGCGAAATTCGCCAAGTAGCGCCATCAAAATACAAAGACAAAAAATCATAGAAAATAATAAAAATGACTAGTGCTGTGGCACGATCAAGACCAAGTGCTGCTGCTGCTGCTGCTGCTGCTGCTGCCTCATAACAACAATAACAATAACAATGGCAACGGTTTTGGGGAGTTGAGTTGAGTTAAGATCGGTCTGTCTGTCTATCTGTCGGTGGGTCGGTCGCCTTCACAGTAGTCAGCATTGGGGCGTCTGCAGTTCAACGTTCAAGTGGCACAGTACGCCCTAGAAAAATGAATTGATTCGATTGTTTCGAGACGACAGCAGCAGCCGCAGCAGCAGCTATTCTTTTTTTTCTTATTTTTTGTGCCTCATTGTTTGGCAGCGCGACTATTTTATCTGCAAACTTTGGCCAAAGAGAAATCACAGTCACAGTCAACCACCCGCTTCCCCAACAAGCTGAAAGACACAAGTTAGATGCCACCAGTTGAGCGCTGCAGCGACTTCGAAATACCCTGTATTCATTTACCTAAAATACATCCATAGCTGTGCCTCTGCTACTCTCAAGGAAAATATTGCTCAGCAGGCTGGCATTTTGTTTTGGGAATATAGCAGAATTTAATGAAATAACTCTTAGACTAGGTGTTTCCCAATTTTGAGAGGAACTCCTCTTCCTATCCCGTAAAGCTATCATTATTTGTCATGCGAGTTATCGAAAGAACAGATCTTTAAGCATTTGCTCAATAAAAGGTGAATCAGTAATCGATACATATCGAATTTATAAATATGAGTTATCGATGGAAAAAGCATTCAAAATACAATTCTGCATTCCCAGTTCCAGCTTCAGTTCTTGAACTCTCAGTTTCCAAGATTGGATAGACAGTCTGATAACTCTGTATAAATGCGACCGATCTTCTACACTTGGACCACTTACTAATACTCTTCTCAGCAATTTTGAATTGCTACAGGGTATACAAGAAAATACTAAAAACTGATGATACAATCGCGTTTTTGACTTTGAAAAGTCAGCCAGAGTCAGCGGCAGTTCCACTGATCCATTGTTCAATATTGTTCGCCGGCTGATTGTTATTGTTTATGAGGCGACGCTACAAGAAATGCACTCGAAACAAATTTGGTGGCACTTGCAACATTTCAATCCTAAAAGGCAACTCAAAAAAATAGAACAATACCATTCAGCAGCAGAAGAATTCAGCGAAGCGCTGCCTCAGTTGCAACTGCTCCTTTCCAAACTGTGGCATATCGCAATCCTCGGGTATTTCCTGTTCCAACCAAGCCATCATCAGGTTGAGCCTCTCCATGGTGCCCTCAAGCTCGCCACTGACAGCGTTGCCACATTGCATAATTGACATGTAGCCGCTAACATCCAATGCGTTGGCCTTTTCTGCGGCACGTGGCATCAGGCTCTTCACATCTGGCACCCACAACTTGTACGATATCTTGTAGATGGCTGTCAGTGCGCAATGCTCACAAGTCAGCGACATCTCCTCAGATTTTGAACTATTCGTGTAATACGAATTTTGTGATGTATATGTTTTATCTGGCTTGTTCTGGATTTGGTTTTTATATATTATATATGACACTAAATTCTCTGACTACTTTTTAGAATGAAAACATTAGTTTTAACAGTTGAATTCTTTTGAATCAAGTAAGCAAATTAGGAAATGGATGCAACAGACTGGAGGCTGGTCCGACCTTATAAGATATACATATATATTCTACATCACTATTATTATGAATCCTGATTTCTATATTAATCATCAAATTTCTGGTAAAAATACATCCAGTTAAGAGACTAATTTTAAATACTATCTTACAGATTTTATCTTAACAAATCTTCAAGGAATATACCAAAAAGTAATGCAACAATATCATTGCAGTCACAGCTAAAGTGTTGCATAACTCTGAAGAGCGTTGCATATCCTTGCAGCATATTGACATTCTCAAAAAGGATACCGTATATGAAGTACAATTTCAGCTCCAAGAAATGGATTTAAGTCCAAACTACGGTTAAGATCGAGATATTGCCTTTTTTCTAACGGACTTCGCCATCAAGGACATCAACTAGGTCAATGATTGGGTGGAGTAGCAGAGCCTATATGAAGAAGCACAACAACTTGTCCTGTTTGCTGGTTGCCAGAGAATCGCAGCAAAAAGAGTTCAAGGAGTGCCGACAACCTAAAGTGTAAAAGTTTAGTAAATATTCGAGCAGAAATTTAGTGCAATTACAAATGCTTTTTGCACTGCACTTGCCAAATTCAAGGGCATATCTGGTTTTCTTGCAGTGTAGTTGAGTGCAGCTGACTCGTGCTGCCAACAGCTTGTACCATTGTTCAACACTATTTGTGCCTCAATCTCTTAATTAAATATGCCACTAACTGGCAGTCAGAGCCAAGACAACAACAAGCTTAAAACAAGCGACTAACCCACAAAAAGTGGCAGCAACAACAACAAAAACAACAACTCAAAGATCGTCGTTTAGTGTCGAAATTGTGCAAGTTTTTTGTTGTTGGATTTTTCCTGCTGCTGCTGTATTTATTATTGTTGTTATTGTTATTAATGTTGTTGCTGTTGCTGTTGTTGTTGTTGCTGATGTTGGGATAATCACACAGCTCGCGAACAAGAAATTAAATCAGCCAAGGTTATCGCATTAATAAGCCCCCTTGGTTTGGTTTACTTTACTCGACGTGATTTTACTTGACTTCGACTTTAGTTTACTTCACTTCGCCTCTACTCAATTATTAAATTTGCAATTTCCGTAGCCTGATCTTTTGGGTCACTAGACTGATTTAAATCAAAGCAATAATTGTGCAGAAAACAACAACACAGCAACAGAGAACCAACAACAAAACTGGCCAAATACCAAAACCAAAATCATTGACGCTAATATTTTGACAAATAGTCACAGCGAGTGGAGAGAGGGAGGGTGGGTGGGGGAGCGTCATGGGGCTGGGTGGGGACGCCGCCCCTCAAGCAGCGCTCCAACACCCCACCAACGGATGTGGCCAAAGTTTAAAGTGCTTGCGGGTCTTGGGTGAGGCTCCAACTTTGCGAGTGTAGATCCACACACACACACACACAGTCACACACACACACACACTCACACATTTACACACGTTAGACTAAGTGGCTTTCCATGACATTTTATTGACACTTTTTGCTGTTTTCGATAAACGAGGAAGACTTGCTTATACCCTGTAACCTCTGATAATGGTATGAGAAACTTAGCAACAAGTTTGCCATTTTGCTGCGTATATTTCAAGCAGATATCTTGGGAATATCAGGTAATTATTTCAAGCACACAACTTAAGTTAATCATGAATTTTCTATAGTAAAGAGCTCAACTAGAAGATGAGGTCAAAATGTGCCTACAGGGCATCTCACAGTCGAGCACTCTCTTAGCCCAAAGCACTTCGTGTTTAGTTTTAGTTTGGTTTCAGTTTCGGTTTTCTCACTCGTCTTAACACTTTTGACGAAGATGTCTATGCCAGAAGTGACGTGTCATCAATGGAGCTTAAGCACCCACATAAAGATGAACAAACACACACACAGCAACACACACACACACACACACACACACATACACACACAAATAGACAGACAGAGATTCGAAATCCACTTGATAAGGCTGTGTGGCTCAAAATAAGCCTGACATTTGAGCTGTGAGCAAAGAAAGAGCACATCCACTTGGATGTTGGTTGTTGGATGTAGTCTTCGATGTGTTGTGTGTTATGTGTAGGCGTCTTGAAAAATAATAATAATTAAAAATCATTTCAAATGCGGAAATGTTGCGAGAGCTTAATGCCAACCATGTTAGACAAATAGTATATCAGATTACGTGTTTTGGTTACTCGAAATATCTACAATAAGAGATAAAAATTATTAAAAAAAAAATATAGTGAAGAAAACCAACAGAAATAAACTCGAGTCGAGGGCAGATCAACAGCTCAGGCAGATGTCCAAAGAGCTTGAGTTAATTTCATTAAAATATTCATGCCAATAACAAGGCTTAAACAGATTGACTGATTTTTATAAATTAGGATTCATTTTAGCACAGAAATCTTAAAATTTGTTAGTTATATATTCAAGTTTAAGCACAACCAGATAATAAATATATAAAATATAGAAGTCATTCATCAATCAATCAATAATGTTACCAGACAAACTGCCCACACATTAGCATGACAATAAATTAGTTGCTTCTAACTTGCAATTAAATAAGATCAAATCGATTGTAACTGCACTTAAAAGCATTAAATTAATTATAGATTACACTTAATAGCACAGCGTTAGAGTGTTGGCCTTTGAAAGAGTGGGAAGAGTGAACTCTATGACAAATCCATGGCGATTTTAGCCAAGTAATTAAATTGAACACGCCCAACAATGCCAAAAGCTTGATCAGCGCTTGAAAGTATTTGACTAAATGCAATAATTAGAGTGCAGTAACTATGCGTACACTTAGAAAACAACAAGACTGCGTTTCAAGTTACTGAAATCAAGTCAAATAAAATTAAAAATATTAAATGTAAGAGTACATTAAAAAAAAGAAGAGTTTTGTATAGAAATCAATTAGAAATCGACCGTTATAAACTGATTTGAAGTACAAAAATGTTTATAATGAGTATTTGCTACTTGATTGAAAAACATTTCCGATTTTAAATTGAATCAGGATTTATACATATTAAGAAATATATAATAACTTCAAGTTCGAATCCGAAAACGCCAGAAATTCAATGGCATTTCTACGATAAAGTAAGAAAAGCGTAATTTTCTCAGTGTATGAGTATGAAGTCAACGCTGAAGTAACCGCTGCTGCCACAGAAGCAACTAATATTTAATAATCTGCTCCGAAAAACCTATTTTAAGACGCCATGCCTCAAAGGCAAACTGCAACACTGCAATTCACACACACACAAACACACAGGCTCACTCGCACACTGATACACACAGAGTGAGGCTCAAAGAGTTGGGCAGCTCCTAAACGTTTTTAGAGAAGGTCAAACCCCGCACGTTTCATGGCTCGTAGCGCACCTATCGTATAATTAGAAACGAACGACGACAACACGACGACGACGATGACAACAACAACAACACAACAACAGCAGCCAATGTTCTCTCTGCCTGTGTGTGTGTGTGGCCAGCTCTGACGGCGACCGCTAAATGAGCCAATTGTAGAATGTTTTGTTGCTTATGTATGGGAGAGCACACACACATGGCAACAGACACCGGCTGTACATAATACACACATATATAAATTAAACTGTAAAAGCGCACGAGTTAATAACAATAACATAAAGCAAACGACAACATTACAAAATAAAACAAAACATAAGCGCAACGAAGTTCAAATACACTAGCAACTTTATATAGAAGCTATATACGTATAAAAGTGAATATTTATTTAGATATTTGCCACTTTCAATAACATGTTCTTAACATAAACTCCATTGTCAGTGTTAAGCACCTTCTGTTAATTGATCTGCTGTAAAACACTTAATTAACATTTATATGCATTGCACACACACATACATATACAACAATAACAACATCATAGATTCTGTTAAAAATAGCTTCAGGGGGGGCTCTGACAGCAGGCTGACTGTAATGTAACTGAGACGACAACATCGCAATGTTTTGGCACATGATGATTGTATATGTGTGTGTGTGTGTGGTATATTATTGCTTTATTGTGAGCAATCAGACTCGCACTCGGTTCGAGACCGCGACAAGTTCGCGCATTTCAATTCCAACTCATTGCTCTCCGACTGTTTCTGCTCCCCCCATTTCCCCTCTACCCCCTTTTGCATGCACCACCCATGCAAAGTGGCTGAGGCGCGCTTCGCTGATACGTCGACAACATCGCGTCGGGCATCGTTTTGTGTGCTCTGCGTTATGTACATACTAAAATACACACACACACACACACATATATATACATATACATATGCTCACTTTCGATGTATTTCATTTTTTCTTTCGTTTTCATTCGCTGCGCGATTTGAAAACGTTTAAATAACAAGCAACAAGCAACAACAACAACAACACCAACTGGCGGGCGGGTCTTCCAACAAAACTTTACGAGCTTTTTATTATGTTTTTTTTGTCTTGCTTCGCTTCATGTTTTGCTCTTTGTTTTTGCTTCTTAAGTTTGTGAGCCAATTATGTGCAGCAGCTGCCGTTAAGGGGTGTGTGTGTGTGTGAGAGAGAGAGAGAGAGAGAGACAGAGAAAGAGAGAGAGAGAGGTGTTAAAGCTCCTAAACGTTGTCGTTGTTGTTGTTGTTCTTGTTGCCGGCCATCGCTGCAGTTGTTGTTGTTGTCTCCGTTTTGTTTGCTGTTTTGCGCATAAATTGTTCAAATTTTGTATTAACATGTTTGTTATTTTCGTTATAGTTGTTGCTATCGTTTAGCAAAAGGTTTTAAACGTTTTCAGTTTCTATTTTATCTGGCTAATTGTATCGTATAGTATCATTTCGAATGGGAGCGTTAATAGTAATAATAATAATAATATATGTATTTCGAAGTCTCGTATATGTTAACTTTTATGCGTATTTAAATATTCCAAATACATTTTTGTACATTTAACTTTTTTATTATTTTATATATATATATTTTGTTTTTTAGCTTTATGCGATTTTAATGGCAATTCCGGAAATTGTTGTTGCATGTTTTATATTGGCACGACCTCGATCTTGAGATCGTATGCAAAATTAGAAAGGTTGATGAATTGGGAAGTTGGCGCGCTACTGAGTAAATCATTTTAAATATCGTCTATTTGTCAGAAACACGCTTTTAGAAATCGTTAAAGCAAAGCAATTAAAATGCTGCGTTTTCCCATCGAAACTAAATGAAAAAGCTTAAAGCGACTACTTTAAGTTCGGAATATGAAAACGATTCAGAAACAGTATAAACTCTTAAAGTGGAAAACCATATTTTGATATAAGGTAAATAATATACAAAAATAAATGTAGCTGCTTATTTGAAATTAAATCTCTTATAATTTTTCATAATTTTTATTTTCCACATTCTCCAACTCAATAACACCGATATCGATAACTGGCGCAAGGAAAGTGGTTACAAAAAAACATATATGAAAAGCCGAAAATTAATTACAGGATTGTCTTCAGGCTGGCACAACTCATTAAGAGTCGTGCGATGGATCTTTGGAGTTTGGGGCAGGCAACTCATTGCACATATCAGCATCTTGCCACTTAAGCATTATCAGGCCATCAATCAGTGCAGCAGACAACAAGACGCTTCCTTGCCACATGCAACAACATGCCACACAAACAACACAGCCGAGGTATACAAAAAGCCATTAAGTTAAAATGAAAAAAGTAAAAACATAACAAAAAAAAAATGGAAAAAATTGAGATAGAAAAGAAAAAAATAGTTGTGAACTCATTGACTCAAATAAATAAGAGGACGGCTTGGCACGCGGCCAAGAGAGCTGCCCGAGAGATCATCAGCAACAAGAACAACACCAGCAGTGGCAGCAACAGTTGCTGCCACACTAACAACCACAACAAACAGCTACAATAATAGAGGAGCGATTTGCAAATCTATGCCATAAACTGCCAAGTGTCGGATGATGTTGAATGTTGAATCTTGGATGTCGGATGCTGGAGGACGAGATGCGATGCGATGCAAGTCTCTCTCTGTCTCTGTCTCCGTCTCTCTCACCCTCGCTCAGTCAGCGTATATTTTTGGTGGCTTGCTCATAAAAAAAGAAAAATAAAAAAAAAGTCCAAAACGGACAAGCGATCCGAGCTGAAGCTGCTAGTTGCAGGCAGCGAGTACCTGTTGTTAGCCTTCATCGCGTAACGGTACAATTTCTACAAGGGAATGTGCTTTCATTTTGAAGTGTTGTATTTGCAACGGCCTCAGCCATGGACTTGCCACATTGGACTTCCCAACTCATTCAAAAATCTAAACATGCCACAGATACTCAACGAGTGCTAAACTATCAGATACCCTGCATTTGCAAATACCTTAAAACATAATCGCGTCATTCGTTTGAGATCTTTGATTGATCAATCAGCGTTAAAGGCTTGGTATTTGAATTTTATTTTCAAGGCACGTTTTTTTTGTCAATTTCAAGTTAAAGTTGTGCAAGTTCAAAATTTTTTGAATTTCATTGAATTTTTTATATTTTATTTGAAATATTGATGGATTAATAATCCCATCTGAAATTGAAACTTATTTTTACTGAATTTATCGACTCAGTTTATGGTGCAGCTCAATTCATATAAATTATTGGGTCAATGATGTGACAAGTTCAAGATGCTCACTTGATGATGTGCTGGGTATAACAAGCGGCAAGCCGAAATCAGAGAGACGACCGCTACTGTTAGACAGCATGTTGCATGCAACAGGCAACAAACTGGCAGCAGGCAGCAGGCTAAAGGCAGCTGGCAGTTAGGCAGTTAGTCACTTCACAAAGTCATTTTTGATTTGATCGATTTCGTGCAGCAGCAGCAGCAGCAAAATAAGAAGAAGAAGCAGTAGCTCAAGATGAACAAGAAGAAGAAGAAAACGGTAACAGCAACAGCAATAGCAACAGTAACAGTAACAGCGACAGCAATTGTAGACATGAAGTGATTTGAAAGAAGGCACATGACATGGACTTGAACATGGACATAGAAGTAGGACACAAAACCCTTCTCCCATTTAAGCACATGTGTGTGTGTGTGTGTATCGTATGTTAATCGCCATCAGCAGCAGTAGCAGCGGCAACTGTGTTGGCCGAGTGAAAGACATAGTTGTTGAACTTTCCATTCTCCTCATGTCAGTCAGTTAAGACTTATCTTAAAGCTGCCGCTTAATTACGAGCAGTGGACTCTTCTTGGTCAGCAGCATCAGCATCAGCAGCAGCAGCATTAGCAGCAGCTTGGCAGCCGCAATTCGACACCATTGCTATTGTTGTTGTCGCGGTGAGCTGCGCGCTGCGACTGCTGCTAGACTCGCGCTCACTTTTGTTTTGTTGTTGTATTATTGTATTGTACGTGTGGAACGTAAGTGTGGAATATATGTGAAGCTTCGGCTGTTGCTTCGTGCTTCGTTTGACGAAACGAACGAGCGAGCGAACGTTTGCGACTCGCGCCTCGTGCTGGGGCGGAAGATCTCCACCCAGTTTCGGATGCAATTGGAATGCTGTTCAGCGTCGACTGCGGCGGCGACTGCACAAATTTTCATTGAGTAAAAAAAGCAGTCGGCAGCAGCACAGCTCGTAGTTCGCAGCTGTGCAGGATGCACACAACAAGCAAACGACTGCCTCATTTACCGTTTGTTGTTTGTCTGCCGCTGCCGCTAAACTTGTCTAGGCAGCACAGCCGAAGCCGAAGCCGAAGTCATGTCGAAGTCAAGCTCGCTCTATTCGTGTGTGCGTGCGCATGTGTGTGTGAGTTTTGTGGATCGCTGCGATCTGTGGTGTGTGCTCCACATTAAGAAAGAAGTGTATTAGCTTCGATTTATTGCATCGTCTCTGGACTTCCTCAAAATGCTCAGCTCTATGCGACGCTGCCGCTGCGCTGCTGCAGAGCTGCTCACCTCAGCTCTGCTCTGCCCAGTTGTTTTTTTTTTTTGTGGAACTCATCGTTTTCCACTCGTCTGTTTGGCTCGTTTTGTATTCATTCAGAGCACCCATACATAGACAGAAGACGTCGCTGCTATTTTGCGTTTATTATTAGGAAATCGAAAACGCTTTTGCACTGCTGGAGCCTCTGACGCTTCGACTCTGACTCTGACTCTGACTGTGAGTCTGGCTGGCGCTGCTTGCTGTTAGCTGCTAGCTGCTTGCTGTTAGCTGCTGCCTCTGCCTCTGTGACTCTGACTCTGACTCTGACTGTGAAGCTGCTCGCTAGCCGCCTATCATCAGTCCGTGAGACGGTCTCAAAGCTATTGGTCGTGTTGTCGCTTGTCGGTCGCAGCACCAGCACCACACACACACACACACAAAACAATAATAATAACAACAACAACAACAACAGTACAAACAGCCCCCAGACGAACGACCAGCAAAGCTACGTAAGGCCCTATAACGTAACGCAACGCAACGTAACGCGATGTGCGCGCGCTCTCGTAACACGTAACAAAATATAACGGTACTACACATATATGTATATTCAAATGTACCACTAAATGCGCATACCAAGTGCTTTGTGGGGGCGTGGCTCAAGGATTATTATTTGCAAGTGTCGAAAAAAGAAAAGAATTCACTAAGAAATTAAAAAAAAAAACAAAAATGTGCAAACGTAAACTTCAAAATTCTACGTAATTTAAAAAAAGTAAAAATAAATAAAGTTGCTATAAATCTGTCAACAATTTCTGATAAAAAATTCCACATTCCTAGAAAGTTCCAATAAACTCAACAAAAAATTAATTAAACCATTTTCTACCCCTCACAAATTATGACACAAAAATGGAAAAAAATCGTAAAAAAATAATAATAATAATTAGAAATGGTATAACTTTCCGACGTGCCCAGAAGCAGTAGCACATATATGTGGACTATATATAGTGTAATTTTATGTATATCGGTGCTAAATCAATGATAACTGCATACTTAATTGCAATTAATGCAAATTGTGACAGCAGCAAATGCAAAGTGAATTAAAGCTGCGGAAAAGCTACAACAACAACAGCAACAAACTCGAGGCACATGTGTACAGGCTGAGATGATGATTATGTTCAGGCATTAAGACATATACAGATACAGATACAGATACAGATACAATCCATAGTGAAATTATAAAGCAATGAGCAAGATTATGGCCAAGAAATGCATATAAGCCACACTGGGAAGTTCTCAGTTGGGATCGGTGTCAACAGTACGACAGTTAAAGTTAATTACTTTACCAATATTAAATAGCTGCTTAAAGCAGCAAATTAAACTAAATAAATGCTATGTACAAAGTGTAATAATAATAATTAAAAATTATAATAAATTACAACAGCAGCTCCTAACAATTTCTGTTTAAATGTAAATCAAACACAAGTTGAAATATTATTGCAAATATTTCGCAAATATTATGTTTTAATTGCTGATTTCAATTTCCACAACTGCCGATTGCTATTAGTTTTAAGCGCATAAAAAGTATCTTTAAAATTAAGTGCTATCAAAAACTAAACTTCTCTATTAATCGACGTATTTTATTCAGCTATCAAACTAAGCGCGAGCTACTCCTAATAAAACTACAAATAATTACTATAAACAAATAACAAATCATTTGAAAAGTGTAACTATAATTAAAATAGAAAAGTATCTATAAAATATTTATAATAAATTGTTTTGTACATTATAAATGAAAACCGTTAGTTAATCTATAATAAAAAATCGCTAGAAACGGCCGTCAGCAGTTTAGCTATTGTTGTTGCTGACAGAATGACAACAACAGCAACAGCAGCAGCAAGATCAACTCTACTATATAGCTATAGCCAATGCCAATGCAGGTTATCAACATCCGTAAAACGCTGCAATAGCCAACGGTGTTCAAATGTTGATTTCTTCCTGCCGGCCAACGGATATCCGTGCGGATTTTATAGCTGCAGCAGCAGCAGCAGCAACAGCAGCAACCGCAACAACAACTGTAGCAGCAACAGCAGCAGCAGCAAGACAACGTTGTACAATTAAACTCGAAGAGGCTATCAAATTGATGCTGCAACAACAACAACAACAACAACACACAACTTCAAGCATGTAAGTAGCCAGCGAGTCTGAATGCATCTCATGGATACATTTGAGTACATATTTTTTTTTAAGCACAGTTTCACATTTAATAAGCGTCATTACAGGATCTCGAGCAATATTAAACTTAATGTCATCCACAAGCATTTTAGACACACACACACACACACAGACACACATAGCTAGATTTACAGTTATGTTTGTGTGTGTATCTGCTTGATTCAAGGCTTCAGTTCGTTTGCTTGGCTCGACTTTTGTGTATTGTAATTGATGAATGAATGAAATTGAAGTTCGAGTAATGACGCAGCGCTTTCGGCCCCCCCGACTTGAAAATAATAAAAAAAAAGACAGCCAAAACAACGCGAATAGAGTTGTCTGAATACCGCAGATACAGCTACAGCTGCAGCTACAGCCACAGCTATAAAGATACATTTACATTAACAGCTATGGCAAACAGCTTCAAGTTACTTTTTAATTTTTGCCAATCAAAAGAAATAATAAATTATATAATTTTGGGTTACGCCTAAATTCACGCACTTTGCCAACGGCACGAGCAAAAGTATTTTATTGAGTTTTTTTTACTTTTTTTTTTTGCTCTCTTTTGTTAGGGGCAGCTGGCTAATGGTAGTATCTTTGTGTGCTTTAAGCCACATTGATCGCTTGGTTTTCAGAATTGTAAAAGTTGCAGAAATTACACAAATTTAAAAATTAATTTATATTTCCAGTAAAAAAACTTTGTTTTTTTTTTTTTGCTGTGCATTTTCAACAGCAAATTCGATTGTTCAGTTGTTAAGTTATATGAAGCTGTAATTGGTAAAAATTTAAACTTTTTAGTATCAGATGATAAAAGATGAGTTTTTGAGTTACATTTACTTTAATGATGCTTTAAGCATTTGGGAAAAAAAGCATCAGCTGGGTCAGTTCAACTGTGGTTGGGTATGTAAGGATAGTTAATCTTTTTTTATAAATAATATATTGAATCGACAACATTGGAATACTTAGAGTGCGTTACTATGATTTAATATGGAATTATGTAGGATATTGGAATAGTTAAAATGATTTTTAAAGAAGTCATCCGCTATCTAAGGTGATAACCAATACTACAAGTGAAATATATAAGTATTATTTAATAATTTTCTGATAGGCGATTGCTGTTTTTCCTAAATATTTTAAAAGGCGCTTCTAAAGTCTATTGTTTATTTGGTTTCAATGAGCTTATTTTTTTCTCTGTATTTATTTTCTTTGACTGATCTTTTATTTTCGAAAGTGATTAATAGGTTTGACATGTTACTTTTACGCTAATTGAGCGATCAAAATCAAATCGAATTCGCTAAATTTGGCAGCCAGCTGGCCATCACAGCAGCCTTCACGGTGAAGGGTGAAAGGGTTGGGTTTGTGCTCCACTCGACTTCACTACGATTCCGTATTGAATCCAATACCACATCCAAAAGACCAAAAAGAGACCAGAGACCAGAGACCAACAAAAAGAGCCGTGTCCAAACGATTCATTTATGCGTTAAATGCACGAAATTTTCGAACGTGCCACAGTTTAGACATATTCCAAACAGATGCAGATACACAGATACAGATAGTAACTGTGAGTCTGTGTGTGTGTGTGTGTGTGTGTGTGTAGATTTACTTACTTATAGGCATTGAAGCGATTAGTAGCGCCTTTCGATTTTCATTTGCGTGGAGTGAATGTTTTGGGCGCGTCTCTGTCTCTCTTGTGCCTTTTGGGATGGGAGCTGGGGTAAATTAAGCAGGTTAATTTAATTTTAAATAGAAGTTGATGGTTGTCTTGAAATTGTCTTGGTCATGCGGTGGCACTCCAAATAAAGTGGTGAAGTAGTCCCAGCCAGAAGAAGCACAAGAAGTTGTAGAAGAAGCGCTATACAACAGATCATTAATTTAACAGTCTTTGGAGGTTAGTGAGTGACTGAGTGAATGACTGAGTGAATGAGTGAGTGAATGACTGAGTGAATGAGTGAGTGAGTGAGTGAGTGGCTTGCCCAGACAGGTTGGAGTTACTAAATGAATGGTTGCTTGCTAGCCTGCTGGCTTGGGCTGTGGTAGCTGAATGTGAACATCATTAAGCAGTTAATTAGTGCGAGATTAATAAGCATTTACCACACACAAGTATCTTTGTACTTTAGAATGGAAACTAACTACAAATGAACAAAAGTGCTCTTGAACTATGAAGAGCAACAGCTATTACAAAATTACAATGAAAAAGATGATTTAATCAAATTTTGGGCTTGGTCATATCTCTATCAATTTATTTATCTCTATCTATCGCTGTCTCTAGCTCTGTCTCTGTCTCTATCTTTAGCTCTGTCTCTGTCTGTATTTGTTTCTATCCCTTTCTCTAACTCTATCCTTATCATTATAAGTCTCTGCCTGTCTGTCTCTCTCTCTCTGTCTACTACTTTATCTATCTATATCTCTTTCTTGCTCTCTCTGTCCCTCTCCCCTTACACTGACATAATTTCCACATTAATCCATTTCTCTTACATCTTTTTCCATTTCCCTTTGTGCAACATTCTTAAACGTTTTTGGGGCGTTGCTTTAATCTTAATTTAAAAAGTTAACTATTTCATATAATAATAACCATATTTCATATTCCATCAGGCTGAGACTTTCGATCACATTTAACGCAATTATCTAAACAATTTTCTCAATTTTCATGCATAAAAATTCATAGCCAATTGCTGATGACCATTATGAAAATCGAGCAACTTTCTAAGCGAGTGGCACATCGCCGCATTGCCACTAAAATCACACGCACCAAATGATGACATTTCAACACTTTAACTATCGAATCAAAATTTGTTTATAACATACATTCAAAATGCCAATTACGTGGAGGAAAATATAAAAAAATAGTAATACGAAATAAGTGAAATACTGTGGATAATCTGCGAACTGATGGCCAGCCATGACTGCCGTATATAGACGGACAAAGAGAGACATTTTAGTTTATATGGATCTGAAGTGGAGTTGGGGTTTGGGGTAGGGCGGGGGGCTTTTAAGTGAGAGGCTCTGGAGATGTGCTCGGTTCGCGTACGTAATCCAAGTCAGTTAATTGCGCCTTAAACCGGAAGCGATGGATTTGATTGCGTTACACATTTCGTGTACTTGGAATGTGCGCTGATTTTGTTACTTCTCCTCGCTGTTCGCTCTTCGCTCTTTCTATTTTCTGTTTTTTTTTATCTTTTATTTTCAATTTCATGTTGTTGTTAGTTTTCTTGTGGTGTTGTAAGCAGCAGCAGCAGCAGCAGCAATGACGCAGGCTTCGACAGCGACTTCGACTTCGACATCAACTGCGATTGTGATTGTGATTGTGACTGCCAACGATAACCGCAATCACTTTGAAAATCTAAAAAACAAATCACTCGAGGCTACGCAGCAGCGTATTTGCAGCGAATCAACGGACCAAAAGCATCGAATGCTCCAAAAAGATACAACAGTCACAAAGGGTGCTCTCCAGTCGCGAGTGCCCGACTAGCAGTTACTCTGTACGCAGTTCGAAGAGTCACAAGTCTGTAGTCACAACAACAACAACCAAAGTAAGCTCTGGTAGAGTGTGCTCGACTAGCAGATACCACTTACTGCGTTCTAGGGAGTGCTCATACTTCTTCCCAATCCACTTACGATAACAATATGGATGTTAAATTAACATCTGTGTTTGTTTTTAAGATCGTCTCAAATTTGTGTAGGCATAAAACTGGGCAGCCATCTGTGTAAATATAGAACTCAACTCAAGATCATGCCTTTAAATATAAATTTTGTACGGAGTTATCCAAAATGAAAAGTATTCTTTATAGTAATGTTCAAGCCTAAGCCTCTCAATTCCATAATCTTTAAGATACGCTCAAAAATCGACTCTAATGTTGAAGAATATATAAACTTATGGCTATGCAGCTTTTGACTATGACACTGTTATACCCTTTTTCATTTTGTACTGCTACGGGGTATATAACAGCCAGAGCCCGTTTGCCTTATTGCCTTGGCATACACTTAATCCACATTCAGTACGGGAATTGTTGGTTACAGAGGGAACTGTAGCAGTGATGGTGAAGAGTGAGAAGGGGGTAGGGGAAACGGGGGTTTGTTGTGGTGTTTTCTACTACAGATGGCCTCGCAATGAAAGTTGCCCGAGTTAAGCGCCCTGCCTGCTTTGCTTGCCGCGCCCCACAGCGTCCCGCTGCGACTACAATTACCGCTGCCCGAAATACGCAAATCGATTAAATGAAAAGCATTCGCTATGAGCAGAAAAATGCCAGCGATCGACAGATCGATTTATATATATATATATATACATATTGTCAATATAGATAATGTGGATGTATATAGATTGTTGTTGTTGCCCCCGCTGCAGCCTTATGTAAGATAATTTGCAATGCAGCACAGGAGATGAGTTGTATTTTAATTGGGCACAGATGCAAGTCAATGCAATCGATGCATACAGTGAATACTGCGTAAATGTGACGACGCCTCATTCATTTATGAATGAATAGAGAGCTGACTGCAACTCGAGAGAGTTTAGATAATGATGCGCATCCTCTATTAGAGTGAATGTTGAACTTCCTCAATAAAAGCGAGTTGGAGAAAATGTCTGCGATTGGAAATTTATGCGTTATTATTTATGCCGACTAAATGGGAAAACATATATCCAAATCATGTGCATCGTTGTTAATCTTAAGCTAAGTACAACTGTCTGCAATTCGTGTAGTCTTCTCAGCTTATCTTCTTCATATTTTGAGATTGGCTCGCCCACATGGCGTCAGCATAACTGAATTATTCGCAAAGTATGCCAGACATTTAATCGTTTATATTGAATATATTAAAAGTAATTCGCATACGTTAGAAGCCCGCTCCAATAACTATAATTTGCATAGTCATTCAAACACAAATCGCAAAGATGATCTGTGCTGCCATACCCATATACCATTTTCTACCTCTTTCAACAGAACCATTAGCAGATTGTCAGACTACTGCACTAGCTGTTGATGATAATGATGATGGGGCCCCATAAATCGAAGAGCTTTGCACATTTTAGTATTCTTTTTAGAAGCGAGACAAACCTAGACGAATCTATTTAAAGAAAAAAAAACTTAACTTAATGATTACCCCACCCATACATAAAAAACAAAAAGAAAAACAAAAACAAAAACAACAGCAACATATTTGAAAGCAAGAGTAAACTGTTTTTGAAAGTCAACTACACTAATTTAAAGCTGTAAATTAACCAACTAAACAACAACACAAGAGCGCTTCAGGCTCTGCTCTAACCTTGAATGCAATGAGAGGGCTTTAATTAATTGTTCGTCTCTGTGTGTGTGTGTGCGTGTGTGTTCACAATTAAAAAGGTGTAAAAAAAACCTAGCATAAAAAGCAAATGAAACATAAAAATGGTTCTATGTCGCCTCAATTGAATTGTAAATGCGCCTCATCATTGATCAACTTTGAGATCGTATATATATATATATGTATATATGTATATGTATGTATATGTTTATAGTAAAAACTTGAGCTAAAAACTGGAGCAATTTTCACGCTAACTAGATGAAAAAAAATCAAACACAAAAATAAATAAACGTCATTTTACCCACAGGGCAACAGCGACAAAAGATACAACGAAAAATGTCAATTGAAATGAAAGTAAAAACGCACGACTAGCAGATACCCTGGCACTGTAAGAGTGATCACTCTCTTGTTTAAAGGACGAGATTCTGAAACTCAGACTGATTTTTTCTGAGATTTGGTGAGATTATTTCTAAAATTGCTGAATTAATCCCACCAAATCTCACCCTAGTAGTTCTTATGGTCTCTGAGATCTCGAATCGTAGCTGTTGAAACTGAATAGAGACTATATGGAATCATTATCCACTGTCCGCCACAAATCGTTGCTGATGTTTGAGATACTCGTCGCAGCTAACTGCAATGGGTGCTGCCACCAACTGCTCAAATTGTAAGACCCATAAACCTTATGAGCCACCCGACTTGCAGTACAACGTCATCATCAGCGTTGCTGTTGTTGTTGTTGGTGTTTGTTGTAATTGTCGCTTGAGATTTGTACTTGAAAATGAGTTGGCCGAAACAGAAGACAAGACAAGAGTGGGTCTCTGACGGGGTTGGAGGCGACCGATACGGTCGGGGGGGGAGGAGGGAGACTGATGAGTAAACATACAACCGTTGATTACAATAGGAAATAATCCCACAAATTGCTTTAATATTCACTGCAAATCAAATGAAGTTGTGCCGCAAGCCTCATACACAATGACACCGACTGCGAGTGCTCAACTAAAGCGACACAAAAGTCGCAAAAGTTTCTCGTTTTGTCTCTGTCGCTGTCTCTGTCGCTGTCTCTGCTACCCCAGCCAAGTTAAAGCATTTAACCTTGGACCATAAAACTCTGCAAACAGCAGCAGCAACAACAACAACAACAACAACAGCAATCGAGTAATATGTAATCATCGCATTGAATCTTGACTCGTACTCCTCGCATGTGTGTGAAATTGTGGATTTTGTCAGTGTTTTTTTGTATTTTGTATTTTTCGTATTTCTGATACAAGCACATTGTCGGGTCTCCCCTCTAATTGTAGCGCATTTAGCATGGTATATTGTCTGCTACTATGCTTGTCGGATGATATATGGGCAACGAGAGAGACACACACACACAAACACACACAGGTGTAGTTGGTCTATAGCTTGTACTTGCCTCGCAATTTATGTGGCCCGAAAGTGTTTTTGTATTTCTTTTGTTTTGGGGGTTAACCAAAGTGGGCTAGTTTGTGGGCAATTTTGAAGAATTTGCCCACATTATGTGGCATTATGTGGATTGTGTGGTGCCCCGTAAAATGGTGGGTTGACATGACAGTGGCTCATTTGTGAAGCCGTTAAGTAAACAGTAGGTGCAGAAAATAAAAAAAAACCAAACAAAATATGTGTTCAAAACGTGCCTCAAATTGAAAAAGATTAACTGCCGCTGAGCTGTGCATGTGGATGAAATATAATATTAAATACACAGATAAATATTAATAGATAGTTTTGTGGGAAATGTGAAAGTAAGTAATGCTAAAAAAGCAGCTTACATATTTAATATATTGAATGAAAAGATGCGATCAAAAGAGCTTAAGAATGAATAAATACTGATTTAAATACACACATATAACACCATTTCAATTTGAAGAGATCCGAATTTGAATTCGTTAAATGATAAAGGCGGTCAAGATAAATAAATTGCAGACCTTGTTTAAACTTAACTCCATAGTTTAAGCGTAAGTAGTTCGATTCTAGATTGTCTCTTAAAATAATGACGAATAAATAAAGCAACACTATAAATCGGGTGGGGCTGTACAATTATATTTAAATTGTAGAAATAACATTAAGTTGAGTGCATGCCAAGGCTTCTAACGCCTAAATGTATGCAATTATAAACGGGTTATACCGTTTGAGATCTCGATTTGAGAATACACTTAATATATATTGGCAAGATCAAGTTTTGCTTGACAATTCGCTTTGGTTGGCCGGAAGGAAAACCCATTTGAGCCAGCTTGTGACGAATTGTCGCTAATGCTTTTGGGCAATTTACCAACACTGAAAAGCTGCAAACTAAAAAAAGAAATAAAAACAACAACAACAACAACAACATGTGTGCAAAGCCGTCAAATGTAATTGCCCAGGCAGCGCTAATTGAGCTCCCAGTCGGGGCCAATTATTCTGCAATGTGCACATAAACATGGCAACGTCGTCCACAGTGAGAAAGGCGGGCGTAGCGGGGCGTGGCATTCGCATCACATCGCATCGCATCGCATTGCATTGCATGGCATTCAAGCCACGAGAGGGTGCGACACACAAAAACTAACTTGTCAGCAAGTGCGCAGCAGCTTCATTTTAATTTGTCTCGCCTCGAATCGAATCGAATCGGTTGTGAATCGGCTGTGGATCGGTTGTGGATCGGGTTGGCTTGTGTTGCATTGAGGAGGAGTCAAAGCACTTGGCCGGGTTGCCTGGCAACATCCGCGGACGCTCGCAACTGGAGCACTTTCACTTTAGGTGGCCAAGTGGCAGCCAACGTTTGGAATTTGCTCATTGATTGTTGGCTTATTTCAAAAATACCCCGCAGCCAGTCGAAGAGAGGGCTATTTTGTCGCAGGCAGAACGTGGATTTGACCGATTTGCTTTTTATACATATCTTATGGTATTCCATAAATCGCTTAAATTTAATTGAATTGACAAAAAGTAATTGAAAAATATTATTTTTATTATTTTATTATTATTATTTTATTTTTAAAGCAATTCATTTTGGTATCTGAATACAACTTTCGATTTATAGATCGACTCTTTTCGATATGGGATTATAATTGTGAATTTGTGTTTGTATATGTAAGAATTATGTAGTTTCAATAAATATTAACTATAACTATGTATATATATATGTTTCTTAAGATTGAGATTCCGTATCCTTTCATCGTAGATTCCTATAATCCAAAATTCAACTCGATCATTGAATTCACCTCGATTAGAATATGATTTGTGACTTTGTTTGAAATTTTTTATTTTTGATTTTTATTTTTGATTTATTTTTTATTTTTAATTTATACTTTTCAATCACAAGGCCTCAAGCCTGGCTAGGACAGGCTACTCTATAAGTCTATCATTGGATGCTTGTCGTCATCCATTGTCCGTTATGGCCATGTTGTTAACAGCGCACGTGGCCTGAACGGTAGCCATGAATGTCCGATGTTGCTGCTGCTGCTGCTGTTGCAGTTGTTTTTGTTTGTTGCATGTGTCAGGCAAAGCTATGCTGATGGGGGCGGAATGATAGAGAGGCGGATTGGTGGGTGGGCGCAGGGGGGAGTGGGTAAGGTATAGTTGCAGGGGGAGGCACAATTGCCTGCGCCCGGCCTGCAATATAATTAGGCCTGCAGCGAGAGGCATTCGGACATGCGACGTTTGTCGAATGTTTTTGTTGTTGTGTCTGTTGTTGTTGTTGTTGTTGGTCGGAGATGTGCGCAATATTTTATGCTTATGACCAAACAGAAAAAACAACACAGCCGAGTTGGCAAGCCTGCCATGTTACAGTTAGCTTAGTGGTTTTTGGCCATTGTTCGACGCCCGCAGTCAGCTAGTTAGCTAGGTGCAGGTTAGCCGAGGCACAGGCACAGGTAGATGTGTGTAGAGGCTCCTTCAGATTCATATATATGTATAAATATATATATAGAGATGTGTGTACATATATGTGTACAGTATGCACTCGATGCAGTTATAATGTTTTGCCGAGTGAGCCACCAAAATGGCCAAGACAACTTTCTTCTTCCTCTCTCAGGTGCAAACTGGTTTACTTATGATGTGAATGTTGATACGGTTTCTTTTCAATTTTTTTTCTTCTTTTATATATATATATATTTGTTGCTTCTATTTCGTTATTTTTAATAGAGTTTGTTAGTATATTTTTTATATTTTTTTTTATTCCTTTTTAACTGGCGACAAAACTGGACGCGAGCCTCTTGGCTATCGCTTTCAACTAGAACAAGCTTAACTGGCTCTCCGGCTATTGAAATAATTGTGGCGCATTGCCTCAAACTGAGCCAAACTGAAACTAAACGCTAACTTATGTGGTAATAAATTTATCTCAAATGAGTTGCATCCAACACACACACATAGGCACACAGATAGACAGCGCGCGGCTCAATGAAGAAATCAAATTTTAATTAATTGCATCAACGTTTGGGCAATCAAATGGAGCAGTTGGTTTTTCGGGGAATACCCTCCGCTCTCCGCCTTATTGATTTGTGGCGTGTCGTGAAATGCACAATTATTATTATTATTATTATTTTATGATGATTTCTTATTCGTTGATTCGTTGAAGGTGGTTTAGCTCAGTTAAATAACTGAATAAATTCGTCAGTTTAACCAATGCTCGATTTTAGTATTGCTCTTGGCATCGCTGCATACTCAGAAATACTTTCAAATTTCGCTGGGCAACATTCACATTCAACGTGTGGGCGCCAAAAACGGATATTCATGATATGTGAGTCTAGCAAATGGAATTCACAGTAAGTGAACAAATTGCCTAATTAGTCTGGGCTTGACTGAAAGTAAAAAAAACACTATTGCTGCTCAAGAAGTTTTAATGTTTGCGGATACGTAATATTTACAAAATAAATTCAAATTCATCATACAAGATACACAAAATATTTGTTGCCCACTAAATCACATAAAACAAAGATGGAGAAGATGAAAACAAACATTTATGCGCTGCTTACTAATATTTATCTTAAAAAATAAAAAATGAGATATGCAATTGAATTTAGGCTAAAAAAATTCCAATACTTGATGAAATGATATTAAAATAATCGTAAAAGTCTTGACATAATGTCGATTACAATAGAACTGTTTGAACTATTAATGTGGTAGAATAAATGTCCGATTTTAGTGGTCGTTTGTGAAAAATGGCAGGTAAGCAAACAATTCCAGATAGCTGGCATTAAGTACCGCCGCCCACGGGGCACATATATCATTTACTGTTAGGCTAGCTGCCATAAATATGCTGCTGCAGCTGCGGCAGCTCAATAAAATCCGACTAGACTGGATTTGACCACAAACTAGACTGTTTTTGGCCAGCGTTTGTCATTTACAAATGAGCGCTCTTAGTCGAGAGAGACTTAACAATGCAACCAACGAAAAAGAGTCCGAAAAAAGTCTGCAACTCAATTTTGCACCTATGAAATGCACTGAAAAATTTCAATTATTCAAGCCAGTCAGGCTGAGGCACAGAGGCAACATTCAAGCCGCCACACATGCACCAAAATGCCCCAAACTAAAACTGAAACTTAATACCCAAAACGAAGCCTGGACGTGAACTGGTCGTCGGCATGTGTGCTAGTTATGTAAAGGCTGTGAGTAAGAAATGAAATGTCGAAAATAAACTATAACAAACAACAGGATGCAGCCTGGCTGCCAGACAACCAAACAAAAAAATCGCTATCTATGGAAAGTCCAAGATGCAACACTCTTGTGGATACTCTTCTAGTTAAATATGAACTGAATGGGTTTATAGTAGCAGGTATATCAGAGGTAGTCCAATGTTTACTATTTGTTTGCCACATGAGTGGGCAGCAATAGAAAATTGTAACTAATGAGATCGGCTAAGATATTTCAGTTAATCAAAAGTGCGTCTTATATAAGAACTCAATTGTTGACTAAGTTTTCGTAATATATATGATAAAGTGATTCAATCTGGCCGACTATGCCTTAAGCAATGCCTGCAGCCAAAGGAGTGTCTCTTATCAAGCTTTATCGACTTTATTGACTGACTATTGTGGCCGATCCAGCACACAAATAAACACATTACGCCTCTATGTTACCCTTTGCAGAGAGAAAGCTAAAATAGCCTCCGGGAAGGGTATACAAAATACAGAAAACAGAGATCAGCTTAGCACTTGGGAAAGCACTTGTCGCTAAGGCGCTGAGGAGCCTCTGCAGGAGCTGCTGCAAGGTAGCCAAAGCTGTGGAAATATTGTTGTCGATACAGTTTTCGACATTCATTCATTTAGCGACCAACGACCGACAACATAAAACAAATGCGGCAAACGTGTGTTGGTATTTGTTGTTGCTGTTGTTGTTGCTGTGGTTGTTGATGTTGCTGTTGTTGTTGTTGGTTTCGTTTTGGCTACGAAATTGAAACAATTTCCGATGTCACTCTCACTTTTTATTTCACTGACGACCGGCCAGGCCATAGTCAGACACGGCAACAAAGTTGGGGCAGCCAATCTAGGCAACGACAGAGAGATATTTGTAACGCAGACGACAAACGCTGCAAAAGACGTGATTTGGAGATGTGTTGTTGTTGACTCTGAGGCAACTGTAACTGCAACTGCAACAGTTGTTGTTGCTGCGGCTGCTGCTGCTGCTGCTACACTTGTTGTATCCAGTGAAGGAAAAAGTGGTACAGATTGCTCCATTGCGGCATCATCATCATCATCTACAATTCAGTTGCAAACGCATCCAAGTTGCTGCTGCTGCTGCTGATGTTGCTAATGTTGCTCTTATTGATGTGTTGCACTTTAGTGCGGCATTTCTTTCAACAACTTTTAATCTGCAACAATTTCTGTGATCATTTACGCTTGAACAGCTGCACTTCAAGCCGAAACTTGTTTTATTTTCATAATTGATAAATTACTCATTTTGTTGCCTGACATTTATTTATAGATTTATTTTCCTTATCGTCGATTATTTTTTTGTTGATTTTATTCAACTTTAGTTTATTAAGCTATAGAAGTCATATTTTTCTTATAAAATTAACAGATTAACAAATCATTTTTATGTTGACATAATTTTTTTATCTGTAGTTTTCGTTAAACCACAAAAACTCTACTTGAAATGATTAACTGATATTTAAGAAGTATCTGGAAAAAAAAATTAAAGATTGTTTTAAGGAAATTGAAGATTTGCTTATAATGAAGTTTTTGAGCTCTTTTTTAAATGCTTTTTTATTTGAAAAAATATGTTTCGATTTGCATATCAAATATTTTAGTAATTGGAATTATTAATTCTATAAATTTATTAATTTTTCCACTCTCGAAATAATTTACTAAATTTCTTGATACAAACGTGAATGATTTTCACAATGAACTCCAAGATGAATGCCTCACATTATTTTTTTATTACCTGCCTCAACTTGCGCTTTGCTTCATGTCGCAGTGTGTGACAGTGTGTGTGTGTGTGTTTGTGTGCGTGTGTTTGTATTTGCGGCTTTGCGTGTTTGTTGTTGTTTGTTGTGACGATTTTGGTATCAGGTTGCCTCGTTAGAGTTCGAGATAGATGCGAGACGAGAGAGTGAATGTGTGAGAGAGTGAATGAGTGTGCGTGTGTGAGTTGTGTGTGTGTATTGATCCTGCCAACAAACGTTTGTCGTCGCATTGCTTGTCAGCTGTTGTTGTTGTTGTTGTTGTTCTTGTTGTTGCATTTTGCTTTGGCCAACTGATGTAACAAGGTTTAATTTTCCATTTCAATGCGCGTCGGCTGCGCTTTGGATTTTTACTCTCGTTTTTCATTGTGCGGCGCCGGCTTTTTAGTTTTGAGTTTTTAGCTTTAGTTTAGTTAGCTTGAGCTTGGGTTAACTGTTAGCTGGTTGCGGTTGATTATGCTGCTCTGCTCTGCTCTGCTCTGCTGTGCTGTGCTGTGCTGCTCCTCTCGTTTCGCACTCTCGGACCACAAGCGTAACCGAAGCCATTCCACTGATTATGTGGAGATGTGGATGACAATAATGATGATGCTGATTATTATTATGTATCTGCTGCTTGCTGCTGCCACAGCGGCGACTTGGGCTTCAACCGGCCTGCAACAGCCTGGCGTTATAATTATGCAGCTGCAGGCTAATAACAAGTCAACGAATCCGCTCGCCAACAAGCTGATTGACGCATAGATGCCCTGTAATTAGGCCTGTTGGGCTGACTCACACTTGAATTTCGAATCTTTCAAATTGTCAGAATAAATCGGTTTAGTTTTTTGAGTGAAAATCCGACTTTAAACGAATTATTGTTCTACAATAAAAGGACTTTTCGGAAAATCGTTTCAGTTTGGACAAAGTTTCGGCAATTAACTATTAAAAACCGGTCCTAACTGCATTTTTATTGAATGCCGATTTGGAATTCGATTTCTTAACCTTAAATGTTAAACAAATAAGATAATTCATTCTCCAAATCGATTCAGCTACTCAATCCATAATTTGATCGATTTTGGCTACAGGGTATCAATTACAATCACAATGTTTGCTGCTGCTTCAAGGCGCTGCTTTAGCTGGCCGTTTTTGATGATGGGTCCCGGAGTGATCCATTTTGAGCATGACGAGGCTAATCTGGCTGGTTGGCTGGCTGGCTGGTTGGCTGGCAAGTATTGTCAATCGGTTTTGTGGGGGCTGATTATGCTGGGGCATAAAGTTGTGAGCTGTGCGGCTCGTAAGATAGCAACACTGTTGTCGGCTGTCGACATCTTCCACTGGACATTTTCCAATCTGGAGCGCAGTTGCAGTTGCAGTTGTTGTTGCTGCTGCTGCTGCTGCTGCTGTTGATGTTGCAGTTGTTGCTGTTATGTGTCGCTGTCTGTTTGTCTGCCTGACTGCGTTTTTCGCGGTTTTACAACTTTGATTTCACTTTTCTTTGCAACATGCGACGCTGTTGCTTGTTGTAGTTGTTGTTGTACCTTCACTGGCCGTTTTTTGAACTGTTTGCTTCATTGCTCTCGTTGTTGTCGTCGCTTTTGCTGTTGTTGTTGTTGTTGTTGTTACTATTGCTGTCGGTCCGCTTAAACTTTGTGGCTCTTTAATTGGTTTTTTTTTTGCACTCATTCGCTCCCCGTCATCTTCTTAAGGCATCCGTTTTTTTAATGATGATGCAGTGGCCAGCCAGCCAGCCCGCCAGCCAGCGTTGGCCATAATTGTCAACAACTTTTGCACGTTAGCCACAAATTATAAACACATTGATATGCAATTCCATTTGGAGGAGACTCGCACCGACTGCGAGCATTGTGAAATTTCTAGGGAAATTTTGAAAAATGCGCCTAGACAAGAAAAAAAAAACGTAGAGCATAAAAAACATATAAATAAAAAACTTTGTTAATAAACTATATAACTTGATCATCAAATACTTACAGATTCTACAAGTAATTGCAGCTTTTAATACATTTTCAAATTGGATTTGGTTTATTATGATTAGATAGTGACTTAATCACAAAGTTTATTTCAGTTCATCAAAAATTCTTGTTTATAAATTTAAAACGATTTTTTATGATATTTTTGTAGTTTTCCAGTCTCCGCGCTCCGTATGATTCCTAATGAGAACCTTTCCCCTTATAATTGACTAAACTAAATGAAGCTAAGTTAAGATCAAATAAGTGATTGTAATAACTTAATTATAGATGAGCAAGTCTGGCTGAGCTGACCAATCAAAATGTACTGTTCGATTTCTCAACCCCTACTTTAACTACAGTCAAGATCAGCAATAAATATTTCAGTTAGTCATAGGTTGATTCAGCAAGTTGTTAGATGATGTTTTCAGTTGAGATTCATTTAAGCAGCTGCCACTGCTAAGTAGAATCATTAATATTATATACGATCTTGATCCGCTTATGTCATCAACGAAGCAACCAACGCAAAAATTCTCAAGCTCCAAATAACTTTTTTTTCAGTTTCTTTTTTTTTTGGAAGAAATAATTCAAGTCATACGAATGCCTGAAAGCAGTTAATCAAAGCAGCAAATGCGGCTAATTAACTTTTAGGCCAAACGGCAACAAAAGGCAATTTGTAGTGCCAGTGTGTGTGTGTGTGTGTGATTGTGAGCTGAAGTCGCTAAATGCTGCACCAGCCCACGGAAAATGTCTAGTGAAAAATTCTGTTCTAGATATCAGCAACTTGTTGCAGTTGCAACTTCATAGATCGCCCACAGCTGCCGCAGACAGTGTTGCCAACTGCTGAAAAGCAGTTCCAGCTAGTTTTGGCTGGAATATCAAAAAAAAAAAACAACTACCAACATTTTGAAGAAAAACTAAACCGAGAGTTAAATTCTGAAAACATATTAATCAGCTAAAATTTGGGATATTATATATCAAATTATTTATAAGGCGACATAGCTCGACTAAGAGATACCCTGTTAAATAAATTAATTTAAAAGCAAAAAATTTCTCAGACTTCTTTATTCAATTTTGAGTTGATTTAAAAACTAATCTTCAACTCATTTAGTATTTGGAATCATGTGGAAAGATAGTTAAAAAAAGCCAAAAAATGTCTAATAGCCAACTGTGCTTAAAATTAAAGCCAGATTTGTTAGAGGGAACAAGTGGGAAAAGTGGCAACACTGATTGCAGCAGATTGTCGTAGTTGACTGTCAGTTGAGTGTGGCTTTTGTTGGCAAATCTTTAAGCTGCTTGCTGCTGGCTTCGTTCACATGACTTGCGTGCCATCTGCCAAGAGGCCAAAATCCGGCAACTGGCAACTGGCAACTGGAGTTGGCTTAAACTGCAGCCTACGCAGTTTGCCTTGCACGCACCTTTAAGTGACGACCTCCACGAGGGCAACTTCATCAACATGCCACAAAATACCCCCCTTCGCACACCCCACAAGCACACACACGTACACCCCTTCGATCATTCCATGGCTCAGCTGTGTGTACTTAGATGTTTGTCAGTGTTTTTTGTCTGTTTGTCTTACATAATCGTCACTCTAGATACCGTTAGTATTATTATTTTTTTTTTTTTGGCCTTTTGTTGCTGTTGTTTCTTTCCGTCCTAAAATAACACACAATAGAACAATTGTTTAAACTTTTGTGGCGGCTGCGACGTCGGCTTTTGGCATTGCGCCAAAAATACACAAAAAGTTGAACAAAATAGAAAAATAATAAGAATAAAAAATAAAAACACAAGAAAAAAAAAAAACTCGAAATGAATTAAGATGTCGTCTGAAAATTGAGTTCTTGTTAAGGTGGCAATTATCTATTTTGGCATTATTTCCATTGTTGTTGTTGTTGTTGTTGTTGAAAGCAATGCATGACGTAGATGGAAATTACCCGGAGCCATCAGCTGTGGGAATTATAACTGATAGTGTAATATCTATCCAAGTACAAAGAAACTGAATCGGAATTCGGTAAATGCTAGAGTTAGCACTTGGATGACATAATAATCATGATGATGATGAGCCCGAAGTGTATATGACATGTTCCAGTCAGACTTATTTAAGCTATATCTGTCACGAGAAGGCAGTTCAAATATAGATAATGGTTACCAAAATGCTTCAGATAAATGGATAAAAACAAAGATTCGATTTGAGGATGTAAAATTATTTAGAGATATTAAGATTGAGACTGATGTGAACTTTAAAAAAAACTTAAGATATATAGTTCCATAAATAATAATAATAATGAGCCTGACATCTATTGTGAAAGTGAACGATATTTTTTAGGTTATATAGATTGCCACAATTTCTAATGTTTGCTAGATCTTGAAATACATATATATAAAAAACGCTAACTGCTTTCAGTGAGTATTATAAAGATCTGCAGTAAGAGTTCTTTATATCATTATAATATTATAATTTGATGAAGGAGACGTATTCGATCCCATAGTTTATATTTAATATACAGTATATATGTATATAGTATCTGGCGGATTGGATTATTATATCATATGACTGAGATAGAAAACACTCGGTTGAAAGAGAAGTTCTTCTTTGGAACACTCGGTCGAAAGAGAAGTTCTTCTTTGGAACACTTTTGCTTCTTAAATAGTTCTTCTTTTAAAAACAAGCCGACATTAACTTAAGAATTATAAATACTAGTCTGTATATAATTAATTAATTAAATTTTCTTTTCTTACAGGTTTATAAGCCCTGCCTATAATAATTTCAAAACTCGAAGGCAGCCACAATAACAATTAAGAATAATTATAACTGAAGAGGGGAAAAAAAAACTCGAAGAAGAAAAAGAAAACTGACAACAGCTGAGAAACGACAAGGGACAAGAACAACACGAACAAAACTGAGTTAACAGTTTTTGAAACAGTTATGAGAGAGAAAGACCACTCACCAAGAAAGATGCTTCCTAGCCCAAAACAGGGCTGCGTATACCCTGCCTTAGGATTAATACCCACATCGTATATATCACATGTACCTTATGATCTGTCCGCCTCAACGACGGCGGCAACAGCGACCAGCAGCATGACGACAACAACAGCGCGACAACTGCAACACCAACACCACCAGCAGCAACAACACCAACAACAACACCTACAACACCATCATGGCAACAAAGCAAAACGACGCAGCAGCTACGATCAACCGTTGGATTTGCGATTGGCCCACAAGCGTCGCCAGCTGCTTGAGGCAGAGGAGCTGGAGCAGAAGCAGCAACAGCAGTTGGATGATGTGGACGAGCATCCTGCACAGCCGCTGGAGGATGAGAATAGCAATTTGATAATGTATGCCACGCAGCGAGTGAAGGAGAAGGAACTAAACAATAATCATATTGCCGCCTCACTGGCCGATCTGGGCTTCGATATGAGTCGCAAGATGTTGCGGGCATTGCGTGAGGGCGTTGCCACGCCCCCAGCGCCAGTGCCAGCGCCCACAGCAACAACGCTGCTGGAGGCGATGAGTAAAACGCTGCCACTGCAATATCGCAATGTATTCCATCAAACAGCAACGCCGCAACAGCAACCGCAACCGCCGCCACCGCCGCCGCCACCTCCGCAAGCGTCCAGTGTGGCAGCAAGCGATTTTCCGTTTCGTCATCCGCTGAAGAAGACCGAACTTAGCTGTTGGGGCAACAGCAACGAACCGAAGCTGGAGCCACATCCCCAACTCCAGGAGTTTCAGACGCGACGCAAGGCTAAGCAGCGACAAACGCCGACAGCAATTGCCAGCGGCAATCCATTGGCGCCGCAACACCAGCAGCAGCAACAGCAGCAACAGCAGCAGCGCAACAAGGATCGCTATACGTGCAAGTTTTGTGGCAAGGTGTTTCCACGCTCCGCGAATCTGACGCGACATCTGCGCACCCACACGGGCGAACAGCCGTACAAGTGCAAATACTGCGAACGTTCCTTTAGCATCTCCTCGAATCTGCAGCGTCATGTGCGCAACATCCACAACAAGGAGCGGCCCTTCAAGTGTGAGATCTGCGAGCGCTGCTTTGGCCAGCAGACGAATCTCGATCGCCATCTCAAGAAGCACGAATCGGATGCGGTGTCGCTGAGTGCGCTGAGCGGGGTAAGTGAGCGAATGCATTGCATTAGACGCTTCTGTGAGAATCCCAGCGAGGAGTCCTATTTCGAGGAGATACGCTCATTTATGGGCAAGGTCACGCAGCAGCAGCAGCAGCAACAGCAACAGCAACAAGAACATCAGCAGCAGCATCAACAGCATCAACAACAGCAGCAACAACTACAGTCACTGCCTTTGGCAACGCAATCACGCAGCTCTGCATCATCGAGCTGCTCAGCCTCAGACTCGCCCACATCCTCGCATACGCCCACGCAATCATCGGAGTCAGCAGAAGCGCTGGCGTTGGAGCTGAAGCGACTGCAGGCGGAACAGGAGCAACAGGACGAGGCGGATGAGGAGTCGGAGGAATCCAAGTCCATACAGCAATTGAAACAAACGCTCGCCTCCAAACTATTTCCCACAACAACAACAACAACATCAACATCAACAACAAAAGCAGCCGAAAAGCTATCGCTCAAGCAGGAACCCTAAAACCCCAAATCCTGAACTAAAAAGAAAAGAAAAAAACAACAAAGAAAATCCATTTTCGGCTTGCCGAATTTGACATACTCTTGCAGCAAGCATTTAACCTAAAAGACGTCTAGATTTGGATAGTATTTAATATGGTTGTCCGATTTTGATAAGAGCCATGAGCAATATAAAACTTGCCACTCGTTTGGACGGCATATTTGAGTACTCTTCCTTTGACCGATTTTCAAGATTAAATATGTATATGCTAACTGCACCAAAATCAAAGTTGTATTCCAAGCTTCACCAAAGTGGCTTCAATACTGACCAAGTTCACACAGCTGGCAATAATAGACAGAATAACTTTACACTTTATATAATAACCCCTGCAAGAGCATTAACAATTGAAAACAAACACAATTTCCTAAATGGCAACACAAAAAAGAAAAAACTATTTGCAGATCGTATAAACATATACATATACATCTATATATATATATATATATATATAAAATACTTGTTTAGCTGTAAATACATATTTTATATTTTGTAATTTGTAATTTTTATATGTTAAATGTTAATCTGTGTATAACGAAATGTACAAAACAAAACAAACAAAAAAAAAAGAAACAACAACAGAAAAATTAGCAAGACAATTGGCAATTGTACTGTATCGATTTTATATGTACGTAGTAACTTAAGCATTGGTATTTTTTGTATATACACGAAAGCGACACTCGAGACATGTACGTAAAATGACCGCAACAAGCGCCCACTGTTTAAATAAAAAGTTACAAGTTTTTTTGAAATTTACTAAAAAACATACGGTTTTATTTGTGGACTAGGCCACCTAGTGCGTGATAGACAAAATGTAAGTCGCAGTGGCGCCATCTAGAGGGTAAGTCGCAGTGGCGCCATCTAGAGGGTAGCTGACATCGTTGTCAGTCGCTTCAGGTGAGAGTAAAAGTTGCGTTGCGTGAAGTTGGCTGCAACACTTTAACACTGCGTGCCGAAGCCAACTTCACGCAACGCAACAAGAAAAAAGTTTGTAAATTACAAAAGATTTGGAGTTATATTTGGAATTATAAATTTCACATTTTAATGAATTCATTAGCAATTATTCTCAAATGTTTCATTCAAAGTATATGTGGCGCTGGTCGCTGTTAATTACATTTCATCAAGCTGTTAAGTTTACAGTTGATCTGCAGCTGATCGGCAAAAGAGCATTAAAGTAAATATGAGATAATGCCTACGCATTTACGACTCCGGCGATTATACGATAAATAAATTAAGTGATTATCAACATAAATGTTTTTATTTCAGCTGTTAACATTTATATTATTTACACAGCAAACAATATGACAGTCCAGCTGACAACGATATCAGAAACAGCTGATCTAAAGGCGCTTCGAGAACTCTACGAACAACAATGGCCAAAACACTGTGTTGGCCACTTTTGGTTGGACAACTATTTGCGCTGGCTGGCCAAAGATCCACAGCTGAAGCATCTCAAATTCTACACACTCAATGGAGACTGGCGTCGGGATGGACTGTGCATGGAGCATGTGCTTGCCACGAGCAAACATGGGTGGCTCAATAAAATGGCCATCAAGTGAGTAAATTAGCAGATGGGCCCTGAATAAGGGCCAGAGTGATATTTTTTTAAATCTAAATATGTCTATTTAGATAGGGATTTGAGATTAGTATTATATTATAAAAGATAATCTAACTTCCATATAAAGGGAAATATGCATCTCACAGCTGCATTAGTTGCGTCTCAAATATGGCCGAGTCAGCAAAATTGCAATCGGTGGATCTGCAAGAGCTGCACAATTTGAAGGCACTGTACGGAAGGGATTTCCCCAAGCATTGTCAGGAATATTATGTTCTTAAGAATTTCATCGCGTTTCGCAAAAATGAACCGGAAATGAGGCATTTGAATGTGTACACTTTAAAGGAGCACAGTGCTAAGGAGCTGGGACTCTTTCTGATCGTGGTAAGTACATACTTTAGACTGAAATAGTACAGTCGAACCCGCTAATTTGAACTTTAATTTAAGGATCGGTATCAGCTTTTTCTGGGCTGCATGGGCGAGTGCTTGGATTTGTTGGAGTTGGCTCTACATTTGCTAGACTGGTCAAAGGGTCTGCTCTGCTCGACAATCCCAGATCGTTACATTTCAACTATTCTCAAAGTGGTGCAGGAGAAGCGATTAACAATTAAATTTCATGATCGAACCCATCTTTATCATTTACCAGCGAAGAAGGCTCAGCAGCAGTTCCACGTCAAGTATGTTATTGATCCTCCCTCCCACTTGGATTGAACACAAAATTTATTCGCTATTTTCTCCTTAAACAGCTGTGCAACTGGCTTTCATCTGCAATCATTAACTGAACGGGATGCACATCTGATCAATCAGGAATGGCCATACAGCCGCGAGGGTTCCCTCTACTTTATCGAAAGGCAAATACGCCTCTGTCCAAGCATGGGATTATACGACAATGAAACTCACGAACTGATCGCCTGGTGCATCAGGTCTGACTTATAAGCCAAACTGAATAATTAAACTAATTAACTTTAAATTATATCTTTTGTAGAGCACAAGATGGAACTGTGGCCGCTTTGCAGGTGAAGCAGTCGCATAAGCGACGGGGTTTTGGCAGCCTAATAGTTCAGGCACTTTCGCAACGTATCTCAGAGTTGGGTGATGATATCACCGCCGAAATCTATTCCGAGAATCTGGCATCTATTCACTTGTTTGATAAGTTCGGTTTTCGGGTGATTGATCAGTGCCATTGGCTGGCCATTCACCCTGAGAATTGCAATTTCAGCTGGCCAGATGGACAATAATTTCTGGAATATGTATTTGACATATAAATGGGGAAATTGTTAAATTTCTATGGGCATTGTAGTTGTATCAGTAAAATATATTTCTTGTTTCACATAATAAAATTGCATCCTTTATTTGTTGTAGTACTTTCTGCATAGAATAATAAAGGAAATTGTACTAAATAAAGAACAATGAATGAGCAACTGAGTCAAATATGCCGAATGTATATATTATATATACATACGTATGTACAGTGACGGACAACTTATTTCGAACATTGTCCAAGAAAAAACGTAATTGCCTGCCATAAGCTAACCATTCATTATTTTTCAGAAATTCCAAAGACCGATGGTAGGTATATATATTAACCACCAAAATTAATATATGACCCCAATACACTGGGGTTTCCCCACCTGCTAGGTAGAGTTATGTAAAAAAGTACCCTATTTTGAGGGGACAGCTTATTTGGCCAGGTATAAATAAAATAATATCTTTCGAGTATAAAAACTTAAATAAGGATGTTAATACTTAGTATGATATCCATTAGCCTTAACAACTTCCCTGAACCTATTATTCATGGAAGATACCAGCTTCCTGGTAGCTTCTGGGCTGATTCTGCTCCACTCATCCCGCAGAGCATTTTTGAGGTCTTCTTTGCTGGATATTCTGTGCTGCCGGATGTTATTTTCCAGCAGAGCCCACAAATTCTCAATAACATTTAAATCTGGAGACTGGGCCGGTGGAATTATCATGTGGGGGCAGTTCCCGATGAGCCAGGACTGTACTATCTTGGCCTTATGCTTGGGATCGTTGTCCTGGTTGAACTGGAAAGTACGTCGGATTCCTACCTTATCGGCACTTTGGACTAAATTTTCCTTTAGAATGTTGAAGTACACATTCTTGTCCATTGTTGTTTCAAAAATCACAAAATTCTGGAATCCGGCTGACGAAATACAGACCCATGCCATGTCACTTCCTCCAACATGCTTGACTGTTGCCTTTACGTGTTTGGGATTCAGGTCAGTATTGGACTGTCGCAACACATAATTCCGTCCGTCTGAGTCAAAAATGGTGAATTTGGACTCATATGCAAATATGACAGTGTTCCAGATCTCCAAATCCTTGTCCAAGTGGTTTTTGGCGAACGTCATCCTAGTCCCAATATTTTTCACGCTTATAAAGGGCTTCTTCTGTGGTACTCGGGCATTAAAGTCATGTTTGCGCAGAAACCTGCACACAGTTTCCACACAGCACTTTTTCCCCATTTCATCCTGCACCTGTTGAGTCAGTTTTGGAGCCGATAGCTTGGGATTTCCCCTTATTTTCCTGGTGATCCTTCGCTCCTCCTCTTAGGTGAAAATCTTGTTTGGTGCCATTCTGCCCTTGCCCTCAATCCGATTTGCGTCGACGAAGCGCCGAATGATGTTATACACAGTTGAGTTGCTCAGATTGACCATTTCAGCTAATGGGCGATGTGAATATCTGTTTTGGAAGTGTTCCAGGATGAGTTTCCGTTGTGCAATGGTAGTCTGTTTGTCCATAGTCCTTTTTGGCTTATTGCACCCGAGATGCAGGATAAAATTAAACTGACTATGAAGGATTGGTCTATTTATACCGAAAATACTCAACTTTAGGTTAAAAAAAATACGGGTTTTATGGCACCCAGGTGTCCACAATGTACCTGGCCAAATAAGCTGTCCCCTTAAAATAGGGTACTTTTTTACATAACTCTACCTAGCAGGTGGGGAAACCCCAGTGTATTGGGGTCATATATTAATTTTGGTGGTTAATATATATACCTATCACCTGTCTTTGGAATTACTGAAAAATAATGAATGGTTAGCTTATGGCAATCAATTACTTTGTTTCTTTGACACTTGGCCAAATAAGGTGTCCGCCACTGTATATACAGTGGCTCACAGTTCAACTCGAGCATTGTCAAAGAAAAAAAGTTATTTCCTGCCATAAGCTAATCATTCATTATTTTTCAGAAATGATTAGTTTATGGCAGGCAATTACTTTTTTTCTTTGACACTGAGCCAAATAAGCTCTGGGCCACTGTATATATATATTTATAAAAAATAAGTTCAACTAAATACATCAGTTGGATAATTGTACAATAATATAAAATACTTCGCGAGAAGCAAGCGGATGGCGCGATAAGAAAAACCGTTGAATCCACTCAATGAGCTTATCTCAGCAAATGCTCGCTTATACACTGAGAGAATAGAAACGATATCAAAAGTATCAAATGAAGTTCGCGTATTAGCAGAGGACAATAAATTATCGCTCGATTTTACTAATTTGTCGTGTCTGTAGTAAGCAGCATAGTTGCTAAACCTTCTCAACAACGAGAGTAACTAATAAACATGACCTATCAACAAGAGTTATGCTAAACAACTAATTGGATGGAGAAGACGGCCGATCAGCGCAGGCCTTTTATCTCGAGAGAGAGCGCTGCAACAAGAGAGTGCTGTGCCATGAGAGCGCATAGATAACATAGTTTGCCATGTAATTAGGGCTAACAATAAGCCATTTGTATTAATCCACGCAGCTCCTAATTTAAGTATGAAAGTATGTGTATGCACTGCAAATGTCGACACCATCAAAATCTCTCAACGATCTTTCATCTCGAAGCTCACGCTTGGCTTTCTCTCCCTCTCTTTCTCTCTCTCTCTATCTCTATTTTACAAACATTCATATAAATAGCTGTCATGCTTCATTGCAACTCAGTTTGTCCAGTTATTTCGCTGAGTGCGCGTCTGCGAAATGGCGCGTGAGCTGCAGCCAGTTGACGTTCAGGAGCTACAAACATTTCAAACACTCTACGCGCAACAATGGCCCAAATATTGTGCAGAATTCTATTGTCTTGAGAATTTTATAGGATTTCTTAAGTTTGACCCGCACATTGGCAATGTTAAAGCCTACACACTGTCCGATCAGAGAGCCAAAGACACTGCGCTCTTTGTGATTGTGGTTAGTCATCTTGATTTAAGTTATTATTTTGTTTGTCATGTTATGCTAATCTTAGGATCGCTATCAGCTGTTTATGGGTTGTCTGGATGATTCAATGGAGCTGCTGAAGCAGGCACTAAACTTGGTTGATTGGTCAAGGGGCATCAAGTGCAGTTCTGTTCCATCTCGATATATGACAACACTTAACAATGTGGTGCAGGAGAGAAAACTCTTCATCGATGTCACAGATCTGTACTATATGCCACAAAAAGAAGCGTCAGAGCTACCAGTCAGGTAACTTTAGCTAAAGTTTTAAAATCTTGCATGAAAAAAATAATTAATATTTGCTTAGAACGATAGAAGGCTTACACTTTAAAAATCTAGTTGAAAAAGATGCCGATCTGATTAATGATGAATGGCCCAATCGTCATATGGGTTCCTTGTACTTCATACAACGACAGATACGCATGTGCCCAAATGTTGGATTGTATTCATCGAGAAGCCAGAAATTGGTGGCCTGGGTTATCAGGTAAATTACAACAAATTATGAACTTGGGTGGTCCCTCGGCTACTAGAACATCAATCTCTTAGTTTAATCTATAAGTTGATGTAGCAATTGTCAATATCAAGGTAATATAGTGAAAACTCGATTGCTTTATCAGTATGTCGATTAGATTTCCGAGCATTCCCCTCAACGAAAGATTGACAAACTTAAATTATCTTTACTTTCCACAGACTTCAAGGCGGCTATTTGGGTGCACTGCAGGTGAAGAGTTCTCACAAGCGACGCGGCTTTGGCAGTCTGGTCACCATAGAGATGTCCAAGCGCATTGCTGCCTTGGGTCAGGATGTGATGGCACTCGTGAATCCAAAGAATAAGCCATCTTGCGCAATGTTCGATGCGCTGGGCTTCAAAGTAATCGGTCAGTGTTATTGGCTGAGAACTGAGCCCGAGACGGGCGACTTTATGTGGCCGGACGGGCAATAAATACAGTGCTCTACGGTTACATATATATGTGTATCTGTATGTGTATGATGTGTATACAATACATTTCGTAATAAATAAATACAATATACAATAAAATCGTACAAGCTACATTGTATATGAATACAACTTTGGTATAAAAATATGCCAAGGCTATGCATTTGTTTGCAGCTGCTCCAACAGACGCTCGCAGCGTTCGTTGAGCTGCGCAGGACACTGTTGCACAGTCGGCTCGTGCAGCATTTTGTCCTTGAGGAGATGTTGCACACACTCGAGATCGTATTGCACATGATAATCGTTCATCTCATATCTATCAAAAAGTAAGAGGCTGTTGTTGGTCGTTGTTGTTGTTGTTTGTTGGTCTTTAAGCCTGGCGGCGATTCGGCGGGTAACTATGAATTCCAAAAGCTCTATAAAATCGAGGTAGTTAATGCCAAAGCTGGCGCGCAACATGGTCTGGCAGTGTGCCTCAAAGTTGTCCATCTGCTGGCAGTCGGCGATCTCTTTGCGTACATCCTTCAGATTGGCCAGTAAATTGCTCCAGACACGATCAATATTACAAGCATTGAACCAGTTGTGATTGATGGAAATGGTGTCCGTCATGTTCCACACCTGATGGTACCATCCGCTCGGCACAAATATCGCCTCATTGGCAGTCTGATTGATGGTAAAATATCGCACCTTGTGCTCCTCCAGCTGCGACTCATCGATGCTAAACGGCAGATTTCGCAGACGATCGGCCAGTTTGAGTTCCTCGCCGGGCGGCATAATAAGCCATTTCTTGTGGCCCACTATGTTGGTGGACCAGCTGAACGAGCCAAACACATCCGAGTGAAAGGACGTCCTGCAAGCAGTCATTGAAAATATTGTTGTCGTATTCCCAAAATGCTTGCTCCACTTACCAGGAATCCTTGGGTCCCATATAGACAAATCGGTAATCGTCTTTCTGCTCTGCAATCAGCTGCTCGTTGAGCCAATCGGATGCAAAATACTTGGGCACTTTGTAGAACTCATAAGACGGCAACTGGGCTGCCAGATGCCAGTCCTTGAGATACAGATTATCCTTCAACTTGACATTACAGTTCGGCTCCAGCTGCACACTTGAATCGAGCATGCTGCTTTGCCAGCGTGCTAAAAAATCGTGGAACTTTAATTCCAATTTGGCGTGACTATTGAAATAGGTCGCATTGCAGTCGGCGACTGGCACGGCGAGATCACCGATGCGATGTCTGAGGTAGTCGAAATTGATGTGGCTACCAGTTGAGCAATTCTCGTTCGCATCCCTCCCGTTGCTGTTGTTGTTGTTTTTCTCTTGCGCCCAATTGCGGCACTCCCAACTGTTGGCTACATCTGTTATGATGACGGGCCAGTTGGCCTGCATGTATGTCCAATAGAATTCGTTGTAGCTCAGCTCTGAGGCGGCCCGTCGCTCGATAATCCAATTCCCGTTGTCCACATCCAGCTGTGGACTTTGTCCTGGTTGCAGCGCCACTAGCTCCGGCGCCGCCTTCTCTGACGCCATGTCAGAAGGACCGAAAAAAAAAGAAAACGTAAACAAAATATATCTTGAGATTTGCGAGTGTGCTACAAGGTCATGCGAGAAAGTGTGCAACGGGTTTGCTCTCTCTGCGCAATGTTGTTGTGCTGTTTGCAGCATTTTGAACTATTTGAGTATAAGATAATAATAAGTTTTTGATTTTTGATAATCAATCAGGTTTGATGAGCCTGTCAAATAGATTTCACATATTAATACATAAGATATATCAATGTTATAGTTGCTGTGACGTCACGTTCCTTGTCATTTGAACGAAGCTGCGCAGTGTGCAACCCTCCTATTATGCATACCAGTGAGGAGCAGTTATGTTAAGTGCTTTATGACTACATAACAGACTGCTGTTAAGTATGTAGATTGTTCAAACTGTATAAAATAATACATTTAGCCAATACTCAAACCAGTCAACCGTTTTATATTTGAAATGAAAAATCCACTTTTTATTTTACTGTATTCTGTTTGTCATTTTATTGAAATTTATTCGCTTAACATTTTACCCATTATCAAGTTTTAACTACGTTTTGGATTTACATACACTCTATGCGTTTCAAGTTTCATGTGTGTGCTATATCCACAAAATTCACATTATGAAGTGACGCTTGAAGAATTCAAATCGAAGGTTTATTTGTGTATTTATGTATGTGTGTGAGCTTGTCTGTAATTTGCATCAAGTTACATATATACATATGTATATATATATATATATGTATGTATATATATTTATGTATGTATGCATGTATGCAAGTATAAACTTTACAGATATTTGTATGCCTTATGCCATCGCCTTGTAGGCAAACATTTTTAGACTAAGAACTAACGCTTGACTAACAACTTAGATAGTAATTACAATGTAATTGAAATTTAATTCAATATTCATATTTAATTCTTTTACTAGAAAACTATAGGTTCGTTATTTTTGTCTTCATAAATTATAGCATACGTGTGTGTGTGTGTGTGTGTGTGTATGTGATACTGTAGAAAAAATGCTATATACAGATAAATACATACAAAAATCGTATAAAATACGTCATTAAAAAATTGTAACAATAGTCTGATTTTTATATATATTTTTGGCATAGAAAATGTACAATTATTGAATTTGCTCATTCCATTTAATTATGTATATTTATTTACTTAATGACTACGCACATTTGACTAGATTCTTTTCTTTGTAGGTTCAGAAGGTACAGAGATACTGACAGAGTTTTCCTTTATTTCATAGGTTCTTATGGGGGAGGGGGAGAATGTAATTGTTTATAATAATACTCGAGAGTGACAAAAGTTTTGGTATTTGGGATTACCAAATCCAACTTATATATATATATATATATATCTATTTGGTATATACAATTGTGTGGCATGCACTTGAGGCGGCTGCCACGCCCACTTTGACTTACTGACTAATTTAGTGTGTGGTACGCTATTGATTTGTTCAGTATTAATGCATTTTTACAACTGCTTGCAACTGTTTACAAAATGTGTAACTAATTAATTAATAAACATTTATTTAATGCCCGCCATAGATGCGCAAAGCTTTCCTATTAATATATATATATACTATATATATATATATAATATTTATAATACGAATATTATTTAATGTAAGTGTATGCTTTCCCACTTTTCAATATTTGCATCAATGTTAATCTAAGAAAATTATTTAATTATAGTTTTATTACATACTTGATATGTAGTTTTTTTTCACACTAACTAAATCAATCAAATCGGGAAACACAATCATAATAATAATAATTGATAAGATTTTTGATCATTTATTTGTTTGGTCCAGTTGAAAGTCGCAATTTGGGTTTTAAATCGAATTTCTTGTGGGTGGAGACAGAAAACCGTTAATTAAGCTGCTTGCAGGTGTTATATATGTATATAAATAAATTGGGTGTACTTATTTCTTGGCAGTCTGTAGATTGTCACAAAACATAACCGAAAATTCGAAGGGTTTACATTAGAACCAAGAGAGAATTAGCCAAATACTTAGCACTTAGTCTAAACTATACTTAAAGCTTATACAAACCATAGCTAGGCCACCTTATCTAAGCTAGAATGCAATTCATTTTAATCAATATTCTACTATATATATAGAGTTATATATTTATTTATTATTTTTATATGCAGCAAAATCGTTTCGTTGCATGCCCCGCCAGTGACTGTAACTAAAGTCTGGCCTATTGTACAACCTGTCTTAATTTATGGCTTAAATGTAATTAGCTGGAAGTACAATTATATGGATCGTCAGTGCGAAAATTGGGATGATCTTCATAGGGCTTGATCCCAGCTGCCTTCTTGTCATCACGTATCTTCTCCACCTGTTGCATGACGCGCAGAAAATTGCCGCCAGCCAATTTGGTTAGCTCATCGATGGTCCAACCACCTCCCAAGAGTTCAGCAAATAGCGTTGGATACGAGGACACATCCTCCAGGCCTTTGGGTGTACTGTAAGCAAACAGAAGAGGATTTGTTAAGACATTTGTGCTGCCAAATTTGAAGTCACTCTTGGTAAGAAATCAAAGCTAGAACCAAGAAACAAGCTCAACAAACAAGCATTGTCAATATGGACATATTGACTAAAGGTCATCAAATTTGAATGTTGTATAATTATTTTTGAGTTGAAGCCACAATTTAATGAAAATCATTTTCCCTCCTTGAGTGTCCGAGCGTAAATGAATTTTTGTTTTAAAAACCAAAAGGAAAATCCTGTCGAGAACAGGAAACTAATCTAATAAACTTGCTCAAATTCCTGAAAATACGACTAATAAAATATGCCAAACACGTACATACACACGCACATGCGGCACACACGCACACACACACACACTTGCACAGCATTGTCCTCAGATACAATTCATTTACTTAATGCCAAAAATTGTCATAAAAATTAAATAAAATGCAAAGCCAGAGGCTGAAATGTGGCCAAGAACTGTTTGGGCAATAAAACAGGAATTTATGTATGTCTCAGCCACAGAACACAAATAAATAACAAACAAACAAACCAAACAATACCAAATAAATAATAAATTAATACTTCTGGCTTCTCACTCGAGAGGAATGTACAAATAAATAATAATTTACTTTTATTATGCAGCATTTAGGCAACGTTTCAAATTACATGGAAATCTTTAATGTCTGTGAGTACTGAGCATACAGGGTACGCTTTTTGTACGTTATTTAAATGTACGGGGTGCTTAACTATTTTCGCTTCTAGCTTATCTAAAGTTTTGAGCTTTTGCGACACTCTTTATGTACCAATTTATATTTGACCTCTATAAAGTAATTCGAGCAGTCTTCAAAATGCCACAATCAAATCAATTTAAGTAATTAGGCTTTACTTGTAATTTGAGTTTGGGCTATTATACTTATACCGTTGAAAACTGAATAAAAGGGTAGATTAAAGCTAAAGACTGTAGCAGGCAGAGGCATCTGCGACTCCATCAAGTATTTATATGTCAGCAGCCGATTCCAGTTGGCCATGTCCGTCTGTCTGTTTGCATGATCTCAGAGACTATAATGAACTGTAACTATCAACTAGAAACTAGAAACTTTTTCTAGTTATTTCATATTTCATTTTTCATTGATAACTTTAACAATTTATGATAGGTAAAGATTTAAGTCTAGGGTAACTCCTAGTCAAGCGCTCTCGACTTGAGCCTTCTTACTTGTTAGTAGTAGTAGGTGGTATGCTGGTTGAATTGCCTATGCGGTTGCTATTGCTTATGTACAAATATATATATATATATTGCTATTGCTTATGTACATATATATATGTATGTATATATATGTATACATATATGTATACATAGACGAACATATTTCAGTTATTTACTTGCTTTTTGTGTGGCATTCCAACATTATTTAGTGCAAATTAATATCAGTCATCTGCGGTTAAGGCATTTGGTCTACTTTCAATTATAATTGTCTAATAAATAAATAACGCTTTAAAGTAAATTTAAATTAAATTAAATTAAAAAAATTTAAGTAAATTTACCAACTTCTGCGGTTGCATCATTGTTAGCATTCCCCAGTAGCATTGTCTGAACATGCGATAAACTGACCAAAACTGTGAAAATGTGTGAGATGTCAGTGCGGCAGCGACTAGTAAAAACAGTTGCAACAAAAGCGCAGCTTCAAATGTTGCTTGTTTGTTTAACGGGTCGAATGTCAGTCAGTGACTGAAGCGGAAACGTGGGGAAAAGCGGAAAAATACAATTTGACATTTCGTAATTTCATAGAATTTTAAATTATTTATTGTGAACTTTTCGGGAGTCGTACGTCACTGTTTGTGTGTGTGTGTGTGTGTGTGTGTATGTCCTGTTGGGTGAGTGGCCTATAAATATTCATAAGCGCAATTTCAGCATCGTATTTTTTTTTATATTTTTTTTTTTTTGGCTATATTTCCTTTGTTGGGCGGAGCAAAATGAACTTCGCTGCGCATGGAAAATTGATTTACATGAAAATTGTTGTTAAAAATGTTCATATGTATGTAGCACACTACAACAACAATAGTAGCAAAGTGCGGCTCTTTTTGTTGCTACACAATGTGGTATAAATATTTAATTGAAAAACACGCAACAAATGCAAAGGCTGCCGCACAGACACAGATAACGATCGAAATTGCAATGTTGTTCAATGAACTCGTCGTTTTTGTTGGTTTTTTGCTCTGTGCCCAGCATGAAATGCAGTGGCACGAAAATCTATGCAAATTCACTGCCTGACATCCAATAAAATAATTCTGATTTATGATAACGATAATAAGAATATGTCAGATATTAAGTAGTCCTCGAACAAGCAAAACATTGTGGCATGCATTACAATTATGTTCAAGTGAATGGTTGCAATGTGTGTAGAAATATATAGCAATATATATGTGTATATATATTTCTTGCCTAAGTATCTTGAATATTGTAAAATCAGCATTAAATGCCATTGAATAAAAATTCAGATCATTCCATAAAGATAGTCTTCATAGAGAATGAGCTCCTTAGAAGAGCAGTTAATAAATGCCTAGGAATATTGTTCTGGCTTCAAATTTGTAAAATCGACTTCGTATATAATTGAACAAAAGTTTTGAACCGCTTTTAAAAGATAAGACTACAATAAAAAGTATATGAAAAATGTGTTTTAATTGTCGCATGCAACGGCGGAAAGTTGCTGAACAAATATATCAGCCCGGGGGTCGCAGGCATAATTATCTGCAGCTTCTTCTCCCTATTGAAGCAGAGACCTTAACGAGCCTCAATATGAATTGCCACCCGCAATATGCCAGTGTTAAGCTACTGTACTTAAATAGAATCAATTAATAACTTAAAAACCACCTGAACTGTGAGGAAGACAGACTGGGAGAGTGGGAGAGATGTGCCAAGTGCTTTACAGTTTCAGTTACTGCCTCATTGGGGAAAGCTGAAAATCGTTGAAGCTTGTGGCCGAGGGAAAATGCGCGTTTAAGTGAAATAAATGACTTTTACTTACTAATTAATGCCGTCATAGCCGGCGCCGAGGCCAACGTGATCGATGCCAGCGACGCGCTTAATGTGATTAATATGCGCTGTATATGAATAATAAGTGTAAGTGTGTGTGTGTGTGTTTGCCATTTTGCATTTGGTCAGCAGGATATCGAATGACAGGGTTGCCATCAACATTCGGTCATCATCGTTGTTGTTGTTGTCATTGTTGCCAAGTTCATTAAGTATCATTGTTAAGAGAGCACAGTTTGGTTGTTATCATTGTTGTTGTTGTTGTTGTTGTTGTAATGGTTGACATCATCGTCAAAAGCCATCGTTATTAAAATTGTGCAAATTGTAAATGTGTCCAGAGCGCAGCAAGACAATGCCATGACGGAAAAGATGAAAAGAGAAGAGAGCAAATCATGTGGCATTAGACAACATCACAATAAATTTGAACAAACACAAAAAGCAACAAGAGAGAGAAAACAGCATAAAACTGAGATATTTATTGTGGGAGCGCACAAATACTCTACAGATTTGATAAATATACGATATAATATTAAAATGCATGTGTAGAAAACAGACTAAACTAAAACAATAGCTGGAAAAGTAATCTAAACTGAATAAATTAGAATCAGTTACGTCTTTGGCTTAGGAAAACCACTTATTTTCTGATCTCTTATTTAAGAGTGTCTGCATCACTCATAAAGTTTGAATACCCTTTTTGTGTGGATTATAGAGCAGCAGCCACCGAATTGTGTGGCAGCCACCAAAACCGGAAGTGATTACGTTCGCTATTTTGATGGCGTGTCAAAAGCAGTGACAAAATAAATTGAAGAAAAGAGGACGAAGAATAGCTGACAGCAGAAGCCGAGAGGCAATAATGAACTAGCTGAAACAATGAGCAATGGGCAATCAGTGGCGCTGGTGTTTCTTATGGCTGTGCCACATCAACCACATCAAGTCAGTGGCGTTAATTGCTTTGGATGTTAAATGCACAAGATTTTTTCTTAGCTCACAAATGACAGAACTTGAGCACAAGTGCAGCAAAAATTCAAGTTTAAAATATAAATTCCAGAAATAAAATAGTTCTGAAATAATTTTGAATACTAAGTTAAGATATTTATTTTTTTTAGAAATCAATAGAGAAAGAAATACAATAATAGTTAATAATAGATAATCTTTAGATCTGCTTACCGACTGCATCCTGAACGGTTGAGTTGTCGCTGCAAGACAAGAACTTGGAGTAGAAGTTGACCATGACGAGGCCACCATTCTTGGCCAGCGACTGCAGGATATCATCCTGGACATTGCGACTGGTGTTGCACAGCTCGTAGGCCGAGGAATGGGAGAATATGACGGGTGCCTCGCTCACCTCAAGAGCATCGCGCATGGTGCCCTTGGACACATGCGAGAGATCCACCATCATGCCCAGCCGATTCATCTCGCGTATGATTGTCTGCAAGTGGAGAAAGAGAGAGAGGGGCGTGGCGGAAAAGTCAGATTAATGAAAGTTCGTTAGTCAGTGATTAGATGCTGGCCAGTGTTGGCATTGCCTGTGGCATTAAATGGCTTTTATATCAAAATGCGATGCCAGCAACTAAGTCGATGTCATAAAACATAAGTAATGATGCCACAAGCAGCCCAAGCAGCTCCAAACAGTTTCATTATGCATGTACTTTTATTTAACCTTTCACTGCCAACCATATGTCTAAGTAAATTGATATTGCTGTCGTGTGTGTGTGTACGTGTGTGTGTTTTTGCTGAACTCTCTTCGCCCCGCTGTAATTTGTATTTATGCGCGGGTTTATGGCCATCGCAATGGGTGTGTGAGCTGTGTGTTTAGTGTGCGTGTGTGAACAGCTTACATAATTACTAATCTGTTGCAAGTCTGATGCCACAAATTTTGAGCAAATTAATTAGTTATCCAACTAGATTACGTTTAGCACTGCGACACACATCGGACACTCAAAGCGCGCTTCAAATGCACAAATTGGAGTCGAGCAGAGCAGCCATTCAGTATGTTGGTCAGGAGTGGACTATTTCTATCATAGCTATTACATAGATACTTGTAATGATTAACAAAAAACAACATAATTAATATGTGCTTAAGGAATATATAATTAATTCAATATCTAACTGAATACTTAGCTGCAAACGTTGAATAACATTTGAGATGACAGCAATTTCCTTTGGCCAAGAAAAAATAAATTGATCTTTTGCACAGAGTCAGCAAAATGGAAATTTGCTTGGAAAACGAACCTAAAAAGCCAAGCACACACACACACACACGCACGTACATATACATACACAGTGATACACACACACTCACACATATACCCACTGATACACACACACACACACACAATGTTTAGTTAGTCAACTGTGTATTTTATGTGCGATGCCGTTTCGCAGATAATTTTTAATTGCAGTTAGATAACGGTACTGAGATGTGACCATACAGTCAATAGCCAAACGAGGCGGCTGTTTATTTGCGGCTGTTTGGCCTTAAATTAGCTAACAAATTGCATTTGGCCAAAATGCTTTGCCTGTGCTTTTAATGGGCGTGGCATTAAAACGGTAAACACAGCACAACTAATTGGCAGCCAAGTTTAATAGTGTGTGCATGTGCATGCGTGTGTGTGTGTGTGTGTGTGTGTATGAGAGTTGTGTTCCAGAAAATGTGTATTATATGCTTATTGTCGCCTAATTACGCGCAAACATACACAAACAGACACACAAAACACATAAATTTGGGCGGCTCAAGTGTCAGTGTGCTGAACTATTGAGGGGGCGTGGTTGACAGAGAATTATATGAATAAAGATATATAGAGATAGAGATAGAAAGAGAGAGAGAGAGAGAGAGAGAGACAGATAGAGAGAGATAGAGAGAGAGAGGGAGAAAGAGAATTGTCAGTTCTCTGTTCATTAAATCTTAATTAACGGTGCACATAAAACGGTGTATGTTCATTTGAATGTGTGTGCACTGAAAAAAATCAAATAAAACTGCAATTTATTAAAATATATTATTTATGATAGATGATCAATATTGTGAACAGGTCAGACTAAATCGATATATAACATTTTAAATTTTATTGTCATCGAAAATGTATTTATATCGATAACGGGGGAAGTTATCGATTAAATGAAATCAACATTATCTGAGTATGGCTAATGAGAATCTATATTCGAAACTCGAGTTTCTATCTCATATAAACCCTTGATCTGTGTGTTCATAAAGAGGGCTATAGATGTCAGGAATGTATACTGATTAAGGATATATATATCCTTATGTCTGTTACATACTTTGCACAGCTTCATTCTAAGTCCTTTGTATTTTAAATCTTATAATAAATATTAAAGCAAAGCCAGAGCCAGACTCCAAACTTTAATGCAACTCATTCAAATGTTTGTACTTTTGGATGGATTACGTTTTCAAATGGTTCTTCTCTCAGTGCATGTGTGTTCAATGAGCTGTTTACAGTTACTCGAAGCAGTAAATTAAAATTACCAAATTATTTGGTGATTAATTACTAAGGCCATGGCAAATTGTTTGGATTTATGATACGAAATATCCAACTGCCTTATATTGGAATAAAATTACATTTTGCATTTCATTTGGCAATTATAATAAGTGTAATCAATTTAATTTGCAATATACAAAAACAATTTATGTAATATATTTTTTTTTGCTGATTTAATTGAATTTATAATTGAGACCATTATGAACGTATGCTTAATACAATGGAACTGCACAATTAAGAGGAAAATTGAATTCATAATTATGCTTAATGCATTAAGTGTAATTCACCAAATAATTATCGATTGTTGAATATTATATAAGCATAGGCAGATCAAAGTGCTGTATAGTATCTTATATGCATTTAATGTCCCGCTCCCACTTCAGCCTCCCTTGGAATTGTGAAACGTTATTAAACCTTCCACAAAGCAATCCAAAATGGCTAAAAGGCTCGCAGAGAATACAGTGCTCACAATGGACATCACAGGATCTGTGTTAAGCGACAGCCAAATTGAGGAGCAACGCTTCAGAATGCTCATTACTGTCAGACTTCGCTGCTACATCGATATGCCTCTCAGCGGGTTGGCTTCAACAACGGTTACAGCTATGGCTAAAGCTACAGTAACGGCATTAAAAGCTGTCAGCACACAAAAATTGGATGTTGGCCATCCTGGCAGTTTGTCAGCTTGTTGACTGATGCCCATTTATTGCTACTTTTGCGCATTGTTGTCCTTTGTTGGCCATTTCTATTAGGTACATCTGCGTCGGACTAACTTATGTGATTCCTTGCTTATATTCCAACGTGCATGTTTGCAAAAATTAATTTGGAATAATCCCTTTTTATGTGAATGCCTTGCTTAACTGTCGCTCTTCTCAATACTGCTTTTGAATATTCACCGAAAATTACAGATAAAATTTATTTTTTATTTATATAAAATTATTATTAATCATTTTTCTCTATTTTTTTAGCACTGATTTTTGTTTGGATTATCCAGCGATTGTATTTTAATGCAATTGGCCTTAATTAAAATTCCATTTGTGGCCAGCACAGAAAAAATATTATTAAATATGCTTAGAAATTCAATATTCCATTAGCAGAATTTCGATGCAGATTTATGTGAATCGATAACAATAAAATGAGTTTCGTGATAAAAAAAAGCATTTAAAATTGTGCAAATATGCGCCAAAATTGAATAACAGTGGAAAATAAATAAACTGGCATGCCACAAATCGAGTTGGTAGACCATGCACCAGCCAAACCAACACACATGCAAAGTTATTCAGCTTACGTACGTGCGGAGGCATTAGCGCAGAATGAAAAACTCATTAAAAACTTTAAATTGAAATGAAATAAAGTGCATATTTATTTTATATATTTTATTTACTGGCTTATAAATGCCTCACTGCATTCAACCATCTCCTGATACACGGGAAAAATAAGGGCAAAGGTTACGAGGTCTGCGATAAATAAAACAAGCAGCCACATTAATTGACAAAAGCAAATTACTTAATTATTATTTGTTCTTAATTTTATTAATGTGTGCCCAATAGTTCATTAAACAATTGACAAAGAGGAAATTTATGCGGAAATGTGAAAGGTTAAGCATAAAAATGCAATTTAAATATCTTAATTTAAGTTTAAATAAACTTTGTTCAAATTAATCCTTTGCAATGCGGGATGACAAGAAGAGAAAAGATAAAATTAAATGTTAATTCAGAAAAAAGCATTTACTATTCTCAATCTGCCACAATTTGTAGCGGGAAATGCTGATTCTGGCTGTTTGATTTGTTATTATTGAAATCGCGTTTTTAGCCATGGCGTCACTTAATCTTGATGCTGTGCTGTGTCGCCTCGACGGGGCCTTTTCAATTTACAAATAAGATTTCGTTGTCAGCAAGTTGGTTTTCACATTTTGCCAACAATTGTTCGTATAACGAGAGTCAGCTGAGTTTGGTTATCTATCCAGTGCTTACGCTTACGCAGCACACATTCAGCCGCAGAAAATCCGCACAGAACCTAGAAAATATACCCAACAGCAATGACCTAATAAATCCGTTTTATGTCTTGCCGTGGCGCCGCCTCCGACTGGCCGGAAATGCCGGCGGCTGTGGTTTCTACTGTGCCACATTTTCATCTCACCCTCCTCACTTCGATTCATATTCAAATTGGAAGGGTGGGCGTGGTCGTGGGACCGCCATTTATTGACTGCGCCATTAGCTGCACTAATGATCCATTCAAGCACAACTGAAGCTGGAAAAGAAAAACCTGAAAGCGAACCCATATTCAAATTCAAATTCAAATTCACAGCCAGCCAGTTTCAGATTCAGATACACAAACACACATCGACATTGTCAATATGCTTAATGGATTTTCAAATATTTAAACAGTGCCAACAACAACAATCGAGTTGCCATGCGGTTATTCACTCTGTTGACTTCCAGACTCGACTCTGAGACTAAGCAGGAGGCCAACTGAACTGCCGCCATTGCTTCAACTCCATTCTTCGGCAGCAGTTGGCTAGCAGCAGTTGGCCAAATGCATTTGGCATATTTACGCAGTTTATATGTATATACAAATAAATTAAATGTTATTTGTGCGGTTGCCTCCCATCACAAGCTAACGAGCATAACATAGTCAGAATAAACATTTTAGGTACAAACAGTGCAGTTTGAAACAACTTTCTAATTTGTAGTCAAACAATTTGCTTTTAAATATATTATTAAACTGCACAGACATGCAAGGAGTATAATTATATTTTTTGCATTATAAATTAATGAGTTTTTCAAAGAAACTAATATTGATATCTTCAGCAAATTTCACTTTATAAAAATATAGTTTATTTAGTAATATTTATCTGCAAGCTCTCGGTTAAATTGCAGCTGATAACTGATGGCTGTCGGCGATTGGATATGGTTAGCAATCAAATACTCGATTGCAACTGATTATTTAACTAAGCTCAACTGCAGAGCATATATCAACTATGAGTACATAAAGATATCACTACTCATACTCATACTCATTCTCATACTCAGACTCATACTCATAGCTGCACTCATAAGCAACGCATTGCGCGCTTCAACTAGCACGAAAATGTTTGCCTTTCCCAGTTTCCCTCAATGTTTTTCCCTTATATTTTCATCTGTCGTTCTCTGTTTTTGCCCGTTTCCCTTTCCGCACTGATGCCTGTCAGAGGCTTTAATTGAAGCTGTTAGTTGCTGGAACGGATGACGGCAGGCAGCAGGAGGGTGAATACAGAAGGGACTAGTAAGGAAAGCAACAATCAAGTAGCAAAGAAAACTGCAACTGAAATTACAACCCAGGGCATTCGTGGCAGCTGCAATTGCCTGAAATAAGATATAAGAGCCAAGATATACCTCGAAAGCAGCCATCTAAAGCAAAATAAGCCAAGCAAACTATGCTCGGTAAGGATGTACATAAATATGGCTGTGTGTGTGTGTATGCCAGAGCTCTATACAGCAAATGTTGCAATAAATTGCTCGCAGGTGAAATTAATTGGAAAGATATTTCAGCTATTTTAGCAACCATCCCTGAATTCTTTTTGGTCAGGCTACTGAAAACTTAATTACGACTATGCAAATAGTCGTGTGTATATTTTGAGCTCGTTCGCTCAGCTAATTAATCCCTCTGCTCTTTGGCCAGGACATTCTTGCCACAGCACATTCACTTGACAAGAAATAAAAACCGGACCATTCGCACTAAATTATGCATACGCAGTGTGTGACACGCGCTCAACGAGTCGTATCGTGTTTCAACTTCTTGCCGGGTAAACTCGACAGCCCGACATCCTTTTGGCCACACCTCAGATGACAGGCGGAGGCCTCAAGTCAAGTCTTTTCTGTTGGCCGTCTTTGTTTTCTTTTTCTTTTTCTTTCTTCTGCCAGCAAGCGACGGCTTGACTGTGGCTCTGTCCGTCTGTTAGAGCCTGTGCAAAAATCAATTCACTTTCCTAACAAGATAGTCGCAGGTATCCAAAAGATCTAAGCAAGAGACATAGAGTTTCAGGCTTAGAGCCGAGAATTGAATAGACTTGGCGACAATGGAAATAGAAATCATATAGCCAAAACGTGTGCGGGAACAGTAAGACATGTAAACAAGGAAGTTGTTCTATGAATTATACTTATGAAAATGAAAACTTTTGATTTCAGTCAGAATCCATTAAAAACTAATTTAATATGGATTTGATTTTTGTTTTTAGTTAGTTATGGTAACTACTAAGTATCTGACAAGCTCTTAGGTTAAGCTAGTGGCTCAAGCTTTCGATTAAATTTATATTTTAAGCAGCTCACAACTTAACACAAAACAAATAATGTATTTAATAAAAAAACAGAATATGTTTTTTAAGAATATATTTTTCCACAGGTTTTATTCACCAGCAAGCAGCACACAACACAAGACCACAAATAATGAGCTATATCGAGTACGCGCACTTGCCACGATGTACACGAAGAGCGATAGTTAATGCATTTTTCAACTAGAAGTGACTTCGATTGGCTTCCTAAAAAATTTATTAAAATCTTTTAGCGTGAGACAGGCAGACAAGCAGACAGGCAGCCAGGCAGACAGGGAGACATGCAGCCAGGTAAGTGGGGAGGGAGTTTGCTTGAGGCTGGGACCTCCCTAAGCAGCCAAGCTGAATATTTTATAAACTGTCGTTAGTGTCGTTTTCGCTTTCCTACCTGCACCTGCGCTGCGGATTTTTATGCCAGGTCATACAATTTGTTGCAGCAGCCAAACAGAAAAGCGAAGGAAAAATACAAAATTACGTGGAAAAAGAGGAAAAAATCACACGCTGAAAATCTCTTCTATAAGTTGCGACTGAGACTGGAAAATGGCTGCTTCGTGTTGATGGCTACGTCTGCGCCCCCAGGGAGCATCATGCAGAGGACAACAACAACAACAACAACAGCAAACAGCAGCAGCAAATATACAGTGACGTGCAACGTGGTCTCTGGCTTGACTTGGCCTTAGTGTGGCCAAGATGAATGGCCAAATATTTAGTGGGAGGTCAGCCAAGTTGCAGCAGTTGTCTACCGGTTCTACCTGGTCGCAGCTGGCAGTTTGGCAGAGTTGTGCTACGTTAGAAAACTTGCAATGTGGAAATCAATTTCATCAATTTTCTACATTCCCACTGGGCTAAATAGTGAACTTGTCTGTATTAGTGGCAAAGTCAGGAGTTGAACATAAAAAAATGGACTTTTGCAAATGGGTCTCAAAAATGAATCCCCAGCGCAATAAATCTAGGTTGAAGTTTTAAATTGCATAAGCTTTTGTTAAATATATTATATAGTATATGAAATACTTATTATTATAGAACGGCTTAAATATCAATCTCGGCTGGTGCTTGACACCTTGACGCATTAAATATGTAAGTGGCTTAAAAAGTTTTCGGTCTCCTATCATTCTCAATACTCAACAGATTTTAGAGATTTGGATTAAGCACTTAATGAATAATTAATTTTAAGTTGTAAATGCGATTCTGGGAGGAGTCGAAACATTCTGTACCAGTACTTCTTGAGCCTGGTTCGAAGTTTATATTAATACTATATTTAAGATTGAAGACACGATTCTGGAAGCAGTCAAAAGAGATTAGTGTTCTTTGAGCTTTGTATGATTAAACAAGATTCGATTTACTTCTACCAATTATACCTTCAAAGTTCATGTACAAATTCGAAGGACATCGTATAGCATTTCTTGGCCTCAGGCTCAATCTATGCAATAACCTCGTGGCACACATATGTGTGGCAGGATCTAATTTGGCCAAGCGAGTGAAAGCGAACGAGTTGCTAAATGGATTTTTTTGCAGCTGTTTGGGTAAAACATCAAACAAATCTTCTTGGCAAAGGACTCAAATTGTGTCTTAAGCTGGAATCAGAATGCATTAGCAACACGTAGACCAGATGAGGGAACGTGTGTGAGGGAGCGTGGCTAGAGAGGCAGACAAAAAGCCGCTTTAGCGAACGGTTGTTGTTACAGTTGAATACATTCTGTGCAAAAGGCGAAAACAAAGCCGTTACCCATGTGGCTAGATAATAACAGTCCACGGACCCATTCCCATTCCCAAAATCCCAACTCCACAATTCCAATGCTTAGATGGCTCAGCTACAATCTCAGACTGCCGACAGGTGTGCGCTACCAATTTTCAGTTGAATCTCGGCCAGCTTTTTGCTGCAGTGTCACATTTTTAGCTCCTTTCAGACATGCTCAGACATTGGCCCAAAAAGGTCAACACTAGTAAAGCCTTAACCCATTCGACATGGGCGCCACTTTAGGGTCGTTTGGGGTGGAGTCGTAGGATGAGTAGCAGATTTCCAGGCTCTTACATGGATTTGAGTTGTGCCACTGTTGCTGCGTATGTAATTGTGTGTGTTTTTGTGCATTTGTTTGTGTGCTTGTTTGCTTGTATTCTTGGATAGCCGAAAGCTGTGTAAATAGCATTTAAGTCCCAGGTATTTTCTATGGGTTCAATTCTGCACTGAGTTAGTCACCATCGGCTCGTTAGATTTTGAGCAGACTAAACCCCTAGGCTAGGCTGGCAGCTCTATAAACAGTAGCCAAATGGAATAGGCATGTAGTCCATCTGAATGATGTCTGCCATCTTGGTTGAGCACAAAACCCAACTGAATTTTTAAAATGCTTTAAACTTCAACTGCGAACTCAGCAATATAAAAGTATGCCAAAACTAAATGGCTGCCTATCAAGTAAATCGCTTTATACAGCACTAAGAAGTAATATTTCATATTTTATGGATCGAGGGGTTCTTTCCTTTAAATCAATCTATTAATTTTCCCAATCTCTTGAAAATGTCGTTTTTGCTCATTCTAGGAATACAATTTCCACTGTTAAGAAAATAATTGAATTTCTTCATAAATTTACTGAGTTTATATGGATAAATTATGTTTGCAGCTGTTCGTCGTTTCCCATATATGCTATAATAATATCCGTCTATAAGTTGGTTACAAAAGTTTTATTTGCAGAGATGTCATTCATTTTCGACTGCAATAAATACTACAATTTTGTCTACCGTTGAACCTGTTGCCTCGGGCTCTAATGAGAGTTTCATTTTTTTTTTTTTACCCCGTACGACAGGGTCAGAGGTTAGGTGACATCGTTGACGCATTTACATATCATGGATCAAACACAAACCGAGCCGAGCTCGATTCACCTATGGGTTGTGCGCCGGGGGGGAAAAGCGAGTGTTTTGGGACATGCCCAGGTCGCCTCGAGAACTGTTGGAAAAACAACACGCTTCTACATACATATGCATAAATTTTACGCACAACTGAATTGCGATGGCGATGGCGACGCTGATGCTCTTGTGGTGTGGTGTGTTGTGTGTGTGTAGTGTATGTGTGTGAGTGTGTGCGAAAGCGGATGCGGATGGCGATGTGTGTGTGGTTGGTTTGGTTTTTGGCTGTACTATATGCAACGATTGGGTGCGGAAATCTGCACAAAGGAGAGCTGAAAAACAAACCACATTCTTTGAAGAGGAGTGCAAGGGGCAAGGGGCAAGGACAGTTAAATAGACAGGCTGACAGGCGTCGTTGGGCGTGCAAAATTCTGAAATGCCGTCATTAATCTTTATTTGTGCCGGCGAATGCGTGAATAATTTAGCTACCTAATAATAAATCATTGCAGCTATGCATTAGTTGACTGTAGCTCATATACATATGTGTGTGTTTGTGAGTGCGTGTGTGTGTGTGGGTGTGTATGAGTCTCCCTTTCTCTCTCACACTCCAGGTCGCTTTCAGTCTTTGTGTCTTGGCTTATCTCCCAGCGGAAGTGCCGAGTAACATGCTTAAATGCTTATCAAATTTAATGCGTTTCCACTCCCCAGAAACCAGATGAGCATTAATTAATTGCCACTGCCACATTGGAAGCACCTCCAGCTTGTCATTCACGTTGAAGCCCAAAAGTTTAAGAACTGCCATCATCCCAACCCCAACCCTTAGCTCAAAATACAACACAGCAATCTAGTACGTAGGTAGGCCCAGTCTATCCTCTATGGATGTGCGAAAAATTTGTTTATTTTGTACAAATTTAATTTCACCAAATGAGCGAAGAACTCACACTCATTTTAACATTACGCATACGACGCATGGGCGAACATTTATAAATTGTGTGTGTGTGTGTGTTTGTGTGTGTTCCCAAAGGTCTTGTCATACTGATTTCGACAATTTTTGTGATTCACATTTGACAGCATGGATTTAGACTGCGTAATTGAAATGGTTGGTAAAGTGGATTAAATAGTAAAATAATTAACAGCTAAGCACAATGAGCTTAAATATGTTAAAGCATTCAGCTAGCTGTATGTTTGTCTTTAAAATATGTCAATTATTTATATATTATATTATTTATAACAACCTGATAAGTGTTTTGCATTCTACTCAATCTAAACTTATTTGTTTGCAGACTTTGTCTACGCGACGTATGTGTAGTATGCAGGGAACAGAACCCACTCGTCTGTCGGTTCTCGGCAGCTTTTCAAACTTTAGCATTCACATTTAACGAAAGACCAAAGCACCAAACAATCATGCCACATTCAATTGAAAATGAAAATTCCTATTTGACAATGTGCAGATAATTTGATTACGTCTCAGAAATATTCCAAATACTAAATTGCAAATGTGAAATGCGAATTGTGTTATTTAAAAAATGTTTTGGTCACAAGGCACATTTCGTGTTTGCTGCAAATGCATTTAGTTGTTGAATAAGAATTTAAATTAAACTATGCATAGCTCGACAAAATGATGGCTTAAAAATTCCCAAGTTGTTGACCAGGTGCACAGAATGCTTGATTGTATTGGTATATTGGTGTACTCTTTTGGTATTTTGGACATCTTTGCTAAAGTGTCAGCCGGCAAGCACAATTAAATATTCAAATGTGCACTATCAATAAATGATTTGAAAATTTGTGATAAAGCAATTTGGTATACTGTATCCTGGCATTCCGGCAGACATTTATAGGGTTGCCATTATCGATCAGTTTGGTTCCTTTCACATACCCTGCTGCTAAAAGGAATACAAGGTATTTGTGAAAGGTAATCGATAAGCCCACATATATGATATCTGGGATATTCCAGCAAGATTCTTATATATATAAATTCTCTTAAAACAACAGTTTCATTTATAAAATCATTTTGAGCTACTTGCTACAGGGTGTGCTTTAGTGGCACATGCTATTTAATTAATTTATTTTTATTTTTTTGTATTTTTAAATTCATGCAGTTCGATGCAGCTGCATTGTGGTCAGTGGCAGTGTCAAAATTGCAAATATTTTCAATTAAAAACGTTTGCCTTAACTCCATTTCTCACTCTCTCTCTCTCTCTCTCTCTCTCTCTCGCCTACATTCTGCATCTCTCTCTTTGCTGCACTGTCGATATTTGATGCATTTTTGTCTCGATTTAATTGTATATACTGTACATGTATATGTATATGCAGAGCTGTTGTTTGTGGCAAAATAAAATAAGGGGGACGAATACATCAGGTTGGCGTCAATTTGCGAGCCAAAGTTAAAATGCTGACATTTTTGGTCAGCATAACGAAGGGAATCACACTGTAATTCACAGCAGCTGCACGTTAGACTCACGTTCAGGTTTGCATTTAAATTGCAGGTAAATATTTGTGCATTTTCCGAATGGAATTTTCAGAGCAATCATTTAAAAGTTATTCGCTTTTGTAGAATGTCGACTTGCCCCAATTTAGGAATAATAAGATGATGTTCACAATGAATACATTTTAAGACTTTATTTGGCAACTCGTCTATATTCAGACGATATGGATTGACTTTTTGTTTGGGGGGTTAAAAGCCGATACACCAAATTGCATCTGCATATCTCTGCTGCATAGGAAATCTATGAAATATTTGACTGTCACAGCAATTGACTTATGATTGAAATAGTTCAAATACTTCCTTTTGCTTGCTTACATGGCATAGTTTTGAATGAATATTGAATGCCTTTTAAGCTATTTGTAACTGAAGATTTGATCATTGTAATTCATAATTGCATGTCTCAAAGTGCTGCTATACATATTTGAAGCCGCTAGTTGGCTTTCGAATGCTCCTCCCTTTTAGCTTGGATTATCCATCATCGTAATCAGATGTATTTGCCAGGCCACATACATATTACATGAATGCTCCTGGTAACACCTGATACACCCACTTAATTAAATCTGTGAAGCTCTGCTGGCTGCTTGCTGTAGCGACCAGACTTAACTGAAGCAGAGATTGAGTCGCAAATGGACCTGATTATTTCCAACAATCGTTGTTGTTGCTTGTTGCTTGTCGTTGTCGTTGCCGTGTTTATATCACATTTCAAAATATTTTGCTGAAAACCGATAGACGTTGGGAAAACCCAATTATAATCGCAGCCCATGGCTCGGGGTCATATTTATTTACTGAGTCTCTGCGCTATCTGAAGCGTACGATTTCCTGCTCTTGACGAAATCGTACAATATATATTCTTTATGGGGTCTGATTAAAGCAACAAAATTGATAATGCTTATGTGAATCGCAATAATAATCTGCTCTATATAAAATATGCTTCAGAGCTGCTGTTTCTTCAGTTCTCGGTTGTCTGTGTAACTGACTTGCACGATGCAATTTATTGTAATAACGCTGCTGATCTCCCCCTTATTGGGTGTCAGTTCTGTAAGCTTATCTATCGACAAAAATAAAATAAAATGAATAGAAAACCAAATTTTATAACAAAATACAAATTCACAGACCTACAAAGAGGAGACAGGTCTGGAGAATACTTGTGGCATGTACTGCTTTAAGGTAGTGAAGCCCATTTTGGAGCTAACGGTCGCATTGCAGAAAAAAGTCAACAACCAGGAGGATAATATCGATAATACCGAGAAAGTGCTGGTATGTTTACAAATCGTACCTATCTATTAGCAATCTACCAACCAAATTTACTGACTCTAGCCTTAAGACTGTGGGAAATATTTGCTCTCATCTCATCAAAAATATATTCCTTAATGCCCTAATGGTGTCTGCCTACAGACGAATTTACTTTTATACCTTCTGTTTTCGAGACTAAAAAGTTTAATTATTATCCCACGTTTTAATTATAGAAACAAGTCAACGATCTTCAATCAGAGCTGGAAACCAAGAAAATGGAGATTGTATTTTTGAAGAACAAAATTGACGAAAACGATAAGAAGTGTAAGGATGCCGAACAAAAGTTTAATGGTCAACCAGAATTGTTTCAGAAAATAGGATCCAAATACTACTATATAGAAGAATCCGCAAAGATGAATTGGTATGCCGCGGCTCACAAATGCCATCAGATGGGGGCTCACTTGGCTAGCATCCAAAACCAGACCGAATATGACGCTATAAGAGCTAAGTTAAGCCCACCCAAAGCTTATTGGATCGATGTTAATGATCTCGGCGAGGAGGGCAAATATATGTCACATACCACTGGCAATGAAGCAAATTATTTAAATTGGCATCCAAATGGTAATCCAGACAATTCTGGGGGTAATGAGAACTGTGTACATATTTGGTACGATGATGAAAGATACAAGATGAACGATGTTAATTGTGCAAAAGAATTTTATTTTATATGTGAAACATTTAATGTGAAATAATAAAAGTTTTAAATCAATTTCTGTTATCAAAGAATAACTATGTAAAATATTCCGATTAGCAGCACATTGAATTGTCTTATTTTACAGAATCAAATAAATTTTGCAGGCACTTCAGGACTGACAACCTTATGTAATAATTTTACTATTCTCATCAACTACTGTATCTGCGGCGACTGTGTGTCATGGCAATAGGTGATCTGGTACAAAACACATATATAATGAGCATAATTGTCATTAAATTATTTCTGGTAAATTGATATATGCCGGTTGGATATTTAATGAAGTGTGTTAGCAACATTCAGCATGCTTTTTTTTGGGAAAGATTTGTGTAGCAACGGTCAATTTGTGTGGAGTATTTTCGGTGGCCAGCTTGTGCTTTGGGGCATTGTGCATGTTTCTAATTGCGCACATTGCTTGCGACTTCATTTGTATTCTCTAGTGAGGGGAAGGAGGTGGTCGGAGTCCACATCAAATACGAATGGACCGTGCGACGGGGTAGCAAATGTAAATTTATTAACCGACAACAAGGTAGATGATACAAAAATTAATATTAAACGATGTTAAGGAATAAAAAATTCGAGATTCTTATGTTTAAGGAAAAGCTTATCAAAAATGTATACAATTAATTATTGAATACAATTAAAATATAATGAAAATGATTTATTGCTGTCATATCTGCAATTATGCAACTTTATTTGCGTAATGTAATTAAATTTCATCACGACAACCAAGTTAATAAAAATCTAATACAAACGGATTATTTAATAATAATAAATAAACATATTTAATATGAATTAAAAAAGAATTAATAAAAATTAATATATTGAAACAGCGACAAAAAAAAATGTAAAATACAAAAAGAAATCAAAATTGATGTTGTTATATTGACAATAATTAATTGAAATCAATAAGCGTAAAAGGAATTTATAATATTTGTGGCAGATTTTCATTTCATGATATCAACTTATTTTATTGATTTGGCTTTAATTTTGCAGAAAACCACAAAATTGATAAGAATTACTTTTCAACTCGCACACATGTCAGATTGCAATATCAATTTACATTTTATTTTAGATGTTGCTGTTGCTGTTGCTGTCAAATAACTTATGTTGCACATTGGGCAAATAATTATTAATCAACAACAAATTATAATCAAATATTTAACGATTTCGCTAATGGCATATCGCGTGTGCAACAACAATAACTGCAACTAACAACAAACAGCCAACTAATTATGGAATGCAATCGCACAGAACAAACCACTGAAAACATGGCGTCTATGGCCAGGGGGGCATCATTTAATTATAAACCGCTTTTTTGTTGCACGAGTGGAGCTAGGGGGTTGGGAGTGCATAAGCGCTTCTAAGCTGCAAAATATTTAATTAAATATTAAACTATAATTTTGTTAGACTATTAACACATAAAGTTGCAAACTTGTCGGAGTAGCTCACAAAAATTGTTAATGACATTTGGCGGCAGGCAACTGACGCGCACCACAAAAGGGCGAACGAGGCTTGGGGTTAAGGGACGTGGAATGGGGGGTGGCAAAAAACTTTTCTCACTCACTGCAAACTTTGCATGGCTTAGCGGAAGTGTGTGTGTGCAACAAAATGCACAAAAGCATAATTAAATACATTATGAACAAGGCAACAATATTCACATATCAAAATTTGGTGTATAATGTAGAAAGCTTTACAAAATTTGCTCAACTGCCGAACTAAAGTGCGTGTGTGTGCGTGAGCGGTATTGTGCAGCTCATTATGACTAACTACAACATGCATAAAAACAACAGAGAACAACAACAACAACAACAATCGCTAATATGCCACGTAACTTTTTTGTTTGCATTGCGTTTGCATGCCTTAATTTGCATAAAGGAAACTCGAGTTTCTGTGCTGCAGTTGTTGTTGTTGCTGCTGCTGACAACCGCTCGCAATGCACCTGAGAATAAAAAGGAATAAAAATAGTTTATACGTCAGCTACACGAGAGCCGATTACCGAAACTCCTGCGATTACTCCAATTAAATCTCTGCTTGACATTCGAAATGGGAATGCCAATGACAAATTTGAATTAGAATTTGAGAATGGTTTTTGTATTTGGGTGCGGCAACTAATAAAATGATTCAATTATAGAAATCACTGCAAATGGCAAGCATGCTGTATATGCGTAGACTTTAATCATTTTTCAGATTTATAATTGTACATTAACATAACTTCTTTTTCAATTAATATTCCAGTTTCGGAACGGACAGTTCTAAAGTTCGGAAGAATAATGCTTTGGAAATCAGTTTCAAGCGCAACTTGGCTTTAATTTGATTTGCAGCGCTCACGAAATTACACTCTTAATGGCCACACAGCCACACATAGACAAGTGTAGAAGTGTTTGTGGGCTTGTGTCTCTTATTGTCTTACATGCAAGTTGAAGTCAGTTGCTTAGAAGAGGGTCTCAAGTAGTTAGCACACATGTTTACAATAAACCAAGGCAGTCAGCTTGAGAGGCAGTAAACTAAATGGCGCAGCTGTGCAATGCACACACACACATAGCTCACACACACACACACACACAGCTCACACACAATAGGGTCACACACACACACATACATCCTTTCACAAAGTCACAGCAATATCAGTCACTTAGTCAAATGGCCGCCCGTTTCAATTTGTCAGTCATCAGCAGTCTCTGTGTGTGTGTGCGTGTGTGGCTGCGCGTGTTAGTTTTGACTGTGAGTGTGTGTGTAAGTGTGTGTGTGCTATTTCTATTGTCTGCATGTCAAAGTCATCGTGTTAACATTAATTAAATCCATTCGCATGCCATTCTACAACGCATTGTTCCAGCCACACTCCATTCTCTCTCCTCGTTCCCAGCCTCTCTAAATTCTTTGAATTCTTTGGATTATTTTGAATTTTCCATTGATTCTTGCATGTTGTTCGTGAATGCTGTATTTGAGAGCAGTTTTGTCATGAATAATGAAATATGAAATTATGCATTGAGCAAATATTGATTTAATTGCACTTTATTCAATTCACTTCAAATTGTGCAAAGGTGAGTGCTTTTTAACATGCGACAAATGTATCAATTTCGTTAAAGTCCTTGGGGCAATTATACAAAACACTGGCAGAAAACAAGCTGTTCGCTTATTAAATTAAGCCACAGTTGTGACAATTGGCAATTGACTCGTGTTAGCTGCTTGTATATATAAATAAATGAGTTCTTTAATTCAATTAAAACGTCCTCATAAAAACATTCGAAAACATACATAATTATGAGAACATTGAAACCAAGTAAGAATTCTGTAGTCGAGTCAGCTCGACTATGATATACCCTGAACCCAGTTGTTAAATAGGTTCTACTTTTATAGACAAATTTCCCTTAAAAGTGTACTCTTAACTTATGGCAGGCACTTGATCTGCTCCTGGTATTCGAGAACCTACATATATTCGAAATTTGAAGTCTCTAACTCTTATAGTCTCTGAGCTACATCGACTCGGCTGTTGACCCTGATCACGAATATATATACTTTATGGGGTCGGAGACGCTTCCTTCTGATGTTACATACATTTGCACAAAGCCATTATACCCTCTTTACCCATTTTGAATGGGTTCAGGGTATAACAAATTATCTCAATTTATATTTTTGTATATTTTTCCGTCTCAAAATAATTATTAAATGGTCTCAATTTATATATTGATATTTATATTTATTTCCCGTTCAAAAACTTAATATTATCAATTCCACTCCATTTGATTCAATCGCATTAGCTTCCCTTCCTTGTTTGGTATTGTTGCAAAATTAAATTGATAAGCTCAATTAAGTTTTTTTTTTTTAAACATTCTTGCGCAAATTGTTTATTTGTATTATATTCTTTTGAACTGTAACAAAATAAATCGCTCCTTTGATCTAAGCTCTGCTCATTTTTGGTTTTCCGTTAGGAATCTCATGCTCTCAGTTGATAAATGCTTAATTAAAATGTTTGTGTGTGTATGTGGGCACTGAAAAGTATGCTAAGCCCTGGGGCAAGTACACAACGGTAGCAAGAGCAACAGCAAAAAGCAAAAAGCAAAAAAGCAACAGCAAAACGCTAGAAGCAACAGCAACTGTCACACAAAAAGCATTTGTTTAATTATTTAAATTCAATTTCGTGCCATATCAAATTAGTGCCACTCATTTCCACTCCAAGCACGTGAAACATGAAAGGCGACCACATAAGCGGTGTGTGTGTGTCTGTGTATATTGGTGTGAGCTTCGGTTCATTAGTGTGTGTGTGTGTGTGTGTGTGTGTGTGTGTGTGTGTATAAAAAGCTAAAGACCTACAGTTTTTAACTAATTTTCGTTACGTGTCCGACTCGTTGCTGCCAACATTCATTTTTGTTTTGTGGCGTACATAATGCCACACACATATGCTTATTATTATAAATATTATTTGGAGTACGATTATTATTATAATTATTATGCATTCGCTGGCTAAATTCTTGGCTCGTCAAATGCGTGACTGAATGCGCACAAGTGTGTGCATACGAGCGTGTAATAGACGTGTGTATGTTTTGTGTGTGCATGTCTGACTTCAATTGCATTTACACACACACAGAAACGTTGAGTTGCACACAAATGACACACGTAGACGTTGCATAATTCAATTAGCCAAACAACGCTGCCGACAGCATCCAACATAATGCCTCAAACAATGGCCAATAATGTGCCATACGAATGGCGGCCGAAAGGAGTCTGGGCACAACGGCAGCTGTGGCAGGTAATTGTGCGGCAATAGAAGTCCTAGCAAGTAGGGGAAACGAATAATTAACACATGCACAGTTATGAGTAGTTACCTGCATTGAATGCGACCCCCTACCATCTAAATTCTTAAGGGAATGCCAGCAAACAGCAATGCAATTGGTACGAGTTGAAAACCTCAACACACACTTAAACACCCACCCACAATGCTTTAAGTTTAAATAACCCTTTAATGCACATAAAGGGCTAATGAAGATGACTTTTTGTACCACAAGCCCAGTGATATTTGGAGAAAGCGTATGTTTCGAGAACATCGATGAATATTGAAACCGAACAGCCGAATTCAGGTTATTTCCTCTCGATCAGCGCATTCTGACTCGTTGATCACTCACAAGATGAGATAAGATGAATAAATTTCGTGTTCATTTTTTTAATATTACATTTTTTAACTATTGTCGAAGTATTTCTGATAATGCCAATCTTTATTAATGCCAAAATTAATAGTCAGAATTTTCTAAGAATTAAATCACATTTATTTTCGCACTAATGTCATGAAATCTTTATGTATATATCGAATTACTATAAATGAATAAACATAAATTATTGATTAGATAATATACTATTGAACAAACTATTTTTGCTGTATAGTATTTTAATTCCGGCCATTTATTGACACACACACACACACTCACACACATACGCGCAGAAAACGCAATTAAAAGCAGAAATTTATTTTTACTATAATACGGAAAGTAATAAAATATAATTTATATCCGACTCCCCTCTGACGAAATTAATTGCCACTGAGTTTTTAATTAACTGAAACTAATGTGGCTCCCCGAAAACAAGCAATGACTAATTTGAAGTACTTTTCCACATAACCGCGTGCTCAGCGAGCCCCCCCTCGCGGATTCATTTGCCACACGCTTGTTTTGTATTAATAGCTCATAAATAAATTTTCCAAGCGCCCGGAAAAAAATCGCAACTTATTGCTTTATTTGCGTACGAGTATTTATTATATGCCCAAGAATTTTTTAAAAATGCCGCACAACACCAAAAAAAACAGTAATAGCAATGGAAATTTGTTCAGCGCACAAGCTAAGCGAAAGCAAAAACAGAAAGTACCAAAAACACTCGCAATTTTCCAGCTGCCTTAAATCAGTTTTACCGGTTTTTACTCAATTTTTCCCCTTTTTTCATAATTCTGTGTTTTACTTTTTTTGCTGATGTCATGGCGAACGCTCAAGTTTTACTGTTATTGCTATGTGTGGCTTGTTGTTGTGTTTTATTGCGGGCCAAAGGAAAGAGCTGTCATGTCATGTATCGATTTTATAGCGACCACAGCTTGCCCCTCATTTCGCCATCCCCCCCGCATTTCCTACCCTATACCTTTCACCCTTCACGAGTCAGTTTATCGCCGAGCGATATCCATATAATCGAGGCCTCTGTTTGATTTGCACGCATTAAAGTGTAATCTGGTCAAGGTTCTTTATCGCATTGCGATTATTATTGTGTGGAGCATCTTGTTTTGTTTATCATCATCATCATCGTCATCGTCATCGTCATCGTCATCGTCATCATCATCATCTCATTTGATTGGCTCACTTCCCTTTTTCCACAATTGCAAAAATAAATGTTCAATAAAAACGCAGAAAAAAGAAAAGGTAAATAAATGAAAAATATTTTGATTGATATTTTGAGTTTATGACTCAGTTTTGGAATGCAAAAATCAAAAGGCGTAAAATTGTCTGCTCAAAAGATCTTTTGTTGTTGTGGCATAATAAATAATTTCAAAAATAAAGCAATCAAAGTTTGGAAATTTTCAAGAATTCAGATCAGTGATTCACGAACAAACATTACGTTTGCAGATTAAGTGACGAAGCCTCAAGTCTAATATGAACTCATTGCTGAACAATCCGCTGGATGGAAAAATTTTTGTTCACTCGATATAAATACAAATGGATCAGTAAAATTTCGTATCTGCTTACGTGGAAAATGTATGTATTTATTTTTGATAGCTGTATCAATACAAATAAAACACAATTCAACTATTTGTTTGCCTTTTTTGGTTTTGCTCTCGATTTTTGTGATCTACTCCAAAGTTTCTTACGGAATCGATCCAAAATACATATGCACATTTATTCACATTTAAAAAAATAAATTCAATACATTTACAAGAATATAATAATATTTGTATATATGTATGTATATCAATATAAGTGTTGTGTGTGTATTTGTGTTTGGGGTACATGCAATTGAATTGGTAGACAAATATATTCATTTTCGAATGCATAAATGCTAAAATATAGGAGTATATATTTATATATGTAGGTATGTGTGTCTGTGTGTGTGTGTGTATGTGTGTGTTTTCATTTCGTAAAAATCAACAATAGTTGCTTTTCAAGTTTGGTTATTGATGCGGTTTCTTTGATGTTGCGTTTCGCTTTAGTCTAAATAAATAAATATTTTCTGCACATTTGGTAACATGAATAAAAAATACAATTTCCAACTTCCAACTTCTCCGAGAGACCTCTAAAAATTCTATGCGACTTTCTTTTATACATACATAACATGACATTCATACACATACACATGCTGTACACATATGTATGCTGTAGTATAGTTAGATATATATCAACAATTTTGTATAAGGTAGCAAGTTTTAAGAGTTAACGTAACATATATAGTAAACATAATCATATTTAATCGTAAATCGTAAGCTTAATAGTTCAAGATCATATATATGAATATTTATTTGTATATATATATATATATTTATAGGTATATACTATATATAGTAATAACAACAACAACTAGGGCATTTAGACATGGCACATACAGTTCAGATACAGATCATAGACAATATATGGCTTTTGCATTTGATTTCGTTTACATGTTACTGTGATCCCATTAGGAACATTTAAGGGACACACAAAAAATACCAATTAGACAAATACCATTTCGCGACATTTTGGAAATTACATTTCCCTTTAGCCGACGACAGCAAAAACACAAAAGAAATAAGACAACACAAATACTCCGTATTATTGCTTTAAGGCTCTGTGCCAAGCCGAGGCTAGCCCTATTTTCCATAGCTCTATAGAATAGATATACATACGTACATTCAAGACAGAATAGTAGTATTAGGCATAAAATGTGGACCACTTGGACATAAAGTTATGTTAACCATAAAACAGTTGTTTTCTTTTCTTCTTTTTCTTTTTCGTTTGTTTTGAACGAGCTGCACTCGTCGGTGTAGAACCCTCCAAAATTGGGTTCGATTACAAAAAATGTGTGTGTGTGTGCGTAGAACGAGCTCAATCCTTCTTGTTAAGAAAGTGAAGGACATAGTGGAGTACCAGATCGTAGCAGTACTTGTACTCGGTCATATTCTCGACGAGCTGTGGACGGTGTCGCCGCACGGTCTTCACGGCCTGAAAGACATCGACTTCGCCGTGCTGTATGACCTGCTCGATGCACGCATTAGCCGCACAATAAACGCCGGCACGACTGCGACCATCGGGCGAGACAACACAGACGGGTCCATAGTCGACCTTATTGCGCCAGATCTCGACCATATTCATTAGATACACCAGCGAATTGGTTGAGCTCGGCACCTTGTGGCCCATCGGCCAACAGGTTAGCTGAAATAGCTGGACGGTACGCGTCGGTGCCTTAACACCCGCCATCATTTCCGTTAGCGAAACGATCTTCTTGTTGATCTTGAACTCCCACTGCTTAATATTCGTATAGCTCTTCGACATGACGTAGTGCACGGTGAAGACCGGCCCATATTTCTCCATTTTCGATTTGTTTGGCCAGAACGAGGGATACTGTTGCGATTGCGATGGCGGCTGACAGAGCACCACCACAGCTGAGCACTCCTGATCGTAGACCAGAGACCAGAACTCGCCCAGCGTATGCTTCATGGGCCATTCGGTGTTTATGTACTCCCGCGGCTTTGTGTAGCCATCCACAAACACAGAGTTGATGTAGTCGGTGAAGGCGTTGCCCTGAAAACTGGTCAGATACGGACGGAAATTGTCGGGTGGCACACAGAGTACATCGCGATTCTTCTCACGATTGTCCGCCCGATGACCGCCAGCACAGTCACCGATGGTGAAACGTGGCGTTTGCTTGCAGATCTGATCGTATTCCATCTGATACTCGTTCAGCTTGGTGGCCGAGTTTCGGCGCGCTTTGGCCTTAAGACGATCGGAAAGCTCGGAGACGGGAAACCAAGTCTTGCCGCATATAATATGCTCCTCAAGCGTATCGTAAATGAACTTGTATTGTTCCACATTCTCGACGAGACCTTTGCGCGACTGTCGCAGCTTCTTCAGGTAGCCAAAAACGTTGAAGCACTCCTCTTCCTCGGCCAGCTCCAGATTAGCATCGATGGACATATAGACACCGGATCGACCTCCGCCATCGCTGCAATGCACCAGAATAGGTCCACGCATATCGACATCATCGTCATCCTTGATGATATTGCCGACAACGAGTCGCACCCGGCGTCTGAATTCCAGCAGGGCATTGGAGAAGGGGCAGGAGTGGGAATACCATTCCGTATAGTGAAACTGGAGAATCAAACGCTCGTCAGTTACCTCGCCCTGTTCGCTCTTCTTGTACAGCCGAAATGTGCGTATGTGAAAGTTGGCCAACTGCTCCTCCCGCACAATATTGATGTGGATATCGCCATAGGTCTCGTGCACCTCCATATTCGGGGGCCAGTATTGCACGCACATGACCTTGGCAAAGTCAAAGGTCTTTGTCAGCATCACAATGGCGCTAATGTTCTCCTGCCAGACCATGCGCCAATACGCATTTACAGTCTCCTCGACCGGACCCTGAGTAACAATGTAGGCATTCGGTTTGAGCAGACTGTCCACATAGCTGGCATTGACATAGTCGGAGTCGGCCACACCGGGTAGCTTCTGCAGGACAACACGATTGTAGTCATATGGAATGCACTTGGGATTCTGATTCTTCTCCGCGTTGTTCTTCTTCAGGGCATGCCGGCAGGTGTTCGTCTCCACTTTGGCGGCTGTCTGAAATTCCAGTTTATAGAGCACGGGAAATTTGCGACGTAGGTCGCACAATTTGAGAAAATGACGCACATCGATGGGGCCATTGGGTATGGTCTTCGATAGCGAATTGTTCTCGTCGCGCGCCTCCAGCTTGATGCGGTCGAAGGACAACAGGCCGCTGTTGAGCATGCTCAGCTTTATGGTATTCGGTATGGAGACAATGGCGCGACTTTTGCGCTGCTGCCGTTCCACGTCATCGTAGCGTGCGGATGACCTCGACCTGTGCTTGCTTTGCTTTGTGTTATTTCCACCATTTGTTGTTGTTGTTGTTGCTGCTGTTGCTGCTGCTGTCATGGTGCCGTTATCCGCAGTCGACGTAGCTGCTGCTGCTGCTGCTGCCGCTATTTGTTGTTCTTGTTTCTGCTCCGTTGTCATCATCAATCAGTACAGTACGTGTGCGTGTGTGTGCGAGTGTGTGTGTGCGACGTTGCGTTTACGTAGGAGGAGGAGGAAGTAACCGATTAGTTTTTGTTCATTTGGCTCATTCTTTTCGGTTTTGGTTTTAGTAGCTTATTATATTGCATTGCATATGGTTTCGCTTTTTCGCTTTAGCTTTTGGTTAGTAACTGTGAATTGTGTATGTATTTTGTTTGTTCACCTTTTATTTTTTAAATGCGCGTCGCGCTAAACGGAATTTGTTATAAATATATTTAATGCACACGTATATTGTTGGCTAATTTTCTTCTCTTGCTGTAGATGAATACGTTTTATTTTCCTTATTTCTTTTCTATTTTTTTTTTGTTTTTTCGTATTTTTGTATTGTATTTATTCTCTCTGCTTTTCGCTTCACTTCACTACACGACCACTGTTGTCTGGCGTGTGTGTTTGGCTCGTCTCTATCGTTTGCAGCTCTACCTGCTGCTGCTGTTGCTGTTGCTGCTGCTGCTGCCTCGTTGGGGCGAATTTCGTGAACGACTGGCCGAACATTGTGCGATGTTTTGCGCTTTCACCTCAACACAGGCAGCCTGACAGGCGAAAAGAGAGATATTTGGCGAGAGGGAGAGCGGAGAGCGTCAAATAGAAGCAGCGCCTGCTGGCTGGCAACATATTCACCATGGCACATGTGACTGACGCTACTTGGGTGCGTGACGGGTATTTTTAGCAATGCGGGTGGAACGGAATGTTAAGTGGCAACATTGGCATGAAAACACCACAATTCGCCCTGAACTAAATAGCTTATAAAACCAATTAATAATAATAATGATTTTGTTTACTAAAATAATATCCTTAAAAAATAAATAAATAAAATACACTCGACAATAAAAAATTGAATTTATGTATTTATTCCTTAAGAGCTTTTTAAATTAATATTATTAATATTATTATGATTTTGTAGGGAATTTCATTTGAATTATTATTAATGATTAATTCCTTTGTGTCATAATTTAAGATACATTGAGTACAAAAAATTTCTTAAATATTTCATTTGAATTTCCATTTGATTAGCCATCACACAGTGCAATTCACCCTATAGTATGAATGAAAATTTCGATTTTCCCATTGCACGCTCATTTCGTCGCAGCGAAAAGCTTCCATTTACCACGCAAGCAATTTCGCCCCAAAATTCAGCTGCCACAACTGCTCTCTCCCAAATCACTCTCGCTGTAAATTTGTTTTTGGTGCTCTTAACGCTTGCGCATTGTGCGATTTTCGCTTTTTATCACATATTTTGTTTTCGCCTATTGTTTTGCGATATGTAGTTGAATTTTTCCGTTATTTAAATGAGGAAGTGACGTTGATTTGTTTTCCTTAATATTTTTATTTTTTGTTTTTGTTTTGAATGTCATTAAGCATTTTAATTTGCATATTTAATTGCCAGGGCATACCCAAAATTATGATTTATATGCGTGGGAGACTTTCATATATTTTTAATAACTGCAGTAAATTAACATTTCCTGTTTTGGTCAGCTGTCTTCGCTTCGCGATTCAATTTCATTGTAGGTTCTATTCTAGTTGTTGTTGTTGGTGTGTTTGTTCTTGTGCATTTTCCCATTTTCACGTTCACACACATTTGATTTCCGTATGCAACTCATCGAAATAGCATTTGGCAAGAGCCCATAGCCAAAGAGGAAGCGCAGCGCAGCGCTTCCACCCGACACATGCCATGAAGAACAAACAAATATTAATGCCCCGATCGTAATGATGTTATTTGACGATGATCATCATTAGCACAACATCGTGTGGCCGATGCTTATGCTGCTGCTGCTGATGAAGTGTTTGGCGCTCTCGAGGTAATTTCGAATTTCGAAATAATCACACAAACGTTTGTCAAATAATTCTAAAATGTAAACAAATCGTTTGTATACACAATGGGCCTCGGCAATCAAATCTTGACTCGATAAGTATATAGCCTTGATGATATATATATATTTGAATGTGCACATGTGTTAATGCAATTTGATGCCCTCTATAGATATAGGCATTTAAAAATAATTTAATGGCACAGAATTGTGAACACTGAGTTACATATTTTATATAATTTTGTGAAATGCAAATGAATGCTTAACTATAACTAGTAGAATATTGAACTGTGATCTATGGTCTTCTGATATATAAAGGCATGTTTCATTTAAATAAATGGGGGTATAAAAAAAAACAATTTAGCTCTCGATAATTAAAGAGATACTGATACTTTCACGATATACATACGTATATACACACATATACATAGAAATGCCTCTGATATTATTGCTACTATATCATGCATTATAGATTTATTAGTTAAGTAAATAAATTGGTTTATTTGTCGTTTACACCTCGCAGCCGAGGTATAAATAGGGACTCTACGATATATACAAATGCGCAAGTTCAAATAGAATAATATCTGCTCTGCTCAAATTAAGCTCTTCTGAATTGGCTATAATGTACTACGTGTCGATGTGGCAAGTAATACTCCAGCCTTAGTGTTGGTATTCAAATCACAAGCTTGGTAAATGTGCAAATAATTTGGTAGCAAAGCTTACGGAAGATATTGTATTGACAAACTCTGTGCAGTTTGGTATTTGTTGAGATTATTGGTAATTATTGTAATTACAGTTCCACACAATTTGATTTGAACAAATTTTAGTTAAAATTAGTGTAGTTAGAGTGGCCATGATGAAGCCGTGTGGAAGGCGTGAAAAATCAACAAAGTCCAGAACTGAATTCGAATCAATTTTGATATGATGCAAGGCTTTTTTTCCATGATGACTCGTAAATTTTGTATAACAAATAGATTTTATCATTTACTTATATACATATCAATGAATTCTAACTGGAGATTTTCAAGTTCGAAGCTACTGCGGTCTTCGGCAGAGTCTAGCAAATGAGTCATAATATTGGATACGTTGTGGCTGGCGAGCCGTAGTCAATTAAAGTTAGTTGCCTACCTTCAGGCCAACGATAATCCGACGGAAAGCCGCGTGGCTCTTGTAAATTGCTGTAGTCACCTAATTTGAGAGCTGTTGACCCATTAGGCACACAAAAGCGTGGCGCCTCTCCCCTCGCTCCAGTCAAAATGGCGCCGGTACGCAGCTCAAACACTTAATGTGGCACCCTACAACAACGATGAACACACAACACACAAACACACAAACGCACACATGCACATACACATACATAGACAAGGGAAGAGCGAGGATATACGCACACACATTTATGACTAAGCCAACAAAGCGTTGAGTGCGGCTGACCGCAGCTTGCAGGACTGAGGACAACGCATCTTTAGCGCCACAAAATCCGCATTTAAGCCGCATGAGGCAGCTTCAAAACCGAACCCAACGGAGCAGTACTAAATTGAACTGCACCTCTTCAACTAATTAGCAAAAAGGAGACTTGCCACTTACCTTGCCAAATATGGTGAGTCCGCCATGCTTCATATTAAAGTTTGGCGCGTCCGCATAGCTTGAATCGGCCCAGGGTGTGTGGCATGTGGATGTTAAGGTCATGTAGCGTACACCAATTGCATACAGGGTGCGCAGTACAGCTAAAGAGCCACCCAGGGAGTGGCCGCCTTCGACGCCTGTTAGCGAGCAGAGTTGTTGGTTTTTGTGGGCATCGATGATGTCTGCAATGGTTGCAAAAGAACAGAAAGAGAAGCATTTTAAGAAGTTGAAGTTGAAAGTTTATGTTGCAGCTAGTTTGCCCAGAATTACAATTGCAGGCATAAACTTGGCATTCGCTTTTTTCTTCCTTGCTTTTAGTGGTGGCAACAGCAAGGACAACAAGCATAAGTTAGAAATATTTTGTTTTGGTACACTTGGCCAAATATATTGTCCTAGAACTTTGAAGTTATCTTTATTTTTATTTTATTTCAACAATGCATTCGTTAGAATTTATTTCAGAATTATACTTATAATTTTGCCAAGCAAAATATTATCTTTTTATTAGTGTTTTTTAAAATAAGTGAATTTTTCTAAGTGCATATATGTATGTCTGTCAATTGGTTAGCTGCCCCGTTGAGCACTCTGTTCATTGCGGTCTAAGTCTGTCTCTCCATCTGTCTGTTTCTTTGTTGGTCTGTCAGTTTAGCCCAGCATGGAATTTGTGCTATGCTATGCAATATTTACGCTTGTCTTGGCCAGCAGCTTTGATCTCTTTCATGATGCTTTAGTCCGTTTTGTTGCCAAGCACTTGTCAAAATACTTGCTTATTGTTTATAGTTTATTGTTATTTATCTTTTTTCTGGTATTTCTACAAATTTCTTTTGTTTCTTTTGCTATTGTTCTTAACCAGCAACTTGAGCAATGTTTGCTTAAAGTTCTTGAAGTAGTTGTGCCTTGGATTTCAATATATGTATGTATATATATATATAAACATATAAACTATCTCAACTTATGTACAACTTTGCTTGGCTGAACTATTTCGAAGAGTCATTAAATGCATCTTCAACTCAAAACTGAGCATATTTCATAAAATAGAAACTTAATAGCAGTCGTTTTGGAGAAATTGAGTGTAAAATATAATAAAATTAAAATCAAGCATATCAAAACAAAAAAAGTTAAAGAAGGATTTCAAAATTACTCATAAGTAAGTAATGTTACTATCATAAATTTCTGACTAGTATTATCGATAAATTATTTCCATAATTAATGGAAGATGACCACAGATGGCTGATTAATAACAAAGTTAGCCGGATCAGTACTTAGTACTTAGAACATTAAGCATTCGAATATATGTATTTACTGAAACTAGCTCGTCAATTGTCATGTGAGTATGAACTGCATCCTTGGGGGGAATTCATGGCACACTTAGAAAACCATTCAATAATTTGTCGCTGCATTCAAATCAAGCATTGTAATAACATTTCAAATGTCACCTACAGGAAAAGCGACTCAATAAATTGCCACAAAGGAAGCAAGGGGGAGTGCAGAGAACTGGGTGGTGGGAGGAGGGAGGAGGGAGGAGGAAGGAGTGGTATAAGGAGAGCCCACAAGTCACAGGATGTGAACAGGGTCCTTGCTGGTAAATTTTCAGGCAATAAGTAAATAAGCTGCGTAAAATCAAAGGGCGCACTTGTAGGAGCAGCTGCCCCTGAAAGAGAAATTGTTGTTGCTGCTGCTGCTGCTATTGTAGTTGTTGGTTTTATTGTTGTTGTTATTGGCATGGCTTCTGGCTGCTTGCATTGTTATGGGAGCCAGAAAAGCAAATACCTGCCACAAAACATGCTCGATGTCGTCGTTGCCGTAAAACCCTAAAATATGGAGCAAATAAACAAATATTCTGGCAGGACCTTTAGTGTGCAGCATCTTTTGCCGTTATAGTTGTTGCTGCTGTTACTGTTGTGGCACTCAAACGAGTGCCAGCAGAGGCACTAAAACGCGCCACGTGAGCTGAAGTTCAATTTTTCGCTTGTGCAACAGCCGAGCGGGGAAACAGGAGAAGAGACCTGAAGGGACTTGGCATTGGAGTTGCTGCCGGTCCGGTATCGTAATTGTCTGAGACTTGGTCCGACCATGGCGACCATGGCCTCAACGTGCTGTATAATATATGGGCCATGCATCGGATGCGATTTGAGGCAATACTGAATCGAAATCTCCAGCACATTTCGAAATGAAAATCCCCAACCAAATGCCACTTGATGCAATAAACCAACAGTAAGAATAGCAAGTGTGCCACATTCCAATCAAGAAACTCAAACACACTCTGTAAAGTTTGTTGCACGTATCATAAGTGAATAAGAAGATAAACTTAAGATAGTTCAATTTAATAGAATTTCAAGTTGATGTATTTGAGATTTCTATTTATTCTATTCCTTACGGTATGATAAGAATATATATTTTTACATTTAAAATCTATAAGCTATAAATGTAATAAATAACTAAATAAATAACACTAATATCTGAATTTCTTATAGCAATAAAATTAATAATAAATTCCAATTTACTGATTTATTTAAGGAACCCAAAACTCCAAATACTCTATTTATTCAAAAGTGATACGAAAAGCGACAATCAATATTTTTTCAAATGCTTCTTTTGATACTTTTGCAAGCAGACAACAAGATTTCGCCTGCGCCCAGCAAGGGCATTAAAGTGTCAAAGTCTTCTAAACTGAAAGCAATTTCTGTGTTCAGTATCTTTATATCTCTCTCCCTCGTTCCCATTCCCTTACGTTCTCTCTCTCTCTCTCTCTCTCTATCTCTCTATCAGAGTCACACAATTGCTCAGTGGAGCTCAGTGTAAATGGAAGCTTACACATTTCGAAGGTGGAAATTGAAATTTGCGTATAAAAAACATTTACACATCGGCAACTATAAAATGTAAAGTAGCAGAATACTGGCAACTGACAAAATTGCCACAAAAAAAAAATAAAATGGGTGGAAAGCTTCCAGAGAAATGAGAAAAACTAATTAGAATCCATTTTCCATTTATTGTGATTATGGAACGCGAATGCAGCACTCATATGTATCTGTGTCCGTTTGTATCTCAGCTGGCATGAATCTAAGGAAATGCTGTTGCCACACAGAATCAGGCAGGATTACAAAGGATACACATGGATTGAGACAGGTGACTCACAGACTCACAGACTGACTGACAGACTGACTGACTGACTGACATTGCATGTCATTCGTCGAGTTGTGTTTCGGTTCGTTAGCTGTGCATTTTTACAATCACTTTGGCAGCTCAACGTCTGAATGTGTGGCAGTGGGCGTGGCACCGCCTCCTGCACGCTCATTGGTCATTTTTATTTTATTTAAACTGACTGAATTTATTTCGACTACTTTCAAATAAAATGTGAGTTTTTATTTCATGCAACAGCAGCTGCAAACACTCACGTGCCCCGGCATTTTATCAAAAAAGTCAGGGGCCGGCAGAGGGTTAGGTTCAATTTTTGGCCAAGTGTGTTAGTTGGAGTTTAAATATGTGCTTGATCCCTTGATTTGAATATGTTCACGGTGCATGAGATTGATAAAACTTTGTAAATATTGGAATCGTTCAGTTAGTTTCGTTTTGAGTCCATATTTGCTGAAAGTTTGTTAATCACTGGCTTTGACTACGTATCGTTTTTAGTTGATATACTATATATATATATACATATATAAACTAGCTCAGCAAATTTACTCATTAAATTTGTGTAACTAGAATCCATTTAAGATGCAATGCTACATTAAGGATTTAAAGAAGTTTACTTAGTGTATTGACTATAGCTTAGTTTAGCCGTATTTTTTCTTGGCCAAAGCTCAATTTGGAAATTTGTCTGCTGCTCGCAATCAGTGGCGTGTGGAGCTTAGCTAAAAGTTGGGCAATTAAATAAGAAAAGTGCATGCGTAGCATCTGAGTACAGAGACTTGACTGAGTACAGAGACTTGACTGCTAAACCCATGCTGATCTCTTTTCAGCTCTGGATTCTTTCCCTTTTTTGGAGTGCTTAGTTGTGCAAATGGTTCGCATTTTTGTTGCAACAATGCCAGCAGCATTACTCAAGTTTTAGCCTTTGGCAACAGTTATTCCTGTGTTTGGATAAAAAATATAGTCGGTTCTTATCAGAGTTTTGCAGTTTTCTGCAAGCATTTTTCGGTGCATGCTTTTCCGCTCGTAAATTTGTAGCGCACTGCACTGTTTTCCTGCGCTTGATTTTACGGCCATATGATTTATTCACATTTCCATTAATGGCTGTATAAATGTTGCGACGCGAAATACCGGAAGCGATTTCTTGTTTGTTTCGCCGCTGGCTTTTCTATTTGAGCAGCAACAAAAAACGAAAATAAAATACAACAACAACGCACACTAAAAGATTGCCAGTCAAATGGCAACAAATCAAAATGCAAAGCGGAAAACAGAAGAAAAAAAGAAGAAGAAAAACAGAAGTGAAAATAATACTCAAATGTTGGCCGGGAAAGCTCGAACATAAGTCAAAACTTGCAGTTCCACTTGCAGCTCTCTTGCAGACTCTTACAACACCAGTTCAGACCCCATGTGGCAGGCTCTTTCCCAATCTGTCTACCCCCCAACAGCTGCCGCTACCCGCTGTTAACTAGGTGAGTGCAGAATATCAAAGGAAATGGCACAAAAATATGGCACGCGGTAAGCAGTCAACTGAAGTGCAGGTCTGAGAGCACTGCTGCAAATGTAACAACTGTTAGCGAGTCTCTCTCTGTCTCTTTTTCTCACTCTCTCTCTATCTCTTTCTCTCTCTCTCTCTCTCTCTCTGTGAATACCCTTGCAGAGGAGATCATCAGCTTGTGAAATGCGTAAGGAGACATCTCTCAGTCTGCCTGATTATTGCAGTGCACAACAATTGGAGTCCAATTATATTTATAAATTATATTCCAAAATATTTCAACCTACTTACAGTTCGGCTTTCATATTGGCAATAATTTTAAATCTTACATCGGACAACTACGTAACAGAAAAAAATAACCTGATCACTTGAAAGCTAAACAAAACTAACGTATTTAAGCCATATGCCTGCAAGCGTATTCAATCTTCGGCAATCTGATAAACAACATTTAGTTTGGTTATTTCTTCAGTTTTTTTAATGTAATTTTCACTTTTTTTTCGCTGCTTTGCTTTTCATTTGGCTGCTAGCCAAGATACTTCTGAACAAGTCGCGAAAAAGTTTCCAGCATTGCAACCAATTGAATGCGTGGGCAACCAGAATGTTTCGAATTCCAGCAGATTCACAGCAACTAAACTTTTAGGAATTTTCGGGCCTATGCTGCGTATGTGTGATGTTTTCTCATGGATGGTCGAATTTGAGGGGGATGTGTACTTACCCTGAGCCGAGGTGCAGGTAGTTAACTGCGGCGAATATCGATCGGTTAGTCTTTTGATCACATCAATTTGCTCAAGCGTCAGCTGCACAGCATCCCGATGTTGCGCCTCACAGGGCACATAGGCTGCCCAGAACTGAAAGAAGAAGAGGCAGAAATATTTAATATATATTCTTTTTATATCATCAAAGTTAACCAGTATAATATTATTTCTTTTCGCTATGTAATACATTTTATTTTCATATTGAGAATTTCTCATGCCAGAATTTCTCTGCAAGCTGCAATTTTAGTTTATGAAACGGATAAAATATTTCGAAAATGCACCACAAATGGTTCCGTTAAGTTCCATTTATTTCAATTTTAACAAACACTCTTGCCATTATTATTGTTTACCACCAATTTGACCCCAAACTTTACGGTTGTCCATTTGAATGTGCCTGGATATGCACTTAACCAGCTGAAAAGTCGCTTCCACACAGGAACTCATACTCGAACACATATAGAATAACACATTGCAGTAGTTATCTCGTTTATTGTCGCATTTCATTATTTCCCTTAAAATGGCATGCAGGTGATAGACGAAGGGAGCCGGGGGGTTGTCGCAGAGCAGCATCCAACGAACTAATGATATGTGGCAGCAATACCAACAACAATGGCAACACAATTTCCAAATACCTTATGTAAACGCTTGCTCGTACAATAGTAATGAATGTTGCCACCACCCATAATTCTGGCTCTGCCTATGGCTCGGCCACTGGTTCTGCCCCTAACCCTGCCCCAACTGGGTGCCACAATTGTACAACTGTACCTTTGCACCCTGTTGCAATGGATGTACAATTAACCTAAATTGAGGCAATGCTCGAGTTTTGACCACCTGATAAGCTGAGACTACGAGTATGGCCCGGAACTAAGCAAAAATAATCGGAGGTGCCAAAAAGGGTAGAAGCCGAGCACAGAACAAGAGAAAATGCTCGAATTGCGACGTGCAGATACCCTGTAGCCGAAATTTCAATTGGATTATTAAATTCAATTCAATTTAACATAAGTGTGTGCACTCATTTTGCACTAATTATATTTTAGATATTTCATTTAACGATGCATTTTATGAGAGAGTTAAACATTTTATAAGAATTTTAGTGAAAATGCTATCAATTGGTCCCCCGTCTTATACACATACATATATTAATAAATGTCCTGGCAAAGTATGTTCCCTAACATTTCCAATTATTCATGGGATCTACAGTTGTTTAGTTGTTAAAGAATATGCATTTAAATAACCCTTGGGTTAACTTGGGTTGCGAGTTATAACAACTAACTGAAAATCATTATTCGGGGCTCTGGCTGAAACATGTGGGAGTCGTTGGCTGGACAGGTAGATAAACTTTGCCTGTGTGTAAAATGGAATTTACCTTTGCCATTATTGTTACTGCTGCAAGGGGGCAGCCGTGTTAGCCGGGAGGCTTGCCTGCCATGCTGCAAATTTGCTGGTTGTACAATTAAAATTGCACAAATGTGAAGCACTGGGTTGACCCAGGTGCCCAAATCCAATTCAAAAACTGAGCGGGCTAACTCAACACCTCACCAACTCTCCCCATCGTTCCCTGCATCTCTCTCTCTCTCTCTCTCCTGCAGTCTCTCTTTTCCTCTCTCCATCTCTGTTTATGGTCAGCGTCTGTTGAATTGTTTTTTGACCACAGAACTTGTTTCGACTCGTTCATTGAAAAGTTGTACATCTGTAATGTTAACCTGGTAAACGTAAATCTCTCTATGAACGACATCACCTTAGTGTATGCACTTTATTATCATCATTATCACCAGCATCATCAACATCATCATCATCATCATCATAGTAATCATCATGTGACTGCTCCTGCTGATGCTCTGGGGAACTGCAAATGAACATTTTCTAGTGTTGAGCTCTTGTTGTTCTGCTTTTAATTTAGTGCCCCTGGAACAATTTTTCGGGGCTACGTGCTCGAAGGACTCACTGAGTTTTTGGTTCCGGAATTCTGGCACTTGTCCAACACAGCCTCACGAATTTATATTAAAAATTATTTATTGCATTTTATGTTTCCTAGTCCTTTTTGCCCCAACATTTTCGTTTTTTTGTTTTTTTAATTCCTTTATGGGGAGTTGTGGATGGTTTTGTTGTTTTGAGTTGTGTGCCGAGCAAAAAGCCAAAACTTTTTAATTGTTCTTTCAGTTGCTGTGTTGTTGCTGTGTGTTTGGAACTGTTTGTTGCACTTTGCACGCTCTCTTTTCGATGGCAACACGTACATGCTTTTACTTTTTCCTAATGATATGACGTGATCTAATGGCTCAAATGCGTTTTACTGCTCGCTGAAATGTTTCTTAAGCGATCAAATTTTGATAAGCAAAAAGAAAGTTAAGAATAAACTTAAACAGAGTAGAAAAAAGTAGAAAGAAAAATAAGAAAAAGACTAAAATAAATGTCATTAAAAATAAAAATATTTTATTAACCAATTAGAAAAAAGTATCATACTTAATATATATATAAATATATAATAATTATCTTGTGTATTGACTTTACTTTGTACTTTTTTTGTTTTAGCTTTAATATGTTAGCAAACTTTTCATAACGTATTTTTCTAAATGCTTTTTCCTTTAAGCCAGTAAATTGCATTCCTTTCTGTAGATTGCTCTGTAATTCAGCTACTTTTCTACATTCATTTAGCCTAATTGAGTCAACGTTTATCGATTGCCAGCCACAGTGCACAAATTTGTAAAACCTTTTAAAGCACTTCCATTTGAAAGGAAGTAAATATTTTGCATTTCCTGTTTTTCACAGCTTTACTTTGCTCTGGAAATTGCGCTGAAGATAAGCAAAAATGCCGTCATTTGCACTTGGGGGCAGACAACATGACAGAATTGTGTGGGACAGCTTGAGAAACCGCTCCATTGAAACCGCAGTTAGGCAACAGGTAACCTGGCAATGCTTAGCTGCTTAGGGCTGGGTGTGTGCACATCTGTTCTTGTCTGTGTCCCTGGTGTGTGTATACTCAGAGAAAAATGCAGTTCTAAATGAAAGCATGAAGTCATATTGTCACTTCCAGTGATTTTTAAAATATTTTGAGGTAACTATTAATTAATTAATTAAATCAAAGCCAGTACCAAATTGCATGCTTGACTCAAAACAAGTATTTTTTTTTGCAACTTTACAGTTGCTAATTTTTAAAAGTGTACTTGCTCTCAGCCTTGTTCGAGTTTGACTTGATTTGAGTGCAAAATGCACTAATTTTTTTGGAGTGTGTGTTTTATGTTTGCTTTTGTGCTACGCTGCCGCCAGATGGCAGCAATTTGCTGCCTCTTGCAAAATATTTCGCTTATGCAGCCTGAGTTGATTGGAAACACCTGTTGCCCAGTTGGGGCTCACATTAAAGGGGTGGTGTTTGGCGGGTGGCTGTTTTCAGTATTTGCTTTTAGACAATGCTTAAAGTGTGCTTAAGCATCGCACTTTGCTATTAGTAGCAGCACCAACAGCAACAGCAGCAGCAACAGCGAGAAGTCGCCACCTGCACCTGCATACACGAAAGTGTCGTCAACGTCTCAATGGCAACGCTCTCACGGAAAGTGCTTGTGGCTCCCTATCAGGGCATCAACATCCGCACGGGCGCCATCATTGTCATCATCATCAGCAGCAGTGGCAGCAACATCAGCAGCATTGTTGTGCTCCAAAGCATATTAATATTTAAAGTTGTTTGGCGCTGGCACCGACAGCATAGCAAACAAGGACGACTCTCCCCAAGGACAGCATTTGGGCTTCAAGTTAATTGTGAATGCTTAAGGAAACGCTATTTTTGTTGTTGTGTGCGCGTGATTTGTTGTGAATGGGTTGAGTATGCGAGTGTGTGTGTTTTGTGTGTACTTTGTTGTGTCTTGCGGTTGTGGCCAACTGCGTCGTTGGCATTTATTAAACGCTTCTACACATAAAAGCAGCTGTGTTTTTTTGTGGTCACAATTTATCACAAATACAAATTGTGTTCCAAATAAATACTTGCTAACATTATAACATTCTTAATATACACATATATTTGTATATATACATGTTTGTATATATATATATATATATTTGTTCCACTTAGTCGTGCTGAATGCTGACTTGCTTCTTTATTAAATTATCTTAGCTACATTTTGGCTTGATATATGTTTGAAATCTATATCCTTGAGTTGTGGGGCAAGGCAACTAACGAAGCACTTTACAAATATCGAATTATTTAAATGAAATTCGATTTCAATTGAAAGCAATCCACAAATAATTTCCATCAAAGAAGTCTCAAATTATTTTATGCCAAATTGAGAAGCACTCAGATGCACTTCTTGTCAAATAATCAGCTGCCCAGACAGTCTATTGTTATATCTATTTTTGTGTGCTATAATTTAAGGCTGAGTCCAGTGCTTAAACACCTAAAGAAAATCGTTACCAAAACTCAAGTAAATCCTTTACAGCTTAGACCACAAAAAACCTGGAAAGCAACAGCAAAATAAAAAGTGCTTTTGACCACAAAGCCTGGCGTCTATCTTGGCTGCATCCGCTTTGTGTGTTGTTTTGTGTTGTGTCTGAAACCCAACATTAAATACTTTTTAAAAGTAAATACAAATTTTAGGCCAGCGGCCAACAAGATAAGCGCTGTCCAATTGCCCCAGCTTTGCCAGTTAGCAACCAAGCAGCCTACACTCACCAAAAATAGGCAACTTCATTGAGAAAGTAAATATCATTTTTGGTTTTAAAGAAAACGTCAAGATAATATCCTGGAATATCCTGGAAATTGGAACACTCTATTTTTGGAATTCGCAAATAGTATTGTTAAATGTGAGACGAAATGAAATGCTTAGTTCGACTTTTGAAATTCAAGGGCATAGTTCATTTCTCAGAGTGTAACAACTTAGCAGACAACCACCAACAGGACCAACGACCACTTTTCAAATCCCTTGGCTACATAAATGCTGAATGCGGCAACGTTCTGTGCTCATGTTGTTCTGGCACAGATTACAACATGAAATGGCGGCGGCAGAGGCGGCACAGCTCGTTGCGAGTACTTCCGGTTGCATCTGGACGGGGAGAGATCAGGGAGCCGGAGCCTGAACTAGAGAGCGAGGCATCCCGGCAGCGTTCACAATGTGTGGACTTTCTATAAGGCAGCAGCAACAGCAAGAGCAACAGTAGCAGCAACAGCAGCAGCAGCAACCAGAATGCAGTCAGCCATGCAGGCGGACAACCGTAACATGACGTTTCCGTGTCCGTGTCCGTGTCCGTGCCATGGTGCAGGCGATGCCACTGACTGTGGCACTGGTTACGGCAGCTGCTGCGCCAACTTTTCGTCTGTCTGCTGCTCGGATTTTGTCTTTTTTTGTCAACATTGTTGTTATTATTGCCGCTACCTGCGCAACTATGTTTTGTTGCCTTTCTACAGCAGTATCATTTAAATTTTTTTTTGGTAACTCCTTTCCTTAGGCCGTCACGGCAGCTGTTGCAGCTGCTGCTGCTGCTGCTTCCTTGACTTTTAACAGCTCCCTGTTCGCTTATGGCCTAAACGTGATTTTCGGCAGTTCTGCTAAAGATTTGTAACAGAGTCTTTTTTATTTTGTTGGCCTTTTGCAACTGCTCGCTACACGTTTGCCATTTTGGACAACAATTGCTGAAACATGTTGTCATCCAGTTAGTTAGTTGGCAGTTGTTAAGCCATTGTTTTTGTTTTGGCCGCCACTATTTCAGTTGTTATTGAGTTTCGTTTACCGACACGAATTGAGTGCGAAATGTTGCAGCTAGTTAAGCGCTTTACAACTTTTGAGTACTTTGCATTTCACACGCATTTAGCGCCAATCAAGTGAAAATTAGAGTACCATGAAATTTACACAAATAGTTCAAATACACCAACAGACAATTAAAGCAAAATTACCCAAATAAGTAGACTTAATGTTCACTTAAAATATATCATATAAAACATATCATTCTTATTATTAAACCAATTAATTTTGTTGCATCTACTTACAGACAAAACTAGCTGCAGCAGCACATAAATCAAATACCCAAAGCAAATACGCTTTCAAATGCTAAACTGGCGGAACGTGTTTCATTGGCAAGTGAAGAGTGCAAGTAATATGCGAGCAGTGCTTAAATAAACGGCAAGCATATATTTTACGCAGGAAATCACTTCAATATTTCAAATTACGATGATGGCACCCACTGCATTTCCATTAACCACGACGATTTTTCACATGCCAGCCACGAAAAATGTGCTGGCAATAAAAGTGGAAAGTCGACGAAGCCGCTGCAGCAGCAGCAGCAAGTCAACATGCCAGCCACATTTCCAGTGTGGCTTTCAACGAGTCTGACGATAATTAACTTTGCCAAGGTTCGTCTGGAATGCCGCGGATTGTTGCAATCTTAACATTTGCCCACGCGTTTTTATGGCTCTTTCTACCCCATAAATAAAATGTTGTAACGCATTTTTAGTTTTGTTTGTCGCACACATTTAACAGGTAACTACTAACGGCCAATGTGTAATTGCAGTTTGCGGTGCAAAATTGCAAAACTTGCAAGGGGCATTAAGCGAGAAATTACCACTAACTGAGGTAAGTCATAAAGCTAAAAATTTCACTTGCTGTCCACGGAAATATCCTATATATATAAATGTAACGCTGCAGCTCAAAAAGTTCTGAAGCTAAATTATTTCTTTAGTTATATATTAATTATTTTTATCAATAACCATTTATCAATGGTTAAGTTTAATAAATTGTGTATAAAGTAAACTATTAATTTAGAGTGCCAACAGTTACTTTGTGTATACAATATGATAACTACCCTCTTTGATTCTTTGAATTACAGGGCATAATTATGCTGCACTCAATTTAATTACGTTGCAAATGGCAAATAGTGCGAGTTGCCAGCTAGTGGCGGGAAGGAGTCGTTCAGTGGCTTTTGTGGGGCCACAAGTCGATGCTTATTAAAACTTAACAGCTTCACGCTGCCACGTGCCTCCCGCGTATTGCCACGCCCCGAACACGTTTTAGTTAACAGCTCCAAGGCATCATCATTGCCATACTTATTGGCATTTTCAACTTGTGCCTCTCTCCACAGGCTGAGCGGAAAACACAATGAGGGTGCTGAAAGTTTCTAGATTTTCATGTTCGATGTTTGCAACAATTTACGAATATTGAAGCAATTCTTGACTGTTGGTATGGCAGCTAATTGAGATTGTTGTTGTCGATGGCGGCGGTAAATGTTGCCAAAGGCATCAGCGGCGTCAGGTCTCGCAATGCATTTTCAAATTGCACACACACTCGCTCAAGTTGATGTGGGGTGTGTGCAAATTATTGTGCAAGTGGTGTGTTAATTGATGTCAAGTGTGAGCACTGAAAGTAAGTGCAAATGTTGCCAGCATGGAGGAATTCAGGTGCACTGCTTCTCATTTGATGCATGGGAAAACCCCTAAGGAAATGAGTGGCTGCAGGCAATAAGGAATATTAAATGCCTGCTCAAATTTTATGGGGCACATTTAAGAAGTTCTCTTTCAAATATTTATTGCACTCTCATGTGTTAATTATTAATGGGTACTTTTACAGTTAGGCTAACTAGTTGGTGTTGCATCAACATGTAATTACATATTCTTCAGAAAGCTTATGGAACACTGTAAGATTCAAATTAAAAGCGTTCATAAGAATAAGTAAGTTTGAGGATAAGTCGTAAATAATGTATTTAAATATATATCTAGATGTGTATTATCAAAATTGTATTTAGATGTTTATGCTTAACTCATAATGAAACATTTAATTCTGACTTCCAAATATTGCCATAAATAATTGTATTAAAGTGAATCAAAATACTAACATTGCAGTAAAGTTGAATATATTTTCTAAAGCGAGGCTCTTAGCCAGGTAATTAAATGAAGTTTAATTCCCTCAAAGTATTTTATGTCCAAACCTAAAAAGACTTCAAATTCATCAGAGGGCTAATAATTGCACTTGAAACACAACAAGTCTGTAGCTCCCGGCTTAATATTAAGTGCTAATAAGCTATTAAAAAAAGACACCCAAGTTAAGCGCAAGGAATCAATAATGGCCAATTAGCAGCAACGTTTAAAACAGAGAGAGAGACAGAGAGAATATGAGAGGTGCGTGTGGAGCGTTGCATGGCAAAAATAATTAAAGCAGCAGCAGCATAAAGCACACAGAAATTAGGTTGAAGAAAAAGAGGCAGCAGAAAATGGAGCTGACGCCGAGGCAGAAACGCTTCTTCAGGTAGCTATATGAGGTTTCATAAGTGGGGTGGAGTGGGGGCATAATTAATTTTTATATTTTTTGCCTGCCTTTGCTTAGCTGAAACTAAAGCTGCCCAGCAATTGGCTGCACGATGAGCAAAAGCAGTCGAGGCACAAAGGTTGCCAAGCCCGGGCACTTGGAGCATGGCAAAGTGGCATGAATTTTCGAATGACTACAATACGATTAGCGGATACACTTTGCTCTCATATTCTCCAGATAGTTGAATTATGCATAAATATCCAATGTGAGCAGCTTAGTTTTTTATGCCGAAATCAAAATATGTTAAAGAATTTAATTGTAATTAAGTTATATAAGCAAATGACAAAGCGACGTTTAAATGCTTTTAGCCATGCTCAGTTATTTTGCTTCCTCGGTCTCACTAGTGAATATCAAACGACTGCATTTCACGGCAAATTCAATCTGTGACCACTCCTGTTTTTTTCCATACATCCGCTACATATGTATAAATAACAAAAACATTTAATGCGATTTTCAAACTCTCTTAGAAAAGTTTGAAAAATGGTTTTCAACTTTTTAAAATGCTTTCTTTAACTCAAGATTAGTAGCAAATTTGTATTGAAATGTTACACGTCCATTTATCACTTTATCTAAGATGCCAGCAGCAAAGATTAAGAGTCGATGCCGGTGGCTGGACACTCTTACATACCTGTGCTGAAATGCGACCCTTCTTCAGTCGCGTTAGATCCGTGTGGCTCCAATGACTGCGAGCCCATGGCGCCACGTTGCGCAAATCCTCATCAAAGCTGGGGTCAAACACAAGAAGAATGAAAAGTGAATGGAAAATGTAAGCCGATCGTATTAAAAATTAATTGCAATTGAATTGGACTCACTTGAAGTCGTTGAGTTTGTTATGCAGGAACTTGCGTATATTCCAGGGTAAGTCGTTATGCCCATCGATTAAAGGCACTTGATCCAAAAGCTGCACGGCAACACGTAGGCGCTCCTCAAATGGTGCACCTACGTACGAGATGGGAATAGAGTGAGAGAAAGAGGGAAGAGTGAGACAAAGAGGCATTAAACCTAGTTAGCAGCATCTACTAACTAACTTAGACACCTTAACACATTAACGACACACAGAGACTCGGTGCCGAGAGACATTTTGAGCTTTGGTTACGTGTCGTATGCGTTATGGTAATTGATTTATTATCTGGGACCTACAGTCCTACAGCTACACTGGGAAAAAAATATACACCGGCAACTAGTCAAAGTTCTCAGGAAAAACATTTCCGTTGGTTTAACTGTATTTCTATATTACACTGTTAGTATTTAATGTTTGTTTTATTATTTTTCTTTATTTAAAAACAGAGAGTTTCGTCTTTAATTGAATTACGAATGAAAAGCACTTATGCAGAGTAGAAATAAAGAGAGTATATAAATAGTAGTTTTTCTGAGTGTACTCACTTGCTGCAACACGCAGAGCCAGGGGCACTGCTACACTGGCAGCGCCAATTATCAAGAGTATCGAGCTGACAGCCAGCCAATGCTTGGCCGCATCAAATCCTGTGCCGAGTAACATATACGCAGCATGAGCCGGAGCAGCAGACGCAGCCAGGCAACAGTAGCGACAATGGCATCAGCATTCATGATGACCAGGGACATCGTTTGTTGTTAAATGATGTTTATGTTGTTGTTGTTATTGGCAATTCAATACCGAGTCGTTCGTGGTGCATCAGGAGCAGCAGCACGAGCACGAGAACGAGCACGAGCAGAAGCAGAAGCAGGAGCAGGAAGATAGCAGGACGTTGGCGTCATTGTTGATTGTTGTGTGTTGCATTTTGTGTGTGTGCAAATTGCCGTGACAGTGCCATTGATTACACCAACAACAACAAGATGTTGTTCGAGTTAAATGTTGTTTTTATTGTTGGTATTTCCATCATTATGCAGGCAGCATAGCAGTAGAATCGGTTAAAAGAAAATATGGTTAGTTAAACGTTAAAAATTGAATTGCTTAGCTGCTTTCTACTCTCCAAACACAACCAGCTAACGTGAATATATATAAGTGGTAGATAAAAGGCATTCAAAGTGTTTAGAGTTGACTCATTAACTGTATTCTTAGTCAACTCAAAGCACTTGAAGGCCAGTGTAAATTGAAGTACATTAAATAAAGCAACTTGGGAATATTCATTTCTATCCATAGCCAACAATTAATTACAAAATGATTCACCTACAATATTTCGAAATTAAGTCAATTAAACATTATGAAATTATTATCTGCCTGAAAGGACATCCAATCTTTGTTGGCTCTTGCTATCCTCATTCCCAACCAATTCAAATCATTCAAAAGCTGCACTTATCTCGGAACGAAAGATACAAATGGATGAAAAGCAGCTCCAAATGTGAATCTCATTGGACGATTTGATTTCGCTGCAAAGAAACTCGTTTCAATTGCATGCAGTTAATTTTAATTGCCAAGCAAATTTGATTATGCCACTTGAGCGTTTGATAAGACAACTGCAGCTGCAGCAACATCGAAAGCAATGGAAATAAATCAACTGAGACATAAGTGAAGCTTCTGTTTAAGCATTTAAAGCAATCCACTTGATCAAAGTGCTCTCTTTTGGCTTATTTTGGATTAGCGACTGACTCCGATTCTCTCTGCGCTCTGCTCTATTTGCAAAACTGAATTACCGATGAACGAGTTGCAAATGGAAGCCATGAGCGTCACAAAAGGGTTTGTGGAGTGGGGCGTATCGGTTGCAGGGCATCAGCGATTTGCATACATTAAACGTGACAGGTCACCGCCAGCTACGCATTTTTTTTTTGTTAAAGTCCGCTAACGAACTGCACTTGCCCAAAGGGCAGAGATGGGGGGGCTGAATTTGTCCCTGCCACTTGCATTGATGTGCCGCTGATGAGAACAACGACGAGGACGATGGAGTCACGCGGGCATTGAACACGCTTGGCATTAAGCGGCCATGTTACATGGGGCGCAATCAAATGGATAACGACTAAATAGAATTGTGTGCCCCCAAAGGGGGTTGAAAGAAGCAGCTGCATCAGCAGCAGGAACAGGTGCGCAGACAAGCACAATGGCAGGTAACTAGAAACCAGGGCTGCATTGACAAACTAAACGAACGAAATTTATTAGGAATTCAATCAGAAATTTAAATAAGTCTAAAGCATTTTAATTGGCAGCATTTGTAAAGATGTCAAGTTGTTTGAGGATGTCTTCATAATATCTTGTAGACTGACTCGGCAAGTGAAGGTGATTACGACAAAATTATAATGTCTTCTGCAGAAGTAAATCATAATTATATATATCTGAAGCATTATGAGTTAAACAATAAATTCGAAATCATTTTGTTGTACTTACGAAAGGAATTTGTGCCCGAACTGGATGAGCCGCGACTGGGGCACTGGCGATGCTTCCATGGCATGATGCTGGTAACGCTCGAGTGCAGCTGATGATGTTTCTGTGGCGTGGCTGGAATGCCGCCGCCAGATGCCAGTGAGTGTGCCACATCGTGTGCATGATAATGATGCGAATGTGGATGTGAATGGGGATGCTGATGTGGATGTGGATGCACATGTGGATGCGAATGCGGATGGGAATGTGAATGCAACTGGGACTGTGAATGTGACAATGTTTGGGACTCGCACTCCTTGAGCAGGTTGCCGCTATTGGCGCTGTCGAAGGAGTTCATCGTGAAACTGGATGAAGCCAGCACCGATGATGGTGGCATTTTTTGATACGGCACCCGGCAACCACCGTCAATGTCCACCAAATTGCTAAAGCTGCGACGAGTCCAGTCCATGCTGCTCGTGTGAAATATCTGCGCAGGCTGCGACAATTGCTTAATGTCCTGCTTATGTTGCTGTTGCTGTTGATGTGGATGTTGCTGTGTCTGTGTCTGTGGCTGTTGTAATGGCTGCTGTTGCTGGCTGAAATTGAGCAGCGATTGGGAGAAGCAGCGACAGCGCTGCTGTTGAAAGTGCGCCAATTGCTGCTGCTGATGCTGCTTCTGCAGGTAGCGACTATAATGCGCCAAATGTCGCGCATAATCGCTGCTTGGCCCAATTGTATTATATTTGCTGCTTGCAGCAATGGTTGCTGCTGTCGAGGGTGTTGCAGCTGCAACAATTGCTGTCGATTTTGGCACAAAACACAAGCTCGGATCTGATTTTTGTGTGTGCGGCGTAAAAATGTTGTCCGCCTCGTGGGCGGCAAAGGGCGGGGCGGGCTTGTGCTTCTTGTGGGCGTGGCTGTTGTTACTGTTGCTATTGCTGCTAGCACTGCTACTGTTGTTGTTGTTGTTGGCGCACTTGAGCAATGTTGCAGCGCATTCATCGAGCGCCGTTTTGGTGCAGTCTTCCAATAGATCGCTGCTGCACAATTGGGCCATGCCCAATACCAGATTGTTGTTGCTTTTGTTGTTAACAGTTACGGGTAACTGCTGCTGCTGTTGTTGCTGCAGCTGTTGCTGTTGCAACAGTCGCAGACTGCGCATGCTGCCGTTGCGCTTGAGGGCCGGCGGCGGCGGCACTGGCGGTATTATATCCACATCCGACAAGCTGGGCGTGTCACTCAGCTGAAAGTAAAAGACGAAGAACGAGAAGTTGAAGCAAATATAAGCAAATGATAGCTTGCATCGGTTGCAAAAAGCGGAAATTGTATTATGACAATCAACATGAACAGCATCCGGTGAGTCGAGAGCAGAAATCAGTCTGTGCCACATGGCACAAGTTTGGAAAATGCATTTGCCTGAATTTAAGATAAATCTGCAGTCTTAAATAATATTTGATTAAGAATCATTATGTTCTTGTTACATGATTTCTATATTAATTTCAAATTGTATATCAATGCCAAATTCCTAATAAGAAACTAGGAGTAAGTTCAAACCCTTTTCAAATTCCTCTGCAGACTAACTTTACTCAATGCTAAATTGGTTTTATGCTAATTGTTGCAACAGATGTTAAGTTTCACGGAACTTGTTGTATGAAAAAAGAACCGTTAATTTCCTTATTTTCTCTAATAATAATTCAAGCCAGACCTCGTGGCAACTACCCAGCTACCGCATGTTGCAAAATAAAATGAAGTGAAAAATTCCTATGCAAACTTTTTCCTTTTTCTTGGAATTATTATGCAATAAGTAATTATTCATTTTTCAAAGGTGAATAATTTTTGCATAATACAAGTTGAATTTCTTGGCATAATATTTAAGAGCAACGTTTGAATCCTTCCTCTTGTTATCACAAACATAAAAATGGAAACGTAGTTGGAGAAAAATGTTCATTAATTCCAAAGTCTTGGAATTGTTATGCCATAAACCAGCAATAAGAATTTCCGCATAATATTTAAGAGAAACATTTGTATTCTTTCTCATTGAATCAGCAATTTCTTTAGACACTATTACAATAATAAAATCAGAACATAGTTAAATACATTTTCACTAATTCCATAGATTATTTGGAAGGCTGGGCCAAATTCCAGGCACAAATACATAATCTTCTTTGTGTGTCGGCTCCTCAGGTATGGTGTATTTGCAAATTGGCGAAATTGCCTAGAACGAGATTTGGAGCCGCACATGGAATTTCGCCTGGGCGCTGGCTACTTGAAATTTAATTATGTCAAACACACAAAACACACTCGCACACGTGTGAAGAGTGTGCGAAAAAAAAGGGCAAGAACAAGGCTTAGCCGGGAAAGAAGCTCAGTTCGCACAGTTGGCCAGCTTCCAGTTGGCCATCTAAGAGCGCAGTGTTTTGTTGGAGTCGTAATTGAATTTGCTACGGTCAGGCAATGCCATCATCATAGTGATAATAATGCCCATCATTATCATCGCCAGGCATCATCATAAAGTTCATCAAACACCGCCGCTGCGGGTATTCGAAATTGAATTCAGTTACGGGAAATACATTTGCATTGATTTGCCTTTTATTTTTATGCGTCTGGGCGACATCGAAACGCATTGACATTAATAAAAATTTCCTTTTGAATTTTGATTGCTTTACGTTGGCCTCAGCCCAACCACTCCCCCTCCCGCCACGCCTCGTGCATAGCTCCTTATTGTGCCTTGTTCCCGCTGATTATTATTATTATTTTTCTTGTTGTTTACTTAGTCCTGAGCGTGGCCATGTCCTGTCGTGTCCTCTCGCTGCTTAAGTGGAAATTGAAAATTTTCACTAAACAGCCTTTGGTAATTTCCTACTCCTGTCGCCGCCCAAAACTTAAATAATTTATGCAAATATTTTGCGGTGTCCACATTCCTCCTCCACACCTCCTCCACCTCTTCCTACTTCTGCTGCATAACTTTTGTGTCCAACAGGCTGGCCAATTTGGCTGAATACGCTGATTGTATGGGAACGTTTTTTATTTTACTTTCTCTTAAGTTTTTAGTAGGCAATTATCTCTAAAGGAAATTCGAATTTTTTAAGTTTTTTTTAAAAAAAAAAAACAGCATTTTCTAAAATTAATTTTTAGAAATCAAGCTTACAAATATACAGTGGAATACGTAAATTAAAGGATTGTGATTTATAAATCTTTTATATATAATCCACTGCAATCTCAAAGCCAAAGAGGTAAACATATTTTTCTTTTCTGAATAGTCGCCAACAAACTAATCACAGTTGCATTGTTGCAAGGACGCTTTTATCACAATTCTGGAGCTTTTGCATCTTTTCAAAGTAATCTCTAATTAAAGGCGGAGAGTGCAAAGGTCTCAAGCATCATGAATATGCTTGCAAATGCACTTTGAGCGCACTTTTCGCTTCACATTTTTGCAGCAACTAGAAGTCATTTTAGCATGCATATGCATAACTCTCCTTTGGGTTGCTGGTTAACTGCGTCCCAAAGTATGCAACAGTATATGCTTATTTGGCGTTTATGCCACAAATTGGACGCCATGTTTATGAGCTGTGTATTTGTGCTTGTGTGTTTGCAGGGCAGACAGCAGAGAGGAGAGTAGGATAACCACAGGACTTGGGCAACCGCAGCTTGCTGCTTTTTTGAGCATTAAATTGCTTGATATATCGTCGCATACGCTTATATAAGTATGTGCGTCTATCTATATATAAACACATATATATATATGTATATGGTATTTCCATTTATAAACTCTCCTGCGAGTTTAGCTTAATTTTGCATGGCAATAGCTCAACTGATTTTCTATGCGTTTTTCTTCTTTTGAATTATGCTCGTCTTTGTCTCGTCTTAAATATCATAATGCACATTTTATGATAATTTTTCGTCCGCTTTGCTGCAATTTCGTGCAATTTTTTACGATAATTTATATAAGTGTCTGTGTGTGTGTGTGTGTGTGTGTGTGTGTGGTTATTCATCATTGTTGTTGTTCTTTTTTTTTTTGCAACTTTCTCGCTACGTTACAAAATTTGTGCAGCTCAGCGTTTCGAATATGCTTATAGTAATAAGTATGTATGTGTGTGTGTGTGATTGTGTGTATGTGTGCGTTTGTGTGTATGTATGTGTTTGTCGGGCGTAATGTTGAGTTATGGCAGTTGTGTAGTTTGCGCAGAAAAACTTTTTTAATGCTCGACTTTCCTAGCTGTTGCTCTGCTCGGAGATCCTTTTGCACTTTTTCATATTCTGAAACTGGGCAGGATTCTTCCGGTATTTAGTTAAATGTTCGCAAAATTGAGTGTTGGTTATATCTTACTTAAAGCTCTCGGCATCTCCCGTCCATGCTCGTATGTATTGACTTTAATCGATTTGGCAAAAGCAATAAGCAGAAAACTTTTGCAAATGCTCAAGTTTGTTTTAGTTTCATTTAATTTTGATGTTTTCTTTTTCTTCTTCTTTCTGTTTTGCTTTGGGTACTCCGACTTACTATTAGAACCAGAGTTGTAATTAGTATCTAAATTTTACGATGTTAAATGCTTTTATTGAAGTTAGTTGTTATTACAGTCGCATCTGTATTTCTACACAATTTTGAGCTCCCAAGAAAATTGACTATCGATTGGTATTGAATGATTTCCCTGGAGTCTAGAAAAAATAATGTACATAAATTACAAAATGAATAGTTACTAAAGTAAAGAAATATACGAAAACCCCTTCTAACTTCGCAAATGGATTTTTCATCTATCTGGTAACTGGATTTTATACAGTTGTTGGATGTTTAGATGACATCTTAGTGCATGCAGTTCGATAAAGTTGAAATTTAAGTCTCTAACTCCATATAACACCATATACCTAAAAATATCTCTAAGGACATGTCCGACTCAGAACCACTTTTCTGAAAAGTCTCGGATTACGTTTAACAATGCAAATCAATTAATTTAATTTAGTTTAATTAGGCAACACCAGTCAACGAAAGAGATACATAGATACACACATATATTTGTGTGCAAATTCATCATTTTAATTTTACAGAATTTGTATTTGCCAACATCAAAATTCTTTCCCAACTGGGAATGACAATGAGCCTCAATTTATCGACACAAGTAGAGGCTTAAATACAAAGTCCGTTCTGTGATTGATTTATGATGTCAGAGTTCAGCGGGAATCATGAATCAGTTTTTCTGGCGTTAGTTGACTCAATTGTCACATAAATTGCGGACTCGTGGACTAGCCTCCATCTTGATGAATTTAAAGCCTGACTCTGGCTTTTGCAACAACTAAATGATGCTAAATGCAACGCCTGGCGTAAATAAAAAGTTAAACGATGCTACTAAATAACGAGTCGAGTATGTTTGCCCCGTTTCCAGTCTCGGTGCGGCATCCGGGGACGCCAAAGCGGAAAGCGCCCACACACACATGCCACCAAAATGTTTGCCACAATTTGTAGCAACGACTCGAAAAGTGGAGCAGCTGCTGAGTCAGTAGCTCAACGCGCCCCCCCTCCAAAACCTCATCAGTTTGCACTCAAACCTTTGCCTGGAGGCCAACAAACGCATACATCAAATGTGTCAAAGAGATTTGTTATGCATGACAGCGGCTTGCACTGAAAAAAAGGTACACCAACAATTGCAAAAGTGCTCTGTGGGAGACTGTACAACTGTATGATATCCTGCTTCAACATATATACAAATTATGAATATACATTTTAAAAGTTGCATTAAATTAATATTTTTTCTGCTTCATTATTCTCAATCTACAATTTTTTTATATTTTTTTTATTCCACGAGATTCATTTATATTAATACAATATAATAAACTATAAGTAATATATTTTATGGGATCAAATGTATATCAATTTACTTGCTTAGGATTATAGCATACTTTCTGCACTTTTCTACTTGTGTACAGAGTATTTTAAAAGCCATAGTTGGGAGTGTTTCAGATCTGCATTACGACAAAAAGGGACCATGGAGATAATGTGGAAATGAAGGTGGGTGCAATTTTTCCGTAATTAAAGTTCCGCTGCTAATTGTGACAAATGGCAGACGAGTTCAACAGTAGACCATTTAAGGCAAAATTCACAATGAGGTCACGCCCCAAGGTTAGCAGACAAAAGGAATGTTAATTAAAAAAAGTCAGCTAAAAGCTATTGTTTCTAGGGAAGCAGATTTTATTAGGGAGCATATCCAGACTTCTTCAAGAATTATTACCTGAAAATATATATGAATACCAAGTGTTTAGAAAGCTATAGCAAAAGTAATCAACGTCGTTTCCCTGTCTAAGCTGCAAGCTAAATTAAATTTGTTTTCTTCATTACGGATAGGAATTCCTCGCGGCAGACTTCACCATCGCCATCCAAGTCGGCCTCATCGATCATCTCCTGCAGCTCCTCATCGGTGAGATTCTCGCCCAACTCTTTGGACACTCGTTTCAGATTGTCAAACGAAATGTGATCGGTGTCATCGTCATCGAAGAATGAGAATGCCTTTAGCATGTCCTGTTTGGTGTCCTTGGCAGCCATTTTTAAGCGCATCAAGTACAAAAAATCATTGAACGCAATGCGACCCGATTTATCCTTATCAATCTCATTCATCATATTCTTGATCTCATCCTTATCAGGCTCAAAGCCCAAGGCACGGATTGCGACACGTAACTCCTTGACCTCAATGAAACCGCTGCACTCAGTGTCAAACAGATCGAAAGCCTTTTTAATGTCCACCTTCTGTTCCAGCGACAGATCAAAGGTCGGCAACAGGCGCTTGTTCTTCACCTTCCGATACCTTAGCATACCCGAGCTCGGATTCGAGTGGACGGTCACCGTCGAGCCAGCGGTGCTTATATTCTTTTCCATCTTAACGAGTCTCCTTTCACGTATTGAAAATATGTGTTTAAAATATTTGTTGTTTTTTTTTTGCAAATGCTCTTTGTTTCAAGATTATTTATTTTATAAATTTTAGATTTCAATTTGTTTTTGTTTTCAGACCTCACCGTTGGGGAACTGAACTTAATGTGATTTTCTATTTACTGCCGTCTACTTAGGGCCCCCCCTGCATGGCATGCTGATTTACATTTTATATTTATATTTTATTGTACTTTAGTATAAGTTCCTCTGTTTACAAAATAATAATATATTGAGTGGATTATTTGTTTGATTATTTTGATTCTTAATTTTTTTATATGCTAGTGAAAAGTCTTTTTTGAAGTTCCTTTGATCAATAAACTATTTGAAACCGTTTGTTAACCAGAGTGTAACCGTGAAAGGTGACTCAGGTAAATTTTAATATTTTTGGATTTGCTTTCAGTGCGAACAGTCTCCAATTGCCCAATTTGTGCACTTATGGCCAGTTTCGCAGTATCAAAGTTGACTCAGTGTATGGGAGCTACAGACTTAGACAGGCATGCAGAGCAAAATGTGGCAGGTGGCATGTGGCATGGGGCAGCGAATTCCAGGTGCCATTCTGCTATCCTCTTAGCTGCGAGCTGCCAAAATGTCAGTCAAAGCTGGTCCTCTTGCTATTATTGTTGATGTTGTTGCTGTTGCCACTACGTGCTGCGAATTGTTTGCCTAGGAAATTGAGGCTGCAACAGGCCATTATGGAGCCCCACAAAAAAACAATAGCCTCAACATGCGTGACACGTGTTTTTGATAGAATACGAGGGGTGGATTGTGCTGGTGGTGTGGAGCAGCTCGCGGTTACTGCACATAAATCCAAAAACATAGTGAAGATATGTAGTTGGCCACCATGGAATACCCTAGGATACCCTAAATACCCTGTATCCAGCTCAAAAATGCATTGCTTGCTACTCATCCGCATGAAATTAAAGATCTTTCTAATGGGCATGTCTCCGCAGATCAGGCAAACTCCTAGGAAATGTACTTAACAACTCAGATTAATAACTATTATATTTTGTAGCGCAAACAAATTACAAATTAAAATATTTAAAGTTTAATTTTCATAGTTTCCCATTCTTAACGATGTAATCTTAAAATGGACATAGATATATACTAAATTTTAAGCCTTCAGCTTTCAAGGCCCTCAAGAAATTGTTATTTCGGATATATTTCAAAAATGTCAGAATAAATAGAGTTATCGACAAATGAAACTCAATTTATGGGTTCAAGAGAAACACAATGTTTAATTCCAGCTCATTGGCTGCTTTAATCCCTAATTAAAGAAAGTCTTTGAAACTGATCAGGAGAACACTTAGCCTAGCTTAACTTAAAGGGCTTACAGGGTATCTATGATTGTTTATGTTTGTGTTTGTTGTTCTCACCTGTCGTTCACCGCCCAGGGATGTGAGCGATAATTTGCGATTCCTCTCGCGCTCCAGTCTCATGAGTATCTGTGCATTCTGCTCACAGGTGTAGGTGTGTGTTTTGCGTCGCCGCTCCAAACTGTACTCGTAGAGCGGACGCGCCGCATCCGGTTGCAATTGCGCCTCATCGCCGGCATCACAGCTGCAGAGCGATTGATTGCTGCGCCCCTTGGCCCGCTTGAGGGAGCCACGATTCGACGAGGAGGAGCAGCGCTCGCTCACATAATCGGAGAATGTGACCACATTGTGATTGCTGCCCCCATCGTAAGCTGCTGCCGGACGCAGTGCGGGTCCAACTGGGGCAACGCAAGCTTTTCGCTTCGACGGCGAAACATAGTAAATATCATGCTCATCGAATTCGACGCTGCTGCCGATGCGCTGCGGCAGCGCTGTGTTTGCTGTTGCCGTGCTGCTGCTGGTGCTGGCAGCGCTGTTGCCGCCGCTGCTCAAATTGCAGCCCTGATCCGTTAGCGAGTGCTGCTGCAACAGCAGCGCATTTCCCGGACGATCACGCAGCGAGTGCTGCTTATGCAAACGCGGCGTCGCTGCTGATTCGAAGCGACGCAGCTCCGTCATCTTATAAGGATCTTTCACTCACTCTGACTATCTCTATCTCGCTCGCCTCTCTCTCTCTCTCTCTCTCTCTCTCTCTCTCTGTGTTTGTCTAAAGTAGTTTAGCTTGCGTTTTTGGATAGCTTATTGTCATCACTGGGCATTTCTCGCACGCTCTCTCTCTCTCTCTCTCACTCTCTCTGTCTAGGTCTGAAGTACTTTGGCTCGCTTTCTCTTATTGTCATCACTTGGCTGGCTGGTTGGCTTAGCTGGGTCCGTGCGACTCATGTAATATTCATGTGGCTCGTTCGCACACTCGACATTAGCATAACACTTTGTTGGCTCTCTTTTCGATATCCATAGATACATATATATATTTTTATATATAGATATATATATGTATGTATGTATGTGTATGTGTTTAATTTTAAATGCGCCTTGGGATGGGGCTAAGCCGGCTAACGATTTCCTTATGTCAATATAGCAAATTCGCAATCCGCTTTCAGCCCGAACGTTTTCAGCCAACTGTTTCGATGTCGTCAAGTGCTCTGGCTTCTGGCCTCTTCTTCTTCCTTCGCTCCTAAGCCTGCTCGCTGAGTGTGATTTGGCCTCGGTGCTGCCGTCTCATTTGCAGCCGTTTATCAGCTTCGATTTGCCTTCAACTCCCACTCGAATTTCGTTTGCTTTCATTTTTTTGGCTTCCCTGTTTTTCGCTGTCTGTTGTCTGTTTGTTTTATTAATAGACTCGTCCTTGCCGCACTGCCTGCGCTGCTAATAACTGGAAAAGAGCGGAAGAGAATTGGTGTGTTAGAAGTGAGTGCCACAAATTGTGTGTTCATTTCGGATTTTCTGTGTGTGTACAAATAAGTGACTGTGCACTTGTGTGTGTTGTTCAATGTTTAATTGTCTTTTGGTTACGTTTAATCCGTTAAAGTGTGACGAGATTATAGCTAACATTTCAGTGACAAAATCGGATGTGTTAGCCTATAAATTAAATCTAAATATATGTATATATTACTGCAGATTGTATTAAGCTAAAAGAAAAACAAAATTTGCCAACTCAAAACTATTATTTAAGACAAAATAAACAAACATCTTTATTATGGTAATTTGCCATGGACCATTTGCTTTTAGTATGCATTTATTATTTATGTTTTGATAAGTTGCCCAAATTTCTACTCAAAGCATATTCTTGATTTTTTATTCACCAAATTTTAATGGGCAAACGTCACAAATATTTAGAGAACATTTCAAACAGTGTTATCCCACAGGATTTAGTTAAAACTTCGAACAACTATTTAAGTTCCTCGTCGCCATAAAAAACTTGTTGGTCTTGGGCAACAGTGCAAGAGAGAGAATTAACTCATTACATGTGCTCATTAAGCTATAACCAAAGTTGATTAGGGCCTTGAAAAACTTTTTGTTAAAGAATGTCTTGCAGCACTTCAACTCTGTTTGGGCAAGTTAAGGGGCGAGGGGAGGGGCAAAAACGTGGCAGACAAAAAAGACAAGACTGTGACAAGCTGAAGTGCCACTCGAAATATGCCCAAGACAAAATGTTTTCTTGTCGCCAGGACGAAAGCAAAAGTTGCCGTGGCGAAACTTCTTAAAAATACTTAAGAAGCGATAAATATCTCAAAGTATATTTATATATCCATATATACACACATACACACACATGATAAAATACTAAGTGTGTGTGTGTGTGTGTTTGGCTGGCGGGGTATTGGCAAATGTTTTGACTTTTGAAACTTTGCTGGAGTTGCCTATTTGTTACTCTTCATGTTGCTGTTCTTTGAGCATTGATAGCAGCAATTGTTACGCTCCGCGGCCACTCCGCACTCAACCCTCAATATTTTGGGGAATGGTTGTTGCTGCCATATACTCATTATCTTTTAACGTTATTATTATGCTGCACACTTTAGAAGCTGTTTTACAAAAAGTTGTTCCAATATTCGTTGGCAGCTTTGCAGATTTAACGCAAATTCCCTTAGAATTCCATTTCGGCAAAAGTTTTAGAGGCTAGGCAGCTGCTCAATTATATGCGTTTGAAATAGCTCTTCTTCTTGTTCTTGTTCTTGTTCTTTTTTCTGTTGCTTATTAAAAACTTGCCATCGTTTCGGGCCAAAATGTTTGGGCCATCAAATGAAATGCTGCTTGAACCAAATGGCGTCTCAATTTGTGTGCTTACAAATCATAGAAGCAGAAATTTATACAAAAAAAAAGGTTTGGAAAATTCGCATAGAATTTTCACATCAATTCAGATGAATTTGTCTGTCAATCAATAAAGGTAACTGTGCCAAGGCACACGCGATTTACATGTGTGTATGTGTGTGTGTGTGTGTGCATGAGTGTATGTGTGTTTTCTCAAAATTAAAATTAGGAATCGACCAAAAATTGTTGAGCTGGCAGTTCAGAGTAGTCGCTGTGAAAACACTGTTATTTACAAATTATTTCTATATACAAAAATAAAACTGAATAAATAAAATAAAAATTAAATAACAGATAAATATTTTTTTATTTTTAATTTTTAATATGCATAAATTGCTTTTATTTAAATAATTATTTTTATTTTTTCAAGTGCTTATCTAGGCAAAATTGAAGACAACCCCTTCTACATAAACATTATTTCTACAGGGTATATGCAAGCAACGCAAGCGTTCATAATCAATAAAAATTGGCAACTGACAGCTGAGGACTGGCGCAGGCCGAGACTTACGGCTGTCTCACTTAACTTGGCTTTGACGCACGCACTTCCAATAATAATAAAAAAAAACATTTTCTTTTTATGCGGTTGCTGCCGTTTGGGATTTAATTTTTCAAATACGGTTGCAGAATTGGCAGACTGTTGAAAAATTTAAAAAGTGAAGCCAAGCAAAATATAATGATGATCAAATTTGTGTTGAGAACAGTAAATAAAGAATATGCCAATCATATTATTTTTAGAGCTTCTAGAATGTAGTAAACATTATATGGCTGCAGTAATTTGGATTAATTAATTCTGGCATTGATTTTACATTGAATCTGTGTGCGGGTCAGGTTCAAAAGGGTTTTACGTGTCAGGTCATAAAGTCCAACTAGAGGCAGTGCTTGAAGTGGACGACCTATCAAATGATAAAGGACGAAGCCCTGAGTGGCAGTGGGAGTGAAAGGACAACGTCATGAAGAGCGCCCACGCAAATGAAAATCTAATTTAGAGCCACACGCACACAAAGAAACAGCAAGTATGCTAAGAAGGGTAGTAGAGTAGAATGGGCGGGGGTGGGGGATGTGTGAGCTTTAGGACACAAAATATACATATGCAAGTGATACATGAGCTCATGGCGGCAGTAAAATCTTCGGTTTGCCTTTCATTTGCGTTTAAAGACCCAAAAGGACTTCCGCCTGCAGCGGCCTACAAATTAACATGCCCCCAATCTGTGATTCCCTCGCTATGTGTGTGTTCGAGTACGAGTGTGTTTGCGTGTGTGTGTGTGTGTGTGCATGTGAATGTGCCCCAGCGAGCGCCATGAATTATGACGAAAGCAGCTGCAGACTTAATGGAAAACGCTGAGTTTGTGGCCCGGCTGGAAGCCAGAACTGAAGCACACGCAAGGCGTAAATTAGAAAAAGTATGCGGGTGCCAGGCGAGAGTGACCGACTGGCAGATACCGTGTAATAAGAGCGAAAATATGTTCGTTAACTTATTAATTAAGTATTAAAATTAAAATTAAAATATAGTAAATAATATATTAGAAATCGTTGGAAATTAATAAATGTAACAAAAATGATTTCTGGCGAGTATTTAAATACTAAATTTGGGATTTAATATTCGTTCCATGGATTGGGTAAAATGCTGAAAAACCCAACCAAAAGTAAAATCAGTTAGTATGAATTAATTAAGAGTTTGCTGTTTATTAACCGATTGCTACAGCTCAGAGCTTGCCACTCATTAATCATACATAATTTCGGGATTCGGTTGGAGCTGTGCTCGGAGATGCTTACCACTGCCTGCTGCCTGCTGCCTGCTGCAGACCAATTTACCCAACTTCAGGAAACCCATTTTGTCATTTTGCCATAGCATACTTATTTGGGCACTCATACGCACGCAACGTGTGGCCTTTTAATAAGTTTGCCGTTTGCTAGCAATGCGCTCGACTTTGCATTCCCTGCCTGTGGCTATAAATTAGACACGATCTATGCGTAGCAGTAGGAAACTTTAGACTATAAATACAATTACGTTTCTGTCGTCACACTCAAAAAAAAAAAGAAAAGAAAAGAAAAGTCTGAAAATAATGGTTGTCTGAGCACTTTTTAATTTTTGACACGTAACGCACAAATGTAAAAGAGAGCAAAACACATGTTCTTTGACATTGTAAAACCAGACAAGTCAAATACGTATACTCTGTGTACATGTACATTTACATTTATGTGCATGGGTGTGTGTGTGTGTGTGTGTATTTTAAAATGCCAACAGGCAATGCGTATAATGAGTTTTGTGGCGCCAGGTCGTAAATACATTCGTTTGCCTCAATATATTCTCGTTGAGTCGTATATTCGCTTATTCGCCTATGTAAGTATGCCCATAGGTTGGCTATAAAATTTGTTTAACACCAATTCGCCGCACGCACCCACGCACCAATCAAATTTATTTTATTTTACATATACATACATACATATATTTATTTTGTTCATTTCTTATTATTGCTTGTTGCTGTTTTATGACAGCGCCAGCAAATTAATGAAATTTCTGCAATAAATCATTGGCAATGCAAAAAAAAAAACTCCATCCATTTTGTATATGTATGTGAAATGTTTAATAAAGAATATGCGCATTACATCTGGGAAATATCAACAAAAAAACTCCAAAATATTTGCAGTGCAAAATGCTTACTGAGTAGCATGTGTACTTTGTATATTTAAATCATGCATAAACATGTCTCAAATTTTTAATTATTGAAATCGTTTCTTAGTGAGAATTTTATTTTAGTGAGGAAACTCCAAAGAGCAACCATATTTAAGCTGAGCCCGTTTGCTGCTACTCTCACAACTTATAAGATCTCACCTTCTTAGACTCTAAATTTATTCGTATAGTTCGTTCGCCCCATTTAAGTTTAAAATTTGCGACATGCAAATTTTTAATTAATTTAAAAAAAAAACTCTCAACTTCTTGAAATAGCCATAAACTACGCTTAGCAAAATGGTTAATAAATGTTTAATTAATTCAATCCATTTCTCAAAGCACACAGCACTCTTTGATGTTGCCCAAAGCATTCTCACACATATTTAACTAAAAAGTCTTACCATAAGCCCCAGTAGACGCCAGATGCATACGAATCCTGGATCCCGAATGGCGAATCCCCAGAAAACCATTCGCAAGTCATATTTTTTGGACTCCAAGTGCGTTACACGCTGCACTTTTGGTGGAGCGCATAAAACTTTTCACTTGCCTCCCCTCCACCCCCCTCAGCGCTCCTTGTGAAGCTCTGGGAACCACAAAAAGAGTCATCTGGCTCTGGAATATATATCTCTGTGTGCCTCATTCACTCTCTCGCACCCTCTGCCTCTTTGTCACTATCTGTTAATTCCGCTTGCTTCCGTTTCTAAAAGTTGCGCCAGCTAACAAAAATTCAAGTGGTTTTGGGTGGGCCAAAGGCTTTCAGCTGACTTAACACCAGCGAGGACATACACTCTAATATATTGCGCCCACCACCCAACAACACACCCTTTCCCCCTTACTCTACAGTGCCGCTTAGTGGGCTCATAAAGCTTGTGCTTAAGCATGTCGGTCCCGAAAAGGGTTTCCTGCTTTGACTTTGGCTTCACAAAAAAAAAAATGAAAAATAAAAATTTTGCACAAAACTAACGCCCGCATGGAAATTGTGCGTATGCGTCTATGGGTGGTTGCGTGGGGTGGTTGGCTTGGGCGGGCTTTGCTTAGGTCAAAAAACACAAGTTGACAATGTCGTTCGTGACTTTAAATAAAGAAATAACTTGTGCTCATAGTTCGAGTCAAACAATGAGCGGCGTTGCGCTAAGAATTTAACATGGATACGCTTTTATATAAGTATATATATGACGCTATGACTTAGAGGCGTGGGCGTTTTCCTGCTCAATGGGCGTGGCACTTGCCTTCACTAACAATGCGCCGTAGTCTTTGTACAAATTTTGAATTTTTTTCTTGCTGGTTGTCCTGTTTTTTTTTTGTGATGGGGCAGCACCAAAAGTTTAGCACTTAATAATTTCTTTTGCCTTTTGGGGCTTTTGTCTTTGGCTTTTTCTATGTCCGTTTGGCTCCACTGGGGGAGCTATGCTTAAGCTGGCTTTTAGACAGTGTTATTGTTCGCTTATTTATGGCTTTACGCATTGCGCCGGCTGCACTTTGACTTATTTATTCACTTACCTTCGCTTGCACTTCCACTTCAGTCAGCACTTGGACGACAAACAGAACGAACTGCAATGAAAGATGTGAAGAAAATATATTTTTAATAAGCAGCATTCTCTAATGGACCTGGAGTTGTTTTTCCTAATGCAGTTGTAAGTGCTGCTGTCTTAAATATATATTTGGATAGTTGCTTCTCTGCACTTTTAGTCCTTAGGCAATAATATAAGACAATATATTAATTTATTTATACAAGCCAATATTTATTTTAATAATAATATAAGTTTTTCTTTTCATTATTTAATTTTTTCGAAATATTTTATATTTATTTATAATAGTAAATAGATAAATGAAGTTGAATTCATTTATTTATTTTTATTGTCATTCTAGTTCTATTCATCTAGCCTGCATTCGGATATGCTTAATTCCCAATTGCAGCAATTTGAAAATCTGCAATTATGTTGCTTTATTATTAAAAATGATATTTGCATAATTAATTATTACACACACACACACACACAGCCGCAGAGTAATCACCCACAGATACATACAAACGAGTGCATTTCAATGAGAGAGTTCAACACATTGTCATAACTAACATAAAGTTATTTATCCCCGGGGTCCGATTTATATTACTTCCCCGTTAGCAATGTGGCAGCCAAGCTTTGTCCCGCCTTTCCTCCCCCTCTCTCTCTCTCTCTCTTCCTCTTTAGCCACACCCTTGCACAAATACAGATGCACAGTCGTCGTCGTCGTCGTCGTTGTAATGGCGGAGGTTACTACTCCAAGGTCTGTGCAGTAAATTTATCAGTGTCAAAAATAATAGCGCTCCCGTTTTCGCTTTTAATAATTTCCCTCGGCAACGAGCCGAGTGCAAACATTTGGAGCGGAAATTGCTGCTCGAGTCAGAGAAGCGGCAATGGCAAAAGGAATCAAAAGCGCTTAACTAAGCACTGATAGACTCCTAGATACCGCCGATCTATTTGCATAGTGCACGCCTTCCTCGCCCTGATCTCCGATAACACAATACATATTCACATATTTTTACTATAATATTGAACTTAAGTTTTCGCTGTGGGGCTGCTATGTAAATCTATTATAACTGAAAGGCATTACATCCATGCACAAATTAAGTGTTTAGTCATTAAGTTCAATCAACTTTTTACAGGGTATAATTATGCCACCAAAATAAAACAGTTGGACAGTTAGAACAATGTGCCCAGTCTCAGTGCATTCGCTCCAGGACACCAGGGCACCACATGCCATACACTTACACACACACACACAAGAACAACCTTACACACATATGTGTGTGTGCGTGTGTTTTTGTGTATTTTTGGCCTGGCATCTAAATAATTTGCAGATGGAGAGTGTGGCTAGCGTCCTCGCGGCATTATGGGTAATGACATTTGTGCATCCCAATTGCTCTAAATTTTCTATTGCGCCATATGCCACCTATCACCCACCCTACACCCGTCGCATCATATTCCACATTTACTTTTCGATTTATTTTGTTAAAGCAACGCAATTGTTTGCGTTGGCTGTGTCAACATCAAAGCCATCATTAATTTAATTGAACTTAGCTTTTTGTGCTAGTCTGGACATTTTTTATATATTTTATTGTTGTTTACGTCACATTTTGGTTGGAAGCAAAATAAATTTCATTATGTTTTTGTATGCATTATTTTTTAAGTGATAGACAATTTAATTATTGCCTGTTCAAAAGTCACAACTTATCGTACTTAAGCACATAAATATCTATTTGACAGCAGGAAAATTTAATATTTAATGGAATATCTTTAAATTTATGTTGGCTAAAAATTTGTTGTCAGTTATGTTTATTTATTTATTCTTAAGATTAGATTGGAAAACATTATTAGTATTTTTCTTTTGCTTTTAATATTTGGCAACTGCTTTGCCTAAAAAGTTTCGGCCACAAATTCAAGTGTTTGGGAAAAATAATAAACTTTCCATTTAGATTGCAGTGCCCTACAGTTGTGCACATTAAGCAGAAACTTTGGACATAAATTCAAGACCCCACACTCATAAATACGGGCACACTCACATCGATAAGAGACCGACAAACTTCAGTGACTGTGACGCTCTCATATCATAACAATAATAATAAATAAAATATGCAGCAGCAGCGACAGCGACTTTTTTGTTTTTTAAGCTATTGACTAAATACTTTGGCAAATTCATAAATTGAGGCACATCATAATGGCATAAATATTTAAAACATACAAGGATGCCAAGCAACGCCCAAAAAATTACTAAGCAAAATACCCGAGAAAATTGAGTTGAAAACTTTTGCCTTTTTCTTATTTTGTTCATTCGGTTTTTTTTTTTATAATATTTTGTGCGTGCTCTGCGTATTGTTGCTCCAAGGAGTCAACTTCATTGACTGTATTTCGTAGAAACACGAAACCGGGTTCAACAATGTATGTGCGATTGCTCGATGAACCAATACCCTGTAAGCAAATAGTTTTACTTGTTAGATGCTATGGCTTATAGGTTTTTATTTTGTTACAAAACTTCAGAAGTAGAGGATAAAACATGATTTATAAGGTATTGCTTTTGAAAATGAGTTTTCAGAATGTTATTGCAATTTTTGAAAAATAAAATTTCAACTTTTTTCATCAGCTGAGTGTCAAAACTTATTCACTGTAGCAACTTCACCAATTTTACCGATTACAGGGTATGCAAAACAATGGCAGGTAAACAATTGGAAATTTGCCAGTTGTGAGTTGGTCACGCTTGCTTATTCATGAGCATTCATCAAAGCTCACTTAATACTCCCCACATTGGCTCAGCTCAAACATTTCTGCCTAATACTGGCGACAAAAAAAAAAACAAAACCTGAAAACGAGTATCTTTTTGAGAATGTCATGTTATAATCCACATGGATATTAAATGAACACGAAACAGACAGAGAAAAGTTTCGCATTCATATGCAGCATTAAACTTCGTCGGATCGTGTCTATCACCTTCGCTGGGACAATTAGGGCGTCGCACAGGTGGGCGTGGCAAGGTGGGAAACATGCCGAGTCCATTATCACGGGCCACAACCAAAACAACAACAAAAACAACAACAAGAACAATATAGAACGGGCAGTATACTTTAATAAGCCAATAAGTTTGCGTTGAGGTGCTTCTCTAGTCCTCTTTTTTTTACCTCAGAAGGCAGTGCATTAATATTTATGCGCGTATTACGCTTGATTGTGGCATAGACTCAAGTTGATGTTGTTGTCTTACTTTTTTTGGTAGTCGAGGCCATGCGTGCGGTATAAATAAAATTAAATGTATCAGTTAAGTTGAATTTGGTTCGAAACGGTGTCGATAAGTCGAGTCTTTTGGCCAGTGGCAAGAAGCAGCTAATGAGATTCCACTCCCAAAAGGGAGTGAGCTGAGCTGGATGCTGTTGCTATTGCTGTTCTTGTTGATGTTTGCTGGCTCGGGTTAATGATGCAGACCGTTAGCGTTTAATGTTCCACTGAAGGTACTTTAGAGCAATGCGATTATCCCTGAATTTGGAAGTGAATGTGGCAGCAGCAGTTTATGGAAGGGGCATGTGAACTTTCACGCCCCACCGCCTCAGTTTGATTTGTGATTATTACCAAAGAAATTGTTTTGTTGCCCAAAGTTTGAAGACTTTTGCCTATCTACTTTAGGATATTAAGAAGCCATTAAATATTGATTAGCTTTAACATCATATTTACTGCTGCAAGATTACTATTCACTTGGACACCTCGAAAATCATACTTATTGAAGTTTAGGATTCTGGGTAGCTATCAAAATGTAATACAATATAAAATAAAGTACTGCAAACTTTGTAATTGTTAACTGCATGTGGCACATAAAAATCCAGCTTTAGCATTACGAAATGTTCAACGTTCCCCTAACAAACCTCAACATGCAACGCCCACAAAAATGTTAGCCAAATTAGCTGCTATCTCAAAACTCTATGCAATCATTTGGCTATGAATTTTATCTATTCAAATTACGCGCAACTGGTTCTATTCACATCGCACTCGCTCTCTCTGGTCGCTTCGCTACCTCGCTGAGAACTCCTTATCAAAGATTTTCTGTTGTGTTACATGCACGTGAGTGAAATAAAAATAATGAGCGGTAAGGAGGAAACGAGAACAGCAGAGTTGCGTGGAAGGTGGTCGGGTGGGGGGGGGGGGGAGGGTGGGATGGGGTAACCGGAGTAATGTGGCTTTTGGTGTAACGGTGTCACAAGCAGCATGAGCAAGAGCAACAATAACAGCAAGAACAATGCAAGGAATTAACTCGCATGCTCGGCATAATAAACATAACGGCACTGCCTTCAGTTTCGGCATTGCTTTTGTTTTGTATTCGCTTTGCCTTTATTATTATTCTTATTTTGTTTTTGTTTTTGTTTTTCCTGTGTGGTTGTCTGCAGCTGCTTTGGCTTGGATTTATTTGCGCTGCTTCGCTCTGGCGCTGTTAACATGCAGAGAGATGCTAGTCGCGAGTCCCGCCTTGGGGCGAAAAGAACTCTTCGCAGTACATGCACGAAAATGGCAAAAACTTGTAGCCTTTGCGACTCTTGCCAGGACAACGCTGCTAGCCGCCTTTAAAGAAAACCCCAAGAGTTGGTTGATGTTTGCTAAGAACGCATTGCAAGAACGAGAGAAAGAGAAAGAGTCAGAGAGGGAGAGAGAGAGTTGGCATCTCAAAGGCTCTGCTAATTGAGTGGATGTTAGATGAGCGCAAGGGCGTATGAGCAATGCCTTTCCTGATCCTGAGCAATTAAATTGCTGTTTCCGGTTAGCCACTTAATGTGGCCCAATTTTTGTTTTATTCTTTCTGTATCTTCCATAAGCCCACTCAATCACTGCCTACACATATGACGACCAGCCAATTATACGAGGGTTGAGCAGCCGTTCGAAGAAAATCTAGTAAATTATATAAAAACTACATTAAATTTAATCAATATATAAATTTGAATATACTTGTATAACAAATTGGCACAGACTCAAAGTAGACATTCTGCAAATGGATTCATTCAAATAGTTCATGAGCCACCCTGTAAATTAAAAAAAAAATATATCATCCCTGCCCTGTATATTAATTTCCCAAGGGCATTATTCGAAACGGTGAGAAAAATTATTACAGTTCCTCATGTAAGATGCAGGTAGAGCATAAATATATATGCCATGACAAATTGTGGATAAAGTTTCAGGCCAAAAAAATTATGAAAAATGAAAACGCAAAACATTTCTGAAATGAAGATAAGCGAATTTTACGGTCTGTCAAGAAAAAATAAAAGAAAATAAGTGCAAAGGAAAAGATATCAAATCAAATGGAAAGATAACAAACGTTCGCATCGCAAAATTATTGAAAGTCAGTGAAAATGGAATTGAAAAAAGAGAACGTGGCCAATAAAAATCAATTTGGATTGTATTGTGAAGCTTTTGAGTATGTACACTTATGCTATATTTGTGAAAATGAATTTCAATTGTGTGGCACACATCATAATTTCTACCCAAATATTTGGATGCCCTTATTATATCTACCAGACACTTTTAGCTAACATTTAAATTTGCGGAAAATCTACCTCTGCTGGTGGGAGGAGAATTTGCCCTCTGTTCACAACGAGGCATTCAATCAACGCCAAAAAAAAGTCAACTTTAGTTTTGGCTGATATGGAATAACCTCCATTATTCATGCCATTCACTCTATCTCTCTCTCACTATCTATGTTTCTGTCCCTCTCTCTCTTTGCTGTTTTGCTCCATCTATCACTCATTTTGAATTACGCAGGGAAAAATGTAAAAAAAAAACTTTATGCTCATTTACCCACTGGCTTTAAAAAGGTTTCCTTTTTTTATTTGTTCGCTGGGCTTGTGAATTTTTGGTCTGATGTGTCTGTTTGACTGTCGGACTGTCCGTCTATCTGTCACATTGTTGCCTTTTGTCTGTCTGGCAGCCATTTTGGGCACACTAGCACACACACACACACACACATTCATACACATGCATACAGACAGAGTTGGCACTTACGCGCCCTTGGCATGCTCATAAAATTTTATGATTTCGATCAACTCGAGTGCGGAAATTATTAAGAGTCGAATCTGTTTCAACATCCTGCACACCTCCTGACAACCGAAACAGCCGTTCGCATCTGTAGGCCCATTTATGTACAATGTATATGTACACTGGAAAATAAAGTGTCTATAAATAAATTAACTTAATTCTTCAAGTGAGAAAATTAAATCAATTCAACGTTTTTATACTTACAACAGATTTGTTTCTTAAATTACATCTAACTCACAATCAGCATAACGCTTACTTTTCTAGGCGAATTTCTAAGTTCAAGCTATATTTTTTTCTGAGTGTAGTAGTACGTATTTGTGTGTATGTGTGAGTGGGAATACGCTAACAACATTCCATATGACAGCTGCCAGGGGGCTAAGTGCAAGCACAGCACCAAAGGCAGAGGAGAGATAGAGATAGAGAGAAAGAGAGACAAAAATAGTGATAGAGAGAGAGAGAGAGAGAGAGGGAGGGCACGCACAAGCACATAAACTTCAATGGCCAACATTCGCATTGTATCCAGCCCGGCCCTCTCCCTTGCTCTGCACGAGAAGTGCCCGCCATTTTAATTTATATTGTAGCTGTGTGAAAGTTCAAATATAATAAAACAAAAAACTCGCATGTGTTGTTTGCTCTTGGCTACTGCTATTGCTTCTTCTTCTCGATTTTCAGTTTTACTTTTTTTGTTTTTCTTTTTTAGTGGCTGTAACTGTAAAGTGCGTTTTATCTTTTGGCAGGTGGCGCCCCAACTGGAACAAGGGAGCATATTTCTCACCAACTTTTGCCAATGGCCAATTTCTTAGCGCCTGCTCGTTTTATGAACAACTCTGCAATGAAATTTCCATTTCCGTTGGCCGCCATTTCATTTACTGACGCCACATTGAACGTCGTCTTCTTCTGCTTCTTCTGGGCATAGGAAGTGCGTGCGAGTGTTTCATTTGTTTCTTTTGTTTTGCACACTTGACAAGGGTGTTTTCAGTATTTGGACACTCTAAGTGATCAGCTATCCACTGCTGTAAGAAGTGTGTGCATTAAAATGAAATAGTTACTTTCGCTCAACTTTCTTCTTCTTCTTTTTAAGTTTCTTTGCTGGATGAAGGAAAAGTGCTTTTTTCTTATATACTCCAACATATTTGAGATTCCGACAACTTAAAATCAGATGATAATGCGGTCGCTATAAGCATTTTCCGTGATGAAATTCATGATAATAATAAGTTTTTGTCTTTTTTAATATTTACTCAAATAAAATACAGTTTAATTAGTATAACAAATTTAAGGAATTTCTAGCAAAATATATATTTATGAACATAATGAATGACAAGCAACAGCCAAGCCTTGCTGCTTAACAAATTTCAAGCTTTCTAGAATACTGCCGATTTTATAGAATTCAAATAAAAGCGGAAACTTTTCATTTTTGACATGAAGCGAAAACTTTTAAATTAGGTTATTCAGTTGGGCATTGGGCCCATTAAATCCAATTAGTGGTTGGCTATTTTAAAGTGTCGCTTGGGTTTGCAACAGTGACCATCAAAAGAACATAAATAACTTTCGCTCAAAGCGCGCGCATGCATAACCCCAAAATAAAATTTCCGTCCACAAATTATTTCACGCACCAGAAGAAAAAACACACAGTTCAAAAAGAGTTCAAGCTTTAAAATAGCAACAATAACAACAACAACAACAACAACAACAACAACAGCAACAGCAAGTCGAAAAATCAAGTTGTGACCGCTTCACGGCTTTGTGATGGTTTGCTTAACTGATGCCCCCGTTAGGCGTCGCTAAGCTGACCCATAAATTTAGTGTGCCTTTAACGTGCTGCTGGCCCCTCACCTGTCACACACCCCTCAACCCCGGCACCTTTGTGCCCTGAAACATTTAGTAAAATGACCGCAAAGTTATTTTAAAAAACATTTCGCAAACAAACACAAAACACACAGAGAGTGGGAAAAAGTTTTCGAGGCGGAGAGGTTTTGGAGATAAGCGTTTGTAGCAGCTGTAAAAAGCGCATAAACATGCGTGTCGGGGTCAGTTTGAACAACGAGCTGAAACTGGAGTTGACTCCACTGAAGTTGATAGCCAGCACCAGCACCCTCCCCTCCCGTAGCATCCACTGGGAACCAGCGGCGACCCACCTGATATCCTTGATGTGTGCACTTTTGTTGTTGTTTTTTGCTGCTGTTATTTTTGCTGGGCTACTTTGTAGGTACTTAGGGCGTTTTGAATTTTTTATGAGCATTTTCCCTTAGTCATAATGTTCGAAACGTTCGTATATTGAAATAAATGTGACCAGGTTGCTCTGCTCTGAGTGTGTGTGTGTGTCTGCTGGCGCGCGTGCGTGTGTGTGGGCGTATGTGTGAGTGTATGGGCGTATGTGTGTGTTTTATACCCTGTATTGATTTGCATTTGCGCGAGCCTTTTTTACTTTCTCTTCGGTCTCTGTTTTGTATTATTTGTAAATAAATATTTATTTTAACCATTTTTTCCCTTTCGTATATACATATATGTATGTATATTCAATGGAGTTATTTTAATTGATACCGCCAGTAATTACTGAAATTTATTCAAGTTCTTATATAATAAATAATAAACTAATTTTACGATTTTTTTGCAACTCAATTGTTTTATATTTCAGCATATTTATTTGACTGATATTATATATATTCAACTCTTATTTCTTGCAATTTGCAGCTTCGCAAACAATTTTCATAATTGCTCCGATCTTTAATTCGATATCTTTCTTAACTATACTCAAAAAAAAATTATTATTATACATTGCTTCACTTTCTCGTTGTGATATTATGCTTAAAACTCAAGTTAAATGTTTCAAGCAAGCAAATCCAAATTCAGTTTGCAGAGAGTATCTAACCTTCTTTATGCATTTTGTACACACTTTGATTAATTGAATTGTTTATCACTGATGCTGGCGCTGTCTGGTGTTGAAATTTTGGATACACAAGTTTGGCTAATGTTTACCTGTCATGTTCATAATATTCGCTTTTATCTCATTAAAAATATTTGACTTATGGCTTATGGTTTATTAATTTTTAAGCTGATTGGTTTTGTGGTCAACATTTTGTTGGCGCTGACTATAAATTATTAATGTGTGTGCATTATAAATCGATTGTTCCCATGCCGCTTGCACTTGATTGCGCATCTACTGCAGGTGCTTTTCAATTTTCATTTTAATTTCGCTTTAATGAGCAGCTGAAATATTTCAACCTCTGTTCGAATTCGATTGACGTCCGATATAAATATGTTTTTTTTTTTATAATCCCGAGCAATTGGCATAATTGTGGCAAATTCTATTAATGGATATTGCATGCCATAAACAACAATTTTAATATTATGACATTATGTTATTGTTGTTGTTGTTGGCTTTTTTTGGTTTTTTTTTTTGGTGAGGTATGCTTTGAGTTATGCATTGTTTCGCACATTTGGCGAGGCGATTTATTTTGTGTCGCTCATAAATTTGACTCGCGACGCGTCTCGTCTCTGCTTGGTCCAACGGCCTGTGGCAGGTCTTGTGTCACGTGTTGCATGTGGCACACACACACACACACACACACACAGACACATATCTGCAGCTGCTGGCAATCGGTTTTTGCTGGTGCTGCGTACATTGCCACACAGCAGTTGGAATATTATTCATTTTTATTATATTTTGTCGCCTTAACGACCATAAATTGCATTAAAAATGCTGTCATTGAATATGGCCCTCAGACGATAATGGCTGTGCAGGTGGAATCAGCTAAGGGAAGGCTACAGTAGAGCCTCGCAATAATTAAATATATTTCCCATAACTCAACAAATTCCATTTGCAATTCGGATACACATTTTAATGGGATGTGCAACATGTCAAAAAATGTTTTAGGACCCCAAGGAAAGTGATATAAATAATCATCTAATGTAATTCATATTTCATCCCGGAAGTAATTGATTTATTAATATTGAATGGAAACATTTCGAATTCACTTAAAGTGAGATAAATCTACAACCTGATATATATGATATATTTGCTTAAAATTCATTTTATGAATACATTTTTGCACAGTTTGTTGTTACTTTGTTTTAATGGTTCTTGAGAATATATCTTTTGTAAATATAACATACAATTCATATAATTTGCAAGAAACAAGATGAATGGTTATTTAAGATAGACTTTCAGCAAACAACATATTTAAACTATAGCCATCGTAGTCATATTGTACTGTAATTTTTTCCATTTTGATATATATTTAATTTATGCTGCTGGTAGCACCAAGGAAATTATTTTGCTTGCACGCTAGGTTTTTCTACAAACACATTTTGAAGTGGATGGAAAAAGGAGAGGAGACAAAATAGATGACTATGAAGATGATGGCAAGAGAGCGAAATGTAAAATGTATGCTGAAACATTTAAAATTTTGCAATTTTTCTTGTGCATTCATATTTTGCTTGTATTCATTGCGGCGTGTGTGTGTGTGGGTGTATTCACACCTTTTATGATAGTTGGCCGCAATGCTAATGGCTTTTCAGCCAGTTGAATTGAATAAGTAAATTCCAAACTGTCAAACCTAATGCAAAAGTCCAAGTGGACTTAAACGGCAGAAATTTAAAAGTGATTTTTAAAGTCAGAGTGTCAAAAAGTGGATCTCACAAAAACCACATCAACAATAAGGCAAGCAAAAAATAAGTAAAATATATATATATATATAAAATATGTATATATAAATAATGTGGAATAAGGCACAGAAATGTGAAACTTAACCCGCATCAAGAATTTGTCACGATTTGTAGTCAGCGTCGTCGTTATTGTTGTTGTTGTTGTTGTTGTCGTGCGGCATGAAAAATGACCAAGTTGGCTGCCACGTTGCGTATACGTAATGTGCGCGTGGTTGTATCTGGCAAGTCTTGTGAGTCCTGTGATAACTGTATGGTTAGATTTGGCTACTTCCCCCCCCCCCCCCCCCCGCTGCCCTTCCGCAAACCGTCTTATTTTTTTTCTCCCCTCTGACTGTGTGTCACTTGACGCTTTCAGCTTTGCCAGCAGCGAACTGCTTCACACATCGTTTGTCACATTGCTGGCAAGGATTTCTCGTGAGCTCAAAATCTTCGCCCTTTGCTGTTTGTGGTTGCTTACAAATAGTGCCGGGCTTTTGTTGTGTGTGTTTGTGTTGTTATTGTCAATGCCATTACTATTTGCTATTGTCATTGTTGTTTTGTCTGATTGTTGCCTGCTTAATATTTGTTGTAATTTTTCATCTCGTGTTGTGTGTGAAGTTTTCTTTTTCGCTTTCGCTCAGTTTCCTTCTTTTTTTTGTTGTGCCCATTAGCAGCGATGCGGGCGGTCGAGAGTGCAGATGTAGGTGTTGTATGTGGGCGTGTCATGTGTAATCAATTTTCAAGCTAATTTCAGCTGCAGGTAGCTGTCCACAGCTACCCACAGTTACTCAGCCAGTTGCACAGGTGTGTGCAAAGAGTTGTACTTTCATGGAGACGCTTTGACATGTGATTTGAGAAAAGGGAATTCGAGAGCAAATTCCTCCATACACAATACACGCAACTTATAAATGCTATTCCAGTACACATATATTATTTAACGATAAGCATCATATATTCTGAAACAGCATAAGCGCAGCCTAGGGAATAAGAAATAACATCATTTGTTCATAGCCTTTGATTGCCCTGACAATATGTCAAATGGTATAAGTTAAAAGTTGCAAAAGTGTGGCATTCATAATTCCTGGGGGAGAAGACATCTTTCAATCGAGAATAATTGATTATCAGTCTCCGAAACAATGAAAGGGCAATATTTGAACACATGTATGCACACATAAAACAATAATCAATTCCCCGAATCATTGAATTGGAAAACAAGAGAAAAAACCATAAGCAGCAGAACAGATTAGGAAAGTTGCATCAGTAAGAATGCCCGCAAAGTACCGGATTTGTCTCTCTTATGTTTAATTTATTATTGAGTTTCACATTTTTTACTTCAGCAAACATTCTTAAATTTATAAATACCATGCTAATCAAATGTGCTCGTTCAATGTAACCAAATGAAAATATATTTACTAAGCGCTTGAAATATATTTCTTGGATTTGAACTTGGTGACACAAATTTCCGAACTTTACTAACTTCTTAGAGTTGAAATCCTCATTTCTCTTTTGAATAACATTCAAAGCTTATTAGGATACAGATTTCTAGGATACAGATCTCTACACAGCAGCCATTTCATTCCGTATCAAGTTGAACTGATTTACACAGCTAATGCCAATTATGCAATCTAATTAACTGTTAGTAGAGGAACAAAAAAAACACATTCAAAAATATTACAAATTCAATTACATGACAAAGTTTGCGAGCTGAACTTTTGTTGCCAGAAAGTCGTAATGCCAGACAAGATAAAAGACCGAAAGCAGAAAACGCAGCATTTTCTCTATGTGCGTTTGTTTGTGTGCTGAAATTGAAAACGCGATAAGCAGAGCGCATATATTTCATGGCACACAGTGCGTATGATTGACATTAAAACATTAATTATGCAAAGCGCAGACAGAGAGCAAAAGAGAGCGAGAAAAAGTCGGAAGTCGCATAACTGGAGCCAACTTTTCATCATAAGTTGAGTGCTTTGTGAGTGCGCTGTGAGTGCATTTGACTGTGTCTGGCCCTGCGTAGAACAAACAAATAAAAAAAGACAAAAAAAAAAACAAACACGCGGAGCTTAATGTTTTGAAAAACTTTTCGCCGTCACTTTTCCCATTTCGCAAACGCGCCAAACGAGGGCAAACGAAAAATTGCGGAACGCACCACATGTCGTATGCGCGATGCCAGATCAAAACAATTCTGTGGCTTTTATGCGAGAACGCCTGACTGGTGGTTACCCTGCAGCGCAATAGTAAAAGAGGAAATGTCACTGCAAATTATTTGTATTTTATTCGGTATGAGAACATGAATATTTATTAATATTATCAGGTATTTGTAGCTGCGATAAAATTTAGTATACGCTCAACAATTAATGGTTGGAAATCCAAGTTCTAAAAAGAGTTCCAAAATAAAATGCATTTGCTCTGCGTTTGGTCTACAAAAATTCACAGATCTGGTCAGCTAATATCGATCGAAGAATATATATGTACTTGATCAACCTGGCGTTGTCTTGGGCAACTTGAAGACTATCCCTTCAGCCATTTTCCGGGGTAAAGTAGCCAGTTCAAGTTTTAATTGTTATTCGAATTGATTTAAAACGCTGCCTTGGAGGCTTCATCTTCTGGTGCTCCTGCTGGTGATGCTGATGCTCCTCCCACAATTCGGCATTCATTTAACCAGCTGTCTGGCTTGGGCTTCATTAATATGTCAGGCTGCCTTGGTCTGTGGGTGGGCTTGGGGCGGGGCGACTAAATGGCCGCGTCGTGTAATCAGCAGCGAAAGGAGCGTGATTGACAGGACAACAACAAGTACAACGGCAACAAAGGAGAAAAGTGGAATACCGGGAGTATTAAAGGCACAATTTTCATTCGCTCTCGCTCACTGGCATATTTTACTATTTATGAGCTGCCTCTGAAACTGAAACTCAAGGCTGAAAGGCTAAATGGAGATTCTCTGGACGTCGCCTGATTGCGGCTGCTGTCTTTGCAAGTTTCAATTAAATGCACAGATTTCTGCAGTCGGAGGCGGAGACAAGGAGTCACGTTTCTTATTGTTTTTAATTTTATTTTGCAAAAAGTTGGAGGGGCATAGCATTTAATTGTCGACATTCAAACAGACGCCCACACCGCGTATGCTTAATTGAGCATTTGGTTAGCTTCCTGTTGCTCTTGTTGTTTGCATTGTTTTCTGTTTAATTAATGGGCGTGTCAAGGATCGTAGTTGTTTATGGGCGTGCAATGAGCAAGTGGTCGTGGAAAGCGATTTTGCATTCCTTGTCTGATTGGTAATTAGATTACCTCAAACTTAAACGGCCAGCAATAGAAACGTGCATTTAACTTTGTCTGTGCCATTTATTAAAAGTAGTTCTTTAAACTGTTCTTAACTTTGTGAAGCTGTGAAAATGCTGTAATAAATATTAAATCAGGCAACTGAGCGTAATTTCAAACTCTTTGCAGTCATAAGATTGTCAAATTTAATTAATTTTATATACGTTTACTTAATTTTGTTGATGAATCGTGTACAAAACTAAATTAAATTAAAATTTAATTTTGAAGCTAGGCACTTTACTTCACATGTGTTTCCATTATTTTCATATATCATTTTCTGATTTTATTCTTTAACACACATAAAACCCTTGTCAGCATCACAAATTACTGATACTAATTCATTATTCCAACCCAAATTGCATGTTGGCTTTCCATATTTACTCGCTTGCAAGAGTCATAAAAATGCTTTTTCGATTCCTTGTCACTTCTAATTAACACATTTAATTAAACCGAAAATAACTGACCCAAATTCACCTGCATAAAAACCCTTTCCGCCTGCCTCCCTCAACCTGCCTATCGCTCGCTTTCTCTTTATTGGCATTCTGTACAAGTTGAAGCAACGAATATAGAGAACATTTTTCAGCCATTAAAATTTCATATGGCCAAATGAAACAAGGAAAAGACATTTAATGTGTGCCAGTCTGACAATTAAATTCAAATGAACTCAATTAAACAACTTCAACATTTCCTTGACAATTTGCGAACATTATTCAGAAGATGTGACAGATGTTTCGGGCAGATGTTTTGATCAATTCAATTTCTGTTTTTAGTTTCACTTTTTGGCTAAAACGTTGGAAAAGTTACCAACTAGAAAATGTCCATTAGCTGGGCACAAAGTTGACTGAATGTTAGTACAAATAAAGTTTTCCCTGGATTATCAGAGTATAGTATGAGAGTATCAATATTCAAGTAGGAAATTTATTTATTATTCATAATTAGATCCATTTCTAAGGGGTACTTATGCCATTTAGCATTTAATAATTACAGGGTATATAAAAACGAAAGCATTTTAAATTTGCTATTTAGCTCATTCGATCGCTGCGACAGCGGTAATCAAAGTGTCATAAGTTAATGCAGCTCGAAGTCAAAAGTTCAAATCTGCATTTAACGGGGCACTTAAGTGGACTGCCAACTAGCAGGATGCTCAGCTGGCAGGATGGGCAGGATGTGGGGATGTCAGTGTGGTTGAATGGGAAAAAGCATTGCACAAATTGCCTAGCCACTTGAATGTTGTCCACGCCGTCAACGTTGTCGGCCATTTTGCAATAAATTTTGCAAAATGTCGTCGTGTGCTTTTCCTGTTTGGCACTTTTTTGTGAAATATGTATGTTTCCCACACACGACATCCGCTTGTCACACTCGCTCTCTCTCACACTTTTACTCTCCCTCGCAGTCTATATCTCAGTCGGATCTCTCACTCTTATTGTTCATTAATTCAATTGTGAGATAAGGCAACCACAGCCATGCCCACTCATTTCTGCATAAATTGTGTGTGTTTTGTTCTTGTTGGCAGCCAGAAATCAAATAAAAGTTCAGATTCGTGTTGGAGTTGCTGGTTTTCGACTTTTCTCTCATTTTTTTTTTTTTGAGGGGTAGAAGTCTGTCCCATCATCATCATTCCGGCTGCCTTCTTTTGTTATTGCTGTAAATTCTTGTTATTTATCTTATAATTATGCAAATGTGTGTAAAACCAGCGTCGCCTGAAAAATTTTGTGCTTTGCATATCTTGAGGCGCAAGTTAAAAAGCCCAAAACCAAAAAGTCAACTCATTTGCTGTCAAAAACAAGAGGGAAAAGTGTGTGTTTTGAGATAGACCCATAGTAAGTTGAGGAATGTATGCTTAGACATGCATAGGTTGTCATATTTTTTGCAGTGTAGCCACTGATGGAAATGACGGCTTGGAAAATGTCTGAAGCTAAGCAAAAGTTGATTATCATTATTATTTTTAGATATAAATATATATTATTTGGGTTTCCCCCGTAACTAAATTTTATATATTTTGCGTATACATTTTCATGGAGAACAAATTCTTAGCATTTGTTTTTGTGCCGAAAACTTTTGTTACTTGCAATTTGTTGATGTAATTGTTGTTTCTGTGCGGTTTCTGTTTTGATTGCTTGCCGAAAATAACAAATATTTTTTTCCCATGCCTGGCGACACAAAAGTTGCCCCAGCTCCAGTGCTGATAATAATGATGTGAATGAGGCTAAGCACGTCCAATGACGATGATGATAATGATAATGATAATGATGACGATTATACAATTACACATGTTAGCCAAGTTTTGCTGTCCACTCCACTATACGGCATATGCTGGAACAATTAATTAGCAAATGCTGAGGGAAAGAGCAGTGAAAAACGGTCTTATTAGCTTGTATGGTTTTTTTTCTGTAATTTCCAATTAACTGTGAAGCTCGAAAAGGCCATAAAGATTGCGATACGAATTTGAAATTCAAATGCAAATGGACAAAATCATTTGGGAAATCCACTGCAGGCGGCAGGGGAGTTCAATATGTATTTGAAAATGACATCGACTACAGCACATGTATTTACATAGTATGTAAATACATATATACATGTATATATATATGTATATGTATAGGTATGTGTATGTCCTTTTTGTCGCCAACCAGAGAAGTTTTCATTTTGCTTGGCTCACATTTTTTGCCTTTCAAATTCTGACGTAATTCAAAGGAATCTCTCTTTATTTTCCTCAGATGCAAACCCTGAGTTACGAGAGCGAGAGAGAAGGGGAGCGAGAACGAGAGAGAGAGAGAATATAAGGGGAAAGAGCAATCTTTATTTTGTGTTATTTGTTGTTCTTGTGTGTTCGTGTTGTGACATGTTGTGTTTATGGGATTTTGTTACATTTTCGGGTATTTGCCTGTTCTTCCTGGGCATCTTCTTTAGAAAATGATTTCATTTCATTTTATTTTGAATTTTTTTGTGAAATAAGATATTTATTTGCTTCTTAGTCGCTTTCAGGCTTTGGCATCGGCTTTGGCCTTTTCCAAATTGGCAAATAAATAGACGGACGGTCCTGTTTGGTTCATTGCTCGCTTTGTCGATATCCACAAAGTCCCCAAGTCAATTGTTTGACTTAGGTCAGTCCTTGGGCACGCATTCACATATTCCCTTGGCTCTTCGCACAGCGCATTAAAGTGCCATAGTTGGGAACAAAATTAATTTGCCAAAATGTTGAAGGGGCCAGCAGCTCAATAGTATGCCAAAAAGAATGTTCAAACACCGAATGTGTAAGACGCAAATGTTGTTTGCCTCTATTCATAGACTTGAAATGCTAATAAGGATGAGTTAAGGAAATATGGAAAGTGAGCAACAACCCATTGATACACAATTTGATTGAAAAGTAAGCTACAAAAAGGCAGAGACCGTATTGATATTGATGATTGAAATATAATAAACAAATTTGCATTACAAATTACTTTTTCCATCAAAACTCAGCTGTTGGTTATTGAAATTTGAATGGATATCAGCAATCTAAAAAATAATTTAAATATTTATTAGAAGACCTAAAGGCTTAAATCACTTTAACTATTGGCTTAACATATTTTTATTTTATTTTCTTTCTATTTCGAAAGTTATTTTTTTCTGCATATCTCCAGAGTCCAAATAATTATTGCTGAATAATGTGCACTGGCACAACACACCAACAACAACAACAACAACAACAGCGAACATATACAAAAATGTCTGCAATAATGCATAAATTATCTGCTCTTGGCACTGGCCAAAAACTTTTGTTTGCCAAACCCATCCTTGACTACCCCAACGCTCCTAATTCAGTGAACTACAGCTAAATGACTGGAGTGCAATTTATTTTTTATATTCTTGCTTTGCGAGTGCATAAGTGCATCCATTTGTTCTCCAAATAATTCATAAGTTCAGGAATCAATCTTTAATTATTTTATGTTTTTATTTTGGCAAAGTTTGAATTTCCAATTTCCAAGGCATAACATCTGAAGCTTCGAAGCCAGAAAAATAACTCAAACTGTGAGATTTATGTGAATTATTCTATCGAATTTTACGGTGCAGTGGCAAAGGCTTATGAAGCCATTAACCCAATGGGAAATCTTATCGCACTGCAAGTGAAAATTGTAAACAAAATGCTTATCACTAATATGAGTGCTGAACTAGGCTGTGAGTGGAGATAAATGGCTTATCAGCGTCATGGCTAAGCACATTTTGTAATCAAAAATTTGCATATTGCATAGAGTTAACAAAAATTGTCAAACTGAATTTTTAGTTAAAACCTGTTGTTTATTATTCAAGTTGCTTCATTAAAATACTGGTTATGAAATGAAATTACTTTTTGTTAAAGTCTGGTCTGCAACTTGTATATATATATATATATATATATATATATAAAATATAGCGGTAGATGTGGTTTATAAACATTTTATCAGCTGTGCGCTTTAATTGAAGTCAATTATTTGTATCCGTCAAACTGCTCGCCACATTTATCAGTTTGCATTGCGGCTTCGCCTCAACTGAACGCGTTCCCCCCTTCTGATCCACAAGTAACTCAACTGCGACTTGGAACAACACAAGGCACACTCTGATTAGATTAGCAGGGCTGTCAGCACATATAAACAGAGCAGTTTCACTTAAACTGTTGAACACAGCGGAGGTGGATTTTTCCAGAAAACAAAACATGAACTCTGAACTTTGGGCATCCAATGAGGAGATACAATACTTTCGGGAATATCTGCGCATACCCAGCGTACATCCCAATCCCAATTATGGTGAGCTAAGTGCTATTTATGCAGTTATACTTAAGAGATATCTCAGACTACATCAAACGATAATCTGTGACTAACTTTGCAAGCAGCCGTTCGTAATTTAAGCAATTTGTAAATGTATTCAGTATTCTGGTCTCTAACTCATTTATTGTTCAGCTCCTTGCTTGGAATTCCTAAGACGACAGGCCACTCAGCTGGAACTGCCTATAGCTGTATATTATCCGTTAGATGCTGAGAATCCTGTGGCTGTTATCAGCTGGCTGGGTCTGGAGCCTCAATTGCCCGCCCTTCTGCTCAACTCTCACATGGATGTGGTGCCCGTCTTCAAAGAGAACTGGACACATGAACCCTTTGGTGCTGAAATGGACGCCGAGGGTCGCATTTTTGCCCGTGGCACGCAGGACATGAAATCCGTGGGAATGCAATATCTGGCGGCTATTAGAGCCCTCAAACGCGGTGGATCCAGGTTCAGGCGAACCATTCACTTGTCATTTGTCGCAGGTAATTCAAGTAGTTTATTGGAAGTTGCTTTTTTTTGGCAGACTAAAATGATTCGCCTAGAATTTGTCCACGATCTTTGAGTGAGAATCGTGGATGTAAATTGAAGCATAAGTCACAAGTCAAACCAAAATCAAAGTCTGAGCTCTTTGAGAAAATTAAAGCAATTTTTTGAAAGTATAATTTTAACCAACAAATCGAAACAGAAACACGATTTAAATATCCATTTGGAGGTCAAACCAAAACCAGATGGGCAGCGTTTTTGAAAATCTGATCACTTTTATGACTGTGGAAAACTAAGACTCATCTCTAAAAACACATTTTGATGAGTATAATTTGAAGCTGAAAATCGGAACTGAATCGATTTCTTATTTCAAATTGCAAATGATGCGTCTGATTGATGAAATATTTCAAAAGTGATTTATTTTTACTTATTATCATCAAGAGCTTAATTTCAGTTAATTTTTTTCATTCAATTCATTTTCAGATGAGGAAATGGGTGGTCGCCGAGGCATGCTTCCCTTTGTGGAGACTGATGAGTTTCGTGCTCTTAATGTGGGATTTGGTTTGGATGAAGGACTCGCCTCGCCGACAGCCGATTTTCCGGTGTTCTACGCCGAGCGCAGTGTGTGGCGTAAGCCATGCTTGAAGTATTAAGATTAAATCCATTTTAAATTCACTCCTTTCTATAGGTCTATCATTTAAGATATCGGGCACTGCGGGACACGGATCGCTCCTGCTGCCAAATACAGCTGGCGAGAAGTTCCAATATATTTTGGATAAAATGATGCAGTTACGTAAGCAACAAGTGACGCGTCTTGAGAACAATCCGAAGTTAAAGATTGGCGATGTGACAACTATAAATCTAACCCGAATTGGCGGTGGAGTGCAAAGCAATGTGGTGCCACCAGAGCTGACAGCTGGCTTCGATTGTCGCCTCGCCCTCGATGTGAATCATGAAGAGTTTCACGCTCAAGTGGGTGGCAGGAAATTATTAATATCATATTTTTAAAAATACAGCATCAATTTTACCTTTAGTTAAACAAGTGGATGGCTGAGGCTGGTGGGAATATTGAGCTCGAGTTCGATCAGAAGCATCCGTTTGTGCCACCCACTGCCACCGATGCGAGTAATCCCTTCTGGCTGGCCTTCAAAAGCGCCACTGATGAGTTGTAAGTCGACTTTTGACTGGAATTATTAATTGGAATATATATACTATAGATGTTGCTTTTGCAGAGCTCTCGACATCAGACCACAGATCTTCACTGGCGGCACAGACAGCCGCTATTTGCGCAAGTCTGGCATACCCGCTCTGGGTTTCTCGCCCATGAACAACACTCCGGTCTTACTACACGATCACGATGAGTGGATTGGGGCCGATACATACCTGAAAGGAGTACAAATATATCAAAAGATAATTAGCAATTTAGCCAATGTGAAGTGATGCAGTCTAAAATCCCGACAAATGTTTATATTCGATTTCTGCTTTATGTTTGTCATCAGTGCCTTTAAAATTATTTTGAAATTTACGTTTTATACATAAAAACAGCTGATACAAAATTAAAAATAACAAAAATATTATTTTCCATAATAATTTTTTAGCACAGTTAAAAATCATTTCAGGAAATGGTTGATATTTGTTGGTTTGGTTGATATTAACCTTTTGCCAATTCTTGCCAATTGTTTTCTATTTCTATTTCTCTTTTAAACTCTAAAGGGTATATGCAAGTCGACTAGTTGCAGCAGTTACTAATTCATGATGAATTTATTATTTTTAACTTTTATCATTTAAAATGCCCATTTTAATGCCCACTTGCTTCCGGCCTACTTATGACAAATTAAAATGAAAACTGCATTTTGTCTGATTGGAATTTGCATTTTTGTATTGCAGTGCATTGTATATGTATCTTTATATATATATTATATATCGTGTAATTTAAATGTAAATTATAGTTAATTTCTTTAAAGTTATTTTAAGTGCGTTTTCGTCCGCTTGAGAGCTCATCAATTACAAGCCCCTAGCAAAGAGCGGACTGAAAGGGGTAGCGAATGGAAACGGAAATGGGAAAAGAAAACTCAATTAGAGCGCTAATTAATTTATTTGCTTAACAAGCCATGTTTGGCCGCAAACTCATTAACTTGTCACATGTAATCAGCGTACAGTGTGTCCAGCCAGCTGCCAAAAAAAATACCAAAAACAAAATCCAACAAATTTATATATATTTATTTATACCAGTTGTAGCCAAGGACGAGCAGCTCAAAATGACAGCTAAAAACAAAAATTGAAACTAACTGACCAGCTCCGGCCAGGACATGGACACAGAACGAAGGACATGGGACACTGAGTGCAGGATGCAGCGCACAGTGAGCAAACTTTTGCCAACGTTGCCGCCGCTGAACTTTTAAGTGAGTGACTTATTTTTTCGCCTCCTGCCAGCTGCCAGGACAGCGTGACGAGCTGTGGATTTGAAACGGAGCAAGGGGGGTGGAGAGCGCTTGATGAGTTTTCAGAGATGGTTGGTGGCCAAAAACGCAAAAAAACAAAAAAAAGGACACTTCAAATCGATGCCAGGCAGGCAAAGTGTCGTCCTTATCGTTGCCTTTGATAAAATGCATACACACGGCTTCCACTTAATTGAGATGACCTAAGGGGCAGCAGAGCCAGAGGTTTGACAGAAACTTTCCAGGCAGAACTCTCCCTTATAATAGCTTAAATAGTTTATTCTGGATAGTAAAAAAGAAATTTAATTTAATAGGTACATAAATTGATGTATATTTCGATCTGCTATGATATAGGCAAAGTGTTCAGCTTTCTTTGAACCGTTCAAGTAATTGGTTGCAGCTTTTAAATAGTTTTTCAAGTTTTACTATATTTTCGGATTCTTTATGATATTTGGTATAGAAAAGAAATAAGCTCAGTAATCTTTATAAAGATATCAGAAATTATGGAATTTTATAATAATTGAATAAGAATAAGTTCGAAATGTTGCGAGCAACCCTCGCGCACTCCTCGTCAAAGAAACTGTGCACGGTTGCATTATAATTAAAAACCTACAAGTTTTAACTGTCCATCGTTAGAAGTTGGTATAAATGACAGTGACACGTGTAACTTAAAAGCATCAAGAAAATGTTGCCATCGTTAAGGACTTTGGCTTCACAGCAGTGGCAGTGGCAGTGGCAGTGGCAGTGGCATAAGCAGGAGGAGCCACAGAAGCAACCGCAAGTTTTTCTACAATGACCCACAAAATTGAACTTGGTCCATGGATAATTTTGTCAAAGTGCAGCATTCGATATGGGAATCGGAAGGAGAAGGGAGCAGAAGCGATACTTGTGGTTGTCTATTTTTGCAGGTTGTGCGGGTGGGACGCAGGGAGGCAGCGATGGGGCATGGCCTTGTGTGTGCGCTGCATATTGATGACGTGATTTGCATTTGAATATGCTTGCGTCAGGACGTTGTTGCCAAAGTTGTTGTTGTTGTTGTTGTTTGCAATTTTCACACGTTGATTAACTTGTTTCAACGTTGAACAGAGTCGCCTGTTTCACCTGTTTTGCTGGCGCTGCGCTTATTGTTGCATGCCCCATTATAGGCATCGCCCTGAGGCACTCACGGATAAAAAAACATCAGCTCCAACGCAGAAAGTTTGCACAGCAAAAAAAACGAAAATTTTAAATTAAAAAATCAATTTTCCAAGCCAGTAATATTTATATTTTTTCTATTTTCAATTCATACAATTTTTCTGAGTGTATAATTGCATAATCTTTTCATCGTCAGGAAAATTTTGTTCGTTATTTTTTGTTGTTGTTCGCAAGTGCGTTTAATTGAAAAAAAAGAGGTTATTTAGCTGCGGGCAATGTTGCACGTTGCAAGTTTTGTTGCATAACGTGGGGACGCCACCTGCGCAGTGTCCTCCACGTCGTCCTTGTTGTCCTCATTGTTAGTCTTGCTTGCCTGGCAACGCCTAATTGCAACGCTCAGTGTTGCTCTATTTTCCATCGGCCATTTGCATTGTTTGGTGTCGGTTCATCGTTGATCATTTCGCAAATGCGATTATTTCCCAACTATCGAGAATTGCACACAAGTTGGCTGCCCCAAACAATGCACCAATGCAATGCACAGCAAATAATGTGCAACGTTTAATACGTGTAATTGCGAATTATGTGCATAATTCCAGCTAATTAGCAATAGTGCAACAAGTTGGCTGCCTCATTTGAGTGCCTGTCTCTATGTGTGGTAGTTTGTAGGGCTTTTGATTTGCAAGTTGGCAAATCGAATTTTACACGTTTTGATTTAATGGTTAAATGTGCCAAATATTATTGTGCTTCCTATAGAAATTGTGTTTATTTTTGACGATTGACTCTGAACTAAATATTCCCCATCTATTCACACAATATACAACCATATAAGCAGCAATAATTTGTACTTTATGATTCACGAGTCACATAAATTTACTTAGCTTGTTTTTAAGTTGGTTAAATAAATTGTTATTATAATACATTTAAAATGTAACGAAAACTATAATAACTTATAAAACCACTTATTTGTTTAGAACAGACTTGCAGCAGTTAAATTAATAACTTCAACTGGATCTGAGCAACCAAGCTGAAGCAACAATCGGAGGAGACTATATAACACAATATAAATATATATGCATTGTTGTGCCATTTAATTGAGGTGCAGGCAAAAGGTTAATGCCATAAGAATTCACTCTGAATATATATATTAAGCCGATTTCCAACCAGAACAAAAAGAAAGAAACCGTCTTGCAACTGTAGCAGAGCTTTGGCTGGACGCCAATTTGCCATTGAATGCATTTGTGCCTGGAGTCCTGCGGCTCCTCGAAGGACACCCGCTGGCAGGTGTGGCACTCAATAAACAGCATAATGACCAGAACTGACCGCAGGTTGGGCCGGCTTTAAGGGCCAAAAGGTTGCCACGTTGTCCGCTACTTGAGCCCCATTACTCAGCACAAAGAAATTACGACAGCCGGGCAATAAAAAACTTTTTGACACACAGCGACGCACAGCGGGACAAGGTTGTAGTTGGAGGGATGAAGATTGAGGGGTGGGAAGGCGGGTGAGGAGTCGGTGGGGTGAAACTGGGGAACGAGGAGCAGACGTCCCATTATCATTGGTCGTATTAAAAGTTTTGATGTTGCTCAAATTATTTCTGGAAATTGATGCCCAAGGATTAACTTTGCCATGGAGACCAGCAGCCAAAAAGGAAGCGTGGAGATAGCCACAAAAGAAATATAATAAACGACATATTTTCTGATATTCCTGCAGAAAGGCTACTTGGACTTTGTCGTGAGGGGCGTAACGCATTGAATCAGATATCTGCGAACCCATTAAGATGAAATATAACATCAATCATATTCATAAAGCTGAATTCATCTTCGATCTAATTTAGTTTACTCGGTCAGCTTTCACTTAGTTACTACAAATCTTGAAATTCACCGGATCGGAATACTATATCAAATTGTATCACATCGTATCGTATCGTTGGAACTATCGGTTGGTATATAAGCATTTTATTTACCCAAACCAAAATTACACTGCTCCTTTCATATTTATAACGTAATATTATATGTCAAATATCAACCAAAGCTATTCTTAAAAATTGATAATTAAATTTAGCCTTATCGCAGCTTGACTGCAGTCTGTTAGTGTATATAAACTTCGGCTTAGTGTAGTTATGTATTTATTTTTTCGTTGTGGACTGCGGTCGTTGGCAAGTTTGTTGTTTTACTTATATTTTTGTTGCTTTTTTCTTGTAGGCACATCAAACACAACGGTGGATCACACCGCTGGGAGCGTTTCTGCCATGCATACTTTGACAGCTTGCCACCTCCGGAGTCGCCGCCACATGATGATGAGCAATGATGATGAATTCTTTGCCTTTTGCCTTTGCGGATTTCTATTTTTGTTCTTCTTTTTTTCGGCACACTTGTTTCCCACTGCCGAGCGATAAATTTCGATGTTGGCTAAAAGCACAAAAAAAAAAATGTTTTTTGGCGTTTACTTTCATCTTACGTACGAATACTCTCTTTGCTCATATTGTAGTTTCAGCTCCCACGCGTCGACTCCTTTGAGCCCTTCCCTGTCACTCCCATTCCTCCCCTTGTCCTTTGCACCCCGTCTGACTGGCACGTCACTCATCAGCTGGAAGCGTTTCGCGTAACTTTCGTCGACCCATTCCCAAAAAACTTATTCAACATACCAAAAAAAAAAACGAACAAAAACTGTTGCACTTTAAATACCCTATACAAGCTTCAAGATATTTGTGATATGGATTCAGTTTTTTTTTTTTAAATAATTTCCATTCTTGCCGAAATATTATTAATATTAAAAAAACTTTTTAATATAATTTTATTCATCTTCCGACGAAAACTTTAAAAACATTGATAATATATACATATATTATATATAGTGACGTATAGCTGATTTTTCTGATCGTAGCTGAGTTTCCATATAATATAATACTCAAATAGGAATACTTATATACATATATTGAATCTAGTCTACAATGTAAACCGATCTCAGCTATATATTTACAGCTTACAGAAAGTTCTGGAAAGTACAGAAAATAATTAGTTTTATCAGTGATGAAAATATATGTTTGTCTATACCTTTAGGAACTACAAAAACGTTGCAAGTTTATTCTCAGAGATTAAATACCCTCTTCAAAGGCAGATGGGAACACGAAATCAACAAAGTAAAGAAAGTTCCCAGTTGCCATTTGCCGGTTGCATTACAAAGAAGTTTTCATTTTCCCGTGCGGCCTCAGGACATTATTTCTTTTGGAGCCCCTGCCTCGATTTAGAAGCCCTTGTGGCTTGTCAGGACATTTCCCTGACTGTCCCACAAGTCCTCTGCTCCACTCTGTATGTGTCTGACTAAGTGTTCAAGTTGGTTATCTTTGTATTCTTTGTATTCTTTCCTCTTTTTTTTGCGACTGTCTCTTTATTGCCTTTTGCTGCAGTTGGCATAAGTTGCGAAATCAACTTGTGCCTCAAGTTTGGAATAGTGGAAGTCAGCGAAACTTATGATTAGTGCAATTACTCATTGTGAAATGCGAATCATTAGCAAATGCTTATGCAAATGAATAATTATTATGAATAGCTCTATTTATTTAATTGTCTGACACTATTAAGCATTTTTAATAGAAACTTTTAATATATTTTAGTTTTCATGTATAGAAATTGACTTTTATAAATATATATACATTAATATATCTTTATTAAGATATAGAAATGGCAGCCACAAAACGGAGTGTTTAGTTTTGATTATTTTTTATTATTATAGCTTAGGTTTTTATATATTTTCGATTTTTTACGCATTGTAGCAGACGTACTTGAGCGCAGAATAAATATATATATTTCTGATCAACATATCTATCCGAGCCAAACCAATCTCATCAGTTAAGCGTTCTTCAGTGCTCCAAGCATGTCTGCAAAAAATCATGTACATCAGATTAATATATGCTATAACCTTATAAAGATCCATTTTTGTTTTTTTTTTGACAGCTCATCGAGACCCAGCAAAAGTCGAATCGAATTGATTTCGAATAGCTCTTTAAAAGAATCGTCAGACGTGGCCATATAAAATGGGCAATCGAAATGCCATTTTTGGGTCACTTATGAAGATTTTATCTGGGTTTCGTGGCAATTATCAAATTCCCAGTATTGTTCGTATATGATTTACTTTATGGCTTTGTCAGCCCATTTTGGAGAGCTTTCCTGAATTCTTAGCTTATTTTTCCGTTGGCATTCTCTTCACTTATTTTATTGCACTCTCTTTGGCTCTCTATTTTTGTGTTTCTTTTTCTGACTCTGAATGTGCCTCTGTCTCTTTTTCTCTGTTTGTCTTTTGATCTGTTTTTATAGCTTTATACGCCAATAATTCCTCCTGCCTGAAATCCTTACTCTTTGGGGATTGTTGTTTGTGCATTGTTTTTTGTTACGAGGTGCTAAATCAAGTTAACGTTTAAGTGGCCGTTTAGTGCCTATGCTGAGCCTGCTGTCGCACAACCAGCCAACACCCAAAACCCCTCCCACAACCCACCACGTCCACTTCCCTTTCCGCACCACGTGACTCCTCTCGTTCAGTCTCTTTATTATTATTTTGCCTGTTGTCATAAAGAGTTTTCTTGCATTGCCTTTTCCGGTTTTTTATTGACTGTAAACTTTATATTTTTAATATTTTCTTTATGCTTATTTTTGTTGTTGTGTTGCTGTTGTCTGCTTTTTTGTTGCTACTTTGCAGCTTGTAATTGTTTTTTAAGCAAAGTTTATAACTTTTATGTTGTCCGTAACGCTTCCTTATTCTTATGCGTTTCTTTAAGTCCTTTTCTATTTTCTTCGCTTTCATTTCTTTTTTTTTGTTTCAGTGAATTTTAATTTGCTTGTCTGCCTTTTAATGGCTGTTGTTATACAATTTTTCCAAAAGGAGAAACTTCAATTGCATTTTCCTGCTTTGTTGCATCAGTGTTGCAAAATAAGTAATTAAAAATATGAAAATCCCTTCAAGATTTTCCACTGCACAACAAATTTGGCTGTGAAATCGTAAGCGAAACAGGAAAAAGAGTTTCTGAGTTCGCAGGAAATCTGTACTTAAGCATGCCTTGGAGAAAGTTTTAGTTTTAGCTAAAGGCTAAATTTAAGTTTCGTATTTATTAATTTAAAATGTTTAATGAAATATAATATATTTAAATTCGTAGCTATTATACATTATCCAATTTATTTTACAGTGCCGGAGTACACAACACAAATCCGACAATTTCAGCTGTAATATACATTTTTCGTACATCAGAGTGACGCCGAAGATTAAGTACACTCTTCGCCACATGAATAGGGCAATCCATAATTAATTATGCTAGAGACTCAATTATTTATATAATTTATATTTAATGCTACGTTTTTAAATATTAATAATTAGTATTCTGATGTGGATGATATTTTGCATATATGCGAGGAGCGCACAATTGAAGAGTTTGATTGAGGATAACATGGCAAACAAAAAGTTGTTCATGCAAGAAGTTATCTCTGGGTCGAATGTTAATATAACAGCTGTATGATATAGTGCACCAATGCACCGGATTGCTTGCCGCAAGCTCCCAGATATATATCCAATTTCAAAAATACAATTCTGACTTGGCTGCTGAAGCTTACACCTCGTGGTGTCGAAGACATTTCAATTTCCTTGTTAATATCTGGATTTTTCATTCTTTCAACTAACTGGTAGCTTGGATTGTCAAATGTCAAAACTGCTGGAATCCCCTATCCAAAAACCTTCTGCCATTGGTTGCATTCAATTCGAATTCCTTTTTTCAATTCGTTGCAAGTGCATTTCAATTGCATTGATGGAGTCGGCAAATAGCAACAAACCAACCAAACAGCCTCACACACACACACACACACACACATACACACACACAGACAAACAGTACAGCACGCAAGTAAAAATCGTGCCATCGTGTTGCATTATTGATGCTCTGGTTTGTTTTTGAGTTGAATGAACATATTATGCCTTGACATACATTGCTTTGTTTAGCAAACAAGAGTGTCAAGAACTCAAACCCATGCAACACCCCCAAAACACCCCCCTCCACAACGCCTGCATCAGTCCGTGACTATTGAAATAACACACACACTCTCTCTCTTTCTTTCTGCCTCCCTCCCTCTCTCTCTCTCTCGCTCTCTGAGTGTGTGCACAGTTGTTGTTCAAATATCACGAGCTTGTACAAGAAAACCAACAGTGGCATCAACAACGGCAGTAACAGCAGCTTGCAACAACTACAAGAACAACAATCTAATGACATTTTGACTGAAAGTTTCAACACTAACACAGCAGCTCAACGGCAGTGTTGGGCAGCGGCTTAACTAAAAGAGACACACATGCAGCGCAAGTGTGAAACAATGCCAAAAAAAACAGATATTCGATGTGAATGTTCAGTGTATAAGAAAATTCAATGTTCTGTTGCTCAAGTGTCCATTAAAGAAGAAACATCACTAAGCCAGCTTACATACTATCAACACTTGTAGCACAGACTGCAATTGAAAAGCAAGTACAGCAAATCAAATATATTAAAATGTTCATTGTATAAGAATAGTTAAATATGCCGTTATTCAATTGTTTCTTGCCACACAAAATATTATAAACATTTATAGCATTGACTTTAGGCATACTCAATCAACATCTGTTCTAATCTAAAATATATTTATGCAATTGATTACATATGAAATGGTATACCCTGCATATGAAATGCCGTGCAGGGTATACGAATGCTGCCAACGAGTCCCATCGACGACGATGTTCAAAAACTTGTTGTGCGCTTGTTTGGTTAGGCTGTCCTTCTTCTTGCTCCTGTAACCAGGTTGTTTGCCACATATGTAAGTATATACACACATGTATATATATATATATATATATAATCATATGTTGTTGTTGAAGATGGTGTTGCTGTTGTTGCAGTTGTCGACATTGAAGTCTGTTCACAAATACTTAACATGGCTGTTCGCTATTTACACATACTTGTTGCAAATTGTTTTTATTGCAATTAGGGCAACGAGATGTTCAGGGTGAACAGATAAAGAAAGAAAGACAGAGAGAGAGAGAGAGAGAGAGAGGGAGAGAGACAGATACAGCGAGGAGAAAGGATTGCTAATAAAGCTCAAGTTTCTTCTGCCCGATGTAATTCTATTGAGTTAGCAATTGAAGATAAGAATAAACATGCTCTTTCTCTGTGTGTGGTTAATGTTAGAAAGAAAAGTGGAAAGCGGAAGTGGAAGTGGAAACTTTGCCCTCAAACAGGTAGACGTTGTTGTATAATAATGCTCTAAAACCAAAACTTCGATTGACATTTGTGCAAACTAAACTTGGCAGTTGTAAAATTTAAAGTTTTGCGATATTGCAAAACAAATTTGCAACATTTTGTATAACTGTATACCTGTAATGAGATATACAAACATATATGTGAATACTTTAAGTCTCTGCATAGACCTTGACTTATATTTGGTATTAGATAAAACGGTTTCTGAGCTTAAAACTGCGTTTTTTTCTGCAAGATTATATTCTAAAACACAAGTCTCTCTAGTTTTCAAAGCCCCTAATATCGGGTATTATATTCAGATAGAAACATTGCAATGGTTATATCGACTCAGCTTTTAATTCTGCCCAATAATATAGAGAGATGCTTTCTTCTGCCTGTTACATAATTTTACATATGTTCATTACACTCTTTTAGTCACTATTACCCAAAAAATCTCAATATTTTCAAACCACAATATTTTAAAGTTTTTTTTTACACATAATAATAATATTCGTAACGTTTAATTTCAATCTAAATTTATTCATCACACAAACAAATACTTCACTTAATCTCTTAAACCTTAAAGCTTCAGCACAATAAATAATTTTTGCATGTCCATTTTTAAATTCAATTCACAATTCACACAGTCTTTAATATGAAATTTGTAGTTTTTGCCGTTGGACAAATTGCCAAATTGCAAGTGTCAAGCAATTTTCCAGTATTCTAAGCTCTTTTTAATATTTTTCAAATGCTCCATTAGCTGCACACAAAAAATTGCAACAAGAAGAGGAAATAGTTGATTGTTGTTGTTGGTAGTGTTAATTGCCGCTTGACTAGACTAAAATGCAATTCGATGGAAAATTGTGGGCCAGGTCAATTACCAGAACCAATCAGCCTTAAATATTGTTTTGGCTTATAAATTGTAATTAAAGGCTGCACAGCTTAAGCTCAGCTAGGAATGAAACAGAAACAGTTTCCATTGGGGGGGGGGGGGGGGGTTCAACTGATTTTATATGGTTTTCTCAATGGTTTTCTGTATTTTTTGGTCTGACTGACAGCTGCACTCATTGAGCCAATTTTACTTAAGTTACAAATTGAAATATTTGCATTTTATGTTAGAAATGCAAATGGGACACACTCCCCCCTCCCACACCCCATTTGAAGCTGCTCCTGCTGCTGCCCACATCATGGGCAAAGTATCTGTGCAAACAATGCCAAACAAATTGGCTATTCAAATCCGCAGACAACCTAACCACCCTGCCCACATCCCCTCTCACACACGAGCTAGAGATCGGGTTGTGGCTACATTGGGGTTCACAATTTATGCGTTTGGCGCCCCTAACGGTTCTGAATGCATTTTGCAATTTTCATGGCCTGCCTTTGCCTGCCTCTGCCTCTGCCTCTGCCTCTGCTTCTGCATGCCTTTGCCTGACTGTTGTACTGTTCTTTTTAGTACTGGTCTGGCGGCAACAAAAAAGCCATTAAGATTACTTTCCATGGGCTGATTTGAGACGGCTACATCTTTTGCCGGGAGTGTGAAGGAGTCGAGCTGAGCCGAAGCTCTCGGAGAGAGCATAGAGTTCAAGGCAGGCAAGAATGCTGTAGAAGAGTAAGCTCGACTACGAGCTTCCCTGAACTCTGCTAGTAGATATATTCTAGAGCCTGCTAATAGTATTGAGATCAATATGAGAATTCGTTTTCGACTATAACTTGGGTGTTACGATCTTGATGAGAATGTTCCAGTTGATAATAAGCTAATCAAGAATATTTATATTTTATGGGGTCGAAGATGCTTCGTTCTGCTCTTTCCCCCACTTGCAATCGGTTCCAGGGTATAGAAAAGAGCAACAGCAAGCTTCTGCTGACGCTGCAAAAAAAAAACTCAACAGAGCCCTGATGAGATTTTTTTGTTTGTTACCGTTTTCTTCTGCTGCCGATAAGTGCGTATGCTGATGTGTAAGTGTGTGTGTGTGACAAGAGCAGCTTATACAAACGAGCAAATAAAGCAAACAATTGATGAGTTTAGAAAACACAATGGCACTCCAGCACAATTGTACTGAATTTATTTAACTGTAGTTGAGAGAGCAGATCACAAACTCAGCAGCAAAAAAATCGAGACTCACTCACCAAAAAACATCGTCATAATCAAAAGGGAATTGAAGAAAAAAATAAAAGCTGCAGCGCTGCTTGCTGCATTAACTTTTCGATCATTGCTTAGATGACTGCGTAGCTTGTGCGCTCTCTCCCTTCCCCTCTTTCTATCTTTTTCTCTCTCTTCGGGTGCAAAAGTTTGTGTGGTGGCTATTTTTAATTGAGCGTAAAATTGGTGTGAACATAAAATGTTATTTAATGGCTTGCGGTTGCTGCGGTTATTGTTCCCAAATTAGGAGAGCACACTCTTGAGCGCATCAGTTGAGGTGAAGTGTGAAAAGACGAGCCTTAAACGAAATACGTCCACTGAGCTTTTGGTTAGTCTATTGCTAGGAGTTCAGGCGATTAGATTAGAGGTATTCGCTTGTCTCGCTAGTTACAATTTCACTTGAATGTCTAGTCGTTATTTGAAATTTTAGTGCAACCAAAATAAAACCAATTTAGATAATCGCATATTGTTTGCCATAACGGTAAATTCAAATATTGCGCAATGGTTAAGGAAGTAAACACTAAAAGAATATTTTTCAATTACTGCTGTTGTTGCATGTGCTTTTCCACATCTATTCGTTGAGTGGTGTAGGGGAGTGAAACAGAGCGAGTGTGAGAGAGCGAGAGAGAAAGAAAGGGAAAGAGGTAAAAAAGCTTCCATTACTTGGGTGCCTAGAAATATATAAAAAGGATGGGCGGAAGAGAGTATAAAATACATATGCTTATGTATGAAGAGGGTATTCAAAGTGCGGTAGCTGGCAATAGTTTTTTTTCCTACTGATTTTTCCATTTTGAGTTCATGGCAGAAATTAAAAAGTTTTACAGTTTATTTGGTCGATGCTCATGCGTTTTACCGCAACGAACAAAACAAAGGACACAGAAATTTTCAATTCAAAAGCAAATTGTCTTTCATTTCAAGCTCATTAGCTTTTAATGCAATTTCATGCGGCTCAACGCGCCTCAATATTTGCCCAGAATGAGGCGACATTAAAGAAGAAGAAGATACAGAAGACAGTTATACACACATACAAACACACACACACACACACACATACAAACTCGCATTGCATTACATTTTCATTTCATATATGCATAAGTATGTGTTTGTGTGTGTAGGATTTTGTTGTTTTCTGTGGGCTTTTTGAGCAGCGACTTTTGTCATCATGAATTAAATTCTTTTCCGCATATTGCTGGTTTTATTTGCATAAGAGTGAGATAGCGAGATAGAGAGAGAGGAGCACAAGACGTTTCAACATTTTATGTAAATTTTCTTAAATATTTATGGAAATGTAGCATATTGTAAGAAACTGACTGACTCAAAATGGCAGCCAAGTAAAATATATATACATATGCTTATATATGCGTGTGTGTATAAGAGATATCAGCATACATTTTAAATAAATGCTACATACAAAGAGAATATTTAATGTTGAAATAAGCTTTGCTCCTAATCTGTCCCTCTCTCTCTCTGTCTATCTCTTTCTCTGTTGGCTGCTGAGCTTTTAGGTTAATGTGACTCGAGATAACAACAACAACAAACAGCAGTAAGCAAAGCGCAGTCTGAAAAGTTCACCTTTGGTTGAAAAGGTTAACGGAATTTCAGCAAAGCAGATCAGCGCTAAGTGTTTTGTTGTTGTTGTTGTATATTCGATGACGTTTGCACATTGCTTTCATATGTTGCCAAAACATGCACACAGATAAATGAATATTTTTCGCATTTGAATATATAAAATATATATTATGGCAGAGAGGGAGAGGTAGAGTCAGCTTATTTGCGCTGATGTTGCACTTTCCTTTTTGCTTTGTTAAAGCAGCAAAAGGTTTGAGAGACGGAGAAAGGAAGACAGAGAGAGAGCGTGCAAGTGAATCAATGAAAAGGCTGCGCGCGATATGCAAATGTATTTGCCAAGTGCCAAGGCGACATTTATATTGAGCTTATCTGTGGTGACAGTGGTGGGTGGAAGCGAGTCAGTCTTACAGCTCATGGCAACTATACAATTGAAGTACGTGACAATAAACTGAGTGCCATTGAGAGCAGCTAGCTCATTGTAGAATTTGGTATGAGTGAAGCTTTTATATGCATAACTAGGCACGTTTGCAGCTCAGCTGAGCTAAGCTTACTCGATCTTCGGAGCTTTTATTAGAAGGGTGTTTGAGGTGGGAGTGGGTGTAAAGTAGTTGAAAAATTTCTCTCAAGCTGTGAGCAACTGCCTTAGCTCTAGTCGCGTGGGAGAGAAGAGAGCAGATGTATGGCCATTGGTTCCAGCTCTTATTTAAATGTAAATTTATGATTGTTTTATAAATGTGTATTGGAGCAGAGTACTCATTTCATTCGGCAAATAAAACAGAGCAATATAAAATAATCGGATTGAGATAACAACTGTAATTAACATAAGCTCGGGATAAACTCATTCTTTCTGTGGAGACCGAATTGAGCAGTCGTGTGCTTGAAGAGGGTGGCGAGATGAGTAGTCACTTGGTATATAATTGTATTTTCGAAACATTTTTATAACAAACTAATTTCTATATCTATATCTATATTTTGAGCGATTCAATAAGCTTAAGTGCATTTGTCATGCAATCAATCAAATTTTAAAGACATTCGTTGGCAGTTTACTCGAGTGTTTTTATTCTCCTTTTGTCATCGTTACTTTGTTGCTTCTTGATTACTTTCCGCTTCTCTGGGGAGCAAGTTTATTTTCCCCGGTTGCCCTCATTTGCTTTCATCGCATTCTCTCGCGACTGCAACTCTTAAGAAAACATTTTAAGTGTGTTTGAATTTCTTCGCAATCTTAGATACTTGCTGAATTTTGCATATAATTCGCAGCAGTAACAGCGAACCTCCCCACACCCCTTCTACACCCCATCTTTACATGTATACTTTGTGCTATGTTAATATTTCTCACATCTAATAAACTTTCGCCTGCTATCAAATGTTATTTTACTTTTTCAACTATCAACAAGCTTTAGCCACGCTCACTACCTGGCTGCAAGACCCCTAAATTCCATCCACTTCCCCCTTTCAAATCTGCTCCTCCGTTTCCCCATACAATCTAATCCGCTTAATCAAATGTTTATCATTTCGCCAGCAGCTCCATCTTCTTTTACCTCCGCTCCTCACTTTTCTATCGCCCTTTGCTTTTCCTAGGATTTTTCTGATTTTTCTCATTTATTTTGGAGCGCATAGATTATGTAAATTTTACTACTTTCACTTCGACATTTTCATTATGTTGAGCCAGGAGACAGCGTCTTGGTCCTGCCTCACTTACCCTACCCCCCACCACCCTCGCTCTATGCACTTGCTATGCTTGTGAAAAATTGCCCTCTCATTTTGGTGCAGAATACAAAAAACGAAAAAGTTGAGGAACTCGTATTTAAAATACTTGCACATAATTTATTTTCTCACGAATACAAATCATTTAATTTTCGTGCAAGTCACGATGGCGCTAAAGTGAAGCGTATCCTGCGCCACCATTAAAGCCTCCCTCCCATCTCATCCCCTCCATCTCACTATTCTCCCTTGGAGCCGCTGATGATGGTTATATTACATTAACTGCAGGCAACAACAACAAAATAGTTTCGTGTGCCAAAACTAAAATGAAAATAAAATGTAGCCTAAAAGAATAGTGTGCGGGGAAGTGTGTCTGTGTGGGTAAGGGAGGGAGTGCTTGGGCATGGCAGATTTGAGTGGCACGTAGCACATCGCGGGCGCAATGAATATGTAACTAGCAGGCTGGGCATACTAAGCTCTGCTCGACTGTAAGATGCTCTGTGCAACAATAAAAAAAAATTAAATCACTATAAAACCAACTATCTAACAAGCACTCTGTGTTTGGCGCCATCTAGTGTTGGAAATTGGCACAGGATGATGGGTCTCTTGAGGAATGTTGTTAAATAATGAATCTGGAGTATAAAGCTTAGGGGATTTTTGGGTATATGAAGGGCTTCTTTATGCCACATTTTTGGCATGAATTTCTTCAGTTAAATTAAAAGTTTAATTGTAATATTATAAGTATTATAATAATAACTGTAGTAACAACAAATGAAATATACTTAAACTATATCTAAAAGTTAGACTATTAAATTTGGTCTCAATAGACTTTATTAAGAGCGCAAGATGAAAAAAACTGTAATTGACTTAACGCTTCAAAGGAAGAGGTATTCAAAGTGCGTTTTGACCATAATGTTATTTGGATTAATTCATTTTCAGTTCTTGGGCAACTGTAATTATGTAATTAACCATTCCACAAATCGATACCTCAATGTGATGCAATATATTTATATATTAAGAACACTAAAGAGTATGAAAGAGGCAGAACTATTTTATATTGTGATATATGTATATATATTTATATTAAGTCTACGTTTTGATTTTAATTACAGAAGTGTTCTCTGTAGACAAATGACAAAGCTAATATGCTCTCTGCCTGAGGATGTTTTTCCATGGGAAACGGAAAAGTCAGTCAAGTGTCTGCATGCCCATAATGGGCGTCAGTTCCACATACTTGTAGATGTGTTAGATGCTGATATCGCTCATTAGTCTAGCGCGTAAGGTGTGTAAATATATACACATACTTACACATACATATATACATATACATGGACATATATATATAATTTTAATGCTGGCGACTGGGCGTATGCGTAATTAAATTTCATGAGCACCACAAATGAAAGCTGGTTGCCTTTGACTCGAGCATGTCAGAGAAATAAAGAGAGCGAGAGATATGGAGAGAGAGATAGCTGTAGATAGAGTGAGAGAGAGAGGGAGGGAGACAATTTATGAAAGAGTTGCTCGTCTAATGGTAATGCTCATGATGCGGGTGTGTGTGTAAGTGAAAATTAAAAAATATCCTGCTTGGCTCCAGTTGGTAATTTAAATTGTGCAAAGTAAATTGTTTGGAAAGTAAACCCCAGCCAACAGTTATGTAACACCCAAACCCGTTAAAGCTGTAACTCTTTTGCCCCGTTCAAAGTTCAAGCATGCACACGCTTATTTGCATAGCCAGAACGAGCCACAGCCCAGAGTCACAGCTCAACCACAGCTGGAATAGCTGTAAATTTCCTCATTTTTTTAAAAATAGTTTTTAGAGCATATTTGTATTCCAAATAAGAAAGAAAACTTGGCTTTTGCGTAAAAGGAAAACCTTATGCCAGTGATTGTTAGTTGTAACTATTTTCATATCAAGACCAAAGTCTCAGTTGTTGTTGTTGTTGTTGTTGAAGACTGCTCATCTGCCCCATCTGCCTGCCTGCCTGTCTGTCTGTCTGGCTATCTGTCTCGCTCGACAGACGGTCATTTTCCACTCAGCGGTCAGCGGATCAACACTTAATTGCTTGACCTTTCTTTTTATCCGCCTAACCTGCTTCTGCTTTTGTTGTTGACCTCTGAATGTGATTCAAATTTTGTATGCACTGACGCTGACCCTAATCTCTCCTAACCCCTTCCTCATTTTCATCCCCTTGTCTATGTCACTCCATTGACATGGATAACCACTTGGGAGTCAAGCGCAAACCAGGCACAGTCTCGACAAGTCCAACAGTCAGCCAGCCACACAGAAAATCCATTTAAGATGAACCGCATTTTTCGCCAAATGAAATTTCAAACACTTTCAGCTACAACTCTTCAAGGGTTAAAGGTCATGCTAAAAGTCACAATTTTCAGTGATTGATTGCTGCCCACAGACCAACGGCTAATGTTTCCAAAATGATCAAGTAAGTCGTTGGAAGAAATACGCACTTAAAGTAATTAATTTCAGAAAATATTCTAAAAGTGGTTAAAAACATTTTTGAGCATAGATTAAAAAAGTTTTGCGCAATTTTCATTCAAATTTTCAGACTAGCAGAAACACTGTTTATTAATTATACAAGAGATAAATTTATCCAACATGATTTAGTTAGTCTTTAGATGAAATTCTCATTTGATGCCAAATTTCCATTTCCGTTTCCAAACTATCAGAAACACTGTTTACTTATAATAGTCGAGAGAGTTCGACTACGAAATAGGCAAAAATATTAAAAATATTATACACAGTATATACACAGTTTAGTTGAGAGTATTTCAATCAATATAATATGTTGACAGTTTATCGAAAATGTATCTATAGCCATAAGATTTCAATCACGAATTTTTGATTATCACATTGATTTGAATTCACAATGCTTTGTGTTATTTGACAGACTTGTCGAAGCTAGGGAAACCAACTTGTACAACTCAGAACTCATCATCACTCTCATATGACAAAGCAACGACATCAATTTGAGCCCTCTTGGGGGATGGGAGGGGTGGGTTGGGGATGAAGACGAGGATGGGTATATTGAATATTCTCAACAGCTGCAATCAGCATTTTGTCATGCATTGTGTGTGATTTAACATTCATTTGTCGCAGCCAGCATTTGTCGTTGTTTTACCTTCACCTGTGCACATCTCAGGCATCATCTATATTTGCACCTGTGGCAGGTGCAATTCAGAGTTGAGTGCGGGTTGGTGGGGGGTATGGGTAAGTGCTCTTTTGTTTGCTGCTCGAGTTTGGGCCATTTGCATATTTATTCTTAACCGAAATCTAATAAAAACATTGCAGCAACGTAAATGCATAAATCACTTGAGCAAGAAATATTGCAGGGAAGCTGATGCAAGTAGAGGGGTGTGTGGTGGAGTGTTTTGGAGAAGGGGGAAGGGGTGAGGGGTTGTTAGATAGATGGTATATCAAAACGGCAAACCAAGTGCCATGTAAAATCCCACAAGTGCATAAATTTTAAGCGTTTACCCAGGGATATGATGGCCACTACACCAAGCAGACAATAACACACAGCCAAACACACACACACACACACACACTCACACACACTCACACACAAACACACACACACATTTATTGCGCAGTAACCACATTGCCAACTCGACCACACACCTGCTGTGTGTTGGCCGCAAGCTGACATTGTGCAACAAGGAACACTACAACAACAACGACCAATGCAAACAGAGGCAGTTTTAAAAAGAGTGCTTGACTTGTAGATATCCTGTACTCAACTAAACTTTGTCTTACTTCTCCGATAACAATAAAATACCCAATTGTAATTACTCTTTCAAAAGTGGCATTAAGATCGCCGAATAAATGAAAAGAGGCATTTTTAAATTGCAGAAACTAACAACCCTAAGCCTGAATTTAACAGCTGGCTGCAGGGTATCTACTGATCGAGCTCGCTCGCCGCCTCCTTTTTATCGTTTGCTGGGGTATATGAAAATCGAACAAAACCTGGAAATTTACATTAATGTGCCGTTGCAATGAAAACAACTTAAGCATGCAACATGTGTGTGTGCGTGTGCGTGTGTGTTTGTGTAGAGATTTGTGGACATGTGGCGCACAGCTCAACGCAAACTTATGGCAACATTTTTTGCCTGTTTTTATGCAGGTTTTTGGCTGGAGCAAAACTCCTGAGATTTCTATAGCCACTAAAAAACTAAAATAAGAAACCAACCCAAAAAAACTGCTGCTAAAAACTTTCGCTTGAGCAAATAGAAATATGCCCTGGCAGCTGCAAGATGTTCTTGGTTCCCCCTCGACGCCCCTCTAGGCCAACATTAGCCTGTGCCGCATGTCAACTGGAGCGGCAATAAGTGCCATGCATATTGTCGCAACCAGGTGACGCCACAAGCAGCTGCCTGACAGCATAAACTGCAACTTGGCTTATTGGCACAGCCAGGTGAAACTCGTACGAACAAAATCAGCAACAAACTATGCTAAAAATTTAAGCCTCAGCGCTGTTGAAGTTGAATTTATCTTGGCAGAAACTTTTTTTATAGCTTACGTTGAAATTGCAGATTTATCAGCCATAAAATGGTCAATTATATAAAGTAGTCAACAGCCATAAAGGTTATTGCAAGTGCAGCTAACAAAATTAAGCCACAAGTCACATAAAAGCAAAACTTTAGTTTAAATTGCGTATGGCAAACAATTTAATTAATATTTGTGTGCACTCTAAATAAAATCGATATTAAAGTTGAATAATAGTTATGATATACGTATAGTGACATTTCTATAGCAATCGCACACACTGAGATGGTTAGTCCAAATTTATTGCACTCGGCTAATCGAAATCGATTTAATCAAGTTAAAGCCGCGGGAAATAACAGTCTCCCAAAACTGAATGTTCTCTCAACAGCCCATTGTAGATTAAGAAGTCACCTATTACTTACGTAGTAATAATAATAATAATAATAAAAATTGAGCACAATTGGTTTTTACATTTCATCAAGTTTTACAAGCTGGCAACACTTTCAGCAATCCTCATTCACTTGCAGCCAACCCCTTTTTTGGTGACCCATCAACCCTTCTACAACCCTCGACCAATTCACACCATTTTGCTCGTTTCACCAATTTTGCTTGCATGACCCTTGAAGCAATTTACGCGCTGGTTGCGATTGCATTGCAATTGCTTGACCCACATGTCATAAACAATAAAATTTATTAAAATATATATATTTATATACATATATATACATGTAAAGGCGGCATATGGGAACTGGATCCATTTAAAACAGGACAGCAATAACAACAGGCATCAACAGAAACAATGGCAACTGCACAACACTCTGCAAATTTAAACAAATTTTTGCACATTTGTTGTTACCCCATTGTTGCTGTTGTTGCTGTTGCAGTTGTTGTTGCAGTTGTTGTTGCAGTTGTTGTTCCAGTTGTTGTTGCTGTTCACATTGCTGTTGTGTTCTGTTCAGATGTGCTGTGTTCTTTGTTCCTTCGTTGTGTTCGTTGTGTTCGTTGTTGTTGTCGTTGCACTTGCTGCTTGACACAGTTTTCAACCACACCCATTTATTTGCAATGTCAACCATGTTGCACAAAAAAAAAATGCAAACATGAGCATGCAAGAATGCTTGAGTCGAAAGAGCACGACTATGAGATACTCCGTACCCAAAACGAAAATTCTGCTCAGTAATTTGGTATATATTAACCATGTTTTTTTAGCCAGTATTGAGGAAAGCTTAACAGAAGATATTAAGTTAAAGCATACAAAAACACGTTTATTGAGTTATATATTTCTGTACTCTAAGCTCAGAACTTAAACCGCTAAATATACTTGAATTCGAACAAGAATCTGACTCAGAAGGGGGCACTTCATGAAGCCCCTCAATATATAGCTTTAAAAGTGAAATTGAATCGATTTGTATCGATATTCGCGGCACGAGGGTAGTTATCGATCAATTTAAATAAACGGCTATTGATCTGGATCTGGAATATATGTACTATATAGTGGCAGACACTTCTGCACACTTTGTTATAAGTTTGATATACCATCTAACCCTTTTTTTAAGTAAGTAGCAAACTGAGTTATAATAAATAAAGTTCATTTATTTAATTATTTATTCTGCTGTAGAATTTTTTTTTATTTATTTATTTACAAACTTTGAGAGCTAAATATTTATAAAGTAAAATAAATAATAAAATTTAATCAATTTAAAGTAAGAACAATAACCCATTAAAATATTTGTGTTTTATTGACTTGTATCAATTTAATGCAAATTAATTTAAAGTCAATTGACTGATAAGCATTTGATTTTCCAACCACGTGTGGTTTTGAAATTGCTGAGACTTCGTCTTGATTTTGCAGCTTATTCGATAGCTATATATATATATATATATATATTGATTGAACTGACTGTTACATTATGTTGTATTCTGTCCACAGGGTATTCGAGGGCACGTCGTAGTTGTTTGAGCCTCGTTACTAATGGCTAACGGCTAAGGCATGCTGCGGGCCATGAAATTTGCATGTAATTTGCCATAGTACACAGAAGCAGCGATGGGGCAAGAGGAAGCAGCAGCAACAGCAGCAGAAGAAGAAGCACAGACACAGCTGGCCATATATTCATGATGAGACCCACAAAAATCCATGAGTCGACAGCTTGTTGTGTGGGGCGACCTTGAACCCAGAGTCGAAACTAATTCAACAGCAGGCAACAGGGAGGCTGTCGGCCACAGAACACGCCCCTTTGCTGTCTTTCCAATTTGGCCAGTATGTCTGGCTAATTAGCAATGGGCGTTGAAAATTGAGGCGTTGGGATTTCAAATTAATTTTGAAGAGCAATGCAATTAAAGGGAAACTTTACAAAATTTTCGGTTTCTGCATTTTATTGGCTTTTAATTTCCGTTCCATTTGCCTCACCAAACATGCCACACACACACATTTCAATACTTGTGTTTGAGTGTGTGCAGAAAAATTGAAATGTCAACCGGGCGACGATTTACGCCTCTTCCCCCTCCTCAGCGCATCGCTCACAACTGCTGCCGAATCCCAAGCTGTAGTCAGTGCAAGCCATCGTGTCGTGCTTCGCTTTTGCTGCCTGTCTGCCGCTGACAGTCATTGACAGCGACGAGTGTGCCAAAGAGGAGGGTAGTAAAGAGGTGGTCGGGGGGGGGGGGGGGTAGTTTGGTAACTCTCTGTTAGCCGCATTGCATGCCAGCCAATGTTGCATGCCGAGCTGCACTCAATGCTGACTCAACGCTATATAAGTTCTTACTTGCCAGGCGACGACTTGGCTTCCGCCCCGTATACCAGCTCCCCCTTGCTCCACAGACTTGACCGTGTTTTTCGATAGTTTTGTCAACGTGCGGCACTTAATTTGTGCGCTACATCGTTCATAGCCGACACTTGCAACTGCTTGTCGCAACCACACACAGAGAGAGAGAGAGAGGCATAATTTGTGGGAATTGCCAACTTTGTTTTAAACTTTCAGTTTTTTCTAATATAAAATATATATATGCATATATATGTATACATATATTTTTATTGTATATTTTTGAAGTCAGCTACTTCCGCTGTCTTGCAAGTGGCGGCCATGCCACTGCTCATCATTTACCCGCTGCTTGGGGAATCTTTAGCCGCTTTTTAGCACAAATCCTTTTTTGTATTTTAAAACGCTTTGGAAGGGATTTAGTTGCATGACTTTTTGCTTTTAACATTATGTGCCAGCCAACATTTCTGATGTTGCTGGTCAGTAGAGCAAATCTTTACCCCTCCCCCTGCTGAACTGCTGACTGGCCTGAAGCCTGATTTTGCTGGCACTGCTGCCGCCACTGCTGCTGTTGCGGCTGATCCTGTTACTGCACCAGACACGTACTCCCTTGGCCAAACGTGCGCGGCATTGCCAAATACAATTACATGGCCGCATTTTGTAGCTGCCACCCACTTACTTAGCGAGACAGTCCCGCACCCCCCATCCCCACTTACTACTAAAAACCCATCTTATTACAATAAGCCATAACATTCTTAACCCTTTCCTTCCATTTTACTACTTTGTTGTGTTTTCAATAAATTGTGTTTTGCTTGATTTTATTTCTTTGACCAAACGAATCTTTGCAATTTGTTTGCTCTTCATTTTGTGGGCTAGTTAAGATCGAACGGTTTTTGAGTTTTTACAGCAAATGTCAACTCGTCTTGGAGTTTTTAGCAAAATTTCCACAATTTTAGTTGACTTTGTTGGCCAAGTTGAGTTGCCTTAAAGCAGTTATTAAGGGGATTTCCTAATTGTTACACTGTTGACACCAAGTAAACCATTTCGGGAATAGAAACTGCTTTGCTTAACTGAAAACTGGAAACTGGGAACTGAGAACTGGAAACTGCGAACATTTTCCTCTTGCCTCGTTTGCGGTAAGCACTTTTTTTCAGCGTTTTCCCTATCAGCTTTGTTAATTCGGTCAATATTTGCGGGCGCTCCAAATAAAACTGGGAAAACTCAGCGTAAAACTTTTCGCAGCGCTGTCGGCCAAGTTAAAGCAAAATAATGAAAAAAATCTATTTAACCCCTTAATGGCTCTTGGGCTAAAGTTTTTGTTGTGGGTTTTTGTTGTGTATGTGTGTGTTTGTGTGTGTGTGTGGTCTGTAGTTTGTCTTGCTTGCGAAAGCAGCAAACTTTTCAACTGTTTGTGCAGGCAGTTCACACACTACTGTAAAATGGCTTATATATTTATATGTATATGGCTATATACATATATGTACATATATATGTTACATAAAAGCAACAGTTGTGTCAAATGCTAAACGGTTTGTTTTGGCTTGAAGCTTATATAAAACCCAGCGGAATATTGATCTATATGCATATATAAGAATATTACTTTTGTTATTATTTATTTTGAATTCAGCATTCGCTAAAGGCGTTTACTCTCAACTCCAATTACTTGTCGAGTTGTTTGCACAATTTTTTACCTGCTGTTTAGTTTACTTTTGGCAACCACGCTCCAGTTCTTCAACACAGTCTAATTCAGTTCAGTTTAGTTCAGGTCTGCAGGTCCGTTTGGGGGGGGCGCACACTAAAAGTAGAAAGTAAAAATTTTTGTTTTTGCCTTAGCTCAATTTGTTTGGTAATTAAATCCTTTGCTGTTGTTGTTTGGAAGAGCCTTACGTTAATTAACAAAAGTTGAGTCTAAGAGTTTTCATCTAGTTGAGTAAATTATGTAGTTTATTTGTGCTGCCTAAATCATTCTTTGGCTTCGCCTTAAACAAAGATTAATGAATGCGGCTCTAATTTGCAGTAGGAATATGTAATTTTCGATTCGAATTTTGAAATTGTTGATTTCAAATTGATATCTTTTTAGATCTGTTTATCTTGTGCTGCAAATAGGTATATCGTTTTCGCATAAAAATAAATTGCTTGTTTGGCATTTTCATTGGAGCAAATACGCTGATTCTGAGGGACTTAAATTACTTAGACAGAAGTATAAATTTCAGCATTGCGATTACTTTTCAAATTATTGGGTGGCGACTTTTTCCGAGCAGCTTAACTCGGCTTATTGCTCCACTGTTCACCTACTTAGCTGCTCACAGATATTGACACCCCATTCACAGCTTAATCTCCATTCTGACCATCTGTGTTAGCCACCTGTGCATATTGCCAACTTATACGTACGATTATTTGTTCGCTGTTATTTGCGTACATTAGCACCATAAACCAAAGATGCAAAAAAGTAAAAACAATTTGGAGCAAATTTTTCAGGCTTTTGCCTGCAACCAAAATAATAAATAAAATATATTTTTTGGTGCCCTATTTCTCTTTCGCATTTGTTATTCTTACGTTTTTAGATATTTCTCCTAGAATTTTGTTTGTGTCGGTTTTTTTATACATTTTTTGGAGGTTTTTTTTTAGTGCGCAAAACGTTGAAGTTTGTTTATTTTGTGCCACCTGCACTTTTTCTCTTACGTGCCAGCGACCACAGCGGCCAAATACAAATGACTGAGTGAATGGGCCAAGAGGCAGCAGAAGCGAGATTTAGGGGGGAAATCGCCTGTAAAATGTTGCGAAACTTTTCACTGAGGTTTTTTTTATAGCCAACGGCGGCTTCGTGAGCTTTTTTTTTGCTCGAGCCGGCAGGTATTTATATTTAAATGCTGCTTGTGGCACGCCATTGCGCCTATTGTTATGCAATGAAACTTTTGTTTTCACATTGTTCCCAACCGAAATGGACGAACAGAGCCCCACACACAACACACAAAATTCCTCAATGAGAGATTCGTTGCTTGCTGTTTTTGTGCTGAAATATCTGACATTATCTCTCTGTCGCTGGTTTTTTGGGGGTGTCCAAAATGCGGCAACTGTTTCAGCTGAGGCATGCGACCTTCGCAGGCGTCAACGTTTTTATTATGTTATTGACATCTAACCACATTTTCACACCGCATATATAATCTATATATATATTTATAGAAGGACCGCGTCCTTGACAACACACAAACAAATAGAGAGAGCAAAAAAAGACACTTATAAAATCAGTAAACCATAATTTGTTGCCGCTCTTGGCGAACAGTGCCTTTTTATACCCATAGTTTTTGTGATATAGCAAAATTGACCCTAGCCGTATATATGTATATATATATATATATATACATGTACATATATAGTATTTATTTTCATAAGATAAAAATAAATATGAATTTTTATATTTTCTTGTCAGGCGAATAGCTTTTTGCCTTTCTTTTCTGAACAGCCTTCAAGCTTCCATCGCTTTTTGTGTTGGCGATAAGTATATGTACACTATCTAGTATATATATAAAATATATATGCTATGTACATTAATATACATATAAATATATAATATATATTTCCTTGGTCTTTGTAGGCGTTTTGCTTGCTCGACAAAGTGAAATTTATTAGAAACGCAAAATCTGTTTGCAGATTGTGCGGAAGATTTGATTATTTATGGTCAGCTGTTTGCTGTTTACTGTTGTAGCTGCCGGCGTTAACCATATAACGCTTTAAGCCTTGTTTATACAACATCAAGTCCAATAAAATAAACGATGGCGAAATGTGGTTAAATTGATGCTATTTAATTTGGCCATGTTACTAAATAAGCATTTATTTAATTACATATAATTTATAAGCCAGCTACTTGGCCTATTGTTTATAACAATTATTGTTAGACTTAGTGCACTGCGACCATTGGATCTATTGTGCCTCATAGTGATAAGTAAGCTATAGCTCGTGATCTAGCTATTATTTATCCATCCTTGAGCATTGTTGGCCTCCAACTAGGAAAGTCTAAGTCCACTGATTGCCGAGCAATTGGCCAGAATGTGGTCAGTTTCCCTTAGGGAAGCCTGTTATTAACCGAAGTAATGTTTAGCTCTTGTGCAGATAATTGTGTCTTAGTTGGAAGTATTTTGCCATATCTTGGCGTCAACAGGAGCCTGTCAGCACTTCGCAGTATTTTTGACCTGTATCGAGTTGGTGCAAATAATTTGTTTCGAGTCCCAAAACGGCCTATGAATCCTCCAGAGATGTGAGCTGACTCCGTTCGACAGCAACTTCCTTATCCGAAATACTTCCAAGTCCTGGCACCCAATAGATTGCCATCCTGCTACTCTTTCCCAATTAATTTTGGATCTACTTGGCTTACTAATTGTCGAAAATATTCAGATGGCTAATGCATATTTCAAGCTATATATTCGAGGCGAGCAACAAGCCAAAACACATAGAACTATCTGGCCTTTGCTGCTTTAAATAATTTGCTCATTCCGCTTTCGTTGCTGAGGGACAGCTAAGAAACCTGTATTCTACCTGTACTTTCTCATTAATTATATGCCTTGCTTTGCTCTTGCTACTTCCAAAATAATTGCCTACTTTTCGGGGCGCACAAAACTTTATTAGAATGCAGGCATTTCCCTAGCGGTCGCAAATTTTGTTGCACGGTTTCAATTTTTTTTTGTCTTCCTCTATTTTGACTTTTTTTGGTTGCAAAATTATACAAATTAATTTGAGAGCGACAATTGCGGAGTTTTGAGCCTCACGGCCTCTGCACCAGCAGCCACATTTTCCTCCGCCGCTCTCGGAAAAGCCAACAAGTTTCTTCTTGTGTTTCTGTGCCCATTTCGCGGGCAGCGCATTAATTATGCTCAAGTGTCCGCTGGGAATGTGGCCAACACTTGTTATATAATGACTTTTGTAGAATTGGATTGTGGGGGGGGAGTTTGCTCTGTGTGTGGGTGGTGGTGGGGAATGTGGAGGGGTGTGGTAAAAAATGTGGGTTTTTTGTCATCAGCGCGTCGCGTTTGTTGGACAAGTTTGTGATTTGATTTGGATGGCAACTGGGATTACTGTGTAGAGTTTTTAACGTGTTGGCGATGTGGCTTAAAGCACGAGAAAGAGATGAAGAGCAAAAGTGAAGCATATAGAGAGAACGAAAGAGATAGAGAAAGAGAAAGAGAGAGAGAGGGAGAGCGTGAGGTGAAAGCTTTTCGCTAAATAAAACTAAGCGTTGGAAAACGTGGTAAAAAATGCTCGGCCCGACAGCTGCATGGCAATATATCACAGATTTATGTCAGCATCATGGAAAATAGCACACGCAGATACAGACACAACTACAATAGCAACACACACACACACACACAGTTACTAACTGTAAAAACACACAAAAAGTAAATAAAGTAAATCATAAAAAAATAGAAAACAAGGCCAACAACAAAATATTGCAAATGTTTTTGCCAAACCGGGCCAAAAGCGGAAACGAAAAATGTTAAAGCTTAAAGCCAGCGAATGTCCGTAAAATCAATAAAAATAAATATAAAAGAATTCCTGACTTGTTGGAGTTTCTTGTGTTTATGTGTGTGTGTGTGTGTCTGTGTCTGTGTCTGTGTTTCAATGTGTATCTCTGGATGTTTTGACTTTTGGCAAATGGTAAACAAATTGTAAGCCTTATCGGAGATTGCGTTCTGGCTAAATAAATGAAAGTTGGTCAAGGAGAAGCGGTCTAGATAAATTCATGTATGTATTCACATATAAAGTAGTTTTTGTTAGTCGCAAATGTAGCTAAACAACAGGAATATTAAAATGTTTGTAACAATTTGAGAATACAAATAAAACTACTTCCAAATGCATTGCATTATTATGGCACTAAGTCATTTTTAATAGGAAAGGTAATAATGAAATTGCGCAAAAGTAATGAGCATATATATTCTTGATTAGCATTAGCATCATATTCGATTTTGATAAGTACTTTTGTTTGCTTGAATGAAAAATGCGATTAATAAGAGCTTGGGATAAATAAAAAAAGATAAATCCAACTAAGTTAGGAAGAATTTACTATATTGTAATGGCATAACCTTTCCGTTGATATAAAATGTCTCAATTTATTCTTTATTAGTTAATTTTATGTATATACCCAATAAAAATTGTTGCCTGCTTTAGCACGGCTGGTATTAATGAAGCTTGAACTACTCTCCTAATTACTTTCTCGCAGCCATAACAACTGCTTTCTCGGAATCTTTCAAGTCTTGTTAAATATTTTAGTTAAAGTCCAATCTGATCTCTAAGCAGCGCCAACTGCTTTCAACCAGCACTTAACTCATCTTTCATTTATGCCCCCTTCAGTCACACCCCCCTTCCACTGCTGTTGCATGCCACTCAACGCGTTGCTTCTACAGTTCTGTCAGCCATTCATTTACGCAAATGACAAAAGCATGTTGCAAATGGAAATTCTGTCTGTCAAAATGTATGAAAGTGGGTTAAAATCATTTACAACTGTTTTTCTTTAGCCATGTGCTCGTGTTGACGTTATTGTTTTTGTTTTTGTTGTTGCTGTTGATGTTCTTTTACATATTCACCTGACATGACAATTAATAATGAGACTTGCATAATTAGTGAATCTTCTTGCTTTTGTTGCTCATGTGTACACTGGACAATGTGTTGGGTTACTGAAATTAGGGCTTTTATTTCTAAATAACAAGTTTAAATCAGTTTTAAAAGCAAAAACTAAAACTAAAATACATTATGGTCATGGGCAAAAGTTTCTATTTTCCATAGATTCACACAATGTTGAAATGAGTATAAATATTGAGAGTAGTTTTCAGTGCAACCATTAAGCTTATATTTTTTGGTGAGTGTAAAAATCGAAACACTTTAAGGTTTGAGGTGTTAGAATTGGGTTTGCTTCACGCCTGCATTTGACAACAACAATAAATTTAAAGCCAGTCTGTGCTGAGAGCTGCCACACACACACACAGAACATTAGTTGGGGTTAGTGCTGAACACACTTTAACCCGAGTAGAGTTTCTAACAATACGAATGAAACTATGCGTCAGTGATTTATGTTCTCGAAACTTACTGAAAACTAAAAAACCGTCAAAAGGGGAAGACCCTGCCCAGGCCAATAGAAGGCAAAGGCCATGCGAACCTTCAAAAACAAATGTCGAGTCGAATCGAATCGAAACGAGTTGAGTCGAGTGCCGACTTTGGAAAAGCCGCAACACCAGTGCTCTGGCAATAAAAATTGTCGCAGCCCAACTCGCAAAAGATATAGCGATTTGGGTTATACATACGTAAATATGTATAAGAAGAGGCAGCCACATGTGCTACAAGCCAATTGAATGTGTCGTAAATTGGGTCAGACGAGAGGGAGACCCACTACAACCTAAACTCTTAAATCAAATGCACTGCCTATCGAATTGAATCAATAATCGATAGTCGGCAATACTGCCTGAGAAGATACCTCGCTCTTAAGAACTGAATAGAGTACTCCATGCAGAAATTCTTAAAGTGATGTGTTGCGGAGATTATTTGAATATTTTTTAAGTTTTACATTTTTTTATTATTAGTTTATTGATTATACTTTTTCTAATATGCTTTACTTTTTCATTTTATAATCGAAAACAAATATTTTATTAATCGCTTATATCTGTCTGTTAGCTCGTGAATATAACCAACATTTAGACAAGAATGTAAATATACGGGGTACACAAATCGAACATGCAATTGAAGCTACAGCTACAAGCTGTGTAGCTTTGTGTTTGCCACGCCTCCTACACCGCCCACGCAGCATTTGTGGCGTAACAAATTGTCGAAGCGTGGCAGGCAGCATTGAGTGTTGCCTACAAATTGTGTTTCTGCGGTAAAAATAGTGACAAAGGGACAGGCGGAGAGCAGAAGCAGTGTGTTGCATATGTGACACTGTCACAAGAAACGGCTGCAAATCAATTTATCCATGTGTAATTTGTGGCAAGCAAAAGAAAAATCACATGAAATTACAGCAAATTGATGGCGAACTAAAACTGTGAGTAAAACCAGAAAAAATGAAAATATTGCACTTTAAACTGGATAAAAGAAGATTGCACTAAATTACGCCTTACACACGTGTGACGGTGCAAGTTTAGAATTGTGGCTAAAGTGCAACTGGCAAAAAGTTGCCACGAATTGCTTTTAGCTCTAAACTTGTCCAAAGTCGTTCAAAACTTGGCTACTGCAGCAGTGTTTGATGCAGCCTTCGAAGCCATACGAGCCCAAAATAAATGTGCTGTGAAAGTCAATCAAGTGTTGCAATTTGCCGAGTGCTGCACCGACATCTCACTCTCTCTCTCACACACTCTCTCTCTATCTCTCTCTCTTTCTCTCTACCTCTCTCTGTCTGTCTTCACATGACCAGAGTTAGCTATCAAAGTGGTGGTTAGTGTCTGCAGCACCAATTTCTGCAGCTCGCTGCATCTGCATCTGTGGGCCACCAGGCGGCAACATTGCTATTGACAGCTAACAAGGGGCAACAAGGATGCACACGAAATTAATGGCCAAGTGAGATTGAGAAACTGTTCTGTTTGCACTCAAGTGCAATAAGTAATTGAGCAGAAACTTGATCTTTATTTAGAATCTCGTCGACCATTGATTAAGCTAATAAATCTTGAAGCTTTAAGCGACAGTGGCGAATACTGAGGCAAGGTTACACTAAACACTGACTTCTGCTAAGTATTAGCTTATTGTACACGGATTACAGCTTGTCCCAAAACATAAATTAATAATGATAAATAGTTGCTTTTTAATGTAAAATGCTTTTTTTATTACAACTATTTTTGCTAAGGAATCAGTTTCTTGGCACATGCTTAAGTTTGAGAAGTCTTTGGTGTCCTGTGTCGTGCCTTCCATTCTTGAATATGGATCTTGTTTAAACCAATTACAAGGATAATCAGCCTAAAATAGAATTTGTACGAAAACCATATATGTAATTAAACATACATACAAGAAGTAAATTAGTTTATAATTACGATAATTACGCATAAGTAGCGTGCTAGGTGTAATTATCTGACACAACAAATTAGTGGCGAATTTGATTGTTCCGCATGAATCAGTTTAATTAAGTGGAATTTTCCAACTCGTTCTATTCAAACTTGTACAACCTGTGCCATCCATAACCCACTTCGGATTTCTTGCTCCAGTTATAATGATCTTTATCTCTTGATTTGAAGCGTCACGTCTTTTGTTCTTTTCAAACTTTAGTTTTTCATCATTTGTCTACTCAAATGTTAGCGATTCAAGACCTAAAAAAAAGAAGGCACGCAGAAAACATTTGTATTTCGCTTGAACTGAAAGCAACCACAGCACGAATTGCAAAGACAAATCGATGTTTTTTTCTACAAGCTGTTGGCCAACTTTCTCGTCTGCTATCTGTGGCATGCCAATAATACCCATTTTTGCCCGGTTGAACCTATTTGATTGGGCTTTTGGTTTGCTGCCCACAAGCTGGCGTTCGTTCAATTATAAATCAAGCATCAACCATAATTGAAAGATCAAATGCATAGAAACTGACACATAGATGACATAGATGAGGTTGTGTGTGTGTGTGTGTGATGTGTGTATGCTGCTGTATTTGCCACGCATTTGTCGCAGTCTTCATGTGATGATAAAAATACACACACTCGCACACATCCACACATACCCACATACACACACAGACCGGCAACGAAGGCGTAAGCGAAAAATGTTGTGTGCGTTAATAAATTACAACAATAATGACGCCAAACATGATAACAACATGGCTGATAGATGCTAACAGGGCCAACAGCAGCAGCAGCCGAGTTCGTCTATAGAATGCGGCGGCTACTGTGATTTTGGATTGGATGTGCGGGGGGTGGGGGGGGGGGATTGTTGGTTGGGGTTGTGCGGTCTGGCGATTGTTATTGATCATCGCAATATTTTGCGCATTAAGCAGAGACGCCAGTCAAGCCAAACATATGCAGCCGGATGTGGGGCGGGGTATAGGATGGAAGGAGGCAGGGTTAGGGGCAGCCTTTATATCCATTTGACTTGTTTGCGCAGCGAAAGGCAAAAAGGATAACATTGTCCTGTCTCGGTGCCACCATTCAAAGTGCTGAAAGTCTAACCTATTAAAGCATATTAGTTTTCTTGTTGTTGTTGTTTGTTGCTTGTCGCCACACATAGGCGTGTGTGTGTGTGTGTATGTGTGTGTGCTTGTTTTTATTTATTTCGATACATTTTTGCTTATGCTCGAATGAACAATAAAAGTTTTAAAGGATTGACATGACTGCTGTTGCTGTTGTATTTCATATTGTTGTTGTCATTTTTGTTGGCCGCCATTTTGGATTTGGATCGGAGCATCGGAGCTTTGTGCCATGAAATAGCATGCAACAGTTATTTGTTAAAGCTTTGCATGATGGTACGCAAAAAGCGGCCTAAATAAGTTTAGATTCATATACAAAAACATATATGTATGTGGCTTATAGATTTAACAAAAATGGAAACAACAATAATAAATCAAAGGCTTAAGTTGGATTATGAAATTTGTTATACACATATATTTTCCATATTTTAGCAAGCTCTGCGATTATGTAACTCATAAATGCTACAAATAGAATGACTTCAAATCATTTAACTTCGTAATTAGGCCACAACTCCAGCTTTTTGCATTCACATACAAAGCACAATTAATTCATATTACCCATTTGCCGCATTTGCCATTTGGTAATTAGCCAAATAAGCCATATATTTCGACTACATTAAGCATTAATGTACTAAGTTATTTATTATTATATTTATTATTTATGTTCACTGCTGATTTGCATTGATAATTTAAACTGATTGCATTGAAAGGAGATTCATTTTGTTTAATGCACTTTAAATGGCCATCCGAGGTATTTTTTCTATCACGCTTTGAGCCACAACCTAAAAGGCCAAAGCACGGCTGCATTGCAATTTGTCTGCCGACCTCCACCACCCACCCACCTCCGACACTCGCCTAGCAGTTAGTTATGCAAACAACTCGACAATGGCTAAAAACATAAAAGCAAAAAAGAAAAAAAGAGCATTCAATGCAATTTATTTTCGTAATAAAAATGCATTTTTATTACAAAATCATAGTCGGGAAAAACCAGTGCTCGCAGCGAATTTATGTGGCATTCATTATGCACTCAGATTTATATATAATTTATTTATTTTTGGATACTAGCACTTGTGTACTCTTTTGACTTGAAATAAAAATCAACTTCATAAAACCCAATTTAGCATAGTTAACGGCAGACAAATAGTGCAATTTATCTGTTTTACAGGGCATCTGCAAGTCGACACTTGCCATTTTTAGAGTGTGGTGTTTGTTTGGTCTGTTTCAAAATGTATTAAGCTATTTACATTTCAGAGGATTTTTGTGTGCAGCTGCACCTGCAACCCGTTAACTGAGAATTTATGTATTTGGCAAAGAGAGACACAGGTCGATGCCAATAAATACGATATCGGGACACGCAGGGCGTCAAAGCAAATCCCTCAGCAGACGAAATCTGCGCTGAAAATTGGCCACCTGCCGTTGGCCATCTATTTGTATACATTTTTTTTTTTTTGCCATTTTTATGGACGCGCTTTTAATCCAATGGCCCATAATAATTTGTGTACATTTTATTTGCAGTTTGCTTAGGCCAACAACTCAATAAAACGCAGATATTACGCATACGCCACCTTTACCAGGGAAGGAAAGGAGGAGCAGGAGAAGCGCTCGTGTGTTCACATTCAGATAGCGTGTAAATAAAATAAATTGCAATAAATAATCTGGCCATGTGCCATAAATCTCAGTTAAATGGACATTTGCATCTTGAAAAAGTCGACACTCGGAGCATGAAAACCAGAAGAAAACAAACAAGGATAGGGCGAAAAGAGAAAGAATAGAAACACAAAACTACTTGGAACAACAGAGTAAAATGATAAAATGCCTGCAAACAGTGAACAGCGGGAGCAGCATCAAATGAGATATCCCAATCAGAAAGAGAGAGAGAGCATGAGAATTAGAAAGAGAATGGACGCAACGAAACCCTGGCCAAGGTCGTACTGTGAATGAACTCATACTACATATAGTTATTTATGGTAAGTCCTTCAGTGGAAACTTATAGCTGTCCATGCCTAAACTATGTATTTGTTTAGTCAAGCCAACTTCTTGACAGAAAGAGAGAGACAGAGCAGAGAAATTGAGAGAGAGAGAGAGCACTATTAAGAACTGCTTAAACATCTTGTGGCTGCTTCTTAGCTTGTACATATATACATACTCAAGCACCAATTTATTTCATTATAGTATTGTTTAAACAAAGCATTGATTACAATTGCAAACTTGAACGAGTATTTGCTTTCAAGACTTGTGGTTTTTTGTATAATATTTTGAGTAAAGTATTTAAGAAGTAGCTCAGTTTTCAAGCTTGTTGATGAAACTGGCAAGATATTTGTTCAATATTCAATTTCTTGCTCAAAGTTCAAAAACAATAGTCAGTATACAATTTATGCAGCAAAGTTGCAACCTGAGATGAATTGCAATCTTTTGCCTTTCAGCTTTGCCCTTAAATGCGCTGAAAATGTAGATTGAAGCAGTTGTTGCAACTGCTTCACACTTAAACCACGCCCCGTCCAGACTTGTGTAAGTACGTGTTGATTATGGCATGGATTTTGTTGTTACTGTTGTTATTTTTGTTGCTGCTGTTGTGTTAATGGCAACAGAAACTACAACTGCAAAGCAAAGCAAAGCAAAGCAGATCACAGCAGAGCAGAGCACAGCAGCCCCTTGGCAAGCATGAGGCAAACTTCTAGACCATTTACCATATTCCACCATATAAGCAAATGTAGTTTTTTATGCAAATATTTAAGAGCAACATCGAAGGCAAAGGGTGCAGGGTGCAGGGTGCACGGGCATGTGAGCTCTATGCAGTTATATTTCTCTCAGTGTGTGCGTATTATCTGCTCATGTCTGAAGAGCACCGCCAGCTGTAAGCCATATGTACAGATATACATATGTACATGTGTGTGTGTGTGTGTGTTTGTGTGCGTGTGTACTCACAACACTCGACGATAAAATCGTCATGTAGTCGTAATGTCTGCATCAAATTGCATTTGCCATAACCCACAACATAGCACAACCATCCCCACGCGCCCCCTTATCGCCTTAAGTGCCTTTGGGGGCATATGGGATGATGAAGACGAGAACGCGACGCAAGGATTGCAATGTGTATTTATGCATAGTTTAATGCGGTTCAATGTCTGGTAAGGCCATCAAAACACGACACAGGGCAACGACGCAAACGCATTTCTCGCTCCCCACCCAAAGTCATAATCATAATCGTAATCATAATCAAAGTCATAGTCAGAGTCAGAGTCAGCTTCAGCGTCAGCGTCAGAGTCAGCGTCAGCTTCAGGGTGCATAATCAACAGGCAGCTTTGCCTCGCGTCAATTCATTGAATATAGATATTTTCTTCTTTTGATATCAACTCGACTCGATTTTCTATTTTTGTATTATTTGCAAATTGAATTGAGATGTCGTTAGTTGAGTATATTCGTGTGCATCAGACAAATCGGATTTTGTTTAAAATATCATATGGAATTTGCATTCCGAATTGCGATTTGCATCCGATGGCAAAATGGTTACGACAAGAACTTAAGCACAGATTAAGAGTGCGGCAAATGTGAGCGATTCGAATGAATTGTGTTATGTCAAATTAAACAGAGATTACCAACGACTAAAGTGCACAGATTAGAGATTAGTGTGTTCGCAATGGTATTTGACTGACATTCAATGCGTTTCTGTAATTTCAAATTTAAATTCACGTAACATGCAGCTTAAGGTCTTAGAAAAGCTTTGGCATTGCCACCTTTCAGGTCATTTTCTGTATTTATGTCTATTACACTCACATGCAACGTTCACACATGATTAAGAGCTGCTTAAGCGTGAACAAATTGAAAGATGTTTGAATACCCCTTCTGTCTGCATTTGTACAACTTCAAGAAAAGGGCATTTTCAGCAATCAAATTTGAATTAGGATTGGGAATTGCACATGTTTCTGCTTCTGTTTTTGATCACACATCCAATACTCTTTTGCTTTTCCCTACACTCTCAGCCTAATTGAAACTATTGACTTGTTGACTTGTTCCACTTCTTTCCAAACCAGTACCTTTATCTTCTGGACAAAATTTCGTTTTGAAGGAGCACTTCATATGGGCAATCAGCACATCCATATTGCATGGACCCCAATAATATTTCATTTCGATGAACAATAAACAATTTGCCGCTGCACCAGGAGAACCATCAATAACACACACACACACGCACAGAAGCAGACGACTGTCACTTGATGATGTACACAGACATATCCGGAGAGTAAGGCCCAGGCACATGGCCAGAAACAATTGATTATTGTGTGTCATAATCACACAGAACGAAGCGGTACGAATAAGTGCATAAAAGACGAAATTTTGGTGGCAGGCCACACTCACGCACAGTCTCACACACACTCGCACACACACATACACCCAAATCCCCACACCCACACACATAGAGAACTGTCAGATGCAGCAAGTAACAGAGCCAGGAATCGTCCAAAACCAAATTTAAATGTTAATCAAATGCCCAAAAAAAAAATGAAGGAAATAAAAGAAAATGCTGAAAAAATGAGAAAAAATGATGAAATTCAGGAGAAGTGAACAGAATTTCGCATGCATGCACAGGAAAATGAATTTGACATGGGTGGACTATGAAAGTAGGGAATATCGTTCAGAGACCGCTCACAAAATGTAATTGACAGCTCCAAGTGGCAAGTGGCAAGAGACGCAAGCGGCATGCAGCATTGGGCAGCTACTTAACCATGCATATAGCAAAAAGGGTTCCGAAATAAAATCTAGCTTACTCATTTTAATTGTTGCACAATTTATGTTCAACTTTTTTGTATGACATTTTTTCCCTTTCTTTCACACTTCAGATTTTTTCAAATTTTTTTTTTTTTTGCCTGTTTGGAATTAAAATGCCATGTGTCTCACTTGGCTGATTTGCGGAGTAATTCGAATTTGGCCAAGCGAAGAGTGTCCTGTTTAATTGAAACCAAACAAAAGTGCAATGCTTTTACATTAATCGATATGGAATATCTACCTTATGTGCCGCAAAAATTGTGATGATGGTAACTTTTTAATATTCCACTTCAGGCGTAAGCACGTAGCATGACGAGTTTTCCATTTGGTTCAGTTGCGAGTAGCCAAATTGAACGGAATAAACAATTTTTCGACAAAGTTTGCCTTAACATTTCATGTGTATTGCCTTTAAAAACGTATATTTTCATAAATTTTGTTCATGCCATAACTTGGCCAAAAACTATCCGATTTTAAAAAATCAGAGATTCTTGATCGCAGTCTGGTATCTCAGTTAATAAAACATTTTAAATTGAAGATGAGATTTTGGACTGACTCTCAAGTTAAAATTTTAGCCTCGGGAAGTGCTATTAAGAAGGGTTCTTAACTTGCCACAGCCATAACTTGGTTTAAAATGATTAGATTTTCAAAAACCATGCCTCATTGGGTATGGTTTGAGCTCAAGATTAATGCCATATTTTAATTACAAACTTACACTTCACATACAGAAGCTGCTGCTAATTTCTCTTAGTGGTTCGCCTTCAGTTCCCCTGGCTAATTCATTGAATGTTCTCTCATTATATGCTCTTTAATTTCAACAATATCCTGATTTGATAGCCTTGCCAGCCTCATACGCCCATCGCTGCTCACAACTCACCCCACAGTTTCCATTATCAGATGTGTGGCGTGTGTGTTTGTTGTGTCGTAAAAAAGTAGAGAAGTAAAAAAAACTGCCTGCTCATAAAGTGTGCCGCATCAAGTCGTGCATTTGTGAATGTTTCGGTTTTATGCGCCAATGTGAGCACAAAACAATCCCCAAGCCATGCACATGGCACGCCCTTAGACCGCCCCGCCCCCCTTCTCTGCTGGACTGCCAGTCAAATCAATTGGCGGCATATAAAAAAAGTCAACTACAGATACAAGCACACACACACACACACACACACACACACACACACTCTGCAAATACAAATAAATCGCAGCATTTCCGCAACGGTCATGTTCTTCAGCTTTTATGATTATTATATAAATTTCAGCACTGTCATAAAAAACGAGAGGAGCGGCAGTCAAATAAAAAGCGAGCGGATTTTGTTGATGATGACGCAAACTGCACGCTTCATTCGTCAGCCATCAGTAGGAGAAGCTGCGCCAAATGGACATTTGATGTCCCCTTCTCTCGCCCCTTTCTACCCCTGACCAAGCCCTCCCCTTAACGTTTGCGGTCAATATTCAAATGTTGGTCGTGTCCAGTGCGATCCCATTTATTAAGTTGTTAAAACATCATTTTCTGTTTGCCTGCCACAAATTGCAAAATCAAGTGTTGCTCTCCATTGCTGCAAAATAGTCGCTTTGCTTGCCACTGTGTCGCTTTTGAGCGCGTCGCTTATGAATTATGAAAATTTGCTGCTTTTGGTTTGCACACGTGTTGGCCATAAACATCAACTGGCTTTGGTCATGCAAATTGAAAATGAAATGTGCAGTGCATGAGGCACGTGGCACGCTGTTGCAGCATTTAATTATTGGCTGCTATTGAAACAGTTGAATGGTTAAATATATATAAATATTTATTGTAATTTAGCAACAATTATCAATTAAAATATGAATTGGAAATTCTCCCTTCTGCAAACCATATTTTTCACTTTGAAAGCTACGTGGAAAATGTTTATCGGAAAAATTCAGCGCGTCCGTTTTCGCTCAAATATCAAATGTCAATACGTGATTACTTTCATTTAATTCTTAATTTGAACATCATTTTACTTAATTACTTACTGAATTTCGAATTTAATAATAATATTCGGTGCATTTCAACTGCACTCATTTAATATTTTTTAGTATCTTCTGTAGTAACAAGATGATGGAAATGTTATTGTGATTGCTCCACCGGATATCAGCTTCAGTTGGCACGCACTTGGTATGCACTTTACAGTCGAAGACAATGAAATCTCAGTCCAATTACGAGCTCCCGTAACATAAACCAAAGCCAGCTGAGATACGCTTTTTTTATTTCTTCATTTGCTGATGACAGCCGTGGGAGAGCAATGCAAATGAATTAAACGTTGCTGTTTCTGCTTTTGTTTATTTTCCACTGTTATGCTTCCCATTTTCATTTTCAATTCTTTTTTTTGCGTTTGTTTGTTATTCCTTGCAATTAAATTTCACTTGGGGCAGGAACACAGAATATCCGAAAGCTTGGAATACCAAAAGACAAGCGGCAAATGAAGATGCCGATGCTCCAGAGGGGCAGCAACTATGAAGTTCGCGTGGGTGGGCGGTGGGGAAAGAGTGGGCGTCGGCGAAGAGTGGGCGTGTCCAAAAATAATAATGGCGTTGATTTCATTTCATTTCTCAATGGCCGCCATCATTTGTTCGTTCGCTCTCTTTAACTTTGTTTGTCCACTTGTTAGCAACCTAGACTCGACATTAACACGTTCAAAAATTCGCTTGCTTTTCCTTTTCCATTTGCAGTTTTTTCAAACTTCCTTTTCGTGTCCGGCGACCTCATCTTTTTGTGTGCTTCATTATTTGTTTGGCACTTTTTACGGAAATCATTACCATTTTCTACGTCCTTGCCAGCTCTAATGAATTGAACACAAGTCGCCGCAAGGACACAATCCACTTCAAATATATATATAAAGTATTATACATATAATACAACCAACTCAACATATAATAATCTGAAATTTGCTACAAAGTCTGTGTGTATCAATCAATCAATTTGGGTACGCTTAAGTGATTAATTGAAAGTTGTATAGATGTGAAGTCAAATGTTGAGGATATTTATTTACATATGTTTTTTGGATCAATCAATCTATCAATTTTATTTATTGAGCTGCCATACAAATACATTTTTTTATTGAACAGTTTTTTTTCCTATTTTTCATACATAATTTTCTTTTGTGCTTGCATTTTTCGAATCACTATTAATTTTTTAATATTATTTTCTTTGATTTTATTTTATCTGCATGTTTTTGTTAGCATTTGCATTGAGTGCTTCTGAAAATTAGATTTATAGATGTTGGGTGAATAAATATTAAACATATTTGTGTTCATTATAGATGTGTTAAAGATTAATATATATATCGAGTATTGAGAGATACAGATTAAATGTTACTTGACACTCCATTCTAAGACAAGAAGTTTTTGCCTCTAACCTCATCAACTGCAGATTTAATTAGGCGTTGGCCCGTCAAATTATAATTATGAGAAACCACGATATTAGCACGCACCGAGTGCCAAATTTTGGGCAAACAAACGACCCATGTGGCAGACAGAATTATGAGACGTATTCGTTTACGCCCATAGTTATGCCCCACCTGCCACCCCCCCATAAAAGTGCCACACATATTTCGCACACGCAACGCGGAAAAATATTTGGCTGCGGGCCAAACAAATACCAAATGCCTAAAATTTTCAACATATTCGAAATAACAACGCCAACAATGAATATTTCAGTTCGCAGAAATCAACGAATGAAACTTTTCGCCAAATTCTAAATTCGACAACTCCAATTCCGATTGCCCCCAAATGTTGGCAACAGTTTTTTTACGTTATTTAACTGCGCGTTTTTCTCGCAGAGTGAAAATAAAATGTTGCTCATAAAATCTAATGTCAATTGAAACGTTTATCTGAAAGCATATTTCCTTTATGGCTTCTTACTGCTTATACTCTTTTCAACGAATATGCATTTTCTTTGTTGATATGTGAAACTTTATGATTTATATGTACATTTAAGTATATATACGTATATATACATTTATATACATACGCTATCAGCTTTAACAGCAGTCTTGATGTACCCAAAGAGATGAGTTATTAAATGAAAAAGTTGAAAGCAAACAAACTTAATATTTTCAAGTTTTGTTGGGCTCTTAACATTCCGGGTAACTTTCGTTAAGTTCTCTTAGAAATAACTAATGGGCTTTTAGGTAACACTCACAAAAGTCTAGGTGTACTCCGATGTGCAAGGATATTCAAGGTTTGGTGTGCCGAAAAAGTTGTGTTTTCTTGTTTATTTACGAACTGCAATTGCGATGCCAGATGCAGTTGCAGTTGCAGCTGGTGCCACATAGCGCTGCTGGCTGCATTTCCGCATAGCAGGCCAAGTGCATTACTCACAGGGAGAGAAAGAGAAAGAGAGAGAGAGAGAGAGAAAGAGAGAGATAGCGAGAGAGACGCCAGGGAGCACTTGAAAGTGCAATAGCAGTTAATAATTCCACTTCTTACTTGTCGCCGAACTGCGTCGAGTTCTTGGCCACTATCCTGCTACTGCTACTGCTGCGGCTGCTTTTCCTTATTGAGCTACACGCCCGAGCACTTCCGCCGGACAGGAAAAGAAGAGATACAGAAGCAGAGAGCGAGAGTGATATAGATACGCAGATATACTACGTCCTGTTCTCAGCTTGTTATCAACAAACGTTGTCAAGTGCCGTGGCTTCTGTAGTTTTCCTTATTTTCTTGCCTGTTGTTGTTGCTACTTTTCTCATTCCTTTTTGCTGCTCGGCTTTTGTCTTCGGAGCGCCTTTTGTCTTTCACTTATGCATGTGCGTTTCCTATTTGGGGCTTGGAGATTTTATGACGCGCCAACTTGCCGAGCCTCTCACATATGAGCCCCCAAGGCATTTTGGCAAAGACAACGGGCGTCATAAAGTGCGCAAAGTTACTGTCAAAGCTCCGCAACAGCTACACTGTAAAAAACTGCACAATAAAAGACTGCACACGTATTTAAAACTTTATTCGAAAGCTGTCATTTCGATCAAATAAACAATTTAACTATTTCGATGGCTTTATTCAAACGTTTTTTTACCCTTTTAGTAGTCAATAATAAAGTTCTTAAAGACTTTCCTTAACTGAAAATGTTTAGTTTTTTCGCTCAGTGTACAGCGACATCTTGAGCATGTAGTTGAGCTGCTTGTGCTCAAGCTTCATTCAAGCGCGCTGCTGCTGGTCGTTGCCTGTCTCTAATACTTTGATAATCCTTGGATCCAACTATGACTGCGACTTCGCCGCCTCTGCCATAATAACTTTTGATACGCCAGCATACTCGTTATCCTGCTCATCCTTCGGCTCGATATGGATATGGATATGGATGTGGATGAGAATATGGATGTCGAGACAGGCATCTGCTTTGTTACTTGAGCCTTATCGCATTCACATACGAGCATAGTTATATCTCAGTGCGTATGCGTGTGTGTGTGTGTGTGTGACTTGTATAGCAAAAAAACAACTACAATAACAAGCTGCTCTGATTTCTCAATTGTTGGCAGGCAGCTTTGCACTTTGTCTAGTTTCAATTTACAATATCAATTGGATTTGCACTTTGACAAATGCATCTTTGTGACAACTGTTTATCATGAGTATAATGAAGCCAATTTGACCCGACTGCGACGACATAAATTTAATGACCACTTTGTGCTGAATCGAAGACACTTCTACAACTACACTACAACACACTACAAAATGCAATGGCTTTGGCTTAACTATCTTAACAATGAGGAAGCAAGCAATTTTTGAGGTTATTAGATTAAACCAATCGATTTAGTTCTTAACAAGCTCTGCTCAATTTATTTAGTCAAAGAAAATGCTTGAAAATATTGATATTATTTTAATTGATTTTATTCAACTATCTAATTGATTGCTTGTTAAAAACAAATAAATATTTGATTATATTAAAAATTAATTAAGTTAAGTAAATAAAGCAAGCAGGCTAAAGTTGTAAGTATATATAAATTGTATTTTCAACTGCACTATTGTCTGCGTTTTAGTTACACACTAAGCAAATAACTGCAGGATATTAAGGCTACTTGTTGTCAGACACAATTCCAAGTGGCAAAATGCGAGAAAATGGGTAAATGGGGGATTATGGAAACCACAGGGGAAATTCGCAGAAACCGCAGATGCGGTTCAGACATGCACATTTGCAGGCATTTAATGCTGCCTAATTGCAAATTGATAGCAATTTTCAACGTTAATCAGTTATGAAAATGGGAGAGACAGAGAGAGAGAAGGGGACTGCAGCTAGGCAACGGAACAAAGACAATGAGATAAAGAGAGAGAGAGGGAGACAAAGAGCGATGGAGCGCGATAGAACGGAAATGCACAATTTGTTTTGTATTTGTTGTAGCTTAATTGCTTTTGGTCAATTGTGTGTGTGTGTGCATTTGTGTGTGAGTGCGTGTGTGGATCGAAGCTTATTTGCTTGTTGATTTCCGTGCGATTAAACTATTAAATTTGCAATATTTCCAACATTGATAAAACTGTATATACATTAGAATGGAACTCGTTCGGCAAACACATCATACTCGACTCTGGTCATAATACTGTTGACTGTGCTGCTCGCCAGTCTGCCAGAGAGTCGGACTTTAGCCGTGATATCAATATTTGTACACGCTTCTGCGCCAGTAAATATGGCTGCACTATAACTTGTCTCTTTCCCCTCTCTTCCTCTCTCTTCCTCTCTCTTCCTCTCTTTATCTCTATCTCTCTCTCTCTCTCTCTCTCTCTCTCTCTCTCTGTCTCTCTGTACACCCAACTCGTGTTTGACAATTAAATATTTGGCCAGAGTGTTTAAATATTTTATGAGGCCAGCGTCAAATTTAGCATGTGTGTGTAAGCGCGTGTGAGTGTGTCTGTGTGTGTGTTTACACATAAATGTATGCCTATGATTATTTTGAGAGCTCCACTCAAATTATGCCGAGGTGGAAGACCAAAAACGGGAGGCTTGGCTAAAAATCATGAGAGAATATTTATGTGTTGTATAATTTTACATAGACAATTATATACAAGTGCCTAAGCCAGAAATCTTTCCATCTGCAAGTTTGTGTGTTCAGGGGGAGCGTGGGTGCTAAAGACTCCAGCTTAAGAGACACTAACAAGTCAGGCACACGAAGCAGTGCGAGTACACTGAAAATAAATATCAAGCATGACATTTTTATAATGATTAAGCTTAAATAAAAATTAATTAAAGACAGTCAATCCAAATTTTGACATAGCTATTTTGCCACTCACCTCTCAACTTCTTTTTATTCTTGTTACAAAGCAAAATGTTTTTTTTTACTGTGTAAGTGATGCAGGAAAAGAATGAGGATGAGCACAAGGTTTTTTTTGCTCTTGCGTGTGTTATGTTTTGGCTGCTGAGAGCAACTCAATCTAAATGCGGTACAATGACATCTAAAGTGTTTGGGCTGGGTTTTTCCCAAGATGCCATAATGATACCACCACCACCAGCAAACATACCCATTCCCATTCCCTCCATACGCAACTCGCCCAGCCCACGTAACGAAACAAGTTCTGCAGAGGCTATGACATTAGTTCTGCTTTCTTTTAAATGTGTCACGTAATTTCAGTGTGTGACTGCGAGACTCTCTGCAACAAAACTATGCAGAGTGCGGAGTGTGGCAGCTGTCACGACAAGCCGAGGAGCACAGAGCAGAGCAGTCAGCAGGACAGGCAGAGATACAAGCAGCCAGTTAGCCAGCCAAGCAGACAGACAGACAGACAGGCAAACAGACGATATATGGCTGGCATTTAAGTGAAATGTATGTGGAGCACATTTAGGGGTGCACAGTTCAACTGCGGCAAACTATGTCAGTTGACATTTAAAGATAGTTAACAACAGTTTGGAATACGCGTCGAGCATTAATTTGAACGCAAGTGCTTGTGAGCATTTAAATGCGGTGGCTACAAAAGATACAACCCACAAAATAAATGACGATAATTAATTGGTGCTTAGTTTGTGTTTGGAACAACTAAGACTGAAGCTACTAACTAAATTTATGTACGCATTGGGGTAAATATAAAATTTGATTGCAATTATATATGAAATTCTCACTTAAAGCTAACATCATCACAAAAGGGAACTTGGCTAGTCTATTTTTAAAATATCTTTTTTCTGCGATTTTTATTTCCAAATGTATGCACTTACTTTGATATTTTCTAATTTTATCTATTAAGTTTCCGCCGCAAAAAAGTTAAATTGAACTAAAAAAAACAGGCTGAAAAACTCAAAGCTTAGTCAACACAAATAACAAAGCTGCAATTCTGAAATATTTTCAACTGGCTGCATAAATTCCCACTCACATTCACATTTGTTACGCTTGACAGCAGGCAGAAACATTAATTGAAATCAGCATCTCATTCAAACTTTTTTCCTTTGAATTCGATGCCTTTTACATTATATAAATACGTGTCTTTTTTTGCGTCTACGTATTATCCATGGCATTGCGTTAAATACTTCAACAAATTACAGCACCAAAAGAAACTTAAATTAGTTGAGTGTGCACGACTGCTGGATACTCTGTACGCAGATATAAAACAATAGTGGTCCAATTTGGTGCCTCTAACTCTCATTATATTTATGTAGAAATATTTAATTTAATAAACCCAATTGATCTAGAACTTGAATATTTATATACCTAATGGGCTTCGAGATGTCATATAAATTTATGATTCTCACAAATACACTATCATAATCTATACAGCGTAAAGCGCATTGGAAAACTTTGCTGCTGGCGCCTTTTTAAGCCTCAATTTGAACTCAATTCAAATGCAGCACACGTAACACGTAACGTAAACAACAGTAAATGAATCTCAAAAATCAGCACTTAACGTTAATTGCAATTTTCTCTTTTCTCTTTTTTATATTTTATTTGTTTTCCCTTCGATGTGTTCGACCCACTAATGGGCGCTATGCAGATTAATGTTATGCACACACATTAATGTGCGGCGGGATTTGCGACAAATTTGTTGCTAATCGACGGCAGCAGCAGCAACAGGAATAACTGCAGTTAAGTGGCTGTATTTGACATTAACCGCGTCCTCGAAAACTTTTCTATCCCAACGCACGTGAGACTAACATTAAAAAAATAAACAACAAAAAAAAGCTGCGCTGCAATTTGTAGCGTATGCAAATTGGTGCAACAGAAAACGGGGAAAAAAATAAAGTTAGCTGGCAGCCAAGTTGAGGACTCTCCTGGAAAAGGGGGGAGCAAAGCAAAAAGTGGAGCTTAAAGTGGAGTCCTTCTGGCTGTTGTTGAATTAATTGTGCACGCATTAAAATTGCTTAACTAAAAGGCACTTCAGCAGCCAAAACCAGCAATTTTCTCAACCCCAACCTCAGAACTCCCATTTTCCCCCACTCTCCCTTAAGGGCAAATTTCAACTTTTGCCCTTGGCAAGGTAAAAGTTTGCATGAAATTTGACTGTGTGTGTGGTGGAGTTGTTTTTTTTTTTTTTTTTTTGATATTTAAGCATGCGGGTGTCAAAAGGATTAATTACTAAGCCAGAAATGAATTGAGAGACAGCATTCATATCACACGTATCACTGACACATGCTCGAGCGCTGTGTGCACGATGAAAAATTTAGATATAAGTTTTAATACCCTGCTAAAGATATTACTTTGAAATTGATATTGAGAAGTGTGATAGCCGAACTCTTGCATCTCATTTGTTTAGCTGAATATATGTCCAATATATGAAGTAGAATAAATCTTATGTAGCAAGAAAGGTGATTAACTCCAATGAGGTAGCACACTGACTCTAATATGACTCAAGTTTCACCTGAACATGTCGGAAACTGCGAGACAGCACTTAAACAACATTTCTTTTAATTAAACAGACGTTTTATCTAATTATGTTAACGCCAAGAGTATTCACATTTCGTCAGACCAAAGTTTATTATACACACTTGTTTTCATTTCAATTTGCTGAAGTTTAACGCATGTGTCTTAAGTATATCACTTTCACTCGCTTGTCAGACTACACATGTCTCCCTGTGTGTTGAGTTTCTTTTCATTTTCATTATCAATGCAAAATTCCAACATTTCCCCTTTACTACCACTCCTTGTTGTCGTTGTTTTTGTTGTTACTATTGTTGTTTTCATTTCAACTTTACATCAAAACGATTGTCTGTCTTGCTGTGTGTCTGCCCGTCTGCCTATGTCTGACTGCTGACTAGGCGCTCCTCTCGCCCTCGCCCACAACCGTTCATCTCCCGCTCATCATTACATTTCATTAAGTTTCAAAGGCAGACGCTGAAGCCTGTGCTTTGTTGTTGTTGTTGCTGTTGTTGTTGATGCTTTTTGTGTTTATTAAACGTTTTTGGGGCGCGTGTTCATTCAATTTGTTGTTGCTCTTGCTGAAAATGTTATGTATACATGCCTGCGTCTAAACAAACAACAAAACACAGCAGCAACAACAAGAACTAGCACAACAAGGCCAAACAGCACATGAAGAGCTCAAGCTGAGCCTGTTGTTGTTATTCTTGTTGTTTTTTGTGTGTGTGCTTTTGTTTTGTTTGTTTGGTTTTTTTTTTTTTTTTTAAGAAAGCGCTTGGAAAATCGTTTTAATTGTTTTGTTTAAATAACAGACAGACAGACAGACAGACAAAGCTGCTGGAAGCAAATCCACGGAAACATAACATGAATATGCAGAGTTTTGCCTTTTAGGCGTATACTTAATATATAGCGTATACGCCACGTGTGTGTATGTGCATAAGTGTGTGTGTGGATGGGTCTGCGTGTGTGCGCCACGTGCCTCCCCAAACACTAATGCCACAAACCAATAAACTATGAGCTTAATTTTGAGTGGTATAACTTGTGAACTATAGAAAACTACACATTTTCCGGTTCCTTAAACCTTAACTGAAGTTCAGCTCTGTGTATTTTATCATAATTTAATTTAACAGCTGGAATGGTTTTTAAGATTTACTCTGATATTATAGGCACATTCAGTTTTTAGAATTTTGAATTGAATTTATTTCAGTAGCTTCTCTCTAAACCTCAATATTATGCTTATCCTTCTACCGATTTAATAATAATTTATTTGCATAGAGTATAGTTTTCATAGAAATATTTTAATCGTTTGGTTGGTAAATTGAGTGCTTTGAAGCCAGGTGTGTGTTTGCAACCCGTTGTTCTTCATATATATATATTTTGTCATATCAAGTTTTACTTTGTTTTTGAGCAGCGCGTCGAATTGGAAATTTGACCTGATGAGATGTCCTTTACAGTTAGTGTTTTTGCTGTCCATTATGTCTGGCACAATGATTTTGTAAATTGGTAAATGAAAGACGATAATATTTTAAATAGGCATTGTGCATGTTGGGTCGTACAAGTTTATTCTTTGACCTTTGACCAGGCCAAGGCCAAGTGGCCCAAAAAGTTTATCAATTCCCCTCAGGCCATAAGCAGACTTAGCGGAATGGGTGACAGAGCAGGGGAATGCGCAAGGGAGTCAGCGGAAGGTAATAGAAAGGACGCTTATTGAAAATGCTTTTCTCTCGTGGACACGTAGCAAGAGTAAAAGGAATAAAACTTTCTCACCACGACATTGCCGTGTACGTGAGCGCACTGAAAAGCTGCGTAATTAAAAGTCGAGATAAATATGTGTACTTAATATATGGTTGTACAAGACATATATAAGTATATATAGATATTTTTAGACAACTTTGGGCCAGCTGATATGATAAGTCCCACTTAAGCCAATCCAACAAACAAAAATTGAAACGATGCGTGCGTGGCGAAAATGTCCAACTTTTAATTGTGAAAGTTTCGCGAGGAAAAGAAAGGCTGATGAAAGTAAGTGGGAGAGAGTGCAACTTAAATCTTACACACACACACACACAGACACACATGTTACATAAGCGCCAGGAATAGAATTGAGTGTTCCGCACACCCACACACGCACACGCACACAGCAGGTGTGTCAAATTGTTGCTCATAGTAGTATTAAGGGGCAAAAAGCAACCCAGAGGCAAGCTGGCAGGCAGGCAGACTGGCAGACAGGCATAGAGGCAGAGAGGTAGGCAGGATGGCAGTTTGAGCAAAATCCTTGTGCGTCCTGCTCACATAGGAGCTGCTGTCTTTCTGCGTTTGCTTGTCATCAACTTCATGCGTTTTGACATTTTTATTAGTTGAATACTCCTTAGCAGCATGCTCCATTGCTCCATTTTCTCTCCTTCGTCTTGGTGACATCTAATAAGTGTTTACTACCCAACGAGTAAGCTTTTTCCACTGCTTAAAAAACATGGGGGCTACAGTGTGTGTGCTACTGTGCGTGTTTGTGTGTGTGTTCAGGATCGTGTCTGTTACAATTTGCTGCCCTGCTGGAGACCCCAACCACTACGCTTTCCGCCTTGTAGACACCGCTCTGCATTTATTCCCAGTCGATAAGGAATAAACAAATTGTGCGCAATTCACTTTTTTTACACTTTTCGCATTAACTTTTTTTGAACTTTTTTCTGCTGCGTATTTGTCTAACGAAAGTGCCGGGTGTTAAGGCTAATTTGATTGATGCGAAAGAGTTTTTCAATTTCTATATATTGAGTTGTACTAGACAGACAGTATTTATATATATTGTGCTTGCTGTGCACAAATTTAATATCAAATATTATGCATAAGAATCGATTTTCACATGTATATATGCTCGCATGTTGCACAAGACATTAATAAACTGTAACTATAAATATTTATAATGACATTAAAAACACAAAAGAAAAAAACCCAGATGAATTGCAATACGCTAATTAGCACTCAGCAAATTTTGGATTGAAATTATGTAGTCAAATGCAAAAAGGCTGTAGCATGTTTATTTGCTCGGCTCGAATGTAAATCAAATAACATACGCATCATTTTATTTACCCATTTGCGTCGTGGCTTTAATATATGCAATTAAGCCGCTTTAATTAGTTAAGACCAACGAGACTAAAGAAAAACAACAGCTGTTGCATAAATAATTAAACGTGTATGACCACAAATATAAATAAATAAAAATAAAAAAAGTTAAGTTCAAAGTGAAAAAATGTGCAACAGAAAAATACAATTTAACCATTTGAACAATTTCGCTTATGCGGCAAAAACCGAAAACCAATTTAACTTGCGCCCTGCTACGAAAAAAGATGCAAAAACTACCCATTAAACTCTGGCTTGGCACAAAGAAATAAAAACAAACAAGCGTAACCGACTGCGGAATACTCTAATAACAACGACAATTTAATTGGTGGCCAAAAACCTTCTTTCCCGTGTGTTGTGGATATTGCGTGTCTGACCAGTTATTAACCCCTTATCCTTTAATGCACTCTTTAAGTTTGGAGAACTTAGCTGTTAGTTTGTGGATCTTTGAAAAACGATATTGGCATATACATATATATCTTCCAAGTTTGTGGACTCTAGTCTTAAAGTTGTCAGATTTGTGTGGTCGTATCGATTTAAGATCATTAATCCATGTCATCGAATTACTAGCTCCCACTTTTGACACTTGATCTGTCGAATATTATAATATATATATGTATATATATACATATGTACGAACATTGTACAAAACTAATATACTCTTCTATCTTCGATATTAGAGTATGATAGCTTGAATATTAAATTCTTAAAATGCGGAACATTTTAACAAATTATACTTTAAATACACAAAATATTTTTCATTTTTAATTAAGAAGCGCGGGAAACACAAATAAAAAACTGCAAAGTGACAAGGCAATATTTAAAAATTCGAAATTCAAAATGCAAATGCTTTAAAAAAAATCGAATTGAAGCTTTGTTGTTCCAATGGCTTATTAAATTGTTACACAGAATAAGTCATATTTTGAAAAGTCCGCTGGCAACTTGCTAATGCTAATGAAGTGACAGACAGTGTCCACTGTCCACTGTCCAGAGTGCAGACTTGACGACTCCAAATGGTCAGTCCAATGTTTCGTGTCCTGGATCCTTAAAATTTCTGTGAACGTTTATTATGGGCAGAAATAAGAACAAAAAATGAAATATACCAAAAACAAACGGTAGAACGTCAATGTCCATTTGCAAAAGTTGTCCCAAGAAGCTGATGGCTTTTTGGACTAGGGGGATGGGATGGATGTAACTTTCAAGCAGCTGGCGTGCGTCCAAAGGTGACCCTGGGGAATAGACGACGAATGGGGGGGTGCGGTTTGGATGTGGGCAACGATTCAGTTGAGTTCCGTAGCAGCGGTGAAACTTTTAAATGAAATTTTTGCGTTAAAGTTTTGTCAGGTAAGCTACGCAGCAGCTTGGCTTAGGTCAGCCAGGAAAGTAGCGGTCTACCGCAATCACACACCAGAACACACCCACATCCAACCATTCACACACACAAACACACACGCTCTGTACAGAGCTGTATTGTCACGTAGCTTGTTTGGTGACAGATTCCAACTTACAGGCAAATAGCATTAAGCCAACAAACGGCAGCTAAGCAGCAGCACATTATGAGCCACCAAGGATGCCGAGAATGCCAAGGATGCTCAGGATGATGCAGGTAAAGCAGCAGCAGCATCAGCAGCCTACGCAACCCCCTACCCGCACCCAACACCCCTCTATCCAATACCTAACGGAACACAAAGTTTGCGTTTTAATGTCTCAGCAAATGTTGCCAGCCATGCGTTGTCTTTTTGTTGCCCCAAACACCCCCACCACAAAAAAAAGGAGGAAATTAGCAACATATGCGAGTTGTTGCCCAAAAAAATAATATATGTATGTATGTGTGTGTGGAAAGGCTCAGATTCAACTGTTTAATTGTCCTAATGCAGCATTTCAAGTAATTACAACATTTTCTTTTGCACACTCGCATATGGAATTATAAATCTTGTGTATGCGCCACTCATATTTTTTTTATTGTTTAACGTGGATTACGCTAATGCTTTTTAAGCCCTTGGTCGAAATGTCTTTCGTGCGGTGCTACCCAAAATAAAATTATGACACTCTCTGTGTGCTCCAAAGCCGAAAAGCTAATGCGTTTTTAAATATGCTGCAACGGCTGTTCTTGGCCAGCATTAATTAACAGCCAAAGCTCTCAGACAGCAAAGCTATTTAGGCGTTAAAACGAGGGGAAAGGGAAAAGGAAGAAGACATTTTGGGCAAATGTGTTGCAGACTAGGCTGTTTTTATAGAAAGTCGTGAAATTTTAGTTGTTATTCGTTGAATTGTTTCAAAGTGCGCAAAAGTATACTATTAAATTTTAAATTGTTTACTTAATCTGCGTTCGTTTATAAAGTTGAATATGAATTAAAAAATGACTAGAATAACCCAAAAAAAAAAGAAGATTTTTTAGCTTTTTTCATAAAGAATGAAGAAAATATCATTTGCTCTTTCGAAGGATTCAAATATGAATTGGAATATGTTTAGCTTTCTATCATGTTCCTATACTAATCAGACAAATTAAGTTTGTTGTGATTTTCACCTGGAAGATGGAATATGTTGGGGACATTTACAAAATATCACAAAGATAGTTTTTAGTTTGGTAAACTATTTTTATAATCTATAATTTTAATAACTAATAATTCATCCGATACATAATGAAAGGGATGTTAAGCCTCCTACACATATTTGCATTAATTGCAGACAATTGGATGACCTGAAGGTAAAGTACATTCAATCCTCTCATACGTGTCCTTTAACGAATTCTAATCGAATTTAAACAAAAAAATATTAAATATATGTATAAGATAAAATATTTTGGCTTATAGCATATTTCGTTCAGTTGAATCTTTCGCAAAAGAAAAACACAAGAATTAATCGTTGAATATATAAATAGTTTTATATTAACTATATGGACTCACTTGTTGCTCTGATTTTCCTTCAGCTTTGCTCAGTTACCACACCGCGTATGCTTAATGTTTTGATTTAATTCTATTCTTTTCGTTTCTATTTATTTTTTTTTCTTTCTTGTGGCACATTCACGAAACACTGGGTAATAAAACTACTTGCCTCGCTTTCATTTCAATTTCTAACGTGCTTATGTTTGCTTTAGTTGAGGCTGCGTCGAAAAAATCTAAGAGCTGCCATCATGTAATAAGCCGTACTTGCTCGCATAGACTAACACACACATGCACACACACACAACCGGCGCACTAGCACATTGTTATAATGTATTTGTTGTTGTCCAAGTCCTTTTTGGCTGCGGCTGGTCGACATTGTCGTCGTCGTCGTTGTCGTTGCTGTTGCCGTTGTCGTTGTCGTTGTCGTTGACGTCCTTTGGGTTTTGTCGTGAAAGGCAACAGCTTGAAATGCTATTAAAATATAATCTGCTGATAATCTGCACTTAATTTCGTGCTTTAGCCGATGGAGAGCACACACACACACGCGCACACACAAAAAAAAATCAGTGTATGAAATGTCCTTGTCTCAAGGCAGTCGTCAGCTGTGCGTCCTTAATTGTTCTTTAAGTCCCACAAATCTGCGTTTGAGGCGTTGCAGCCACTAAATAGTATATTCGTACCTTTCACTTTGCGTTACATTGTTTGATTTCATTTGTGGCTGCCACTATTTTTAGGGTTTTTAATATGCATTCACTTCGTTAATCTTTTGTGTGTGTATATGGGTTTTATTGGTTCTCTGTGGATTTGCAAAACCTTTCTTTACTGGGCTGTGTCTGTGATCTTTCCACTTCGCTGAATTTTAATGTTTGCTATGTTAGTTGTTTGATTTGCTGTTGCTGTTGCTGTTGTTGTTGTTGTTATTGTTGATGTTTTCGTTCCAAATTCATTCATGTGCGTGCATGTTGATTTCATTTTCATCATGTTACCTCTCGATATACTAGCAGCTTTTATTTGGCTGATATTTGTTTTGTTCAGCTTTCGAGATTCGATTTTCTTTTAAATTTCTAACATTTGCTTTCGCTTTTTTTATCAAATTTCCGCTTGATTGAAGTGACGACAATTTCGTTGATTTCCGGTTGCTGCTTGTGCGTGTGTGTGTGAGAGAAACGAAAGAAGCAAAACTTTTTATTAGTTAAAACTTTTAGCAATTGATTTTGTATTAGCAATAGATTTGTCAAGAGAACTCAAAACAGTATTTAATTATATAGTTTTTTATTGTTGAATATCATGCTGTATATAAAGTGGCGGCATAGAAGTACTGTTATAAAATCAGGGACTAAAATGGGAGTTCTTTCCAAGTTATCGGAGCTTTGCCCAATGTTTAAGAGGAGGAAGCTGAAGCATCACATTATTAGTTTTGAAGTGGGTCCGTTATATGGAGTAAATACTGTCATTAACATTGTAATATTGGGAAATTTGACGTTGTCAAACGCAGATAATGAAACTTTGATCTGACAAAAAATTAGCCGTGGCTTTTGAAAAGCTTTCGATGTGCAGCAAATTGCGAGTAACTTTCAAAAAAAAATCTCTGTCAAAATGGGTTTTAAAAAGTCGTGAATTGCAGTGACATTCACTAAATATTGTCACAAAATTGTTAAGTCGATTTTTTTGCTGCAAAACTTGCTGTCGCACTCTGCAATCACTTTATAATTTATTCATGTGCAACTTTTGGCTCAACTGCGGCAACAACCAGAAACCAAAAACCATTCACCAGAAACCATTAAGAAGCGTCGCTGCGAAATTTTTGAAAGAGCTTATGGCAATTTCATTTCCGCTTCTTTTTTGAATTCGCTTTTTAATTGAATTCGTCACTTTTAGCATGTCGTATTTTTTGCCTGCTGTTATAATTTGCGTACATTTTTTTTATTTTCCCTCGTTTGTTATTCTTTGACTGTATTTCTCTTACGGTTTTTTGAAAAAACTTTTTTCTCCATTTAACTGTCAGATCCTCTTAACGTGACCGCTTTTACCATTCGCTTGTGAGTGTTTTAATAATGCCTCCAACAGCAGCAGTGCGGCATTAACAGACACACGCACAACACATACAATCCCTCACACACATTTCCAGGTTGCAAATTAAAAAAAAACTGTTTGCACAATTGGTGTTATTTTTTTTTTTTGCATTCACAAAATTATAATTTGTGTAGATTCGACGCGGCAGCCGCAGACACTAAAATATTTAATTTCCTCTACGCCTCTGACGTTGACATAATTCCTTCCGGTTATTTCTGCCGCAGAGTGTTTCTAATTCCTCGCCAAACCTATTTAGGCGCAAACATCCGCATGGCCAGAATTCAACAGCTCTAACAGCCAGCCACAATTTCCATCAATTCCCTGCCCCACCCCCATCCAATCATTCCCGTATACAATTTTACAAATTGTTGTTTGGATAAAAAAAAAAAAAAAATTAAATCACATTTTTCCACTGCCACTTGCCTCATTCCCCTTGTATGTTTCTGGCATTTATGCTTCATTTACTTTTGATGGTGCCTTTTTTTCTGTCAGCAAAGTTTGTTGTACATGTTGTTCGTGTTGCTGTTATTTTTTTGGCGTTTAATGGTTCATTGCAAACTTTAGGTCGAAAAAAAATGTATAATATGTGTTTGCACTTAATGTTTACGAATATCAGAAGATTAAACTTTATCCGGTTTGTAAAATTGTCGCAAGATTGTGTCTGTAAAACTTGTTTAGGCTGTAACACAACTGACCAAGAATATTTTAATATTAATGTAATCAAAGAATGTTTGTTTGTTTATATCAGTGAAATTCAATTACTAATTGACTACTATTCACACAGTAAAATCCCACAATATTTATCAAATAAATTAATTAATTAAAAATTCAACGTGGAATTACTTCTGTGGAGGAGTGAAACGATTCAACAAAATATGAACCGAAACTATATGTGCCACTAGCAAAGCAGCAGAGCAAAAGTTTCAATTCGATTGTTCTACTGTTAAGCACTTAACTTAATTAAAATCTACAAATGTGAAAAGATTTGAAATTTGGGAAATGTTTTCAGTGATTTCGGCAAGAGATATTTAATGAAAATAATACATTGAAACTGTAATCAATTCGTGAAAATAAATATTGAACTGCGATACTAATTAAAACAAGTTTGGGAAACTCACAACTTGTGGTGAATAATATAGAACACTATAACAATATTTTCATTTATGAATTCAACTTTTTAGCTTGACACTTTTCGCCACTGCTTTTGACATTTTTCTGTTCGTTTTCTATACAAAAGAAAGTGACTTTCTAAAACTCAGAAATATTTTTCAATCATCGGAACTTGTTTTGTTGCAAAAGTAAAACGAATTTTATTCGTTGAAATTTATTTCATTTATTGAAATACACATTAATCAACTGCAAACAGAACTCGTCGCTGCTTGATTCCACTTTATGGCCAGGCTAATTAGTTTTATGTGCACATATTTTATTAGCCAACTGGTCGGCGTCGTCTGCAAAACAACTCGAAAGTGCATGGTAATTAAATTAATTATAAACGCAACTCTGCTGCAACTCCTGCTTCAAAAAGATTCCAAAAAATAAATCTCAAAATCATAAACTCGTTTAATATATTCATTCACGAGAGCTACACACATTCCACAGTGGTAAAAAAAAAAAGTTAATTAGGTGTTTTTGCGAGCTGTTGTAAAGGGCATAAGAGGGGTCAGTGCATTAATTAAAAAGGGTTGACCATTTGAGTCGGCAACCAAAAATTGACGCTCAACTGTTGACACAGGCAAAAAAAAATAAAAATATAATTGGCAGAAGCAAAAATAAAAAAGCAAAAACGAAAGTAAACTAAGGTATTAATTTAAGGGATGCTTTAAGGAAACGCATCGCACGTGTTTTTGGTGTTGGCCTTTTATTTTCGTTTGGTGTTTTTCTCATTGCTGTTTTGTAATCGTTGTCAATCTCACTCGCCTAAGGACACAATTTCAATTTGGACGCGTGTGAGCTATGAGTCTACGCTTCCCTTACCTCCCTCTCTATCTCCCTCTCTCTCTCTCTTTCTCTCTGTCTTTTCTTTGTGCTATATTGCGCTTTAATTTCCGCTTGAATGCAAAGCAAAAGGTTTCCCTTTTTGCGAACTGAAAAAGGTTTGCCTTCACTTGCATGTTGACTTGCGATTTGACTGCCGCACGACCTAAAAGCGACCAACCAAAACAAAACAAAAGCTATTTTAAACACACACACAAACACAAACACAAATACAAACACACACACACACGCACACACATACTTTCCTATTTTTGTTAGACATGTGCCAGCTTCAACGACGTTGGCGGCCTCAAAAATGGCCAAGCAACCTTTTCAACCTGATTAATTTTCACAATTTAACTTGATGAGCACGAAATTTTCCAACTAAACAATAGAAAATGCTAGCCATTGCCCATTGAGTAAGTGTCAGTCAATCAGTCACTCATTCACTCACTCACTCTTTCAGCCAGTCAGACAGTCAGTCAGACAGTTGGACAGTTGGACAGTTGGACAGTTCGGAATCTGTCACATTTTGATTTTAACTTTTTCTTTTTATTGCATTATATGCATAGACATAAATATGTACATATATATACATATATATTATGTTTTGGACATCATCTGTTTATCACATTTCAAGATTACTTTTGCAAATGCGTTGTGATTAGAAAGCGGTGCCAGGCAGGGCCCCGCAATTTGATTTATTCATGAAAATGTGACGACATTTGAGCTAATGGCTGGGCACACATGAAAGCCATTTTACGAGCATTTCAAACAAATATGTTGAAGGCCGTTTCAAAAAAAGGCTAAGAAGTCCGCTTGATTTTTGGTCGACTGAAATTTATTGAATTTTGTTACAGCCTTCAAAGTTTTAATTGGAATCGCTTGTAAGTTGGTTTTTAGGGTAATCTATGGCACTCTTAAGTAATTCTATATTAAAGTAAAAAATTGCTTGCCATTTTTTAGGCTTATACACACTAAACGCTCTCAATGTTCTCCCATTGTTAAGACTGAGCTGCTTTTTTATTTTATTTTTATACGGCTCAGGAGCTGGCCGTAGCAAATAGCAGTGAAGGATATTTATTCGGTTTGCTCGTTGGCCAGTTAACACAGGATTGCGCAAAATAAATAAACAACTAACTATTTATTATTTCTCTCGGCAGCATATGCAACTGAACTTAACAATTTTTAAAGCATTACTCAAACGACTAGGGACAACTGGGAAAATCTAAAGGAAAAGCGACAAGTGATTTATTAGTCGAGTTGAAATTTGTTTGGTTTGCCTCGCTTCTGTTTAGTTTGTTTTCAACCAGTTCAGTTGCAGTAGGCCAAAGGTAAAAGAACTTTCTCCAATTTGAAATGCTGCCAATACTTTTCTATCTCTATATATACATAAATATATATAAGCAAAGATATATATTGCACATATATTTATATATATATATTGGGCAAAAGGATGCCAAATTTTAAGCACAAAATAGCTTTTGGCTTTGAAAGATAGCCGCTTGCAATGTGTCGTTTGCAGCCATAAATTTTGTAATAATGCTTGCACAAATTGCATATAATTTATTGTTGTTGATTTCAGTCTGGTATTTATTAACAAATTTATTGATGCATTTTTCGGACTTTATGATATTTGGTTTGGATTTCCATTTATATTGGTATATTCTGGCACTTCGTTTGTATTTGATGGTATTTGCATATTTGTTTAGTTTATTTGGTTATAATGAAATCTTACTCGGGCTTGGTTTATTTAGATTCTTTTATTATTTTTTTTTATGATAAATGAATTCAAGTCATTCTGATTATTCACACATATTCTCATCTAATTGTGTTTTTAGCAAAGGATTTTACAAAGATTTCTAATCTATATTTTCGTATTTATTTTTTTTCCTGAACTTAAAAGAAATATCTTCAAATAAAATTGGTTATCTGTTGAAGCTTACATTTTCTACACAGGACAGTTTGTTGGGCTACGCTTGAGCACGTTTTTGGCTTTGTAGTTTCATCGAAGTTGTTACTTGCACGCTGAGTTTGGCTATTGGAGATTTGAGACCCTTAGGCGGGTTCAAAGCTCAAAGGATACAAATACAAAGGTGACTTTAAGTTCAACGGGTCCGCGCGACATTTGCATTCGTTGGTGGCAATACGCGTTACCTGAACCTGTCCCTCCGGGGTCTTTGCTTCACTGTTTGCTTTGGCTGTGCCCAAAAAATGTACACACACCAGTGCACAACTCAAGCAATTGGACGCACGCACGCACTTTGCCCGCACACACGCACATACACACGCACATACACACACTCGCACACACACAGCAGACACACACGCGCACTCACACGTACAACAAATACCGGGGATAGGACGCGTTCTTGGTGTGTGTGTGCGTCGTTCTTATAAATTGTTGGCAAGAAAATCGGAACGCGTGCACAATGCTTGCTCCCTGTCTGAACGGATGCTGGAGCTTGACTGAAAGCAGCGTTCACCTTAGCCAGAGCATCATCGGCGCCAACAGCGGCAGCCAGAACCTACTACAATACTACGGACGGCAACGGCTTTTTGGCCAAGCGCCCGAAACGAAGTCAGAACACACGAGGATGCCAGGATGCGGCACTGTGTCGAATCGAGTCGAATCGAATCGTTGCCGTCGTCGACGTCGACGTCGACGAGTCTCAACGACTCTTTGCCACAATTACAGCATCCCTGCAGCAGCTTTGCAAGGGAAGCTTTTGCGCCTGAAGAGTGCACGCGTTAAGCTTAAGAGCATTGAAAAAGCTCGCAGAGCTTGCAATACACATTCAGCACATTGAGTGAGAGCGAATATGAGCGAGCTTTTGAAAAGCTTTTGTTCGCTTTTGAATTTTGTTTTATTTAAATTTTTGTAGGCTTGTTAATAAATGCTCGTTTCGTTGTTTTCCAATTTTTGTTTATGGAATGGCCCTCAGCTGTGCACTTTTAAGCTTTCTATCCTTTTCAATCCCCTTGCTTGTATGTGTGTGTGTGTGTGTGTCAGTGTTGTTGTTTGTGCTGACGGCTGCCAATTTAGACAATTTAACAGGTGGTTAAAGGTTTTTGTTTGACTGTGCAAATAATAGAAGAAAAAACGGAATTTCATACCCTTGCAAAATAATGGTATGGCTGCTATGTTATATAGAAGTCTAGTAATAAATGATGTACAAATAAAATATGAATATACGTATAAATGTGAAAAGTTTGTATATAATATATGTCAATACTTTAATAAATTTCTAATACACAGTATGACAATGCGACAAAGTATTTAGCATACTTTTTGGGGCACGGCTAAGATTTTGTTGGGCAGGCAATTTTGTGCGCCTGTCAATTGGCCAACTCAACTCACACAAACACACGAAATATAAACACTTATTGGATAACAGACCCGGAAAGCCAATCAAGGTGGGTTAGTTACATTTATCGGCTAAATGGTCAATGTTGGTCAGCTACCAAATTTGTCCACTTGGCTGACAGGCAGCAGCAGACGCTAATTAAACTACTGGGATTGCAGCAAGAGCACAAGCCGTAGCAACTGATACAAGTTCTGGGATAATGAACGTGTCTGTTGTTTCAACTCGCAGCCAGCACATTAACTACTCTCTTTTTCCCCGGAAAAGACAGATGGTCAGCAGATTGGAGCGAGCAGAGAGTGAGTGAGTTGGGGCATCACAAATGATGCTTAAATGCAGTCGACTGACTTCCACCTACGTATATCCTGTGATTGACACGTAGAAACAATCGAATTGTGATTTGTACGGAACTGGAACTCATGTCAAAATGAGAAATGGAGAAAGAGAGAGATACAGAGAATGTGAGAGAGATGGAGAGAAGAGCACACTCTGTCAAAGTGGCAGAGGGCTTCTTCCCGAACTGCGTTATTTGGTCATTAAGTGGTGGCAGCTGTCGACCCAAAAAGCGACACCAGAAACGCCAACCGACAGGTGTCTTTGGACTACAGGGCGCGATATCTAGCGTATAATTTTGATGTATTGCATGGATCATTTCAATGCTCATTAGCTCAATGAGTTCACCACATTGCGTGAAAATGGGCACGTGATGTGAAAATGTGACAGGCATGCAAAAATAATTGCGACTGTAATCATGGGGAAAGTATTTGCATATCTACGCTACTAGAGTCGTTCAGCGAAACGTTTGCAACAATTCGACATAATTTAATAAAAAACAGAAATAAAACAGAAATTCGATTTAAGAAAATATATGTATATGCAAATTTTAAAATTTTTGAAACCCATAACTGATTATAAATATCAGCTGCAAATGTTTTATTTGCATACATTAAAAAGCTATTCCTAAAAATTGTTAAAGGAAAATACCACTTGAAAAGTATATACATATGAATGTATGTAAAAAGAGAAAAAAATATGTGAAAATTCTTTAATTTCATCTTGTGTTTTTCACAGTATTTTTTCTTTATGATTTTCCTTCATCTTTTGTTTGTTCTTAATCGTCTTCTATTAAATTATTCACCGTACATTGAACTCTTGTTTTCACAAGATTCCATTCCCCAAAAAGTATGCAGCCTGAAGCGGCGCGCAAAAAAGTGGGACAGATAGGGTGGGGGGGGGGGGGAGGGTGGCGTTGGTGGCTTAAAAGATTTCGGTGGAATACTGTGCAGATTATTAAGGCATGATATATGAAGCTGAGGGGCGCATAATGCTCCTACTCGCTTACCTGTGCGGCTGTCTGAAATATTCCAAACATAATAAAAGAAAAAACAACAACAAAGAAAAGGAGAGAAAAAAGACACCCATCACACATTCACACACACACACACACACATACACAGATGCATACATACATATATCATGAGTCGTCTTGGCAACTGACGCCCAGTTCTCTCATACGTCATAGTGAGGGAATATTGTTATTTTTGCGCCGTGTGTGTGCGTGTGTGCCTCAGAGTGCGAGCCACGTTGCCTCTGGCCAGAAATGGCAGCTGAGAAGGGTATGTTGTACAAATGTATGTAACAGGTTGAAGGAAGCATATCCGTTTCCACATATCCTTAAACGTGGCGACTAACCTAGCGTCTTGGAATCTTCAATCTCAGAGACTTTAAGAGCTGTATATTTGATTTTTTAATTGCAAAATTTCAGTAAATTGTGGTTAATTCAACATCAAATAAATTTGTAATTTGTGAACGTATTTCTTGATGCTTAACTGTTGGTTTGGCTGATTACTGGGTATGGAACTAGTCAGGCAAACTTAAACAAAAAAAACTCTTACTTATTGTTATTGTTGTTATTGTCGCTTTACTCGTAAACTTAAATTGTTATTTCACCTTGAAAGCGCTACAAAAAAGATTTACGGTCACCCTGCCATCTCACAACCCCCCTCCCTACATCTTTCCCTTTCTTTATTTATCTAGGTTCCCTCTCTCTCTCTCTCTCTCGGTCATTCTGCTTGCTTGCTGGTGGTTTTCATAGCTCTGTCATTTTTATGCTCATTACTTCGCATTTGCTGGTGCTTTAGCTCTATCTTCAGTTACAGCAACAGCCACAGCAACAACAGACTGTCCTTGCTTTCAATTTACAATGGAAATAATAATAATAACAAAAACAACAGGACTAAAAAAAATCCATTTTTGTTTTTGTTGTGTATTTTGCAAGCTTATTTTGATTTCTATTTGTTTTCTGTTTTTTTTCTCAGTGTTTGCAGTCGCCTTGTCGCATATTTATTACACTTTGCATTATGATGTCTAGAAATTGCTGCAGACAATTTATGTTTGTCATAAGTACCAAAAATATATATTTCTATATATTTGCAGGGCCAGCGGGCGTAAATCAAATGGGCGACCCATTAAGACAATGTTTACCAGCAAATACTTCGCGGAGCCATTGATAATGCTTATGGCATATTGAAATGGCATCGCACCTGTATTGAGAATATCCACTGGGTAAGTTTTCTGTGATAATGTTGATTTAAATTGATTATAGATTAAAGAATACAATATATATACCAAATGTGGTTTATTTCGGTATTTGTGTATTCTTTACATAAGCCACTCAATTTGAACTGTTGCGTTGCAACTTTTACATGTTCGTTTTCTTTCCATTTTCATAGCTTTGCAGGGCCATAAATAACACACATCATTATTATCGCATTATGGCGACCCCAAAAACCAAAACTATAAAAAAAGAATTGACTATCGCAACGGAAAATTGTGTCAACGCGGCTGTTGCTGCTGCTGCTGCTGCTGCTGCTACTGCTGTTGGGCTCCCATTTTACTGCTGGCATCGTGTGCCATATTAATTAAATACAAAATGTTTACACTAATAATTTTCACATAAATTCCCCCAGAGACGGCGAAAGCGGAAGCATCATAAATTTTGCTCTCGGTGGCGCTGCAAGTTGCAAGATGCGAATAGCACGCAGCGGCCACAAATTGTGAGTTATCTTTGGTGCGGGTCGATGTTGTAGCAGCCGCAGAAGCAGCCGCAGCCACAGATCCCTACCACTCCCACCTTCCCTGACTACAGACACCACGTTGCATGCAAAGACATTAAATTAAATTATTGTCACAGGGCTGCCTGCATCCTTCGCCGCTGTACTTGTATGTCCTCTGACTCGTTGTGACATCCTTCGCCTTGTCGTCTTTTTCTCCCTTGTTTGCGCGGGAGGTAGGGGCTTAGTTTAAATATGAGCTAAATAGCTCCCCAGATGCCCGAACATAAGAACCCCTTTTGCGCTCGTTTAAGTATGCCACACAGTTTGGCTTTGGTAAAACACGTTTCATTAGGCATGCTAAAGACGCAACGCTACGTATACGCAATATTTACAGAACAGAATGACTTTGACTAGGCCGGGACTTACGAGCTCAGCCATTAAAATGTGTGCGAAAACCTCAGCGATAGTTGGGACATTAGGCTCTGAAGTGAGAACTAGCTGAGTCTTGACACGATTTAGTCATATTATTGCGTTCGAAGCGTAGAACGAATCTGAAAAGAAATTAACTTATGCAACTCCACTCTAAGATATTTTGTATTTTCGAATAATTTATATATTGACCAATGCTATGGATTTTTAATATCGAAAAGCGTAATTTATGATTAGTTCTGACTGTGTTTATGGTTCAGGCCAATATAAAAATTTTGTGAGCAAACTTAGGCCTGTCTACAGGATATCATCCCGTCAAGCGTTGTATTAGTTTCTCATTTGCAGTAGTTTTTGTGCTCATCAGCTTCAGCTAGTGGCTATAATTCTGTAATAAAAGCAGAGACACTGACTCATAGCAGTAATCACCCACACCCACACCCACAGTGGGTTTAATTGTTGGCCAGTTAATTTGTTATGCTGTTGCATTTTCTGTTAATGCAGTTTGCTTGTGGCTTACAGTTGCTAAGCAATTTGTAAGAAGCGGTTCCCTTTGATGCCTGCATTAGCAACCATTTCCGCCCACTCCCAGCCATCTCCGCCCCGCATTCTTTATGTCTGGGCCATTAACGCAGCGTCGACGCGTAAAGCTTAAACGGAAGCAAAAGCGTCGTTGATTTTTGGCTTTTGTTTTCCACGCTGCACGGTTTTTCCATGGCGCACTTTTGCACGGTGGCATTTTAATGAGCGACTGGCATGCGTCTTGTTTTGGCCAATTTGTTTGGCCCACATGCACTGTTTGCACTGCCCATTGCAGTGCGCATATTAATGTCAAGAAATATTGCAGCCAGGTGCCACAGCAAATGTGACCCTCATGAATTTTGTAAATTTGCATATTACACGAAAAGTCGATATAAAAGAAGCTCGCCTGCCACACTAGACGCAAATTGTATTAAAGCAAATATGGTTGACGTCAACTCGAACTTAAGGTTTTCCAAGTCAAACTTTAGGTAACTGATAGTAAAAATAAATATCTAAAATTGAGTTAAAATTCTTTAATTAGTCTGTCGCTTATAAGTTTTTTATTTTAATGGGTTCACAGATGCATGTGCTTTTCAGTCACAGTCAAATTTAATCTGTGCAATCGTTTGGTTCAAGTTGGTTCAAGCAGCTTATAAGTATTGTCAAAAATATTTACCTTGTTAGGGAAAATCAATTTGCCAATTAGTCCAAAATCCAAAGACATGCTTAAAAATAAATAGAAGACCCATTGATAAGTTTTCACAAAGAGCAAATCGCATTAAAGCCGAACAAAAGTTGGCAAGAACTTTTGTAAGTAAAACTTTGGCAAAAAGAAATTTGTGCAACGCATTTTCCATTAAGCCGAATGGGAAAATTTTCACTTTTATGCTGAACTAAAGAAAGTAGCGGCCAATGTGGGTTAATTTGCAAACCAATCTGCAGGTGCAGACTCTATGCCTGTATGTGAGTATATTAAGACTGTCAATACAATACAATCACACACACACTCATACACACCTACGACTAAAATGTAATTGGAAAACACGCTAAAGTTTCATTGTTAGAAACTGGCTTTTGCCTTTGGCTCAAGGCAAAGTTTGCGACGATGGCATTACACAGATTGGCCAAGGCGAATAGGAAACGATGGAAAATAGCTTTTCGTTGTTTAAAGCGTTACGCCCTGCATCAGGCTGTCCTCAACTGACACTAACAAACTGGGCCAATACAAAAAATAAAAATATAAAAAAAATAGCAGCCTAAACACAATGCCTGCAAATATGCTTTGACCCAAGCAGCCAGCACAGGACATTCTGGCGCCAACAACTTTGTGCAGTTAACAGATCCACAGCCCCAGAAAGCGTAACGAATTTATTAGCAGGCAAAAAGGACCTAATAAATGAATGGATTTACATTGCATGAATTGAATGCGTCTTGTGCATTCTTTAACAATTATTTGAGCTACATATATACCAGAGAAGAGCCAGAATAAATGGGTAGGATTCCATTTACCAAAATATGTCGCTCAGAAAGTATTATTTCATTTTTAGTACTGCCTATTTCAGTCTTAGTATGTCTTTAATAGAGTATTTTTTGATGTTTGTCACAATATTTTACTGAAACCAAATTTTTCTATTCAATGTGATACCCAAAATGAGACTTTATTTAAGAAAGAACTCATAACCCTTAGCAATTACAATTTACATAAAATTTGACACCCAACGATGATAAGTGATTAAAACTTGATTTATTTCTCATTTAAAATTTCTCTATAACATATTTTTTCTTTTGTTCATGCTTACTGCATCAGTCAAGATTGCTTTTCTTTATGTTCGAGGTTTCTTTATCATACATTAAAGTCAAAAATGTGCCAGCTACTCTGAGTTGGCCATTTAATTATTAATTTATTTTAAGTATATTTAATTTTAGCACAAACATGAATTCAAGTTGGCAGCTGGCTCTAGGGTGCAGTGGTGGGGAACGGCTGAGCTTAGGGAGCGATGCTGACTTTCAGAGCCAGCTGGACGAGCGACATGCAATTAATTGTGTCATTGTAGCCATTAACCAGACAGTTGAGCAGTAACCCAATTTGTTCGCCTGATTGTTGCCATCAGCATTCTTTGGGATGTGTGGGGGGGGATAGAGGCGTGTGCTATGTCTGACCAACCCTAATGGCTTCGCAATGGTGGCCCAGACAGCTGTGGCTGCTGGCCTCAGCCACAACTCTTCACACTGTCCGATTTTGGGCATTGTGTGCCAGTTTGCAATTAAGACGCCCCAAAAATAAAAGAAAATTATGTCCAGAGGGGGGAGGATGTGCACAAAACGGAAACGTTTGGGTGTTAAAGTTTTAGTTCAAGTTGGTAACTGTGCTAATATGTCTTGGTAAGCCCGTTGTTATACATAATTCAATAGGTTCTCTCTGAATATCTAAGCATTCGTAATGATAATGTCTTCTCCTTTAATCAGTCGGCTGAGCAATTGCCTTATGTGTGGCTGTTGAAATGAGGTGAAACTTTTTACAGCTTTAGGGTCGAGAAAGGATCTCGAAATGATGAAATTAAGGCCTTAAGCAAAGTTAATAATGACTGCTTGACTATGATAACTTTTAATCTTCAACATGTCAAAGTTTGTTGTTCTTTATTCTATTTATATTTATGATTTACTTATCATATTGGCTTAAGCAATATTTGATATGACTGCTAAAAAAAAGGAAAATTATCATCTTAGCTTAAATTTAATTTCAACATTTAACTTTAAGATTAAACCACTATCTCCATACTCAAACACAGGTGGTTTTTGATCTGACTCTAAGCTGATTCGGTTGGATTTTTGACACAATCAGGGCAGCTGCAGCATTTCAGCTCAGCTGGCTGCCAGTCTGGTTATCTTTGTGGAGCGACCAGGTTAAAATAGCTAAGAGAGTCTGTTTTAAAGACTTTGTTCATGATTTTCATGCTATAAAATGGGAGAAAATAATACTGATATGCTTGGTTTGAATGCACAAGCAAACTAAGTACGAAAATCGGATGAGTTTTGAGCAAGTTGGGAAACTCAAATGTACATATATGAAATGCTTTTGCTAATTATTGTATCAAAATAAGTTAATACTGATATTTTGCCAAAGAGCCAATCGAAATTTGTGTGACATTTTAGAATAGTTTGTTTTCTATAATTTCTAAAGGCCATCAACTTCAATTTCAATATGAACAATTTTAATCATGGGTTCCTAATACTTAAGCTGCCATTTATAGAATTGTCTACTGTAAATTGCCTGCTTAAATACGCCTCTAATCGCAGTTCGAACTTAAAGTTTCTGCAACATCTTATGTACCACACAAACTTGCAGTAAGCCTTTCGTTAAAAATCGCTACAATTAATAAGGTTTACATGAATTTATCTGTGGCATCAGAATGTAAACCCAAACACATTTACAATCAGAGTCGAATGCCACGTTTCCAGTTGCACTTATATTGAAAACACGTCCTTTGACCCGCATGTTAAGTTGAAAAATTGAAAAGTTGAAAAGTTTTTTTTTCGCATTGCACACGCTTAAGCAGGGCGACGACAGATGGCGCCACATTAATGCCAGGATACTCTGCTCAGCGGGGATATTGCATTATCGGCCTGGACGTATGCATTAAAAAGGCATCTGAGTTGACTTCTTGTGATGTCCTGCAGCTCCTTTCACGACTGCGTTGCGTTGTGTGTGTTGTGTTGTGCTGGCTTTCCTTATAGTTATATCGCAGCAATAATTTGATCGTTAAAATGGACACTGCTTTTTTAATGGTTTGTGTATGTGTATTCCGCACCTTCATGTGCTTGCCCCGCTCTCCCCCGCTTCGCCCATTATCGCACTCCAAGACTGTCCCGGAGTTGTGCACTCGCTTTTCATTTGCTCCCATCTGCAATTAAATGTGTTTTTACGATTGTGCAGCATTTGCAGTGGACGCCTTTTGCAAAACTGTGTAATGAAATTAACAGGGATGCCAGCAAAGGACCAACACCAGAACAGTCGCGACGTTGTCCTCTGCTGTGCTCTGCTGTTGCCCAATGTGTCCTGTGATAAACGATCACCATTGGGAAGCTTTAAAATGCCACTTGCGAGTAACTGCTGTGAAATGCTTGTTAAGCGTTAAATGGCCAAGAAAAATTTTCTTTATTTTTGTATTTTTTCTTTTATTTTGTATTTTTATTGTGTATTGTTCTTTTGAGTACCTGGGCGTGGCAGCCATAATTGCCAGCAGCGTGGGGCGTCATTTTGATATTATCACACACAGAGATACACACACACACACACACGCACACAAGGGGCTTGTAAACAGGCCCACAGGTGGCGCTTTAATTTGCGAGTTTAACGCGTCTGGGAGTCCTGTCAACGCCTTGGTCCCCAAGAAACAGCACACAGGACACTCGCTAAGTGGCCCACTATGTCAGACTTGTCATCTACCCATAGAGAAACAAGATATACTAACCGAAAAAGTAGGAATGGAAAAATTGGAGGGGGGAGGGAGTGGGAAGGCAGCCAGATCGGAACCTGGCCAGAGAAGGAAGGCCGAAGAAGCCACATTGGTCACGTCGCTTGGGAGTAATTAACACTGCGTCGTTGCTGTGCGCTGAGCCAACAATGCGAAACTGATGCACTTCTTAATTACACGACCAGCGCCAACAACTAGCACAGTGGGCGTGGTCAAAAAGAGGCAAGGTAACAGCCCTATTGAAAAACACATCTATATATATTAAGTAAACTAGCGTTGAAATTTATAGTTAGAGATGAAATGAAGCGTCTTGAGAATTAAATGGAAAAAACCGAAGTAGTTTTGCTATGAGTGCGATACCATCTATTAGATCGGTGTTGTGGCTAATTTACTGCCAAACACATGCAACTGGTGAGGCTCATGAAGATATCCTGATATAATTATATTCATTACGAAAGTCAAGATGAATATGTCCAATTTCTAAATCTGCATGAATTTCCCGAAATAAACATCTTTGCTGAAATAAAAAAGTTAGTCAAAAACTATATCAATTATAAATTAAAATTTTTATTTTAATTAATAAATTCAAACGACTTTCCCATGCTCGATTTCCATATTTTCTAAATAGTGCAGAATTTTCCAAACTTTAAAGATTTTGATTGAGTTTTTCTCATGTGTCCCACTTTCTATGTCAGTCACTTGCCTTGAACTCATTCCAGAAAGTTAATCATATTCAGAGCGGCAATCAATTTTCTTAATTTTAGGTAGGTGAATTGAATGCCTTGTTGACATGTCTGGGCTGGAGCCTGTGCCTCGCATAAAAGTTTCCAACTTGCTACTCCCATGCATATGACGCGCCTAGGGCAAACAATCAACTAAAGCAACACACACACACCCATACCCGCTTCACACACACACACACACCACAAGCCTGAACCTTGCATGTGCAAAACTTGGCGCCCAGTTGCAACAGCAGCAACAACAACAACAGCAGAAGCACTGCTCCCAGTTGCTCCGACGTCAACTTGCCACTTGCCACCTGCCAGCTGCCACCTGGCAATGGCAACGGCGACATCGACCCCTACAAACATTTTTAATACCCTGAATAAAATGCAAAATGGATAATGAAGACTTGCACACGAAAGTGAAAAGTGTTTGCAACACATAACAGTAATTTTTAGAATATCTGAAATAAGATTCAGCATTTAAGTATATGCAAAAAACATATTTTTGGGATTATTGTGAAACTTTATTATATAAGTTCTGAAATTATTATCGATTCAAAGCGTTCAAGATTATAATTATTATTTATTTGATTTCAATCATTTCAATAAGAAAAATTCAAGATTACTTTAACATTTTTATCATTTTGCGTTAATTGTTTTTTAAAGTTGCAAGAAACTGTGGATAATAATTATAAAAGTGACTAAAAGTGACCAACTTACAGAGTATGTTGCAGTCGAGCACTTCGAGCACATTATATTTGCATTTTTTTTGTTGGGTGTGTTATTTGTAGCTTTGCAGCATGCATCGACTGCGTATTTTAGCCAGAGGCACACTTGAGCCCTGTCTGTGGAAACGGAAAACGTGTGAGGGGAGTGGTGGGCTGGTTGGTGGGAGGCTGGAGTCACTGGTGCACCGCGCATTTCTAAAGTAAATAACCCAGCCGAAGTGCAGCGGAGCTGTTGAAATTTTTATGCGCAACCAACACCACAGAAAGTAAAAAAAGAAAATACAAAAACATTGCATAAAACTCAAAACTAAACTATAAAAAAAATGTTATGCAAAACTGCTGCACACGTGTGCAAACAAAAGGTAACTAGATGCGAGTGTGTGAGTGGATGTGTGTGTGTGTGTGTGTGAGAGTGTGTGTGCGTGTCTATTTGCTGACTTTCTTTGGGAAACAGCGCCATTTGCTCACCAACAGTTTTGCACGAAAAAATGAAAGCGCGGCTCCCACTTTGGAACGCCCACGCATGAGACATAAGACTGCCACGGTGTGGCAACGTGGCCACGTGGCAACAGCAACAGCAAGAGCAGCAACGGCAGCAGCCCAGCATAAATTTCCATTACCGTTGACAAATATTTACACATCGACCTCAATTCATATTCCTTTTGATGCAGTTGCTTTTAGTCGCTGCTGCTGCCGCTGCTGCAGCATACGCGGGCATTAGAGTAGACTGTAGCTAAAGGGTAGCAGTGCAACTTAATGCTATTTATACCCTGTACCCCTCAAGCAAAATGGACTAAAGCGGGTCTCATGAATCTTACAAATTATATTTATTTTTAATGTTTACATATTAACAACTTTTAATTCCAACTTTTAGCATATTACTAAGATTATCTTTTCGTACTCATTATGGAAATTAAAAATGCTTCACAACAAATTTTATGAAAACATATTCAAATTAGCTTAAAATAAGATAATAGCTTAAGATATTAACAAATAGCAATTTATGACTAGCTGTAGGGTATGTATTAGTTGAACACTCTCAACAAACATTATTTTACCGGTTTAGGTGGAGGGAGACAGTAACTGCCAGCAGCCACTGTGCGCAACCAGTTATTACTTAAGAGCCGCAGAATCTGAGTAGGCGTTGCCATAAAAAGAGTGAAATAAATATAGAATAAAATGGGAAGCAGTTAGACGAATTTCACATTTTTAAAAACGAAAGAAAAAAATCCTTTAAAAATGTGCCAAATTGCATATTTCATTTGTTTTTGGCTGTTGCCACCGCTGCTGCTGCTATTGACGTTGCCAACTGGTGGCAACTCGGAGGTATTTCGTCAGCGTTTGACAATCTATGCAGAAGCAGGTCGCATGGAATGCTTTCATCAGCCAGTCGCAGCCACAGAGACCATAGTATTGGACTATGAGGTGATACACGGTGGACAAGGGGAGGCACACATTAATTTCATACTGATGGATCCGCATCGCAAATTACTCGTCACAGAACACAAACAGAGCAATAGCAAGCATCGGTTGGATGCCAATGAGACGGGAATTTACAAATTGTGTTTCGATAATACCATCAGCAGCTTTAATCAGAAGATTGTTGCCTTCTATTTGGAGATTGCGGCTGGCAACCAGGAGGAACTGGATCGTCAGGCGTTGATCAAGGAGATGACCACAGATTATCACTTTGATCGCAGCTACAGGCATATGCACGACTATGTCGGCAAGATCAATCTGAATATGATGAGATCGAGGCAGACTCAGGACTATATACGCACCCTTGAGGCCAGGGATCGCAAGCTGGCCGAATCGAACTTTACTTTGGTCAATTTCTGGTCCAGTGCTCAGTTAGTAGCCATGATATTTGTGGGTCTGCTGCAGGTCTTCATGGTGCGCAGCATTTTCCAGCCTGATGGAAATTTCCACACGTTGTGGAATAAATTGATAAACAAATGAGAATTTGAGAGAATGTGAATAAATCCTATTGAATTGAGCGAGTATTAAAAAAGACTGCAATAGTTGTTGATTTAATTTTTTTGTTTAATGACGAAAATTACTGAATGACAGTTATTCAAACCTGAGTGGCTCACAGCACGTAAAGTGAGCTGAATTTTTAAACTGCATTTAAAAAAAAATTGGATTTGAACACATGCAATACATTTAATATATTGGATACCGAATTGAGGTTCATAAAATCAAATAACAATTGGAATTCAATTAGTTGTCACGAACCTTAGGCAAACAAACATTCTGTTATTGAAAAACTTTTCACTATTAATGGAAAACTTGTTGTAAGCAGCTTACAACATTTGAAATCTCTTCCACTCACTTGACAACTAAAACTCTTGGCAAATACTGCCTCTTAGGGGAGCACGCGTTTGACATTTCGATTGACCAGACTCGTGTGGCAACTTTAAGGAGCTGTTCTCTGCGGCAAAGCCAAAAATTGTGAAGGTCAGCCACAGAAAATGGCTCATGAATTATTAAAAGCGAAGGCAAAAGTGTGTGGCCAAAAGTTGGCACTACTTGACCCTAATCCCAAACCCCATGGCCCATACCACACACTCCCCCTTCCTCACACATCTCAACCCGCCTCGACAATGATTGCAAAATACTAAGCCAAATGGTGCCCAGCAACAGCTTCTGGAGGCAGCCCACCAAAAATCCGCAACTGAACCGCAAGACCCCAAAAGATGTTTTGACAGGCCAACAATGCAGAGCTAAAGCCAATTGTTTGCATTCATCTGACCGTGCCAAAAGTGTGGAGGGAGGGCGAGGCTAAATGGGTGGGGATGGCTGATGGTTGGGTGTTGGTTGGGTGCTGGATGGGGGACAAGTTGGCAACTCAGAAGTTCTCCGAAACATTACTCCAAGTAGCACTTTAAATTAATGAACTGAGATTAAGCAAGACAAATTGTTGTTTCTGCCTACGAAATTCTCAATAAAGGCAAATTGTTTTCTGCTTCGAACCCAACAAACAAAATGCCAAACCAAAGAAAAAAGCCAAAAATATATATAATATATATTTTGTTTGCTGCCAAGTTTCGAAATAAATTTACAATTTATTGTTATTGACACAGAACGACAGAGAGATGCCGAGGGAGGTGGAAAATGTGGAGCAATTAAGAATTTAAGAGCAAAACGTGGCCACAAAATGTTGCAGCAAACGATATTTCAGCCAAAGTGTTGTCAACACTCCAAAAAGTACACAGTCAGCCTCAGCATCGTAGTCGAATGAATTTTGCATTGCATTTTGCCACAGTTTTCACAGCTTCTCCCTTCACTTTCACTTCGATACATATCTCGTGTGTGGCAAAAATGCAGCCAATTGTAAAATATTCTCTTGATTCTGAGCTTTTATTGCCTTTGTCCTGACTTTTGTCACTGGTCTGCATGCGGAAAATATTCCTTGTATTTCCTAGTGACAAACGACAACTTGTCAGTCAGTCTGATATATGTATATATGTATATATAGAGTTTACTTTGTTGAAGCTAATGCTTAAATACCCTACAAAAAGAGCTGATCTAAACTGAATATTTTTGTCTTTGTACTAATAAGCATACCAAAAAATTGCAGATATGAAAAAGACTATATGAGTAAGCTAAGGCTTTAGATAATTTATATTTATATTATGTTAAACATATTTTGAATGTAATTTGAATAAAAATCCCAATTTAACTATGCCTTAAATAAATATTTGAGCTAATTTGCTTATCTTATCGAAAAATTCAACAAACTCTTTGCGAGAGTTTCAATGGCATTTTCGAGCTGTTGAACAGCAACAAATTTATTACCGTATGCTGCATGCATCAGCTGCTCTTAATATAAATTCCAATCTAATGCTGTGCAGGGTTCTCAGACACCGCAGTCAAAAAACAATGGACAATCTTGTATGAGCATTACGGTAATGCCAATTGGAGTCGGCAGCTCAAAGATCGCATTCAAATACAAAAAAAAAAGCAAGTTGCAACTGCAGCAGCTACATAAAACGCAATGAAGCAACAATTTTCATGGATTTCCAAATGGCTCGAGTCCTGCGATTCTGTTTGCTAGGACATTTTGCGCAGCTTTGGCCAAAGCACTTCAAAGTGCTTCTTAACTAAGCTTAAAAGCAATGCCAACAGCAATAATAACAACAACAGCAACAACAACAACAACAGCAGCAACAACAACAACTGTTGCAGTTTATGTTTGTTGTGCAAATCGATGTTGGTTGCTGGGCGACCACTTTGCCTTAAGGTGGCTGTTGTATTTCTTGTTGTTGTTCCTTGCTGCTGCTCAGTCGAGTATGAGAGAGTTGTGCCTGCTGCGGCAACTTAATGGTTTACTAAGGTTGCTCGAAGGTTGCGCAATGAATTAAGCTGGATTTTGTCATTTGTGGTTAAGTTGTTTGCTAATAGTTAGTTTCTCAATCAAATTTTTGGAAAGATCTTAACGTACAAGAACCTAAATTCTGTATAAGATATATAAACTAATTAACTGTTTTTCGATAATGTCGAAAAAATGTCTTAGTTTCTCATAATTTATAATTTAAATATAATATAATAAATATAAATAATTTTCATTTTTCATATTGCCTTTTTATGCAGGTATTTTAATATCTTCTCAGTTCGCTTGTAAAATATTTGAAGAGCTCCTCAAAACGTTTTCATATTCATTTATTTGCTAACGTAGCTTGAAACATTCATATTTTCAATAAAAAATCTGACCACAACTTAAACTGCTCTTGAAGTTATCTAAACTAAGGGGCAATACAGAGTACAAATCCCCCACAAATCCAATCAAACTGGAAGACAGACTAATTTAATAAGCCACCAAATGCTTACAAATGAAGCTATAAGGAATTTCCGTGCTTAAGCCGTACGAGACGCAACGTTGGATATTCCACTATCTTGGCGGTTAGTTGAGCAGGACTTCCCCTCCTGCTCCTATCTGCCCCACTTTCCCCAACACTACTTGTGCGCAATTCCAATTCGAGCGGCCAAAATTAGGTGGAAGGAAACTTTTTACCTGGCAACTTCGATGAGTGCCTTTTCTTTGGCAAGTCGGCATCGACTCGACTCAACTTTAGTTTCATTTGCGGTTAATTTCGTGATGCTTACTCTCGCTGCTGCTGCTGCTGCTGCTGCCACTATCCTTTTATCCGAGTCCTTGCCGCTAACTGTCGCAAATAAGCAGCGAGGCAGTGTTGCGTGGCAATCGAAGTGCAGCCTCCAAGTTGCTGGCTAAAATTGTTTGGCTTAGTGCAGTTTGGTGTGCTTGTGCTACTTGCGTTGTTGTTGTTGGTTGTCCTTGTCTGGTTTAGGTTGCTTTTATTCGCCTAATATCCGCTGCACACCCGCAGCGTGGGACGCTAATTGGCGCCGCTTAGCGTCAACCGAAAAATCTATAAACATGAACCTCGCACAGCCACTAAGTTGAGTCCTTGTCTCTTTCTATCTCTCTCTCTCTCTCTCTCTCTCTCTCTCTCTCTCTCTGTCTCTCTCTGTCTGTCTGTTCATCATCCACTTGCGTCCTTAAGCATAATAAATCTGTTTATCTCTGTGTGCTTAATGGCTGCCAATGTCCTGGCGTTGTCCTTTGGCCCGCTTAAAAGTTGCTGTCTGGTTTACCTGGCAAAGCGATAAAAAGTTTACTAGCGCCTTTTGATGCTCGTTATACCCTTCAAGAGGCTACTATCACTTTGTCGTGAACTGTGCCATGCACTAAAGCTGATATTGTTATTAGATATTAAAGGGCATGCTTATGTCTATATAGCCCAGTTCCTTTTTCAATGCCAGCATCTTCATCAGTTGTGAAGCTTGATGACACTTGGGATAGATTTGGATGTATAAAACATCAAATATTTTTAACTCTTTCTTCCCATTGGAAAAATTCAAACTTTGTGCGAAATAATTAATCTATTATTTATGGCTACAAAGAAGACATTTTGTTTTCATTTAACAAAAATCTTAAAATATTCTAACGTCCACTACGAGTGTATTAAATCTGCGTTGACCTTTAAATTAAATCAGGTTTGTTGCTTTTTTTTGTTTCTTTAGAACTTGCCCGTCAAATTTGCTGTGATATTTGTTGAGATTTTGCTGGACAGTTAATTTTCGTTGTGGGATACAATGAAACTGAACCTCGAGCACAAAATGAAAGCGAGCACAAAGCGAATTTGCAAACCGAATAGTTACCGAATATAGTACGTCATGTTTAAATATGCTTTGAGGCCTTAACACCAGCAGGATAACAAACAAAACAGGCTGTCAGGAAAGCAGCTAGCAAGGAACATCGCGTGACTACCTTATCCTTTCATCCTGCATTGAATCCAATCTGCGGTTGAGGCACCGGACACCGCAAGCAACTCCCAAGTTGTGCACGTTCCCGGAACGGGAAACGAAACCGCAAAATGGCAAAACAATCAACATGCGACGAGTCGAGTGTTGCCAAACATCGTATGGAAGTGTGTGTGTGTTTGTGTTTGCGCATTTGATACATGTACAGCAGGCTTGATGTGAGTAAAGGCCAAGCGTGGATAGAGAACAAAACTAAGGATAGCACTCATGCCAATGGGGTGGCAATTGCTTCGATTCACAGCCAAATGCAACTCGTTACTCGTCCTGGTGCCAAGGCGAAGACTCCGCTTGCCTGGTCACATTTGAGGAATGTGGCCTGGAATTAGTCAAACGATGTTTTAAAGAGCATTTACAATCGACTTAAGTGTGCTGGCCGAGTGTTTTGGCCTTGATGAACTGCACACCCATTATTTTATGAATACTCCAAAATATGTTCTATTAATATAAATAATTGTTAATATTTATAAGATAATTCGGTATGGATCAAGTATAATAAATACAAATATTGGAAAAATATAATATTAAAACTCATTTCTAATGAAAAAATATAATATTGAAACTCGTTTATCTCATTTGCATCGATTTCAAATATAGATTTAATTTAGAGGACAAACCATGAGCACACAATTCCATTCTTTTTCTCCAAGTGTAGGACTATATATGTGTTCGCTTTCGTGAACTTATTAAAGCCTTTAAGCATAAATAGAAACAGAAACAAAACAAACTAAGCGTGCTTCCCATTTTGCTCCACATTCCGCACTGCCCCGGCACGATTTCCGTTTATTTGCCAGGCCCAAAATGCTCACAAGCTTGGCTAATTCGTTTTGTACTTAATTGTATTTCTAGTTTCTCAATTTAGGGAGTCGAGCTGAGCGTCTGCTGTACAAATCCAATTCACAATTGGCTAAAACTTTGTGTTTACTACTTCGCGCGTCTACTTTGTTGCATGGAGTGGCCGGAAGAGGATGAGATGCAAGTAAATTTGGTCCGAATACTTTGATGAAGTTTGCTTTTGGCTCAGGGCAGCAAGCTGGCAAAAGTCAGCGTCAAGTGCTCTCCAGTATTGTGTTCCATGGCCCCTTGACATCCAGCCAAGTCGAATCGGCAATTGTTTTTTAAGTTGAAGTTAGGGCCCACTTGAAGACAGTTAAACTAGTCAACAAATATGAGATCGTAACTTGCCTAGCTTCAACCATTTGTAGTCAAATTTCAACTCGACTGAAATCGCATGCAATTACCACTCTGCAAACTTTCAACTTTCGTAATAATAGGCGAATTGAATTCGCATTAAAATGAAAAGTGCTTGATTTATCGAAATTTAATAATGTTGCCAGACTGTTGCTATTTCGAACCATTTCTGTGAGTTTTGGACGGTGCAAGGGAGGTGTTGGTGGATGGTAAGAGTGTCGGTGTGGCAACTTTGTCTAACCTGCTGTCAAACATTTTGAGAACTTTTATTAAAACGATATTTTAATATATTCATCGAGCAAAGTTGGCCGGCCAGAATATTAAGCGACAGTGCGCTATTCGGGTGTGTACGACTAGAAGATACCCTCTTACAGTATATGCACAATTCGAAAGCACGACTTGAATAGTTCCTTCTTATTTCCTTTTCCCAGATCCCCAAAAAACGGAAATTTAGAATGTAAATAAATTCTATATTCACTGGCCGATATTCGTCTTGAACATAATGGTGTAATGCACCAGAAATAAAACGATATATCGATTTTTTTTTCTGATGTCTGGAGATAAGTCTGTGCCACATATAAAATATTATCTTTCTGGGATATTCTCGAAAATCATTAAATTATTATTATCCATTCTACTCCATATTACATAGAAGCGAGGTATACCACAAAAAATAATAAACCACGACTCCAATGAGAACTAATAATAGAGGCAATATATAGGCGGACCAGAACTTTGAATCGGTGGGCGTGACAGCCCATTGGCAGCTGTTGCCGCTGAAACACTGAAAACTTTGAGCATCAAGTAAAGTGGACAGGCGAGGCAGCTGATGTTGACACAGAGTCCTCGGGCAAGGGGGTACACGTGGAAAGGTGGTAGAGTGCTGGAGGGGCGGATGGACCGATGCTGGCTATTCAGTGAGTTTAAGTGTTGACTGTGTAACGGAAAATTGCATGCACAAAAGTTGACACTAGATGGCGCCAGTTGCACAACACAAACTAGCATCAGCTGCCATTTTTGTCGCTTAGCCCATTTGCTGCCGCTTTTCCTCGACTGTGGGTGTGTTTGTGTGTGTGCTTGTTTGGATTTTAGAGGGGAGTGGGGATAGGATGAGGTTCGCTGCGATGATAAAGGATGACACTGAGCTTTATAGAGACGAGTTGTGAGCTAGAAATGTCTATGAATGCAAAAAAAAAAACTGTGTATGTGTGTGTGTGTGTGGGTGTTACTTTCAACACACCATCCCAACAACTTTGTGGTTTTGATTTGCCCAGTTAGTGGTTAGAAATGGAAATCAGAAAGTTTATGTGGATGAGAAAGGCGAACGTGGCTGCAACATTTGATTTTACTTAATTTGAATTATTTATTTGCGTGGAAACCACATAATTCAAAATACCTAATTGATGGATAGATTGGTCGATCTTGAATGTAACCTTAAATTGAACACTTTGTGGAGAACAAAATGCAGTTCAAATTTGTCTGATTCTTTTATTTTACTGTCAAAATCAGAAATTTTTGTAATTTGTTGCTAATTAGTCTTCGATTGTTTGATTACAAAAAAATATATATATTTTCTCTCTAGCCAAACCAAAATTACACACACACATTCCGTACGAAATTTATATTTGTTGTATCTTTTTTTATTGTGGGAAGCGCTAAGCTGATTTTAGCGCCTTACTCAAAAAACACTCCACAAGAAGGAACAAAATTCTAAAAACAGCAAATCGTTTCTATTGTGCTTCTTCTGTCTTGCGGCAAATTGCAAATGGAACTTTCTAATGTCTACTAAATTCTTAATGGATAAAATGGACAACAAATTACAACAACAGCATCAGCAGCAACAACAGCAGCAGCAACAACAACAGCAGCAAGAGCATAATACGCATTCTAAATTAAAGCAGGGTTCGATGCCCAATATTACAACATCAACTCAAACCAATGCGAATAAGAAACCGAGTCAACAATTCACCAACAATAGTAGCAAGAAGGAGACAGCGGCAGCAACTGCCAGCAACAATATGGGTGTTATCGGACGCTGTTGCGTGCCACACAACACACAACATGCAACTGTGCCGCCACTGCTGACGCAGGTGCAACGTGTCACCAACGATTTGAGCGATAAAATCACACGCATGGCACGCCGGAATACGATCAAATTCAGGGAATTTGCAGCGCTACATATGCAGGATAAAAATGCGGAAGCCCTGCTAGATCTACATAATTGCTTACCGGAGATATCGCAAATTTTCGATATGCATTGTCGCATTGGCAGCGGCACCTTCAGCACCGTTCTTCTCGGCACCCTAAAGAGGGAACGTCAGCTACCCGAAGTTCAGCGACGTCGTTTCGCGATCAAACATCACAATCCCACAAATCACCCGGAGCGCATTTTGCGCGAATTGGAGTGCATGTTTCGCATGGGCGGGAACCACAATGTTATTGGCATCAATTGTTGCATACGCTACAACGAGAATGTGGCATTTGTAATGCCGTTTATGTCGCACGATCGTTATCACGACATCTTTCGGAATCTGAGTCTGTTCGAGGTCAAGGACTATTTGCACAACTTATTGATTGCCCTGCAGCATGTGCACAAGTTCAATGTCATCCATCGTGATGTGAAACCTAGTAATATATTATATAATCGTCGCACCGGCAAATTTTTACTCTGCGATTTTGGACTGGCTCAACGATTGGCGGAGGATGGCCGCTTAATTCAGCCATCGGATTTGAGTGGCGCTACCACCTTGTTGCGCGACATTGATGCGGGACAGCAGCAACTGATGCAGCGGCACGACGGCAACAGTCTGCAGGCGGAGAATGAGGCGGCGGCGCTTCGCAAGCGTGCCGTCGGCGGTGGCACCACCGCCTTCGGGGAAAACAGCAGCAGCAGCAGCAGCACCTGTTCCAATAGCAATCAGCATTTGCTCACTGAGCCGACGAAAAAAGAGCTGGCCATACAAAAGGCAGACACGCTGCGGCTGATCAACAGATTGCGTTGCACGAATGCGAATGTGGATCAGAACAATTATGTGATCTCAACGAATAGCAGTCGCAAGGAGATGCGCGCTTCGAGAGCAGGCACACCAGGATATCGGCCACCGGAAGTCCTGTTACGCTATCCCCATCAGACAACCGCTGTGGATGTTTGGGCAGCCGGCGTTATAATGCTCTCCATGCTCTCCTCAATGCATCCGTTCTTCAAGGCGCCCTCGGATTGTGCGGCCCTCTCCGAGATTATGAACCTCTTTGGCGATCTGGAGGTGCGTAAGACAGCCTTTATGCTAGATCGTCTCGTCCTGATTACCCAGAAGGTGACTGCCTTGGATTTGCGTCGGGTTTGCATGCGCTTGCGATATGGCCAGCATTTTCTCTCACCGGAAATGCAGCGACGTCATCGACGAGCCGATGGCAACCAGGTAATGTGTCGAGAATGCGAACAGGCAACGTTCAATTGCATCTGCAAGCATAGCAGTCATCAGTTGGAGACGTACGATGGCTTGGATATGTTTCCAGCACACGCATACGATCTGCTTGGCCGGCTGCTCGAAGTGAATCCACAGAAGCGAATCACTGCTGAGGAGGCGCTCAAGCATCCGTTCTTTGGCGACCATCATCGCATAGTCTCGGGCATTCCGTTGAGCCAACAGCTGCGTTCGAGGGAGGCCCAACAGACCAATGGTGGATCGAGGACTCTCACTTCCTATGCTTCCTAGCCCAATGCATCGCTCGGTTGTTTCCAGCTGTAATCGTGTTTCCCATATGCAATTTCACACATTTCCCGAAATTGAATATGTTCCAAAGTGAATACCAAATTTTTACATCAGCATTAAATAAACAGTTCACTGATGTTTTGTTCTTTTTACCAAATTTCTACAGTTATCCTTATGAATGATAATGAATAACAACGATTTATTTACTTATTATAATTTCAAACTATTCATCTACAGTTTTTCAACACTTACCCTTATGAATGCTGATGAATAGCAACAATTTATGGACTTATTATAATTTTTAGTGAGCACATTAAAGTCAATTATTTTTTTTAAGCCACAAAAAAACTGGGCTTTGAAAAGGACTTTTTCCGTTATCTCCTTCAGCTTACCTGCATTGCTTCTTTTCATTTTTCTTGCTCAAAGTTTTACGTGAATCTGCATTTATCATATTTTCTGGCAAAAATTTCAATAATTTACTTGCTGCCATTTTGTCCCAATTGATTTCCGTTCCACTTTCTTCACAATATTTTTCTTTACTTTGCTATCAATTTGCATTTATTGACAGCCAATATTTTACGGTTTTTACTTAATGTATTAGTTTTCAAAGTAAAAGGAAAATGGCATCATCGGATTATTATCGTACTTCTATTTGGCTTATTTGTTTGCTGTCGCATCTTTCTTTCGCATCAGTTTCAAGAAATTTGGAAATTTGAAAGGACATCTTAGCTTGAAAATATAATTGAACACAAGGTATTTAGACAAATTTATATCGAATATTTGTATTGGAAACATAATAATACGTCAATTATCAAAAAATATCAAAAACCTATTATTGGTATAGAGTGATGGCAATTTTAAATGTAGCCATTAAATTCCCAATTTCTTGTGTGTTTTTGATAAACGATGTATTTTGTGCGCTTAAAAGTATGCAGCATTAATTTACAGTTAAGCGCAACTGAAATATACAAAAAATCATTGCATACTTTACAGCGGCAGTTTAACAACTGCAATTTAACATAGCTGCTAACATTTCATTACATGCTGCCCACATGTAACAGGTTAACACTATGTGAATTGACATATTCTGTTTCATGTATTTCATTGGTGCCGCATTTTGTATCAGCTTAATGTCGTTTGAATAAAATAACCCAAGTATCGATCGCAAGGATTTGCACACACACACAGAGAAAGAGAAATACGAGCAGCGGCACCGCTTTTAGCGGCTCGTTGGGGGGCTTAGTCTCAGTTACCATTTCATATGGCATCAGTTGAAGCTTTAGCTGCAACAGCAGCTTCCATATTCGTTGCGCAGCATCTGTGCAAACTGAACTCCTCTTTGGCTCCCCACAGAGTCGTAAACATTTCGCACACCCAGTCCGTCCGTCCGTCCGTCCGTCCGTCCGTCCGTCCGTCCGTCTCTACGTACGCAAAAGCCGCGTGCGCAGCTCACCGGACACAATGAGGCTTATCGTGTGGCCAGTCGAGTAAGTAACAAAAAACGATTGCACCGTTATGTGGTATCCTCACTGTCTCTCTTTCCTCCCCGCCCAGCCACATTCCCTTATCCTTTTTGGCAGTGGTATAATGGACAGCGACACCATCGCGGCGCCACTTTATGGCACATGATAGATTAGTCTGGCCTCAGGTGTGACTGTGTCTGTGTGTTGAATGCTGTATGTGTGCAGGTATGTGTGTGTTTGTGTGCCTTACTCCGACCTCTGAATATGGTCATGTTTTTGTTTTTTTTCTTTTTTTGTCTTTTTCGTTTTAGTTTTTGTGGCTTTTGTCTGACACTCCCAAGCACTTGTGCAGATAACAGTAATTAAGTAATTAGTGAGAGGCCCTCGAATGTAGGCAACACTTTAAGCTGCTTTCGGCTTAAAGCTGCCTTTTTTTAGGTATGTTCGCTTCTAGTAGTTAATATAGTTTATGCAGCGCTTATTGTTTAACATGAACATGAAAAAAGAGCGATTATATTATGTGAAATGTTTTATGGGTATTTATTTTATTCAATAAATGTCAATATCGAATAATTAAAATTAAATTTAGTATTTAATAATATTCTGGAAGGTTAAAAAAATATTTAATAATAATATAATACTTAATAAAGACCTTTCTTACTTAACCAACACTAAATTGTATTCTCGAAATTCAGTGAACTACCTCAACTAATTGGGCATCTTATATTAAGTTACACTGTAGTTTAGAGCTCTGGCAGTTTGTTTTTGTTTGTGTGTTTTGCAACTGTTAAGCCGCGATTTAAGCCCTTTCAGCAGCACTGTTTGCATTTGTGCGTAAGAGTGTCAAAAGTTGCTTGCGGTGCAGTGTAGTGCAACGTCCTGACTCCAAAGCATCGCTGAATTGTTGACTGCTGTCAAACTATTCATCTATCTGCCTGTCGCTTGGACTGACCTCTCCCTCGAACTGTCCCTCAGTCAGTCCGTCTCTGGCTGTCTATCTGTCTGTCGGTCTTTTGCTGTCATTTTGTTTGTTTGCTCGCCTGTCGCGCTCTGTTTGCCATTCGCATGCGGTGCCACGCTAAAGCAAGTTAATGCGTCATCGTTATCTCTGAACGCTCATCATCAGCATCGGACAGCATCGGGCAGCATCGCGCAGCATCCGCAGCATCCGCAGCAACCAGCCAACCGCACCACCAACAACTAGAAAGAGTGTTCCACACAAGAGTGATCGACTCGGTGTTACTTTGCACCTGGCTCTGAATTGCCAAAACAAACATTCGAAATTTGTTTTATGTTTAAGACCCAAATATTTCTTATGTAAGTAAATAAGACTGAGAAGTTTTTAAAAAAAAATATTATATTGTGAAAAATGTAAGCTTCGAAATCAGAATCAAAATTCAAAATAATGATTTTTAAAATCAAAACAAAGCTAATTTAAGAGATAAGTGGATTATTATAATAAGATTTGATTATTATGATTAATTTGTATATATAAATATGTATTGTCTTAATCTGCTTACATATTTGCGAATACACTGTAATTATTATATTCATATGCATAGATTATATGTATAAGAAAAATCGTAAATTGATCTATTTCAAATGGTATACGGCTGTATTGCTTATAATCTAAATTTTGTATATAAGAATTTCATCATCTAAGAGGTACACTCAACAAACAGGGCAAAACATGCTGAAGTTTTTGGAAAGTGAATTAAGCTAGCGTATATTATACACTCTTTAGTCTAATTGTATGGCTTATAGGGTATACCCAGCATCATCCATATCCATATCGATGATGATGATGATGACGATGATGCTGAATTTGATGATGTTGATGATGCTGTTGCAGATGATGATTCTACTGCCAGCACCAGCTGCTGACAACGTTGTTGGTGTCGTTCCAGTAAATGAAGAATGATGGACCAGCCAAGCACATGCACATATACATACAGACACACACACCACACACACACACACACACCACCCACACACCACCCACACGCACACACACACTCAAAAGTACGGTTGACTGCACTGTCTATATGTTTAGCTATGCACATATGTGTGTCTGTATGTGCGTTTGTGTGTGTGCTTGTATGTGTGATTATATGTGTGTGTGTGAGCATGTGACGGGCGAATATTTTGTCATCTTCAACGGGAGCCACTGTTGCAGCAAATGAGATTTATGCAACTTTTGTCCATTGCTATAGCTGGCAAAGGTGTCGTTGTGCTTCTTGTTGTCCTTATTGTTGTCCTTGTTGTTATCCTCGTTGTTGTTGTTGTTGGGATTGCAATGCAGTCGCTTCTTGAACTTGAACGTTAATTGGAAAATGTTAGCAATTTCCTCGCCTTTCACATATCGCGTTCTTTGTTGTGGCCAATCGTGAAATTTGATGTACAAAATATGGATTTATGTCAGCAGCAAACACCAGCAACAATACCCCCAAACAGCAGCAGCAGCAACAACAGCAGCAGCTACAGCAGCGGCAACAACAAGCAGCATTGTCATGCTGGGCAACATTGCAGTCATTTTTCGCGCTTTTCCTGCATCGTTGTTGTCGACATTGTCAGCTGCGAGCTGCTCGCAATGCATCACTGATTATGAAAAGCTGGCTAAAAGCTGGACCAATGATATATTGCTTTTGTAGTCGCTGCTGTTGTTGCTGCTACTCTATTTTTTTTTTTTTTTTTTTGTGGTATCATTGCCATTGCTGCTGTGAGGCACTTTAATTGCCATCGTCATCATCATCATCAACAGCAACAGCAACTGCAACAACAACAGCACCATCATTTCACATCATCACATGAGAGCACGTGAGAGCCAAGGCGACAATGATGAAGTTTTATGCCTTGCCACCTGCAACACAACACAACACAACACACACATACATCAGCGATAAGGGCGCGGGCTGCAGATTTAGTGGATGACTGTTGTTGAAACCAACAACAACAACCAACAACCAACAACAGCAGCAGCCATCAGCAACAGAAGCAGCACTTGCAATGAAATGGAAACGTTGGCGAATTGTTGTTCTTTTTTTTTATTCCCCATATCCATTAAATTTTCGTAAAATGGGTATCATGAAGTTGTACAACTAACTTATATATCATATTGTGCAATATATATATCTTATATATATCTATTCATATATGTCCGAGCTCAGGAACTCTAAAACTTAAAAGCTGCATTTTAAAAATGTATCTTATAAGCAGAATAAATATTAAGAGTAAAAAAAATGTATTTAATTTTAAATATTGATTTTTATGAACATATCTTAAACATTAAGAGATGAATCCAACAAAAAGTTTATTGGTATACTATGAACGAGTTTATTGACATATATAGGATATCTGTCAGTCGACCACAATAACACACTTCCTTATTTTCCACTTGCTATTTTTTTGAATTTGATGTGCTGAAGCAACTGCAGTGGCATGCGAAAACCATCAACAACAACAACAACAGCACGTGCAACAGCAGCAAGAACAGTTCTTGATAAACTCGGCTTAAATGGCAAGAAAGTGTTGGTTACTTCGTGTTGAATAGAGGAATTACTTTTCGGGTTTGTAAAGTAAGCATGGAGTGAAAAGCTTTTTGTTGATAGTTCTCGCAATATTTCAAGATGTGGGGCAACTTTGCAGTACATGCTAAAAGGTAATAATCATAAGCCGAACACACGCATCCGAGACTTAAAAAGTCAATACGAATTCTATGGAAAAATATATGTGTAGAACCGCTTAGTTTATGCTCATTTCAAAAACAATATTATAATATTGATTCAACATAAATTTATTACTATAAACATGATATCAAAATAAAAAAACAAGAAGTCCAATTTCTCCGGCGGTTTGTTATCATAAATCCCATGTGAAGCTATGTTGAGGGAACTGGTGATAACTTTGCGCGGCTATAACTTTATGCTGCCAAAAAGTGCTTACAGTTAGGTGTGAGTTATTATTATATGTGTCCCTAATTAGACAATCAAAATGATGTCAGTGAAGGGTGCGAACCACAAATGACGTCAACTGCTATTAAGCAACAGCAACAATAGTAACATAAAAAATAATCCCGAGCTGCAAGTGAGCAACGCGACAAACAGCATGATTAATTAACAGACGAACAATCCCAAAAATGAGAAAGGACAACAGCAGTTTGGGCAGCAACAGGGAAACAACACCTGGTAAATCAGAAAAGCACACGACACGTCACAGCTGACAGCTGAGAATAGCTAATGTATACCCAGTACTACGGACTGTAATACATGGATGAGCTACTTGTTCTCAAGCCCTCACTTTCTTGGCTCGAAAAATCTCGCGACAGTAACTTCTCAAATGGAGACGAAGAAGATAAGATATAGATATGATTATTATGCTTGAAAAACATAGTGAGCATCTGCTAGTCGTGCATTCCCTTTACTTACTTACTTACTCCGATTTTAATTAACCGCTAACACAAAATACTCGCTGTAAAGCAGCTAAAATATACAATTTGTGTCACATTGACGCATCTGCTCAAAGCGACCAACATAATACGCAACTGACCCACTCGACACGCCCCCTCGTCCACCACCCACCCACCTGGCAACAGAGTATATGCTACAGGTGCGTGTGGCTCGCATTTATGAACTCGTTACATGTAATTAGGGTCACAGTGGCTGTGTGTGTGAGTGTGTGTGTTTGTTTTCCGTCTGTAAGCCTATGCGGACAGCTTTATCTACATATCAGGAATATACAATGCCTCCCTAAGACCCACCCTCCCTCCCACTCTTTGCCTGACTGACTGGCAATTAATTAGAGTTGGGGTGACAAAATGTGGTCAAAATGTCCAGCGAATAAATTGGGCCAAATGTGTTGCGGCCTATTGAAATACAAAACGGTTTTCTGGGGCCGAGCGACACAAAAGTCATAAAACTGCTTTGAAAGCTTTAATTAGGCTGCCATGCAAATTTAGACAGGAAATACACTTGCACAAATCTATGCTAAACTGAGAGACTCTTCATGCAGGGTCCTTTTAATCTAAGTAAAGAATGAATATAATTTAAAAGTAAATCTTATGTTATATTACAAAAAAGTATATATTTAAAATTTCAGATTCTATTTTCTAACTTCTGAGGTGTAAGTGTACTATTTTTTTTTTTAGTGTAGCAGGATGAAGGCAATGGCTCAGGTGTAACACACACATGAAGCTGATAACAGACGGAGTTTACTATTTATTATGAGCGTTCCCATGTAGGTGTGGCAAACGCCACGCGACTCCACCCACTGCCCCCAATCCTGCATGGCTAGCGCCAGCCCTTAGCTACTTTATAGTCGCATTAATTGGCAGTGGCCATTCCATTTTAATTAGTTTTCGCAACGGTTCGAGAGCCCTGCAGCGTTCAGTTCCCGTTGCGTTGTGTGAATTATTACGCTCAGCGTAATATATTTTATAAAACGCTGACTTCTGCTATGGGCGTAATCTACATGAGTGTGTGTGTGAGTGAAATTATGCAACAATGTATGTATATATGTGCATATACATATATGCACACATATACACGTATGACACCGCTGTCGAATTTAATTGAGTTGCATTGCGGTGTGGATCGGGAATTTGGCAGGTTGCAGCTGCCAACGGACGACGCCAGCCGGATCCCATTTGTCAGTAGGGGGCGTAGCAGGAGGTGGTGTTCTGGCTAGGTGGGGGTGCGTATCATATAATGAGCTGGGATAGCGGTCATTTGCTTTTGGGCTAATTATATGCTTGCTATTCGAAATTAGCAGCTCAAACAGCAGTTTGATATTGAAATAATGCTTAACGGAAATGCCTTCGAGCTTGTAATATCAAGGATCAGGGAGCACAGGACAAAGTCCTGTAATGAATTACAACCATATAACTATAGCAATAACTAAAGATTTATTACAATGTTGTTACAATCTAAAGTCCTCGAAAATGTTTGTTTTTTATTTAAATTTGAAACTTAAGTTACTATTAACTATAATTCAATCTAAGTCATTTTAAATGCACATATTTAAATATATATTATATGCATTAGTCATTAATCACTTAATAATCAAAATCTAGCAACGTTTCCCACAGCAAACTAAAATTATATAAAATTTCAACTTAACTGACATTGAATAGTAGGAAAACTTGAATATTGTGGTGCTACACAAATGAATACATGGTCCAGTGCTTTATTCATATAATGCCTCGCATTCCGAATCAGTTGAAGATATTAAAATAACAACCGTGAACCGAAATAGTTTTCACAGAGTTTTGAAACCCAAAAGACCACCATAGGTGGCCTGATGCAGCCCCAAAAAAACAATAATGTGCTTGAAGATTAGGAAACCCAACAAGAAATGAAACGAAAACCTCAAAAATGCAGCTAGAAAGTGGCCTAATAAAGAATCCGTCTCATAAATAGGCCGCAAATGATCTCAATACGCCCAAAGGTCAACGATCAGTTCACGAAAACGAAGCCTCTGCCCCTGTCCGCCAAGTGGCAGCAGTAAATAGCCTCGAAATGAAGACCCTCAATTGCACTTGGCATAAGCGTGTGAATTGAACAACACCTGTAAATACTGGAACAACCCCCAAACAAACAAGAAAAAATTAAAAATAAATAGAAAGGCCCATGTCGAAACGTCTAATGCCACTTATCTAAGAAATAGGGTAAAGGATATTATATTCAAGCCGAAGCCAATTGCACAATGAAGTTGTTTGGTTGATGCCCAGGGACAGCTGCCAGCCACTGGCAGACCGCTCATCTACCCGCTCCCTCCACTATTCTATTGAATGTAAATGTATATATTAATCAATATTTATGGCAGATACGGCCAAAAAGAATACGAAGCCATCTATCAAGCAAACACAAAGTTTGAGCAGCCCCGAAATGAAACCTGTTATTGGTGTATTTGAGCCAAGTGCAGGGCAAACAAAGCCTTAGGTGAACGTACAGGTAACAGTTGGATTCATGCTTGTATGCACTTTGACCACAAAAAGGTCAAGAAGGTCCCAAAGTTACAAACAGACAGACGTGTAAGTAGACAAACAGAGTGAGAGAGACACTGAGAGAGAGAAAGAGAGAGAGACAGAGAGAGAATGGGAAATAGCGAGAGACTCACTAAACATACACACACATAAGTCAGCCAAACATTTGTATACCCTGCATTTGTGTGCGCAGTGGGGTAATCTGAAATGACAATAACAAATATATAAGCAAATTATTTCCATTTCCACAATCTTAAGTTCCATTTACTACTATATCATTTCCAATTAATAGGGTACCTAAACCTCTTCACATAATATTAAAAATCTACTTATTTAAAGTATTTTTAACAGAAAAAAAATGCTTAAAAAAAATTATTAAGTCTTAAATGTGTCTGCTGCTTCAAATGACTATTATACGTTTTGAAAATTCTCATTTCTTAATGTCTAAAAAATAAATTTGAATCAAAAACGAGTTTTTTACTATCAACCTTTATTTATGACATTAAAGAGAATACCTTGAAAATATGCATAATCCTCAAGTGAATAAATTAATTTGACGAATCAAGTGAAAAAGCTAAAAGAAATCAGTTTAGTAAATTTATTTCAAATAATTGAAAACATTGACATATTGAAAAGCTAAGAAAATCTTACTATATCTAGATATATTTGAATTAATTCAATGTCCTTCAAGGGTATTTTAGCTGCCACAACTTCTCAGCAGCTGGCTCTACTTCTTCTGAAATTGCTGTTTTTTCCCAGAGACACAAGTCTCTGCTAAGGGCTGTCCATCGGGCCGTAACCAAATGGAGAGACGACTCTCGACTGTCCGACTGACTGACTGACAACCGTAAAAGTGTTGTCTTTGCAGTGGAATGTAGAGTCATCTTCATGCATAAATAAGCGTGTGCAGCTATCCGTCCCAATGTCCCTCGCCCACTCCTCCATCCATCTGTCCCTGACTCGTGCATATATATTCCATATCAATTTCCATATTAAAATAGTTTCAAGGCAAGTGGTTGGCGACGTTCTGATTCTGTGGTCAGACTTTTCTTTGATTTGTTTGTGTACAGAAGAGGCAGAGGATGAAGAAGAAGAAGCAGCATGATAATTTTGGCCAGCAGACCAGAGGAATGTTTCGAATTCACAGCCCGGCAGTAATAGTGAAATAGTCAATTCATTTGCTCTGTCTACGAAAAACTTCCGACTGCAGTGCTTAATTTCATTAAATTTCATGAGATGTGTTTTCCATTTCTTCTTCTTTTTTTGTGTACACACAATATTTGTGTTAAGGTGTGAACTTCGAAGTTTTGTCTTAGCCTCATTGGGTGCTTCGTAATTGATTGTTATTTGTTTAACTGTTGCGTAGAACTTTAAATTTCGTTTGCTGATGTGGCAGTTTTGCAGTTGTGAATGAAAACAAATTAAAAATGGAGCCGAGAACCAAATTGGATTTGGCCATTGTCGTGTTCTATAAACATAAATCTGAGTTCTCTTGTTTGGAAAGCCAATTCAATATTCGAGTTCATATTTGAGGGACATGGTAAATCGTCGAAATATTTATGCGAATTGTTTTACAATACTTGTACTGTACTATGCTTGGTCACACTACAACATGAAATTAAAGTGATTGAAAACGAGTAGGGATTGTTTTGTCGAGCGAACTCGACTAGCAACTACCCTAAACTTAACGAAAAATATGTATTTCTACATGAACATGTAAAATGTGCTCGCTATTTTTTAATTTAGTAAATTTTAATATACAATCAGATGAAGTTTATCTGAAGCGTTCTTTTTCAAATGGAATGAAAAGCTACATCTGTGAAACGGTGGAAGTTATCGATAATGTGAAATAAAATTTGATTTCTATTTAGTATATACAAATAGATGAATTGACGAAAGACAGACGGACATGGACAGACGGACATGGCTAGATGGACACGACTTTCGATACTAATTGAGAATATTTCAAATTTAGTTTCTCGCAAAAGCTTCTTTCCGACTGTTACATGTTCTTGACCAACATCATGATACCCTCTTTGCCCTTTTGAATCGGTTCAAAAATTGGAAAAGACAAACTTTTATTGCATTGGAGTTTTGTGTGGTTGCAGTTAGCTGATTGAAGTTGTTGTGTTTGTTGCATTTTGGCTAGCGTTAACTATTGTAGATTATTTGAAATTCAAGTGTCATTAAGTCGAGCGTTAAGGGGGGGGCGTGGCCATAGGGGCAAACTAACAGAACGAACGCCACAATTTATGCGCATTTCTAATTGAAAGGGACACGGGACAAAGAGCGACAACAATGACAGAGAGAGACAGATGGAGTTGGAGAGTGAGAGAGAGAGAGAGAGAGAGAGTAGAGCAACAGAAAACAAAAGTCGCTGACAACGACACAAATTGAATTGGCTAAAAAGTTTTAATTAATTTATTGTTACTTCAGCTGGCAGTAGCAAAAAAAAAGAAGAAGAAAAAAAGCACCCAACCACCCACTGTCAAAGTCCACCCTCGATGTTAGTTGTCTGCTCATTTAAATTGTTTCATTTGTTTTTTGGGACACTTTTCATTTTCATTTCTCTTGCTGTTGCTGTTGTTTGTAGATGCTGTCGAGTTAATGCATGGCTGCAAAAGTTGGCTAATTGTCTAGTGTGTTGGTCCACAAGCAGCCCACAACTCAATTGGGGGTGTAAATTTCCATGTCCAATTCACTCGTGCCGTGGCTAATGGCCAGCAGTGAGTCAGCTACATTTTCTCTTGGGTCAGTCGAAAATTGACCAATCGAAAGAAATCTTAATTTTGTGTTTGGGATTTGTGAACAGAACAGAAAGTTTGCTAATTGAAATATATCCCTAATCAGCAAGGAAGCTGAGATTAACTGAATGCTAATCTAGCTTATTAGCATATTATTTACCCTAAAACAATCCGGTAACAGCCAACATTTCAATATCACAATTTCTGTACACATATAAAAGTTAAAATATATATAAGGATATAAATTGTGCATACATAAACTTTAAAATGCCATAACTTTGTCAAAACTCAACTTATTTTAAAAAGCGAGGTCTTTTTGATCATAGTTTTGCCCCTAAATCAATCGAACATTTAAAGTTGAAAACGTGATTTTAGGTCGGAAGACAAGTTTTTTATGAAATGGTTATACAACACGCCTAACTGATAAATTTGGTTAAAATTGGTAACCAAAAATGTTATTCAAACAAGAACTAATTTCTTGACTAATGGATCTTATGGAAGTTATAGTATACAATTATTTGATATGGATGATTTTTTGTCAAAGGCTGAAGAGAATAATAATAGCTAGTATCTTAGTGTATATATAGGTTTGAATCTGAGATGAACACACTTTAGGCAGTCATTGAACATTCTTAAGTGTTTCAACCAACTTTAAACTCAGCTTTAGTTCTCAATAAAAATGAAATTTTATCTGACACTGCAACTGTGTTGCAGGCCAACCTCAACTTACAATCTAAGCAACGAAAATTGTGATTCTGTTTGGCTTTGGACTTAATATCAATAAATTGTCCAATTTTATCGATAGATATAAAACAATGTGTTTGCTGACCGCACTTTAAATCAAAATGCAAAAGCAACCGACAGAAAACACACAAAAAAATTGTTTGTTGCTGTGACATTTTTATTGAATTTTAATTTATGGCTTTAGTAGAACTCTTTGTGGCATACACAAGGGCGGCAGCAACGAGTCGTATCTCGAGGGTTTGGTCAAATCAAAAACCAAAAATCAAAGTCAATAACCTGGCCAAGAGAGGCCGCTGGATGCTGTTGCAGTTGCCGTTGCTGTTGCAGCCACGTTCAACTTTTGAAAAATTGAAACACACACAACAACAACAACAAAAACAATGCAAATAGCAGGAAAACTGAAACCAATTTTAGCTAGTGAAGCGTGACAACAAAAAGACATTTTCTCAATCTGGGACCCCAATGTCTGGAGTTGTTTTGATTACCTGAGCGAGAAGGAGGCTGTCGCCATTCATTTCATTATAATTTTTGTATTCTTTTCTGTTGTCGAGTTGCTCTTGACCAACATCTTGAAGTTTTCGGGTTCATTGACTGCAGGGCGTTGTGTTTGTTGTTTTGTTTTCTTTTTTTTTTTGGTTTCTATAAATGCATTCAGAGATTTTTCTCTCTTTGTGATATGATAACCAAATTTATGGCTACTTGAAGGCAGCACTTTAGTGATGCCCTCAGGCCGTTCCCATTATACATGATGTCTTTTAATTTGTATGGATTTATGTAAATCTCAGTTATATATATGTATCTACGATGGATTTGCCATGTTGGCTCATCCCGGCTTGGTTCACTGAACCCCAATCGACAAATGAGTCCCAAAGCAGTTATCGTTTGGAACTTTAACTATGACAAACAACTCGGTGTTTGCCGACAATGTCGTTTGAGTTCTGAAGGGACGAACTGTTAATCCACAAGTGTTGTCAGTTGGCGCGTTGCATGCATCAACAAGTTGCCGCCACAGCTTTAGCTATTGCTTCTGTGCCACCAGCAGCAGCAGTAGCTAGAACAAGAAAAAACTTCTGAGCATGGAGATGGTTTGACTGTCAGATACTCTGCTGAAATAAATGTATTTTCTTCAAGTGGGGAAAAATAATATATTATAATTTGTATTCTTGAAGATCTTTATTTATAGCATTTGAGATGTAATATATTTGTAACTTAATGCTAAAATATTACATTAAGTGAATTAAATTTATTTATTGATTTTTCTGCATTTCTTCGCTCAGACTATTAACTTAATGTGGACTCTAATAATTTGCCTCGTACGACTTTATTACAGCCTTTATCACCCATTTTTAATGGCTGTGTGGTATTATGCGCTCGAATAAAAAAAAAAACACAATTTTCACACTTGGCGAGCAGAGCAAACATGACTTTGGCTAATAACATAAGCGGGTAAGCAAGCAAACACTCCACCCCCAACGTCCTCTCCCCCACTCAGTAGTCCAGCCCCGCCGGTGGCTGCCTTAAGCAGTGACTCTGACAGCAGCCGGGGAAAGTGCGAAAACTAATAAAGACAAGTGGCGAGTCAGAAGCAATTGCCCCAACCCCAAAACTGTGAATCGGACGCAGCAGCAGCAGTTGACCACTTTTAGCTCCCGTTGCCATTCCATTTGCGCCAGCTTTAGTCCCAATCTCTGCCACATCTTTCACTTTGCTGCTTTTTCAGCTGCACTGCACTTGTCCTGCCAGCCAAAGACTTTCAGCAAACACATTGCCATGTGTGTGTGTGTGTGTGTGTGTTTGTGAGGATGTGGGTGGATTGGGTGTCCCATTAGTGCCGTGCGCTAATCGCCATTGTCCACCCTTGTCAAAGTCGGACTTGGTCTCTGACTCAACGCGCTGACTGTGTTTGTCTTCCTCTTTCTTTGCATACCCTATAGCTACTTTGTATATACAAAAGGGGTATCATGTGCTGAAAACTCTATTACAGATTATTGCTAAATTTCAAACTTGCCATTCATATTAAGATTCTATCTCAAGAAAAACACATTTGAGCCAAGTTCAATTATTAATTCTGCATATATAATAATATAATCAAAATTTTCAAATATCCAGACCAAATGCTTGTTTTTGCTCTGTGCAGGATATCTTCTATTCGGGCACTCTCGACATACTCCAGTTCTTTTGTTTTTTTTGGAGGACATCTTGAAATCGCCCGTATCGAAGCATTTTATCTCAAGCAAAGGTTTTCCTAAAAGCGCAAATAAATAATCAGCAACAGTTGCCAAATAGATCAACACTTATTCACACACACACGCAAACAAAAGATGGGGGTGTTGTGGGCGTGATTGTGCGGTTGTGTGTGAGTGTTAGTTACAGCTTGGTAGTTTGTCAGTGTGGTAAATCCGTTCGGTTTTTGGCATTTAAGACATTTGCTGCTTTTTTTCGCAACTAATAAATTGCCATAGATTATTGTACACAGCTTTCAATGTGTCAAAGTGAGCAACCCTCGCATTTGTTATTGTCCTCGTTATTATTATCCGGGGGTATAACTGTAATCTATATTTGCTGGAATGCGCACGCGAACATTGAACGTTGACCATTGAACACGGAACTTGGAACATGCAAGATTGAAGATTGAAGCAGATGTAAATCGTCACAATTCGGTTAAATCGCGTGTAAACAAAACCCACAAAATGTGCAAGCTAATAATGTACAATAGTCAACAACTTGACGATATCAGTGGGCGAACACACACAAACACACACACACACACACACGAACCCCAACGCACACTCCCGCACACCACAATTCGAAATGGGTTCTTGCGTGGTTTCTATGGCTTTGCCGAGTTTGAGTTAATTGCAAATGGCAGAAAACCCACAAAGCTGCCTCAATTTCAGTTTCTGTTTCGGCTACAGCTTCAGTTAATTGAATGGCATACAGCGATAAGTGGTTGAACAAATAACAAATTAAAAAAATCCCTTTTGATTGTATACGTTCGATATAATTGGCATGAAGAATAAAAGAAAATTAATTTGCACGTGTTCTGCGAGTTTCATGGCTATTAACTTGTGTGTTGTTTTCCAATTAAGAATTTAAAATATATATCAAATAAAATTGGATGTTTTTAACACACTTTGAGTGTAATCAAACTTGCTTCAAAAGGTAAAATATTAAAAGTAATCAAAAGACTCTTGTTCAGCTAGCTCGACTAGGAGATACCCTGTAACAAACATTCGTAGTTTGAATTTTTTTCTTAGCCTCCTATAAATTTGATGGAAAACACTGAAACACTTTATCTTGGCTTTTAGTTCTATCTAGCCTAAGTTATCAATAAAAATATAAAAAAAAAATAGATCTTGCTCTTACAGACTCTTACATCGGTATATTCTTATATACAGACTTTCAGACTAAGCTAAAAAGACTTTTGCACAACTTTATTATAGCCTTTTTAAAAAAATGTCTATGATAAAATAAATCAATTATTATAGTTTTTTCATATTATTATGCCAAGATACCGATAAAACTCACATATTTTAAGCCAATTTCCATGTATTAAAATAATGTACTAATTAAAATTATAAATAATATTTTTTTTTAAATATTACGTAATTGAATTACGTTTTTTTATTTTACAGCCAGACTATTGAACAACAGTGCAACAGTCAAGCCTCAATTATGTGCACATTTTCCATGTTAAACCATTTTCGCATATCAAAAAATGCCACAAGCATTTTCTGCTTGGTGCCCCTAAGTAGATTTCCTTGTGTTTTGTGCACTGTTTGCTTTAAGCTTTAACCGACAGACAGCCGTAGAGAGCGAGAGGGTGGGGCAAGGAGGCTGATAGTGGTGGAATAAGGGAAATAGTTAGAGGGACGCATCGAATACTGCCACTGGCCATTGAATTTGCAATATTGCTAACATGACACGAACCCTTGCAGCGCAGCAACTTTTAATTGCTACCACGGATTTGCTGAGGAAACTACAGCAACAGAAGTTCCTTGTCCTCGTCAGCCAGTTACACTTCAAAAAAATATATGCGACTTTTACATTTTGATTTTTGAAAAAGTTAATTTCTAAAAAGCAGAAATATGAATTCTGAATTTTCAGGATATTTATATTTCCATGAATTTTGAAAGGGCAGCTTCGAAAGAGTTTCTGAAAAGTATGAATAAATAAGTTGGTTTTCAGACTAAAATGTATCTCTGCTTTAAAGAAATTGAATTTTTTTTTAAACAAATATTATTGATGAGAATTTAGAGAATTTTTCCCCTGAACCTGGGGAGCGATACTCGAAAATCAATGTAATTTATTTTTTTCTGAGTGTAACCATGTCCAATAAAGTGGACAAGCATTGAACTGAAGCAGAGGCAGAAATAACTGCGGCAACTTCTGCTTTGTACAACGCATAGACAAAACAGCTAAATGTCAAAAGTGTCAAAATTTCCCAGAATTATGTCTTGAGAATAACTAAGCTTTAGCAGCTCAACTCTCTGCGGTTGCCATTTGCCAGTTTTCTACTTGCCAGTTTTCCACTTGCCAGTACTCACTTTTCAGTTGCCAGTTTTTCAGTTGCCAGTTTTTCAGTTTTCCAGTTGCCAGTTGCTTTCATCTTGTTGTCCGTTAGCTCGATATTGGTTTTATATTTGTTTCGTTGGTTTTCTTTTGTAGGAAGCTTGCTAGCCACAACTTTCTGCTTATAACATTTTCGACACATTGGAAACTAATTTTGTTATACAAATAAATCTGTAAACAGGTTTAACAATTATTATCTTTACTATTTTTCATGGGAGAGATCAAATAAACATTTTGTTTATGTACTGTTTGGCTTTTCAAGATATATTTAACAAACTCTTGCATGAAGATGGGCTTTGTGATTGATTTAGTTTTTCAAGATATGTTCAAGCACTGTTCAAATAAGAGCAATATTAAAATTACATCGTATTAATAACGCCCTTTACTAACATCAGAACTCTGTAACTATTTTATATAAAAGCAATCTTTCAAAAGCAGACTCATTAATTAAGAATTTGAATGCTTTACTTTATCATAAAGTACCCATTTAATAAAAAAGAAGAAAAACATTTCTGCTTGCTTACAAATTTAATACCAAATCGTACATCTGATATATGTATGTATATAATATGTCTTCAAAAGTATTGAATTTTCTGTACTTCAAACTAAGGAAAATGTTTGCTTTTGGGTTTTGTACGTCTTGCGTTGAACAAAGCAACAACGAAGAGCTGTAAGCACACCTCAGTCTTGGGCTTGCAACGGTGTGCATAAGATGTGTGTGTGCCTGTGTGTGTGTGTGTTTGTGATAGTTGGGCATGCGATATGTGAAATTGAGAACAGTAATGACGTTGTCACTGAAACTGACAGAAACGCCAAGAAGTAGCAACAGCAACAGCCGCAGCAGCAGCAGAAGCTCATCTGAGTCACGTACTGCAACGGCAACATTTACTGCAGCAAGCTGCAAATGGCAGAGTCAGTGATAAGTTTTTGTCTACTTTACTATTATTGATTTTTCTTTTTTAACTGAAATATTGTTTGAAGTTAATACAATAAATATAATGCCAAGAAGTTGGCAGTTGACGACAACATTTTCCAGTTTGATGCCAGCAACATGTTGCGCCACAAAATGTTGATAAAGTGGGTGCGAAGCAAGCTGGCAACATTCAACTTGGCCACAGGCAAAAGCCAACCAAATGAGACACCTACAATTAGAAGAGGGCAACCGCGGGGCTGTGCGTTGCGGGCAAGGGATATGTGAGCTTGAATAGAGTGCTAAGCCAAAGCCCACAATATGTGGCCAAGAGCAAAAAAGAAAAACATGGAAAGAAAACAGGCTGACACAAGAAAAAAAAGTAAAGCAAACAAAAGAAGAAAAAAACATGATGCCGAAGCAGCGCAAAGCAGGCATTGAAAGCGAAGACTTGAAACACCAGCATATGCGGGTGCACATAGAGAGAGAGATAGCTGCAAAGAGGGGGTACAGGTGGGGGTATGTGCTGCAAGCCAAAACTGGGTGCGTCTTGCAACATGGAGCAAAAACCAGTTTCTCTCTCCGTCTCTCATTCTCCAAAAAGTTTGATGATGACCATGGCTCAAAGCAGCAACAGCAACATGAAGTCGAGTCTTGGCATGACTTTTTTAGTGACGACACAAACCGGCTTTACAGCTTGCCAACTGAATGTGGCACGGGGGTGGGTGAGGAGGGTGAAGCTTTTCTAGAGGCTACAAACGAAGACGACTGCAAAAGTAAACTTCACATTTGCCGTCTACTTATTGTTATGTTTTATAATATTTTTAGAGACAAAAGACAGAGGCACACACAAGCAAACACACACAGACTCTTGGAGACACACACATGGACACACACTTGTGGCAGACAGTGTAGCCGAGGCGACACTTTAGTTATTTTCCACTTCTTCTCCACTTGCACTTCACGATTTCAAAGGCGCATTAAAATGTATGATGATAAAAACGCCAGGATGCGAATGGGATTGGGACTGGAAATGAGATGGAGATGGAGATGAGAACGCTGCCTTGAGGCGCATATGTTGCAACTGGTTGGCAACTGTGGCATGTGCCGTGTGGCTAAAGAGCCATGCATGTGCAGTTAAGGGGACTGGCTACGCTTTCAAATACCCTGTAGGCCACTCATTACCCGTAAAGTTAGCCAATCTATTTAGCAACATTAAGCAAAAGTCGCTGAAAACAAAAAAATATACTTAAAACACGATAAGCATTTAATTTTAAAGCAAGTAATCAACACAAAATATGATTAAATATTGAATGACGGAATAGCTATAAGATTATGAACAAAACATATTCTTTAGAAATGTAGAAAAAGTATTTATTTATTTTATTTATTTAGTTTTTGAGATGACTTTTTTTATTTTCTGTGTACTGCACACAAAACAAGTCAGTTTGGTAAAGCTATATATTTTGAAATGACTCGCACAAAACTAAGAACTTTTAGTTAATCATTTTAGAGCTATTTTCTCAATATAAAAAATCAGTCATTGAAATATTTATTTAATATTCCTAATTCTAAATTTCTTGAAATCATAAAATATTAAAGAAAAGAGCTGACTACAAGATGATTTTCTTGTTGTTTCACTTCTTCATACATAATGAGTGAATTTTGTGAAAAAAAGGTTTTGAATTATTTTTTCCACTCATAAATTTGAAAATTTGCAGATCTGAATCTACATATTTGTACTTTTTTAAGAATACAATTTTAATAATTTAATTATTTTATTTTATTTTATTATTTTCCAAATCAGAAAATATAAAGAAAATGTGTGCAATGGCAACAGGATATCTCTCGGCTGTGCATACTCTTCAAGCTTGGTTTGGGAAATGGTTGCCCTGGCCTTTGGGTTTTTGGAGGGGAGGACGCTAGCGATTGTAGGCCCAGGAGTATGATACATTTTAAATTTGCACATTTAACATGTGAACGAAGCACTCGCCTCAGCGCACCTTGTGGGCGTTGACAACATGGGAGTGGGAGTGGGTGTAGTTGTGGGTGGGTAGTGGGTGGAGGAGAGGGAGGGGGATATGTTACTGGTTGCTCTTGGCGCTTTTAGCGTTGGCGGGGTTAATGTCAGTTGTCTGCGGTTCTCTCTGGGCTCAGCCTCAGATCTACGACGACTATCTGTGGCCACACATCTGGGAGTCTTTCTCTAAGCTGTTGACTGCCTGCCTCGTGCCTTGAGCAGAAGGCAAAAGGTTAAGTAGTTGATGCCAGACTCGGTTCTTAGCCTTGAATCAGCATGGCTACACGGCTCAAGTTGCCCTCGGGCTCGTTGAAGAGACAGACAGAGAGACATCGAGCTCAAACTATTTTATTTCATATAATTATAATGCATTTAATCAAAATGAGCTGAACGACTCTTTGTCGCTGTTTGCCCGCTGGCTGCTCCAATACGAAATACGAAATTCATTCTTATTGGCATGCGTTACGTCCAATTGGAAATGGTATCACGCAGCACATCAAACAGAGCGAAAAACAATGAGCACCAACTATATATGCAACCTGCCCCTTGGCCATCAGAAATGATTGGGCATTCTCTCTCTCTCTGCCACACACTTGACAAAAATACGTACTGAAATTTAGGAAATCGAAATGGAAACCAATCATAATTCTACATATTTTTCGAAATAACTTCTGAATTTAAGAAGCATGGGCAAACATCAGAAAATATATTATTAATGTATATTCATTGTTCAGAAAAATATTTTTGAAACTTCTGAAATATTTTTTGACTTTCCACAAAATCCAAAAACAAAATCTTAGATATATTTGCACTCTACACAAATATTATAAATTTACTAACCAAAAATGAGAACAATTTGAAAAATTTACCTTATAACTTAATATTATTTGTTATTATCTCTTCGGTAGTTAAGCACATATGTTTTTTTTTGAGTGCAGCTAGTTTTATGTGTAACTTGTACGTTGGTCGTCAAAATGATTTGACCTTTTTTTTTGTATTAACACAAGCAACAATATCGACAACTGTAGCACACATTTGGCCAAAAACGTCGTCGTGCCAGCGCATAAAATGAAACGGAAAGGAAAAGCGTCCGAAAAAGAAAAAAAAAATAAAAGAAAAAGGCAGACAAAGCAAGTCAAGCCAAGCAAATCAAATGCAAGAGCAAAGCACGGCAATTGAATTCGAATTTGTGTATCTGTATCTAATCTAGCGTGGAGCCAGCCAAACAAACGGCCAACAAACGTCGCGTTTCCCAGGAGCCTGTTGAGGCGAGGCGCTACTGGTGGAGCGGGATGGGGATGGGTATGGGGATGGGGTAAAGGTGGAAACGGGTCGTGAAAGATGCACGTAGTGGCAGAAAAGGAGAGTAAACGCTGAAAGCACAGTAAATAAATAACATTAAAGCAAATTTACAGTTGCAAATCGACGACGATAAAATGCGCTAACAAATTTACAGAAAACAATTTCTAAATAAAATGTAAATAAAAACTACATTATAAAGAAATACAAAGACTTACATTGTACGAATATCAAATGATCTACCAAGCTTATAGAAATAATACACTGATTGTAGTTCAGCTTTAAATGCATTGATTAAAAATTGAAAAATAAAGTTATAACCAAATGAATATTTAGTAGTGAATACGAGTTTATAGTTAAATATGTATGTATCTACTTCCAATACTCAAAGATCCCTTTTTTCAAACATTCAATGACAAAATGAAAGCAGCCTCCGGCAGGGTATACGAATAAGAGATGGGTGCTGGGTTGGTTGCTCTTGCTGCTTTTGCTGCCACACTTAAAATTCGTTTCAGTTGGCTTTAGTTGCTGTTGCTTTATTCTGATACTATTTTCTTTTCCTTTTTTGTTCGCTTTTCGATGTCTGTTTCTTTTTATTTCGCTGCTTTTCGGTTTAAGCATTGACCGTTTTTCAAAAGAAGAAGCTAAAAGAAAAACGTGAGTCGCAGCCAGCAAGCAAACAAGCAAACGAAAATAAAAACAAAAACAAAAGCTACATATACTCGTACAAACACAGATGCAGCATACACAAATGTAAACAGTTCTGCACGAACACACACACATACGAGTACGCCTGCATGTGTGCACACTCATGGGTGAGTAAGACAAAAGCGCGCGCAAAGAGCGTTCAGAAAGCCAACCAAAAACGAAAGAAACAACAGGTACAAAAGGTACAGTCCACTATGGGAGCAGCGCCAATTTAACAGCGAAATGTTAAATGCTACCAATTTGTCAAGTGAACCATCGAGAGAGAGAGAGAGAGAGAGAGGGAGCGAGCGAGCGCGATCACTTGAGACGAACTGGGAAACGAAACAGTGAGTGAGAAAAGCGACTGCTTGTGAGAGCAACTTACTGTTAACACAGCAGCATTGATCTGTATTTGTTTCACAGAGCTTGACTCTGGCATACATGTTGCTAAGATCTCGCTCTGTTAACATAGCAAATGTTAAAATATTGAGTAGAGCAATGATCGCTCAACATAAGCTAAGAGCAACATGTTGATCTGCGTCAATTTAGCAGCACATTCAACATGTACCAGCAACATGCGGCCTAATTTGATTAACAGCAACAACTTGTTGCTTTTGCTTAATATGAAAAGAATCTGCAAAAGTTTTGAATCATACTGAGGTTTAACAATTTGCATTAGTTACGCACTTAAGTTGCTTGTTAACTGTCAGAAAAAACTGTGCAAGTGCCATGAAGTGAATAAGTAAGTAAAACCCTCCCGCCCCTCTCCACATCTGCCGACCATCCAAACTTAATGCACAACGCCCGTAACCTTTGGCTACAAGAGAAACTTTTACCAAACATACGCTAAAAATAGCTGACATTGTTGTCCTGCAGGACCTTACGAAAAAAAATAAAAATAAAAAAAAACTTTAATGTTGCAGGCGACAACTTTTTGGATAGAACTTTCTGCCCAGTTTCAGTTGCTGTTGTTTTAGCTTCTTTTCCGCACTGTGGAAAACCCAATTTTGCCATTTGCCATTTAGTATTCCCCATGCCAACAACGGTCACCAGGCCAAGCACACACACACAGACACACACACACACAATTGGCTGAGGTTGCACAACTTTTTATACACAAACTCCCTTTTCTCGTACATAAATCTCAATTTGTTGCCACGCTCCGAGTGCGAATAGTTTGGCGAATACTGCGACATACTCATATCGTATATGTGAATCATTCGCACACACGCACACTCATAAGTATGAGTGCCTTAGCTTGGCGTGCGAATGCATTTGAATTTGTTCTCGACTCGAGTCCCAATTGGAGCCACCCAACCACAACATGTTGCACGCTGCACGTTGCACATTACTGCTACTGCTGCGTCAGCGTCATCAGCACTAACTATGCCCAAAAGTCAGACTTTACCACTCATAATACGTACTCCATATACCCTGTATCTGAGGCTCAGCTAGAATCAGGCATTTGAGTGCGACTTTTATATGGATTCATATTTCAAACCGGAAAAAGAAATTGAGATTTGATAGTCAAGCCGGAAATGGAACCGTGAAACAAAGCTAACCAATTGAAAACTCAGAAATTCCATTCGATTTGATATTCTCTTTATTCAATTATTAATTAATAAATAAAATATTTTATTTTTTAAATTAGTTTCTCCTAGTTTATTACACTCGTTACACATTTCACTCAACCATATTTTTTTAAGAAACATTAATTTTCATACTTCCAAATTTAAGTATTTTCACTTTAGTTTTATGATGTCAGTTAAAAGACAAAGTTCGCAAACATTTTTCTCATGAAAGTCAAATCAAAGCACCCTTTTCGCTTCTCACGAAATGCGATGACATTTGCTGAGCTGCATTCGATAGTCAATTGACTCTCATTTCTTTGCACATTATCTATTTTTTTATTCTGCTCATGTGCTGCTTATAAATGATGTTTTGGCCGAGATAAAGGCGTATAAGAGCCACGCCCACGCCGTCCGCCTAGTCGGTTTTAGCCCGAATAAAGCCATTCTCGAATGCAGGGCTTAAGTCAAAAAGAAAGAGAAAAAAATGTGTTCGATGCGATGCTTTGTTGCTGACGTCGCTGGTTACATTTCTAACAGCAACAAAGCCATGTTCAAAATGCTTTAATGCAAACTTGCCACAGGCAGTTGCTACACACACTCGCACCAGCAGCTGCAGCAGCAGCAACAACAACAAGGAGCAAATTCTCATTACAAGCAGAGTTTAATCTGCCGCCAACACCGGCCCACGAGCGGGGTAAATAAGGCAGAACGTGCGACCGACGAGTCAGATGTGTGTAAGGCAGCAACACCTAACTCGCCCCAACACCAGCCTCCCCACTGCACCGCCCCCCATTGTTGTTTAGAAAAAAGTCTATATTATTGCGAAAAAAAAATAATAACGATTGCAGATTCATTGTTTTACACAATATGTGCGTCGTCCCTAGCTGACCCCTTTCACCCCTCCCACTTGTTGCCTGCATGTAGTCTACACTACAAGAAAAAACTTTACTTAGATTGTCGGAAGCCAGCAGTGAAATTCAAATCGAGCAATCTGTTTTCATTTCTATTTATCAGAAATATTTTCAATTTATGAGTATCAAAAACAAAAGAAACAACTATTAAAAAATTTAGTTAAATTCTATTTCAAATTAAGAACTATTAAGGAATTTATACAAACTCTTCTCATATATATATTATATTAAACCGAACTTGGAATTTACTAAGAATAGTGCTGGTTTCTAGAAAAGTATTTTAGATATTAATTTGAAATCAACCAAATTTTCTCCTCGTATTTTCTCCTTTTTTTTGAGTGTAGTAGTGGCAACATAAAACTGAAACTGAACTGTAACTCAATTGTAATGCAATCCCCCTCCTGCCGCCACGCCCATGTACTTCAGCCCTGGCAGCTGCCAGGCGTGGTAAATTTGCATGTTTTGGTAACTTGTAAAATACTCGCTTCTGGTACTTAGTTTGCTAGCTTCTAGGCGATTTTCATTTCATTACATTGCAGGTTATTGTTTTCACTCTGCCACCAACACACACACACACACACTCACACACACACGTACGCACACACACTCTCTGCTCTATGTGTGTGTGTGAATTTGAAAAACGCTATGGAAATGACTTGCAATGAAATTATAATGAGTTTGACTTGGTCTTTTCGGTTGGGCGTTGACAAACCCTGTGGCTTTTGGTGGGCGTTTGTGGGGGCGTGGCATGATTGGATGCCATATTTGGTTTAGCATAAAATGCATATGACACAGCACTTCTTTCACATAGTGCGTTGGCAGTTGCATTCAGCATCCAGACAGAAAGTTGTTGAGGAAATAACAGCCGAAGATGAATCGGATTTTTTTCAAGCTTAAAACTTTTCTGGTGATAAATGCAGATAAAAAATATATGACTTGAAAATTGAATATCTTTTCAGCTCAGATGGAGTATTCATTTGGAGAACAAGCCATTACCATGAATATGTTGATTATAATCTAAAATAATTTAAATCATTTTCGAAATTTATACACAATCGCCACGACATTATAAAGATTTTTTGTTTGTAAAACAAATTTTTGCTCAACTCCAAATATTTAATTTGAGTAAGTTCAGCATTTACTTTTGCCTTTCTCCATTTTGTATTCGTCTCACAATAAAATGCTGTAAGATATAAATTGAATATTTTAAAGTAATTAAGTAAAACGATATTTGTGCGTATACGGTCAATATATTTATTTGTGGAAATAGAAAGAGTTTTGGCACAGCCAGAAACAAATGTTTTATTTAGCAGTTGTTTTAATACTCGAAAAGCAAGTGCCACAAATCCAAAGGATTTTATGTTGCCAAGCTGGATGTAGAAAGGGAAATGGAAATAGCCATAGAAATAGAAATAAAAATAAAAATAGAAAAATAAACAGAAACAGAAATAAATAGAAACAGAAACACTTGCAATTACAATAAATGATACAGTTACAGCTAGCAGTATGTTCTCTGTGCCAGTTTGCCAGTACAGTTTGCCACCTTCTTGTGCACACATCACACATTGTTTTTCTATATATGTATATATACATATATATTTGTATATATTCTGCCTCATCATTGTCTGGCAACTAGTAGCGGTTGCTATTCTCCTTCTCTCCTCCTGCTGCTGCTGCTGCTGCTTCTACTCCTGGTGCTGGTCCTGCTACTATTTTCCTTGCCAACCGCTCATCCTGTCGCTAGGCGGCTGCCTGCTGCTGCTGCTGCTATTGCTTCTGTTGCAGCTTTAGCCACATACACAGAATTGAGTTGCAACATCACACTCGGAAAAATTAAATATATGTGGAACTGTCGCTATTGAAATATATCTAATCGGATCTTCAATGTCATACAATATATTTAAAGTTTTTGACGACGTTAATCCCACATTTATGTAACACAAATTCGAATTAGGCGATTTAACATTTCGTGGTTGAGGAGATATTGAATAGTCTTATTGCCGGGCAATCTTGCAGAATGTATTCTCAAGGGAGACTCTACAGATAGAGGTCTTACATAGTTCATACCTTATTCGATGAGTTTAGTTTAGGTTTGGTTAGGACGGCTGACAGGTGTCAGTTGTAAATATAGTACATCATTATACGGTTTGTTTATAAATACGTAATAAATAAGTCATAAATATATAATAAACTATAAATCCCCCCCACAATTTTAAATCACATATCTATAAATAAACACTTTCAACTCCTATCACATACATAAATTTCTCTGAGTGCAGCAGAGAGAGAGCTGCAAACGAGCAGACTGACCAACAGAAGGCTGTGCGTTGCCAACGCCTGTTAGTTTTGCCTGCTTGCTTGCCGCTTTTCCGGCTATTTTTCCGGCCACCTTACACGCTCCTCCCTCTCCATCCACGTCAATTTCCATATTACTTGTAATCATCATTTTCTGCTGGCAATAAACACATGCTGCCTGCTCTTAACTAGCCAGAGCCTTCCCTTCCCCTTCCCCCATGTCTATGCGTCGTCGTTGTCGTCCCTCTCTATCTGTGTTCAACAAGCGGTTGCAAGTGCAACTGGACTGCAATTTGCAGTGACGCCTTCGCCACAGTGACGAAGCTGTAAGTCACCCAAAACAACACCCACTGCTGCAAGCCGCTCGCACATTTCCATAGCTGCCACCACTGACCCTCTCCTTCTCTGCCACTCTCCCCTATCTCCATCTCTTTCCCACTATATGCTGACTGGCCATAACATGAATTTACAATTTCCAGTGCAGTGCACAGCACTCTGCTCGCTGCATTCCTTATATATATACACCTATATCTATACCTATATCTATGTATGCAGTAGCATGCGATAGTTTTCTTGCATGCAAAATACGCATCCATCCACAACAACAACAGCAACAACAAAAACAACAATAAATATTAAAAAACACAGCAGGTTAAAAAAATTATTAACCTAAAGTCAACGAACAACTAATGCTCTTTAAATAACTTATTAGCTTACTTTAATACTATAATATCTGTATCTATATCTATATCTATATCTATATCTATATCTATATCTATATCTATATCTATATCTGTATCTATATCTATATCTATATCTATATCTATATCTATATCTATATCTATATCTATATCTATATCTATATCTATATCTATATCTATATCTATATCTATATCTATCTATATCTGTATCTATATCTATATCTATATCTATATCTATATCTATATCTATATCTATATCTATATCTATATCTATATCTATATCTATATCTATATCCATATCTATATCTATGTATATCTATATCTGTATCTATATCTATATCTATATCTATATCTATATCTATATCTATATCTATATCTATGTATATCTATATCTGTATCTATATCTATATCTATATCTATATCTATATCTATATCTATATCTATATCTATATCTATATCTATGTATATCTATATCTGTATCTATATCTATATCTATATCTATCAACAAGAGTTGTGAGGAGATATAGATATAGATACAGAGTAAAGTAGTCCAAGGAAGTAATAGGATTATGTAAGGAGCTATGAAAATATTGAGATAGCTGTAGTATTATTTTGCCTGCAGCTGTAAGCATAACATTTTAAATAGAAATATTTTTGGGTTTTTCTTTTTCCATAAATATAAATGAATGCCATGTTGCACATAATCTGCAATATACCCAACATTCGCTTGGTGAGTAGAGCATTTATTTTTGCCAATGGGTTCGTTTTTGGTTTTAGTGTATGCAAAAATATGGCCAAATGTGCATTCAGAGCGAGCGTTTGTTGAAAAATAGAAGCTTTGATTAAATTTACAAGCTTGGTAATGTTATTGGCCACGTGCTGCAAGCTGTAAGCTGCAAGCAGCTAGTTGCGAATTGCGAGCTGCAATTTTGCCGCTGTTGGTTGGACAAAAAATGAATCTGCCGTGTGCCACAATAAATATCGGTGGCGCCACCACGCCAGACAGACTTTGCCGCATGCATATATTTCGATTGCAGTTCATAATTGATTTTGGTGTGTTTGTTTTGTCCGCGAGTGAGTGTGCTTGTGTGTACCGGGGGGTGGGGTGGGGGTGCGTGTGTCTGTACTCGATTTGTGTGACGGCTAATCATGTAGGTCAGTCACAGCAGAGAACAAATCGCGATTTGCTTTTACCAATGGAGTCCCACAGCGGGTGGTGCAGCACAGTCAACTGTGAGCTGAGCCACTGTGCGACATACGGAGGCAAATGGCAAACAAAAGCTAGAGATTATCAACCGACATATCTGTGGACGCAAATGCGGTTGCAAACAAACAATCGAGCAGACAGCAACAAGCAAACACACTGAATGCCTGTGCACAAGAGACAAACAAATTCAAATCAAATCGACAAAAGATGCCACAGCCTGCCAATGCAGCGCACAGTGTCCAAAATCAGAACAAACACTTTTTATATTTTTTCTCTGGAATAGAGGTAAATATTGCGTTTAAAAATAAATATTTCACAAAGACCATATAGCTCCGAAAATTCTATATCCAAAAATAATATAATATTATTTGAGTCGTTTTGGTCTATAGTGCCCCTGGCTGTTAAAGTGGAACACGGCCAGCAACAAGCGTCCGCAACATTCGCTTCGAGCTTGGCAACTCACACAAAATGTTGCTAGCTTGGTGCGCATGTTGCTAACGCAAAGACACAACATGTTGTTAACGTCGCTACTGCCGGCTGGCTGTGTGCTTGTTATATGTGTGTGTGCATTGCATATGTGTGCGTTACGCTGCGTTGCCTGCATATGTGTGCAATCGACGTTCGCTCAACGTGTGTGTGTGTGTGTGTCGATGTTGCTGCTGCCGCTGCGTGGCTGTTTTGTACGTTTGGCAACTTCACAGGCAGAGATACACGCCTCAGTCTGTTGGTAACTGTTGCATTCAACGCTTCGCTTCGCTCTCCAACCGAAAATATACTAGATTGTACACGACCATCGAGCGCTCGTTGTTTCATTCCCGTTTCATTCGTACGTTCGTGCGTTCGGTTCGTTTGTTCGTTCGTTCGCTCGTTCGACTTCGGTTCGTTTGTGTTTATTTCGTCAATCTTTTGCTGCTCGTGTGTATTTTATTGCCGGTCTAAAGCCGAACGTCATCGTCATCAAATCCATAACGTCATTTCGGTTCTGAGCTGCGTCTGCTCCTGTGCGTGTGTATCTGGTAGCTGTGCCTGCCACACTCTAACTATAACTGTAACTGTAGCTGCATATGTATATGTGCATCCCCCCCCACTTACCCTCCGTTAGAAACGCTAGTCAGCCGGACTTGCGTCTTTTGCGTTGCTTTTCGGCGCGCAAAGTTCAAAGGGCAAATATATTACACCCTGAATAAATATAATAATAATAAAAAAAATAAATAAAAATATACTGTGCAAATTTCCACAATTCTTGGACTTGAAGAAGCCCACTTCAAATATTTTTTTGGTCGTCATCCGGTGTGTTGACAGTGCGCGCTAAAAGTAAACACAAACACTCACACATACATACACGTAAAATACAACCACAAGCACATTCCTTATACACACACACACACACAGTGAAATTTTGCAACGGCCGTAAAGTATTCAGTGCTGCGCTCCCGCCTCAGCCCCCCTTATTTCTCACTTCAACTAAAGCGACACATTTTATGCTTGAAAAGCCAAAGTACAACAACAACAGCAGCAGCGAGAAAAATCACTAAGCTCTCTGCCAAGTAAAAATAAAATAAATAAAAAAAAATAATAATAATAAAAAAAGCGCCTTTTGCCTGTGGGCAAAAGTAACATAAAATACTTAAAAAGGTGCCCACATATAAGGATTAAAGGAGCAACAGCAACAAACCAACAACAACAAGCATACAAAATGTCACGGATCGTTTTTGTATTTGTGGCAGCCATTTTAGCAGGTAAGCAGGCCAAAAAGAGCTCAATTTCTTGAGAGAGAGAATGAGATGATATCACGAGTCTGTCTATGTTTATTTTAAGCGCTGATTGATACTCGATAACTGCTAGCTGCTTTTTATAGAAAAACTTGTTCTCTTCACTGACTAGAGTATGGAAATTTTTTTGTTCCCATATTATACACTGATTATAGACTATTGTATATGTGGCACAATGTTTAGGTTAAGTTGCCATGATTGATGGATTATCAAAGTAAGATGTTTTTGTGTGGCATTTAGTTAGCTGCCAGTTTGGCGGCTTTTTCTCAATTTTTTGTTTTCTACTGCGCATGCTTGTAGGCTCATCGTTGCCGAAGGGTCTTTGGAAAAATCACGAAACTCGACTCGAGTGCTCTGTGACCTTTATTGTGGCAAGCAAATAGAGCTCGTCTGGCTCGTCTTCGAGCCAGAAAGGTCAAATTTGCCCAAGTAAGTCGGCTTTCGGTGTGGCAATTGTGCTGCAAATCCATTGGCTATTTGGCTCATGGGCAATTGTTGATAAAACAATTCGGGTTTTTAGGATTTTGTGAACATTTAGGAATGGAAGCAGTATATATATTTATATTTAATATTTTTTTATATCCGTATTTATTGATTGGTCAGCTTGATTAAAGTTTCTCAAAAAAGTATGTTATAGAAATATATATTAAAAATAAAGATATATAAGATATATAAAAAAATGTACTCATACATTTAAGAAATATTATTGAAATATTAAATTTCATAAGATTATTCCTAGCAAATTCTAAAGTCTAATGTTCTAAAGTCTTCTTGGCTTAATTTCTGTTATGCTCTGCTCTTAAATACATTTATAAAAGTAATTCTTTCTTTGCATTATTGCAAGACTTCAAGTATACTTTAAATAAATCTTCTGGGTAACAAGCACCAAAAGTAGCTTTTCTACTCATGCCAAATGGCATTCCACACAATCCTCAATATTCGCTGGCTAAATGAAAAAGCTCAGGAGTTATGTGACAATAAAGGTGCTCATGATACATCCTAGCAATTAAAGGACGGCGTTCCCTTCAAGATATACACATACTTATGTATATATATATATACATATATGGCTAAAAGTGCCGCCCTTCTAAGCATAGAGTCAAGCACTCCCTTCGTTAAATTTACAACTTGCCCCAGCGCCTGGCAGCCTATTTAATTAAAATCCTTCAATGTTTTTTCACATTTTTTTTACTTTTTTTTTATTTTGGTTTTTTGTTTGAGCGCTCGGCATTCTCATTAGCTGAAAAGAAGCTGGTGATGCTATTTATGCAGCCTGCTGATGCTGCTTTCAGCCTAACAACATTAACAGTCAAGCCATATGAAGCAGCAGCTGTCTACTTACGAACAGCAGCTAAACCACCATCCTCCTCCCCAAACACCCTCTCCTAGCAACCATCGCATACGAAACACGAACATGACGTGACTTTAAGACAGACACTTTTTTGTGGTTGTTGCATGCCCGTCGTGGCTAAACCTTAGAGCATCAGCCTCAGCAGGCGAAAAACCTTTCAAAACGGCGCACAGCGTGTGATGCTCCCCTCCCCGCCTACCGCCAACTCCCCACCAGGTCACAAGCTGTTACCAAAATATATGCAAAGCAACAGAGAATCCCCAGAAAAGCAGCAACGAATGAAAATAAAATGCAGCTGCAAATCCAACATAGATTCGAAGGCTGATGCTGATGCAGAATCAGATGCAGATTCAGATGCAGATTTCGAATGCGGATGCGGATGCGGATGCGTTTGCCCGATGCAACCTGAGGCACCTTTATGCTGTATGCTCAGCTCATTGCTCCAAAACACTTTACACTGCATACTTTCAACTTTTAATGCACTGCTCTCAAAGTGGAAACGAGTATATGCATATACTGCATTTTAGTCACATCTTGAGAGTGATTAAGTTCTCCATTTATGACGCATTTTTCCAGGAGAGTATTAAGTCTTCGGTTACATTCCTACCTGTTAATATACATATGTTCATGTGCTGTTTTTTATGGCCAAACAAACTCATGTCTGATGTTCAGTTTGTAATTATAAATGTTTAATGGGCTCCTGGACGCGCAGCAGTCCTTTAGAGAGCCACAGATAGACAGAAAGAGACAGAGAGAAAGAGAAAGAGAGAGAGGCATATAGAGGGGTACATAGCTACCTGCAGATTTTCTTTCATTCTTCGTATCTTTTTGTGGCATATGTTGCAGCACACACGGCGTATTAGTAAACTCACACAAAATACCAAATGTCAAATGCAAAAATGCTCACAGCTTATGCATTTTAATGGTCACAAATTGAGGCTACACATGTCTATGCATGACTCTGCAAGACTGCATATCTCTCTCTCTCTCTCTCTGTCTCTATCTGTGTATCTCTGTCTATAATAAATAAAATGCCAAACAAAAAGCATGCATTGAAATAAATATTGGCTGCATTTGCTCAGCCACTGATTTTGGCAGCCGTCGTAGATAAAACTCATTGTGTGTAAGCAACATTTAGAAAATTGTTGTTTGCCATTTGTGTCAGTGTGTGTGTGTGTGTGTTAGGTAATTGTTATTGATAGCTTTAGAGTAGCGAGTAGTTGTGTACATGTTGCTGTATTTGAAATGTTTAAAGTTAAAAAAAAACAATTCTGCAAACAAAATAAATACGAAATGTACGCTTCAGTTTATAATAGAATATATATTTATATATATATATATATATAACTGTATATTAACTGTAGATTTATAAAAAGACGCTGGCAATTTATTAGGATTTGTAAAACATTTTAAAAATATTTAAAAAACATACTCAAAATCTTTACTTCATTTTTAAAATGTAAATATAAAAATGCCTCCACAATATCTATACTTAACTTTTAATGTTTAAATATATATATATATATAAGTATTTACCGCAAATATGTAAAATTCATCCTCAAAATCGTTATTTAAATTACATGTTTTTTATGATGTATTTTATAGTGTATATGAATAGTTTAGATGGTGATTCCGTATTCTTTCAGTGTTTCGTCGTATGGTAATTGGATGTGCTGGCTGCTGCATGCGGCACATACTGAGAGACAGAAGAAGAAGAAGCTGAAAACTGAGAGTCTGTGAGAATTCTCAGTCTCATTCATATTCATAACATCGTCGTTATGTTCGAGTTTTTTTTTCCATAGCTTGGACTTGGAATTGGGTTGAGGTTGGGGGTTTGGGGCTTGACCAGGTATTCAGTTTGCGTTTGAGGCTCGCAGAAATGTTCTGTAAGTGAAACTGAAACTGGGAAGCAGAATTCGCCGGCAGCTCTTCGCAGGTGAATGGGCTTGAGACAAAGGCCTTAACACGCCCACAGCAACGTAACGTGTCTGTATAGGAACCAACTCTGCGAGTTGTTCTTAACTTTATTTTTTTTTTTTTCGTTTTTGGTCTCCTTTTTAATCGGCTGCTGCTGCTACCTTATTCAATTTCCGCTTTTTAATTGCTTGCCACTGTTTCTTCTCTGCTTTTGGTTTTGACGCCATCAAATTCGCAGCTCATTTTGACAGTTGGCCTTCTCTGGTTTTGCTTTTCGCTCGTTATTGATTTTCTGTTCAATTTCTCGTGTAAATTGTGGATTATGGGGCTAAAATGTTTGTTGCGGCTTTCATTTAGGGCACATTAACTGTTGTTCAAATATCAGAGCTGTTGGGCATATCAAATAAACAACTTCATGACTAATTTGCTGAAAAATGTGTCAGTCAAAGCCAAAAAAAACAACAACAACATCAACAATGACGGCAACAATAACGACATACAACAAGTTTTTGCATGCATAAAATGCAACTTATTGCTATGTTTTATATGTCACTGTGTCGCTGTGTCTTTGTGTCTGCGTCACATATAAATGTACATGCACAGGAAGTTGGCAACGCTTCGGGCCATGTTGGAATTTTGGCCAAAAGGCACACACACAGATCGTTGGCTAACAGATGGAAAGGAAACAAAGAGCTTGACGGGGAAAATGGGAACATGGTGCGATATTGACAAAGCGTATGCCAGGCAAATTGAATGTACCTGCCTGCCCTCCCCTTCTGCCCACTCACACAAAATGAGACAGAGAGAGAGAGAGAGAGAGACAATAAGGAAAAGTTGCGAGCTTATTTAGAAGTTTATCCTTAAGCACTGCGCAACAGAGTTTTCACTTGCCACACAGTTTTAAACTTTTGATCGATTTGTGCGCATTGTCTTCCTGGACACGTACAACAGGTACTAGTTCTTCTTCTTCTGCTTCTTGTTTTCCCATTTTGAATATGAGCTTCTACGGTAAGGGAAAGTAACTTTTAAGTCTATAAAATGAAGCTGTGGCTGTTTCCTTTGTATAGACAACACATGTATCTATAGCATCCAATTAAGAGCACTTCTAGCTGATGTGACTTATACTCAGCTCATTGACATGCTTAAGGCTTGGGTTTGATTTTCATTCATGAACAAGTCTAATACGTGAGTGTAATATTGGCGAGTCTGATGACCAATGTGCGAAGCAGGTTAGAATTTTATTATCAAAGTGACTCACTCATATTACTCACTAGTTTGCTCGCCTACTTCAAGCTAACATCTTACTTGACCTCATTATATTATTTATTATACATCTATGTATGTATGTATTTATTATGCGTTCAAATACAATAAAATCCCATGAAAGTACTAGTTGTGCTCAGTAAAAGCGGTACTCAGCCTTATTCACTCATATCACTCACTAATTTGCTGTGAGTATCGAACTGAACTCGCCTCCTTCAATCTATCATCTTACTTGGCCTCATTATGGCATTGCCTTTGCACTCCTCCTCGATGTTAGACCTTTTCTCGTTGCTATACTGTTTTCACATACATCTTCAAAATACAATAATTGCAATTATCGCTTGTCTGTGTTTGTGTATACATTGTAGTACTTAATGTTAAAGCATGATTCATTAGCTCATTTTCGATTCTTTGTTCAAGTTTCCACTCGTAATTAGTCACGCAGAGAAAAGCAGTTTGATTTGAGTTGAGTTGAGAATAGAAACAGACGATTTAAATCTCATGATGCTTTTCACTTGCCATGTTTGTTTCTCTTGTTATCGTTGTTATTGTTGTTGTGTCGAGTGTTAGTCATTGTTTGTATTGATGGCTTCAGAAATCACACAAATGCCACAATTGATCCTAGGCTCAGTATTTGGTATGTTGTTTGTTTGTGCTATTTTCCGTGTGGCTTTGATTTGGGGCCAACCACGTTTTTACCTGATAACGAAATGTGCGCCTGTGCCCCATTGTGCTGCAGTTTGTAATTTTCATTATATTGTTCAATGCGTCTCTCTCTCTCTCTCTAGTTTTTGGGGCACACACACTCATATTTAACATATTTGTTGTGTGCATTTATATTGTGTGTGGTCGCATTGGGCAAATGCGATTAGATAAGCTTTCTGCCAGTGGAAATCTTATCAATATCAACAATTTGTGTAACAGACAAACCACACACACAATCGCATGACAGGTTGCTGCTGATAAGCATATTGTGTCACATACACTTCAAAAAATAACACAAAAATTCGGAATTAATATACAATATTTTGAAAATAGTTTGTAAATTGATGGCATCAATTTCCTAATAGTAAAAGCAATTTAATTATTAATCTGTTTATTTTTACTCGATGAAATCCCAGGGTTTTTTCTGCAAGTGTATGAGCTATTTTCCTTAAATTAAGCATTATTTCCGTTTGGCCAATGCAATTCACTTTGGGGCCCTAAGCCATAAGCTATTTGCCGACTAATCGAACCGTTTTGTGGCATTGGCATTTCCTTTTAAAATATGGCCTGAAATTTTGCTAATTAGTAATGCAAATAATTTGGTAATTTGCTTGTCCAAAATCTCATTTCGGTCAACTGCTTAAAAATGTAATTAAATTTTAATAACCGGCATAACCCAAAAACAAATACAAGGCTGTTTTAGCTACCAATTTCTGCCATTTTCCATTTGATTGTGAAATGTCAAATTGATTATTTAGTGGCTGGCATTATGCAACATAATTAAATGCGCAATTTTAATTAAACTTACATGACTACATGCAGCAGTTTCTATGAATGTTTATGAATACAAACATGTAGGAGGTACTCCACCCCTCTTTCTGACCACACTGCGACCCCTCTCCCACTATTAGCAGCAACAACAAATTACGAAAATAATTGAAAATGTTGCACGTTCACACGGTAATATAATTAATAATTATTTTAAATCAAAATGAATTTGTTCAAAATAATAAATGGCAGTGCTTACACAAATTTAACAGCTGTGTAAATAGACGAACACAATTCATAAATATGAACAATGTTTGGTAAATATAAATAAATTACAAAGTACGTAAGGAATGAGTTTAAAGTATGTTCAAATTAAATCTATTAAAATATAAAATACTAATAAGAAGAATTTGGAGTCTTACTCTTAAAAATAATTACAGCTGAGCGATAATTGCGTAAAAAGCTATAAATAAACATGCTAAATATTGTAATAAGTTGAGGTACAAGTATTGCTTGTAATATTTAAAGTAATAATAATCAAAGCAAAATGCCGAAACATGAATTTCTCTCAACTCAACAGCCAAGTTACTCATGCAATTCCCAAGTCTCTTTTACATACTTACCATATATTTACGAGCATTTATGTATATCATATCTCACACCCTAATTTTCACGTCGCTGTTGCTAGGTTGCCAGTTAGCAGCAGCACCAGCAGCAGCAGCAGCAGTAAAAACAACAGCAGCAGTAGTAACCGCAGCTTAGATCGTCCAGCTCAAAGTTCAAAGACTCTCTGCAACCGTCCCCCCCTACTCAGCCCCCCTATTAGAGACTTATGGCATTTACCGAGCTTGTTCTTCTGCTTCTTCGTCTTCTTTAACTTGTGCTTGTACATTTTATATTTTTTATATTTTTTCAGCCTCACCCAAAGCACATGTTTACAACTTGTACATGGAAAGCAAAGCCCTACAAAGCGCAGCTGCTATCTCCCATATCTAAATGCTAAACTTCTGTGTAGCTTATAGATACACACACACACACACACAAGCACACACATAAGCGCACACACACACACAGACCGAGTTGAGTGCCAGGTTGTTGCTCACGAACCGGTTCCTCAATTCTTCTCGACAAGTTTCCATTTTTGTTCATTATATGTTGGCGCTTGTGTTGTTTCTTCTTCTTGTCTTCTTCTTCTCCTGCTTCTTTTCGTTATTTCTCAACATTTCTTTGTGCTTTTTTCTGCACTTATTTCTTTGTATTTTTTTTTTTGTGGCTTTTGTAATTTGTTATAAGTAGAGTAATTTTTAGCTTGTGTTTTGGCTGCGTTTGTTGCTCTCATTGAAGCGTAAAAGGCAATGAACAGAAAAGCACGCACACATGCGCAATGATTGCCACACTAACTGTGTGTGTGTGTGTGAGTTAATATATTTAACAGTTATTGCTATTACTGTTTTGTTCTATATTATTTTTCGTATGTTTGTTACTCACTTATTTCGTCTTGTTTATTCAATGGGTGTTGCCCAAGAGAGAGAGAGACACGCAGAGCGAGCGAGAGCGAGAGAGAGAGAGAGAGAGGGAGTGCGAAAGAGAGCAAGTGGGAATTGTTAAAAGTTAATTATTTGTATTTGTGTTTTGTATTTGTATTGCCAGCATTGGTATTTGTATAACTTGTTGTTGCTGCTGCTGCTGTTTCTGTGTTCTGCTTTGGCTTTTTAGTTGTTGTGTGTGACTTTTCAAAACTAATGAAAAAATAACAACAGCAACAATAACAACAACATCAATAGCAACACCAACACTAATAACAAAATACAAGTGGGAAAGAAAGAAGCAGAAAAAGCCATCAGGGAGTCAATTGCAGAGTTTCGACAGCCCGAACTTGCCTTTTATGATTATTATATTTGGTATTTTTATTTTTTTTGTGTTTGTGTCTGACACACATATACATATGCACAGGCGTGTATACACATGTGTGTGTGGTTTTTTTTTGACGCTTATCCAGTTTTTGTAAACGCATTCACATAATTAAAACGTTAGTAAAGGCTCGCCAACTGGCATAATTGCAAATGAAAACAAGAACGCTATACTCCAGACGTATGTGATCGACGGGCAGTATACCCTGCACACAACTTTAGATCCAAGTTACTTATCAACATTTTCTCTTAAATAGTCCAAGTTATCTTTGTGATTTAGTAGATACCTCTACAAATTTCAGAGTTACCATTTACCTTTGTTATTTTAAACATTTTTAATGGGTATGAAATGACTTGAGCTGCGGCCTTCGTCGACTAATGTCTAAATTGTTGTTTGTCCTGCAATTAAAGCGACAGTGACAATTTTGAATGACATGACGGCAGCTCGTTAAGCCTCAATTGTAAGCGAGCCACACTCACAAAAATTGACAATTTAGCAGCAACAAAAGCAGGCAAGGGACAAGTGAGGGGCAGGAGGCGAAGGGTTGCCCGTTTGCCGGCCGCAAAAACGTGGCATGTCCTGCCGCTACTGCTGTAATCACGTTGCAATCTCAGCTCTGACTGGGACACTTCGAGACAGAGTGAGAGAGTCAGAGAGAGAGGGTGCGAGAGTCACAGAGAGAGAGAGAGATATATAGAGTGTGAAGACTGGGCCAATGATTAATTTGAAAAATTGCCAGGTTTGTGCGACAAAACAGTTGCCAGCTGTGGCTGTTGCTTTTCTTGTTGCCACTGTAACTTCGCCTATTGCGGATACACTGCAAAAACAAATTATGCTTATTTTATATATGCATTTTAGAAAGAAGCCATCTAAATACTATAAGAGATATATGCAAAAGTTCTAATATGTATTTAGTTTGTGGGGCTCAATTTAATTGAAGCTTACGTTGATTTTGTAAAATGGAGCGCATGTATTTTTCTCAGTGTACCGTCTAGGGCTCTCGCTGCTTTGCTTTACTGCTGTGTTGCACTTTGTCATTTGTTGGCCGCAGACAACGATGGAGTGGGGGGCAACAGTTGTTCATTAGCCATATGTCTGGCTGAATGAGCCAAACGACTTTACACCTCCCCTCGCCATCCGCTGTCCCACTCAATTTTCTCATCATGCTGCCTTTCCGATTAGGATTGATGTGAGCATATTAACGTCCCTGGACACTTTGCACTTTGGCATTTTGCATTTGCATTTGAAGTGTGTGGAAATAATGAATTGAAAGGATGAGCAAGAGTATGGAAAAGTGGTGCTAGCCAAGTCTAATTGTCAATTGGAACATGCGCCAATTTGCTTTAATCATGACTTGATGACGGAAGCACAAAACAAATTCGAATAGGAATTAAGGCAAACAAGAAGCAATAAGAACTGTGGCATTCAAAGAATTTAAGGAAGTTAAACAACAGAAAAAGTTCTGTACTGTGCTTGTAAAAATAAAACAATATATTCTGGAAAGGGAAACGAAGGGAAACGACAACGGGAGCGTTTTTATGCCACTGTCACCATTTTAATTTCAATTACTCTTTCCATGGCATCCATATAAAACAGTCATTAGCAAAAAACCCCTTTTGACTGTTTGACCAAACTTAAACCGTAAACATTGCTTTTACGCCTACCAACTTCACAAAACCCAATCCAATCAAATTACATTTAACGATAATTCGTTTTTCTTTTGCGTGACTAACCGAACACAATCCGAATACAAATGCCAAAACTGACTGTTAGCCCATTTGTAACCAGCTAGAGACTATAAGCTCAGCAAGTGGCTGAATTAAGTAAGAGTGAAAAGGTGCTTCTCGTTAAACAAAAATAAAAGTTCTTTCCTAATCGGCCAAACTTACAAAAAAAAAAGGAAAGAAAAATAAAAGTAAAGTGTACATTGAATTAAAATTAAATTTAAATAAATTTCACGACGCACGCACATCGAGTGTGAGAGAGTTTTCCATGAAAGTATTATTTTCTTGTATAATTTACCCCACTTGCAGCTGCAGTATTTTTTATGTAATTACTTTCGAAATGGACGAGTGCGTGAGTCAGGCAAGAAAGTTTTTCATTTTCGTTTTATATGTATACGTAAGTCTATGTTTAGTTTTTCTTTTCCTTCTTACCATTGCCAACTTGCAAACAGCTGAAACTTTGCTAGCCCTGACTGGCGCAACGGCGCTCTTCACTTGTCGCTGCGTGAATAATTTTCTTTATATTTAAGGCCAGACAAATATTTGCGTTGGCTGATAGCAAAACTTTATCAGTCAGCGACCAGCTTTGTTACTAACTAAAAAAAACGCCACAACAAAATGTTTGATCGCGAAATTCTATTAGTGGCAGCTGCAACTCATTCTCTAAGTCCCAATTTGATAGATTAGCATGGCGTCATTAATAAAAAGCGAATGAAAATGATGTATGTCCCACAGAATGTTTGAAACTAAGGCCTGACACTTATTTAACAAATTCCATTGTAGGTATTTATTTAAATTTTTGTACTTATTTTTTAATTTACTTTACAAATCACTTTATAAGTCCCCAACGAACCCTTACAACGGCCATTGTTCCAAAGTTGTCAGAGTACTTTCAGGGTTGCCACCTTTAATGGCCTGATAAAAGTTGGAATATCTCATTTCATTTTCATTTGCAGCGCACACTTCACTCCACAGAATCGCAGACACAATTACTTTTTCTATTCTCATATTCAGCTTAGCAGACTCAAGTTAACAGCAGGGGTTATCATCCATTTAATTTCCGCATTTAATTAAGCAATTAAAAGCACAAAATTAACATGTATATAAGAAGAATAAAGAAAGAGCGTAAAAAAAATAAAGAGCTCTTTCAACTGCCAACAACAATCAAAATAAAAAACACAGAAAAACTTTCACCTTGGCAAGGGAGACAAACACACACACACACAGACACACACATATTTACCGATACACACAGTTACAGTCACAGCTGCAGATACGGATACAGATACTTACACAGTGACATTGAGAAGTTTTTGGGGTGAGAGTTTTTTTATTATAGGTTGTTGTTTGGCTGTTAAAATTACATAAAATTATTAAATAATAAAAGCGTTAACAAAAAGTGACAATGTGTTGAAAACTGACTGCAATAACGAGCAATCAGCATTGCATAAGCCGACAGTTAAGCAACGTAAACATTTACAACAAACTGTGTGGAGCGACGCAAATAAAAGTAATTAAAATGTTTACAAATTAAATATATTATATGAAAATTAAGTCCAGCTTAAGTGAATTTATTTTTATTTATTATTATTATTTTTTTTGGTTATTTTATTTGCACAATTTGTACGACAGCAAATTGCGCGTTGTTCACACAGGCAGCAAGCATGGCAATTTATTTGCATCTAAATAATGGCATTTAATTGGATTTTGATTTTCATTGTGCATTCATTATTTAATATTGATCTTCTTTTTGTCTGTGCATATGATAATGATAATAATATGCTAATCAATAGAAATAATCCTGTCAAATGTGCCAAAAATAATTGAAAAATGATTTTATAATCAAATTATGAAAATTATTTAATGCCATTTGTTTTGGACATATTGTTTTAACCCCCCTTAAAATGTATTTTGAAATGCGCAATGCACAAATTATTTCAATAATGCTCCAAAAGCACAATGTAAATTTGCATTGTTCGCATTTAAACACAATGTAGAATGTGGCTGCACTCAATTAAAGAATAAATTAACTTATATTGTCGAATATTGACATATTTTGCATGAATACCAACGAGCAATAGTTTTATTTCCCCTTCGATCTGATCACGTTCTATTTGAAAAGATATTATGTGAGTTATGAACTATGCTCTAGAATGTAGCTAAACGTTTATTTACATACTTACTGCCTGAGGCAACACTTCCTTTTGAGTTTTGTGCGAATGCCCTACTGCGTTCTATGTGGCAACCCCTCACGACAGTGCACAAGTCAAGACAGCAACTCGAATAACAACTGCAACTGCAAACAAACAAACAAACACACAACGCAATGACTCGCAAATGGCTTACAACTTTGCCGCTTAACTAACTTAAAATCGCATAAAGTGAGAGGTGACTTTTGGCTTGTGGGTGATGGTAAACGGAGAAGAGGGAGTAGCTTGGTGTGTTTGCGCTAAGAGTCTCTCGGCAAATGTTGCTAAGTTTCTAAATTCGATTTGGTTGCACTTAAGCGCGATCCACTGTAACGCTTACAGTTAAGCTGCAAACACAACAACAACAACAACAGCAACTGGCGACCCACTTTTGTCCCACTTGAGTGGGTCAAGTAAAACCTTCTTTGTCAGCGCAGAATGGAAAAAAAAATAGTAAAAAAATAACAACAGTCAGCCAGCAAGTCCAATTAAACGGCTGCCATTGCCCATAAAGCGACTTACTTGAGACTGAGACTTGCAACGACTTCTGGCAACGAGTTCCGCAAGTAGCTCTATTTTTTTTATTTTTGGCGGTTTTCTTGACTTGCGTGTCTTTACTGGTTTACTTGAACCCCTCCCACCTGGCGGTCAATTTTCATGCACATGGAATTAGACAAAAAAAAAAGTGCTAGAGAATTTATGGAATTTTTTTAAATTTTGACTAGAAGAAATGTGTACAAATCTCTTAGGCGATCGATTAGCATTTTTAGTCAAGATATTAAAATGAATATAAATACATATTTATTAACTCAGACTTTAACTGCCAATCTATGCAAATGGCACATTAAACTCCCGCCCAAAATAAACAGCGATAAATACAAACCCCAAAACATTTTCGCAATATATATAATTGATATACGATGGATATGCATACTTTCAATTGAAACTAGTTCGGTTTTGGCTGACATTGAATATGCGCGTGTGTGTGTGTGAGTATGAGTGTGTGTGTGTGTGAGTGTTTCTCTGGCATTCTTATGAATGAAACGAATATTCGAGCGTATTTTTAGTGTGACTCACACAAAACACTCATCGCTTAATGAGCGAGCCACAATTCGTAATGCATGAATACATTCATGAGCATGTGCTAAGGTTCGGTCGGAGGAGAGGGGTGGTGGGGCGGTGGGGCATCGGTTCAATTGCACTAATTGAACATGATTCAGTGGCCTTCCGCTCCCCTGCGCTCCTATGCCAAGCGAATGTCTCTAATTAAACTGAATATTCAAATGAGCCAGTTTTGAAGTGTTTGGTTGACGTTGCCAATTCCGTTGTCCGTTTTCCATTTGCAGTTGCTCGCTTAAAATTTGTGGTACATTTAAGCCGAGCTTTTTGGCCCAAAATGTGCCATAAACATCCCGACCGAGCTATTCCACTAGCTGCTGCGTGTGAGTGCGTCTGTGTGAATGTATCAAGTGTGAAAATGTTCATCTATATCTCTCTATCTCTCGCTCTTTATCTCTCTCGCTCTGTCTCCCTCTTTAGCTACCAGTGTTGTGGGGCCATAAATGAGTTCGGAACACACGAGTTTTGTGGGGTGTTAACGATAACCATGAATATGGCTGCCGCAGAGCATTGAATAGGTTGTTGAAATGCGAGTTTAATTTGCAACTATATTTAACGATATGTGAAATAAAAGTGGATCCAAAATATAAGGTGGCAACATTAGCTTATGGCTTAGCAGAGATTTAATAAAACTAGAATGTTCGACTAGGAGACTTTTGAGTGAAAAGTATATTTCTACATTTAAATGCAGAGTTTATCTGGTTATCAAACTATGCACAAAAATGCATAACTTTTATTTATTTGATATTTTTATGGTGTGATAATAAACATTTAGTAAATTTTTAATGGCTTCTAAAATTCATCCGACTTTAAGGTTAATTTTCGAGGGAGCCTATGCAGAACAGTCAATAGAATAACCGCTTTTCAAATGTATTAAGTCTACCCGTTTCGAGCTAATACCATTTATTTTCCATTTCAAAAGAAAAGCAATTGTTCAACTAATTAATATCTCTTTTCTCTTTTGTGTCTTTTCAGGTAAACAATCCCAAAATATGTCACACACCAAATGAACTTTTAAGGCTCACATAAGCAGACGCGGATTCTACACAATTTATTACTTATTTGAGCCGATAGTCGCCAGCCAAGCGAAAGTTGGCTGGCCCACAAATCTCTGGAATTGTGATGGGCCCCCGAAGAGAATTTCTATGCCAGGCACGCCTCGCTCGGGCAGCCAATAAATGTCACTTGTCTGGTGCGCTACCGGAAAACTATTAAAAAAGAATTATCACCTGTGTAGAGGGGGAGCGGAGTGTGCCATCTGAGATGCCGACAAAGTTGCAGCAATTACGAGATGCCACGCACTCGAAAAAAAATATATAGAAAGTCGAGGATAGCGGCAACAATTTGTCATTTGCCTTTTGTTAAACAAAAAAAAGAAGAAAAAAAACATAAACAAAATGCAGGCAAACAAAGTTTTATTTTTTTTGACACTCGCACACGCTGAAACGGAAGCAAATTTGTAAACAATAGCCAGAAAAAGAAAGAAAGGAAAACCAAAAAACGAGACAAAACAAAACAAAAGAAGAAAAGCGAAGTTTACGCTACGAATTTTGAGTTGAAATTTTGATTGTTGTTTAATTTGACGGCGTTGACAGCTCCAAATGTTTGGCCTGTTGACAGCAGCTGCTGATGTTGCTGCTGTTGGTGCTGCTGTTGCTGCTGCTGCTGCTGATGCCTCTGGGGCGAAACATTTTGGCAATGAAACAGTCTCACGTGCGTGCGCAACAAAATGTTTGTTTACATCTGCAGCGAGCGGCGGGGGCAAAAACTCTGTCGAACGTGCAACGTAAACAATGTGTAGGAGCCGTGAAAAAGGGGAAGAAAAAAAAGAGGCATGAGCAGGAACGGTGGCAGGGGCAGTGGCTGGGCTTGAATGAATAACAAAAACAATTGCATGTCCATAATTGAAGCAAAACAATGCGGAAAATGCCAAGAAGTTGCTGCGGCTATTAAAAAGGATGTTCAAAGTCAGAGCAGATCAGAGCAGAGCAGAGCTCAGCAAACTGATGCTAAATAGTATACACCTTGAAATTGTTCATTAACAGGAAACCGTGTGGCCAATTAACACCCTCCACCTGCCCAGCAGCCGGAGCACTTTTCAAGAACTATCCGGCTGAAAGTAGAAAATGGAATAGAATGGAGTACGGTTCTAAAACTGAAATGCAATTTCAGCTGGTTTTACGTTTTACTACACATCGTTGAATCCAACAGTAGCAACAATTGCAACAACAGCAACAACAACAACAACAATAAGAATAGCAACAACAATCACAAAAACAAGTGCAGGCCAATTGCAATCCGATTACAATCAACTGCAATCAATGGCAACAAAAGCAACTGCAGCAAACACACTCACACAAATGTCATTGGCCTCACTTGAACCTAATGTGTGTGTGTGTGTGTGTGTGCCTGTGTGCGAGTGCGCGAGTGTGTTTCTGTGTCTGTCTGTGTTTCACTGGCTGATTCGGTGCCATGTCGAGCCGTCAAATTGTTTTCCGGCTTTGGTTTTTGGTTGTTTTTGCTTGCGGTTTTCTGAGTTTCGCTTTGAAATGGTCAAAATCGCTTTAAATACCCTTTGTACTCGAGTATTCGCATTTTTAACCGACTCGAAAGTCACCAAAAAATAAATTTACTGATTGGATATACTCTTCTTTGCAAACTGACAACTTTATCACACAAGACCAATCAGTCAAATATATATTTCTATATGCAGCCTTTGGCAAGGGTATCACAATTGTCGTCTAGTCGCATTGGGTTTTGCTTCAGGTTGGGCTCTGCTTTGATAAGGCCGAATCGTTTTTGGCTTAAGCTATTTTGGGCCCACGGTATGCCGTAGATTGCCATGGCAAAGTAAAGGTGGGCGTGTCTCGACTGCATTTATCGGCAACCTACTTGTTAGGCAAGTGGAGAAATGCAATTAAAAGCCAGGCCGGCACTTTAAGAACTAATCGTGTCGATCAATCGAATGAGCCGACAAAAAACCATAATCAAAACTCAACTAATTGAATCTGTGGTGTGATGATTGAATCGAGGAGGAAAAGCGAGCAGTGAAAATCAAATGACCCGCATAAAAAAACAACCGAAAATGAAGCCAAATGAAATCAAATGTTTTGTGGCTTGAAATCAATTCCGCAAGAGTGTTGATTATTTTTTTTTTTATATATATATAAAGCCACATGTGACACACGACTAACAACGACAACAACAGCAGCCACTGTTTTTGTCTGGTTTAAGTCCATATCCAACTGATTGCTTTTAGCCAGAAAGAGAGAGAGAGAGAGAGAGAGAAAGAGACGCTGAGAGGGAGAGAGTCCTGACCGCAATCTGTTGCACACATGATTTCATTTTTATTTCCTATTAAAAACACATAAAAATCTAACACAAATACTCGTGTTGCTGAAATACGTTAGTGAATGGAAATTGAAATTGAAATCGAAATGGATTCTTGATTCGCAATTTTTGTTATAAATCCCAAAATTCGATATGTTTTTATTGCCTGCCCCACTCCCCCAAAATTCGATTTGTGGCACGTGTTGTTGTTATAATTGGTATATGTGATTTCCAATTAATACAAATGTAAATAGAATTGTTATGGTTGCCATGGCCTATTTCTGTGGTCTGCACTCTGGTAAATATCGACCACAATTGATTGAGTCGAGTGTGTAATAGACATGTGTTCCCTTGTTTTCGTGACATTTTCCTTTTGTAATAAATAAAATATACGGCTTTAAGGTAATTCTAAATATTTTATTAGCAGAAACGTGTGATTAAATTGAGTGGATTAAATATAAAATTCAATGAATCAAATAAATTCATATATTTTTTATTATAAAAGCGCTCGTAAATTAACAGAAAGCAGAACTCTTGAAAATTTCAACTTGATTGTACTAATTATAATTAACCTACATCAAATTTTAAGTTTGCTTTATTGAAAAAGACGAGTTCGAAATTATTTCGAAATTAATAGCCATTTATGAGAGCAATATCTTAAGTTAAAGATTCGTGGAAGAACCCATCTCAGTGGCAACGCTTTTTATTGATTTTTCTATTGTCTGTTATTTCTGTTTAACACTTTGGCCAGTGATAATCCCTTTAGCCTGACGCAGCATGCTTCCATGCGGTGTGCTCTAAAAATATACATTTAAAATGCGCCCCCGCCCCAAGCAACCAATTCAATCGAAGGCATCTTGAAGTGAAGCATTTGCTTTGCTGCTGTAAAGCATCCAAGTATAAACACTACAGACTCTCGACGCCCAACTCCCGATTTCCGAATACAGACACCCAACTGCCAACTCCCAACTTTACAGGCGAAAGAGGCAGCTTCCATATGGCTGGCATTTAATTATATTTTGCCTTTTTGCCCCTCCTGCGCTGGAATTATTGAAGCCCTTTGTGTTCATTATTCTTCATTATTTGTGTTTTGATTGTGATTCTTTTTTGTTTTGTGCTTTTCTCATTGTGGCTTGGCTGTTTAATTTCAATGGAAATATGCATCGATTGATAGCAGGAGTAAACCACATCTAACGGCAACAGCAAAGTGCATGTTGTATTACTTTTTTGTGGCATGCCACTTGCTTCTAAAGAGGCAAGACAATACAGTTGAGTGTGGGCCAGGTTGTCAGGCCACTTGAGTGCAGATGCGAACATGCACGTACTAATGTGCAACAATGCAACAGTATCTACATGTGCAAAAAAATACGATACTGAACTTTAAAAATTTGCATCGTTGAATTTAATTTAGTTCCAATTTCTTCATCTGGAAATTAATTCTTTATTTGGATGTTAGGAAAAAAAGATGTGGCTTACATTTTGGAATATATTTTCCAAATTAAAAGAAAAAATATTCAATTTTTAGACTTGATGTATAAATCACAATAAGGATTTGGCTGAAGTCCTAAAATACTTTCTTTTTTTTTAATTTCCAATTTGTGTAAAATATTTTCCTTTCAAAATGACTTAGGTTTTTCCAAAAAGAAAAATAATATTTCTGTCGAGTTTTAAATGTGAGTTTCTCAATTCTATCGCATTGTTTTATACAAGTGTAGACTGACACTTTATATATTGTCGAAATATATATATATTAAGCCCTAATTAGTCATGGTGATCCAACTTAACTCAGAGAAGGAGGAGGGGGGAATGCAGGGAGCCATTGCATAAATCATACAGCAGTTTGCATGGTAAGGGGGGCGTTTACGGGTGACAATTGTAGCTGTGACTTGGGTATCCCATATATTTATATATATATATCTATATATATATATATATGTGTGTTTACGTGTGTTAGTGTGTGTGTGGCATGCACACACACGCCCCAGTGCAGCTTATCAGTGGCAACGTCAGTATGTGGAGTGCCTGAGCGTCATTCTCAGTTAACAGTTCCGTTCGGGGAGCTGCCGGAATCGTTTGCCTGCTCGACAGACTCCGATTCCGATTGAGGCTCTGGTATGTTTCATTTGTTTCACAAGTGGCTTGCTTCAAGTGGTACACAGTTGCTGCTCTTGTTGTTATTATTATTGTTGTTATTATCATTTTTTTTGTTGCATTTTGTTTATGCATCTTTGTCGACTGTCGCTACATAGTTGCGTTCGCTTGCTTTTGTTTACCCATCAATGACGACTGACATGAAACATGCAACGACAACGCCCACAACAACGACAGTTGTTTTTGTAATCATTCTGCTTCTTGTTGCCGTTTGACTTGCTTTTGTTTTTAGCTCTGCTGGGCTGCTCAATTGAATTTCCTATATAATATGCATTCCTCTTTCACTTCGCTGCTCTCAATAGTTTCTTGTTCTCCCTCCTTTTTTATGAATATGTTTATAAAATATTTCCGTTTTGATTCGACATGTCGCTGATTGAAATGGGTTAAGGCATTCATTAGACGATTGTCATTATTCAGAAATCGATTGACTTTAATGCGCTCAATCAACAAAAGTTTTTCATTTTTCAGCTGAGACAGCTTTCTCAGAATGGAAGTTTCTATAAAAGTGTTGAAACGTAGACGAGAGAATTGAGTGAGTGGGCGATTTTTATGCAGCTCTCAAATAACAGTTGATAAGAAAATTAAGTGTGTGGGAGATTTTCTTAATGCTTTCAAATACCAAATTAAAATTAACATTGCAGCAAATTAAAGCCAAAAGAAGAAAACTGTAATTAGAGCCTTTTTAAATGGCTATAACCCAAAACTGGTAAACAAAACGAACTGCGGATAGATGACTAATGAATTTTTGTGGTTAAAAAGAAACAAACTTGCTTTGTCAGGTTAACGGAAAACAAAAATTTACCGTTATTATAGGCCAAAATTTCCGGTATAAATGGGTTCAAGTTCTCAGTTTACGGTTTCCCAAGCATCGTTCCAACAAAAAAGAAAACAAAACAACAAAGGCAACGATTGTGTAAGGTTTTAACTTTTCGTCTGATTTCAATATTTGCTTTCAATAATTTTGGAACAAGCTACAAGCTAACAAAAAAGGTTAAGGGTCCGCTCTAGACAAAGCAGCTGCAACTTTTGCAGAAAAACAAAGTAAATTGTTTTGGGAAGTAGACAACAAGAAACATGCCGCTCCACCTATAGAGAGTAAAAACAACAAATAAAGCATAGCAAAAAGTTTGAAACACAATAAGGAAAAAACAAAAACGCTGCATAATAATTATGGGAAAACGTATAAAGTAACTAAAAAAGTTGAATTAATTACGAGGAAGTGGAGAAAAACACGTTGAAGAAACGCAGACACAAAAAGTGTCAAGAAAATGTGGTGCTGTCGACAAGAAAAACAACACACGAACTGAAAATATTTGTGTTTTTAGCGAGTCTGAGATCATAATATTACACAGTTATTTGCATTGATCAAATGTCAGCTGGAGTCCAATTAGCAGCTGCCCAAAAATTGAAATAGCCCACGTAAAAAGAGTTGTTGCTCCATCTCTCGCTGTCTCTTTTGAGTGGCTTAAATTGTCAGTGCGGCGCAACTTGACAACTTGACAACCTGATTTGGCCCAAAGACACTCACATTTCAGACAGCTTAAACATGCCCCAAAATGTTACCTTTTCGTGGCAAGGTTTTTATTTTAGATGTAAGAAATAAAGTTTATATACAAAGAAAGCAATCAAAGATCTTATTTAGTTTATGGAAAAGTGTATTAAAAATTCGACAATCTTCTCAGCTGGCAGCGAAGCTCTCGCCTATTAAACACGTATTCAAGGTGGAACCGTCTGAGCCTATTTTCTGATATTATTTTTTTCTCGATCTCTCAACAATTTCCTGCAATTTGCTGTGCTTACCTCAAACAAGAGTTTCAAAATAAAGCGTGAAGCGCTTTTTCCAACTAATCTTTACAATTTATTTTTGTATTTTCATTTTCTTGTTCAAGCAGATGTATTTTTGTATTGCTCTGGCAAAAAATTGTAAATACGACAAAACAATTAGAATTTAACTGGAGTGTGGAGGCAGCTTATAAGCGTGCAGCGGAGCTGAAGAGGAATGGGAGATGTGACTGAGTTTGGGACCCTCGACATCTGGACAATTCTCATGCGCCAGCTACAAATTTGTTGTTCGTTTGTACAACGATTTTTATTTTAGTTGTTGCTTTGTTATTGTTGTTGCTGTTGCTGTTGTTGTTGCTGTTGTTGCTGTTGTTATTTGCTGTTCGCATTTGCTTTTCTGAGTGTGTGTTGCTTTTGTAATTGCAACATAATTTGCTATTACACGCTACTTGTTGTTGTTGTTCAGCTTGGTTTTGTAGGTCTCTGGGTCTCGCAGCTGCCAGAGAGACAGAGAGAGAGAGAGAGAGAGAGAGCGATGGGGGAAGAGAGAGAGAGAGAGGTATAAGAGTAGATGAAGACAATTACAAGCAATTAGAAATGAATTGCTTGAAAATGGCAACTTTAGAAACAATGCAAACAAAACTAAAGTTTCGCCACAGTTTCTCTCTCTCTCCCTCTATCTATCTGTGTCTCTTTCACTGTGTGTTTCTATTATATTTTCAAAACTTTGGTGCAGATGAAGCCAAGAGTTTTACTTAAAATGAGTTTTCGCCTAGTCAACATTTACAACTAAAGCAAAAGGTCAATATGATCTAGAAATTAATTAGCATTGGTTAGCAAAAGATGGCTAGCAAGAAATCAATTTACTTCTGTAATTCTAATTAGTATTTTGTGCTTTATATATATATATATATATATATATATATCTTTGTTTTCACACAATTAAATTATATTTTTAATTATGAAGAGCAAAGGAAAAATGTATCAATTAATATTTCATTTAAAATTGAGTGGAAAAATCTTTTAAATATTTGTAAATTATTATGCCAAACAAATTGGTTTATCATCATGGTCTATTAGCAGCATTAATTGATTTTTTCATAATTAAATACTTATCGCTATATCTGCAGAAGTCAAAGCCCGAACAGCCAATATGGATACAACGCACAGCAGGGGGAGAACCACAAGACATATAAGATATAAGAGTGAACTGCTATACTCTTGCTCTGTTTCATTTACTTTTTTTTATTTTTGTAAAAAGATAAGCTGCAATTAGTTGCAAATTTTGTGGCACACGTTGGATGTGCCGCACCGTGCACACCACTGCTGGTCAGCTGTGCTGCTGTTGCTGATATTGCTGCTCCCTGTGGTCATGTTTTGTGCAATTGCATCTGAAGCGAGTATTATGTGTCTGTGTCTGCTGCAACGTTTGTGGACCCAACTGGACGGGACTGGACTTAACTGAAGCGTTGCGCTGTTGCCGGCAGCAGCGGCAACTTCCACAGATTCAGATACATTTACAGATGCAGGCACAGATAGAAATGTGAATGCAAACACCGAATACAAAAGGCAACACAAAAAATGAGCAGCCAGTTAAATGGCGGTGCGTGTTACATACGTGTTTGCTGTGTGCTGCTTGCAGATCCTCGTTGCATGTACCACAACTCAGAATGTTGTTGCTGCAGTGACAGCAACTACAAAGGCGATGCACATTTTACATTTTTGCTAAGCTATTTTTGTGAAATTTCAACAGTTTTTACGTTTTAAAAACTTGACAAGCGTGTGCGCACTTTTTGCAGTAACTGTAGTTACCACAATTGTTGCTCTTGTTGTTATTGCAACTATAGCAATTGTGCTTGCTGCTGTTGTGGCAGTTGTTCTTGTGGTCGTTGTGTATGAAAATGTAATTAACAACATTTTCCAGAAGTTTATTTTTTTTTGTATTTTATTTCATTTTTCTCTCAACTCATAAGGGTGATGTGCTCCAGCGAAATGAGAGGGCGGGCCGGAAGGGGGTGGAGAACTAGCCGCATGCCAACACAAAATGGCATAACTTATGGCCTCGTTTGTAGATTGTTCTGCTTGTTACTGTTGTTGTTGTTGTTGTTGTTTTTACAGTGCCAGCAATTAAGTCACTTAAAATGCTTTGGCTCTGGACTTTTTTTAATGATTAAGTTTTTGTTGCTGTTGTTTTTCTTCTTTTCTGTTTTTTTCTTTTTTGCATACATATATAGAGAACTCAATTGGACTGGACTGTGCCTAGTTTTGAGAGGGGAAAACTCTGATTGCACATCAAATTAATATAATTAATAAAAACAAAGACGAGACCCCATCAGAACCAATTATTGGCGGTGCCCCAACTTGAGTTCAGCAATCATAATAAAAAAAAGATGTAAAAAACAACATTTATGAATGGCAAAATGAGAAATAAAAATGAACACAATTTCAATGCTCAATTGGTAAAGTTCAAGCCCAGCTACTTAAAGGGAACTCGCCACTTGACTCGCAGCGGCAGCCAACAAATTAATCTGCATACAACTCCAAATTGGAATACGACTCATCCATTTGTGTGTGCCCCTACTCAGGGTGGGTCAAGATGTGTACGCTCCACATACCTAACAAAATGAGTAATCAGCCTGAGATCAGACTAGGTCCCTCCGAGTGCGTATGGAAATTGGATGAGCTATAGAGAACAGTCTCTTGTTGCCTATAAGCTTTAAATTGTACAATTTGTATTATTATTTTAGTTAAGTTTCTTATGAACTTTGACATCTGCCATATAAAGTAAATGATCACAAATAGGCATCGATTTTTTGGGGGAAAACATTAATTAATTTCTCAAGAAATTTATATATGACATATAAAATATTAATTTCTTAAGGAATGTCGTATAATATATGTGAGTTCCTTAAGAAGTTAATTATAGTTTCCCTCATTTAAAAAGTAAACCTTAATTAGCAGTCACAACACAAAATTTCAGGTGAGTTCTTTAAACGCTTTGGACACTTTCAGTTTTATTGTGCTGTCTTCGGTTGTACGGTGATTTTTACTAATCTCTTCGTTTTGTTATCTTTTGCGCCCCATTGTATCGTCACTTTCATATCTAGTTACGCATTGTTCATAAATTCCTTAACTTTATTGCCAGTCTCTGCTGAATTCGTAAATTGCTGTGTGCTCTCGCTCGCTTTCCACTTCTCTCTCCACTATGCTTCTTCGCGCTCTCTACTTCTGTCTGATCGTTTATCTGCCTGTTGTTGTTGTTTTGTTTTTTTCGTCGTTCCGTGGCACGCTTTGCTGGCAGCGCAGTCAGCTTAGCTTCTGCTCACGCTTCACATGGCGTATGCGTAATTGTCTCAATTACTCACCCAAAATGAGCCTCACAGTGTATGTGTGTGTGTGTGTGCAACTGATTTCATATGCGCCTTGTCTGCAGCAATTCCACCCTCTCTCTACCTACCACATGCCCCCCTTATTTCCAGCTGCTGCTGTTTGCATTTGGAGCGCTGAGCACAAATTACATTTGTATGCGTTTTGTGCACCACGCGTTGCAATTGCAATCGCTGCATATAAATTGCACCGCAAATGCAAAGCCACAACAATTGGTGTCCCCTCCCACTGTCCCCTCTCTGACTGGGCTGTGAGTCATTAATGCGCTCGCCTTGTTGATGACTATCTTTGCTTATGCATATTGCTTGACTGCCTCGTTGCCAAATAGCCCAGGCACAAGTCGCAAACAGACCCAAAGTAAGAGACATAGGTGCCTTGGAGGCCATACGAGCTGAGCCACAGTCGTTGCTGGTCGGAGACGGAGTCGGTCAGTCATTTAGTCTGACAGTCTGACTAACCCATTTGACATGGCTCAGACTATGTCATTGGTTGAAGTTTGCTCGATTTATTAGCAGCTGTGCTTTACATTATGGCACATCAATGAATACAAATCTACACTTGAACAAAAAAATGTACACCACAAACAGAAATACCAATAAAGACAAACACTTCTTAAAAGCACAAATGCCATAATAAACAAACATTATAAATTAAAAATGTTTACTTTAAAAATTCACTTTTTAAAAAATGTTCTACTTTCTACTGCTTTTTCCGAGTGTTTCGATTACACTATTCATGAAGTCACATGCACACATTGACAAATGTAAGAAACGACTTTGTTGGATTGGCAATTTGTTGCATGCAACGCCTGTTTGTGGCCACGAGCTTGGGGATAATTAGTGCTACCAATTGGAATTAGCTTGGTCAAAATCATAACTAAACCGATTTCCAGGTCTGGCTCTGATTTGTGTGGTGTTCGAGTTGATAGTTACTGCTTCGAGTGGCAACTGTTGCCCCCAAGCCCCTCAGCACGAAAATATTATTTGTCTGTGTGGCAATTTATGCATTTAATACAGTTTCCATTTTTAGATGTTGGTGCAAGCACTAATTGAGATTTTGGGATAATGCAGGAAGTGGTCAATTAGTATTATACAAAATTATAGTAGTAAAAGAATAACATAACAGATAAGGCGATTTCCTTTGTGTATACAATTATAGCCAATAAATCAATGGTTGCAGGCACTTTATGGGTTTTATTATTGTTGAGCTGCTGTGTTGGTTTTAAATTGTAGGTAATTTAAACTGATGGATAAATGGTTTTCGATGTACTTTCAAATTCAGTTTCTGCTCAGAAATATGTGAAGGTCTCTCAGAATTTTAGTTGAGAATATAATAGAAAAACTTTAAGCTGAAGATAAATAGTCCATTGAACAATGGACAGAAAATTTTCAATTCATTAGTTTGAATAAATACCTGTATTAAAATAACTCAAGTGAAATCCAATCTTCTTTAATTCATAAAGTCAATCAATATCGATACTTAATTGCTCGACACATTTCAAGTGTATTGACTGTTAATTGAATTTGTTGAATTGTGAATTGGAAAACAAACTTGCTTTAAATGCACGCTGCACATTTTCATTGCCAGCAATTTGACCTAAGGACTGCTATACATAAATAGCAAAACAATTTATAATGTATGTATGACAACAAAAGCAATTTAAGCGCAATTAAATGCCGCCTATAAAGGCAGCTCAGCAAAACCTGTCAGCTGCCTGGCTGACAGTGGGGAGTGTACAAAACTTTCACAAGACGTCTTGAAAATGCCGGGGCAATAATTAATTTTAAATATGAAATTATTACGCGCTCTTTTTATGTGATTTTCTATAATTTGTGCAGTTTGCAGCTGGTGGGGAAGCAAAGCAAAGAAACGGGAGTGTCAACAACAAACGAAAATTACTTTCGCCAGGTGTTATGCATTAAGTGGGCGCATCATCAAAGCGTCTGCCACGCCCCCTAGCAATTTGCATACTCAATCAATCTAATTACTGTCAATTTTGTGCAAGCTACGCAACTCACGACGTAAACCAAGTCTTAGACACGATAGACAGCGATTACACTCAGAAAAATTGTGATTTCGAATTTTATAAAGTGCAATTTTTGTGTTTCATATTTTACTTTTTCTCGATATTTTTGATTTTTCTATAGTTTAAAAAATGCATCTGTAGAAATAAATATATATGGATATTTTAAGATAGTCGAGTGAAATTCCGTTCAAAAGATAGTGAGAAAAACAATTACACATATATTTTTATTCTGAGTGTAGAAGAAAGTAAAGCGCGCGCACTGCAATTAGACTGCCCAGGCGACGGACTCGTCCGCGGCCACGCCCACCGGCGCTGCTAAGTGGGCGTTTGTCTTTGGCATTTATGTTATTCGGTCGCCGTCATCGTTTTAGTTGAGTGCAACGAACGCACTTCAATTCACTTCACTTGCCCTCCCCTCACTTCACTTCGCCTAGCCTCACCTCGCCACACTGAACTGTCTCGCCAAGTGGCTGCTGTCAACTAAAATGGAAAGCTAGCATCAATTAAGCAGCAAATCAACTTTGCAACTTCCACTTTGAGTTGCCGGCCAGCTGCAAGAGTTGCCTTAGAAAAACAAAAAAAAATATATTAAAAAAACCAGCAAGCGGCCTGAACCGTCGTTGACTCCTTCTCTGCTAGCCCCTAGTCACCGAGTTTGCCTTTGCAATTTATGTATGAGCAGCGGCGGCAGCTTTCACATCTGCAAACAGATAAGTCGACTTGGATTGGAATATGTTTTTCTAATCCTAAGTCAGCTAAGCTCAGCTTCGCGCCTGACGTCTGCGGCTTTGGGCCTGAACTCGAACTGCAAAGCGTCATATTTATGGCCTTTGTTGGTATTGCTTTTTCATTGTGCCCGCAACGGCAACGGGCCAAGTTAGCCGACGGCAACCACCACTCCAACTGCAACTGCAACATCAGCGGCAACGGCAACTGCCACTGCATTTGTGCAGCTGTAAGCTATGCTAATCCTGGCCAGCACTTTTGGCAGCAGTGACTGCCACTCAGTTGGCACATCAAAGTGAAAGGGCTTTTGTGCACCACACTCGAAAAAAACCACAAAAGAAATGATTGACAGCTCGCTTTTTATTTAGAGAGGGAATTTACTGCTCCACATCAAGCCTATTATTTTACGATTTAATATTTTTTGTAATACTCAAAATAAAATAAAAATTAAAAAAAAAAAACGATTATTTTTATCTTTATTTTGTTTTCGATTTTAAGGTACAAATAACGAAGTTAGTTTCGTGATATTCGATCTAGCGAAAAACACTTAAACTTTTGATAAATAAATTTCGTAGATTTCAAAATGATATCCGAAAGATATATCTGATCTGAATAGTTTGGATTTTTGTCTGAGTGTACGCTTGGCCAATGGCCACAGGCAACAACACACACCCCTTTACACCTGAGCACTGTGAGGTTGACTGTTTTTTGGGGGTCACTTTGCATTTGTTTGTTTATTTGCGTTTACCTATAACACGCTGTGGCAACACAGTCTCCTCTCTCCCCTCACTCCCTCTCTCTGCCCTCTCCTTTAGTATGTGTGGGTGTATGTTTGGCATGTTTTGGCATTGGTGGCTAATCCTCTGTTATTTGGTCCAACTGCAAAAGCATAAACAGCAAAATCCCCAACCCTAAGGTGTCAAATCGAATTTTTGATACACTAGACAGTATTAAGGAGGATTTTCTTTTAAATGATATTTATGAGGGCTAATAAATATTGTGTGATTTTGAAACTTTTCTTTTTGGCACTCTCATTCCTCCAAAGTCAGTAAATATTTATAATGCGTATAAAAAGAAACCAAAGACAGCTTATAAAGTTGAACTTCTGCGTTGTCTATGGAGACCTGAAGACTTGTCTACCACTAGTTAAACTATCCATTAAAAACTTTGCTAATTTATATTGAGCATATTCTCTCTCTTGATCTCTCTCTCTCTTCATTTAGTTTAAATATTTTTTCTTAATGTTTTGCTCTCCATGCTGCCAAGCACAAACTGAATGACAAACCCATAAAACTCGCTTTCGAATGCAGACAATTGGCAAACCCAAACACGACAGGTGGCGCTGCTACTGCTGCTGCTGCTCTTGGGGAAGTGGGCGTGACGCAGGTGGGCTGAAGTGGTTGCTTTTGTTTTGCTGCGACGCTAGCCAAAATGCAGTGTGCCTTTTTTCCACATCTATCTTTGTTCGTGCCACACTGCGAAACGGCCTGGCAACACTTTTTTGGTGTGGCTTTCAGTTTGGCTGCCTTTGCAGTTGCTTCCGTTTTTTTACTTTTATTTTATTTTTTTTTCTTTTGTTGTCGCTGTAAAGTTTGCCATTTCCGGCGCGCTCATGCGTATAATTTTTGCTTGAGGCTGTCGCTTAGCACAAAACAATAAGGCCGAAAAATGTCAAAAAAAAAACGTAGCTAAAGCTGGGCAAACGTGACGTATGCGAAATGTGAATAAAAGGGATTCTGAAAATCGAACTGTACCGACTACCCAATACTCTGTGTGCATTTTAGTAACAGCTGCAATCTTCTACTTCACTCTGAGGGAAACCATTTACTATAATTGTTTCACATTCTTGAATTAGTTTACCAGCAACCTAGCAAATACGAATGTTAACTTTCGAATCAAGAAAGTCCTTTTTCCTTTCCAATTACAGAGTATTGTTGTCAACAAAAACTTGGCACACAACTGCCAGTGGATTTTTGTCAAGTTTCCTTCATATATACCCCGATTTCGTCTCAGTATGAAGCCGTCCGAAATGTGTGGCAGATATTTTTTGGGGCAGATTGAAATTGTATGCAATACGATTGAGTTCTTGTTTCATTTGTTGTTGAGGATTACATTTTGTTTTTTTTAAGTGTAGTGCAGAGTGCGGTGGGGGGTGGGTAGACCTAGAGTTGAGCATGTGGGTTGCTGCTGATTACGCTTGTGCCGTTGGCCACTGGACATTTGGCTTAAAGTTGAAATTATGGCTTACACAATGACAATCGTCACATGGGCAGTTTTTAAGTGCTGCAGCTGCTGAAGAAGAGTGTGGGAGCGGGGAAGGGGTGGTAGGTGAGTGGACACACTTCAATGCACCATTCCATTGGAGAGCAGTGAATTACAGCCTTTCGTGTAAGGACAATGGAGGCGCAGGACATGCCGGACAACACACTTGGACACTCTCGATGGTTTTTATCACCACGAGCGATGCACATTGTTGTTGCTGTTGTGGCTGTTATTGCTGTGCGTGTTTCTTTTGTTGCTGCCCCCTTTTGTTCGTGCGCGTTTGGCAAAAAATAAAGGGAATAAAAACAAAGTAGTGCAAAGTAAAAATGCACTTTTCTTTCATCACTCCCCATTTTTCGTGTCAACAGCGACAACATAGCAACAACGTGTTAAAAACTGTACACAAAATGTGAGTTTAATCAAGCAACAACAACAACGACACCAACAGAATATAACTGTTATCTGTGCACTGCCACAGATTCAATATCCTAGCGTGTGTATGTCTATGGGAATATATTTGGATTTTTGGCAACAATAGATTTATGTTCAACTAGCATTTTCTTGTTAATATTATTAAACGATCAAGTGTTTAAAATAAGAACTCAACTTTCGACGAATATTTCTGATATAGTTAAGCGATTCTATTAAATCTGACATATCTACTTTCTACTCAGATAGCTTAAACTGTGCGGGTCTTGAAATTGTCTATAATTATTTATGCCTCTATCTGCATTAACTTGCCACAAATGTATTCTCATTTTTGTTTTACCAACTGCAAGTTTGGTCACTAAACTAGAATACCCTACGAAAGAGTATTGAAATAGGAGCAGGATTTTTATATTGCAAGTCAAGCGCTGACCAGAGATTAAGCTCCCACGCTGTGTCAGAGTGGCATTAAATTTCTTTTAGCCCAAGCACTTGAAGTTTATTTATCTAACTTCTGCATCAACACGCAGCACGAAACTTCCACTTCCCCTTCCCCTTCCCTTACTACCACCTTCCATTTGAAGCGTACAACACGAGTGAACTGTGCAAACTGTATGAAACCCTCAATGCAATCAAGTCACAGACTGCGTTCACGCCACCTGCTGCTCAATTCACATGCAACGATAACAGCTCCAGCTCCACTAACAACAACGATAAAACCAAAGCAACAACAACAACAACAGGTGGCTTTAGCAACGTCATCGTCATCATCGTTGTATGCATGGGCAACATGCTCACGTACACCTCGTTACAGGCGAAACTGCGTCTCGTTTCTATTTGCCTACATATATTTGCATGGTTTGCTTTGGTCTCATATGCCTCGTACTCATCGCTTTTCGTTAGGTTATCCCGCGGCGGACTCTTCAGCGGTTGCCCATTTTTCCTATATTCCCCAAAATCCCCATATTCCCGTTTCCCCAATTCGCATTTCGCATAACCATAACCAACCCCAATCTGAATGCTACCCGAGGAGTCGTCGCATTAGGCAATTTCGTTGCTGGCACATTACACGATTTACTTTTCCATTTCAAATTCAAATCTCAAGCCATGCAAATTGCTGTGCGGCACAGGGAACTGGTGGCTCTCCCTCTCTCTCTCTCTCTCTCTCTTTCTCTCTATTGTAATGCAAGAAGAGAAAAAAAACATAAGATCCACCAAGGAACCAGAACAAAAAACAGAAAAAAATGAAACAAATACTACGTTGAGGTGGCTTCCACAATGAGGCCAATGATGAGGCATTAGCAAGTACAATGGTCCTCACTTTAATATACATTTCAAAAGTGCAACATTCATAAATAATTGTGCAATCAGTTGAATCTGAGCATTAACAATTGATTACTAAATTAAGTCAAATAAATTATTAATACTAAGTGATCAACATATTATCAGGGATATTCAAAAGTATGCCATCGAAATACTATAAATATATTGTGGAATATTATTGATAATTTCAATATTCTAGTAGCTTATTCTATTGCAGTTTTACACCACTGTACCACACACACACACACACACTTATTCACTCACACACACATGCATACGCAATCCATTGAGTTGGCTTCCTTCGCTGCGCTTAATGCACACGCTTCAGGGAGTTTATTGAAAACTTTGTCGTGCCAAAGGCAAGTGGCTGCCATTGTGGTTGGGCGGAACAAGAAGAAGAAGAGATAGATGGAGTCAGGGGTAGGGTGAATAGGGACAGTATACACAAAAGACAGGTATTATGTACGTTGAGCATATTTGGTTGCGCTCCTGAGCAGGTTCTCAGTATCGGCTTCAGCAATGGAGTTGTTGCCGCTTGAATGCTGACAGAATGCAGCGTGCGGCAGGTCCGTGTGTCTATTGTCTGCCACAGCAGCAACCCTTCTGGAAACCCAATCACCACCCCACTCTCCCCTGCCGGCTAAGATGTTATGCCTGCCGCGTGTCTTAAGTAGCTGCGCTCAGCTTATGCTGAAATACCAATTCGGTTTTAGAGATCTTATGAATGCCAAGCATGTTGATAACGCCTTCGCTGACTGCAAACTTCACATCCCCTCCCCTACTCTCTTACTCCCTTCCTGACAACCACACCCAACCTCCTTATGTTCGGTACGTGTTCAGAACACGTTATGGTCATGCCAATGCGGATGATGCTGCCGATTATGAAGATAGTGAGATGGCTACAGATGCCAGAGATGCAGATAAAACCCCCGCGTAAAGAATTTTCTACTCTTTTTTTTTTCTTTCTTTCTATTGATTTCAACTAAAGTTGTTTTGCGCCCTGCTCCCCAAAGGGGGAGTGGAAGTGGTAGTGCAGGCAGTGAACGTTTTTGGCATTGTTAGCCAACTGGTTGCCTTGGCCCGGCTCGCTTTTGTCTGGCAAACAGTCTCTATAGTCTGAGGTCTGAAGTGATTGGCTGCGTATGGGAATTGAGCGCGAAAATAGCTTCATTATTTAAAGTACTTAGAGGCCAGGACGTGTGCGGACCGAATTGAATTGTGGAGAGAGTGCAAAACTGAAATGGAAATTGCCTAAATAATTTGTATGCCTCGGAGACATTTTCCACTCCCAATTCCATTGACTGATTTGGATCGCTGAAAAGCAACGCAAAGAAAATGGAATAAAAGTTTCTTGTTGTAGGCGTTAAGTAACTGAAAGTTTGTTGAATGCGAATGTTACTCACTTCGCTTTGAGCAATAAATATTCACTTAGTATAGTTTAGGCAACTCAGATTTATGTAGAGTGATTTATGTTGATTTTGTAGCCACATCTCCCAGTTTATTTAAAGCCTTTTAAGTTATTTCAACTGAGAATTCCATTTTGAATTATTTTCCACAGTTTGTAGCCCATAAATTTTCACGCGAATATTTTTGCTATTGATGAATTTTTTTTTTTTATTTCAAAATACCTTATCATCATTTCCTTATTTACTCGCCCGCTGGAGTAAAAAAAAACAGCAAACAATTGTCATGGTGCATTATTAAGCTTCATAACATTGCATTTGCCTGCAGAGCAAGCAAAAAGCAAATCACAAATAAAAGCCAGAAAAAATGAATGTAAATCGAATGCATGACAAAATATGGCGACAGACGGAACAGCACCAGAACCAGAACAGACTCCCAACACACAAAAAAAAAAAAATATAAAAACCGAAGACCGATAAAAAAAAGGTTGAACAAAATACTGGCTAGCAAAAATTTGTCATCACTGCAGGAAGCCGGAAACTAGCAACAATTGTTGGTGCTGTATGTTGTGTTTGCTATGTTGTTGTCACGCCTGCTGCCAGAACTTTATTTGTATACCCCCAAGGTATATATTTATGGATACATACATGTACTATGTAACTATGTAGTTTATACACCACCTTATCAAGCGAGCGCGGTTTTTGGTTGCTATTCCCTTCTTTTTTTTTGCACTCACAATCGTTGCAGGTTCAATGTACCTGAGATCCCAGCTCTGCAGAGTAAAACATGCAAAATGTATGTAAATTATGCCATAATGTAAAAAGAGAGAGACAGGGGGAAGGGAGTGGGCGATACATAGACGCAGACAGTTGAAGAGAAGGGGAGGGGGATTGGAGTTGTGGCAACAAATGCTTATGACGTTAAGTGTAAAAGTTATCATATTAACCACCTGTGGCAGCTTTATCCCTCTCGCTTTCTCCTTCTGCATATCCATTTCCATATCTATCTCTGTCTCTTTCGCTTTGTTTTCCTAGCTTACGCAGAAAAACGCGCGCGTGGAAAACAAAAGCAGCAAAAAAGTAAGTTTATTATGTGTCTACATTATATATGTTGTGTGTGTGTGTGTGTTTGTGCGTGTTAGTTGTCTAATGGGGCATATGCATTTGCTTTATACTACTACATAATATTAAGTAAATAAATGCTCCCCCGAGTCTTTTTTCGTAGGGAAAAATAAGTTGCTTTGACAGGCAAAGTTGGTTGGCAGAAAAAAAAAGGAGGTTTTTTCATTTTGAGCTTTTGTGGGGTTGGATTTGCATAGAAAGCTGGATAGAACAATGGAATGAATAAGACATGAGGAGGCAAAAAGAAAAATGTTGAATGTTTTTTCTCGGATGGCGTACAAATATAGACATTAGACACAAATGACGCAAGAGAATGAAGTGAACTGACAATAAAAAGCATTTTATAGGCGGCTGAAGAAAAAGCAGCAGGTGAAGTGAACAGACGACTATAAATACTGTAGTATAAAATAAATAATAAATGTGTGTAGCGTAAATTATGAAGACTGTAAATATGATAAGTAATAGCTTTAAGTAAAATGATGCGTTACATTAAAGTTCCTTTTAAAGAAACTGTTATGCAAGAAAACTAAAAGTCGATTTCCTTTTCTCTTCTCGTTACAGGTATGTAAGATGAACCCAACTCGAGGTCACAAAATAAGTAACACACATTTTGTAGCAATGTGTGTGTATATATCTAGTAGATATAGTAGAGTTATGCTTCAGCATGGCGCTGTTGCAGCGGAAGCGGAAATACGAAATGCAGGCTAAAGAAAGCTTCAGGCTTCAGCACAAAATAAAAATAAAAATAAATATAAAAATAAAAAGAAACGAGCGCGAATAGAAAACAAAATTGCAACAGCAACAATAAAATCACGTAAAGCAACCCGCAGACAAAATGTTCACACTTGCAATTAAACAAAAAAAAAGAAAGAAAGAAAATAGTAGTGCAAAGGGAAACTCAGTTTGTAAGCTGGGGCCACTTTGTGAGCCTGAAGGCCGCACGTTTGCTGGCAATTGGGTCAACAGGGCCATAACAGCGCCATCTAGCGTCGCTAAACGAATTACGTACAGTGCTTCGCTGGTAGCATAAAAATAGAAACGCACCGCAATCGAGTCGAATGGGCGAGTCTCAGTCTGAAGCATGCATACAAAGTGCAATCCAAACAGTTTTGCAATTAAAATGGGGCCAAGCACAGAGAACAATAACCAAAGCCTAGTAAATGTGGGCAGTAGCAGCAGCAGTAGCAGCAATAGCAATAGCAGTAACGATAGCAGTAGCAATTGAAGTAGCTATAGCAATAGCCACTCTGCACTCTTAATTTGTGCTACAAGTTCAGGTGTCTGCAAATGAAATTAGAAATGCCACGCCTCAATCCACTTGACCGTATAAAGCAGCTTCAGTCGCGGCCCAGAAACGTGCGACGAACATTCGACAAAACCGCCAGAGACAGAGACAGAGAGAGTAAGAATGAAAGAGACAGAGTGAAAGAGAAAGAGAGAGTGGCACGCATTCTAAGCTGCTCATGACTGTGGAAATATTACTACTACTACACTGAACTAAAATATGAGTTTCAATTTGAAATGGATCCGTTATTTATTTATAAGAATTTATTTTATTTTTTACCACTATTATTTTTGGCTTGAGCATAACAATTAATTTGGCAAAACACTCTTTTTAAAGCCAACTTCAAAATTATACTAAATTTGCAAATGCTATTTTTATATTCAACATATTTTTTCAAGGAATACCATTATTGGATCAGATATTGAATTCATATACATATTTTCTCGCCGTGTACTTGCAATACATGGAGTCTATAACGATGGCTTTCACATTCACATTCCGTCGCTACACTTGACCAAGTTAACTCGCCTGCTGCCAGTCGCTTTGCTATTTGGTCTCGGTCTCGGTCTCGACTTTGGTGTTTGGGTTCTATACACTTTTATATATGTATTCCCGCCTGACCACTTAGCGAACCTGCTCGAGGCCACTTTCCCAACGACTGTCGCCTCTCTCCACACAACACTCACTCACACACACACACAGACACACACGGAAACAGTAGCTGGGCTGCAGTTTATTGGATTGCATTCAGCGGCCTCAACTCTTAACTGTCAGCCGAGTTGCCACTTTTTGTATTTGCTAAACATTTTAGCATCTCTCCGCACCCTAGCCACGCTTTTCCGTAGTTGGGCTTAATGAAAATCACTCAACACCAAAATTGTTTTGTTTTGACCAAGTCTAGTGGAAACATTCGAACAGTCCCGCCCAACTAGCCGCGGTCAGTCTGGACTTGACACTCTTTGTTTGCAGCTTCCATTTGCGTATTTAGCGGTCATCATCGATGGCTGACAGGCCAACAACACCAAAAAACTCTTTTAGCGTAATTAAAGTTTGGCTTTTGTGCCCAGACCAAAACGCTACTCAATTTCAATTGAAGCAAGCTCTTGTTTTGAATAGTTTGCTAAATTGTTGTGTGTGCGGCTTCTGTTAATGAAAGCTAAAGGAGTTACTATTTGATGCCGGAAAAAATCAATTAATAGTTAAAATTTATATATGCAAAATATTAAATATATGTATTGTTTACAAAGATGTAAAGTGGAGAGAAGACAGAGATATAAATATGCAATTGGCCTTATCATAATTCAGCTTCTATTTAAGCTGATATAGCTAGAGTGAGAGAAAGTTAACAAGATGTCCAAGTGTTAATATCTAAAATGCCAGAATATCTAAAATGAAGAAGAAGTAAAAAATTCAATTTTTTTTTTTTTGTAATCCCACTCGTTGTCAAATTACAAAATTTTTCACAATCCAAATATGAATTTAACCCAAAACTCAGTACATGCAGCATCACAGTCATTAATAAAAATATGATCAAAAAAGAAAAGCATGTAAGAGCGACTGGCTAATACTCTGTCATCATAGAGCATGAATTTGAAAGTACGACAGACTTTAATTATCAATGTAAAATAAATTTAGATTAAACCATAATAAAAATGCATCTGACAAACGGACCATGCTATAAAACGAATATACCCTTCTTGCCTAAGAAAATGGATTATGATTAACAAATACATTATAATGAAGCAAGAAGACAAATGATTAGCTATAAATTTCAGTGTGGCCGTGACTTGAAAAGTTAGAAGGAAAAAAATGAAAAGTCTTTGGAAAAGACAAAGAAAGACAGCAAAAGACGAGAAGGCAAAGCTGAAACAAATTGACTTTCACTTTAATGATGTCTTTAGCAATGAGCACATAAATTAATAAATGTTAAACATCAAACACAAAACATAAAGCATAAAGCATATGCAATGAACAATGAATAATGAAAAAGGCACACAGAGAGCCAGCTGACTGACCGACTGACTAAAGTGCATTCACAATTTCCCGTTTGCAGTGCTAAGTGGCCTTTCAAATGACTTTCAAATTTAACAACTACACGTACTACAACATACATATGCATACGTTAAAAAGAAAACCAGCAAACCAAATAAAAATGGTAAATAAATAAAAAAAAAAGGAAAATAAAAGCTCAAATGCACTCAGGCCGTGACACTCAATGCAGTTGGCTTGCACTTTGTGTTATGGATAGTGAGTGTGTGTGTGTGTGTGTTGAAGTAAAAATGTAAATATTTCTACTCCCCCACTCAATTCCCTGTGCACAGTCTTGTCGTGTCTCTGGGTCATAACGATAACCTCCTTCACAATCGGCAACCGAAAGTAATAAAAGTCTCGCCTGTCAGTTCATCAGACGACGGGCAGACAACCCAACCAAAAATGTGGGCCAAACCAACTGGACAGACACGCCTTCTTTTTGTTGGCTTGTTGTGCAGACTTCGCGCTTTGATTTCATGTGTTTGGCCTTATGTACTTGGAATATGGTTTTTATTTTATGAGCCACTCTTTTTCGGTCGCATTTAACCCACTCAGATTTATGACTCTAATTAGTTGAAATCGGTTTTTGTGGCTGCTCAACATGCAACATTCAAGCAAAACATTTGATTTATGTCTGTGACAGCTGCCATAAAAGGGTTTACTTTCTTTCTAAGCCTAGGGAGACATTTGAAGAAAACTCTTAAGTGGCCTGATTTGGCTCTGATATTGTCAGTCCAGTCTAGCCTACTCTACGTTGATATCAGTACTCTACAAATTGAATACACCATTTTTCTTTAATTTACACTTGCTGTTAGAGGACCCTTTCACTGCTTTAACCTTTTCAATTTGTGGATTGTACAGAATTTATTTATTTGTTGCAGTTGCCGGAAATGTTTGCAGGACAACGAACACTATGACACCCACAGGCAAAAGGCAACCACAACCACATTTGAGCAAATGCTTGAGTGAATTTTTATATAAAATTTTATGAAATTTGGCTACGTGATGTTTGGTGTGTATCTTTTGGCCATTTGCCGCATGTTGGCCATTGTTGTTGCATTATCATTTGTTGTCTGAGTGCGCTTTAAATAATCGTTGCTGCAATTCCAAGAAAGGAGAGCTTCAATTTACCTTGACTGTTGTGCAATCTCTATCAAAATTCTGTTGTGCCAGCTGCGGCAACGATGTTGATGAGTTTTTTATGGCCGGGTCATTAGGGGGCATGGCACGGAATTGCTGCTGCAATCGAGGTAGTGGGGACAGTAGCAGCATCCTTTGTCTTGCATGCTGCACAATATTAGCATCATCATCATCATCATTGTTATTAGAATCGTCTTCATCATCGTTATTGTCGTCGACTGCGTCTCGTCATTGCATGCATCTTGATGTATCTGTGGTATTGTCGTGGCCACACACTCAGAAAAATATATACCTTCGAATTAAATTTGATTTTTCCATTTCAAACAACACTTTCTTATCAATCGCTTAAGCATGGAAACATTTACTCCTGCTTTTTGGAAGTATTTTCTAAATTCGAAAATGGGGCTTGGTTTTTATACGTATTTTTTTTTTATTCTTTCTTCTTTTTTTTTGAGTGCATTATGCTAGTTCTAAACGGTTTGCGTGTGCCAGCAAATTGCTTTGAACGTTTTACGATCTGTTTATAGGCACACAGTACAATAGTAGCCCGGTTTCCCTTGAAGCCGATGGCACTTCCCCTCCCGCTTCCACTTGAATTCAATGCACAATCAGCTACTCGAAATCAAGCCCAAAACCAACTTCTTTCGACTGAAAACAAAAAAACAACTCAAGTGGTAGGCCCTGAAAACAACATGAGTCGCATAATGCACAGCAAACAACAAAAAACTACTATTCATAAATTCAAATGAAGCGCTCGACAGCCAAAATAAAGACAGCAAAAACCCAAACAATGTGAGGAGCAGCTGAAAGGGCGACTCATAAAACAGTCAGCAGTCGTCTTTCTGCAGTTGTCTACAATACTAGTTTATATTGCCTTTGCTTTATTTACTTCTTCGACTTGTCTTTTTCACTTCCCATTTACCTTTTGCTCTTGTCATTGTCCGCCTGCCAGCAGCATTGTTGTAACTCCTTCTTCTCATGTTGTTGTTGCTCAGAGAAGCTTGCACAGACATTATGCGCTTATCTGTTATCAGTTGATCTCTCTATCTCTCACTATGACTTGCAATGAATTCAGTTGCTAAGCCCCTTCAGTTCAGCCCACATAACTTGAACTGCCTTGCAGCCAGCCATATTCTAAGCCATTCAGTATTTATGCTTTTTCACAATTAGTTTGAAACGTCGAGCGTTTTTTGCTTGCTCACTTTCCAAACACTGGCCAACAAACAACGAACGGAATTTTCTCTCGATAAAAAAGTGTTTGTACAAAAGGAATCAAACCCAGATTGTCACAAGCGATATGACTTCCAAAAACCAAGGTATTATAATAATGGTCTAAGAAGTAATACATATTTACCAATAATTTAAATTGGAAAACACAATTCATGCTGAAATTCTGCAGCTAAAAACACACATTAAGAAAATTAATCGATTTCCCAGTTAAGAAGTTAAGTTTATCAGTCTTTTGTCTTTTGTGTTGTACAGTGCACAATCATGTGCAGTTTGTCAGCGTGGCTCAGTGTGCAGCTTTTGGCCATAATTCCGGTGCGCTCGATTAAAGCTGTAAAGCCTTTCGCCACGTCACACCCTCCCCTACCCGCGCTCCCGCTCATCTATCATATTTATGCACTTGGCATTTTTGCATTTATTGCCGCTTTGTTTGCTCTGCTGACTCAACTCCCTTCCCATTTCCACCATCGCAATGATTTTTCAATGCCAGCCTGCAACTTCTAGCTTCCTGCCGGCATTCCCCAAAGCATTCGCCGTACGCAATCCCATTCCTTTCGCTTTTGCCTGCAGTCTGCAGTATGCAGTCAGTCGGCTTAGTGAGCACACCTTCCTGACTGCCCCTGCCACCAACATCGTTCGATGTTACTCCTCGCACACAATGGCCACACAGCAACAGCAACACAACATGCACTTCATTGCGAATGCCTTTTCTTGTTTACCCCACTGAGCTCTCGGCCCATTTCATGTCTTCAAGTTATGGCCTGCGTTGCCCGTCAGTCAGTTCGTCAGTTAGAGTTAAGCCCGGGGCCCAGAGAGCACTTCCTTCCTGTCCTGCCCGTCCCACCAAATGCTTGAACTGGTTGAAGATTCCAGTTCTGTGTTCTGTGTTCTGTGTTCTGTGTTCTGTGTGCGTCTAGAGTTTAGAGTGTAGAGTCTCGGGAAACGTTTAACTCTGTTGATTGATTGCAGTCAACAATTGTTTGTTCTTTGTACAACATTTATTTCCAGTTAGGCGTTTCACTCGTACTCTTTTTTAGTCCATTGTGGGCGTCTCGCCCTCTCTGTCTCTTTGTTTGCTTATGCTAATGTCTTCCATTCTGTCTTTAAGTTTTTGCCCGGGCTTTTGCTGGGCACTTGTTATCTTTAATTGGCTTTCCTCGTCGTAACAGTTGCATGTTGTTGCTTGCTTTCCTTTAACACAACACAACACACAATTTACAACATATGGTCAGGCCATAGATCAAGTTTCACAATACTAGAAAAATAAATGCCTACGCCCCCTCAACTGATATAATTGGTTGTGTGTGTTTTCCAATGTGTTTTCAATGATTCATGCTCGTTTTTGAATTTATTGCCCCATTTTCTCTATTCTGTGTGTGAATGGGAAAGAGCTTTAGGAAACTTGTACGCACCGAACTGCCAATTAAAACATGGTACTTGAAAATATACTACTGAAACACAACCTGTAAATGGTCAATTGATTTCAAACTTTTGAATTGAATATGCATGAGAGGCTGTTATGCAAGTTGCAACAATTATTCAAGCTCTGCCTTTTTTTGTTAAATGGGTAAATGGGTAAACAAAACTGTGCAAACAGGCACACTTGTATAAAATTCAAGCACTTTTCAACATAAGCACAAGCTTAGCTTGGTCTAAATGCTGACGTACAAAGAGACTAATTAAGCTGTTTGGTTTTTCCTAATTAATATAATTTCTGTACAACCAAATCACTCAATCGTGTAACGCTTATGATTCATTTCAGCTCTCAAGCAAACCCTTGCACAGAAAAATGCTACATTTAATTAAAACCGTATTCTAGCTGCAGACAAAGAAACCAAAACTAAACTGCAAATAGTGGGAAGCTCCGCACACAGAATAAAGGAGTAAAGTGAAATAAAATTGCGAACAAAATGAAATCGACGCTTAACTTTCTCCTCTCATCTCACTCTTCAACTTGCTCTTGCAATGTCCTTGTCTGGTGTCCCTCTGTTAGCGTTTATTGCTGCCTTTTTAGTTAGCTGAAATTGATTGACATAATAAAATAATCCTTGAGAGTTAATTGAAATGTACGAGGCGAGCAAATACAGACGAACGAGTCTGGCAACTGAATAAGCCGGTGACAGGTTGAAAATCCAGACGAACAAAAAGCCACACCTTATGCAATTAAATGAAATTAATGCGAGTTTTATTGAAATACAATTTGCACATAAATGAAAGGGTGGCAAACAAAAGGGAGAAAAAAATCGTTAAGGTTTTGCGAGCAGCAAGAAAAAATAATCAACACATTATATAGATTCGATCAGCAAGAGCTGAGTGGCTGCAATGTAACCTTTAAAGCGGAGCGAATTAAAGTTACCAAAATGTATACAGGCTAACACACACATTTTTGGGCATTACTCAAAAGTTTGCGCCACAAGTTTGCCATCAATCAATGGAAGAGGCTTAAAGCAAAGCCAAAATCGAATTTTTGCGATGGAAACTTGAGCGAATTGTTTTGTGGCCATAATGTGCCTGGAGCTTACAATGCGGCAAGAAATTTTAATTATGGCTAGCTTAACGGACAAAAGCTTCAGCACGGTCAGTTCCCAGCTGTAAGTTCCTAACCCCTCGCACTTAAGAATAACTCGGAATAGATAAAGTTTTACGGCAACAATTTATTTATTTGCAAAAAAAAAAATAGAAACCAAGACGTCCTTAAAGCCTTTCTGAAGCCTCTTCGTTTCCCGGCAATTATTCGCTGCTGGGACATTTGAGTGCCAGGCTTTCAAATATTTTTAATTGACTCACAGTCCCCAAGGGGTTTTGATTTGACCCCATCTAGCCCACTCCGCTCCCGCCCCACCTACAGTGAAATAAAATACTCATTTCAATCCAATTTTAATTGCCTTAGACTCACGACTCGACTCGACTCGAAACTTGCTCAAAATTTATTGCAATTGTCGGGTTTTTTGAAGTTTTCTGTTTTCGCATTCGGTTTTCATTGGCATTGTTGTTGTTTTTAGCAGCTCGCTCTTCCGTAAAATTAATACCCCAGGAGAAAGGGGCGGGAAGGCAAAGGCGGCTGGGTCCGGCTTGAGGTATTTCTGTCTTTCAGTTGCCTGTTGTTATTTCTATATATTTCCGTATTTCCGGCTCAATTGTTGCACTAAATACATTGTACAAACAATGGCGAACGATAGTACACTCGAAAAAAAAACATGCGCCCCAACGTCAGTGTTAAATATGTTCAATTTTACAGAAGAAAGTACCTCAACCCTTGAATTTAAAGTATTGTTCAGCATTTTTACGTTTATTCAAAATCCAAAGTATTTCTATAAATTTCACATGCATTTTTCTCTGAGTGTAGCTAAGGCCTGCAAACGGAACTGGTTCGCGTGTCAGCTCATTTGAACATATGTTAATGCCCTCGAGCAGGATGCGCCCGAACTTTAGCTGCTATCTGTGCCCCAGTTGAGTCAGCCCCTAACTAGATTAATGCCTTGCGCTTGAGTTGATCTTTTATTACGTACATACGTGCATATTCCGCTTTAATCACGTTTGTAGAGCCTGTGTCATTATCAACGGTCGAGTGCTAAAACCGTGGCGAATGCAAATGACGAATGACATTTGATATGCATCTGCACACTGAAAGATACTTTTGGCTCACGACGTTTTGGCAGCTGTCCGTTTGACTGATTGTTAAACGTTAAACTGATGTTTAATTGGATTTTAAATTAATAGGTATAGAGTAAATAAAGGGTTGGCACGGACATCAGTTAAGCATCTAGTTAGCACAATGGTTGTAACCGGAAACTACAAATTTAATGAAAATTAGTAACTGTTATGTGCTTAATGGACTTTCATTAACTAAAAGGTTTGTTTTCCCTAATGAGCCAACAAAACTCTATAAATGACACTATAAAACCAAAAAGGCCTAACGGTTTTGGAATGGAAAATTAAACAACATATTTGGACTAATTGAATGTTTTTCAAATAACATATTAAAATATATACTCAAATATCTCGATTTGTATATGAAATTTATTGCAGTACTACATTTTCTGTGCTCTCTTAATTATTTTTGTGTTAATATATTGTTAACCTCATTGCACGCCCAATGAAATTGTCAGCCCCATAAATTTGATCGATAGTCGCAACGAAATGCATTTACGACGCGACCATGTGAAAAACTTTAATAGGTTCAGCATCAACTGCACAAATCTCATTACAAACTTTTAATAAAAAACCTCTACGTGCCCAAAAAATAAAATAAACCTTTAAGCAAATATTCACCAGTTGTACGCAAAAAAAGTTAATTAAATTGAAAGCATTCAATGGTTGCTAGAGCAAGTATAAAAAATATTGACAACGTGAAATTCAGCATGTTAACTAAAAAAAACAAATGAAGGGAAGTTCGCGAATCAGCAAGCACCACAAAAAAAATAAATAAATTAAATAATTTGCATATACAAAGAAAGAACGAGTAATATTTTGTGTATACATATACATTTGTATAAAATATGAACAGTGCATGACACAAATTAGCCAAGGGATTTTTAATTACATATAACAGCAGTTTTTTATGTATATATCAATCGTATTTAAATGTCGTTTCCCTGTTTTCAGTAACAACATTTTTTTATAGCCTGCCAGAAAAAAAATCACAAATCAAATAATAATTCTCTAGAGAACAGAGAGGTAGATAACACGTAGATACTCTGCAGCCGATACTCTGTAGGAATAGTGCAAACATTTTAGACTTTAAATATCTAATAGTCAAAGTAGTTTAAATTTGTTAGGTTGAAAATACAAAATATAATATTTTAAAAACAATGTGACTTATTTTTCTAGATTTCAGGTAGTCAATTCGCTTAAATAAATGCAAAAACCTTCCATTTTCCCCATACATAACTGAAGCAAAAATAATCAACTTTTTTTTTTGTTTTACAAGAAAAACATTTAAAAATTTTTTTCATTAATTCGATTTGAGATACCGATTAAGATTGATAATATATATAAAATCCCAAACAACTTTTTTTCCAAAGTTGGGCAACTTTTTATCCATTGAGTTTGGTACGGGTTGTAAATAACACGGAAAAAAAATGATGAAAGCCTGAAAATATTGCACTGGGGAAACGAAAGCTGATGAAAAATGTAGACGAATGTAGCTGTAAATGGGAATCACGCTTTTTAAAATGCGGTGCAATGCATCTTGTTAATTTAACGCAATTTGTTTGGGTCTGCAATTGTGGAATGATTGCTGGCTGGCGAACTGACTCCTTGAACCCTTAACTCTAACTGCCCAACTGTTTGACTGTGTATCCTGATTGCTTGACTGTTTGTAGCGATTCGACCGCAACAATTGCTGGTCATAACTAAGGAATGAATGAATGCGCTTTTCGGACAACTGCCACGCAATCAGTTGTTAGCTCCAAGTGTTCTGTGTCACGACTGATTTTCAGAGATATTGCCTGCCAGGCGTTGTCTATTGTGATTATGCGAATGCCAGGCTAACAACAGACAACCGGCCCTGGGGGGCGAGTGACACGGAAGCGATGGCAACAGTGACAAGAGCGACAACAGTAGCAACAACAACAACAATAACAGTTCATTATGTTGGCTACAAAAGTCAGGCAAGGCAAGAAGAAGGCGTTAGCCAAAAGACCGCAGCAGCAACTGCAAAAGCAATTGCCACAATAAAGTTCAAAGCAAAGCGAAATGTCGAAAAAAAAACAACTAAAAATCCATAAGCAAAACAACAATAGTAAAAGTCTCCTTGAGATGCGCTCAGATACTCAGTATCTGCCAGATACAATTTTCAAATTGCTGAGACAGTCTCACGGCATTTTGTACCCACAAACCAAAAAAAAAACAAGAGAAAAATGAAATACAAAATCTTGCTGCAAATTGCTGTTTGAAAAACTTTGGAGAAAAAGCTGCGAAGAGACATGAAAACTGTTAACAGCAAATTAAGTTTGTTGCTGGGAAAATGTGCCAGCAATTGAAATTATATAAGATGTTTAGCGTGTATTTCAAAATCCATGTGCATTGCAGTAATCATTATGCAATTGTTGAGCCAAGAAAAACCTTGGCACAGCTTGCAACCCACATCATCATCCCCTATATAATGTGCTAGTACACTCCGGTTTGTCGGGGTAACTTAATAAATTCAACGTTAAGTCTTTTGCTCAGTGTAGATAACCCAAAACGATAATCGATGACAATCAAGGCGTGTCCGTCGCCAAGCCACAACGACGGCGTCAGGATCAGGATTAGGACAGTCAAGCAGGCAGACAGTTTCTGAACAGGCATTGAGTTAGTTATTTCGGGTTAGTTTTAATCTACTGTTGACAGTTGAAATGCTCATTAAAACTCAAAAGAGATACACACAGCGAGGCAGGGAAAGAATGGAATAGGAATGAGAATAGAAATGAGAATGAGAATGAGAGTGACTCACATCGAGATAAGGCTAGAAAGTCATTCAATTAAGATGGCAGAGAAGTCAGCAAATGCCACTTTTGACATTTATTAACTCACAATTGTTGTTTGCGTTTCGTCCTTTTTTCTGGTTGTATCCTCATTATGTTTGTCTATTAAATGAAGCCTAATGGCAATTGTTCAGTTTATGCGGGCCAATGTGAAACACGGATTGTCTGTTACTTAAGGGTGAATTAAAGTAAGCTCATTTAAATAGTCTGCGCTATAAAATTGTATACATCTGTGAATTTAATCGCAGTATTTCAAATTTAGTGATTTCTATTTCTAACAATTTTCAAGCCGTTGCTATTTAAGCCACAAAACTTTAATAGAATATTTTATGTTGTAGGCCAACTCAAAATTCATCAATTTTAAATTGCGAAAATGAACTATTTCTCAATGGAAAAGTTTTTGTGTTCGTCACAATTAAAGCTCCAAATCAATCAGTTTTAACTCACAGACACATCCAGCACTTATCTTGCTTTTAAGCTAACGCTTTCCTTTTGCACACTCATATGTGGGCCAGCAAACGTTTTTGCCCAGTTTGCCAGCATAATTCGATGTGTTATTGTCACAGCTCTCGCTGTGAATCGCATTCCGCAATTCCATCTTTTCCATTTATAATTCATCTATCTTTTAAATGCTGCTGTTGACAATTTAGCTTTAGCTTGTCGCCTTCTCTAATTTCTCACTTGACAGTTTTTAGCCGCAGCTGCACGACAGAGATAGCTGAGGAGTGAATAGTGAGTGTGCGATAGAGATGGCAAGCAACAGCTGCCCGCACAATTTTCATTACGTTGCGTTTAGTTTGCTTCACATTCGCGACATGTTGCAAATTTTGTAGCCCACAGCCACAGCTGCAATTCGCATCTATTCGATTTCCACTCACCCACGCTTCCGAGAACTCAGTTCTCTGTGGGACCCAGTTGCATCGTTGCCATTGTCAGCTGTCAATATTCATTTACAATCAATTTATCTCCCATAGCTTCTGATTTGGTCAATCAGCTCACAGTTTGAGGTTTTCATTACGTATTTGAGTTTTGGCCAAGCCTTTGGGCAACAGCACTTTCCACAAAGAAATTTAAACATACAAAACAAAAAGTGGCCATGTTGCATTGGTAGTTATTTAATATTTTAAATTAAATTCATAAAAAGTATTTCAATAAACTTGGCATTTCAACAGATTTTCGTTCATTTAATTGAAATTTTTTTCAATATTTTGCTTTCATTCAAGTAGGGCATATTTATTAAATATTCAATTTTTCTTTTTGGCTTGGTCGTTGAATTGTTCTACTCTCTTTTATGTGTGGTGCGTGCCTCTTAACATGCATGCTTTCTGAATTAATCAAATTTAGTGCGACGCACCCATCGAGCAGCAGTCCGCAGTTGGCAGTCGTCAGTCAGTCAGTCAGGCAGTCGACAGTCAAAGCCAAGCCCTTACAGCCGTCCATGACACTTGTCCATCAGCTTTGCAAACAAACTGGCCCAAGTCGAGTCAGTCCGATGGTTAAATAGACCCGCACCCGCATCCGCATCCCTCCCTGCTCACTGCCCGTCAGTCATTTCGATTGAAGCGAACGTCATTTGAAACGTGAACACCCAACCCAATTGCAAACTCCGCCTGACCCCGTCAGAACTTCGACCGCAGCGATTACGATTACCAAGCGAGCCACCCAGTTGCGAGTTCAATGCTCCAATATGCAAATCGAGTCTTGTTATTGCTTTTGTTGCTCTTGTTGTAGCTGTTGCTGTTGTTGTTGTTGTTGTTGTTGTGATTGTTGTTGCTGAGCACGCACTACCAGCAGCAACAATGCCTGTGTTCTTTTTGCTTTTTCGCGTCACTTTAAATACGGCTTAAAGCGACGCTTGAGAGCGCCGTCGGGCCCAAAGTTAAATACAATTTGCGGCCATGTTTTTTAAGAATTACAGCACGAAAATACTGTAAACTTGGGCTTAACATCTGCATACGTATAGCCCCATCGTAATCGATGAAATGAGCATGCACATGCCGACAAACGAAAAAAAAAAGAAAGGAAATGCATTCAATGAATATCCTCTACAGAATGTGCTAGCAAAAATTCTTAAACTATATTGGAAAATTTAAAAATTGTTATTGTTGTCATTGAAAGATGTAAAAGTATTTCTGTATTTACGTTTTATTTCTACTTTCACTTATATTTTTACTGAGAGGTTTCTTTGACTTTTTACACTTATGGTCATATTGGAAAAGGACTTTTCTCAAACCAACTTAATTTACATATGCCCTGCTAACTTACCCGCTGTCAGTGTAGGGTATCAAAGGTTTTACAGCGCTGCTGTTGACTCCGCATTTCAATTGCATTCACAGCACTTAACAATTCACTACCAACTACCAAAACGAATTACATATCGTATATGCCATATATATATATATATATATAGGATACATTTTACAGTATCTTTTATTTAGTGGGAAAAACGTACAAAAATAATGCATGGCAGTAAAATTATTTTAAAAACATTCTCATTACAAAAAAGTGAAAAAAAATTGTCCTGGAAAAGAGAATTTATATTTAAATTGAAAAATGGGGACAAAGAAAATAAGCTGGTTATTTTGCTGTTAGTCAAAAGCGCTTATAATGACTGAAATTTATATGATTTGTTTTTAGCATAATAAAGTGATATTAATATTTCCACAAATTATGTGGCAATCATCAACTTAAAAGGAACAACAGTTGTTTTTTATTAATTTGATTTAATTTATATTATAACATCGAATTGCAGCTGCAATATTAATATTTGAATTTTTTCGTAGCACGCAGGTCATATTTCAAATTTTATTGAAATATTCGAACAATTGAAATAATTGTTTTTTCCACAAAATGTACAAATTGTGGAATATGCACAAAGAACAATCAGACAATTGAATAGTAGATACATTGTTTGTGTATGTGGTCGAGTGTAGTAAATTAAATTACTTTCACAGTTTTATTGGCCTGCATTCAAATGTAAATGAGAGCAAAACTCTCTTCTATTCACTTAATTTGCATATTTATATGTATGAACACAGGGAATAATCATATACTTGAGCCTTTGACTTATCTCTCAGCCACAAATGTAATCAGCATTATGTGCCTTTGTGGGTGTGTGCGCGTGTGTGTGTGTGTGTGTGTGGGTGTGCATGTTTACAATTAAATTAAACTGAATTAAATCAGGGCATACATTTGCTTTCTTAGCCAGTATGCTAAACATGTCTCAACATTAAATACAAGCCAGGAGAAGTTTAAGACCTTTCATGAATAACTTGCTCTTTAATAATAACATTTTGTATCTATCAGCTTGTTATTTGTGAGCACGTGCCCAATTTACAAATGAAGTGTGATTAGTTTTCCACAATGGCCACAAATCTGTGCATTGTTCTATCATTGTTGATACCTAAAGATAGCTAATTATTAACTTTTCACTCATCCATGAATAATATTCTATTCCAAATTAAATTTTCAAACACAAATTAGAAACTTTATATGCAAGTGAGTACACAAATTAATGCCTACGATAACCAAAGTTAATTAAATATTTTGTTGTTATTTAGGTGCTCCACTAAACGTCAAATATTTTGATTATCATTTCTATATATGTATAATGAACACTTACTTGTAAGCCCACAGGCTATACATGTTTAGTTAATGAATGGCCTTACATACCTACGAAATATTTTGGACAGCATTTAATATGTTTGCTGAGCATAACACAGGGATGACTGGAGAAACTTAAATCTCACAAATCATATGCATTTAACAACAAGTGTCAACGCCAGAGGTTTACATTAAGAACAATGACAGCTTAATTACATTAAAGTTATCTCCACTTTATCAGCAACAATGACAAAGACAATCAGCCAGGCATTATAGCTAAGACATTCAAAGGGTTTTGAGTTTAGCTTAGAGAATTTTAGCTAATTGATGTGCTAAAGTTAAAACAAATACCAAAGAACATTTGCATGTGCGAGAGAAGTGCAATTTCAAATTGCTTGAAGGCTTTTCAAAAACAATTTTACTAAACTTTTAGATTTAACCAGATGCTCTAATTCACTTAGCAGCTTATCTAAAAACTTGTCAAACTATAAGAAAAAATACAATCTCGTGCAAATGCCAGGAAAATCTGCAAGCAACAACCTGTGTGGCAATGTCAACAACACACTAAAATCAGCTAAGAGATGCACCAGCTGAGGTAAAAAAGGGACTCAAAACCATGACTAATCCAGCACGTGCACTCAATTTAGTGTTGCAGAAGGAAAATAAGAAAATCAAGAAGAACATAAAGAAGAACAAACTTTTCGGCTATTATGCAATTTGGAAAAGACTGCCTGCAGCAACAAATACTTTATATACTAAACTGACAGCAGCGGCAACTGCCACGCCTAGCGCCTCCTTTCCACACCTTTCTCCAGGCGACAAGGCGTTTGAATAATTACCAAAGTTGCCTGCTGTAAGCGAGAGAGCCAGAGATATAGCTGCTTTCTGGCGATTTATGTGTCTCCAGAGCTGTAATTTTTTAGTTGCTCACCAAATAGAACACTTTGCAAACACGAGTATTGTTCTTGTTGTTGTTGGTGTTGTTGTTGTTGCTCTGTTTGAAAGACGTGCGAATTTGTGCACTGAGTTGCATTTTAAGTGAATTAAATTCCCCAAACTGCGACTCGGCTGCAAAATGCAAAATGTTTCGCAGTATGTTGCGGCAACATGTTGCCAATGACACAGCAACAATTGCAACACTCAATGAATAAGCTACCATTTTTTGTGTTTTATTAGGGTTGCTGGCAAACAGCCAATAGCTGCAAAGCCAAAATAAAATATCTAAATAAAAAAAAACTTGAATGATCATTATGATGATGTTCTTAATAATGATGATGTTGATGTTGTCGTGGAACAGCCCTGCAGCCGCAACCCTAAGCCTAAACTAATTTGGCACGCGAAAATTGCATTACAGCTGGCAAAATGTAATAAACCAACACGGCCAAGAAATATGCGTAAGGAATAACGGCTGGCTGTGAACGGCAACAGCAACAACAACAAGAAGAACGGGAGCAACCCCGGAACTGTTGTCAGAGTTGTCAGGGTTTGCTTTGAAAGTATGGAATGCTGCTACGCTGTCCGCAAAACGAATCTAAAATTTAACAGCCTGAACTTTGCACTACACCATTTTTTTGTTTTGGGCCAAGGGATGGCTTCTGTTTTTTATTATATTGGGCAGGGGGTTGCCTTAAAACAGATAGTAAAAAACAAGAACAGGAAGCAGAGCATACAAATATATTTCACCTAAATGTTTTGGCGTATTCGTGTAACATTTGCATCGCCATTTTTGATTTATGCCAGTTGCCACGCAGAGAAATGGAAATTTATTATTGCAGCCGCACGTTTGAAATATTTGATATGCGGTCATTAAAAGCTGAGCGGGATTTAAATGAAAATGGCCATAAATACGCGTAGGAATTAGAATTACGAATGAATCAAACTGCACTTAGAAAAGCAAACAACAACGAAAGTATAGAAAATGAGCCAATAATTGAACGTATATTATTACCCCGATAAACTAGCATACAAACTAACACCCAATTTAAATAACTTAGTTTGTGTTATCTTTTCAATATGGCATTGCTTCAAATATATCAATGCCGCCACCTTCCCCACTCGCCTCTTTGAATATGTGAGCATACATTCAACTGCTGCTTAAAATTCCATCCGGTTTAGTGAAAAATCGCTGCAGCGAAAAATCGTTGCAGCTTTCCAACAAATATTTCTATTGACATCATCAGTAAAACTGTCAGCGACAGGTGCAAAAATCTATTGGAATTGCTATCAAATATTTTAACGCCACTCTCGTGGTACACACAGCATCGCATAGCATCTCCCAGTGAGTACCCAAAAATGCACGAGGCGGCGACTTCATTAGTTTGATTGTGCTGTCGAGTGTGTACTGATAGTTAGTCTGGGGTCTGGGAGGAGGAATCACAGTCCTCGTATATAAAGGGTCTGTTAACCTCCAACAATGTAGGTAGAACTTGTTCAGAGTTTATTGACAGTCGGAAAAGTAAAACAAAAAATCAACTGTAAGCAAAAAAAAAAATAATTATGGTAATAAATATTTAAAGCACGAATATAGACGGTTTTTTTTTCCTTTTTTTTCGGCGTTAAAATTCTTTTGGCTTAAAATGTAAATAAAGTAATTTGTAATGAAAACCGACTTCACACACACACAACACATCTACAAGCATATACATTTTCACAGATAACAGTTGCTGTAACACACACATATGCACTCGCATAGACACATACACACACACACACACACACATACTATTGCATGTATGCAAAGGCTTCAGAATTGTTTAAATTCCTTTGGTCTGGAATACCGTGCAGCATCTCAACGCACCAAAAAGGGATATACACTGACGGCAAGGGAGAGTCATCATAGCATAACTATATGCAGTTATATTAACTATAAAGCTGAAATGAAAAGTCGAATTCAAGACGGGGTCTCTTTTACAATAAATAAGACATCGTTTTTATTTGTTTTCTCATGTCGATTTATAAACTAATTAATTTCTGGACAACTTTATTATTTAGAAAATGTCTGCGTACTATAATATTCTATAGTGTTCCACTTCAATACTGTTACCATTAGCAATATACATTCATATATAGGGTATTTCATAGTCAAACCTTTCATTTGAGTGCTGTTTAATATTTTTGGCGGTGGCTCGCTTATGAAATATTTCACGCTGGCACTGTAAAGCTTTGATAGTAAGGTGGATTCCCAGTTTCTGCTCTGACAGCGACGATGGGCAATAAAAATTCCACAATGGCGTTAGCTTTGAACACACACACCCACCCGCAGTGGCACACACTTGATGTTTGTGTGTGTGTGTGTGTGTGTGTGGATTTGCGGCGCATATTTGTGGCCAAACAGTGTCGCACAGGCAACGCGAAGTTGCTAAAAGTGAAATGTAATAAAATAAAATTAAATGCACAGCATTTCGCCCCAACACACACATAGACAAATACAAATAGCAAGTTTATCTGCGTGTCTGTGTGCGTTTTTTTCTTTTTATTATTTATATGTACTATTTATGGTATTATTTACATACAGAGTCGTATTCGTTTTTATTTACCAAAACTGCACCTCGGACTCGATGGCTGGCGGCTGTGCTCTCAGTTCGGTGCTAAATTGTATTACTGCACGCGATTCCCTTGAAAGCCATTAACAAAGACAGCAACAACAACAACAACAACAACAGAAACTGTAACAGAAACCCATACTGTAACTCAGTAACTCAGTAACTCAACTGGGCAGAACCATATACCATTTACGACACTCGCAAAAATATGTAGGTCTTACAAAACATGCTTGCCTCAATCTGAAGAAAGTTGAAAAGGGAAATTTCTAGCTTATAAAAATTACAGTTTTCATTTTTTGCAAATGAACGAGTCTTTCTGAGAAGCAGAAGCAGTGTTGAGATATTTTTTGTATCAGGTGCAAGCATTGCTAAGAAATTGATTCATAAATATTTAAATTTCAGTCATAATATGTTTTTCTAAGTGTATAGGCCATACAGCATTGCATGCATAGTCTCACATATTTGTATGTAGACAACAGTTGGCGGCCATAATAAGCCATGCCAAAAAAGGCGAAACAGTCATTGCCAACCCATTCCCAACTGCCCCCTTTTCACTCTCTTGCGCTGCACAGCAATCGCCGAAAAGTTTATGTTTTCGAAGCTGGATATAGAATAGAGCAGCGATGCAAACTCCACTCTCTCTCCCTCTCTCTCTCTCTTTCTCTATGTCTCTCTCACTGGTTCACTGGCTGGCTGGAATGTGACCCACAGTAATTAGTGTAATAAGCCTCAATGTACATACTACTACTCGCACACATACTCATTGTGTATATCTTATATATGTTCATTTATATACCGGACTCTGGGCAACTGTATCCTTTGCATCAGTCTCCACGCTGCCATTTTGTGTGCTTTAGCCAAAAAAAAAAACAAAAAAAAACAACGAAGATCCAAACGAAATTGTGGCAATGCCTTGTGATTGTTTTTGTTTCTGTTATGGTCGAGCTCCAGCCAAATTATTTCACTAATTCGCAGATATGTGATTTGGGCAAATAACTTGGCATACCCAAAAGCACATATAGTCCTTTTGTTGAGGCTCCCCAATTAGTGTTATACATTTATTTGTTGAGAGGGAAGTTTGGGAAAAGTTGAAGAACAAAATGCCACAAGTGCCACAAAATGCATAATGAATTGTCGCAAATTATTATTTTTAATGCATTTGCCGCAAGTACCTTAAAGATTACAAGCCAATTTGTTTGGCAAAACTGCCACTATTATAAGTATTACGTTTCTAAGAGACCATTTAATTAACAGACATAATAAACATAAAACTTAATACTCTGTCTTAAATGACTGTCAGCTTTCTATAAACTAATTAAATTTTGTTTTCTCTTACTTACAGGTAATTACACCGTCTCCTTTCACACAAATAACGCGACTCAAAAGCGAGACATAAACCACAACACAGAGTTTCTGTAAGTGTTTATTGTCATAGAACATGCCTCAATGGCCACGCCACTTGCACGCCCCCAATTAGTCGCACACTTAAATAGTAGACATCAAATATTGTTATCGATGAAAGTTGTCTAGTCACCGTATTTTACGGGCTGGCAGGTTTGAGAAATATTTATATCGAGTTATGAGGTTGTCAAAGGCATTTAAGCTTACACCGCAGAAGCGGCTGCTGTTGCCAGCATCGTGTTTTTGTCGTGACACGACAATGTCATATTTATTTATGCGAAACTCCTGCTCTACTCTCAGGCCAACACTCAAAGGGCTACTTGTGGTCGGCTCCTTGGTAAAAGTTAAAATGCAAATACAATTTGCCACTTAAAATCAGCATAAATTGAAGTCGGGCTAAGTGGACGGGGCAATTGCAGGCTGGCAGGCAGGCAGGCAGTCAGGCAGGCCGGCATGCAGCTGGGGAAGAGGAAGGGTAGACCAGAGTAGGGGTAGCCAATCGTTTGCCATTCGAGAGCCACTTCAAAGAATTTATAACAAAAGCTCGATGTAAAACACGCGCAGCAGCCAAAAACAAAAGGGGAAGAGGCAGTAAAATAAAATACAAATTCTATGAGCATGAAGTCACATATAATGCATATGTGTGCCAACTTAAACTAACCATGGAAGTCAAGTTTGTGTGTGTGTGTGTGTGGGTGTGTGTGTTGGGAAAGTGTATGAAATGAAACTGTTTGCAAAATTATATTGAAAAGCTTATCAAAGGGAAAATGCGAAAGCGGTAATAAATCCAAAGCTGTGGCATTTAACCATGGCAACCAATAATATTGTTAAATGCCAATTATGGCCAGAAATATACATTTAAAAGCTGCTCCTATTAGTTGCCAGGTAACGCTTAAAGAGTAAATACTGTACCTGAGCACAATACGAATGTGAAGAGTCTGCGAATGCGATGCGGATTAGTACGCAAATATCGTTAAATTTTATGAGTAAAATCAAAGCGAAGAAAACTCATATTAAAATTATAATTCTTTAATATTCAGAAATTATATTTAATGCTTGGACAAGATAAGCTGTAATATAAAAACACTTGCCTATAAGCTTCTTAGCTGTTGCATCCATACAAGTAAGAAATAGTTTAGCTTTTGTTTTACAACAAATGACGATGAGTTTTTGATTTATAAAATAACTTATAGCTGCGTAAGACACTTCAAAAAAGATACGTTTTTTTTTTTTAAATCTTAATTTAGACTGTAGATTGAGTTTGCCATGCTCAGCTGCTGTCAATGAAAATACTCATTTGATATCTGGATAAATCCGGCAGCAGCTGTTCCCCGTTTCGCAGCATGTAATTATCCAGTCATATACATACATGCATAGCCTTATATATATACAATTGTAGTCTCTAATAAATTCATAATTGACAACGCAACGCCCTTCGCTGCCACGCCCCCTGCCCTTGGCCCAACATCACATGTGACAAATGCTGCGAGGCGGCGCATTTTACGCATAAACAGGCCGCACTTCCTTCATCCTTTATCCAACATACTTCAGCCGTCTACCGGCCAACTTCCTGCCACGTTTACAGTGGCTGTTGCTTTGCAAATTGCTGCGCCTCCTGCGTACTGGCAGAAAAAGGAAGGGTTGTCGTTTGCGTACAAGGGGATGTGCAACCCTTCGGGTAATTGCAAAAACTATTAAGCCAAATTATGGGTTTTAATATACGAGACGCATAAAATGCCAACTGCTCGCTGACTTTCCCATACCCAGCTACTTTTCCCTGGGCTACACTTGAGTGTTTCAAGTGCCGTGAAAATCAGGCACACACGAAATTATTATATAGATTTGAAATGCTTCTCCCCTCTCAGTTTGTTTGATTGCAAAATGTTTGCAATATCCCACAAAAAAAAAAAATACAAAATAAATAAAGGCGCCGCATCGAATTATACGATATGAAAAATGCAAGGGCAATATTTGTTTGACCTCTACCCTTCTCGCCCCCTCAACTCCTTTGCAGTTCAAATATCTCTCTCTTCTTTTTTTTGGTATAGTTTCCCCCCAATTGGCCGTCGGAGTGCTGTGGCAATATTCCCGTGGCGCTCTTTAAACCATTCAGGCCCGGTCATATACCAAAAAAAAAATACGCCAATTGTTGGCAGAAAAAAAAATAAGAGCTGCAAATTTGGCATATATAAAAAAGGAATGAAAAGTCATTTTCACATACACATATGTACATAAATTGAGGGCAACGTTTATTTTCATCTTTGTTTTTGGTTAGTTAGTTTTATTGTTATTGGCATTGCTGTTACTGTTCACGTTTCAGTTGTTGTTGTTGTTGCTGCTGCTGCTGCTGCTGTTGGTGGTATTGGTGGTGTTCTGGTCTTTGGGGTTTTCGGCTGCTGCATAATTTAAACGGTGTATTTAAGCGGAATTATTGACTGCTAAATGCCAGTGGTGTTAAACGTGTGTGCGAAAAAGGGAGGAAAATTTGTTTAAAATCGTGGCAATGTTTACATTTGATGGGGCCAGTAGTATACTCTGAACGTTTGCTATTTCTACTCTATTTGTATGTTCGCCCATTGCATCCGTTAACCTTTTACCTATTGATGAGTGCCAGCACTTGTGGTGCAGCCAAACTCAGTTAACATTTACTGAAATTTCCCTAGATGAAAATGGCAAAGCACACAAATTTGAAGCTAAAAGAAACTGTGTATTAAATACACACAGATTTGAGAACGTTTTCATTTGGCAATAATTGGCTTCAGTAGGATTGGAAATCTTAAATAAAATCCGTAGCTATTGAGTAGTTTGAGAATTTTAGAGTATATATGGTATATATACTATTATTTATTATGTATATCATGATTATTCATCCCTCCCAAACTAACATAGTTTTCTTTTTGGCTTCGTAAATTCACATTTCTAGTCAAACCGTAACATCTGTAATCCAGTCTGCATTGCGTAACGAATGCACTCAGCACTCGTAATAGCATTCACATTCGCACTCTCATATTCTTAAAATTTGCACCCCATTTACACTTGCTAGAAGCCTGTAAGCTCAGGCCAAAGATAAATTGCACTGCACTTGGCCATAAATTAAATATATACAAAATTTACTTTTTTTGCTGTATCTTTTTTTCGTTCATTTATTTATTTTTTTTTTTTTTTGTGTTGTAAATCTAACAGAAATACATGCATGAGCGCCTCTTAAGAATTGAAATGCCTTGCTTCAGTTCAGCTTTAGCATCGTACTCAGGCAATCCACTCTCCCCTCTCCAGCCCGCTCTTGCCATCATGAGTTGAAGCACAGACGGTGGCTGTTCGGCTGCTCACTGAATTTTTAATAACTCAATTACGCACACATTTGAATTCATTAGCGCCACACGAAATAACAAAAACACCAACAGCAACCAAATACAATTGAGAGAGAGAGGGAGATATACACACAGACAGAGAAAGATAAAGCGGGGTAGCAGAGGGGGGCTTAGTCGGGGTAGCAAAGCAAATATAATAAAATGTATATAAATCAAATTTAGCGCTGAAATGGCAAAAAGAGTGCGAGGCTGCCGAGAGACAGAGTAAGAGAGAGTGAGAGAGAGCGAGAGAGAGAGAGGGGCAGAGAGTGTATATCCTGAACATCCTGAACCTTTTGTTAGTCCACGGGTTACGTGTTGACGCGAGTAGAGTTCCCTGCAGGGGGTTGCTCTTTTGGGCTGGGTCTGCTTTCTGGAAATTATTGCCTATGCCAGAAAGCATTTGAAAAACTAATAACCATGTAGAGATTTCATAATAAATCAAGCACAACATCATTATCATCCTCATCATGGGCCATGTAAGAAACTTGAACAGGAAGCAAGCCGCTTAAATCCGCAAATAGACAAAAGACCGTTAAAATTCAACTCTGCTGCATTCACAATGACGAACAGTGCACAATGTGCGTCATCGTTACATATGTTTCACTGTGGGACAGCAGCTGGCTACAGTGCCCATTCATAAGAACGAAACTGAATAGACACTGAGCCAGAGCATAATCTGAGCAAGTATTTGCCAATCGGCTAATAAGGTCAGGCATCGGGCTCATTTCTCTGGGCTCAGGTAGACCAGCACTCATTTAGCCACTAATCGCAATTGGCTTGTTCTCTCTATAAGGTCGGTCCTTCCATTTCAATTGCCTAATGCGGCTTAGCCGAAAGCATTCGCTGCAATTGTGTGAGTGCAGCGAGAGGGATTAGTGAATAGGCTGTTTGACTGACCGAGAGTTGAGATGACGCTTGAATGGATCACAGTCAATGGTTTGCCTCCCAGGGATAGCTAATTGACAGCTCAGCCAGACGGGATGAGCTCAGCTGGAAATACTACTCAGCGTAATGTTAAAGCGAGCGCATTTCGAATTATTCATGGCAAGAGCGTAGCTTGAATTTTGAGTTTATGATTAACTGTTTATTTAATTCCAGCAATGCCAAGATCACAATATGGATCAGAACTATTGAAACTATTTCGAAACTGAACTTTATATTATAACTAATATTTACAACACAAATAGTTTTGCATAGCTTAAAGTCCACAAACTTTTCTTAGCATACCAGCCTTTACTTATTCAGTTGAAAACATCCTAAACTAAACCATCCTCTACATAGATCCTTTTCTACTTTAGTTTTAAATTACACTTCGCACCCAGACTCAACAACACACACACACCCCATGCTCCTCATTTAATTAATTAAATTTTCGATTTTCCATTCAATTGCCTGGGAGAGTTGAGTGCACAGCTCGTCTTTCGGTCTCTTTATTGGTTGTTGGAGGCTCTCTAATTTATTTAGGCAATTCCCCAACACACACACACACACGCACACAAATTCATACTCGCAGCTATATATAGCTAAATTATAAGCTACTTAGGGCCGGGTCTGGTTGGCAAATGTGCAAATTGTCAATGCGGGTGACCAAACTAATAACTAATAACTGGTTTCCAGTTACCATTTGCAACAAGTGCTTAACTGCTTCGTTATTACGATGACGATTTGCCTTGTTGGGTAATTGTAATTAAAGCCAACTTAAATTTATACAATGCATTTTTCATAGACTTGCTCATATTACGAGGGAGAAATGTGAAGAAAATATGGGCTGGAACGGTGAGACACCTGTTTGCATTTTCCTGAGGCAGCTGAGAGATGTTGCCTCAGGAGAATGCATTCGGATTGCGGTTCACAAATCTCCCTAAAGTAGCCAGACATAAACTGAGCCATGTCGCCGTACCTCTTCCTGTTCCTGCCCCGAGGCCCTCTTGACGTCTCAATTTCGAAATGGCCAAACTAATTACATTGGCTGCCAGTTTCTGCTTTTGTTGTATACTTTCCATGGCACAATTCCGCTCGAATTTCAACTGCCTGACTTTTTACACTCTCACAATGATACAATTAGGGTGTGTTTGGGTGAAGTAACCCTCCTTAATTTCATACCCTATGTGCACATACACGTACATAAATCCAAGGGCGGAGCCACACCCTTCTCAATTGTGTGCACAGCTGGCTGTCGCTGGAAACCCCAATCAAATGTAAAGCATTACAATTGTTAAATGAAAACTTTTGCTTTTTAATATAAAATTATGTAAATTCCGAGTTGAGCTCACTGCATTTTCACGCATTAAGCAGCCAGCGCAAACTTCATGAAAATCACAAATGCAGCAGCAATGTTTAAAACAGCAGCTAGAAAACATTATGAAGTTTTCTATGAGCCAAGAAACATCGACTCTTAAATACCCATTATTCTTGGTTTGTCAACCGTTTTATATTTGAACAACTTGCTATGAAATTTAATCATATATTTGCGGATTAGATGAAAGATACTTTTGAATATCAAATAAAAGTGAATAATGAATCTTTTACTTTTAACTAAATGAAACCCTCTCATGTCCCTCCACCGGATATAGGGTATTCTCAAAAAAGAGGGTGCACTCAACATTTACTACGAGACGTGAAAACTCACGAGCGAAGGAACAACAGCTCCGTTCAGCTCAGTTTTACTCCTGCTTGTGTCGTACCATAAAACATGCTAGTCAGCAAGTGCAGAAATCCCCAAGGATTTCACAGCGATATTCTCTCAATGCTTTATCTGAAAACTTCGCAGAGCTGAAACGCTCTGCATTGATTTCTCCAGCGTCGTCATTGAGGGAATCCTTTTTTTTTTGTGGCACTCAAAGGACTTGGCAACCAAAGGTTGAGGCGAAAATTACAATAGTCGCTGTCGCAGTCGCGGTTGCTGTTGATGTTGCTGTTGCCGTTGCGGTTGCTGTAGTTTCATAAAATATGCAATTTATTTGCTGTGATTTTATTAGCCAATCGAAATCACACACAACTAACAAATTAATACATTAATTTATAATGCGGTAGTTGAGCTCTTTGCTGATTGTTTCTGATGCTTATGCACTGCATGTTAATGTGCCTGAATACATGATTTATATGGTACATACCAAAACGCGTTAAGTCAATTTCAAGTGTGGTCAGGAGCACCCACCCAAAAACCATAATTAAATATTTCAGCTGTCCTCCATCCTCAACTGTCTGGAACAATTAGTGAAATTCTCAGCAGTAACGGAATTGGAATTGTTGGACGCAGGCTAAGTTAAGTCAGACCGCATGGCAGACGGAATGTGACAGTCGACAGACTGGCCATGGTATCGACAAGGACAGGTCATCATCATTAACACCCAACGAAAATTGTCGTAACTTGGCAACTTGTCAGCAACCCCCAGATTCCGATTCCCAGATTCTAGCTGCACTCAGAAAAATAAATAAACTTTCAGTTTATAAATTTATTGTTCGCCCAATTTTCACAAAGTTTATCAGCTTACGAACTATAAAGCGAATTTCCTTAACTATTTTTAAAAAGTAGAAACTAATAAACTATTTTTGAGTTTATCGATTGGGGGAACTTAGAAAGAATTTCCAGCAACAACTACAAGTTCCGTAGGATTTAGCAAATTCCAGGCCATATTTTTTTTTGGAGTGTTAGACTGAGAAATGTGGTATGTGGGCTTCTGCTGTTGATGTTGAAATTGGTTGCTGCGCCAGCATAATAATGTAGCCAGGGAATCGTTGACGAAGTAAATCAATGCAATACACATATTTACTACTACATACCGCTGGGTCCTCATGAATATACATATGTACATAACTGTATGTGTGTGAATTGAAACAATCATTAATTAATGTCAATCGAATCGAAATGAAATTTTGCGACAAACGTTTTCCGCTTGAAATCAACGTAAATGAGCAGCCGTCGTAATTATCATGAGCATCATCATCATTATCAGACGTCATCTAGGGGCAGAAAGGAAATGCTGGCACCGTCTGCGGGTCTGGGGCAGGTAGCCCACTGCTGTAAGCCCCCTGCAACCACTGCCTCTTCCCTTGACAACCCATCCACACTTTGGTTAATGACATTGGTTGCAAATGGCAAATAATTCTCAGCACCAGACTGCCAGCAAAACTTTTTACTTACGAGAACAAAAATACTCGGTTAGCATTTACTATTTGGGCGGGGATCCACAGCGGAAACGGAAGCAACGAAAGCATGACAACAACCATTGGCACAATTCTTGGATGCAAAAATCCAGCAAAATGTCCTGCAATTAATTACCGAAATGTTAGGAAAAAACAATTTTCTGGTTTTTCTTGTGCTTGTCGACTTTAACTAGTGGGTTGTGTACTGCATGTTGATGCGTTGTTTTACTGAACAAAAGATTAGGTAAATAATTGGCAAGATGGACAAGAAATTGTAGTTAAAGAAAGTATTTAAAAAAGTAATAAAAAATTGAACGAATTCGAAAGAAATTCGAAAAATAGACTTGTTCTTGAAGTCGTATGAATATAGTTAATTCTGTAACAACAAGCAAAAGTTATAAAGCTGAATAGGTAATGACTGAATATCAGTTACCTATATATTATCAGAAAGCTTCAACGTAATTTTTGAAATATATCAAATGCTGTTGTGCTGCTCAAGCAAAAAGCTAAAACAATCTATCGCTGAAGCTGTAATGTGAATGTCTGTTTCTCGGCTTATAATAACACCCAACACTATTAATCAGAGTCGAAACGTGCTAATTTTGAGTTTAGCTTTCCTATCATAGCTTATAAGGCAATCGAAATTTACTTCAAGCTCAAATCGATTAATTTCGGGATTTCGTAGATAAAAATTATTGCATGCCTTTTATAAGCATTTAACAATCATACAATGACCTCAGAAATTCAATAAATGTTTTATGTATTTTATTTATGTCTATGGTTGGCCCAATGTTAAATGCTTTGACTTTTATTTGCTGCTGAAAACCACTTCCATTGTCATTTGAAACAATTGTTGACTCTGCTGAAAATTGTTTTCCAAGAAGCCGTTGCTCTTTGGTTTTGATCTTCACTTTGGTTTGGCTCTTCACTTTGGTTTTGCTCTTCACTTTGGTTTGGCTCTTCACGCATCACTCTTCCCTTTTTAATTTCGCGTTAATTACCATTCAAGTCCAATACAAGAACAGCAGCAGAAACAACAATCCCAACAATTATTTTAAATTATAATTCATGTTGTCAGCAGCTGCGTCAATTTACAAATGTGTATGCATAAAAACTATATTCAAATAAAAACTACAGTCAAAGGTATTTATTGTTATCTGTACATACATTTATGCATACGAATTATTGTTTGAAGTTGTGTGGGTCATAATTTAAATTATACAATTTACTGTATGCTTAAATCTGAATGCATACATTAATCATCGATTAATATCGTCCAGTGCGTCCAGGTTGATATCGATGTTGCTCGGCTATTGCATCCGATAATTATTCTTTGACAAAAATTTCATTTTTTCGTCGGCCAAAAAATAGTTTCTTATTAAGGAGGCTGTGACATAATAATAAGCATAAGCTACAGCATGCCAGAAACTGAACAATTGCCAGAAGGCTGGAAAAAACTCACCAGTCGCTCAACCGGGATGAGCTACTATCTCAACGTGCACACAAAGGAATCCCAGTGGGACCACCCCACTGAGCCAGCTAAGAAGGCGGGGGGCAGTGGCTCCTCTGGCGATGACTCCAGTGAGGTGCAGTGCCTCCATTTGCTGGTAAAACACAAGGGCAGCCGTCGACCGAGCTCGTGGCGCGAGGCGAACATCACACGCACCAAGGAGGAGGCGCAAATGCTGCTTGAGATCTATCGCAATAAGATTGTCAACAAAGAGGCTACATTCGAGGAACTGGCGCGGTCCTACTCCGACTGCAGTTCGGCCAAACGTGGCGGTGACTTGGGCAAATTCGGACGCGGTCAAATGCAAGCGCCCTTTGAGAAAGCCGCTTTCGCACTGAAGGTGGGACAACTCTCGGACATTGTGGACACTGACTCCGGCCTGCACATCATAGTGCGCAAATCGTAAACAGAATAGGATGATGACATAGATAAAGATTGTATTTGATCGTCCATCAGGACGCCGAGTTGAGTTCATGTGGAAATCACTATATTTAAGACATTATATGTTATTAATATACGCTGTGTATTACATGATATTAAAAGGCAGAGGATACACACAACAACAACAACATCGATTTTAATTTACTGAGAAATGTACAAGAGTGTTTTCAGTTGTTAACCACAACAATAACAGCAACAAAGAAACAACGCAACACACACAAACCGAATTGCATTTTAATGCAGTTTTACTGGCCTGCGTAAAATGCAATCGATGCTTCCATTAATTAAAAACACTTTGCTTCATCAGACTATCCGTCTGTCCGTATCCTTATCCTGCCTGCCCGCCTGCCTTTTTGTGCGGTATTTATTTCTGTTTGTCCGGGCAGCATTTTCAATTTCGCAAAGCTGCTTTTACATTGAACGCAAAGAGCAACAAAAACTAAGCGGCCCAAACAGCCCGGAGGCTGTCAAACAAATCACAACATTTATTAAAACTGCTTCCCAAGCGCAGAAGCTTTTAATTAGAGGTGCACCCACACCTCGGAGACAAGCCCCACACCACCTTTTTTTAAGCTTTGCAAAAACTTATTCCATCATAATAAATCTTGGCACGTGGCCGCAATGTAGACGGATAGACGGCTAGATGAGGCAGCCAAGCGGTCTGGCTTACTCATAATTAGCCCCGCCACAGAGCAAGTGAGGGAAGTGACCACCCCAACGCTCACACCTTACAGATTTCACCAGCCCCCAGCTTGGCACACCATAATTATACAATAGTGTGAAACGCGTTGAAATTACCAGCAGCTAAAAATAAAAAAACAGGACAGCAAAAAATCACCATGGTGATGTTAATTTTGGTACGACGAATACTATATACCCTTGCAGGGGCTTCCAACTGAATACGAAATTGAATGCAGCAAAATATAGATTCAGTACTCAGAGGCTAGTTTGTCAGGACACAGAAAGCTGTGTGCTTGGATACTGATGCTGTTCAGGAACATATATATGAAGATGTCCTCTTAAATGCGTTACACCCTAACCGACAAATTAAAAATACCCTGAGCAAAGGTATGAATACAAAGTTGACTAAGCAAACAGTTTGTGCGCTCAACTTTTGCAACATAATCCGTTATTTATGACTTCAATTATGTTTGCCCGTGGCCCGAAGACAAACACACACAAACACGCAGATTGGCACACATACAGGTTAAACGGGCGCAGTGAGGCACATTTAACCCGCAGGAGGTCGCAAGGCAATGGCGACAGCAGCCGGTTTATGGTGGCTAAAGCTCCTCCTGGCATGCTACACATTTGTCCTCACCTCGAATCGAGGAAGAGACGTATATAGAGACAGAATGGAAGAGTATGACTGAGAAAGTTAAGGTGCGGTCACCTTTCGCTTTTAATTAGACTTTCAACAAAGGTCCCCACATCCCACATCTGGGAGTACTTTGCATTCAAACTTTTATAATAAATTACACAGGCTTTTTCTAGCTGCCGCAAAACTTTCAACTTCAACTTCGAGCTTTAGTCCTACTAATGATATATAATCGCATGTGTTCCGCAAATCCACTGCACTTCAATTACGACAACCAGCAAATAGAGTTCGTTGTCTGCCTTGAGAAAAATGGTATTTCACACAAATATGTTGCGAGTTCACAAATGTAAGCAGAGCTGATTATTTTCATTATGTGTGTCTCTAAATCTGTTTATGCCTTCACTTCACACACTATACGAATAAAAGGAAATTGGTCAGCTTAAGATTTAAATCGCTTTCGTCTCTACAACGCCATCTCATCCGTTTTGATTGCCTGAGAAACTGAGAAATTGCTATTAATGCAGAAAGATCAAATTAATAATAATCACTTGCAATATGTGAAAAATTACATTAATCTCCATCCAGGAATAGCTTTAACTGTAATTATTATTGTCTGCTTTTGGCCATCAACAATTAACAGATTCGCTGCATTTATGTCATTTGGCTGATTATGTCAACACATTGTCTCTTCTAAAATAGTTCTGCATAATGAATTGCATTTAACTTTTTCCACAATCGCTTTTCAATGCCCATTAATGTCGAAATATTTAAATGAGCTGCAAAATAATGTTTAACAGCTTCAACATTTGACCGGACAGCTAATAAAATATATTTTTTACGCTTTAATTACGTGGGAAAAGAATACAAAAAAATAGAGTAGAGACCAAGTTAATTTCAATGTCATTTGCAATGCACATAACAATTTATATTATCAGGTAGTATTTAAAAAAAAAACCAAATTATGCAAATGAGCTCTGACAGCAGAAATGATAGAAAAAATAATGTATTTATTTTTAATTGGAAAGTAAATTACTCTTCGCTGCGTGTACCTAAACTAGGTTGCGGCCAGACTGTATGTTGTCAAGTTAGGATCCCAAGGCTGGCAACTGTAGTTACACCCACGTTAAAGCTCAAAAGATTGTGCACCCAATCATTTTTTTTTTATATAATTACTAAGAAATATACAGACTTACGTACTAATGCTCTGAACAGAAGCGGTTCACCTTGGAGCCAGCCCAATGTATCTGAAAATGTGGCCCCGTCTAACTGCAAACTGCAGACCAGTACCAGCTGCATAACCTTGAGCCGCAGTTTCCCACAAATCAACTTTGTGTGAATAGTGAATAAATATAGAAACACAAACACGTTTTCCACTTGACTTTACGCAATTTGCATGTGAGAAAAAATTATACTAAGAGAAAAACGTATTCAAAACAAAACCAATAAAAAGACTGAGCCATGAACAGCTTCGCTATAACCTGACATATAATTATATTAAATTGTGCTTTTATATATATTATTTATATACTTTATAAGCCAATCGCCACAACTATTTGAAAAGCCCGCTAAAGACATAAAACAAGTAAACAAACGATACAATCGATCATCTCAGCACAAAAAGCTAGCTAACGTAATGTGTAATACATTTAAATGAAATTGTTCAAGTTAACATTGCCTTTGTCCCAAAGTCTCAAAGTTTACGCAAAGTTTGACTTACATATAAATACATGATGCAGTGAAAACTTGGCCATGTTCTTGAGCAATTTGCAGTTGTCAGAAAAATACAACATTTATTTGCATAAATTGTAGATTGTATTTCTCATTCTGTGTGTGACGTGCATTCAAAATGTTGCAATGAATGAATTTAAAAAAATAATACAAAAAAAAACTCAATGAAAATAATAGAAATGCGACACGTATGAGCCACTGGAATTCACAACTAATTAAAAGTTTTGGGTCAGCAATTTCCACTTTAAAAGTGGTCGCAAGTAGACGTCATGACTCAGACTTTTGGGGCCTCTTTTATCGGCTCAAAAGATCAGCGCTAAAAGTAAAAAAACAAAAACAAAAAAAAAAGCAACAAAAAAGACGACAAACTTTTTTTTGCACACAAACTTGAAAGTTCAACGCTGAAACAATGCGAACAAAAATAAAGAAAAACGCTGAGTTCAAAGACACTTATAGCATGACAACCGTTAGTTATGCTTAAGTAAGCACCGTTATAACAATGTTTATTACAAAACATAAATAAAATTGCGCATATTGTTGGCTTATTGCGATGACACATGCAAACAAATTTCTTTTAAGCATTCAATTCTCAATTATGCAAACAACTATAAGTATATATGTACATACATATGTACAATTTATTTATGTACTAATTTATACATTTTAAAGCATATTTAGCATATAAATTATTTGCTGCTTATAATTGTCCAATTAAAAAGCTGATTGCGGCTTTCACACAATGAAAAAAATCGACAAAAATAGGTGTTAAATTCAATACAAATATTCAAACAATTTGTTATTTCATTTGCATTCAAACACCATTCTTCTTATGTCCGCAATCGAATTGATGAAAGTTGTATAAAGAGGAGTGGCAATGAAATGCCATACTTTCATTTTTTGGCTTATTCAAAATAATAGCTGAAAATCTGCTTTAAATTGTCTTAAGAATAGACAAACCATACCAATATTTATTTATAGCATATAGTTATCTAATAAAATTCTTTTAACCTCTCGAAAATAAATAGCCATTCAAGTAATTGCACATATTCAAGACCCTGCCACAGCTTTCTCTGCTTATGTTCAACTGTGCCAGCAGACAGACCCCCCCTTGAGAGCATGTCAACAGCCATGGGGATCAATAACCTGCAGGCTTTGGTGCTCCACCCGATGGCAAATGTCAATACAAATTTTACGGAGCACTTTTATTCATTTTTTTTATGTTTATATACATATTTATTTGCTAACAGCATTGCGATAATTAATTGATTTAGCGTTTGAAACAAAAAACACATAATTAATACCGTATTCGCATTGCGACTTCAATGTCATTTGTCAAATTGGTGGTTAGTTCCACGGAGTCTCAGTGAGAATGGCACATAAATTATGAGACCCAAAACCGCAGATCAATGTATTTTGTGGCCAAAATGTTCTCGGCAGTTCCCTAGCACCTTCAACTCTCAGCTTTTGTTCGCTTTTGTTATGTTCTGTCAACGCTGCAACACCGCAAAAACAATTAAAACCTACGGCCAGACATTTTACGAGCGTCGGCGTCAACTCCGGCGACTTTGTCTGGAATATGTCCCCCTCTGCCACCCACCTGGCTCCCTGGCCGAGCCATTAACATTATTTACCTTTCGGCGCTGATTTGGCTAACAATTTTTCCATTTTTTTTTCTTGTTTGTTTCTATGGCTGCGAGTTTGATAAATGTTTTGCAAATAGCAGGAGACAGTTGGCGGGCAGCCAGGCGATCTGAAAGCAGGCAACGGTTTCTTTACTTATTTTAGATTTTCTTATTTCATTTCCATACATTAATAACCATCATTTCATGTGCTCGTGCTTGTGGAACCATTCTTTGCTGATTTCTCAGATATAGTCTGTTTGACAAAAAAAAAAAAGAAGCGAAATAAATAATCCATAAATTCATACAGGAGAGTTCTTTGCATATTCTTGTGGCAAGGAGCTGAAGGCGCAACAGTTCATAGCTGAGCCTCACCTACATAGTTGTATAAGGTGTGGCCAACTGGCGCGTGCATATCAAAATTATGTTAATGTATGACTCTCGACTCGTCCTCGACTCCGCATATGCTTCATATATGTATATGAAGATCTTTATACTCTACAAAATGCCGCAAAGATGAATAAGTTTCTTAAATTAAGATATATAAATTCTCTCTAATAATTGTTCTTAATATTGTACTGTTTATAAAAGAGGATTGACATAGTTTAGCTAGCCAAAATAAATTAAATAATAAATATTTTAAAACTTCAGAAGAACTTCCCAAAAAGCTATATTTAATTTAGAGATTCCCCACATAATGTTCTTAGATCCGTTGCCAAAATATTTGTATAGGGTATATCCACACTCAACAGTCTCTGTTGATTTTTGAACCGTCTGCCTTGTCGCATTTTGTGTGTGCGTGAGCTTCATGCATTAAATTATGAAGCATTGTGTGGAGGGATGCGGTACGGGGTGGAATAACAACGTCTGGGGCCAAAACAGAGTGAAGCAAGTTTCGTTAAATATTAAATATCTTAAAGGGGGTAAAGATGCGAGTTCTTGGAACTAGATCAAATATTATCAAGATATATTATGCAGATATAAAATTGAAATGCTGACTTGAAAGCATACACAAATGATTTTGCTTAAATATTCGCACGCTTGTTGAGATTCAATATTTATATGAAACATGATGTTGGCAATTATTAAGCCATTATGTTCCGTGTCCGAATCCAGCTTAATACTAATGTATGCAGAACGTAAGAAGCTGCTTTAAATTTGCACTGACCAAACCTGACACATATTAATGAACGGGTCACAAAACTAGAGCAATTAATTTGGAATATTTGTAATTGCGGAGAATGGCATTCAAATGCATTTACAACAGCCGGCACAGGCACATTCATACACATTAAATATAAATCGCTTTTCCAGCTGTAAAATTTATGAGGAAAATGCACCGCAAAATTTATCACATGTCCGGCAAAACAGCATTCACAATTTTGAATGCTTATGCTCTCCCTGTCTCTGATTTTCTCTCCATCTCTCTCAATGTTTGAATATATATAACTATATATATGTATATATATGTATGTATATATATGTATATTTGGTATAATGAGTAATATTTGCATAAGTTTCTCAATACTTCAGAGTCCACTCAACAATGCTTGGTAAAACATTGCGGTCTGTCGCTGCTGTCCTCTCCCTGCAAATGCTTTAATTATGATAATAATTCTTGGGGCTTTACTTTGAAATTTGAAATTCTGTGGGCACTTTGCTTCAGTTGACTTGCTGCCATGTTGGCATGCTGCCTCATGCAGCTATTCAAATATGCAAACAACTCAGCACTTGCAGTCATCTGTGGCTGTAGTTATTCTTGTGCAGCCACTTGACTATATTTTCAGGTAATTACAATAAGACGCTTTGAAGCTCATCGAAAACTGAAGTGCCAAATGCAAGAAGTTTACCGCGCCCAGCATTAAATACCAGTGGCAGTGGCAACTAACGTACTCTACGTGTTCTTCGTCTCTGCTTTTCTGGCTCTCTGCCCGGCTTCACAAACCTCTCACTTTGGGGTTTTTTTTTACAACAATAAACTATAAGCTGGGTCTATAAGCTCAAGTGTCTGCTATTGTCTATTATTGGAGTTGTGTTTTTGCTCTTGCCCCCTGCGGCTAAAAGGGCACAGACAGGTCAGACAGGTTGCAAAGTGAAATGATTAGCAAACAGCGTTTGACAATCGACTTGTGCCCGTTGATATCGCAGCACTGCAATTAAAAGAAATTGCGGCACATGCAAAACATTAATTTGCTTATCAATTCCAATTTGCTATTATAAATGGGATCTTAAAGAAATATCTGTTATATTCAGACTAGCTCCCCATATGGGCAGTTTTCTACTTTTGCTGGAATTTTTTATGGAAATAATCAATTATAGATCAATTTGAGCTTGCTTCTTGCCCATTTCTTTCGCATGGTAAAAGTGCTGTCAATTTTTTGAGCTGCAGTCAGTTCTATTTGAGATTGGATACACATGAGCAGCGACTGAGAGATCTGCTGCGACTCAACAGGAAGCAGTTCACGGGTTGATTACACTCCGATTTGAAGCTGTTGCTGGGCAACTTTCACTTTGGTCAAAATGAAAATTACACCCAACGGAAAATTGACGGAGTTTGTTTTTCATTCGCCTTTCTAAGAGTCGAGGACGGCGATTTATGCCGACGATTAGTGAAATTAAGTGGCCAATCAGAGATGGCGATGCGGTGCAACGAAAGCCCTTGCCAAATTCAAAAGAGTTTCGAAAGCAAACCCAAAGCTGCCGATTATTTTCAGTCTTTGCGAATCATATGAACAGGCTGCACCTTTTACCGTTTGTGTGTGGCACGTGTGGCAAATGGCAGGTCCGAGTTTTTTGGACATTAGTGACCTCACTGAAAGACTTTCCTTAAGATTGGCGCAACTCTGATAATTTGTCGCCTAACACTTTTCATTATGCTGCGCATAAATCAAACGTAATATTTAATAAATTTGGACGCGTGGTACATAAAACGTGATTCATTCAGCCCATAAATAATACTAATAATACAATAAATAAATACAAAGAGCGTTGGAGAAAACCGCCAGAGACCGCGACCCGGCAATTTGACGTAACAACCAATCATTATTAATAGCCAAAAAAAGAAATTGCACACACACGCCACAATACAACAACAACAACAACAACAACAGCAAAAGCGTATAATAAAAACATTAAAAAAAAGAAAAAGACAGCCAAATGCAACATAGTACTACAGTAACGGTTTTTTATGCTCAAGTCGGGGCCAAAGTCAAGCTCAAGTCGCTGTCAAGATGCGAACATATAGATATCACATATCCTATCCACCGATATTATATCGTCGAACGGGGATGGGGGGGGGGAGGTGGGTAAAACTGTGACTAGCAAGCGCTTTCCGTTGCCATAAATCAACAAATAATTATCTTTTTTTCCTCGCTGACTCCTTGTTGCGCTGCAGGTGAGGCAAGCAACAACATGAACAGCAACAAAAGTTGATAAATCGACGCTGATAAATTGAAAATTACTAAGGAAAACTTCTTGTACTCGACTCAATGGCTAATGCTTTATGTGTAGACATATAGACATGAGCATATAGCCAAACAATGTGTTCCTGATTGCACTTTTTCATTCCTTATCCTCAAATTGCATGCCAACTTCTTGTGAGCAGTCTAGGGCAGGCCATGCCAGGCCAGGCCAACAGTCCAATTGTCAGTCAGGCAGCCAGCTAGCCAGACATTGCGTTGGATTTGGCTTATTCCTTTGACCTGTCCAATAAGCAGACAGCTCACAGTGAAGCAAATGCGCTGAATAGTGAAAGGCATTTTTCTTTAGCTAGAATTATACATGAAATCGGAAATTCATAAGCTTTAATTTAAAGCTGTGTATTTAACTTCTTTGAAACATATAAATGAAGTTTGCAACTATTAACAATTTTGTATGCCACGTTGCGTGATAAGTCGTAGCGGACGTGAAAAGTTCCAAAAAATTGTTATTGCCATTTCCAGCGGGGCGTAAAATCGAATACTTGAACGTTATATTTAAGGAAAAATCACGTTTCACATAAATGACGTTAACGTGGCCAAAGTCAAATGGAAACAATGGCCGTTAGGGGCGTGCCGCGAGTACGAGCGTGCAGCGGGGCATGTAGTATCGGCCGCGCCACTTGCCCCAGCGATTGCCCGGCAATGGGCAAGCAAGTTGATTTTATTGCGCTTTAAATTAAATATATTGCACAATTTGTATATAGTAGAAGGAAAGTGAAGTGAAATGATTTTGTGGCTCTTGCTACAAGCACAAGTACAAACTCATACACACACACACTACATACGTGGCGAAAATAGAAACAGAAGGCGCAACAGAAGTCAGCTATACAAACTGTGGCAAGACCACTGAAATGGACAACACGTCCATGCATCCATCCATCCGTCCGTCCGGCAGCCGCTTCGTCGCCTGTGGCTCTAGTATCTGGGTTCCGGGAGCAAGGCGACTGGACGCGAGTCGACTAAAGTTGAAAACTGCAGACATAGCATCAAATAAAATTCAGAATCCAGCGACGAACGACAAAACGACAGACCGACATTCCACTAAAAATTCCCCTTGCAAAAGGCTAAATAAATAAATATTACGATGCGTGCAATACGGACAATGTGAGATCAACAAGACTAGGACTTGACTAGGATATACCTTCAAAAAAATGTGTGACTAAATAAGTTTTGTGTTAAATGAAAAATCATCTTCAAATTTTCAGAGTGCACAGATTGCACAGATTGCATCGATTTTGGGGACTATTATTGCTGATCAACTATATGCGTAATAAATGCGATGAAATCTTAAGCCTGCTGCAAATATTTGCACAACTCCATCATACCCTGCGTACTCATTTTAAATGGATACAGGGTATGCCTATAGATGTGCTAGGGGCATTTGCGGAGAGTGAGGAGCATTGTGGCATAAGCTAGCATCGCAATCCCTTTCATTGTTGCTGTCGTCATCATCATCTTTGTTTCCATGCTAGTAGCTGTGAATGTAACATTCCACTGCGCTGTTGCACAGTGTCACAAACAGTACATGAGTATGTGGGTGTTTTTTTTTTTTTGTTTTTTTTGCGAAAATGCTGACGCTTGAAATTCAAGCTTAAAAAGAACACATATATATATACATAGGAAAAGAATATAAATTCAGAGATTTAGTTGATGTGCAGAGAACTTCAAGTGGATTTTTGCGCCACAAAGTGTGGACAAAAAAACAATAACGAAGAAATATTGATAGAGAGAGAGAGAGAGATATAAAAAATCATTCACAGCTCAATTGTCAACAGTTAGGCGATATTTGCCACAGGGGGAGAACTCTGGTTTTAAATTACAAGGCATGCAGCTGGCCAGCTGCACTAACTGGGCTAGCTGAGCTGACCTGCTTTAAAGCCAAACAAATGCAAATATAAAAAGACGAGACCAATGAATTGGCAGCATGCGAAAATGTGTTTTTGTTGCCGTTTCCTGTCGTGCTGTGACTATGTGTGTGTGTGTGTGTGTGTGTGTGTGCGGCTGACCAAACAAATGTCTTGACTGCGCACCCCGCAACCCGCTCACGTTGAGCAGTCAATCAAAAAGCCAAAAAGCGCAACGAAATTCAAATCAATGCATGCCCAGCTGCACTTGGCTGGCCTTCATTGACACCTCCTTCCGCTCTCGATCTCGCTCTCTCAGGCCCCCGCTTCCCCCACACTTCCCCGCTGTTGACTGCCAATAGCAGCCAGCAGCAGCTGCAACAGCAGCAGCAGCAGCAGCAACAGCAGCTGCCTCATGTTTATGGCACATTTTGCAATTTTGCGGCTTTCATTTACAAAATTAGTTAGATTGCTATTGTGCAGTATTAGTGGAGGCTGAGGGGAGTCCGGGTTGGCGGGGGTGCAGTTATTGCCAATTGCCAAAGTGTTTTGGAGACTGTGAAAAATGAAGCGTATTGCGGAAAAGCGAAACAACAACAAATCACTCGATCAACACACACAAAATTTGTTGTGGCTAAGTTAGGGCTAAAAGGAAAAACGAATAAAAAAAACTTGACACCAAATTTTATGGCAACAGTTGAATAAATGTTTTCCATAGAAATTGAAAGGCAACAAAGCAAACTATGAAGAAAGTGAATCGTATTTAATGAGGTGTTTGAAATAGAAAGAGGAAAATGTATAGAAAATCGGAAAGTTATCAAAAAAAAATACGAAATACAAAATATTGAAAATATATCTGCAAATAAATGTTGTCTCAACTTATTTGCTTTGTGTACTGTTTGTTATTGAATAATCTCAATAATACTACATTCTTAATCAAAGCAGCATTCAAAAATTCACGTTTGGCTGCAATTATCAACACAGAAATGAATATGGTACAACATATAATTTAAAGCTTCAAAATCTTAATTGGCATTGGCAGAATGAAAAACGATACTTAAAGCGAACATTGGCGATGCAGACAAGTTTCCACAGAGAGGGAAAGATAGAAAATAGCTTGAAAATTGTTTGCAACTGGTAAGAAAAAAGCGTAATTGAAACCTAATGAGAAAGCACAGCAGCCGCAGCTCACATGCATATTTGAGGCTAGACAAGTTGTTAGAGGAGTCAAGGCAAGTTGTGGCCGACTTGGGTGCTTGTGGCCGTAACTGCTGTTGCTGAGCAGGGAGATGCGTATCTGTGAGATGCATAAAACTGCACAAGTGCTTCGCAGCTCGTAAAAAAAAGTTACTTATAAGCGTCATTTAGCTGATTGCCAGCCAACAACTGCAGCTAAACAGTTTTTTAGATACATTTTAGGTAATTAGATACTGCTTAACAGTTACAACACGTCTAAATAATAGAAACTGATTTCGTCTCACACTCTGTTTCTGCTTGCAGATGCGCTCAGCTTTGGCCAGGTGAATGTGGAACCGAACACAGCGCTCCTCAATGAGGGCGATCGCACCGAGCTGCTCTGTCGCTATGGACGCGCCATCAACTATTGCCGCATCGAGATACCCGGCGAGCAGAAGGTCCTCAATCTGTCGCCAGTGTGGAGCAAGACGCCAGGATTCACCTATTTTGGAGCGGGCTTAACTGCCGGCCAGTGCGGCGTCATCATTGAGCGCGTCAAGGCCAGCAACAATGGCCAGGTCAAGTGCAGCCTGGGCGTCGAGGGTGAGGAGCTGTCCGGCACCATAGATCTCGTCGTGGCATGTAAGTAACTAGCAATCAGTTATTGCAACTTTTTAACTAGGATACTATCGCACTTGAATTAAGAACTCCAATCGTCAGCTCCCTTAATCAATTCGAATTATTTTGTTGTTTTTGTTTTATAGTGCGTCCACAGCAGCCGATTATTGAGCTGATGTCGAAACCGAATCGTGATGGTTTCTTTGCGGAGGGAACGGAATTCAGTGCCCGTTGCATTGTGCGCAATGGTCGCCCGCCCGCAAACATTTCGTGGTACATTGACAATATGCCCGCCAACAAACGTACGAGTCCTTTGCAGATCATTGACACGCCCACCAACGATAACGTCAAGCTGTCCACCTCAGTGCAGGAGATCCAATGGCATCTGGTGCCCGAGGACAGCAATCGCAAATTAGTTTGCCGTTCGCATCATCAAACCGATCGCGAGAGTGTGCCGCCCCAAGAAGCTGCTTACGTTATCAATGTGCGATGTAAGTATTACAAAATACATCTATATCACCATATAAACCTATGCTTACATTACACATCTACCTTTTTTTACGTTACAGATGCACCCGTACCTCTGCCTGACGCATCTGTCTATGGCCTCTATTTGGAGCACACTGCCATTGTGAATATTTCAATCCGTGCCAGTCCACAGCCGAGAATTGAGTGGACCATTGATGGAATGGTTATACCGGAAGGCAAAACCGAAGGACGCTACTCGGCCTATGAGGCACAATACTTGGGCAACGATGAGTACAATGTGACCCTAGCGATTGCCGGACTCACACTGGAGGACACAACCAAAACGTACAATCTGAGGGCGGCCAATGAGCTCGGCACCACCGACTATCAAGTGCGCATCAGTTCGTCTAGCAAGCCGCCGAGCAGCAACTTGGATGTGGCCGCCATTGTGGGTATCGTTGTGGCTGTTGCCGTTATCGTCCTGATTGTGCTGCTCGTTCTGTTTGCGCGCGCCACCGGCAGATGGTGCTTTGGTGGTAAGTAACGCAGAGTTTGCACTCTTTCTATAGAACTTTTTTTTACATTCTTGGGGTATTCCTTATTCATTTTTTTTTGCTTTTGCGTGGGTGCCCATCATAATGTCATCATCATGTCATGCCATCATCATCAGCTATGCTAACAATAATTTCCGTTTGGCCCAAACCACCCATTGAGCCGCTCAGGCATCAGGCATCAGCTATCACAGCCCTAACCAAGCTCATCTCATTTGCCAAGCTCCATATTCGCCACATGCTGCACAGACAATGTCTGCCACACAAACACATGCTACATTCAGAAAAATATGCCCTATGCCCTGAAATTTTAAAAATCTCGAGAAGTATTTTGATTTACGTTTAAGAAATTGATGGAACTTTTGATAAAATTCAAAAACTGGGTTTGCACTTATAATTTTCAGAAATAGATTTCTTCATTATCGAAAATCTGTCTGAGAAGTAAAATTATTTATTTCCCAAGAAATTGATTTTGTTCATGATTTTTCTGAGTGCAGATGTGAGCGCCCGCCAATTGAGTTTTGGGCGTGGCAACCGCAGCTATGTTTCGCTAACTTTGAACTCATTGTGCGGCTCTTAAATTTTAATTAGCGCCAAGTTGCAATCTGGGAGTGGCAGCAACTCATCGCAGCCCTAAAATCGCATCTAATTAAATATTTTTATCTTAACTTTGCGCCGGAATTTCTTTTTGACTTATCTGCTCTTAGGGATGGGCGGATATTAAGGGTTAAGCGCAGACCCTTTAAGTGTCTGCCGCTAATTTTGTGTGGATGCGGTCGCGCCAATTTGCCAAGCATAATTAACAATTGCATTGAAGTCAAGGAAACCATTATGTGTCCCAAATTTCATGGAATATGTGTAACACAATTTGACATCACCAATATTCGCTGCCAAATAAATTTGTGTAAATAAAACAACAATCAAAATTAAGCAATATTTAAGTATATAAATCGGTACACATCTTATAGCAAGGCATGTTAATAAGCAAAAATATCACTTACAATTTAAATAACAATTTTCTACGAACTTAAATGTATTTAGCATATATACAAAAACATAAAAAACAAGTGTCAAAACTTCTATTTAGCAAACACGAAACTCTCGCTTCACAAAGTGTCTACAAATGACAACAACAAGAAGAGCTAACATTAAAGACGCTGTATAATATCAATTTTTGTGTGTTTTAAAATTGTAAAAATTTAAAAATGAAAAAATGTTAATTATGGTTTTTGCTTTCTTCTATGTTTCAGTTTAAATTTAGTTGTCTTCGAAAAAATATGTATCTTTTTCATATCTTTCTTATCTATTACTTTGCTTTCACTTGGTAAAAGGACTAACCCCAGTTAAATAAGTTTGGCTCAAGCAACTAAATGGTTAAGTGTGTTTTTGGCTCCAAATGGTTGTATTAAGCAGCCAGGAACTCGCTCGTCGCTAAATGTTAGTTCTTGTTGTTGTTGTTCATTACAGGAGCCTCTCTAAACACAGACATTGGTCCCGACTCCGAGGCCCAGATCCATCCAGACCAACACGACGATGAATTAGATGGCCAAGATAATGCCGATGAGCATATTGATACCACACAGCAATCCGAGGAGGTCACGCCCCCCGTCACGGATAAATTGGAGGCCCAAAAGAAGGCCGATCTAAAGAAGAGCGCCGCAGCAACTGCTGCAGCGGTGATTGCGGCCGGCAATGGCCAACAGAATAATGCCGATGCACCCAAGCCACCAAACACATCCGTTTAAATACACAGAGAGAAAGAATGAGAGAGTTCCTTGCTACAAGCAATGGGGTCCTTAATAAAAAAAAACGCTCTCTCTCCCTCGCTCTCTCATTTTGCTCCGCTCAGATATATCTCAATGGCGCACAAAATATAAAAAAAAAAACAAAATTAAAAAACAATTATACAAAAACTATGCAGAAAAACCTATCGTAGGCCAAGTATTTTTGTAAGCTCTCTGTTAAGTTAAAACCGCAACTGAAAATCTCCTGGAATCTCCTGTTAACAATTTCAAAATCCGCCAGACGGTAGAACAGTTCTCATTAAAGCTTCCCCAAACATTAGATCACAAATTGTTTTTTGTATCATAATTTTCTCACACGGCTTTTTTTGCCAACATTAAAATAATTTATATTAAGCTTCAACCTGCCAGCGTTTTTTGCATTTTTCGAATATTTTTTTATCTTGCTCAAACAAACTGTTAAATTAGCTAATAAACACAAAAATAACAATATATATAAATATATATAGCATATAATGTATACAAATTATAAATAAAACTTGGCTCGAATAATTAGCAAACTAAATGCCGCACATATAAATTATATAGTTATAAATTAAAAAACAAATTGGCTAAATACATTTAACATAATTTGCACACTTAATTTTCCGTACTTTTGTAATTTTAGTAATTTGTATAAACAAATGCAAAACAAAACAAAACAAAACAAAAAAAACATTTATATTTTAAAGTTACAAATAAATTGTGTTTTTATTTAAATAATCAACAAATTGGCTTGGAATACATTTATTCATATAGTTCATGATGATGGTATAGAATGTGATCCTTATTAACTGATTTACCCAATTCATGTTCCATTAACGCATTACCAATATTATATATAAATTTCAAATCAATTTTCAACAATATGTTAATATTTGCTTGTTTATCTTCACAGGTAAATCAATCAAGACGCCCACAAATGAAACGTAAGTATTTCAAATAAATCCATCATCAAGTTCTCACCTCAAAATGTTTACGTCAAAATAAGTTAAAAGTGCAACGGGGCCAGGCCATTTATATACATAAGTCATGCTCAATCTCGCTCTGACTCCTCTCTCTCTCTCTCTCTCCATCTGGATGTCAACCAACCCATAAAACTAACCCAAAAACGGTATCTGTCTGCCTACTACTATTATATAATACAATACTGCATCCCATATATGGTTTTAGCTGATCATTTAGCTTCACATTTTCTTTGCGTAGTTGAATTGTGTGCTTTGTCTTGTTGCATGCTTCTATTTATGGCTTGATAGTCAACAATTTAATTTGTTAATTGTCATTTTTAATTTCTTTCAATTTTTATCATTTTCATTAACAAGCAGCCAATGTACTTATTCATCAGCATTATCATTAGCTGTAGATTGTCTATCATTGCTAGGCTCTAGTCATAGTCATTTACATTTAATAAGCGTTTAACTTAAGCACACATACGCATACACATAAGTACATACATATTTAAACACACACAAACATATTTCCACTGGCCATATATTTGGCGTATATGGATATAAATTAGTTGGCTTTTACTCTGTCAAATAAAATGGGAATATAATATTTGAGCAATGAATATGTGAATATTGAATAGTTTGACATAACATATTAAACCATAATTTGTGAATATTTTTGTGTTTATTCAATCATTTCAATTTTGGTTTATATTGGAATATTATTTATACCAACGAAATTACATTCTTTGTCAGTGGAAATGCACAAAAAGTCATAAAACTAAACAAATATCAAAAACTACTAAACCAAAAACAAGTCGCATTTGTTCGCCAAAAAATCTCTCGTCTCATTTCTCTCTCGCTGTCTTGTCGTTCAAAATTGAAATCATATCAAATTCAGTCTGCAATTCGCAAAACAAATTTCACGCTGCCACACTCACATACACCCTCACACACACTCTCTCACACACACACTCACACACAAACACACTGCTCGTTCGCTCGTCCGCCCGCCTCGCCTCGCCCAGTCGTTCTATCTCTTATTCTGTCTCTGTCAGTCTCTCTATCTTGTTCTCACTCTCGCTCACTCACTATTCACTGTGTTGTACCGCAAAGAACAACAATTTAATCTGCATATACTAAAACGTCAAGTCGCTGTCTAAGCCATATCCCAAACCAAAAAAAAAAAAAGAGTTAGCCATTTCGCAAATGCATCACAACAAAAACCAAAACAACAGCATCAAATCCTCCTCTCTACTTCTTTTGTGTACTTTCATATATGGACAAACATAACAAACCACAAAAAACCAAAAAACCCTAAAATATAAACTGTCAAAATAAAAACGAAACTGTCAAAAAATTGTTGTTTCTGTCCCTCCCGCTTCTGGTCCAAACAAAACTTTGGCAGCAGCGACAAGCAGCTCGAGTCCGGCGAGGCAACGCATCATGGCCAGAATGTGGCGTTACTCGAGACTCCCAATGGCATAACGCTTCTAGGCGCCAACAAAGTACGCGAATCAAATGGCAATGGAAATGGCCATAACCATGAGCGTTTCTCTGTGGAGCGACGTGTGCAGGATGAGGATGATTCATTTGATTATGGCACGGATCGTGAGAGTAGTGTTTATAATCCGACAACAATGCCGCTGCGCAATGTGCTAATGGCTCAGGCGGGCGGACGCAATTCACAGATGCGAAACGAGGCACCGGAACAAGAAGAAACAGTAACTGAGAATTCAGATTTGCTGCAGCGTGGCAATCAGTTGGGCATACCAGAGTCACGATTCGCACGTTGGCTGCCCAAGGATCAGCGTGAGCTGCTCGAGAAACAGGCCAATCTGCTATCGGGGCGCACTCAAACAGTTACACCGACTTCGACTCCAACTCCAGCAGTAGCAGCAGCACCAGCAACAGCAGCAATAAAAGCAACTCCTCCAGCAGCGCCACCAAAACCCAACAAAAATCGACAAATATCAACAACACCTACAACACCAAGGCTTCCACAGGAAACGGAAATCTAAATGTGTGTCTATGAGTGTCTGTCTGCCTGTGTGTGTGTGTGTGTGTATGTGCAAGACTGCATTTTTCCTTGCACTGTGAAATATAAAATAGGCCTGCGACTAAAACTAAAATAAATTTAGGCACATTTTCTCAATGTCTAGTTAGGCACTCAACTCACTATAAAGTAGAAAATGGCTAAATGTATTATACTCAGTTTCTCGACTGAGATCTAAATGCCACTCAAACGGTCCAATTCAATAGAATAAAATTTAGTTAAGCATTGAGAAGCGGCGAACCTAATACATCAAATTTCACATTCAGTTGCATAGCAGCGAGCTATGAAACTCAATGCGTAACTCATCAACAAGCGAAACTCATGACAGCTTCACCAAGACACCAATACACACATACATCACAACATAAACGAAATTGTGGAAGGCTCAACAAAGTTGAGGTCAATTCACCAAACAGCATGAAATTTAAGCATGAAATTATGAATTTGTTCGAATATGTATTTAAGTAGAGAGTTTGCATGGCAAGCCTTGTGGAGCTACCTGCCATAAAGCTAATTGTTATGTTCACTCAAAGCGAGACGCGAAATGCTTATGCAAAGTATTCATCAATGTAGTCAGTTGGAACAAAGTCAAGAAGGAGATGCGCAACCAGTGTTCAACTTAAGCTGTGCCCACTGTACCTTTTCTTTAACTTCCTTAAGACCCATACAAATTTCCTAATTTTTCTCTTTAGCTTTTGTTTATCATTTAGTTTAAGTTTGCAAGTTGAACAATTATTTAATGTATTTCGCTAGTTTGTAGATGTTCAAACACCTTTCAAAGAGAAGAAACAAAACGAAACGCGGTATTTATTAAGTGGTAGTTATTGTGACTTGTTTGTTAGGGTTGTACATTATTTTATACTTTATATATATTTATAAAAAATTAACAAAACCAAATAAAATTAAAAAAAAACGAAATGCTTGCGTGTATGTGTGTGTGTGTATTTAAGGGCTTGAGGGTTCTTTAACTTTTTATTATTGCAATATTTTGTTTGTTTTTTTATTTCAATTTCTCAGAACTACATTTAATCCTATCTTAGACTTAAGAGAATAATATTTCCTCAACAAAAACCAAATGGACAAATAACAAAACACACAAAACACACCAAATGCCTGACTATTAAATCTAAATGCGATTGAATTTGTTTGAGCTGCGTGCTTTGCATTTTCAATATTCATAGCCAGATAAACATGTCCTGCAGATAAACTCAGACACGCACACACAGTTTCTAACAGTCCAACTATCGATATTATAGCAAACACGCAACCAGACTGCTGCCAGACATTTAAATGAGCCACAATATTTATAGAATACATATAGATACTCCAAATACGAGTTGCATGTGTGCTCTGTGCCAAACAAATTATGTTAACGACTATCAGCTAACAGCGATCTGGGCCAGACCATGCCACGCAATAAGGGCCAACTGTGGAAAAGTTGAGCACAGCACAGCAGAGGTCAAAGCCAAAACTCAAGGTTAACACAAAAAACTTTTCCAATAAATTTTAACGATATTCTGAGCAGTGACAGGCATTTTACAAGACTCTTACATGTGTAGAATAACTAATCTTTGCAGTGCTTTGAAGTTGAAAACTATTTCCATTAGTTAAATAAATCAGTTGTAATCTTTGCAATGAGCTCTAATATTTTCTTTCAATTTTCCAGTATTTAAAGTATATACCCAAAGGGATAATTTGAGGTATCTTTCAAAAAACTGCTATTTCCTACAGCTTATTATGGCTAGTGTAAGCGATCTATTTGCATATTTTCCGTTGTGCAACTTTAGGAGTTTCATTCGAAAGTGACAATTTGAAACATTGGTTTTATAAGGCGCCACAAAGCAATCACAATTACGAAATTAAGCTGCATTAGTTGAAGCCACTAATCAAAAACCAGCCGCATTGGGTGAAAGCAAGAGGAAATTGTGGCAAGCAAAAACCAAAGATAGTCTTTCTCTAATCCAAAGCACACACACCTTTCATCTAACCACCGACTAACCCCGCTTTAATGTCAATTTTTCGGGGGCCCTGTATCTGTTTGTCTGCTCCTACTATCTATTGTCCCGGCTGCACGGCAAACAATTATTTTGACACATTTAATAAGTAGCCCACTCTCCCACACACCCTCCAAAAAATCACACAACAACAAACAAACAAAACAAACAACAACAAAAACGGCAACCCTTAACCACAATTGAAACCAAAAACAGCAGCGACACCGAAAGTGCCGACATAAAAGCCACCTCCACCTCAACCGCGACGGCAACAACAACGGCAACAACAACACTAACTGGGGCCGGAATGGGATCAGGTCCTGGTGTGGGAGCTGGTGAGGATGCTAACGGTGAGCAGCAGGAGCAAATGTTGCCCGGTAAGAAGGCCAAACGTTTGCCAGCCTTTGCCGTTGCCATTTTAAAGCGTTTCAATGAGCGAGATGGCAGAAAGAAGGACGCCAAGGATGGCAGCAAGGACAACAATGGGCAGGAGCAGGAGACAACGGCGACAGGCTCAAATGAGCAGACGCAGGACAACAATACAACAGGAGCAACAATCGATGGCAATGACAATGAACCAAAGGTATACAAACAACTAAGTCCACACCTCAACAGTCCTTTCTCTCTTTCGATATATCTCTCTCTCATTTTCTTACTGAGTGTGTCTCTATGTATAAGTATGAGTGTGTGTGTGTGTGTGTGTGTGTGTGTGCGAGCGTTAAGTTTTCTACACCATTTAGCTTAGCGTAATTTTGTAGGCGGTGTAAAAGCTTGAACAATTCTTTATAATTTTTTCTATAATCACAAAATATTTTTGCCATTCTCTTTCTCTCTCTCTCTCTCTTTGTCTCTCTTTACCACACAACGTTTGGCTTACATAACAACAACAACAAACAAATTGCCTTTTCTTTTTAAATATTTTTTCATTTCGTCGTATTGGTAACGCATGCAAAAATAATGTTTGTGTAACTTGTGTAAATACTACAAATTCTGTATATGTATTTGTCAATATAAAGGCTATAGTTTGGCAGAGCACTTCACCCGTGTGGACTTTTAAGTAAATAAAACATATAGAACAGCAGCAAAAAATGCAAATAAAAGGTATCACAATTTGCCCTCTTAAATCACCCAATAATATCTATATGAAATGTATGCAAATAAATTTTTTAGATTGAAATTATTATTAAAAATTTGGTACTCAAAAACAATTTTATATTTTCGACAGCAAGACAAACAACTCGTCTATGCTGAACTTGTATTGAAGCCCGCTCATGAGAAAACAGCAGCTGCTGCGACAACAACAACAACTGCAACAGCACCAGCAAATACAACAACAGCAATAACAACACCAGTGGATGCAGCTGCCAAAAATGCAACGGAATATGCCGAAATAGTCTATGTGCAAAAGGGCGATGGCAAGAAATAAAAAATACTCAAAATCAAGCCCCATGAGGCTGTATACAGCAAGAACAGCAAAAAATAAAAAATAAAAAAACAACAGCAACATTAAACAAACAAAAAAACACATAAATATTGTGAACTACAACAAAAATACAACAACAACACAAAACAAACCCAATGCATTAACCATTAAATATTATTGAAATATAAGTCTTAAGTGTGGTTTTTCAAAAACTTCATTGAATGTGTGTATCTAAAAAAAATCTAAAAGCTAATCTGAATCTACCAACAGCAGCAACAAAAAAAAAAAAACAAAAAAATCGTAATGAGTGTGTTATAAAAATAAAACAAAAAGCATTTTTCCCATAAAAATATATAGTTCATTAAAAAAGAGCGCACAGAAAATCTTCACACAAAACACAACCCCAAAAAACCTAAATAAAATTTACAAATGAAATAACACAAAACAAACATGCAAACTTATTATAAACACAAATTATAAATTAAATTTACATAGGCAAAAACAAAAAAAAAATACAACAAATATTTGAAAAATCTCAATTATTTACATAAATGTCTCGCAACTAAGCTAAATGTAATTTAAGTCAAGAAAATATGCAAAAAAAAAACCTACAAAAAAATATTATTTAGATGAACCTTAAATTATTCCTAAACGATTTTGTACACAAACAGAAAAAACGTTTTTTTAACCATTTTGATAAACAACAATTTTAAACAACTCAACGCAGCCAGAGCAAAGCATTTAAAAAAGATAAATTTCGAATCTATACAAAAACAACAAATTTCAAATATCGAATCTCTAGCAAAGGCGCAACAGATTGTAACCGAAAATACTTTATGCAATTTTTTGTTGTATTATGTAACTCAAACATTTTCCATCCAATTTCAATCTCGGAAGTATTTCTTTGTCTTCTTTTTAACTGTCAAATTCATATATACGATTATGTTATTAATTTAAATACATTTAATAATTATAATAATAATTATGTCTAATTTAAGTGCATCACTAATTATGTATTTTGATTATTAATTTTACATATGTAAATTATAATTTGTATAAAGTTAAGCTGAGCAACATTTTTGAATAAAATTCTTTACCATAAAAAAAGGTCGTGTTTTTTAATTGAAATATAACATATAAAAAACACACAGCGTTTCTGATGACGAGGTAGGTAGAAATGCCGACATATTACAAATAGCCGCTGAACATATTTCAAATAAATTAAAAAGATTCTGTTGCAGTCTTCTGGGCTTTCCAAATTTGATGCCCTACCATAATAAATCAAAAACTAAGGTATACTTTTGTGCTGCGCTGAAAGGTACATTGAACAAACAAACATTGCATACTTTTTTGCTCATCATAAAATAAACGCTCCGCCATTAAGTTTCATAACGAGGTTATGATTACGGGAACGAGCAAGACGCGGCTGGGCGTGTCCCTGTGGTAGCTGAGAACTAATACCGGTCACACAGATGTCGCATTATGAATTGCACACCTCATCGCGCCGAGTGGCATCCTTGGACAAGCTGTCAGCTCAATCGCTGCTGCGCAACGAAGCACATTAGGGCTGTAAAAAGGCATTCAATGAATTACTGTGCAGAAGCAGAACTGCGTTAATTTATCGAACTGCATCATTCAAGAAGTATGGGGTAATTTAATAGGCCAATACCTTAAATGGAAATAAGTCGGCATCAGAAAATCCGTTTTAATAGGGGCATCTGGGATACATACGTACATACATCGCATGCTTTCAAATTTATAAATATATATGGTAAAGTTTCTATTCGTGAACGAGTTTGGTCAGTAAACAGAAAAGTTGTTTAAGAGCCTTTTACTTATAGTTGCTTGAGTGCTGGTTATTAATCTGACAGTTCATATATACAGGGCATGTTTCTGCTTCAAAACAGTTAAGGGCAATATTGAACATAATCCGAATACTGCTGTCATGCTAGGCGCACGGTAGACAACAATAGCTCAACTCAAACACAGAACATTCACTTGATATCTCTAACAAAAGGGGCTCAGACAGCCAAATTATCTTAAGCACACATACACACAACACACAACACACGCACAGCACACACGCAACACAACCAACAAAACAGCACTCGCGGGCGTATACGTAATTTCTATTATCATGCAACCCAACAACGCTGTCAGCGCAGATATAGTTAAATGTCTGCCTGCTTGTCTCTAAGTGTGTATGCTTGAGTGCCTTAAATACAAAGTAGCAAGTACATTTTGTAAGTCACTCAACGAGCATTTTATCTGTTTAATTAAAACTACAACAGCTGCAACAATTACTGCTACAACAACCAGCTGAAAAATGCATTCATTTACTTCATATAATATTTGACATGTCTAATAAAATGCCAAAATCTGCGAGTGGCAAATTGAAATGGAAATTGAGTTTATGCCACAGAAAATAATACGTCGCTTTCTGCGGCAGTCACGTTACTCAAAAATTACAATTTGAAATTTTCAAGAATGTATATTTGGATTATGGGAAAATACCACTCGTAGCAATGTCAATTAAACACAGAAAAAAATGGTGGCACACTTAGGCTGCAATCTCTGACTTGTTTTAATGCAATTTATATTATTTTGTTGTTGTTGCTGCTGTGTTGCTCAAAGGAAACGTCAACTTTTGCACTTGGCCTGGCCAAAAGAAAATGAGCTGTTGGATCTGAGTGAATGTGGTTATGGCTGCTGATGATGCTGACTCTGCGGCTTTGGCTTCAGCTTTGCTTTATAGCTGCTTTTGCCAGCCTTGTCAGTCGGGCGCAGGGTGCCCTCAACTTTTTCTGACATTTCAATTTATAATGCTCAAAATCTGCGCATTACCCGGAGCAGCTCATTTTATATCAGACGAAAAACAAGAGTAGGCAACTTTCTTCTTCTATTTTTTATTTCTTTACAGGTTTTTCTTTTCTTTTTTTTTGCAGTAACAGCAGCAATAGCGTAAAAAGAAAAATACAAATCTGCATTTTTATGCCTCGGGCTGTACATTGAATTTGAAACTGCTGCTGCTGCTGCTGATGCTGCTGCATGCTACGACAGTTTTCACGTTTTCCAACTGAGGCTGAGTTGAAATGCACTCGAGGCAATGGTATCGTTGCGGGGCTGACATGACATCCTCGTGCATTTCAAATGCGACAGCCTGTATTGTACCTTAATTTGTTTTTTTATTTCGTTATTTTTGCGACAGCTTTGATTCTGTGCAGTTGCATTTCAATCAGTACCATTACCTAAGCAAGCCCAAAAATTGCAGGCACTAAATGTATATTGCTTTTCGAAAGGTGATTTAATTAAATTAATCTAACATCCTTACTAAATCTCAGGTCCTTTGACATGCACAATTGCCCCAAATCTCATACTCATTTAGATCGATAAAATAATGGAACTGATTTTTAAACTTGTCTTTCGAGCTATCAATAAAATGAGAAAGTTTGGTAAAGTTTGGTTTTGTTTAATACGATTAATTTTAGACATGGGAATCGTGCTTCTGAATTAATATACTAAATAAGAACCTATGCCTGTAAGTGTATTGATTTTCAAAATCGGTTAAGCTTAGGCAAAGTTTTGAGAGCTCAAAATAAGCAAAACTTCTTGGTTAGAATTGCTCGATGAATTTCGACACAATATTCTCTTACGTAGTTTTAATCTGTGCTTACAATAAGTTGATTATGTTGTTTCTCCTGAATTGTTTTTGTTGTGCACTTAAGATTCTTAAATCTGTCATATGCGAAACTTTACCGTATTTTTCTACTGCACAAACAGTACTGCGATTAGTTCTACGATCTCTGGCGAATCCTTTTTCAACTTTTTTCGCCTTTGTCCCAATTTGCCGGTTTGGTAGAGTAATTCTGGTTCCATTTCTTGCTGTAAGCCTACATAAGCAATGTGCGACAAGTTTTAGCAATTGCTTTGCAGCGACCCATGGGAAAAACTCTTGAAACACCTGCACAACAACAACAACAGCACAAACAACAACCACAACAGCAAAAACAATATGAAGATGAAGAAAAAGAATGAAACTAGAGCACAAAAACTTTGTTCACTGTTAGTTGTTTCTTGTTTCGGGCACTTTGTTTATTTCTCACTCGCTGTTGTTGTTGTTGTTGTTGCTATTGTTGTTGTTGTTGCTGTTGTTGTGAGTTTACTTGCAGTTGTTTCAGTTTGCATGGCTTTTAATTTTTGATTTTTGTTTGATTGTATTTGAGTTTTGTTCCCTTCCAGCCGTTTGCTTTATGACTGATTTTGTTGTTGTTTTTGTTTGCTGTTTGCTGTTGTTGTTTGCTGTTGTTGTTGTGCTCATGGCAAATTCATGTAGATTTGATGTGCGTGCAATTTGGCAAAGTAAACGAGGCAAGGTCCATTTAGTTAGTTGGTGTACACTAAAGTTGCACTCGCCTCGGTAATTTAATCAATTCGTCAACCCACATCCCACCCACTTGCCACCCCACAACCCTACGGATAACATATTTCGCATAGAGAGCACTAATTAGTCGTAATTAATATCACATGCGTTCCAAACTGATTATATAATCAACATACGCCATTTGGCGAACGAGGAACAGATATATCAGTTTTCAGTGTATTCATTACGTGATCCAGGAATATACTATAAAATTAATTGGCAATCTTCAAATGCACCAAATAGGCATAACAAAATTATAATGGAACATTAATAAAAAGTATATCATAATTGAATATACAAATGTAATAAGGTAAAAATAAAAACAATTAATTTGAGTACCTTGACTGCAAAAACAAACTTGCAAACTTCTTAGTTACTCCACTTATTTCTATCAGGGAAACTCATCTTATTATATTCAACAGTGCATTGCAGAACAATTAACATATTTCTCAAAAATTCTAGATACTATTTTGAAAAGTTCTGGCCTTCGAACAACCCTTAGTTAAAAGCTTGCTTTCAATTTCTCAAAAGAAAATAAAAAGGGCCAATAACCTACGACAAGAAAAGAATTCTTAATGCCAATAATGCGCACAGCTTTCACTTGGCAAGCTTAAAAATGTCCGTTCATGTTGTAAGCAGAACGGATTACTTAAACTTAAATCCGCCTCATCATTATCAACATATGTCAATCAAAACTTTGTCCTCTGCCCGGCAACTCGATAAGCGCGCCTACAAATTGTTCAAAATTGAACACAGAAAGCTTTCGCGGGAACAGCTGTTACTGTAATTCCTGTCAACATCCACACGATTCGCTCTTTGCTGAATGTGAAAGCACAAAAGAGGGAGAAAGAAATAGCACTTGCATAAGAGCACAGGCTGTGGAATGTAAGCTTTAACCACATTGCATTGCTCTTAAAAACTCTCTCTTCAGAAGTGAGCTTTTAAGAGAGTGCTTGAGCCGACGAATATTTAAGCTGTTGTGTTAAATTCTAGTAAAAATTTGAATTTTTTCTTGTAACTATTTGATTGTGGCCGAGGCAGACTAGTTAACTGATAAGCTCTTAAGAGGCGTCATTTTTTAAGAGTAAGCCACTGAGACGCTTTCACACAGACACAGCACAGACACATGCATAGAATGCTTATGGCTATGCTGGGTAATTCATAAAGGAACTGTGCCACTTGAGCAGTCAACAAGCTTTTGCTTGTGTCCTTCATAATTTCAGCTCTCTGTGTGCAATTGTGTGTGTGTGTGCTACTTATTCACTAGCATTTTAAGTAGCAACAGGTCTGAATTGAAAAGTTCTAGCTACGATGCTATTTCAGAAAGACAAATGACACCTCAAGCTTCACTTAACTTTTAACTGGTATGAAACATAACACAATTTACTTTTATCTATTTATTATTATTATGTATTTTTTTAAGAGAAACAGCTGCTGAAAGGGAATGCAAAGTATTTTCAACTGGAGGGCGTTGCAATTAAGCCTGATTGCCACGAAAAGGCGTAAATTAAAACATGAAATGAAACACAAAAAACAAAGTAAACAAAAAATTAAAGAGGAGCAGGAAATAAAAGTATCCAGAAACTTTGTGCGTTGCGGATTGGGAAGCACTGTAAAGGGCAACAGTGCGCATACTTAATTATATTTGACTTGTTTATATTTCTTGCTCTCCCTCTGTCTATCTCTCTGCAGATGTTGATGTTGCTGTTGTTGTTGTCTTTGCTGATGTTGCCACTTTTGCAGGCATCCGCAATGCTATTTTTTTTTATTTTTTTTGATCAAATTTGTGGTTTTAATAAGCACACAGCAAGCCAAAATATGCCAAAGCCAAACGCGTAAAAGGGACACAATTAATTACTCGAAATGAAGAAAAAAAAAAGAAGCAAAAAGTCTGTGAGGAAAAACTGTGCAACAAGTTGAACTTTTGTTTGCCGTTTGCTCCGTGCAAATTGATGTGTAAATAAGAAATGAGCAAGAACTGAACAATTCTCAAAAGTTTTTTGGGCACGCGCAAAATATCTTGATTAAATGCCCTGCGCTTTTCATTTCCTCAGTAAACCGTTCATTTTTTCAACTAGGGCTCTTTAAAGAGAGCCAAAATAAATGAACCTTTGCATTGATTATTTAGTAGCCAAAACTGTTGACTAGATTTAGCCACACCAAAAAAAGTGCATTTTACGCGGCATTAAATATTGAAAATAAAATGCATCAACATTTTCTGCATGAACCCACAAAATGTTCCGGAATTTTAGTTATTTTGTGGCATTTCAGTTTGTTATTCACTTTTATGGTTTACAATTTTTGGTTATGGCAACTCGCCTAAATTACATGTTGGCAAATATTTTATGTAAATAGATTTAAAATAAGTGGCGAGCATTTTATTCAAGTGCACGCACTACAAATACTACAGTAATGAGAGGCCCAGATATTTTATAATGAAGTGCCGAGCCAGGTGCAACATCTGCTGCGGCTGCTGCCGGTGCTTCTGGTGCCCCCAATCCCCATCGGGTACTCTAGTAATATGTAAGAGCTGTCCTCCATGTAGAGCAAAGCGTAGCTAAAAATATTATGCGACCCACAAAAACCGCAAATCTAGAACAGCGCATTTAATGTCGTGTGGACAAGCTGCTGAGGGGTGTATGGGGTGGGATCCCCTCCCCGCGTCCCAGCTGAGGAGGGGGTCAGCCGTTTGCAATGTCACTTTTCAAAACTGTGACATTCAATTTTCAGCAGAAATGTTTTGTGGCTGTAAAGCGGAAATTGAAAATGTCGTAACACACAACAACAAACATAAACAATAGCAACAATAGACGCTACTTTGAGGACCCTTTGGAAGAAGTTTTAAATGCCTGAGCGAGACTCTGATGCATTTACCTTAATTATAATGGAGAGCAAACTGCTATAGTTGCATTTTGTCTTTTAATTACTCAAAAGCGAAAGGCTGCAACATGTGGAAAGGGGGCAGTGCGCCAAAAAATCAGCGAATGCCCGGCCACAATGGAATGAAAAGTGAAATGTTGCACAGCTTAACAGCAGCAGCAGCAGCAGTAGCAAGAACGACAACAGGCAGCAGCGTAATCATCGCTTAACAAGTTGTTGCCTCGCTGACTGCTGCACGCTGTCAGTTTGTGTCCTTCTCCGGACGGCCAGGAAGGTTGCCGACGGCTGTACCATATCACGCAAAGTATTTAATTTCCACAGCATACAAACTGGCGCACCTGCAAACAATAGCCCAGAACCAGGCCCAGACCCAGGCCCAGGCCCTGGCACAGGCACGGGGCACAGTACCAGGCTCGGGATCTGGCCCAGGCTCATGCTCAGGCATGAAATGTGTGCCAAGGCGAAGGCTGCCTCACAGCGAATCTCTTGCCACCCAGTTTGCTGCCACCATGTGCCTGCTGCAAAAGAGGGAAAGGTAAACGAGCCACGCACAAAACTATGCTACAACTTTTTTTCGCTCATTCCCTTGCAACATCAGCATATTATCTATTCAGTGCTGCTTGCAACAGTGTAATGCTGTTTTTTAAACTTAAGAACCGAAATAAATACGAAACACTTGGATAAAAAAGCATATCAAAGCCGAAGAAAGAAAATTATATAAATAAATATTGGAAGTCTTTAAATTGATGATGCTGATAGTTTATGGAGTTGGAGACGTGTCTTTTAAAGCGACAATATTATAATACACTCTGTATACCAGTTTTTAAATAATTCTGTAGCGCGATTAGAAAAATACTCTCGACAGATACTTTTACCTCTTGAGTTATTTATGTTTGTTATATAAATAAATACATAACATAAATCAAAGCTGATAGGTTCTATAAATGTAATCACTTGACATTATAAATGACCATCAGTTTTTGGATTCGTACAAATATAATAAATGCCTGGAAGAGTATGCAGACTTCGACTTGCCAAACATGAAAAATTTCTTGCTTGTTTTGTGTGTGCTTTTACTTATTGCTTTAATTTTGTCACGTTTCTGCTAAAAGAATAAAAGAAAGGTAGAAAGGACGGACGATCGCTGGGAGAGGGGGTAAAATGAGTGCAAATCATTTGTATGGTGCTTTATGTGAAGGGGTGCGGGGTGAGGGAGGAAGGGCGGTGCTATAGCATTCACATAAATATAAATAAATAGCAAAATTTGCCATTTCGAGCAGCGACTTTCACTTTTTTGGAGGGTTACAAAAGAAGCTTTTTGCTCTTCTTCTTTTTTTGGCAACGTCTAGGTTAGTTTTATGGCTTAAATGAATTCAAGGCAATGCAAACAGTTAAAGCCGATATGCCAATATAGAATATGGAATATGCTTTGCGGTTCGTATTGGGTTGGCAAACCAAGCCAAACGAAAACCAAAACCGGATGTTGAGGTTGACCCCGGTGTCAAGTCAATAAATTCTCATTGCGTAAACCATAAATCAGCATCATGGTGCGCTAAGTGTCATTTTTTGTGACATCGGGATGGCCATACGCGCGGAGAGCGGGAAAGGTGGGGACGCAGTCGAACTACCGGCAACTGGCAGCTACACAATGCGAGTTATAATTTACACCTTGTGAAGGCGTCTACAGCAACTACAACAGTCATTTGACCTTACCGCGTGGGGGAGGCAGAACTGTGTGGGAGCTCTGCATAGCTGCCTGTGAGTTGTGGAGGGAATGGAGGAGGGATGGGGGGGAGCAGAGAGTGGTGTTTGAACTGACGGTTACATAGTGCCACGTTATATATTTTACTGAAAAGTGCAATTGCTTGATTTTAGAATTGGCTGTGATGGCTTTTCATTTTGAGTGACTGACGCGCCAGAGAGAGAAAGGGCCAGAGTAAGAGAAAGAGATAGCGATGGGAGGAGTGAGTGAAATAAGAGCCATGTGTACTATATGGTTCGTCGCTTTGGTGCCCGCAAAAGGTATAAGATAACATTGTAGCTTTGTGATTGATGCCCTGTGCTCGCTCCACAAATAGATTGCATTAAGTTTGCTGAGTGCACGTGAAATATAACACTTGAGATTTAGCGACAAGACACAAGACACCAATAACTTTATCTTAAAACCCATTGACCCGTTTTCTCATGTGGCTAAAAATTCAACATTTACTATTTTGCTAAACATCGATAGCTGAAAAGTACTACTTATGGCATTCAATTGCCAAATGATAAAGTTATTCCATCTTAATGTTTAAACATTTAAAAATTTTAAATATACAAATATTTGGGGTAGTTATCTATTTGAAAACTGTTTTGTATAACAATTCCATATGATTTAGGCCTTATCAGATTTGTAATCATCAGCTGCGAGTTAAATTGGGTTAGTTATTGGTAGTTTCACGCAGCTGTATCAAAAGAAGGCGCAACAGGCTTTCAGCCGTATGTGTCACTATATCCTCACTCTCCTTTCAGCTAGCTGATGATGCTGCAAAGCGCAGCTGCACTGATTGCCATAACAACTTTTGAAATGAAGTCGTGGCAGGGGTCAATAACGCAGCGGTGGAGGAGGGCGCAAGACAGATGGGCACACAATTGACGCAATTGCAGCGATACTTTGATTTTATTTCATTTTCAGGCGACGGGTGATGAGAACAGAAAAACAAGGATATCGAAGAGCCAGCTTCAGCAATCTGAGAATGGCTGGGGCAGTGGCAGGGTAAGGGGAAGGTAGACAAAGTGGCTGGCTGGTTGACTGCATTCAGTGAAACAGTTGGCAATAAAAACTGCATTGAAACGCTTAACCAAGCAGCGTGCATCAAATTGATTTCATTCGCAATGCGTTGCCTTCAATTTTACTATGTGCCCCGGAAAATATGCTACAGTTTTTGAGCTGCACAAAAATATTGTCTTGCAACACAGCGCAATCCAACAGCCCCTCCCCCGCGACCAGCGCATGCAACGGTGGCGAAATGTAATTTTCGTAAAGAAAAATGAAAAAAAAAAAAAATCGTTTCAAAAATTGAAAAAAATTGAAATGTACCGAATTTGATATACCTGCACCAAGTAATAATAAATAAAAGTTTTATTAAATGAAGATTTTATTGTTATAAAACTTAATCCTCCGCACATATTATAATATTCGGGTGCTAATCCATTATGTTTAAGTTTAATGTTAAATAGAAACATACTTTTGAAGAGCAGCGCAATTATACCCGCTTCATCAGCTGGTGAGGGTAAAAACAGCAAATGGCAATGTGAAAAGTAAAAATGGCGTGCGTGAAAAATACGTGAAAATTGGTGGCTGTATTTCTTGTTGTTGTTTTTGATTTTCACGCTCAATCCCTCAATCAATACTAGCGAACCGAACCAATGAGATTTTCGCATGCCTTTAAACTTGTTATTTCGAGTAAATCCGCAACACAATTCGCGCTGACGCCAAAATTGGAAGCACCCCAATTGGAGTGGGGAGTAGTTGGGAGGGGCATAGGTGACAAGGAAAACACACACACACAGAGTCGGGGCTTTGGCAACAATTTGGCATGTTGTTGCCAGATTTCTTTATCTTCTATAAGCAGAAAGACACAGAAAACATATATGTCTATATACATTTGTACATATGTATATGTTGCATGTATAAATAAGCCTGCAATAGATCTATTCAATTTGTAGGTTCGAATTGTGTGGCATGCTTTGCGGCTCACTGAACAATTTGCAAAGAGCGGGAAAGGGGGAGAAGGGATCATTTTATTGCTATTTCATGCTTCTGACTTTTTCTTAACTATAAACAGCTTTTAAGTTAGTGTATTTAATTAATTATGCAATTACGGAAGTGTCGTTTACACAACACTTAAAGCGCAGCAAAAGCCTTTGGGTAATAAAATTTAATGGATACGTCACACGCTTGAGAACACAATGAGATGATCCTTGAGACACCAGGGAATATGGAATTAAATACTTCTGTTCCAAATGAGATTGTCAGTAGTTTATACACAAGCGTAATGTCAATCGAAGAGTGGAAAATATATTTAATAGCATTTCTGTAAGTAATGAATTAGAAAAAATTATTTAAAATAAAATGAAAAAAAAAACGATAAGCTAATGAATGAAAATAAATAAATTTGCTTTCCTATTAAGGAAAATGATAATAACACAAAATTGAAAATATAGTAAATGAAAATAATCACATTTCAAGTATGGAAAATATTTAAGTTTGAGTCCAACTGCTGTTTGTTTTAATTTCAAATGACTACTGCAAAGACAGAATGGTTTGTCCTTGATGTATACATCCTTTAACTCAATCATTTTTAAAATATTACTAACAAGTTTTCAAATTTTAATTGAAGCCTGTCTAATTCTTTTATCGATTTCGAAAGGATGAACTCAATTTGATGGCAGTTTGCATTGACAGGTATCCACTGGAAATCGCTTAATAACAGCAACCCAAATCGAGACATCAATCAAAAAGCCACACTATGGTTGTGTGTGTGTGTGCGTGTGTGTCTACATAAGCCGCTTCCTTTGCGCTCCCGACGAGTGGTGTAACCTTCAAAGGGGCTACCACAAATTGATGTTGAAAATCGATGGCTAATAGGCAAGTGTATCTATGTGTGAGGGTGTCAGTTATTGTGATGTGTCAATGGTAAAAGGCAGCGGAGGATTGCATGAAACAGAAACCATACCCTACACCACACTGTGTGTATGTGTGTGTGTGTATGTGTGTGTGTCAGTGTGGTGTGCATCTGAATTTGATTTAAGGCCAAGTTGCTGAGCTATTCCTTGGCTTGGTTGCCTGTAGCTAGCGAGACATTAGAAAAACGCGCGACGAGCGTGAAAAATTGGAACATAACATACACACATAACAGACACACACACACACACCCAACACACACATTTGGAGCGTGTGGCAATATTGCACTATGGGATAAACTAAGCTTCTTGCGGCAAATAATAACTACTTGGTCTAGAATTTGTTTAGGATTTTGCCACTTTTGCTTTAATTAATTATTTAGCAGCGGATGTTTCCTTTTAACAATTATAATACACCAAAGAAATAATAATCAAATGCAAATCTAAAAACATCTAAAGAAGTCACTAGCTTAACAGCGTTTTAGCTTAACTTGGCTCTTAATTTTGTAAAACAAAACTTGTCAAGTGCTGAGTATCCGATTTTAATAAAAGTGGCAAGCAGCAAATTTATTATTTGGTTTACCACAAACGTAACGCACAAATTGTCCATTCATCAAGAAAAACTAATGCTAAAGTTTAATATTAAAAAAAATAAAAAGATACTTTGCCAATCACCTTTTTTATTTGAAAAATATTTAAGTTTTCCATTGAAAAATGTATATTTTTGCCTAGAGTACGCTGGCCGTTAACGTCAGTCAAAGCAAAGGCAAAACCGTTAGTCAAGTTGAAAGATTGATTAGTTTTTAACAAGTTGTGACTCGCACAGGGGCAAGACCATTAGAAGGAGTGGAGAGATGGGGCGGAGGGGGTTAACTAGTGCCAACACGTGCAGAGAATTAACACTGAAACGAGAGGTTGATGACGAGACCGTTGAATGGCAGCAATTAGCAAAGCCAGCCGGGGCAGCAGCCACATCAGCAAAGTTGTCAAGCTACAACAAGCTCAACGCAACAGAATCCAATCCACAAGTGACCCACCACAGATGCTGTGACCCATCGACAACTAGTAAATATGTTAGTTCCAAAGGTAGTCCCCGCTAGCTTACAGCAAAACTTACATTTTCTAAAATACATATATGTATATATGTATATTCGTTATTGCCTCAACGCACCAGCCAACCGCCTGACGCCTATCCATGCATGCCTTATATGTGGTTGGAGCGAGAGAGTGGGGGAGTAGGTAGGGGCGGTGTGCACTAAACTGCATACAGAATCACATTTTACATATTTGCATACGAAATGTATTTGCGCTCTGCGAAGCGCAACAATAAACATTGTAAATATTTCTTGCAGTTTTTTATTTTTATTTTTTTATTCCACTTGCATGTATTTTTATGATGCCCCATGTTGTGTCTTTATTTTACAAGCCGCACACAATCATTTTTCTTGGTTGTTTCGTTTGCTTTTACCTTGCTCACTGGTGTTAGTTTTTATTACTGAACAATATATTATTCAATCGTTTTGTTGTGTTACATGCAACACATTTTTTATGGTCTGTTTTCATTTGCTTTTGTTTTTTTATGTTTTTATGTTTGTTTTTATTTTTTGGTGCATGCACTGTACGTAAATCAATGCTCTGTATGGGCGAGTCAATGGTTTTAAATAGGGTTAGGAAAAATGCAAGCAAAGGTTTGGAAAATTGGCAGTCAACTGAAATTCCAATTTATTTTGTACAACTATTATTTAATATTAGTTTGAATAGGTGAATAATAAATGCGATTAATTATATTATACAATGAAGAATTGGTAAATATTTCATTTGACGTATTTCGTACATTAATTTACATTAATTGAGCTTAGTAGTTTAATTATGAAACTGCAATCAATTTAGTAATTATTTTTGCAACTTCTTGTAATCTAATATTTGTGACATGGCTTCGAGCAATCCAGGCTGATAAGTAAGTAATCAAGTAATTATATGCCTGGCCAATTGAAATACAGTTGAAAGCCAAATTGTATACATCTTGAAGAATTGGAAGCTTGACAGGCAGTTGACTCAGCTAATTTGGTTGAGAGTCTTACAATTTAAGTAGCCCAGGCAACAACAACAGCAAAAACAACAACGACCAATAGCTCCACGTGTTGCACTACAAAATGTCGTCGGGTAATTGGAAAAAAAAATTCGCAGTGTCAAGGAGGAGGAAATCAGATCCAGTCCAGCAGATAGCTGGCAATTCTAATTAAATTCATGCTCGCACTTTCCTTTAAGCAAATTTGCAGCGAGACGATGACCAGGAGGAGTCGAGGGTTGAGTGGCACAGGCAGAGTCACAAGCACAGGAAGTGTTACTGTAGTGGAGGCTAAGGGACAAAAGTTGAAGGCAACATTAATTGCAAATCCGCAGCGCCCACAGAGAACGAGATAGAGAAGGACACAGTGAGAGAGAGAGAGCGAGAGAGCGAGAGAGAGGGAGAGAAGGAAAAGGCAGCAGGCGGATAACACCTCAGCCTTGAGAGCCTGCCGTATTGCTGGTTGTCCTCGTTGGGCGCCATATCCTTGACCCGTTTTGTTGCCGCAAAATTAAAACGGCTTTTTCTTAGTTCATTTCATTGCATTTCATGAACAATTTAAGCCAATTGCCAACTAGGACGCCTCTGTCCTTGCGCCCAGGGCTTTATAAATTCATTTTGCAAAACAGTTGACTGCCTTTAAAAAAAAATCTAAGCTGAAAACAAATGTGAAAGGGCAGCAATGCGCCATACTCTACTTGGGCATCAGGACTTTTCCATTACACATTTTCCCTTTTTGCTGTTTAATTACTCTATTTTTGCAATATAAAATGTAAAAGTTTTAACAAAATCCACATAAAACTTGATTCGCATAAAAACTTGTTTAGATTTTAAATGAGGGAAAACATTAAACTTTTTATTTGATTGCCAGTTGCCTCAGTTTTTTATCTATGAATCTTTTTTCGTTCGCATTTAAGTAAAGCTTTAATTCGTCAAGAAATTCAGGTAAGAAACTGTTAACATAAATTCAAATATCATGTATGGAACATTTTTAATTAAAATCCCGCAGCTGTTCTCAAAAAACTAACCACAAAAATCTTATTTACACCGCCTAACCGCAATTTAATGTGGCAAGCATTTGGGCGCCCAGACGGTTTCGCCTTTTTATTTACGACTTCAATAACGCGACTACGCCAACATCATTTGAGCGCTCAAGTGCGTTGCTCGATGGGGGCGTGGAAGGATGTCTGTGGCATGCCCCCGCTTTTGGTTTGGGCCCAGCACAAAGTTATTAAAATGCGCCAGCTTTGTGTTTGACTCTCACAGTTATTTAATGTTTGTCGCGCAACTCAAGTCGCGACAGGTGGTTGTGCCACACAAATGTGCCACACATGCGGCCGTTTGTTGGCCTGTGCCTATGTGTGCGTGGGGTAATCTCATTAATAGGCAGCGCCATAAGGCAACTGACTTTGCGGAAATCTAACAGGATTTAGGAAAAAGATTAAATTAATATATATATACTGAGAAAAAAATGTTGGATTGTGAATAAGAAAATATTAGTTTAAAATGGTTGCAAAAGGAAAAGCAGGATTCGATAAAATAAATAATGTGATAATCGAATCGGAGCGTTTTAGTTTTCCCCTATTTTTAAGACAATATCACAACGAACATAAATTTACAAAATGATAAAAAAAATTATGAAATGAATCTGTTTAAGCTAAAGCATGCTAAATAATCTAAAATAAAATAAGAAAATGCTTTGTGTGTCAGCTTTAGAGCTCTTTAGCTTTCACTGTTTACTAAGCTGGCTGGCTTATATTATGCAATAAATACGAAAATAAATCACACTGCTGAAATATGTCACGCAATACATTTTGTAAGCCAGTTGCTTTTCGCTCACGTACACGAAACACCAACACTGACAGCCCAGCATAAGCGAGTAAATCGTAAAGAAAACGTGCACTAATACATGTATACAATAACTAAAAAAAAACACACAGACACATTCATTTCTAGAATGAAATGCTTAAATGCATTGCTATTCAGCTGCTGCAGTTTGTTAGCAGTGCTTGTACAACGTTGCGAGAGCAGTGACTGTAAAACTGCTAGAGTTAAGTGGCTTTTATTTGCTCTAGAAAACTTATACAACAATAATAACAACAAACATTTGATAGCCAGCCTTACGTAAAGTAATTTTTAATAGACTTGCTGCGCTCGGACGCATAAAGTAAAACAATTTTTGGCCAACAATATAAGGAGTAACTAAAAAAAAAATTTAAGAAAATAAACGAAATGCTTTTCAACAGAGACTTCAATGTTGTATTTGCCTGACTTTGGCAAAAGTTTTGTTATTGCTTAGCAACTGAATTTCTGCACTCTCACCACCCACCACCCTCTATATGGAGCATATTCATGCCAGCCTCTGTGGACTTATGGCACTTGGCCACAACTTGGCCAAATAAACAAATTTTCAATGAAAAAGACTTTTCTCGCACTCTGCATTTGCTGTTCCTGCTGCTGCTGCTGCTGCTGCTGCTGCTGCTGCTGCTACTGCTGCTGCTTCAGCTGTTGCAGCTGCCAAAAATGCAAAAATGTTTATAAATATTCAAATTCTTTTTTGCAGCAGTTGCTTTCCCTCTATTTGAACTTTAGTTGACTTGCGATGTTTGTTAATTCTCGCCTGGGTCCAACGACAAATAAAACACTAAAAAAAAAAATAAAAGTATTTTTTGGCCAGAATAGTCAACCAAATAGCAACGAGAAACTTGAAAAGAAAAGAAAACTTTTCTTGCCAATTGAAAATCTCAAATGCATATGTGCGTAGCTGCGTGTTTGTATGTGTGCATGTGTGTGTGTAAGTGCTGTCAAAATATTTGCTATACAGTTTGTTTGGAGGTTAACTCTTGAAAGATGGCCGCAGCTGAAAAAAAAACTTAAGTGAGCAAGAAAACAGAACAGAAAATAATATGTGGTCTATTGACAAGCTAAACATACAAATTTTTAATCTAAATCAGTTGATAAATTATTTGTATAATTTAAAAAAAATTATATACATTCCAGTTTTGCTTTTGCTTTAGATTTTAAATCCATTTTCATCCCTTGGGCATAATGCACAACATCAACGCTTTATTAATTATCTGTCCTATCGAAAAATAAATAAAACTTTTAAGTAAACGATTAAAAAAATGTAGCTCGTTTTTTTTATTCATTTCAGCTTGAAACGGTTGTATACTTTTGGGGTAAACACACAATAAAAAGCATTTGTGTAGCTTTTAAGCTAGAACACAAAATAAGATGAAAACAAAAAATAAGTGTGCCTGTGTGTAAACTAATCCGGTAGGAAATAGAGCGTATTCCAGGCGGTACTTTCAATTAAATGGGCCTCCATAGAAACTCAGTGACTAAGCTGCAGAATAGTCGCTCCATCAAACAAACAAACAAACTGACAAACAGGCGCGTCAGAAAGCAACAAATGCGTTTAATCAAACATGCAGACAGGCAGAGGCGTGCAGAGTAGGGAGGGGGCGGGCGATAGGCGACAGGTTGCATGCTACGCCATCAAAGGGAAAGGTGCAAAGCATGGAGGAGGGGTGGCGTGTCAACCTAGTTGCCAAGAGCATGTACACAAAACTGGGCACAAAATGCAAAATACAAAAAAATAGAAGAAAAAAACACAGCTAGTGTAAATATTTGTCAACTGTAATGAACATTTCATATTTTGTTCTTCTGCTCGCTGGGAATTTGCAATGTTGTTGTTGCTGTTGTTGTTGTATTGCTTTTCAGAGCCCATTTTCCTTTCACATGCGAAAAGAGTGCGTCCGGGAAAGCAGATGAAAGATCCCCCCTGTACGCGTCATAAATAGAAATGTAACACATAACACATGTTGATGCCCTGCAGCCAACTTGACTCGAATCGAGTCGACTCGAATCTTCTATAACGCCATCCCTCCCAATCCCCGCCCTCAACAGTTCGTCATGCGCATCCTGCGTGTGTCGTCAGTCAGGCATCACAACACAGAGAAAAAACTTGGCATCGATTTGCAGAAAATCACACCTCTCAAAAGCTAAATGAGGAAATATATTTAATTTATTTACTTAAGACACGATTAACAATAATATTGCTTTGCACAATTTCGAGTTGTTTTTAAATGATAAAATATATTTTACTTATTATTAAATAATATATTTAACAATCAAATTATTTACAAACTGTTAAATTCCAAAATTTCCAATTTGTTCTCGCATATCCAATTTTCATATTTACTTTTCTTTAACTTTTCTGACTTTATAGCTATTTCAGTAGAGTATGTGGGATTTTTCGAGTGTATGCACACACACACACACACGCACACATACACACTCGATTGCTGTTATCACTTAACAGCATAAATCGGTGCAAAATACGGAGCCAGATTCTAATTTATTTTCAATTTAAAAAGGTAAATGTGCCAAGTAGGGAATATAGCCGCCAGTCAGTAAATGGGTGGGCGATGAGTGGTGGGCGTGGCAGACGACAAGCAATTGCCCTGAAGCCAACTATTTGAATACACACAAATTGTTGGCAACAACATTTTTATGTTTTTTTGTTGTTGTTGCTTGCTTGCATTATAACAAGAAAAAATGACACAAAGCAAATGCTTGTGTGCAAAAGTTAAGGCTCACAGCATAATGCGCCGCCTCATGTGTATCAGGTGGGCTCAGTGGGCGTGGCCTAAGCAAATTACTACCGTTCGTGCACCTGAGTGAGCTACAAAAATTAAAATTCCAGCAAACTTTAACCTGCAAGAGAGTGAGAGAGGCACGATAGAGTTTTAACCATTTGCAGTTAGATGTAAATGCCTCAAGTGCAGTTAGAAGATGCCACAAATGCTTTTGTTTCTCATATATGTGAACTCATTTGCAGATACACAGTTGCATTGCGCATTTGTGTGTGGCTTGTGTGCGTGTGTTTGTGTGTGTTGCTAAACTTAAGACATAACAATTAATTTTGGTCTACGCAAATAGACCGCAAATGCTAAAAAGGAGAAAAGCTTAAATGATAAGAATGTGATATCGATTTTATGTGATAATATTATTTAAATGCTAAAATACATCCAACGTGAATAAAGAAAATACACGCTTGGCAACTTTTGAAATGTGTATGTCGAAAAGAATTTCTTAAATCCGGAAAAGGTATGCTAAAAATTGTAAACAGATGGTAGCTCATCTCTGCTTGACATCCTTATCATATCATTGAGATGTCAAAATATGTACATCAAGAATGCTTTCAAAGAACTGCCACTTCGAAATACATCCGCAAACATAGTCAATGTAAGCACCCGAAAGTTATGTACTTAACGTATTAGCCACATGCCAGTTGCATACATATCATAAACCGTTACTGAGTTTTCAACTCACGTTCGCATTGTTTATTCACCGCCTGCCGCTATTGCTGTCCGCGAAACGGTGTTTCATACAACAAATTTAAACAGACAAAAATCGTATTTTAAGCTCGGCGTTGACAGAGGACAACAACAATAGTGAGCGACAGGAACAAACCTAAACACGCGACTCGCTTATCACGGCAACAACAGCTGCGACCGCACACCTACACACACACACGCACATACACAGCGCTACAGTTTTCATTGCATAAGCCAAGACGCGCAACTCAAAAATTCCCGTAGCCATTTTATTATTATGTGCAAAGTTTTTTTTAGCGTGAGCAAAATACGCGCAAGTTGCAAAATAAAAAATAAAAAAAAGAAACACAAAAATAAAACAAATTCAGCGAAAAAGTGGCAAATGCTAAGAGAGAGAGGAGAGAGAATGAATGAGTGAGAGCAGGAGATGAGTGACAACGACACTTGATGTACGATGGCAGCCGGGTAATAATGACAACGACCACGACGACGACTGCAATGAAGAGCAGACAAGAGACAGCTGGAGCAGGAGCAGGAGCAGGAGCAGGCTGCAAAGAGCAGACAGAAGCAGCCCAAGGAGCCGAGGCCAGCTGGATGCCAGCATTTGGCAGGAGTTGCTCCTACTGCTGCTGCTACGGCTGCTGCTGCTATCTTATTTGCAGCATTTGGCATCTGAATGCTTGCAGCGTGCGATAAAATGATGCAAGAATGCAATAAGCCGCAGGTAGCCACAAGCAAATGCAGCAAAAGCTGATAAAGCAGGAGCTGCATCTTTGCCTTTACATTCACAATCTCAATTCTAGTGGAGCGCGAGTCGTGTACAACTTCACTTTAAACACGATCTAGCATCGCAATTTAGCAAACAACATCAAAAAATATTTTATAAATTCGGGAATAATACATATACATATACATATACATATACATATACATATACATACATATACATATATATATATATATATATATAATATATATGCATATATGCATACCACAATTAAATTGTTAACATGACAAAGTCGTCTGTGGCTAAACTTGGCTAACAATGTTGGCAGCAGACGATGAGTTGATGGATGGTCTGTCACAGCATGCAAAACCGTTTAGCTGTTCAAATGAATGCAGCCAAATTCCAAGGCAACTATTTGACACTCAACTTTTAAGGACAAGTTTCAGCGAAACTTAGATTGATCTCACAGAGCATCCAGCTGTCTTATTAATTTGCGAAGCCAGTTCGCGAGGATACGTGCGACTCGAATCCACGCAGAGAGACCAGGGCATCTATGAAAGTTTAACGGCCAAGAGCAAGTTTAGCGTTAGCTAAATCGTTTGGCACCTTTTCGCAGACACAGCCAGAGGTACACTCGCACAAGCTCGCACACACACACACACACACACACACACACACATACACACTCGCAGACCCAGTCACACATACAGACGCACTTCAATCACTTTAATTGAAACACGAAGTCTACTCATTTATCTACATCAGCTGCAAATATTGCTTTTCACCCCAACTACCCCAAAAAAAAACTGTCCCAGGTATGTGTGCTCAGAGCTGATAATGATGAAAGCTGTCTTCCACCTTTCGTTGACTCTGTATGTGTGCGTGTGAGTATATATATTTGTATATATATGTGTGTGTGTGGGCCTCTGTATTACTTGAGGTGCGTGAAAAGACTTCAATTAGGCGAATTGTGAGCAAAGTTCCAAATATTCTACATACCCAGTGGTAAAACATACCTATGAGGTATACACATCCCATATTTACACCAAAGTTAAAGTATTTATATAGGTTTTCTCTTGAATCAAAAACAAAATATTAAATTTAAATAAGTCAGAAAATATTTTCTGGCCTAGAGTACATACTTTATGAGATTAAAGATAATTAAAAAAAAAATATAATAATAAATTACTTAGGATATTAAGTAGTCCACCCACTGCTTGAAGAAATCTACTTAATCATTTGGTTTCGACCTGAAAGACAGGAAATTGCAAATATCAGATGCGGACGTTCAGCAAAAGCAGAGAAGGTGAAACTTAGGTTAAAATACAAAGGAAGGGAATATGCGAGGAGTCAACAAGTGTTCGCACAGAAGCTGAGGGTCTCAAGACTGGTTAAGTGATAGGCATATTGGAATAAATGAAGTTCATGGATGCTCAACAGGAGGATAAAAGAAAAACAAGCTTAAAGTTTGCAGAGGCGAAATACAAAAATATATACATACATATATATATATATGTAATATATAAAACAAATATGTATTTAAAAAAATACCATTTAAATCTATATTTCGAGTCGAGTCATATTGTATATGTAAATATTTGTGAATGATTCAAGCCGAAAAAGGTAAATGCAAATTTACTGCAAAGTTGACAAATAGTTTTTGTTCAATTAAAAACGATGCATCAAGCAAAATTGCAGAGTTAAAATAATAATTATTATTAATGTGAACAATAATTAACAGAAAAACAAAATAACTGCAAGAATGTCAATTAAAATTATTAGTTTAACAAATTATGAAGCAGAAAAAAAATCTTAATGAGTCAATAAAAATGAGTCTGTTTTTATCTATGATTGCAAGCCTTTCATGTATTTATATTTATTTATTATTATTTATTTATTATTTATAAGAACTAAAACCAAATGAAAGTATTTAAATGTGAACTAAATTAGTAAGCAAACTAGTTACAAAGTACTACCAACTCTATGCTATACTCCACTAAGTTTAGTTACCTTCATTTCTATAAACTTCAAAAGTAACAAAGTGCTACTCGGCTAATAGTTGTATTCACATTGGCTTATCAGCGCTTTATGGTCGCCACTGCAATAGCATTAACAGTCCAAAAGCAGCCAAAGGCACTATAATGCCAAATCCTTTAGCAGCTATAATTTGCTCGTAACAAACAGTTGCCATTTATGGCCGCCAAATGACTTAAGTCATAATTTAATGTGCTCTTCCCGCAACGGAAGTGAGGTCATAACTTAATAATGCTTCACCCCAAACAGAGGAAAATAGCAGCATTCTCCCGGTCAATGACCAATGATAACCTGCCCCCTTAAGTAGTTGACTGCCGCTTAAGGAACGCAACATTGAATGGTTGAACGAACAACAGAGAGACAGTGAGAGAGACAGAGTCAGAAACAGTACTGAAACCCAAAGCCCAACTAAGGGCCAATCAAATTAAATTTGTTCCCGAACTCTGATTTAAAATATGCCAATAATTTTTCAAGAGGAAATCATAATTTGTAAGGGGGCCAAGGCTGTCTTGGCCCATTAGATTGGGGCCAAGACAACAGATGCTGAGTCAGCAGACAGCTGCTGGCTCAATCGTTCCCCAGCTGTTGCTGATTTTGCTACTGGGGACAATTTTTATCGCTAATAGATGCCACTTTGTTGCTGGAAGAAATCACAAGTTTTGTCCACAAAATTGTTGACAAATTTCACAGCGCACCTGGAAGACAAATTATCTAAAAAAAATAAGAAAACACCACTGAAAATGCAAAGAAACGACAGACGAGGGGGCAACTTTCTGCAACGTAATGAAATGATGACAAAGCGTCCAAGTCGCTGATAGCCAAATAGCAAGAAGCAGCAAGGTCGCAGGACGACATCGAGTCTAGTCGAGACGGGGTGGAGGAGTGAGGGGTGCGGACAAAAACTTTTGTTTGTTTTCTCGACTTTGGAATGTGATGTAAATTTTTTTTGCCACCATCATTAATTAGACGACCGGAGTGTGAGTGCGGAAAGCTATCAGGACGTGCGTCAGGGGCAGCGGAAGGAGCGCAGGAAGCGGAAAGACAAACACGTGAAACTTGCCCCGCAGACGGGTCAGGTTAAGTGAGGTTATGTACACACCGAGGGAGTAAGCTAATTCGATATACGCACTCAGTATTTGTGTTTGTGTTTGGGCTCGATGATTCTTGGCCATTAAGGGGAATCTGCAACTCGTCTCGTTAAAGGCAAATGTCAGCCATTTAGTTGATTACAAACACAATTAGCTACGGTTTATTTGATTTTCAAAACCAAGCCGAACAAACGATGACTCCAGACTTCGATTGTATTCGCTATTCGAACTGGAAAGCGTCTGGGGAATATATAATTTATTGTTAACTGCTTAGCAGACGCAAGGAGCTTAATCACATTACCACTGCAAATGCTTAGTTCGTATACAACCTAAAAGAGTATGTATACATGCTTACTATATAATTCAATATTTCTTTTTTCCTCGCTTAATAACACAACATGCCACGCAAAGAAAATGAGAATAAAACAGCGAATGATCTAAAACAAAAGTATCTGCAAAAACAGATGCCCATAAGTTTAAAGATACTTAAATCTGCTGGCTTGACAATTCAAGACCGAGAACATTTTCGCATAAATCAATCAAAATGTTTTTGGCCATGCAATTACCAATCAATAAGCGAAACCAAAAATAGAAAAAGAAAATAAACAAACCTTACTTTGAGGAAGTGCAATTTATCACTACAATTGTGGAGGGGTTATGGGCTGGGGGTTGGAGGTTGGAGGTGGTGTGTTTTGAGTGGCAGGCAAGATATCAATTTCAGACCCATTTATAATGCGCGACGACAGCGCGTTGCTGCATAATTATGCATGATACAGCCTCAGGTTTTAGTGCCCCCAACTTGCCGATCGAAAGTTCGCAAAGCGCCGTCATTTAAGCCACCAATCAGCGTCAGAATCAGGCGCCGGTCTTTCACAATAGGGGAAGGTGCTTCTAGCTAGCAGGCTTCTGGCTAATGCCAACACAACGACGCCTGTTTTGAATTTTTAAAAAGAACGTGAAGCGAGTTAAAGTTTGCTGTTGCTGTTGCCACTGCAACACGACTGCCATACCCGTATCCGTATCCGGCGTTGCGTAGCCACTGCCATAACTGCACCAAAGTATGGCAATCATTTTAGCCTTAAGGCAAAAAGGCGTCGCGACTGCTGCCCGACTCGGAATGACCAACATTTTCAATTACAACAAAGGAATGCCGGTCATTATTTATTATGCCGACCGCATGGCCTCAAGCAGCAGCCAAAGTCACCCACCTCCCATCCACTCCCGCTCTCCTCCCGCTCACCATCCTCTCTCTGTTCAACCCAGCTCATTTCAGCCGTTGAGCAACTTAAGCCTTCCACAAAACGAGTGTCCTTTGCCTCGCGAACGCTGCGCTGCGCTCCCATTCATCTAATATTCATGAAGAAAATATTGCCTCGTACATATATATTTTGCAGTCACTGTCTGAGCGCCGTCATTTTTCACGAACAGCTTGCGCCTCAACTAACCGCCCCACCTCCACTCGCATCCCCTCTCCCAAACAACCAACTCCAACCAAATGCTGGCTTTTCATAATTTTCTGCTTATGAGACGTGCAAGCTGCACTTTTTCTTTTTGGCTTTTTCTGTTTTTGCAGGCCCCCTTTTAACTGCTCCTCTCAACCCCTTTAAGCATGTCAGTTTTATGTGTTTTATGAAATTTTTCGCAGAATATTTTGTAAATATTGTATTACGCTTTTGCTTAATTTTGTACGCCGCTTGTTATAAAATGTTCTTGGACGAAAAATGCTCTCATAAATCAAGCACAGGCATTTTTCTTTCAGTTCCCGCCCCTTTTATGCTTTTGCCAAGCGTCGAGCGACGAGTTCATTGGCTATGGTTTGGATTTTTGGCCGAAAATTTTAATTGCATTCTAAAAAGCTAAAAGTTGTAGTTATCTATGCCAACTTCACAATTGTGTAGAAAGGCTTGTCTGCTGCTTAAGGACAAAAGGTCAAACACATTATTTAATATTCATAAGGCAGGAGGGAAGCAAGACAGGCAGCTCCAAAAAGGGCCCACAGGAAATTCAGCTTCAAGCTGAAAGCCAATAAATAACAATTTAATATGATTAAATGCGACTGATGATAAGCCATAAACCATATTTATGCAGCAATTAAAGCACTTGGATGGATTCGATTTGAGCATTAAACTGATTGTTTGCATATTGGAGTGTTTAAAATTCGACTTGCTTTCATAAATACATGTAATCAATTTCAATTTATGCATAGTAATGAATAAATAGTTGGCAGATTCCTTTACTAATCAAATTATTCACTGTTCAATATCAACCACTGCAATCCCTTTAAATAGGTCAATTAAAGCTCAATGTACCAAATTATGATTGACAAAGGGAACACAAAGACACAAGATTCACAATATTAGTGTGGCCCGGTTTTCTTCTCCTAACACACACACACACACATACAGTCAAAAGAAAAAGAACAGAAATTAAGTTGCCAAAGGACACGTACTGCCCAAAAGGCAAATGAAAACAATATGATGATGGATATGATGACAAGCAGAAAAAAAAAACAAAAAAAGAAGAGCGTCCTGGTAACTGTGGATTAAATACTCTTACGGTCATTATGTCAGAGAATGAATATAATATAAGACAATATCCTTAAAAACTTGCGAAAACTTGGCATTTGTATAAATGTTTATTAAGAAATATTCACTGAGAAGTCATATTTGATGATAAACCAACTGATCGAATTATTAATGATAATCTTTCAGAGCTATAGAAATGAAATGTAAGAATCAAATGAATAATTGTTAAATACTATATATTGATAATAGGACAGATTAATCCATTCGGATCAACTTATATAAATGTTTTGTATAACATCTTTGTTAGCTTCCTGGCTGCCTTACACATTACTTAAAAGTTTTATGGTACACCCTATTAGGGTATACAAATACAAGAAAATGCTACTAATTTGCTGGGCTCGTATTCATAATGTTGTCGTTGCAGTTGTTGTTATTGTAGTTGTTGTTGTTGTTGTTGTTGTTGTTGTTGTTGTTGTTGTTGTTGTTGTTGTTGTTTTTGTTGTTGTTGTTGTTGTTGCTGCCGCTGCTGCTACTACTGCTTGTAGTTCCCTTTGCTTAGACACTGCCTAATTGTTGTCCAGCCCTGACATAGTGCCACAGATACGAGAATAAATCCAAACAATGGCAAACAAAACGAAATGCAAAACCCATTTCTATTCTTAAAGTATGGGTTGGGTTGCCATTATGGAGGGCGAACCACAAATGAGTTCAGCTGATAGCAAGTGCGGCGTATGCGTAATATTATTTGTGGTCTCTCAATTTGATTATGTAACGCATAAGCCGCACAAGTGGCTCACCAAAAGTAAAAAAAGGAAAATCATAACAACAACGGGCATAACAGGAAGTAGAGCGACAGCAACAAATAAGCAAGTTGTATTGCAAACAATAGAAATACATAAATTTTTGATTTATTTGAGCGTATAACACACACACACACACACACAACCAGGAAATCCAAGCAGGAAAAACAGAAGCGGCAAAAAGTTTTCGTTACAATTGTAGGCCAAGCTCAGGCACAGGCCACGAAAGGCCGAGTTGGGGGCAGGACACGCCCACACAGTTCGTGGAACACCTACGATAATCCTGTTAAAATTTGTTTGTTTCCATTGTGTACAAAGTTTGCTGCCTTGTTTTTATTTCTTTTTTTTGCTGGTTTTTATGGCTGCAACTTTGGCAGGTTAACCAAACTCAAATCGATTTAGCGAAAGCAGCCAACAGGAAATTGATTTCGTATGCCATCTGTAGTGTTCCCTTGGCTCCACACTTCACCACCTCACCATCCATACCCCACCCCATTGGCTCCCTTTTGGCTGCTCTAGCATTCAACGAAATGACCCAATAAAACACAAAACTCACAACGCGCAAAATGATTCTTTGATTTGCCAGCAACGCGCAAATTAGCTGCTCTATAGTTTTACACCTTCCTCCCAGCCACCCTCGTTCCTTCTCTCTTTTGTGCCCTCTCTCTCTCTCTATCTTTCTTTTATATCTGGCTATAAAATGTTTTCTGCGCGAATTTTAATTTTGCCCTTTCCCCTTTCAGCTGTTTTACCCTCCAGCAAATCGTTCACTATTTGCTTTTATATTTGCTTGCAATTCATTTTAGCGTGAAACTTCATTTGCCAGTTGCCCGCTTGAGGTTTTTTCCTATTTCCCTTGTTTTTCCCACCTCCCCCTGGCCCACTAAGTAAATTTTCCCATCTGTTCGCTTCAAAATGCAGTCGATATATTTCAATTTAATTCAACATTAGATTCGATTTATTAATTATTTTCTGTGTGCAACAACCAAATGTTGTAAATTCAATTTAAATTATGGTTACGAACACAAAATAAACCAAGAACAGAAACTGAAATTGTTCGAGAATTTGAAAAATGCACATACACACATGTACAGTGAGACTGCAAAATTATAGAAATAAGTCTTAAGGTAAATATTTGTCGAATTTTTAGCAGAAAAAAATTGCATTATTGGTATTAATGTATATTTTATCATTTATAGATTATGTATTTTATATTTGACTCGTAATTAATATTTGTTTTTGTCAAACTAAGGGCAAACAGTGGAATAAGTTAGAGCGATAAGCTATCTAGCAAATTTATTACCATGCTAACAATTAATTTATTTGTTATTCAACATTAATATCACTCTCGTATATTCTCTTAATCAATCTCTAGATTGCCACGCTTCTTCTCAGCACGAGGTTCGTTGAACTCAAAGTGGTGCCAACTGTTACATTAGGCAGTGTGTGCGAGGTGTGCTTGGAGCGGAGAGAGTAATTGTGCGCAAGTGTAGCTGAAACTACTAGGAATCACAAAATGCTCAGTCATGCCGATTACCCCTTGTCGTGTTTATGGATGCTTGAGCTGACTTTCCATGAAAAATAATTTAATAACTTTAGCACAAATGGCTAGCAAAAGCAGTCAATGTAGCCGGGCAGGAGTGCCTCAACTGTTGGCTGCTGTTTATTAAATACTTCCATACGCATAATGAGCAAACTCTAGCAGCATGTTTAATGGACAACAACAGAAGCAACAATTGTGCATAATGTGGCAACTAAGCAACTGCCACTCGACTTAATGACGTTTTACTCAGCACGGCGAGTTATTATTGTGGTGCAGATGATGAAACGTTTTTCTCCCATTTAACAACTATTTACGCTTATTAAAAGCAAATTATACACATAAATACTTACATTATATGTATACGATACTTTAGGCATACATACTTGTATATATTTAGATATTTTTGCACACATGCACTAATTTATTTAAACGAAAAACAACCAATTATTTGCAGCTTACAAATGCAAGCAGGAATCTGCTCCTCTGAGCAGTATTGAAATGAAATACTCTTAAATGAAATATGCATTTATAAGCTGATTTGTTATTAACTTTAATAAATTTCCAAAGCGATCGAATATAAAATTTGCATATTGATATAATTCTGAAGGGTTCTTAAATATGCATTGCTGATAAAAAGACTGAGGCAAAGAAATATATTGTCAGCAATCTATATTATAAGGAATTAATTCATTAAAAAGTGTCTACAGAATACATTAATTTTAAATTGAACATAGAAGTCGAATAATGCATGACGTTGTGCAGTTAGGGTATGAGAATAGGAACACAATTACTTCACGTTGTAAAAGCTTCTCCATCATCAAGCGGAAGCGCATAAATTTGCCAAAAGTTCGTTTTAGCAAATAAGAGAGAAAGAGAGCGGGGTACAGCAAATGAAAGAGAGAAACTAATCAATCTTTATGTCACAACGAGCAACAAATTTTTAGCTGTTGTTATGCCAAGTTGTTGTCGTTGTTGTTGTTGTTGTTATTGTTGCTGCTGCTGCTGCTGTGTTTGATGTCATTAGAAAATGTTGCAGGTGAATGGAATGCGAACGATCCATTTTCAGCACGAGAGCAAAAACTTTTGTCAGTTGCTCTTTGGGGAGATGTTAAAAATATAAAAAAAATCAAAATAAAAAAATTTGCAAAGAAAAATCGAAACGTTTAAAGTTTAATGTAACGATTTCTTTAGCATTTGGAGGCGTGGCTCACGAACGTATGGGTGGGCATATCTGGGTACACAGCATCCAATGAATTTGACAGTGCGTTCGTTGGTCGCATGACAAACGTGCCGTCGAGTGATTGATGTCTCATCATTTGGCTTACAACAAACAGCAGAATTCGTCTCGTTTCTTTATTACATTTTTTTTTTAAAAGCCGCTTTACAAATGTTTACAATGTTGCGTGATTTGCAATTGAATAAGAGTGCAACAGTAACAGCAGCAGCTTGAAGCAACAGTCCTTGCCAAAGTGACAGGATAATAGCATGAAGGAAGAGGAGAACGGACAGACAAAGCAGCTACGGGTTATGGGTTAACCGAAAAGTTTTCGTGAAAAATTATACCAGCTTGGCTACTTATGCTAAAGGGGCAGTGGATCAGAAATGAGATTTATATAACATACAAAAGCATTTTGTATGCTGATGTCAACATGTCCTTTAAAAGGGGCAGTCGAATAAACTATTAAGTTGTTAAAACAACTGACAAATTACGCTGATTAAAATAAGGATTGATTGATGAAATGTGGACATATTTAATACATAATTAATTATTTGAAGGAGCATAAAAGAAGTAAGACAAATAATATACTGAAATGGTAGTCACTTCATAAAAGTTGGCAGGAAAACACAAGGTTGATCGTTTTACTTGTCTTTGGAGAAAGAAGCTTTAATTTCTGAAAACGAACCCTGCTTAAAAACAGTCACAGCACAAAAATTGAAAATACCATAAGAAAAAAGTACACTAGTCGAGACCCCCCTAAGAATTACTAAACAAAGCCCTCTTGGCTGAAAGGGAAATAAGAATTACAGCAATAAACAAAAAACCCTATTCCCCCCAAAATTCATAAGCTTCAAAACTCAAGCACATACGAAAAATATTAGCTAAGCAATATCAACAACGACAACAATAAGTCTGCAGCGATTACGTGCCATTGAAGAATGTTGCCGGGGAAACAAAGTTAGCGCTCAAATTGCGAAAAACATATAACCTTGAAATGTGTACAAAATTGTTGGGACTGATTCGACTTTAAGCCGAACATGTATAAATTGAACTGTGCGAGTATGCGTCTCTTGACTTTTGCCGGTTATTTTTCCCATTTAAGTTTTGGACCGCGACAGAGAAGCGAAAAGTTCACATACAAATCTCCATAAATGGAGGCAGTAGCTGCCGATGCCAAAATAAATTATCTGAAACGCACAGCCAACAGCCAGCAGCAACAACGAAAGCCACAGCAAAAATTGGCATGCAACATCCGGTGGCAACAGAGGCGCATAGAATTGCAACAACGACGCAGACTCGAAAACAAATGTCGAATTGAATGTCGGAATATTATTTGGAGCCTGAAGCCACCTCAACGGAGGATGGGCTTGACATTGGGATGGAAGGGCGTGGAACTAGTGTCTACGCAGCTTATAGCCATGATGTTCTGTGTGTAAGCCAACATTCATGTCAGTGAGATATGCAAACATGAAACAAAAATGAATTTTGAATGTGGAAATGTTGAAATAGACACAGCAATTCAGTGAAAAAGGAAAACAGTGTCACAAAACTGGAGAGAATAGTTTCATGTGTCAAAAATTATTACAAATTTTTGGAAATTTCGACTAATCACGTGCCACCATAATTATGACGAATGAAATAGTATTCTGCGGATAATGAACATGTTAATGTCTCCATCATTGAAAACAAAGGAGAATTTCACATTAGCCCGCTCATCGATCATAGAACGGAATATTAAAGAACAACACATCGCAATAGCAAACAGTTTGTGATTCAAATCAATTCAGTTTTCATTGAGTTGTGGAAGTGGCTGCGGGCTCAGTTTACAGTTCACATTGAATATCTAACGTAAGTTGGAACCTGCCAGGCCAGAATGTCCACAAATCGAAATCAGAGGAAATTCAGTCAAGAGTAAAAATCTTTGCTATTGGCTAAAAAAAAACCAACACAATTGTGTCCAGCTAAGTCGCTCTGACAAAAAGGAGAAGTAAGCATTGAGTTTTATATGCTGACGTTTGATTATCGACACGCTTTTCTACGCTTTCCGCACTCAATCCCGCACCCAATGGGCCAACCTCCCAAAAGTGCTGCCATGTGGCAGCAAGAAAACAACTTCCGAGCGGCAGAACAAAGCAAAAGCAAATGGAAAAGGAAAACCAAAGCGAATGTCTGCCACATAAAAACAGCCTGAAGATGCCAAACATTTTGTGTTGCTAAAATATGTGGCAGTCTAAGGCTGTGGCGTCTCCGTGGCTTTGTCGTAGACCGAGCTGTGGCCACCTCGCCCTCATTCTCTCTCACTCTCAATGCAGTCATTTTCCAATAACTTCATTTTTCCGTTGTTAGAGCAGAGATTGTGTTGCAGATTGCAGATTGCATGCAACAGCAGCAGCAATAGAAACAGCAGCTACGAAGCCAGCTGGCAGTCGATAATCCCCATACCAAACTTAAACAGACTTTAACACACAACAATGCCACCACATCGAGGCCTTGATATGTGGCTGCCTCAGCAAACAGCAAAAATTGCATTGCATTGATAAGCAAAATCAGGTCAATGTGTTTATGTGTGTGTGCGGAGGCGTATACGTAATGTAAAAAGTATTTTTCGCTTATTTCCTTATTCTTTTGTATGATTCTATCTGCTTCCTTTTCTATATATGCGCTGCTCTCAAGTATTTCCTAACTGCCAAAAATGGTGCTCGGAGTTTTGCAGGCTCTTTACTGACACAGATGTGAACATTTTTCGAAAATTACATACATATGTTTGAAAAACATGCCAATTGTATTCTTATTAATGCAGATCACATTTTTAACATTAAGTGAAAGTCATGTTTGCTTCAGAGTGACTAGCACATTATTATGGGATGACCTTAAAAATAAGATAATTAAAACAACTAATTTTTATTTTTACCTGACAAGTTGCATTCACACCAATTGTTAATAATCCAACAAAAAACAAAGGATGGGTAATTGGGCAGAATTATTACGAATCACGCTCTCATTACGCAGCACTTATCGCCGGCAGATGGGTTAACTTTAATAATGATTAATAGAATTCTGACAAGATAAATTTAAACCTCAATGGACGCAACAATGGAGCAACAAGAAAAACTGCACGCTTAACAATAATGTTTAATTAATGGATAACATATGGGTGCCGAGGGCGCACAATTAACGCAATTTGCGTTATTAGCACAATGGGACTCATTGTTGAACTATATCAACTATATAGAGTATGGAATATCGACTAATTGAAGCGTTAACATTTCAATTGCTTGCATATCGCAACATTCGCTGCAATTTGCTAATAAACAATGCACAGAACTCATTCAATAATTATGCAACAGCAGCAGCAAAATGGCGCCGCACAGATAAATTATATTAAATGCGTTAATCAAATGTCAGTTGGCAATAAAAATAAAAAATAAAAAATAAACAGAATGGAATTTCTGATATTGCATTTAAAATGCCATCAGTATGCATTCAATTATTTGAATTAATAATAAGAATGAAATCTATATATACAATTAAATCGTTACTTGCCGCAGCCACCATTTTATTTTTGCCGGCGCGCTGATTACGCTTCCGCTTTTGGAAATCGCCCCGTTTACGCCCCATGCGCAGCGCATTAATGAATTAATTGTCCAACCGGATATTTCAAACATTTTAGATTTGTGGTTTTTAATTTCCTGCGAAATTATCGACAACGATTGCATCTCGATTTCAGCGCAACACTGAGGATGTTTTCAATATTAATGACGCTTGCAGTTCACATAATAAATAAATTGTATATGCTTTTAATTTAGTGTTTAAAAACTTAATCAAAAATTTAATAATAATATAATGGAAAAATACATATGATATATAATGATTGTCATTGTTGCAATATATTATTTTTGGCTACTTTGATATTCGGCAACACACTGTTGTTGTACCTCTACTTTCTAGCTATCAAATACAAAATATTATTAAAATGTCAAATATTTTGTGGTTTTTTGTTTCCCTGTCAACCTGACTGAAAGCGACATTCACAAATGACAACAAAAATGGATCCGCTGTGACAGTGGTCAAACTGGCAATTAGACAGGTTTGTATGTCGGTCAAAATATTTGCTATGTGTGTGTGTGCGTGAACTGATTTAGTGGTCAAATTTGCCTAAGTGCGGCCAACACCACCAGAGCGGCGGCATTTTACGAGCTGCGCAAAAACTTTTCGCTAATAGAAAATAGAAATTTGTAAGTAAAATATGTGTTGAAGTTAGCCAAGTTGTGGGAGATATTAAGCTGACTTTAAGATGCTCTAATTAAGTTATAAAAAAAAAACTTTTTACATGCTAGATTAAATGAAATTACTTGTTAGAATTATGATATTGTGAATGGCTCCAATTGAGAAACTGCTGCTTAACTGCCATAAATCTGAATTTAATTTAATTTTATTTTTTATTTTAATTTTATTTTATTTATTGTCGACTAAAAGTCAGTCGACACCAAAAATACAGAAAGCTTACGAAATTTAATTTAATTTAATTTAAATAATATAAAAATTATAAATATATTTAAAATAAGGAAGATTAAAAAGATTAAAATTATTATTTCTGGGGGTATTTAAAAGCAAATTGGTCCAACATTTGTTGCATGAATTGGGGAAAACCCAGAAAAACCCAATTAGACCAAAAATAATTTGAAAGAGTTAGTAAGAATTAGTCCGCCACCAGTGCATGCAAAAAAGTTATTACCGAGATAGGGCATTTAAAATAGAGTTTTTAATTATAGAAATGGAGGACTCTGAATTGATTATATTGTATAATTTGTTATAATCATTACAGAGTACTCGAAACGGTTCATGCAAGGAATAATTAGTTGTACAGCGATTAAGGGAAAGTGGAAAGAAATTGCGAGAAGGTCTAACGGGAACAGAAAAGTTTATTTGGCTCAACAACGCAGTTGAATCGATTATCAATCAAATATCAATTTGCTTCAAGTTATATGCATCAATAATAAATAAATAAATCAAATAAACTAAACTTGACTAATTAGTTTAAATAAAAATCCAATAACAAATGTCTTTGAATTGATTGCAAATAATGGACATATCTATCCATTTGCTGCTTTTTAAACCGATAGTCGCTTTAAGATCTCTACCAGCTACTTGGCAGTCAAATGACCCCAACTCCACCCTCCACCGCCAGTACTCCTCCCCTGACACCGTTTGGCAAATGGCTTAAGCTGGTTGTGCAGTGAGCCCACAAAACATACATATTTCCGTTTCATTTACTAGCCAAAAATACGAAGAAAGAAAAAAAAAAGAACCTAAGTGAAAAACGCTGGCCAAAATACCGCACAGTAAGGATAACAACAGCAACACCAACAAAAACATGAAAAAAAACGGCTAAAAGCACTACTCCATAAGCCGGCGACCCAAGTAAAAATTGCTTGTAACCTATTTGGCAGCAATTTCATCGAAGTCCCCGAAATTTGCTCGACCACAAAAATTTCACCAGTGCCAAAAACTTTCCTTGACGTTTTCTTCGCATTCGCTCTCTGTGGCCCCGTCATCCCGTCGTCCTGTCAGGACGACCAAAAAAAAAAAATTACTAAAAGAAAAATGCACACCAGGCCGTGGCTACTTCATTTTCTGCTTTATATTTTGCACTTTTCGAGCCTGGCAGCCGCAGCAAACAAAACCCACAGAAGGCTTTCCACTTTTTTGGCAATGGCCAGACCAGTTCTCTCTCTCTCTCTCTCTCTCTCTTTCACACTCTCTCTCTGTATCTATCTGTCTTTCTCTGTCTCTATCTCAGTCGCAATTCACTATGCCATGTCTGCTTGACAAGATAAACAGCAATTTTTAGGCAAAGGTCTAGCTGAGACCGCTGTATATTTGTGTGTGTATGCAACTGCTGCTACTGCTACTAGATGATTCTTGACTCCCGAATCTCGACTGTACCACTGTCCGCAGAATCTCCCAACGCTCTCCAATTTGCAGCCTGCTGTTCTATGTTGATTTTGGCATTGCCTGCCATAACCAAAGCGATTTCAATTTTCACATTTCACATTCCTATATGGGAGATACAGCCCGGCCTGTGTTCGATGACCGCGTTTCGTTTTTTTTTTTTTTTGTCGCTGTTTACTGAAGCATAAAAGTGCATTGAAAGTATGCAGAGTTTTACATTGATTATGGTTCGCATAAAATTCAATGAGTTTGCGGCCGAACCGGATCTTTGGCAGCTAAAGATATGGTTTAATCTAGTTTTTTGGGTTATCACATAAAATATGCATCTGCAGTTCTTGCTAGCGAGTATCCGTAAATAATGTTGGCATTTTGTTCCATGATAGTTTACATAGCCAATAAGAAACTCATTTAAATATTTAAGTTTTACAAACAATATCAAGATATATCTAGCAAAAGAGCATCTCTTGAAGCAGCTATTTGCGAAAATGTAATTATTTTAGTTTTAATATATGCTTTTAACGATATTCAATCATAAAGGCAACTGTTGAAATTACCTTATCTCTTAAATTACTGCCTTGTTAGCAGCTCTGATTGTAAACACACATAAATAAATGTGCTTCCATAGAGTATTTTAATTATATCATAAAATATTTGCCACATCTAACAATATGTAAAATTTTGATAGATTCACTTGATCTATGTGTTTTTATTGCGCATTAATGAACTGCAACTGTGAGAGGCTTGTCTCTGGGTAAGGAAATGGCAGCACTGCCAAAAGTGAAGCTGTAGTTGCCACAAGCACGCACCACAAGCCATATCTACGTAGCGAAACAGTTTATCTTGCGGGCCGAGCAAGTCATAAATAACTTTGAAATGACCGCAACAGTTCATATATCAAGCCGGCATATCCATAGATTTTTCACAGTGAGCATTTTGCCGCAATTTTTGCTCGCATGGCAAAATCTGTAGGCGTTGGAATTGGTGAAGGGAAATGGCAATATCAACACTCGAATGCTGGAGGGTATTGCCCAAGTGTTAATAGCTCATAAATATTTTAAAATATTTAGCAAATTCCGAAAGCTCGTCTTCAAATCCCAGTCAAACCCTTCAGCTGGTCTGAAGTGTGTGGGTGTGTGTGTATGTGTGTGTGTGTTCCTGTGTGTGCGGTCATAAATGGCGAGGACATCCCTTAAGTGTGACATAATATCTGAAATATTTTGAGCAAACTTATACAAAAGGAAAAAGGACAGGCAAAGGGAGGGGCAAACAGCCAGGGACCAGCCACATGTGCTTGCCTTGCATGCCATTTAATTTTGCAAAACGTTTGTTTGATGTCCTTAATAGGCTTAGAGACGACGCTCCTGCTTCTTTTAGCTACGAACTATACTCAAATATTCAAAAGCTGGGCGCCACCAAGTTGGTCTCTCTCTCTCTCTCTCTCACTCTCTCTCTGAAGCTGCAAGTCAAACACAAGTTCCACATTTTGCATATTTCTATGGATAATGCCAAACGGCCACATCCACTTAGCATTCAGTTCTCACTCCCTCTCTCTCTCTCTTCCCATCTCTCTCAGTTTACAGTTGTACCTAGACATCCTTTTAGTATCTGTTTTCATTGCATTTACCTTTGCGCTGCGGCGGCATCTTAAAAATGTCATCCTCAACGCTAGAGTTGGGTGCCCGTCGTGTTTTCCAGTTTCGCAACGCGTGCCTAAAATCACAGAACCCGTTGCAGAATCAATTTAATGATAATAATAACTAAATTTACAATATAATTCGTATTTGGTTACATACATGTGCACAAATACCAAAAATATTGCAAAAAGTTATTGAAAATTTTTGATTAGTTTTCAATTCGTTTGCGTTGCTTTTGAGAAATCGCACACGTGCCCATCCTTAGCTGGTTATGCTGAGAAAACTGGTGAACATTTTGGAAAACTTTGCACATTGAGGTTGTCAAAAGTTTGTCTATTCATTAACCTAAATACAAAAACTTGGCTTGGCCTGTGTGCCTGTATCTGAGCTGTGCCGAAGTCCACGATTAAGTTGCAGAAGCTAATTTGCATATTAGAGTGATACACACACAAGCACACAAACACACCCCAAGTACACACACACACAACTATGCACATCTTTTGTCATTTTCAGCGCAGTGACTTTCGCTTTTGATGGCATGGCCTGGCCAAGGATATCTTCATCTGGCCAAGTTATCATTGTCAGATTTAAGTTGTGCAAGTACTTAAGCCGTTTGCTACCATTCTCAGATTTTAGCGCTTGGCAAAATGAAAGATGCCATGAATTATGAACAGCCACCTCATGTCTAATGTCTTTCGTCATTTTCGCAAAGACCAACAAATTTGCCTAATGCTTAGCCGAGGCCAAAATTGCATGAGCACACGTGACTAGTCTACGCTAAAGAGCATTAGCCAGCACATTTATTTTAATCCAATTTTTTTTAATTAAAGACTTTTCGAAGCTATTATCATGCACAAAATAATATTTAATTTAGCTGAAAAAAAAAAATATATATATATTTTATAATTAAAAGACGTTTCAATTATTTTAGAGTTGATTGTTCTTAAAATTTGTTGGCATTAGGCCAATTAGTAATTTTTCTAATTGAATGTTTTATTAATATGCAATTCGTATTATACAATTTTTTACATATTAAAACACATTTGCACAAATAAATATTATAAATCATCATTGAATGTTAACTCGTTGCCACAAAATGGATAAAGCATAACTTTACGATTTCAATTATTTTGTATTTACTATTTACGCTTTGCAATCTGTATTTGACATGAGCATGTTGAGCTGGAATGTTCTGTGTTCAATGTAATGTGCATTAGCTGGTTTAAATTGATACCAAATATCTAGATTAAATATGAGTAAATTAAACTGGCATTATTGATTTATAGAAATTCAAACTGCATCAGAGAAAGTACGTACGTATGGAACCCATTAGTAGTCAGGTCATTATCTAATGGATGCTATCCACCTCCGCATCATGCATGACTGTTGCCTTTTCATATGTGTATGTGGCAGACAGAAACCGCAAATCAAATTCACCCAATTGAACAGCGCTCAGTTTTAAAGGCGGCTGTGAAACAATTTTCTTTTTTCCTAATTATTTTCTCTTTTATTTTATTTATATTATTTTTAATGAAATGGAAAATAAAAATAGAAAAAACCATGGCAAGCCACATTCCCCAATAGATTGTGTGAAATCAGCGCTAACCAATTTCGAATCAATCAGGATACCATCCCCCCAGAACCCAACACTGGTCTCATTTCTCCCCTCATTTCCAGACGGCACCGATGAGCAGCGAATCGAGCGACTAATCGAGCGTAATGATTGCGCTTATCTCTTGTCCAAGTTTCGAAATTTTTCTTCTTTTTCCTTTTTTTTTGTTGTTGCGTGGGGAATGTGTTAAATTATGCGCTCATTATTTTAAGTGTGCGCACAGAAAATCAAGCAATTGTATTGAAATAGATTTGTGTCAACCTTGGCAAAAATGGAAAAGTTAAAAAGTTAAAGGCATCAACTTATGGTCCTTTTCGGGCCGAACATTAATGAACACATGTTCACAAAACATTAAAACTAAATGTGCCGCTCATTAAAAATTTAAACATATGCAAAACACAGGCCACAAAACATAGCAGACAGCAAATGTTGCATGTGACCGACCCATATACAAAAGGATAAAGCAGACAACATTTAACTGCTGCTCCTGCTACTGCTACTGCTGCTGCTGCTGCTGCCATAAGGACAACAATAATAATGAAGCATTTACGCTAAATGTCAAAAAGGGTTTTCATCAACGGATGGATGGACCCCATCGTGTCGACCTGATAGTAGCCCAAAGTGTTTGGTCAGAAACCAAATAGCCGAACACAGACTGAAAGACCGAAAGACGGAGAGACTAAATGGCTGACAGACAGTTGACATGAACATGGCAAGAGTTCAATTCAATTTTTGGGGCCATGTTTTTGGTATTTTGCATATATGCAAATGAATATGCTAAAAACCGGCAAAATCAGACAGCTGGCAAGAGTCGAGTAGAACCATATCGAGCGGGAAAAAATGATGTTTTTCGGCTGCTGTTGGACCTTGCCTTATGAATGTAGTTTACCTATGCGGCATTGTATTTAATTTTTTTAAAAACATAAACAAAATTCAAGAACTCGCATGTTTAAATATATATGTATTTTTTAATATATTTTATATATATATATATCTGTATTCAGATTATATACACCAAGAACCAAAGCACCTGCCTAAAGCTTTCTTAACGAACCAATAATAAACTCGCAAAATATTTTCCAAGTTTATTTATGTGTTCTTACCAATTTCACAATATTTCAATTACGCGCGGATTAAGTTATTTCTGGTTAGATTATAATTCATTTGCCTTACAACTAGTGTTCTCGCTCGTGGACACCTGGCTACTCATCGGGCTTTGCAGTAATGAAAGGCGCAGATACTTTTAGCTTCTTTATTTATTTACTTAAGTGATTTGTTTTTTGTTTTTTTTTTTTTTAATTATTACTGGCATCACGCCGTGCTCCTGTGGAATATTTTGAGTATATATTGAATTGAACTCATCACGAAGACACAAAATAATTATTTGTTTCATTAGTATATCACACACTTATTCGAATAAATTAATGTGAATAACAAAATAGAATTGAATCGTCATCCGAACATTGTCGAACATAGAGAATTTGAATAGACATATAGCTTATAGATTGGCGGATACGGCATTGATTGTCAAAGAGTTAAGGCCACCATTTAAAGCATCTAAATGATTTGCAGCTGATTTGAAAAGCTATGCAGGGAGTGCGACAGACAGAGGCGAAGGATGAGGGAAGTGTGGGGAAGGGGGGTTGGTAACACAAACGAACATACGCAATGCGGCAGACAAAAGCCAACAACACACAGGATACAAACACACAAACATATAAGCACACGCACACGCACACATAGACATAGAGAGAAGGACATCCGGTCTTGCCACTAGCGACGACAAATGTCATCAAGCAGTCCAAATAATAATAAAATATACACTTAAGCCCCGTTTTGTGTGCGTCCGCCGACCCACAACTGTGTGTGAGTGTGTGTGTGTGTGAATCTGTGCGTGTGCGGATTTAAATAAAACGGAAATTTATTTCGACAAATGGCATTTACTTGCAACGGATGTTCCACCATTATACTGACACGGAAAGGCTACACTCTTGCCTATATTCCAGACTCGGTTTTCAAAGACTCATCGCCGACCGTCCACAATTTAAAGTGGCTTCTACAAAAGCTGGGGAATCGGTGGGGAACGTATTTGGTATCTTTTAAAACAACGAATTCAACCTACTCTGTGCTAAATTAGAATCATATTCTTACAATTAATTGAAAAGATTGTCTCAAGACTCATAAATATCTAAATTTATTTTCTGATCGTATCTTGTTTTTACATGAAGATAACTTTTAGAATTACTTTCGGGAATAATAAAGAAAATAATTGAAAAATACAAATGGATAATGGTGGTTCTCAATCTGAAAATCTTTCCTATGTCTCCACATAGATATATATTTTATCATCACACAACTTACATAGATTAACAAATTCGAATATTTTTCTGATTGGCTTCTTTTACTGTATTTTTTGGATTAATGAAATAATTTTCTGAATGGTTTCTTCTTATTTGTAGATCTAATACTAACTGGAAATTAATGACTGCTTGCAGAGAGGCTTTATCAACTAGAGCGCTTAGGGTATATTATGAGTGGTGCAGCTGTATCAGGCTGCACAAGAGACCTGATGTATCCCTATAAATAGGGATAATACTGTATGCTGATGGGAGGCAATTTCAATCCCAGCATGACGACGCCGTCGACTGACTGCCTGACTGGCTGGCTGACTGGCTGGTTGACTGGCTGGCTGAGTAAGTGAGTGAATGCCTTCAACATGAATAAGTAGGATAATGGGTCAGGCTAAGCCACAAGCATGGCATCCAAAAACAGTACCAGTACCAGTAGAAGTCGTAGTAGTAGCAGTAGTAGCTACGTTGTCTCCGACGTGCCCGCACAATGCCGGAAACCCTCATGCAGCGACTCGCACACGCGCGACAGTTGTATGATAAATTGTATAAGATATTGCTGTAGATTTTTACATACGAGTATATGACGAGCATGTGTGTGAGTGTGTGTGTGTGGCACCGAATGGGGCCTTATTATGACCGGGGCATTTAGCATTCATGAGATAATAAAAAGCAGCCCAAAAGCCACTGGACAACAACAAATGATTTGGGCCAACTGCTGTGTCATGTGTCTGTGTGTTTTTGTTTTTTTTCTTTTGTATTTATTTTGTTTTTTAAAAGCGCGTCACATTGCGTATACGCAATATTGTTTGGCAAGTGAAAGTCAGTGCGCTGTGCCTCAAGCTGTTGATAATTTTTGGGTCCACAAGCAAACAATTGTGTGTGTGTGTGTGTGTTTGAGTGTGTGTGTGTGCGTTTGTGTGTGTATTATTATGCCTTTTGCGTAGAAAATTTCACTTTGATCCATTTGGCAAGAAGAGCAGTTTGTTTGCTTTAGCTTTAGATTTGTATTTGGCTTTTTATTAACAAAAACAAAATGTTTTTTATATGCACTCCACAGCTATTGGTAGTGGTTTATGGGTGGGCTTTATTCCGACGAGGCCTGCCCTGAAAAAGGGTCGGGCAAAAAGGGTTCGCCAGATTGTGTGTGGCATCCATTTGCTTGGCGTGAAAAGCGAAAAAAGAAAACGTGTAGATTGGTATCACGCTGCGGCGCGGATTTCCCTCATGAAAAGCCCAATTCAGATACTAAAATTCCTTTAAAGGTGGAGGTAATTATGATCACAATTAAGAGTTTAATGAGGCATTATCATTTAAAGTGAATGTTAGCTTAAAATTTGCAACAAATATTTAAGCGTACTCCTAATAAAATTGTTAACGGAATGTGTTACCACATTAATGGAGTTATTGACTTGAAAAACAAAGTTTAAATTTTGGTAATGTTAAAAGGAATCAACTTTTTGCACAGGCGCTTTAAGGCGTCAGCCATTAAGAGCGAACCCATTTGGTTCGCACCTCCAAGGATAATTGAATTATGAAACATGATTATCAAAACCACACCACTGTCCGTCTGACTGTCTGGGTGTGAGTGTGCGTCTGTGTGTGCAGACCACAAACGCATTACGGAGGCGCTAATGAAGAGTTATGCAGTTGGTGCCGCAGCCAAGAAAGACTAGACTTCAATAATAAAAGTGACGCCTATAAAAAAAAAAGTGCTGGCCATTAGCATAACTGAAACGGGCTTCAAACAAGCCGCTGGTGGCTCCTTTTGCAGTCCATTAAAACTGTAAAGAAACCCACACACACATACACACTCAAAAATACGTATATTTTAAATGAATATACATATGTATATACTTTGGCTGTGTTTAATGTGGTCAAGGTAAAGCCGTTGCATGAGCGCGTCGAGGGACTTGGAACAAATTGCAGAAACTTCTGCAGTAAGTTTCCTGAATTATTAATTAACCTCAAACAATTAAAAGTGAAAAGAATATGTATGTAATATTGTGTTACAGTTAAGCACAGGAGTTTTTAAAACTGTGCATAAAGGCCAGCTGAAGATAAAGGGAATGGCGGAGCATAAAATATTTAAGAATGCTATTAAATTGCATGGAATTAATTTAGCTCACGCAAAAGGGGGAGTGATAAAAGAAACCGAAGAATGGCCTGATAAACATTGTAGATTGTAATTAACTTGACCAGTTTCGCGTACAGGTAGAACAGGTGGACTGAGTATACTATCGAACACGAGTACGAGTCCGAGTCCGAGTCCGAGTCGGAGTCAGAGTCAGAGTCCAAGTCCTTGCTTAATTGCATGCGCAGTGAACATGGGGGCGATCCAGCACATGAATGAATGAATGACAATTATTTTCGAGCGCTGCCTTTTGCCTTTTTGTTGCACTTCCGTTTGCCACAGCGGAAGAAGGTGCCAGATAAGGGCTGCATGCAAGCAGGAGGGAAGGATGGGCGAGAGTCGATTGCAGAACCTGTATTTTGCAGGACACTCGTGCGCACTCGAATTTCATAAAGCATTCTCAATGAAAATAATTAAAATGCGTCGAACGTTCAAAATCAAGCAGCATGGAAATTTAATTGTATTGATGGCAGCAGCGGCAGCAGCAAATACTGGGCGTCAGCCACGCCCACACCAAGTACACAATAACGAATGGATTCCCAGTTGCAGCGGTGCGATAAATGAGTTTTCTCACAGCTGGCAATGTTGAATGCAAACATAATGCCTTAAGTCGTATGCAAACTTGGAAAAAGGGCAAAAAGAAAAAAGATTTCAATTGTGAACGACACAAGCATAAGGTCACAAACAACTCAAAGATATCCATCACGAAAGTAAACTATAAGCATAACCCAGATATCGGTTGAGCGAGCAGTTTCATGCTGCAGTCTGCAATTATCGCAAAACGTTTAAATTCGAAGTTGAAACAAAATAAAAAGTTAACTACTTTTTTCCATTTATTTATATTACAAATGGGTAAAAACGATATAATGAAGATGTGTAGAACAAACCCATAGACGATATATACATACATATATTAATGATCTGCATCAAAAGCCGAGTCTATTTATTTGGTCCGTCTGCATAATCAAGCCCATCTCAGCGACTTTAAAGTCTAGAAACTTAAATTTTTTATTAGTTATCAAATAAAATAGTCATAAAAAGTTAATTTAATTTCTTGAATCATATTATATATAATGTCCCCTACCGTTAATAAATCAAATGTTATATTTTTAAATAAGTAATTTTATATAAAAAGTAAATTCTGTTAAATTTTCGATTACACAATCAATTATAACTATATATGGTCATGTTGTTATACATAATTATGTGTTTTGGTTTTGGATAAAGTTTACGTGTATATAATAATAACATATATGTACATACGTATGTACGTGCGTTGCGTGATGATCATTTACAACCTAAATTTATAATGTTGTACCTGTATTCAGGTTAATGTTTTGCATATATTTATATTAACATTCTTTTTTGTTTATCTTATTGAAATTTGGTCATATACCATATTCTTATAGATTATGTAACTCCTTCATAGCTTAAATACTGTTCATGTATAGACATGTGAGGTGCTGATAGCTGACTAAATGCAGCGTTCTCAAGATTACGCACTTGAGGCTAGCTTGCACGGGAGCAAGCTAATTTTAGAGTTCAATGCGGTCGCCTTACGAACGGTCGCACTCGATAAGAGACCAATGCGGTCGCCTTACGAACGGCTGCATAATGTATTTCTATATATATATTTAGATTTAAGAATTGTTTATAAGTAAAGAGCGTGCTCGTCATATTTGCGTGACTTCATCAACAGTTTATTTGTGTTTGTCTAAGAGCATAACGTTGACACATAATCAAATTAATTTCGAATTTAAAAAAAAAGTTTTTAAATATCAAACGGATTTAATAATGATACGTTCCTCGCGGAATCGATGCACCAAATAGAAAGTGCAGAAGCACAACAGGGCCGTAATAGCACACGAGACCCATATACTGTAGTTAGAATAGTTAAAGTACATCAAGAACTCTTCAGCAGTAGCATTCACACATCCCATGGTATAGGAGACTTCCCCATCAAAACAACTGTTCGGTGTTTCTTGTTCTATGCTCGCATAGTCAAAGCGTCCATTCCGACCACAGCACTTGTACATTCGCTGTAACGCATCCATTGCGTTGGGATTGGACTTCTGTAGATCCCATAAGGTATTGACGAAAGCTTCCGCAATGAGTTTTATGCAATCCACAACATAGTTTTTTGCAAAAAAGCTCAGGCATTGCACAATCAGTAATATCAACAGAGTGAATCCATACGTTGCGGTCAGAGGAACATGCTCCTGGCAGATGCCACAGCAGCCCATAATAGGCGATGTAAACAGTACCACGCCAATCACATACAGATAGATAACATATTCAGTCGGTGCCCATTCCAAACACAACGTGGCTATAGCTATCATCAACAGGCCAACGAACGCGTAGACTGTGTTAAGAGCGTTGACGAAACACTTAAACACACACGACATGTTTACTTCGAGAATCCCAAGCGCTCAATTGAATATTGTATTGTATAAATCACGTTTAGTATGAAATTAGACTCGCGGAGTCGACGATTAGATTCGAACTGCCTGCTCCTACGAGCAGGCCCTTTATTTATACACAATTCCTAAATCGAAATACATATATAGAAATACATTATGCAGCCGTGCGTAAGGCGAGCCTATTGGTCCCTTATCGAGTGCAGCGACCGCAACGTCTGTCCCCTGCCCTCTTGAAATCTAACATTAGCTTGACCACATGCATGCTAACCCCAGATGCGTAACCTTGAGAACGCTGCATTTAGTCATGTTCAAAGTTGAACAAATACTTTAAATAATCGAGTGTGGGTTTGTGGGAAGTTTTCTACATATTCCGAAGAAATTTCATTATTATAATTAGTTTGCCACGTCTCTGGACTAATTCTTTTCTTTTATATTTCTTAATAAAGTTATCAGCATATTCTAAAACTGTTCTAATAAAATTATAGCATGCAATTGCGCAAGTGCCTTAAAATCTCTTACAAATGCTGCTTGTCATGGGGTTTGTAATTGTAATTTTTTACACGAGTGCTCTACGTTTTTTACGCACATGTAAAATTCCCATAGTCAATGGACCTGCACATATCCCAGGGCCACGTCAATTCCAGTACAGTGAACACACACAAACACGCACACACCCCATCCGCAGCTGTCGCTGACAATATAAATATGTATAATAAAAAAAAATGAGAATAATAATAACAATAATAGCCATGCACCTTTAAAAACATGCTACAAAAGCCGCCGCAACGGCAACAACAATCAAACATTTATTTTTTATCAATCACAAAATAAACATTCAACTCAACTTTATGTGGCAAAAAGATGGGAGCGGGTGAAGTGTGTAAAGGCATGCCACAATGCAGACATATTTTACACTTCTGCTTTCAATGCAAACAATTTTTTATTTCAATATTATTGCCGTAGGCATTACATGTGTAACACACGCTTCCCCTCCCCACAACCCCCCCGCTGCAACAATTCTTTGTCAAGGCATAATATATACCCATACGCATATAAATACATGCACGAATATATGTATACGTATTTGTATTTTAATCTGCACAGCCTTCACCATAATTGAAATGAAAGCAACGTCATTTGATGATCCCCCATTCCCCCCTCCGCCACCTACCGCCCACGCTTTCTGTATAAATAAAAAAAAATGCTATTTTTATGATTTGTTTGACAAGCCAGAAGAGAAACCCCAAAGTAAAACACACCTAACAAGATTCCTCACATTTTCCGTCATTATTCATGACGTTGACAAAATACACAAAAGGAACGAAGAATCCAAAAAAAAAAAAAATAAAAATAAAATAAATATATTGCTGGCAACATAAGCACAATAAATGAGCGCAAAAATCAATTGACAATTTATTGTTCAAGGCATAAAAAATGAATCGAGTGGCAGGAGTGAAAGATGGTGAGGAGTATATGGCCTAAAATCTATATTAAATTACGAGGCAGCCAGCAAAATGGTCAAATAATAACAATAAAAATGAAGTAAGAAATTACTACACGCAAATGATAGACCACACGATACTCTGCAAATGGACTTATGTAAAATACACTATATATGAATATATTTATAATAATATATATATATATATATACGATTTTTATTGAACAACTATTTGTGTATTTACCAATTATAAAATAATTTTATTTAACACCTTTTTACCTTTTACTTAGCATTTTAAAATTATTATTTGGTTTGGCTTTGGCTTTGGGAAATTTTAACCAATTTTCGGTATTATTCGATCATGTGTTAAAAATTTTGGAAAATGTACACAAAAATATATTCAATTATATATTCAACATTCTTTGTCAATGTGTAATAACAGGGTATATCCACTAACATACCCAAGGAAGTTATCTCCAGACGTACAGTTCAAAACAATAAAGAGCTCTATATCAACTCTGGAATCGATACCGATCAAAAATGTATACTTGCCAGGGTCGCAGATGCCTTGTTGTGTCAGTTACATATATTTTGCACAACTTTATGATACCCTTTATGACCAATTTTATGGGTTCAGGGTATTAAAAAGCAGAGAATAACGCAATCTATGACACATAAACACACACAAGTAGTATGTCCACATGTATACATATATATATATATATATATATATATATATATATATATATATATATATAATATATAGATGTTTCTGTATTACTTTGGCTTTTTTTCTTTTTTTTTTATTCTTTTTTTTGGTGACCATTGTTGTTGCTGTTCTTGATGTTGTGCTCAATTGCCTTTAAATTGTCCTAAGTGTTAAGTGGCGCACGTTAAAAAAACATTTAACGTTTTTATTTACGTATAAAATGGGCAAAAAGTCGCCGCATTTGGAGCGGGGCAACGGCTGGGGGAAAAGGGGCAAAGCGGCGAAAGTGCTTTGTCCTGGCAATGGCATAGACACAATACGAGTGGCTCCAAAAAAAAAACAACATACAACAAAAAAATACATATAAAAACGAGCATGTATTGGAAATGAAAGAGAATGGCCGCAAAAAAACGGAAATTAAAATAAAATATGACATACTAAATTGTATGTGTTCTGGAGATTGCGCAAAGTATATGTGTGTGTGTGTGTGAAAAGGATAAAACGAAAATATAGTGAGAAAATTGATATAACTGAAATACATTATGGGTTTCAAGGGTACCATGGGAATAGCAACTACCATTCGTATAAGGCTCAGCTTTAGAGCTATGGACCTCATATTTCGGAATCTAAGTGCACATATTTTATGGGCAGATTAAACTTACTACTTATCGATAACTTCCCCCATTTGGCGAAAATCGATACAAATCAATTTCCGATGGTAATAAAAGACACAAGTGTAAAGATTTCAACTTTCAGATCAACTGTACAAATTTCATTAAGATCGAATAAGAACACAGAATTTCTAACTTGCAAATTGACCAAACTACAGTTGCCACTCCAAAACATTTTAAATTGTCTCCTATCACTCAATCAATTTCTTATTTATAATTCATTGTTAATTACAATCACATTAATTAAGGCGACTTTAAGTTGTACATGCAGTTATTTATTTACGTAACTTGCAAACTTATTTTTTAATTCATTATCTATCAGCACTTTTTCAGACAAATATAATTCGAGTGAAAACGAGGAAGGATATTTCAATCGGAAATCGTATCGATGAATCAGCTGCAGCTATTGCAGCGTTCAAAAGGAAGATATGTATATAGATGATGCATTGCGTCCAATAAGCTACATCGCCCGGAGCTGGGACCTGCGAACGACACAAGCATAAGGTCACAAACAACTCAAAGATATCTATCACGAAAGTAAACTATAAGCATAACCCAGATATCGGTTGAGCGAGCAGTTTTATGCTGCAGTCTGCAATTGTCGCAAAACGTTTAAATTCTAAGTTAAAACAAAATATAAAGTTAACTACTTTTTTCCATTTATTTATATTACAAATGGGTAAAAACGGAAGCTGTGTAGAACAAACCCATAGATGATATATACATACATATATTAATGATCTGCATCAAAAGCCGAGTCTATTTATTTGGTCCGTCTGCATAATCACGCCCATCTCAGCGACTTTAAAGTCTAGAAACTTAATTTTTTTATTAGTTATCAAATAAAATAGTCATAAAAAGTTAATTTAATTTCTTGAATCATATTATATATAATGTCCCCTACCGTTAATAAATCAAATGTTATATTTTTAAATAAGTAATTTTATATAAAAAGTAAATTCTGTTAAATTTTCGATTACACAATCAATTATAACTATATATGGTCATGTTGTTATACATAATTATGTGTTTTGGTTTTTAATGGATAAAGTTTACGTGTATATAATAATAATATATATGTACATACGTATGTATGTGCGTTGCGTGATGATCATTTACAACCTAAATTTATAATGTTGTACCTGTATTCAGGTTAATGTTTTGCATATACAGTGGATCAAAGCTTATTCGGATCAGTGTCAAAGAAAAAATGGAATTGCCTGCCATAAGCTAACCATTCATTATTTTTCAGAAATTCCAAAGACTGGTAGGTATATATATTAACCACCAAAATTAATATATGACCCCAATGCACTGGGGTTTC